>JARDYH010000002.1:271836309-273086309 GCA_029215795.1 Anniella stebbinsi | reverse complement strand
AGAGTTCTTAATGTGAGTCTTTTATCTCACATGGGGAGATGCGATTTTTTTTTTTTAAAAAAACAACCTCTGCATTCAGTAGCACCCCTCTGAAACCTAACTGTGCTTGGGAACTATAAATATTCTTCCTGTGCAGGAAGTTTGATACATCCCACCAGGCCAAAGATTTTTAAAAATGTGTATTCATATATAAATTAAACACACACACACACAACTGCCCTAGGCAAAGATTAGATCACCTTCCACTCCAAATTCTGTGCACATTGATTGAAGTCGTTGGAGGATATAGATATGGTTGACAGAGATAGATGATAATCAGCAGAGTCCTATGCATGTCTACTCATAATTAAGCCCTATTACATTCAGTGAAGCTTACTCCTATGTAAGTGTGTATTGGATTGCTGCCTAAGAGTAAGCACCATTAGATTAGGGTGACCAGTTAAAATCCAGGTCAGGGCTCATGTAACTAACAGTTGTAGAGAAAAGGGAATTTCAGCCAGTGTCATTTGTAGGCAATTAGTTCCTGGTGATATTCCCTCTTCTTCACAACAGTTAAAGGTGCAGGCACTATACTAGAGTAACCATATACAAAAGAAGGCAGGGCCCGTGCAACTTTAACAGTTGTGATGAAGAGGGAATATCACTAGGAACTAATTGCATACAAATGACACTGGCTGAAATTCCCTTTTCTCTACAACTGTTAAAGTTACAGGAGCCCTGACCTGGATTTTATCTGGTCACCCTACATTAGATTTAGTGTGGCTTCTGAGTAAGCATACATAGGGTTGTGCTGCAATGTAATTAGGGTGACCAGATAAAATCCAGGTCAGGGCTCATGTAACTTTAACAGTTGTAGAGAAAAAGGAATTTCAGCCAGTGTCATTTGTATGCAATTAGTTCCTGGTGAAATTCCCTCTTCATCACAACAGTTAAAGGTGCAGGGGCCCTGCCTTCTTTTGTATATGGTCACTCTAGTATAGTGCCTGCACCTTTAACTGTTGTGATGAAGAGGGAATATCACCAGGAACTAATTGCATACAAATGACTCTGGCTGAAATTCCCTTTTCTCTACAACTGTTAAAGTTACATGAGCCCTGACCTGGATTTTATCTGGTCACCCTAAATGTAATGTCATTGATTGAGAAGCTCTGTTTTTGATTCTGTGATTGAATGCTGTTCTCCCACTTTTAACCTTGCAGGAATTATATGTATCACTACAAAAGATAACTTTGTATTGGGGTGTGCGGAGTGAGTCTGCTCCGCTCTGAAATTCAAAGTGGAGCTCCGCCGATTGGCTTCTCTGCTTTGATTTTCAAAGTGGCCCTTGCTCCGCTTCATCGGATTATCCGTCGAAGAACCACTCCATTTTTTGGGGATCCCTTGGGCCCAAAAAGAGCTGGATTTCCCCATTGGACAGCCCTAATGTAAGGCGAATACCTTTCCATCAGTAAAAACACTGTTCTAAAATCCTCCTTCATCATTGGATGGCGTATCTCGGATTTGTGAAATCTTGGCTTTTGTAGGGTGACCATATGAAATGGAGGACAGGTCTCCTGAATCCTTAACAGTTGTATTAAAAATGGAATTTCACCAGGTGCTGCATGCATACAAATGACACCTGCTGCCATTCCCTTTTCTACACAACTGTTAAAGATACAGGAGCCCTGCCCTCCTTTTCACATGGTCACCTACCTTTTGGTGCTGTATATATTCCCTCATATGTTTTCAATTATGATAGCATTCGACCATCTTCAGAATTCAGAAAATTCTCAACCCAGTTTGAATAGTTTCAGGGTGCTTCCTGAAGTGCTCTTGGCACTAGCAATCATATGGCACTGTGCACCTATTTGTCTTTTTATCCTTAACTGGTTTTCTACAGTAAGTAAAAAGACAAAGAAGCAGTGGAAATACACAGGAGGATTACAAGTGGAAGATATTATCATCTGGACCACCCCATAAAATTCTGTGAATTAATCAGGGCAATGGCATGATAAAAGGCTCACCTGGAGCCATTCTCTGGCTGCATTCGGACAACACATTAAGCAACTGAGGGTGTGGGGGGGGGAAACAATCGTCAGTTGTGTTGCTTATTGTGTTGTGTGGAGGATAACACGCTGCTCACAAGCTACTGACGGTATGCTATTCTGCCCAAATAAGCAACAGAGAGAAACAATTGGCTTACAAGTTGTTTAGCTCGAAGCCAGTTGCTTAAAGTGTTGTGTGGAGGGGTGAGTGTGGTAATGGCGTGTGATGAGTGGGTTAAAACACAAGCCCATAGATGCAGGCAGCAAGAGTGACCAAAGTGGTGGCTGCCACTCCGCTACAACTAGTGCAACTTGTAGAGACTGCCGGGATAGAACTGGGAGGACTGAGGGAGGAGGGAGGGTGGGGAGAAAGGTGGGGGCTGTGTCAGTCAAATGCCGTGTTGACTATTAGTCCACTCAATGCCAGCCCCAACCACCCACAGTTGTGTAGGAATATGTTGTGTGAGGAGTACTCGCAAAATAACCAACTGTGAGTTGGCTACTCAACCCACCATTGACTAATGTGTTGTCCGAATGCAGCCTCTGTCTCTTTACTTCTTCCTGGGTACAAGTTGGTGCATACTGAATTTCTTAGTTGTTCAACATTGTTAACAATGTTCTTCGTATTTTGCATTTTGGCAAATGTGTGCTATGTGTCAATGGGCAAAAGCTACCCATCTCGATTCAGAATTGTCAAGTCTTTCTGAGATTCTTTCAGAGAATTATCTGAAAAAGCCAGAGCTATTTTGGAGAGTCCTCTAAATCTTCTAAAGTCCATGCCTTGGGGGAATGTTCTGCATCCCTTCCCTTGCCTTCAGCATTCTCTGCTGTTGTTTTCCATTTCCCCATCCTTTCCTCAGCTTAGTTTGCAAAGAGGCCTTGGTGCCAGGAAGAAGCATCTTATCTACTTCAAGGTTGTAAAACAATCTCGATCACCTGAAGGGAGTTGGAGGTGTGAAACAGTGGTGCCAAGCAGACGCCAAGGAAGGAAGGAGGAGCCAAAGAAGAGATGAGGGGGGGAAGGAATATAACTAGAGCATCTTTTTGTGAGGGGGCTCTGCTAAGGAGTAAGTATTATAGCTAAGAGATTTCTTGTTTTACTAATTTACTGGGTTTTATGATATGCATGCTATTAGTAGTTTTTTAAAGTTATTCTTCCTATGTATATCCTGCCCTTTGTCTTAATAAAGTCTTCTACCTCATGGATGTGAGCTGCCTATGTATTGTTTCTTGGGATCCATGCTAGATCCAGTGACAATGAGTTACTTAAGTGTTGGTTATATCTTTACAGGTGTCATAAAAGGTAAGGACATAAGCCATGCTGGATCAGACTAAGGTTCCATCTTGTCCAGTGTTCTGTTCCACAGTGGCCAACCAGCTGCCTGTTGGAAACCCACCTGTAAGGTTCTTCAGCAACTGACATACACAGCAATATTGCTTCTAAACTGGCTTTACACTTTCTGAGATTGAATACATTTGTCATTTTGATGCCCATTCTCCCCATTTGTTCACAATCCCTTTTTGTTTAAGTTACCCTAAATAATGTGTCATCAGCAAACTTGGCCTCCTCACTACTGATTCCATATAATAAACGCTACATTGACCCATGTGAAGTGCAACCGCATGATGAGTTTTCAACAGCCTTAATGTTGAAGGGACTGGATCAAATGATATACCCCTGGGAGCATATTCAATTCGTAAGTGCTACACAAAGTTATATTGTGGAGTACTAATGAACTACAAAAATGTACATGGGAAGTCAGCACGCATTTGCCTTCATGTGCAAAGGCAGCAGAGATAGATGGCAGCTTCTATCTTAGGGCACAATCCTATGCGTGTTTAGCACAGAAAAAAAAGCCATTCAACTCCCAGCATTCCCCAACCAGCCATGTGAAACATCCATAGGATTACATTCTTCTTTCTGACTAGCTGATCTTATATATGCTTGGAGATTTTTAACATGTGCGATATTCAACCACATTGTTTCCCAAGTGGTAATGACCTGTATGTGGTACAACACATGCCTTATTGAAACATTTGAATTGAACAGGCAGAGCAGAGATATTTTGGGGTTTGTACTTGAGTAGGTTGAGTGTCAAATGGCTTTATATGCAAATGATGTGTTGTTATTTATCAGTAGGTTAGAGTCTTCCATACAAAAATAAATAAGATTAATTGCTAGGTTTGTTACACTTTTGATGAATGATATTGATTGGGCAAAATCTGAATTAATGCCTGTAAGTAGTATCAGGATATCCACAGTTTATTGTGGGGGTGGGGTTCTCTCCATTTTTCACTGACGAGGATGCAGTTGTCAATCACAAAGGCTGGATGTAATTTTCCAGATCTTAGTTTATATCATAAGGCTTATTTGCTAACTTGTACCAATGATTGGAAAATAGCATTTTCTTTTCATGCTCGTCCATGGGTTTCTTTGGAGTCAAATTATTTGGCACTTCTTTCTGATTGGATAGCACTAGGATCTAGGTATATCTAGGAATGGGCCCACTAACAATTTTAGCAGCGAAAGAGACTTGGCATGCAATGTCTCCTCAGCTGCAGTTTGAGCCATATTCACATGCTAAATTAACTTTATAGGAGAATTCAGTGTTGAAAGAGAAAGTCTTTTATGTGGAGGATTTGCACTAATAATCAGGACTGGACAATGACACACATACACACACACACACACACACACACATACATACGTACATATATATATATATATATTCATATTCAGTATTACAGGTTAGATATCATTTACTGTCTAGTGTTAGTTGGCAGTATATCAGCTACAGCATTTGTTGGATTCTGTATTTGGGCCATCAGTGATGAGTGCTTCATCGTTTTTACATTGTTGGAAGAATGAATTGGTTCTTCACAGAAGACTAAGCCTACAATAGCTGTTTATAAAAGCCATTTTGAATGTAGTAAAGTAGATGCTTGGAATGTCAGAGAGGAATGGAATAAGGAGTTGGAATGCTGTATACAGTCTAATCAATGGAAAGTTGTTCTAGCTTCCATATGTACTATTTCTATAGATTTAAAATTGAGGCTGCTTCGACAAAAATGATGTTTCATGCATATTCTAGTGAAAAAGAAGCTATCTGGCTCTGCCAGATGCTGACGATGTAATGAGGAGAATGCCTTATAGAGACATGTGAGGTGGGTATCTCCTGTAGTGGCTTCTTTTGATTGAAAAAAAATCATCATTCATATAAATTTTGTTTTTGAAAAATCTGTGATTATAGCGGATGTTCATGCATTTTTAAATATCATCCCTGTAATGTGGAGATTAACAGATGGACCGCAAGAGTGGATGCTGAGAGTTCTTATAGTAGCAAAGAGACTTATACATCAGGCCTGGAAGGGAAAAACACCCAACATTCTCAATTCAATTGACTGAAGATCTTACTGCTCTTGCTACATTGGGACTTATCACCTGCAGCAGTCAGTCTCATATAAGTGCTTATTTAGGTATATGGAGTGGACTGCTTATGTTTATGTATATATTTGAAGTGAAAATGTTCAATCCTTTTTCGCTCTTTATGTATTGAGCGTGATCTACATGATTATTGTGCATGCAGATGTTGTATGATCTGTTTTTCTTTATTTTCCTTCTTTTTCCCTTCTCTCTCTCTCTTTTTTTTATGCATTAGCTTTAAAAAGGCTCTTGTCACTAAGATCTAGTGAGAACTCTTGTGGAGAGTCAAGACTCTGTATAATCCAAATTAAAAATGAGCATATGTTCATGATTTTAATTATCTCCTCAAATATATTTTTCAACAGTGTTTTAGATGCCACCAATAACATGACTTCTGTCTCTCTCCTCAAGCTTAAAATGATAGATGTATTCACTACATGGATGTCAAGGGAGTGGTTTCCTTAGCAACGGTAATCATTTAAAAAAGCCCTATGCACACTCTGTCTTTCTTGTGCCCATTTTTCCAGTTGGATATGAGGGTAGTTGAAATGGGAGACTAAAACCCCCAAATCAAATCAATAGGCTCAGGTAAAACCAAGCTGAATTTGGATATAAATAAGGACATTGCGAACAAGGGTCTCTCTTGGTGTTAATCCAAAAGTATATAGAGGCTTTAGATGGCTAATGATACAGCTGTTTTGAATATTTTCTTCCTTCCCCAATTAATATATGTAGTATGCTTTTATGTTTTTGGATACTAGATATGTTTTGAAATATTGAAATGTTTTAAGAAGGACAGTTGTTTGTTTCTCTAGCAGCCAATTGAAGAAGAGAATGAGGGAATCGGGTATGGCTGGAAATGCCAAAACATCAGCCAAGGGTTTTTCCAAACTTAGGAACTTCTTTTCTTTATGCAGTACTAGTTATAAATCTCGTATCTTAATAATAGTAACATCCTCCAATGTTTCCTTGGTGTTAAATGCAAGACAAACAGGACACACTTCTCCATAGTTCAGAACCCATTACCCCCACTGCAACAGATAAAAACAGAACAAGTTCTTCTAAAAAGCCTATTTATTTCAATGGGAATTTCCATACAGAGAGTGCCCCGAATTAATATGCTCCATTAATGGAACACTAGCTCAATTATATGTCTACAAAGGCTAGTTTGGCAGGTACTCAAGGCCTTTTCGGCAGCAGCATCTCCCGATTATGGAATTTCCTCTCTAGAGGAACAAATTCCTCCAGTTACTGAAAGCCCTATGGTACAGCACTGCTGGCAACATTGGCAGACAGTCATGGCTGGAATTGCAGCTAAATGTATTTACAATATTTTTACTTGGCTTTTCAACAACAACAACAACAACAACAACAACAACAGGCTCTCAAAGTGACTCCCAAAGATTAAAATTAAGACAGTCCCTGCCCTCAGGTTTACAATCTGAAAAACAGGGCACAAAAGGAAAAGGGATTGTGAGGGAGGAGGAAAAAAGCAAAACCAGGGGCTTTTCCACACAGGGCTTTTATCCTGTGATCATGACTGGTTACTCCTAGAAGTTTTTGGGTCCTTTACATGACGCCAGCACCCTCCAGGGCCTCTCCCATGCTTTGTAACCATTTCCGCGGCTGTATTTGTAACAGGGATAGTGAACTATTTAAAAATGGTGATTTGAATCAATTTGAATCTCAAGGTGTAATGATGGATTGTGCTACAACTACAGCACCATCTAATGGCTGTAAAAATAAACATGTGGAACTTTCAGATAAGGGAAATCCCCAGAAAAACAAACAAATAGGGGAAGTGCATTTAAGGGGCTGTTCTTAATCCTGCAAACAATCCAGAAGCAGAAGCCCTGGTAAAGTTGTGGGGACAAAGAGCCTGGTGAGGAGAAGTCCATGTTCTTGATTTCAAAGTTCTTATAGGTGTTCTTTCTGGCAAGGTTGGGCAAAACAAGCTCCCTGCAGCTGTTCATGCTCTGGCTGATGCACGGGGCCAGGTTGGTCCCCTTCCCCTTCCTGTTACGTTACTCCTGGAGGTAGGGGGTGAAGCTTTCCAGGAGCCCTTGGTTCTCTGGCTGATGGATGAGGCCAGAGTCTTGCAGTCTGCAGCTGCATGTTCCTTCTGGCAGGGAGGAATGAAGTGAATTCCTACACCTGCCCCCTCTCTGACTGATATAAATGAACAAATGACACAAAGCTTACTCCCTGCTCAGTCTTCAACCCTGAAATTACTTTGCCCCCAGTGTCCTAGCACCTACTCCCCTCTCCACTACTCTGAAACTATTTTACTCTTTATTTCCCTCCATTCCCCCACTCACAACACTCCACTGATATTTTACTCCACATAGCTTCAAATGGAAATACTGTTCCCTCACCCCCATCCCAAACAGTACATACATACCCAGCCAGAAACAAAAATCCGATTGAACCATTTCCAGTTGAGACTGTTGCATTTAGTTTTATAGTTGATGGATCAATTCAGTCACAGTGGGATTATGTTAGCATGAGGAATGAACCAGGGGTTGTGGGGATAGTTCAGATTCCAATGGCGAATACAGCACAAGTGATTTCAGTGTGGACAAGATTCACAGCAAGATTCAAAAGACTGCTCTTGGATACATTCAAGGCTAAAATGCGAAGAGGAGGAGAGAGGAAAAAGATGAAGCATACTATATTATGAATATTGCTGTGTTTTTATTATTCTTGCTATTGATATTCTGGTAAATGCTGAACTTATTTGTTTGTAAGATGCACTGGGTGATTTCTTGGAAAAGTAGCACAGAAATAAATGTATTAATCAACATTAGTCCAACTGCTTTCCTGTTAAAGCAAAGGTTTGCACATGTATATCCAGTATACAGGTCCCATTTTTAACAATGGGCCTCTAGAACCAGTCAGCAGTGTGTGTGTGTGTGTGTGTGTGTGTGTGTGTGTGTTATCGTTCCGGAAGAAAGAAGTGGTTTAATGCACCATTTTTATTTTCTAGTACAACACTTACTAGCATCCTTACTAACACATTTAGCTAGAGGTAATTCCTACTTATTGCAATGAGTAATTTTTAAAAGTCATATTTTCAGGGTTGCACTATAAATCTAGTGGGGAGCATAAGAACTTGGCAGTCCTTTGCAGTTCACTCTTGCTCATGATCAATATAAATGCAACAGGTGTGCTGAATCAAAGCCCTGAATCCAGCAGTATGTAAATATCTAATGTTGAGATGCCTTCTATAACCCACAAAACTGGACTTGAAATTAATGAGATTTAATATTAAAGTATGGAATATCTATTTCTTACAACTTGAGTTTTGTCCCTCTCCCTTGCGAGTGGAAATAGTTAGCAAACTTTTCACAACACCTTCATTAAACATTCGACAGGCCAAATCAAATTTCCCTGGAAGATGGACCTGTCCAGCATTGTTGTTATACAAAATATGCTTGCTTCTTTGCTTATTGATTTATTTTGCTATTTAGTACTTGACAATATGCTGTGTATCCTCCCATCTCATAGATGCAAACCCACTTTTGCCCTGATCCAGAAGTGCACAATTGCAACAGCTGTGCCACAAAGAAGCTAGAACTGCATCTATCGGTTGCATGGTACATTAATAATCCCAAACAGCCAATTTTTTCAGCACCACCCTCATTTTAAAGGTAAGGCCAACCCTACCATTAGGCAGAGTGAGGTAGTTGCCTCTGGTGGTTGTTCTTTTGTTGGAGGACAGGTGTGCCATGTGGTCTGTCCTACACCCCCTAAGCTATCCTGTTGTCCTCAGTTGCAGTTGAGGATGCTGTCCTATAACCAGTGTCCACGTAAGATTTAACTACCAGTCTGGTTGGCTTCTGTAGTTGGAAAGGGGGGGATCTTGCCCTTTGCCTCAGGAAGCAGAATGTTTTGGGCTGGCTCTGGGCGAAGGAATTCTATCCAGTAGACTTACATATATAACTGGCCCTATTTTCTTCTAAATATGCTATGTATGTATTTTCAGAATGTAAGTCACAATCTAGTTTGGTTTAAACTATGAGATATGAGCTATAATTGATTTAAACAATGAAAGAACATTCCTTACTGGGCAGATTAGAAATAAATGAATACATGCTTCTGTTCTTTGACACTTTGTTTTCACTATATCTAACTGTGAGCTTAACCTCAAGTCCATACATGCAGGTGGTCAAAAAGTTAAGACTCATATAGTAAACACAGACCATGAAATTTGCCCAGGGAGCCCAAAGAGCAGCCTGACAAGTTCCATGTGAACAAAGGGGGCTTTTCATATGACATGCAATTCCCTATGCATGGCACAACGGCTTCTGAAAGCCCAGGGTATGTTCAAACTCAACTTGTGAGACGGCGTGGTGTTGTATGTATGCCTGTCATTTAAAAAAGAGAGAGAGAGAGTAAAAAGAGAGTAAAATATACCATTGTCCAGGCTTTGATCAGCCTAAAGTAGGTCTTTGGATCCCACTCTCAAACCTTCTGAGTTTTGGACACCTCTAATATACATGAACCTTAAAAAATTACTCATTCCCTTATCTTATCCCTCAAATCAATGTGGCTTTTTTAGTATTCCTGTCAAACATTTGCCAAACCCAGGGAAGTTTTTAAAGCAGTTTATAGGAATGCTCAACAGAGCACAGTTCATTGTACAACAGCATTTCCCCTTTCCTGCCAGTTCTCTTCTCTCTGCTGTCTATAAAGAGCAACCCAAGATGTGACCTCGCAAAAGGGGTGATGATAACAGCCAGCAGGGGGCATACTTCAACACAAGAAAGCCCTGCATCGCTTCTTAGTTGGGAATGATAACTGGAGCATCATTTCTTGCCAGGGATCATGGGGTCTGCATGCTTACCCACCCCCCACCACCCCAGGGATGGCAAAATTACTGCCTCCCATGGGCATGGAGCCACCCTGTGTAGCTCTGTGCCTGTTTGAGGACCTGGGAGCCTGTGCCACACCAGCTGTGGTCCTCAGGACCACGGAAAAAAACAGGACATCCCGGGTTTCAGTTATCCTGGGGAAAGTCTCTGGTCATCCCTGGTTGACCCCAGGATCCCCTATGCATCATTTGGACACCCAGAGATGACCTTGAGATGATCCCTGGGGAAAAGGTCAGTGTAGACATCCCATAAGTGTCATTTCTAGCTAAAATGGCACTATGGGAGTACTCCTGTGGGGAAGTGAGCGAAAGCTTGTTAATAATAATAATAATAATAATAATTATTATTATTATTATTTTTAACCCGCCTCTCCCTCCGGATCGAGGCGGGGAACAACAACAATATAAAACACAAAAATCACAACAGTTAATTTTTTTAAAAAAAAACCAAGAAAAAAATACATCATTAAAAACATCTTAAAATTCATCCGGATAGGCCTGTTGGAAGAGAGCAGTCTTCATGACTCTCTTAAATTCATGAAGACGGCTAATTTGTCTAACCTCCTCCGGCAGACCATTCCATAGTCTGGGAGCGATGGAAGAGAAAGTCCTCTGGGTAACACTCGCCAGCCTATTTCTGGCTGACTTGAGTAAGTTCTTCCCAGAGGACCTAAGTGTGCAGGGCAGATTGTATGGGAGAAGGCGATCCCGCAGGTAACCTGGACCCAAACCATGTAGGGCTTTAAAGGTAATAACCAACACTTTATACTTCGCCCGGAAACTGATTGGCAGCCAATGAAGCGATTTTAAAACTGGTGTGATGTGATCACCCCTAGGTGTACCGGTGACCAACCTGGCTGCCATATTTTGAACAAGTTGAAGTTTCCGGACTAGGCACAAAGGTAGCCCTATGTACAGCGCATTGCAGAAGTCGAGCCTCGAAGTTACCAGCGCGTGCACTACCGTCTTTAGGTCTTCCAACTCTAGGAAGGGGTGCAGCTGGCATATCAGCCGAAGCTGATAGTAGGCACTCCTGGCCGTCGCATCAATCTGAGCTGTCATTTGGAGCGACGGATCCAGGAGTACCCCCAAGCTGCGAACACAATCTTTCAGGGGGGGTGTAACCCCATCCAGAACTGGTTGGCACACCTCCAGACCCAGATTGGGGCCTTTGACAGCAAGCACCTCCGTCTTGTCTGGATTCAGCTTCAGTTTGTTTTTCCTCATCCTGCCCATTACCGCCTCCAAGCATTCATTCAGAGGAGACACACTATCCTTAGCTGACGATGTTGTCAAAGGCATAGAGAAATATATTTGGGTGTCATCAGCGTATTGATAGCACCCCGCCCCATGCCTCCGGATGATCTCTCCCAGCGGTTTCATGTAAATGTTAAACAGCATTGGGGAAAGGATGGCACCTTGTGGTACACCACATAGCAACTCCTTTTTTGAAGAGCAGCTATCCCCAAGCATCACCATCTGGAACCTGCCCGAGAGATAGGATCGGAAGCACTGAAACACAGTGCCCCCAAGTCCCAATTCCCCCAGGCGCTCCAGAAGGATACCATGGTCAATGGTATCGAAAGCCGCTGAGAGGTCCAGAAGTACCAGCAGGGACACACTCCCCCTGTCAATACTAAGGCGTAGATCATCCACTAAGGCGACCAAAGCAGTCTCAACTCCGTATCCTGCACTGAAGCTGGTTTGAAATGGGTCTAGAAAATCATAGGGGTGTGCACGGACCCCCCGGATCGGATCGGGACCCGGATCGGGACCTCCAATTTTGTCCCGGACCGGTTCGGACAAAATCGGAGGCCCCCCGGACCGGATCGAGTCCGATCCCGATCCAAAAATCGGAAATTTTTGGATCGGCCGCCATTTTTTTCCCCATAGACTTGCATTGCAATGCAAGTCTATGAGGAAAAAATGGCGGCGGGTGGGTAAGGGGGGGCCTAACTCCCTCCCCCCCCCCGGGGCCGTCCGCTGTGGACGGCCCCGGCAGGTAAACCCCCTCCCCCGCGCTCCCTACCCCCCCTGGGGCCGCCTGCTTCCATCCGCTGGCGCCCGCGGGCGCCAGCGGATAGAAGCGGACGGCTCCGGGGGGGGGGTAAGCCCCCTTCCCCGCCACTTACCTTCTCGGCACGTCCGGCGCCGGCGGCTACTACCAGCGGGCTCCGCGGCCTACTCTCGAGTAGCGCGCCGGGTGATGACATCACCCGGCGCGCCACCCTGGAGCAGGCCGCGGAGCCTGCTGGTAGTAGTAGGCGCCGGCGCCGGACGGGAGCCGCCGGGCCGGGCAGGTAAGGGCCCCCCTCCCCCCTCCCCCCTCCGCGCGCCCCCTCCTCCCCCCTCCCCCCTCCGCGCGCCCCCTCCTCCCCTCCACGCACCCCCTCCTTACCTTTCCGGCCCGGCGGCTCCCGTCCGGCGCCGGCGCCTACTACTTCCAGCAGGCTCCGCGGCCTGCTCTAGAGTAGTGCGCCGGGTGATGACATCACCCGGCGCGCCATCCTAGAGCAGGCCGCGGAGCCTGCTGGGAATAGTAGGCGCCGGCGCCGGACGGGAGCCGCCGGGCCGGAAAGGTAAGGGCCCCCCTCCCCCCTCCGCGCGCCCCCTCCTCCCCTCCACGCACCCCCTCCTTACCTTTCCGGCCCGGCGGCTCCCGTCCGGCGCCGGCGCCTACTACTTCCAGCAGGCTCCGCGGCCTGCTCTAGAGTAGCGCGCCGGGTGATGACATCACCCGGCGCGCCATCCTAGAGCAGGCCGCGGAGCCTGCTGGGAATAGTAGGCGCCGGCGCCGGACGGGAGCCGCCGGGCCGGAAAGGTAAGGGCCCCCCTCCCCCCTCCGCGCGCCCCCTCCTCCCCTCCACGCACCCCCTCCTTACCTTTCCGGCCCGGCGGCTCCCGTCCGGCGCCGGCGCCTACTACTTCCAGCAGGCTCCGCGGCCTGCTCTAGAGTAGTGCGCCGGGTGATGACATCACCCGGCGCGCCACCCTAGAGCAGGCCGCGGAGCCTGCTGGGAATAGTAGGCGCCGGCGCCGGACGGGAGCCGCCGGGCCGGAAAGGTAAGGGCCCCCCTCCCCCCTCCCCCCTCCGCGCGCCCCCTCCTCCCCTCCACGCACCCCCTCCTTACCTTCCCGGCCCGGTGGCTCCCGTCCGGCGCCGGCGCCTACTACTACCAGCAGGCTCCGCGGCCTGCTTTAGAGTAGCGCGCCGGGTGATGACATCACCCGGCGCGCCACCCTAGAGCAGGCCGCGGAGCCTGCTAGTAGTAGTAGGCGCCGGCGCCGGACGGGAGCCACCGGGCCGAGAAGGTAAGTGCCCCCCTCCTCCCCCCCCCGCTGTCCACTTTCATCGGCGGGCGCCCGCTGGCGCCCGCCAATGGAAGCGGCGGTGGGCGCCAGTGGGCGCCCGCCGATCCGCCGATCCGCCGAACCGGTTCGGAGCTTTTTCGGACCGGTTCGGATTGGATCGGCCGATCCAGCTGCGGGATCGGAAATCGGATAATTTATCCGATTTCCCACTGGACCGGACTCGGATCGTGGATCGGGTCCGATCCAGTGCACATCCCTAGAAAATCAGTGTCATCCAAGACTGCCTGGAGTTGGAAGGCAACTGCCCTCTTTATCACCTTGCCCAAAAATGGAAGATTTGATACTGGCCTGTAGTTATTAAAGTCCAGGGGATCCAGGGAGGGCTTTTTTAGAAGCGGCCTTACCACCACCTCTTTTGAACATGATGGAAAACTCCCCTCCCTAAGAGATGCATTAATGATATGTTGTAAATATGATCTAACTGCATCTCCTCCCTGGATGACCAGCCAAGAAGGGCAGGGATAGAGAGGGCAAGTCGTCCTCCTCACACATCCAAGTATCTTGTCCACATCCTCGGTACTCACCAACTGAAACTGATCAAGTGTAATCCTACTCGCGGAGTCGCTGGACACTCCACTGTCAGCCTCTGCTATAACAATGGCATCTAAGTCGGCTCTTATCCGAAAGATTTTATCTGAGAAATGATCGTGTGGGAAGGGGGCAATCGAAACAGTAGGTCATGTTCTACTACACTGCGATATATATAAAGATCTTAGATCTCTTCTTATTGCCCCGCTTATAGTAAAACTCCCGGGCAGGCCGGACAAATTTTATGCAGAATATTTATTGTCTGACTTAGATGATCAAGTCACACTAAAAGTGGCCAGATTTTGTGTAGCAGCCATCTCCCGTCGCAGGGAGGTGACTGGTAAACATGAAAGAATGAACAACTAGCATGCATTATTCTATAGTTATAATCAAATGATACTGTATACATGTAACACAGCTATAATATACGTGTTACCATTTCTCTATGGGTTGATGACTTGTCTATGTATTCAATTATTAAATGTTTTTATATTATCAGGAGGGTTAATTGAAAATTTAATGTGTAAATATGTTTTTATATTATGATGTTTTATACTTGCTGGTCTTGTTGACCATAATAAAATTTATTTAGCCTCTGCTATAACAATGGCATCTAAGTCGGCTCTTATCCGAAAGATTTTATCTGAGAAATGATCGTTAAAGGCATCACAGCGAACTACCAAAGGCTCTAAAATCGGATTCAGGGGAGAAGATGCCTGGGTTAGACCCCTCACCACCCTGAACAGTTCTGCTGGACGTGAATTCGCAGACGCAATGCACGCAGAGAAGAAAGCTTTCTTCGCTGCATGCATTGCCACCCCATAGGAATGAAGATGTTCTCTATGTCGAGTCGAGTTTTCTGCCATCGGCGCTCCAGTCATCGTCCTTTCCGCTTCAACTCCCTGAGGTCTTCTGTATACCAGGGCGCCCTATTAGAAGCGGGCCGGAGAGGACGTTTGGGGGTGATCGTGTCGATAGCCCTAGTTAGGTCTTGATTCCATCTATTGACCAGGGCTTCTACAGGATCGTCGACGATACCAGCCATAGAACCCTCCAAGACTTTCTGGAATCCAGAAGGATCCATCAGCCTTCGAGGGCGGACCATCTTAATAGGTCCGCCACCCCTGCAGGGGCGGGTGGTAGCCGTGATACTAGCCCTGACCAGAAAATGGTCTGTCCATGACAATTCGAGGTATTCACTACCTCCGCCCATAGATCCGTCTGTTCGGAACTGAAAACAGCATTGAGGGTGTGACCTGCTGAATGTGTGGGTCCAGAGACCAATTGGGATAGGCCCATGGTTGTCATGGTTGCCATGAACTCCCAAGCTCCACCTGACAAACCGGATGTTGAAGTCACCCAGGACCAAAAGCCTGGGCGAATCCAACACCAGCTCCGAGACTAGTTCCGTGAGCTCGGCCAGGGAGTCTGATAGGCAGCGGGGTGGCCGGTACACTAACAGAATCCCTAGTCTATCCCTGGTCATCAGACTCAGTACACACACTCGATGTGATTCAGTTGCCGGACAGGATGTCTGGTCAGGTTAAGATGGTTTTTGTAGACCACAGCTACTCCGCCCCCCCGCCCACTTTCCCTCACCTGCTCACTAACACAGTACCCAGCTGGGAGAGCCTGAGCCCATGTCGGGCCACTGTCATCTCCCAGCCAGGTCTCCGTGAAGCATGCCAGGTCGGCCTCCTCTTCTGTGAGGAGGTCAAAGATTATGTTTGTTTTGTTTTTAACCGACCTGGCATTGCATAGGGGCAAGGAAAGGTTCTGTGGGTGGCCTGGATCGTTCCCCAAGATCCCTGGGGTAGCAGGGCGGCCGGAAGGTAAGATGGGTATTAGATATCCATCTCTCCGTCCCCTGTAATGGCATTTCACCCTGTTAACCCCTTCCCCCCAGGCAAAACTCCCCCCCCCCACTTGTGGTAATATGGACTAGCATGGAAAATGGTGGTAGCAGTGAAGGTGGCATGTGAACCCCTACCAGCTCAAAATAGGGCCAGACTTTTCAAGCAGAGAAGTTTGCGTTTTGAACTTCCCTCCCCTTCAAAATCTTGCACCTCTTTTATTCCCCCACTCCAATTTCTACATTTTGTTTATTAGTGGCTGTTCTGCTTCACATGAAATATTTTGTGCGTACTTTTGATGTCAGAGTGGATAATCTGGTTATCATGCTATAGTATTGAAGTTGGACCTGTAATGGCCAGATAGATATAGCAGGAGGAGAGGGAAAGGAGCAGGTTACTGGGGCAACAGAAAAAGAAGATTGGCAGTTGATGTGGGGGAATGAATTGGTCATGAGACAAGGAAGGAAACTGACAGAAGTAGAGAACCAGAAATCTGTGCTGTGTCCTGACGGAAGCTGAAGGAGTAACTCAGAGGTGGAGGAAGGAGAAACAGAACAAACTAAATGTGGTATAGCCTTACTGTTTTGTTGAAATGGTATTTCTTTAAATGCTTGGAGCACTTGCTTATTCCGGCATCCTTGTTCTATGTATTCGTCGCCAGTTCTTTATTATCAGAATTCTGTATTTACCCTTTTCTTTATTTATATATTTGTGTTAATCTTGACCCATTGTTCAGATCTAATTACATTTCTAATTATACCTGTAATGTCCAGGTCATGCAATTAGTATCGCAGCCAGGAATGTTGTAAGTGTCTGCAAATATGACTAACCTTTTAAGCATGTTTATCAGGATAACAGCCAAAAAAAAAGGTATTTTTACAGTAGAGGAAAAAAAAGATGAGATGAGATGGATTCCTGCATCGAGCAGGGGATTGGACTCAATGGCTTATAGGCCCCTTCAAAGAGGCTATTTTTACTTTTTAGGGGTGAAATCCTATGCATGTTTAGACAGAAAAAAGTCCTACAACTCCCATGGCTGGCTAGGGAATGCTGGGAGCTATAGGACTTTTTTATGTTTAAACATGCATAGGATTCTGTCCTAAATTATATATTGTTGTAGTTATTGATCTTCTTGGTCTTCATTAGCCTCTCTGAATATCTTATGGGCTGAAGAGAAAATGAGAAGTGTTATAGAAATATTGCTAATAGCAGCAACAGATTAGGTTGGCAGTTGACAAATCAATGACCACTTGCTGTGCAGCCTGATCCTACACGTGTTTGCTCCAAGTCCACTGACTGAGGGGAGACATGAGAGCACTCTTCAAATACTTGAAAGGTTGTCACACAGAGGTGGGCCAGGATCTCTTCTCGATCAACCTAGAGTTCAGGATGTGGAACAATGGGCTCAAGTTACAGGAAGCCAGAGTCCGGCTGGATATCAGGAAAAAAACTTCCTGACTGTTAGAGCAGTACGACAATGGAACCTATGACCTAGGGAGGTGGTGGGCTTTCCCACAATGGAGGCATTCAAGAGGCAGCTGGACAACCATCTGTCAGGGATGCTTTAAGGTGGATTCCTGCATTGAGCAGGGAGTTAGGCTTGATGGCCTTATAGGCCCCTTCCAACTCTACCATTCTATGATTCTATGATTCTATGAATGTGATGTATGCACAAGTAAGTGTGCATAAGACTGAAGTCTTCATTTTGTCGTTCTCTCTCCCATGGCACAATAGCCCCCCAACACCTCCCATGCCTGCGTTATGAGGAAGAATGTTGCATTAGTTGTGCTAAGATTTTAAAGTGCTATGCATGGGGGGAATGGACAGCTGTCATTTAGCAGCATTTATATCTTATTTGTGAAAGGACCACGCTGTGGTACAACTCCCATGAGGTCTCTCTCGATCTTCTACATCCAGGCTCGCAGAGTCCTAGCATCTTTTATTCACAAACACAATGTTCTGTCTACACTATTTTCTGAGCCTTCCCGCCACCCCAGGCCCTTTACTGACAAGCAGCTATCAGAATATTATCAAAAATGCCTTTTTATTCCCCCAACGCTTTAGAAGGATCGTGTAGCACACAGGTAGGTGGAAAGATAAACCGGAGTTCTGAGTTGCCTCACTGCTGTCTGTCTACCAGAGCCAATACTATTAATAAAAATAGAGCTGTCAATGTTACCCTTTCAAAGGGAAGGCATTAAAGAGGCAGACTGGGATTAAATAGGCCACAACTTTATTAAAGAAACATGGCAATATATGAACAAGTGTGGTTAAGGGTTGTTATAGCCTTCCATATTGGGATGCTTAGAAGACTGGTATAGACAGGCTTCTGAGATGTTCCTTGGGGTGGTGGCATTTCAGCCAATTCTGGAAATTAACCTGATAAATTGACCTATTCCTCTTGAAGGGGTTGTAGATGTGAAGTAGCTTCCGTATTGGAGCTGTTTGCAAGCCCTGTTGGTTGTATTATAACTTCACTATAGTAGACGTCACTACTATTGAGCTTCAACTTACTCTTGCTATCCCCCATATCTGCTGAGCTGGCCCTTCTGAGGCCCTCCAAGGAGTATCTCTCTACTAGTAGTGTTTTTTTCCCCATGTTGACTCTGGTCCTTCTGTCATAGGAGGTGTCAGTCAGCCTTCCCCAACTTGGTGCCTTCCAAGTGTTTTGGATTTCAACTCCCAGCATTCTTTATCATTGGTCATGCTGGTTGGGGCCTGATAGTTGAAGTCTAAAACATCTGTAGGACACCAGGTTTGGGTGGGTGGGAGTTGCCTCCCTTCCTTTCCATAAAATCTCAGCTGCCTTTTACATAAGCATCACACTTTTCCTCAGAGAAGTAACTACTGTCATACCTAAACAGACAGTTTATCTTCATAAAAGCTACACCTGGCTTATTAATTAACTCCCACCACCAACTTGCCTCACAATAATCCTGTGTGTATCCCAGTTTTCTTTGCAGCCCTGTCCAACCTGTCAGAGTTCACAGCCACTTGCCACATTTTATTGGACATCGTTTCCACCCAAGTTATCCTATCCATTTCCACCGAAGTTATTCTATGGAAACAAACATTTAATAGACCCAGCAAGACACAAATTGCTCATCAATTCATACCTGGAAAGTTTGCCATGGCAGTACTTGCCAAGATGGATTATAAGTACCTGGAGATGTTGCTCCTCTCTCATGTTTGGTGGATCAAAAGGCAACAGCTGGACTCACTGCGTTTCTTGAGAGACAAACTAATGAATGTTGGCCCTGTGTCTGGAGTCCAGCTGAGTACCCAGGCCACTGAAAACCAGCCTTCTCTGTGATAGATCCAAACACTCAATAGTAACAAATGTGCAACAGCAAAAAATGTACTTTTAATGTGTTTTTATTCTGTTTTATTTGGTCAACCGCTCCGACATTCTGAACATGGAGCAGTGTATAAACATTGTAAATAAATAAAAAAAGAACTGACGAAAACTAGAATGTGGCTTCATCCATCCATTAAACTTACCAAAAGTGAACCTTTTTCCTTTATAACTATGAGCTCCATCAGACGAGCATTTTATTGCATGCTTGTTACTGGGCACTCACAGATTTTCGCAGGTCCCTCTCACAACCTCGTCTGCCTCCTGCATGCCTCCTGCCCTTCTGACCCTCCTTGTGCCACAACAAACAAACAAACCCACCCAGAAAGTCTGATATATTTTCTCCACCGGAAATAAAAGTGCCCTTCTGTCCCGTGTATTGTCGTCCGTACACTATGTTGCTTTTGTTGAAGGCGGTCCTGCTGTCGAAAGAGGATGACAGGGCAGTTCTCCTCCAGCTTGCTTGGACTTGTGCTGAGCCGGTTGAACAGACTTTTGCTGCTCCAACCCCACCCTTGCTCACAGAAACAATGCCCAGCTGATTAATGTTGAATCTGTAAAACCCTAGACAATAAAAGCAGAGTTTGTTGGGGTGGGGAAGGCAACCACATTGATCACCCGACAAGAACCAATGAACTGGAGGGGCGAAGAGAAGGGGCAGGGTGGGGCGAGCGCAATAGCAGGCGAGCAAACAACAAAGGAAATCGTGAAAGGGACCTGTGCTTGCTGCACTAATGAAAAGGAGGTCAAAATCGCGGGTGCATACCAGGAAAAAAAGTAGGCATGATGGAGCCCTGGGTCAGCCACTAGAGCTCCAGAAGTTGCATGTGTTTCTTGTAGGAGCCTGCCCTCCCAACACCTTAGGTTCATTTATGTTGTCTACTGCTTGTTTATTACTGACAGGCATTATGGTTCAGGGTATATACTTTGTTCATATTCATTAAATATTATTTTTGTACATGTCCTCCTTAACTTTTATGTTTATCTTGTTTGCTCTTTTGGCTAAAGTGAGATCCCTTTTTTTGTTCTACCTGGGAATAAACAATCATTAAACTCAATGGGTCTTACTTTTGAGTAGACATGTTTAGGACTGCAGCCTTCATAGGATCGAAGCAGTACACGTGCAGGACTTTATTCATGATGCTTACAATCACTCCACCCAATTTGTTGATAAATTATTTGAACACAACAACACTATTGTTTTTTGTTGATTGCAATGAAACTGGTAATTGTAACTCAAGATATTTCTGATCTCAGCAGAAATAAAACATTTGATGAAAATATCTCTGAACTAGGATTACTGTAAGAAATTAAAAACTCAAATCCATCATCAACCTCATTGATAGACAAACGTATACACACATGGTGTGTATTTATTTATTACTCAAATTTATATATCACTTTCCACAGAGATATCAAAGTGGTGAACATAAAATTGTGTGTGCGCACACGCATGAGTAAAGGATCCTTGTGATTAGTAAATTCTAAAGTCAGATTTTGAGTCAAGGTAGGAGTGGAGATGACCTTCAGGACTGACCTATTTATGTTTCTAAAACTGACAGAGGCTAGGATGAAATGAACCTGAGAACAAAATTTGGTGTGTATAGTATAAGCTATGGGTTTGTTTAAAGAAACAGAATATTCTGTTAATGATAATTGTTTTAGGGAAAGATTAATATAAACCCAAATCTCTCCATAAATGATATTTGACAGTGAAAATGTTGCATTTTTCAAGGATTCTAAAACATTTCCCTTTATAGAATTCAAGTCGAGAAAATGTAGAGCAGCTATCTCCTGAATATGTTTCTGCTGGCAAATACAAATCAGGCCACCAAATCTCAGACGTTTTGGATTTTGCCTTAAAGGCAGATGAAGTCTGAAATACCCTTGAGGCTGAGATGAGCTGTAGGTCATAATGGAAATCGTGCCTTTGATCATCTAGTAAAAGCTGTGTGAACACCGATTTCATATGGTAGGTGACTTCTCCTAGATACTTTGTCCATCTGCCGTCTTTCATCTATTTCAAAGGAATTTGCTTCAATTGCTAATCTTGTTAAAATATATGAAAATGGAGCAGGATAGTCTAACAACTACAATAAGTAGTGACTCCAGGTTTGGAAGCTTATTGACCCTGGAATTTAAAGATCTGGAAGGAGGATCCCCAAAATATTGGAAAGCCACAGTTCCTTTTTCTAGGAGAAGAGCCCTGTTATTGACCCTGGAATTTGCAGACCTGGAAGGAGGGTCTCAAAAATATTGAAAAGCCACCGTTCCCTTTTCTAGGAGAACAGCCCTTTTTGAAAGGTATTACAACTAGTGCTGTGCCAAAAGTTCAGAATGACAATATTCAGTGATATTTGGGGATGGGGAGGAAAAGGGGTAAAAAAAAAAAGTAGTCTTCAGAGGCAGAAGCAATTTTTGCAAATTTTGGGGAAGGGAGACTTAATTTTCAAAGTGCCAGATCAGAGGCTAGTCACCTACCCCTTTTTTCCTTTAGAATGGGGGGGGGGAGAAACCTTTTCCTGCTGCAGCAAGTGGTGGCAGCACTCCTAATACCATCTGGCATCCCACAATGCCTCTGCGGAAGGATGGTGTATTGTGATGACACACCCTTTCAGGGATATTGTGGTGTAATAAAATGTCTGCCTCCACTGCTCAATGGGGGCAGCCATTCCTCTCCCCCAGTGGGTGCTGGTGGCTTTGATTTTGGTATGACAGTAAATCCATTCAGGGTTTCAATCAGAACCAGCCAGTACTCTAAAGGGGCTGAATCCTGAATTCATTCTTGGTGTCTGTCTGAAATCAGCTAGAACTCTAAAGAAGTTATCCAAGGTCTAAACTCAACCCCAAATAGTTTTAGCACCTTGGATAGCTCCTTTAGAGTTTGGGATGGTTCTGATTGAAACCCAGAATGGATTCCCAGCCCCACTAAAAACAGCCCCCAGCATCTGATAGGGATGAGAGGGGGAAATGAGGCCATTCCACCCACATGGTGGAAGATTACCTCCATGAAAACTGCTTCTCTGTCACCATCAGCAGCCATTTCAGTAGGCTATACTGAGGAGAAGAGATGGGAAACAGGGTCATTCTATCATCCCTGTTGAAAGACCTATTTTCCCCTCATCCCTCCCCATCTCTTTTCCCTTGTGTGCCATCTTTTTTACTGTAAGCCTGCAGGCAGGGACAGTCTTGTTTTACTGGTTATATTTAAGCTCCTCCAAGAGTCTTTTTAGTTGAGGAGTAGGATAAAAATAGATAAAGACTGACATGGCAAAACCCTTCAACCACCTAATGTCTGAAATGTTAAAGTCCAGCCACAGCTGTACCACATGATTTTCATGATTGTGTAGCTTGGCTCACACTCTTGGCATTTCAGTGAGTGAAGGCACAGCATTTTTCTGTGGCAGGGTTCATCTCTTAAAATGTGGGAGAAGGTGTGGAATTTTTTACTTCTCACAAAAATTAGAGATGGGTGAGGTCCCCTGGGCTCTTCTCAGGTTAGTTCAAAAATGAGTTGAATTATTCTCGGCCCCCCCCCCCCCCACTGCAGAATAATCAGAAAAATATCTTTCCTCATTTCTGGACTAATCCATATTTTCTAACTGTTCCCAGGGGCAGCCTTTCAAAGCAAACTGTTATGTTAAGCAACAGAATTATTGGGGCAGAGGTTTCCCCTCTAGCAGTTTCAATCCAGGACATGGACTAGAAATTGTTCCTCAGCACAGATTTTAATCTAAACTGGATAAGGATTTAGTGGAGAGGGGGAGCTTTTAATGCTTGCCTGTCCTTTGAGGCAAACATTACCGAATATCCAAAGCAAATATCCAGATCTGAGCCCAGCAAACTTTCCCACCCTCACTAGTTTAAAAAAAATGCTTACCATTTGTTACAATCAGGGTTGCTAACTGGCCAAAGGGGAGGAAAACCCCACAGCCTAGCTTGCAGTTTTAGAAGCCAAGATCAGCAGGTAAAAGTTTTCATGGCACAGAGAGGAGTCTGATTATCACCTAATTGCTGCAGATCAAACTACTGTTAATGGGAGAGCTGCAGGGGCCAGTTCAAAAGTTAGCAATCTTAGTGCTCAGTCCTATAGTTTGCTTGTGAAGAATCAAGCTCTTACTATTATTATTTGAACAAGGAGAGCTGTATATCTATAGTCTCTTAACCAGGACTTATTCAATTAGCCAATAGTAGGTCTGAAGAACAGTAGTGTCAAGCTGAGCTGGGCCACAGACAAAATGTACAATAATTCAGTCCAAAGTCCATCACTAATGGAGAGCCCAGTTCAAATTTTTGTTTAGTGCTCATTGCAGTTTTGAAATGGCACAAGAGAAAACAACCCAGAAGACAATGAGAAGTTTTCATGTATTGAAAGAGGAAAACAATGAGACTGCAGTGGAGAGTTACTGAGGTAAACGTGTTTTCTCCATCTACATTTAGAATAATATAGATAGCAAGTAAAAAATACTATCTATTTACATATATATGCATGAATGTGTGCATGTCTGCATGTAAACACACACACACAAACACACAGCTGCATCTTTAATTATGGCCAGTCAGGTGATTCCCTGTGCCAAGAGTGAGAACTTCCTTCATATCAATTTTGGAGGAGCTCCTGGAGGGTCATATTCTAATGATGACTGAGGCCAAAAGCAAAGCGGGTGAAGCCAGAGGCAAAAGGGTGGGGGACAAAAGGAAAACAAAAACAAATCAATGTATTTTAGCTTAAAGCTCCTGCTACCAGTAACTCAAACTTAGGAGAGGCATTTCAGCCTTTTAGAATAGGGACATTATTTATGTATTACATTTATATCCTGTCTTTTTTTTCTCTTTCAAGAACCCTAAGCGGCATGCATAACTCTCCTCTCCATTTCTTCCAAGTTGCAAGTTTAGTTTATTGCACTGACAACCAGTCATTTGCAAAACAATTTCCCTATCCATAAAACTAAAACATATATGACTAAAGTACACCTACCGGTTACATCCAAGAAAACAACAGTTCCTAAAAATTTAAAATTCAAAACTTAAAACCATACCATCTTGGCATGACTTGCTTTTGTATGCAATTAGTTCCTGGTGAAATTCCCTCTTCATCGCAACAGTTAAAGTTGCAGGGGACCTGCCTTCTTTGTATATGGTCACTCTAGTATAGTGCCTGCAACTTTAACTGTTGTGATGAAGAGGAAATTTCACTAGGAACTAATTGCATACAAATGACCCTGGCTGAAATTCCCTTTTCTCTACAACTGTTAAAGTTACATGAGCCCTGACCTGGATTTTATCTGGTCACCCTACATAAAGGCTCCCCATGCAATCAAGGTTCTAAGTGGCATAAGGGAGCCCGCAGCCTGACTGAGTTTCTTCTTCCAATGGGTGGGTTGAGGAATGTGGTCCCACTTATGTGTGCTTGAACGCCTGAACAGGACTTCAGTTTTGGCCCTTGGAGGGTTGCTAGAATGACACCTGAAAATTCCCCATTGACGTTTAAGAATGTCCCTTGGTACAGCAGGCAGGAGAGGAGAAGGATGGATAACAGTACCAGAAGGAGAAGGGGAATGTACCGGAGACGCCATGGCCACCCTGACCCCAAATCCAGCAGCAGATGAAAATGCAAAGAAGGAATGTTGAAGTTGCAAGATCCCCCCCCCCCTTGATTTTTAAAGGCCTTCATGGTATTGGGGCTTTCTACCTATTTTTCCTGCCAGTCCCTATATGGAGTCAAAATAGTGTTTCCCACAGCTTGGTTTGGCACTTTAAAAAGTCTTGCTGCACCATTAAGCTAGTCTTTTCCTGGTAAAAGTTATGTGCTTTTCAGAGTAACATGATAAACATACACAGAAAACTGGCATGTGCACGTTAGGACAAGGTACCCATGTTGGCTTCCCATTGCTCATGCTAGGAAATGGGTACAAACTCTCTATTAGGATAAAGACAGAAATAATAATAATAATTATTATTATTTAAACCTGCCTCTCCTTACGGATCGAGGCGGGGAACACAATGCAAATACAAGCATAACAAAGTTAAAAAATTTAAAACTAGAGAAATACATCATTAAAATATTTAAAATTCATCCAGATAGGCCTGCCGGAAGAGAACAGTCTTCATGACTCTCTTGAATTCATGAAGACTGTCAATTTGTCTAACCTCCTCCAGCAGACCATTCCATAGTCTGGGAGCCATAGAAGAGAAGGTCCTCTGAGTAACACTCGCAAGCCTAGTTCTGGCTGGCTTGAGTTCGTTCTTCCCAGAGGACCTAAGAGTGCGGGGCGGATTGTACGGGAGAAGGCGATCCCATAGGTAGCCGGGCCCAAACCATGTAGGGCTTTAAAGGTAATAACCAACACTTTATATTTTGCCCGATAACTGACCGGCAGCCAGTGAAGTGATTTTAAAAGAAAGAAAATGCACATTAATTATTTCGGAAAGGAATTGAGAATAAAACTGCCCAATATCGTACTGCTCTAAAATGATCAAGGGGCTGGAACAATGCTCCTATGAGGAAAGATTACAACAACTGCTGGGATCGTTTAGCTTGGGGGGAAAAGGTGAGCAAAGGGAGACATGATAGAGGTGTACAAAATCATGCATAGTGTGGAGAATGTGGATAGGGAGACCTCTCTCCCTCCCTCTCTCTCTCTCTCTCTCTCTCTCTCTCTCTCATATAATTCTAGAACCCGGGGGGGGTCATCCCATGAAGCTGATTGGTGGGAGATTCAGGACAGATGAAAAGAAGGACTTCTTCACACAGCACGTAGTTAAACTATGGAATTCACTTTGAATAATATAAATTAGACGTCTTCTACTCCTGCTCTTAAGAGGTTCTACAACAAAGGTCACAGCTACAATCGTAAAGACAAAGAACACATAACCTTTACAATAAAGTTCTAACTCTTTTTTTTTGTATGCCATTGGTACTGAACCACTATGACAACTGTATTTGCATAAAATAATGAAGCTTTTACAGGATGTGACCATCTGTGGTTTGCATAACAAAAGACAAAGCTAAAAATTATGAAAGAAAAATAAATTGCTAAGGAAGGTAAGGGGAAATTGTGAATGTTAACATGTCTACAGATCAAATGATCTCAAAAAGTTGTATTCTCAGGCAACATCCCATTTAAGGAAATGAACTTTTCATCTTGATGCAGTTTGATGAAGAGTCAAAATGTACCAATTTTCAGAGAAAAGAGGGCTGGGGTGGGAAATGGACCTGAATCATAGTACCAGGGTACTGCAGTTTTTCACACATTTTATTTCTCAGAACTCAAAGACAGTGTCAAAGCAATCAGCATCAAAGTAATAAATTCAGAGCATCACATATTTGTTCATAATACCTGAAGCCAGAAATTGATTGAACAAATAAAGAAAACAGTGATAGTAAATTTTGTTGGATACGTTGAAACATTAGGTAGCATTGAGGTGTTCTGAGAACTGCTTCTATCATGTGTGTGTTACAGATCTGAAGCTAACACTATATCCTCCTTCATGAGTTCATCACATGAAGGGTTTCAAGTGATTAAAAGGGGAGTGGGGCCATGCTGCTGGTCTTGCCCCCAAGGACATGCGGCTTCCTTGCCCCACTTCTAACACCCACACATTGAGCATGGATGTCTTATTATGAATTGTATATTGCTAGTGCTATTGATCAATAATGCCGGTATTTAGGATTCCTTAGGTTATCTGTTAACAACCTTTAGCTGATTAGTACATTTCAGGGATAAAGGATAAACCAAGAACTGTTTGGTAGAATTAGTAATGGAATAAACATATACTCCTTCCAATAAAATATAAAAATGACAAAATAAAACAGTCTAGGTGCTAATCCTATATGGATGCCTCTTAGCCTCCGAACCTGGAGGCTGATGGCATACTATGCAGAGTGGGAGGAGGGTGGAGGTGATCTTCACCTCTGCATTTCTCCCATTCTGCATTTTTGCTAGGCAGGCTTTTTTGCCCATTTAATTAGGCTCAGCATAGGGGGAGGGACAGAGGCTGGGGAAGGCTGGGGATAGCACATATACCCACTTCTCCAGTTCCCCCTCCTCTCCCTGTCCACAGAACCACCCCCTTTCCCTCCTCTCCGGGGTTGCTTTTGCGACCTCGGAGAGGCAGCCAGTAAGGTTCTCTTTGCATTGGCTGGGAGTGGGAGGGGAGCTCGGACTCCTGGGGCTGAGGTCAGAGCGCTGTCTCCAACCTTGGATCCAGGACTCCAAACCATCCTATGACCACCCCCTGGATGCTGTCTAGGGGCCATAGGATTGCTCCTCTAAGATTTCTCCCTTCCCCAACCTGGTGCCTTTAAAATGTTTTGGACTTCAACTCCCACCAGCTTCAGCCACCCCTGGCCAATGGTCAGGAATACTGGGAGTTGAAGGCCAAAACATCTGGAGGACACCATGTTGAAGAAGGTTGGCCTAAAGTAAAAAAAAATAGCTCTTAATCTTAAAAAAAAATGTCGTTGCTAAAGATTTCAAAATCGTAATACTTCATTATGAGAGCACTTAACTAAGTTGCCCTGCTTTTGTGTTAAAGCTGACCAGCAGGATAATGCACTTTCATCTGTTCATATTTTGCTACTTTTGAGCCTCTACTCTTGCATCAATGACTGCCAGAATGTCAGTTGTAAGGGTTGTGGTGTGCAAAATGCAAACAAGAAGATTTTCTATTGGGAAACGTTGAGCCAGTGCAGATACCTCTAAAAGAAAACGTTGCCTTGTCTGCATAAAATCCTCATTCTGCATAAATGGTTCTGTCCCCACTAGGTTAATTATAAGGGATGAAAATAGTTGTTTAAAAGATGACTGCAAGGAAAAGGCCTCTCCAATCTCAGTGGACAAAACATGGGAGTGACAAATTAGGTAGAGCTTGAACAATCTGACACAAAACACTAACTGTGCAAGTGCTTCAGAAACTTATTTATTTATTAAAACATTTGTATTCCACCCTGTACCATTGAGATCTCAGGGCGGTGTACAGATAAAATAAAATGGTATAAAACAATAAATAACATACACAGCTAAAACGTTAACAAGCTAAAAACAGCAGAAAATTTAAAAGCAATTAAAAACAACTGAAACTAGGTGCAATTTTTGTTTTCTAAGGCTTTGACAAAAAGCCGTGTTTTAATTTGGTACCAAAATGAAACCAGGGGAGGGCGTCCACAGCCGGGGTGCCATAACAGAAAAAGCCCTCTCCCATGTACCACCATAATGTATGTCTCACATTGGTGGGACACAGAGGAGGGCTGGCCACATATACCACATACAGCTGTGTACCATCGCTAGTCATCTTTCACTCCATTGTACAGATGTTAACTCCTCAGATAAAAATGCTAGAAGAGATGTGTGAGAGCATCTTCCTAGTTCCCACATCTAGATCTCTCCTGCAGCTGTAGCAGACCTCCTGCTTTGCATGCAAAAAGTGACAGGCTTGAATCCCTTATGTCTCCAGGGAGGGCTAGGAAAGACTGGAAGAAACCGTAGGGAGTAGAAAACACTGAGCTAGATAGACCAATGGTCTGACTTCTTATGCATGTTTAGACAGAAAAAAGTCCTACAGTTCCCAGCATGCACCAGCGAGACATGCTGGCTAGGGCATGCTGGGAACTGTAGGACCTTTCTTCTGTCTAAACATGCAAAGGATTCCTCCCTAAATATGGCAGCCTCCTAAACGATCAGATTTCTATAGTGACGGAGTTAAAATTTTAGTTACAGAAATCTTAACAGTCAGGATATTTAAATGACCCCAGAATATTATGAGGCAACTTCAAACTTTGCAACCATAAAATTACCCCCTCCCCTGGGTGAATAGTCATTAAACAACAACCCCAAGCACTTAAAGTACTAACAGCCATGATGATGGGCCCCCTCTCAAAAAGTACAGGTGTTTTATATTTAAAGATGGAGGGTAGGAAAACAGCTAGATCATTGAACTGTTCTATGGTATTATTAATGTGAAAGGAATGGGGCCAATAAAGAGGTTTGCTTTACCCTCTTACTAGATCAAAGATGTATTCCCTGCTGACAAGAGTAGCCACAGCCAGTCATAGGTAGCAACTTTGGAATTGGTGCCTTCCAGTGCACTGCAGTGACTCCAATTTAAAAAGATCAAGGGAAAAACTTTGTGTTCTGAGTTTGAACCTTTGGTTCTCTCTTCCCATTGCTTTTCACCTTAGTTATTGAGGCCATAAAAGGTGTTAGAAATCCCATCTGAGAAATTTTACAAATTTTTGATAGATGTTACTTTCCAAGTTCAACTCAAATTTCACTTTAAGCAAAATCTGGAGGCACTTTTTGCAGAAAGGAATCAATAGTCCAGCAACAACTCATGCACAATATGCTTCCTGCAGGCAATGTTTGTTTACCAATCCAGCTGATTCCAAAATGAGTTCCATAAAGCAAGCAAACGGGCTCCAAATTCCCTAAAAGCCCCTGCCAAACTACATCTAGCCACATAACCTGGACAAATGGCATCAATAAGGAGATATGCCAATATGTAGCCAACTGATGTTTAATCAAAGTAATCCTTTTCCCACCCACTAGTTTGAGGTGTGTACTACAGAAAGGGGAAGTTATTTTTGTGTGGCTCTGGGACAGGCATATATTTTGAAAAGTTGACTTATGTGATGATTATGACATTTGTTATTATCTGGCTCAGCACATGGACATCTTCTGCCTGTAATGCTTGATTGCATTTTAAAAAGTGAGTTCCTTTTTCACTGGAAGGCCTTCTCTAGCTTGAATTGTAATCTCCTCGTGTGCACCTCTCACACGGTTGCCTTGAAAGATGAAACAGAAGGTCCCAAGTGCCAGCGTAATTTCCCCAGGGCCCCCGAGTCCTTAGTTTGCACATTCATCTTCTTGAACCTGAGGAAACTGCTGAGCTTGCTTGTCATAGTATCTTTGGAACAAGGATGTAGTTTCTAAAGGGTGCATATGAAGAATTCACGTACCTTGGGGAAACTACATTTCCAATGATCCCTGGTTTTCTGAGGGAATACCATTGAAAATATCAGGCATGGAGGGGGAGAGACCTCCAGCAAGAACTCCACCACTGCCACTCCTGTTTTCTAGTAGGAGAAAACAGAATAGTATTTAATCACCAACAGATACACTTCATACTGTTAGAGTAATGACGCTGATCCTATATACTAATAGCAAACACATTCTCCGAATGTTGATGTTTATGTAGCCAAAAGGAACTATCCACACACGAGACAGAGGCATAAGCAGGCTTTGGGGAGCCCAAAGTTTTGAATACCAAGCCCCATGGGGGGATCCCCCAAAACAGCCCAATGAAGACTGAGCTTGTCAATGTCCGCCAAACAATGCATGTCTGTTGGGAGAAAAAAGGCTGGAGAACCAGGAGGGCAAGGAAAATGGAATGGAATATCCTGGAAATGGACATGGCTGGTTGGCTATAAACCTGAAGAGGAGCGTTCTGTACAAGCCCCACTTGTTCACTGAAATAGTTTGTAAAGATCAAAGCCAAGATAGCTGATGAATGGTCCAGAGGTTTGCCAAATTTTCTGCCAAAGTTTTTCTTCCCACTGTACCCCAAAATGTTTTAGAGAGCCAGTGTGGTGTAGCAGTTAGTGTTGGACTGGGACTCGGGAGGCCTGGTTTCCAGTCCTCACTCAGCCATGAAGTTCTCTGGGTGACTTTGGGCCAGTCATGGTCTCTCAGGATAATCTAGGTCACAAGCTTATTGTGGGGATAAAACAGAGAGGAGGAGGAGGATCATGTACACTTAGGGTTGCCAGGTCAACAATATCCCATTCCCTGAATTGTCAGGGCCAAAACCTGTGACTCATGCTATCACAAGCCAACTCCCTCAAAAGCCCAAGCCACATGTGGAAGGACCCCCCCCCAAAAAAAAACCCTAACAACTTTGCATGCAAAACTATCACTGTGAAAATTAATATTCAGCCATATAAATGCTTTCTTATTTCCCCATTTTCAGCATTTATTCCAGAAACCACACTCCTGATTCACATATTAAGTAAGCTGGGGATTTTGAATTAACACTTCTCATTATGACTCACTGAAGTAAATGGGAATGAAATTACCTAACATTTTACACACACACACACACACACAGAGCTTAATTTACAATCATATATTTTATTAATTAATTAAAATATTTATACCCTGCCTTTCAGCTCCTCAGAGGGCCCTCAAGGCAGCTCATAACACAAACACCAACAATATACAGTCTAAGGGCCATGCTACATGTAACGTTACATACATCTTGTTGTAAAAATGCAAACAGCATCAGCTGGAGGAGTAATAATTAATGGGACCAATTAATGGTGGAGGAAGATTTAAACATTTCCTCCCTGCTGGGGGGCCTGAAGAAAATACCACCTCTGAAGCTAGTATTTGCTTTGTGTGTGATGGGGTGGGGGGAATCCAGCCATTTGTGCTTTCTGTCTGTTTGTCTCAAAGCAGGTTGGATGTGTGGGAGAGGGGGAAATGTTCAGCCTGCTTCTGCAAATATCAGCAGACGCCCCCCCCCCCCAAACATGCCCAATCAAGTTAGGGATGGGGGAGAAATTCGTTCAGTTCGTATTTTAATGCAAACTTACCTAATTTCACACTTTTGTACCAATACGCGAACAGAAACTCAGATGTCCTTCAAAATTTGCACTTCTTTAAATTTTGCAATGGGGTTCTCCAGTCTAAAAAAATGTGTACTTCAGTGTGTACATTGAGAAAATGTGCACACAAAAAGGTATATATTGGCAAAAGGGCCATTCAAAAACATTACGAAAAGTGCTTGCGAACGGATGTGTTCGCAACAAATGTTTACAAAAACAAATGCTCACGAACTGTGCACAAAAATGGATGTAAATTTTGATGAAATCTCCTTTTAAAAAAACCTCAAAATTTGGTATGAATCGAACATAAGATTAGAAAATTGAGAAACAGAGGGAAACTGAAACCGACAGATTTGTCCGTCGCTAATTCAAGATGGAACCCATCTCAGCAGGATCTTCTTCTCAGTGCCTCTCACTCCTCATCAGTAATAGGCAACCCCATGACTCTTGTAGAACCACGTTCCATGTAATTCATAATGGCCATTTCCATAGTAACAGGAAGCTGCCTTATATTGAGTCAGACCATTGGTTCATCTGTAGCTCAATATTGTTGACACTGACACACAGCAGTGCCCCAGGGTTTTAGGCAGGTTTGATCCCTAGCATCTGGAGATGCCGGAGATCAAACCTGGGACCTTCTGCATACAAAGCAGGTGTTCTATCACAGAGCTACGGCCCTACCCAAGTGCTGTGTTATACAAAAGGGAACCTTGTCATTCAACTTTTCAACTCCTTACCCATTTTGCTTGTACCCACTTGGCAAACCCCAGCCAGCTGACATGCCCAGCCACAGCTGGGTGTGTCAAATTCTTCCAAGGAACCCTGTTTATCATCAGAGCCTTAGTCTTCAATGCTATATTCACTTAACTGGGAATAGGTTCCATTAAATAAATATGCATAGGACAGCCTGCTAGTGTGATGCCCCCCCACCACACTGCTGTTACTGTTTTTGAAATACAACCCTGACTTTTCTTCTTATGCTGGATCTTAACATATTCTCTGCTCTCATGCATGCTGGCAGATTTATTAAGAGTTTCCAGCCTTCACCTTCTAAATAGATATAATGACTTGTTGCTAAATTAATTTTCATCACTTCCATCTATGATTTATTGAGAAGACCTATTTGTGCCTTGGAAGGTGCAAGTCCATCTGTCTTTTCCCTTATAACTTCCAGCATTTTATTTATCAGGCTGACAGTATGCGCAATGTTGAACGATTCAGTTTTAAAAGCTGGTGTGTCAAGTGAAGCTGAACTGAACTTATTTGGTGGATTTCAGACTTCGGCCTTCATCCTAAACCTACTAAGAATCTTGTGTCCGCTTAAAGACTAACAGGTGTATTACGACATAAACTTTCATGGGCTGTGTCCACAAAACTTTCTGCCACAGCAAATTTGTTAGTTTTGAGGTTGCCACAAGACTCTTTATTGTTTTGCTGTGACAGCCTAACACAGCTACCCCTCTGGTAACAATCCCAAACCTATTTATTTTTGAGCATATTCTGTCAAAACAAGTGAATCTACCCAGGAGAAAGTGTGTATGAAATTGCACTATTAGCTCAACACATGTGCCACCCATCCTATTTCTACCGTGGGTGGGGGGTGGGGGGGTTGGTGATATAACTGAATTCAGTAAAATGTAAGAGATAGATGTAATGATCTCTGTCCAATAGACTATAGTCCACTCCTGGTTTGATATCCTGATTTATAAGCCATAATTAACCACTGTTTCCTGGTTTGAGCATCACAGGAAACTGTGAACAGATGATGATATCGTCCTCAAAGGCAGGTGCACAAAGGGAGGAGGGAATGTTACAGATGAACTTGGCCAGTGTGCCTACTGAAACTAATCTCTTTTTATTTAGATCATTACCCTTCTTTCAATGATACCCTACTGCTGGTGGCCAGCATCGCTGGTCCCAGTGCATGTGCAGCTGGCACTTCTGGGGGAGGCAGTGCAGCGCTTCTAGGGGCAAGCCCCCAAATTGCTGGAAATGCGAGTTTCTGCAACTTGCCCTTCAAAAAACCTGTGCTTCTGGTTGTTTGAAGTCTTGCCCCTGGAAGTGCTACTTTGCTGCTGCTGGTAGCAGGGGCCATGCATACACCGGGAACTGGTAGTGCTGGCCACCAGCAGTATGGTATTGTTGGATCCTACCCCAGGATTCCTCAAGCAGCCTGATTGACTGGGGAATGCCGGGAGTAGAACTTTTTTCTGCCTAAATGTGCATAGGATTGCACCTTTAAGGAAGCCCACATATGGAAAGTTTCCCATACCGTCCTTCCCCCCTGCTATCCCCTTTAACAAGAGGATGCCCATTTTTACAGAGAGATCTCAAATAGCTGCCGGGGGTGGTGGTGGTGAAGTAAGGGGAAGGAAATGTTATTTCCCTGAACTTCTTAAAATAAGCTTATCTTAGCATCCAAGTTATAGGTATTTTTTGGAGCTTGGATGTATTCTCATATTATATCCCAAGCTGTTATGGAAAAGGGAAGTTCTTAAAAGCATGGCTTTCATTGCCACATTCAGCTTTCCTTTTATGCATGCTGCAAGTGATGTGAGATCCAACACACAAGCAACTTGCAGCATGCAGATGTGAAGGGCTGGAGGGATGTATGTGATGCATGCACAGACATCCAATACCCTCTAAAGGGTAGGATGGACAGATAATAATAATAATAATAATAATAATAATAATAATAATAATAATTCCACTAATTTCACTGCATAGCTGAAGCTCTCTCAGCAGTTTACAACAATTCATAAAAAGATACAGCAATAAAAGTCATATTGTGCCATATGGAGATCCTTCTGCACATGGTTGCTGAATCTCATGTGGGGAAACATCTTGCCCTTACTTTGTATTTCTCCCCTTCACCCTGTATTTTTGTTCTGTGCAAATGGTTGTGCAACTGTAATGATTGTGTGACTGAATTCTTCACACCTTTTTATGGCCAATGTATAATGAAATAATCATACTTACTCACTTATTGGTAAGTAAGAGAGTAAGGGTGCAATCCTATGACCACCAGACACTGACTAGATGGCCAAAGAATGTTTTGGTTTTTAAGGAACTGAGGTTGGAGCCAAGGCTCCAACTGTGGTTCCCAGAAGCTGTGTTCCCCTCCCACTCTTCCTTGTAACCGGGGTGGTCTTTCCCATCTCTGGGCCCACAGACATGGGGAAAAGGGGCCCGGGGCAGGGAAGAGATCATGAAAGCAGTGTTGCAGAGTTTCTTATGTGCTGCATGTCCTCCCCCCTGCTCTGAATATCCCCAGCTAGACAGGCAAAATCGCCTGTCTAGCCAAAAATACAGGGTGGCTAGAACTCAGAGGCAAGGATCACCTCTGTGCTCCAGTTGCTCTGCAGTGGATAGTCATCAGCCTCTGAGTTCGGGGGTTGACAACTGTCTCCAAAGGATTGCACCCTAAGTAAATTTACTTCCTCTGCTAGCTACAAGAATGAGAAAGAAGGCTCCACCATCACCCTGCACCAATCTTCCTTATGCTATATTAGTGTTTCTGTCATAAGAAAGTAGTATTGTATTCTGACTTCATTTGAGTTTTACCTTGGCGTAAGCTAGTAGAATCTTAATATCCCCAGGGCTTGCTGAATTACAATGATGCATAGAATTATTCCGACCTTTTCAAATATTTTGCATTTTGAAGGGCTCACCCTCCTTCTAGCAATGCATTCGCTTTTCCATTTGCAGCCTCACTGAGGTGTGGCTATGCCTTCGGATGTCCAGTTGCAACAGATAGTATTGAAGTAGCAGGAAAGAATTTATATAGTACAGGGAGGGGAAAAAATGTACCAAGATAGAAATGTTTTAATAATCCACTCCTGTGACAATTGCTAAAGAGAGAGAATTGAAAGTGGCAATAAAAAGAAAACAACATTGCCTTAAAATCTCCAGATTGTAATCTCGTGGTTCTGCTTGGATGGTGTAGCAAAAGGGGCCATTTCTAGTTTCCTTCTGAACTTGAGGGATAATATATACAAGAAACAGCATAAATTTCATGGAGATTTAATTTTCATTCTTTTTGTTTTTAAAAAAGAAAGAAAATACTACTACTAATAATAATAATCCATTAATTTTTGTTCTAACTTTGTATTTTAGGAAGGTTAAAGCCTATTAGAATAGTTTCATTTTATTCGAGATATATTAATTCCATCACTAAAATCTTTCAAGCAAGAACCAACTCCTCCAGACTTCAGCTCTGATTAGGACATTCTAGTGTTAGCATAATGCCAATAATAACATATCATATTTGACTAGATGGTCCCAAGTGGTACTTCCTAGATGACAGCTGTAGTGAAGATAAATCTTTTCCACATTTAAGTTGCTTTCTGAAAAGTACTGAGAGAAAGAGTGTCTGGCAGGAATGCACAGCATGGCAGGAGATGGCACAGAGGAAATTTATACTTCACTAACATCATCTCTCATGTTTGGAGGTCTATAAAACTCAGCAAGAGTGCTCATTATTGAAAATAAATAAAATTGCATATTGAATTTTTTAAAAGATGAAATAGGCTGATGTATGACTATTAACCCAACCACTGTGTGCAAAATAACCACACGTAGTTAAATATACCAAGAATTCTGATGATCCTCAGGCAAGTTTTTATTAAATGAAATACTGCCAATAAACATGCTTCTTAAAGCAGATTTAGTTTGAACCATTTTTTGAAATGATAATTTGCCATAGATGCATGGTTTCCTAAATTGGATGGCTGAAACAAGGATCACTTGCCTGTAAAATCAAGATGTTTTATCTTTGCCACTTGGTTAATGAAATTCATATATGGGGGCTAATTATGTGTGCCATGCTTTATTGTTTTGCCATTTCAGCTGTCACATCAGGATTAGACTAAGATCTTTTGATATTTAACCACAAATGTTTTTTACACTCTCAGTGGTTTGCATTCCATGAACTCATAATCATAGCTGACTTGAGTCCTACAGTTATTTTCTTTGGAGTATTAATTAATTAATTAATTTGATTAAAACATGTGCATCCTGCCCTATAGCACTGGGATCTCAGAGCGGTGTACAAATAGGATCATACAAACAGTATAAAAGAAAATATACACAGCTAAAAACAAATTAAACCATTAATCAAGCTAAAACCAGTATAGAATTTAAAAGCAACTAGAAACAATTAAAACTATGTGCAACCTTGGTGAATTTAGCCATCAAAGGCATTGTTAAAAACCCATGTTTTAACATGGTGCCGAAATGAGGCCAGTTCCGGCACCAGTCAGGCCTTCAAGGGGAGGGCATTCCACAGCAGGGTGCCACAACAGAGAAAGTCCTCTCCCATGTCCCACCATAGTGTATGGCCCTTTCCACACCAGGCTTGTTGCCTGGGCTGGCCCCGGCTGCTCCCTGCGCACTGATGAATTAGGTACTTCCAGAATCGCCCTCCCTCCCTCCCTCCCTCCCTCCCTCTACACCCCTAAGGTGTAGAAAGGGCCTAAGTCTCACATTGGTGAGACACAGAGGAGGGCTCCTCCAACAGATCTCAAGCCTCAGGCAGGCATATATAGGGAGAGGTGCTCCCCCAAATATTGAGGACCCAAGCCATTCAGGGCTTTAAATGGCATGTAGATGTAAATGTAGGACTCTTATAGCACAAACATATATATGTCTACTTAGAACTGACTTCAATTGAGTTCAATGAGGCTTGCTACCAGCAAAGTGGGTTTAGGATTGCAGCCTCCATCATACATATTTCAAGTGGGTTAAAAATCAATCAATTTCTTACCCCCAATGCAACTCATTTTTCAAAAATAAATTGCCACCCAAGGCAAGCACCTATGTTTCTGAAATTTCACACACATAAGTAGCAATATACCATCTGCAACGTGGCAACGTTTCATGTGTGGATCTTTAAAAGTAAAAAAGTTATAGGAATTCCAGGTTCATTTTAGAAAACGTAACGGACACAAAATGCCTGCACCAATCTCTCTGACATTTCTCACACAGAAGTAACTCTAACCCATCTGCAATGTGACCAAGTTTTATGCTTCTTTCTAAAACAATAAAAAAGTTATAGACATTTCTTTAAAACAATACTATGCTATGGGGATAATCATTCAAAATGGCGTCCGATTAAAAAATCGGACGTCCAATTTTTGTATCGGTATCGGATTTGATTCGATCCGACCCAACGGACCTCCAATTTTTCTGATATGATACTTTACAAAATCTGAAGTTCCGATTCTGAGTCCGATATGATTTTTGCATTCGTGCACATCCCTAATTAGTACTAGTCCAGGCTGCAATCATATACACTTACCTGGGATTAAGTCCCATTGAACTCAATCAGGTTTACTTCCAAGTAGGATCAAACTCTTAATGTAACACCATCTTAGTCCTCCAGAGCAATGGTTTTGTTTCCCTTCATCTCTTTACTGGTCATAAGTTAGTGGCATTTTCAAAGGTAAGACTGTTTGGCCTGATGTAAACCTGCAGCCCTTTTGCAAGGGAGGAGGGGTGAATGTGATTTTTCCCACTTCCGTGATAGGCACTCATGGGGCTCACAGGAGCAAAGTTTCCCGCAATGACAGGAGTGTCATTGTGGGAGGATGTGTGCCCCATGATGGTTCTTCCGCATGTGGACAGAGAGAAGTGGGCAGAGCTATGCAGATGATGCAGCTACGGGGCTGTTTTTAATGACTTGTCTGAGATGCGCATGAATGCAAATACACAGCTACTAGGGGTGTGCACTGGATTGGGTCCGATTCACGATCCAGAGCTGATCCAAGGGAAATCGGATACAATTATCTGATTTCCGATCACCCCTCTGGATCGTCCGATCTTTCCCGAACCGGTTCGGAAGGACCCAATCTGGTTCGGAAAAAAATGGAGGATCTGCGGGCGCCCGCTGGCACCCGCCGCCGCTTCCATTGGCGGGCGCCAGCAGACACCCGCCGATGGAAGCGTACAGCCCCGCCTGGTAAGGATTGCAGGCGGGCTTACCTGGCGAAGCTGTCCACTACGGACGGCCCCACCAGGTAAGAAGCGGGAGGGGGGAGTAAGGCCACCACTCACCCACCCGCTGCCATGTTTTCCCCATAGACTTGCATTGGAGGAAAGCTTTCTTTCCCCCAATGCAAGTCTATAGGGAAAACAAAAATGGTGTCCGATCTGAAAATCAGACATCTGATTTTCGGATCGAGATTGGGCCCGATCCGGTCCAGGGAGCCTCTGATTTTGTCTGATCTGATCCAGGACAAAACTGGAGGTCCCAATCTGGGTCCTGATCCAATCCGGGGAGTCCCTGCACATCCCTAACATCTACACATTTGGTGGATAGGCAGTCTATCGAATATGCGATGCTGTGCAGAGATATGTTTGTGTTAAGAAAAATACACACTTTTGGCACCAAAACACACCAATACACATCCAAAACATGTGGCAAAAATGGCAGCCACATCCACTCCCACACACTTTCAAAATGGCTTGACACACCCCTGACAGTGGCTGGCTGTTTGCTGAGCCAGGAACTCATACCAAACAGCAACAGCTTTGCGAAGGGGGGGGGGCACACCAGCTGCAGACTTCGGGATTGTAGTGAGAGAGCCGGAAAAAAATGTGAGAAAAGCAGTCAGCGATATTCCTGAATAACTGGGGGGTGGACCTGAGATCACTGTGGGAGCAGGTGAATGTCATGTGGCTCATAAATGATTACTTCAATACAATCCTGCAATAAATGGCTGGTGTAGACACCCCCTTGTCCCCACTCACCCCCATTCAGCAGGTTTTCAGGTGAGGGGTGCATAATTTCACTTGAGAGCAATATCAAGAGCTGGCTACACCAGGTTTATTCTGCCTGACTAATGGGAAAGTAGTCTTGAGAGGGTCAGAAACCCACCATCCTGCCTCAGTTGGTTTGGTGCAGCTTGGCACTACCCACTCTCCACTCTCCAGTGCAGCACAGCCCACCATGGCTTTATTTAATCCATGGTAAGGCTGTGGCTTAGGCTGACCATATGAAAAGGAGGACAGGGCTCATGTAACTTAAATAATTGTAGAGAAAGGGGAATTTCAGCCAGCTTCATTTGTATGCAATTTGTATCTGGTGAAATTCCCTCTTCATTACAACAGTTAAAGCTGCAGGGGCCTTGCCCTTTGTTGTATCTGGTCACTCTAGTATAGTGCCTGCAACTTTAATTGTTGTGATGAAGAGAGGATTTCACCAGGTACTAATTGCATGCAAATGATGCCAGCTGAAATTCCCTTTTCTCTGCAACTGTTAAAGTTACATGAGCCCTGTCCTCCTTTTCATATGGTCAGCCTACTGTGGCATATGTGGGGTGCGGCTACTATTTTGCATATCCAACCCAGCCTGGGGATTGTCATGTCATGTCAACTTGGTGAGTGTGAGTTATGCGAAGGTTAAATAACATTAGAACAGTCCATGGGTCATGCGAGGCTTGTTTAACCCTCACATAACCCATGCTCACCAGATTCATATGACAAAACAAACCCTGACCTGGCTTGGATATGCAAGGTGGTACCTGTGTGTGTACTGTGGCTCATCATAGGTTATAACCCATGATGGGCATTCCATGTTACGCGAACCAGGACACTGACTGCATTGTTGTAGGGTGACCAGATAAAATCCAGGTCAGGGCTCCTGTAACTTTAACAGTTGTAGAGAAAAGGGAATTTCAGCCAGAGTCATTTGTATGCAATTAGTTCCTGGTAAAATTCCCTCTTCATCACAACAGTTAAAGGTGCAGGGGCCCTGCCTTCTTTTGTATATGGTAACTCTAGTATAGTGCCTGCAACTTTAACTATTGTGATGAAGAGGGAATTTAACCAGGAACTAATTGCATACAAATGACAGTGGCTGAAATTCCCTTTTCTCTACAACTGTTAAAGTTACAGAAGCCCTGACCTGGATTTTATCTGGTCACCCTAATTGTTGTGATAGTTTTTCTGTACTCTGCCCTGCTTGTGGGTGGATTGGTGTTCCCTAACCGCCTGGATATGAGATGATAAAAAATAAATTGCCCTGTTCACAGCTGGCAGCATCAGGTCAGGTGTGAGGAAAAGAAGAAGTAGGGAGCATTAGAAAGCAAATTATGATTAAGGTTATTCTAATCAAATTCAGATGAGGCTGGGCACCCATAAGCCCTTTAGTAATCAATGGGAGCTAAGAATGTAGCCATGTACTAAAACTCCAGAGATTACATTGTGTTCTGAGCAAGCTAACCATCTTTGGACTCCCCTGCATGACTTTAGGCTATACATAGGTGCCGTGGAAGAACAGTATGCCAGTTCCAAATCAAGCTAATCACTGAACTTAGACTTATAGACAATGCTAGGTTTGTTATTATTTTGTTGCAAGGGTTTTGCCCTTGTACCTTTCCTAAGGCTGCTATAACCACAATAGGTTATCCAGAGTGACAAGGTTTTGTGTGTGTATGTGTGTTTTTGTAATCACAGTGCCTGCATTTTCTTGTCAATCATTGTTTTGTTGTTGGTTTTAAGACTTAGGTCACATGCTTTTCTTTGACAAAAAATAAATAAATCTGTCAAGCTGTCCCCACAATCCAGCAGTTTGGATGGTGCCCAAATAACTGACCTGGTAAATCAAGAGAAGGTTCCAAAGCAGCTGCAAAATGGGCAAACTACTTATTACTGAGCTTTTCAAAGGTTTATGATAGGGCAAAAGTCATTGCATGTGGTATTGCCTCCTTTGTTTTACAAACATTGCTGAATGTATTTTTACTGCCCTGTTTTTCTTTCTTTCTTTATATGCACCATTCAGAATGTCTGTTCCTGAATATAAACTAATTTGATAATATTTATAGAACTAGTCAGACATGATCTGAAATTAGGGTATTCTCAGAGTGTTCTAAAAATGTAAATAGTCTTAAACAATAGTTCTTGATAAACAAGCGCTTATCGTTCATTTCCATTTTTTCAAACAAATCCCCCCAAATTAAGGCTAGTTTCTGCCACAACAATGAAACCCATCTCCTCTAACATTTTTGATAGACATTTGCACCCAAACTGTTAAATCTACCATTTGTATGTGCCAAATTTTATATAATATACCCTAGTATAAATATTAAATGATTGGAAATGTAGGATACAAACAAAATTTCACGCAAATAACATTCAACCAACCTCAACGGACTGAAAACTTCACAAGGCCATATCACCTATAAAAAGATACATTTGGAGTTATCAGATATCTGACATGCCATGATTTTGCTGCTTCCGTGCATGGATGTGGAACACAACCCGTACAAAGCAGGGTCACCTTGCATCTCAGCTTGGATCTTCAAGCAGCCCAGTCTTTCCCCAGACTCCTAAGAGGCAGGCTGTTGTGGATTGTGTAGTGTGGAAATAACAAGGCAACACACAATACTGGGGTTTAAATAAGGCCACATTTATTGATAGATCTGCAGAAGGGTCACCTAAGTGGGCATCTTTCTCTAACACGGCCTTCAACCGTATATCGTTAGAGCGAGCCATCGAGCCATTATCAACCTGAGAGTTGATACCATTGATTTTGCCACCCCTTGCTTCCCCTTTTTGGGTAGGGAGGCCTTCTGGTGTCACCCCCCTCATGCTGCAAGACTTCGAGTGGGTGAGGAAGGTTGGTGGCTCTGATATCAGTGGAGCAGTGAATCCACTCTGGGTTTTAGTAAGAACCAGTCAGAACTCTAAAGGAACTATCCAAGCTGCTCTATGGATGGTTCCTCTAGAGTTCTGACTGGTTCTGACTAGAGATATAAAATTTCTGGACATTTTGAAGCCATGGGGGGGGGGAAATGGGGCTTTCCCCTTTTTTGGGGGGGGAACCAAAAATTCTGGAAAAATGGAAAAATGCAATATTAGCTCTTTTTACAGATTGAAAGTCATGTTGTTTCTTTGGGAACATAACATGTAATTATGTATAAGTTGGTTTGGCATAAAATTACCACATCTGGTATATTAAAAGTTTAGTGTATTCAAACAATTATTACAAATTGAATTTGCTTTTTAAAATTTGTTTTACTTTTTTTTGTAACAAATGAAACTACAAGCTCCTGAACTATAAGGAGCACCTGAACTGTAAGGAACCTCTTTGGTTTTGCCTGTTTATGAGGCAAAAAACAATTTAAAAAACCCAGAAGAAACCATCAACATTAGTAACAAAGAAAATTATTTATGTCTCTGCTAAAGCACCCATTCCCATAAAAAGAACTGAGAAAAGGGCGGGGAGGGGGGAAGGGGGAGACCAAGATCTAATGAATATTCATGAAATTTAATCAGACTCATTTCCTGAGCAATAGCTATCTCTATCAGTTTCAGTCTCTGCTTCCGCTTTGTTATGTTTGTCATCATCATAGTTATCATGGACTTCTAAAAACTGAAGGTTTGCTCGGATCGAAAGTAACTTCTCTACCCTTAAACATTTTATTTATCATGCTAAAATAAAACATTCCATAATCCATTTTTCTTATTTTTAAATTTTTTTTTCAAAATTTTCAGAAAAAAAAGGCTTCAGGGAAAAAAAAAAAAGGACATAACTAGTCCTGCCCCCGCCACTGCAAGGCCCCTCCAACTTCATGATTCTATGATGTACCTAATGAAACAGCACACAGTACAAGCACAAGGGTAGATAGCATTTAACTTCTTGTGAAAATAGTAAGGGAGATTTTTAAAGAAGTCAATGATGAATTGCTGGCATAGTATTTTTGGACCTATTGGTTTTTTTTTTTTCAATTAAAATTGTTTCCTTTACTAACTAGAATTACTTTGTGCTGTACTTCTCCAATTCAAACTAGATCCATACTCTACTTGATTAAGTTCAACAGTGCTCTGTATTTTATACTGTCATTGTCTTATGGGCAATGCTATATGTAAAAAATGTGTACGTCGCCTCAGGGGTTGGCAGCTTATAAATTTTTTAGGGTTACGTTCAACATCACACGAGTGGACTTCTGCTCGTAAAATGGGACTTTCCTCTCCTCGCCCTACAACTCCCTAAATTCTGCTCTGTAAGGTCTCCCAACCATCTGAAGCTGAGTTTGAGACTTTTGGGGGGAGGGGGAGGGAGAATCCCTCCCTCCCTGTTCTATTTGTGGAAGATGTTTTGTCAGCAGGAGCAGTACATTGGATACTGCTCTAAGTAAACAACCAAGCCCTTCATAGGGCCATTTATATGGTGGTGCTTCCATTATAAATGTATAGAACTCAATTTAAAGGAAAGCTGAATTGTTAGCATTATAGTCTGACACAGCTTCCCCTCTGCGTTCAAGTACAGATATCATAAAAATGTAATGACTCTGATACCAATTTATTTTCAGCTCGTTCTCTGCTCTGCTGCTGTAAAAAGAAGCAGCTGTAATGTGAACCTTTCAACTAAGCTCGGAATTAGCAGCAGAAGGGCTTTTCTGGTTTGTTTTCCCCTGCCGTAATGAGTGTTTGGTACCTGCAATCCCTTAAACGAATTAGAGCAAGGCACACAGATAAACAACGGAGGAGTCTCTAAACAGAGAGAACATACACTCTTCAGTATGTGTAATTTTGCTAATGCAATAAGTGTAATTGGCTTTTCCAGATCAATGCCTTCTTTGCTGTGAATTGTAAACATTTGGAGATGGGCAAGGTGCTCTAGCAGAGGAAATGGAATATTGGTGTATTTTATAATGCTAAACATGACACACATACTTAAAAAGCAAAGTTATGTAATAGAGCTGAGGCCAACTCCCCACCCCCTGTCCCTGTTTACCTACTCATTTGCAGGCTGCAAAGTTGGGGAGGTATTTTGGCAATTTGGTGTGTCTGCATGTGTGAACAGGTCTATCATTTTTGTCCTACTTCAGTGGTAACATTCACTCCCGCCATTGGTGATGGGCACTGTTACCCCACCCCCGTTCCTTTCGTTCCTTCTTCTCCAGACAAGAAGCGCTGCTTCCTTCTTCTTCCCTCACTCAGATGATTTCCATCCCAAAGTCAAATAAAAGTGAGGGCAATTCTTTTCAACTTGTTCATAAATGATCTGGAATTAGGAGTGAGCGGTGAAGTGGCCCAGTTTGCCAATGGCACCAAATTATTTAAGGCTGTTAAAACAAAAAGGGATTCTGAGGAGCTCCACAGGGATCTCTCCAAACTGGGAGAGTGGGCATCCAAGTGGCAGATGCGGTTCAATGGAAGCAAGTGTATAGTGATGGATGTTGGAGTAAAAAATAATAATCCCAACTTCAAGTATAACCTGATGGGATCTGGGCTGGCGGTGACTGAACAAGAAAGAGATCTTGGGTTGTGGTGGAGAGCTCGCTGAAAATGTCAACCCAATGTGTGGCTACTGTACAGAAGGCAATAAAACCACCAGTACCATACTGCCTTTATATAAATCTATGGTGCGACCACACTAAGAATACTGTGTACACTTCTGGTCACCACACCTAAAAAAAGATATGACAGAGCTGGGGAAAGTGCAGAAAAGGGCAATTAAAATGATCACGGGGCTGGAGCATCTCCCTATGAGGGAAGGTTACAACAGCTGGGATTATTTAGTTTGGGGAAAAAAGGGGGCATAATAGTGGTGTATAGAATGGTGTGGCGAATGTGGATAGTGAGGCATTTTTCTCCCTCTCCCATAATACTAGAACCCAGGGCCATCTCTTGAAGCTGATTGGTGGAAGATTCAGGACAGATAAAAAGAAATACTTCTTCATACAGTGCATAGTTAAACTATGGACAAAAAAGGGGAGAGTGAGGTTCTCAGTATGCTAAAAAACTTTATTTCAAAGCCCAACATGTTTTGGCCTATGTTGTTTTTTAAGGCCTTCTTCAGGGGGTTAATAAGAGATGTCTGCAGAAATACTCCTAACAAGATTATAGTTAGGAATTCACCAGTAATTATCATAAGAGACTATCATCTTGTTAGTCCAGATGTTGTGGGACTGCAACTCCCATCAGCCCCAGTCAGAAAGCCAATGGTGAGGGATGATAGAAGTTGTAGTCAAGCAACATCCGGGGGACCACAAGTTACCTACTCTTGCCCTTACCCAACCCATCTGCTTACTTGGCTCACTGTAAGTGTGAAAATTGAGGAAGGGAGAGAAATATCTCTCCCCTACCCTCCGGCATGTGCTGCAATGCTGCTGCTGGAAAAAATGTATTGCCAAGCAATCCTGGCACCTGAGTTGCAGCCATAGCAGGTATAAGAGGAAGGAAGAGTTCCTTGTTCTGTTCCACCACCATCAGGCCAACATGAAGGTAAATTTGTGATGAACCGTTGAGCTTTGCATTTTTGAGGCTGGAAATAGGAAAATTATAGACATCCCTATTAAGCGTATGTGTCATCTTCAGAAGATCTGAAAACGAATGTGTCAAATAACTTGCCAAATGTGTCCAATATCAAATCCCAGAAATTCTGAAAGCACTCAGTGTCTATGCAGAATAATTGTTGGCTCTAGATGGGAAAGCACATACTAATCTAAATCAGAACTTCAGCCAGTTCAGTTGGGCCTGAATGAGCACCATAATGTAGATATGGACATGTATTCAGATGATGAACTCCATACATGGCAGCAACATGTACAGAAGCTTTCTTCCACACATAGATCTCTGTTGATGGACTGGGTAAATGTGGATAGTGTCATTATATAGTTTAGTCACTAGGTGGCACTGGACCTAGTTGTGTCTGAGAGTTTCCTGTTGCTACTCTGCTCTTTTGAGAGATAGAAAATAATGTTCATGTCTAGCTTCCTAACTGTTGTGTCTTCTAAGATCCACTGCTGTGTCCTACTGGAGTCTAAGCCCTCAATTGGAGGGTGACAGTATATACTGGTATTCTGTTACACATGTTTTTCCCCCTTCTCATTCATAAAACATAAATGTTTTCAGTGTCCCACCCTTCTATAAAATATTATAATCTTATTTTTCCTTTGTTTTTAAATAAAATATTCAGAACAAATTAACATAAAGCTAAAGTGCAATGAATAGGTTGTTTGGTTTAGACTTATTTATAACAAATTCCAAAAAGTAGGTGTGTTTGATATGCTAATCAGTTTGTTTATGGAAGATTTCCATACAGACGTTATTTGCTTAATGACAGAGAGCATTTAAGCAAATTATTGTGATACTCAGAACATCTGTTAAGGAAAACAGTTATTAAAGGCATGTTGTGCTTTTGTACTGCAAAGTACAAAAAGAAAAAAAAAGCTACCAGAGGGTACACATTTTTCTGCCATTAATTACTAGCCACAGAATGGATTCTCTCTGATCTACCACAGCATCATTTTGATAAACCTGTCTGTGAAAGTTAAAAGTGTCAAAAGGGCATCTTCAGAAGCAGGCAGCACCTGCGATTACATACAGGATCCTAGCAAGTTTAATTTCTCCACTGTCCTTGGCATAGCTATTTTTTTGGTCTGGCCTGGTGAGAAGAAATGTTAAGAAGTCTCATAAAGCACAGGGCTTAGGCTAGATGGTTGTGTACTGTGGGTTCATTAACATTTCATTTCAAGCAAGCACAGTCTACATGCATAAGAACCATTGTGACGCGGAGGGCCACTTTTATTTAAGACCAACAAAGGGGGCTACCTAAGCAGGCATCTCTGGGCCAAAACTGGCGCCTGTGACTCTGGGCAAGCTATTCTCCGCCTGTGAAGTGACGTTTTATTCACCACTGCACGGGCTCACCCCCAAAGCGGGTAGGGAGTCCTTCCTTTGTTGCCTCCCGTCGTGCCGCAAAGCTCCGAGTAGGTGAGTAGGGTTGGCCCTCAAAGGTAACACCCTATACCACCCCCTGGTGCCGCGGGACTCCCAGGTGCAGGCCCTCAGGTGTCACTGAACATCACAATGGTGCCTGAGAATGCTTACCAATCGTAATACTCGCTGCCTATGCGCGCTCCTACCCGCCAATATTAAGTGACCAGATTAACAAATGAATCAACCTATTTAATACACCCAAGCTGTCTTGCAGTGTGAAGTATGCGAAAAAACTCAAAACCAAGTTAGAGTATGAGCAAAAAATTCCTGCCTGCATTCAGCTGACCAGCATAGAAATCCAATAATCCTGTACTAACATTAGTCAAAAAAGATTAAAATAAATAAAAATATGGCATCTGCCATGTGTAGCTATTCTGAGCCCATTGGATCAGCTACATAGGAAAATAAATCATGAGTGAAAACAGTTGTGTAACATTAATAATTTTTATTTACATACAATAAATGTATGCATTTCTCTACATGATTAATTCAAGCTCTGCCTACTTGGGCTGCTGCAGGTGGGGAAGAACAAAATGTTTTTTTCTGAGAGGAACTTTGAATATATAGCTTTTGAAGAATTACAAAGAGCAAGCCAGAGAATCTGTTTAATAAGTCAATGCACAAATGCACTGTGCAGCTCTGATTTTTAAGTGGGTTCTGTATTCAGGTTGTCCCATATAATTATGCCCTATGGCAGAAGGATGATAACATCAGTGACAATGGAAAACAAATGTAAAGCCCATTTTTTTTCTGAGCTAGTGATTCAATGGACTATATAGGTCATTGATCAGAAGGGTTTGTTGTGAATTTCTAGAAACACAACTATTCTATGGTTTCCTTTTTCATCTACAACTGTGCCTGCTCATGCTACATCAAGAGAAAGTAGCTCTACATTTTTATGACTTGAGCCATGTCTACACCAGGGATTTTTCCCGGGGTCATTCCTGGGCTGTCTTTGTGCATCCCTGTCCTGGGAGCAGGCAGGGATAACCCCTCAATTTTCATGGGATAACTGGTAGCCCAGTCATTCTGATTTTCCCTGCAGTCCCCGGATGACCCCGAGGACCGCAGGCGCTGTGGGAGCCCATCCCAGCTTCTTCCCTCCTCCCTGCAAGTAGTGGGGGTCAGCAAGAGTGAAGGAGCCAGTCTGTGGGGAGGGACATGGTCGGGCTTTTTTTTAAAAAAAACTTACATTTTCGGAGGAGCACAATCACACTCCCTGCTCCGGTTTCTTTTTAAAAATGGTGGGTGCGACGTCCCTCTTCCCTTCTGGGACATCCCACTTCCGTTTAGATGCTGGGTGAGAATCGCGGAAGCAGCTAAGTCTGTGTTTCTCCCCCAACCCTCCCTCTATACTCTTAGGTATAGAAAGGGCCTAAGAATGACTAAATCATATATTATAGCTTGACATCGCAATCCTATACATTTCAACTCAGAATTTGAACCCTTAAATGTATATAAGATTGCAGAACGAGTAACCCGTTTTTCTTATACAAGTCAATGCTAGATCAATTATATAATCCAAGTGGAAATAATATGACCCCATATTGACTACATCTGGATTGCTCCCATGTGGCTGTTGTATGCATGTGAATACTGACTAGGGTTGTGCATCCACTTTGGATACTAAACTAAAGTAGGCTGACCATATGAAAAGGAGGACAGGGCTCCTGTATCTTTAACAGTTTCATAGAAAAGGGAATTTCAGCAGATGTCATTTGTATATACGCAGAACCTGGTGAAATTCCCTCTTCATCACAAAGTTAAAGCTGCAGAAGCCCTGCCCTCTTTTGTACATGGTCAAGAGACAGAGCTCCTGCAGCTTTAACTGTTGTGATGAAGAGGGAATTTCACCAGGTTATATATGCATACAAACAACACCTGCTGAAATTCCCTGTCCTTTGAAACTGTTAAAGATACAGGAGCCCTGTCCTCCTTTTCATATGGTCACCCTAACTAAAGTGAACCACTTTGGAGGTTTGTAGATCATCCCCAAAGCAAAACAGGTCTGAAATGGTTCATAGTGGTGTGCTCCTGAAGCTTTTGATCTGCTTCAGAGGGCTGTTTAAGCACAATTGGGCACATTTCTCTAATGTCCACAGGCAAGGGTTATGTTTGAGAAATACTGCATAAATGGCTCCAAAGGCATCTCGTAAGATAAATACTGCTTCTGAATCAACAGATATTATTATCTCTCATATCTCATAGCTAGCAAGATCTGTAACAGGATTTACATGAAGAGATAACCAATAGCAACTGCACCTCTTTTCTACAGTTGGCAAACTTGTAAGCTATTACCATTTTTTTCAATGAGAAGTTCTCATGCATGGACCCTGGGAATAAAAAGAAAAAAAAGGGATTGCTGTTGTAGTCAAAGGTGACTGATGTTCCATAAGTTTTCTATAATCTTTATATCGACCAATTGCTAGTTTTTAGATGTCTTTCTTTTTTAAATAGAAAATAATATATGTTGTGATCATTTCAATTCTTGTAGCTATATTTGATCATTCAATAAGCAGATGTAAAAATGCAACTGAAAAGTTGCCAACATTTTTCAATCTGTCCATCTCAAGCCACCTTATCTTAAAAACGATTTCTAGTGTCCTTTGCCCATCATTGCTGATCTTTTTCTGAAACTTGCAGCATGCACAGTTCATCTGTGATGATGGACTGGCCCAACAGGGTTGGGAAATGTGCCATGTGAATTAAGCATTCCAACTGGTGTCAGATGTGTGGAAGGGTATCCTCAAGGTTGAAAAAAACCTCTGCTTTAGAGTAGGGCAGTGTATTATACCTCTTTTTCTTCCCCTGTTCGATGCTTGCAGAGGAAGAAGCAGAGTCACCACCATTTGAAGGTGATTGCCATAAGCACCACATTCATCAAGCATATTAAAAAGAGGCTAATATTGATTCGTACAAACAATTGAGAGTAGCAATATAGGGGCAGACTCCGCTAGATTCTTGGAAAAGATGGCAAATGGGTGACTCATTAAAATCAAATATAAGCTATTTTTAAAATCTCAGGAGAAGTGCTAGTTCCAGCATAAAAAGTTCAATAATAATGTTGTTCTTGTTTTTTAAAGGGGTTCAGAAATGTTTTTTTAAAAAATTTTAAAACTGTCTGAAAGACAGATGTTTTGGATCCAGGTGATGAGAATCTTTGATAATATCTTCTCAGTATTTTTAAATTATAAAGATTACTGAAGCTGAGGCTTTTCCCCCTTGATTTCTTTTTTGCATCTGGTGTATAGAACACAAGAATATTATTCCTAGAAGGCATTAAAGCAACCTATATCACAGTCATCCCCTCTCCCTGAGGAACTCTGAGAGCCATATATCCATGAGGAAGGCAGGGAGCTAGGAATAGTGGGGGGGGGGACTTCTGATGATTATTCAGGAAGATGTCAAGAATGAATAAAAATCATTAGAAGAGGCATCTCACTGCTGAAGAAATAAAGCTGATGCTCTCTGACTTGCTGCCTTTGCATGGTTTACTCCCTTCCCCTTGCCAATTTAAACTGAGGGCAATGCTTTGCATTTGTTTCCTGTTAGTGACATTATCATGCAGCCAAATCTGATAGGCGATGGCGCTGTGATGTCATTTATTTATTTATTTATTTATTGCATTTGTATACTGCCCCATAGCCAAAGCTCTCTGGGTGGTTTACATAGGATTAAAACAATTAAAAACAATATACAAAAGTTAAAACAGCAAAAGCATACAATATACACATACATTTAAAACCACTAGAATAACTTTAAAAAGCTGTAAGCCTAAAAACAAAAACAAACCCAGGCTCCTCAGATATTGCCAAATGTCTGAGAGAAGAGGAAAGTCTTGACCTGGCGCTGAAAAGATAGCAATGTTGGCGCCAGGGGGCCTCGTCAGGGAGATTGTTCCACGGGGGGCCACCACAGTGAAGGCCCTCTCCCTTGTTGCCAACCTCCAAGCTTCCCTCGGAGTAGGCACTCGGAGGAGGGCCTTAGATGTTGAATGTAGTGTTCGGGTAGATTCATGTCGGGAAAGGCGTTCCGTCAGGTATTGTGGTCCCAAGCCATGTAAGGCTTTATAGGTTAAAACCAGTACCTTGAATCGGGCTCGGAAACACACAGGCGGCCAATGCAAGTGGGCCAGAGTACGTCTTATATGTTCGAACCTTCTGGTCCCAGTTATCAATCTGGCCGCTGCATTTTGCACAAGCTGCAACCCCTGAACCGCCTTCAAAGGCAGCCCCACATAGAGTGCATTGCAGTAATCTAACTTGGAGGTTACCAGAGTATAGACAACTGAAGCCAGGTTATCCCTGTCCAGATAGGGACGTAGCTGGGCCACCAACCGAAGTTGGTAGAAGGCACTCCGTGCCACTGAGGCCACCTGCGCCTCAAGTGACAGAGATGGTTCTAGGAGAACCCCCAAGCTACGAACCTTCTCCTTCAAAGGGAGTGCAACCCCATCCAGAACAGGTTGCAGACCCTCCATCCGGTCAGCAGAACCACCCACTAACAGCGTCTCAGTCTTGTCTGGATTGAGTTTCAGTTTGTTAACCCTCATCCAGTCCATTGTCGCAGCCAGGCACTGGTTCAGCACATCTACAGCCTCACCTGATGAAGATGAAAAGGAGAAATAGAGCTGCGTGTCATCAGCGTACTGATGACAATGCACTCCAAAACTCCGGATGGCTGCATTCAACAGTTTCATGTAGATGTTGAACAGCATGGGGGACAAAACTGACCCCTGCGGAACCCCATACTGGAAAATCCATGGGGCCCAGCAATGTTCCCCAAGCACCACCTTCTGGAGCCAACCCCCCAAGTAGGAGCGGAACCACTGCAATGCAGTTACTCCCACTCCCAACTCAGCCAGTCGTCCCAGAAGGATACCATGGTCGATGGTATCGAAAGCCGCTGAGAAATCGAGGAGAATCAACAGAGTCACACTCCCCCTGTCTTTCTCCCGACATAGGTCATCATACAGGGCGACCAAGACTGTTTCCGTACCAAAACCAGGCCTGAAACCCGACTGAAATGTCATTGCATTTCATATGCTATCACTTGGTTAAGAAGAAAGCCTGGGGGACAGATCACTCTGAACCAGCAACAGTGTGGAAAAAGAGAGCTACAAATCACTGTGAATAGGAGCAAAACAGCATACTCTTAAGGAGATGTGTGTGGGGGGGGGGTGAGGTGGGCGGTATTTTGCCTCCTTTTCATGCTTAAAATTTTGATGAATGTGGCCATAGCTATGGTTCTCTAGTGAGGAATTCTCTGTAACTTCATTAAACTACAAATTCCAGGATTCTTTAAAAGTTAGGCTGAAAATCACACAGGGGAAAATCATGTTTGCTTACCATTGCTTCTCTGCCCATGCATTTGTCCCTCATTGCTTCCTGTTTTGAAAGAGGAAGCAAACAACTTGCATGTGGCCCATTCAATGGGCTGTTTTGATCACGCTGTTTTTCCTGCACACAGCAGGAGATAGCAGCAACTTCCATCTTTAAAAATAAGTCGGACTTACTGGGGTTTTTTTTTTTTGTGGTGCAAAGAAGGCTAGGAGAGGCATGAGGTGCACAGGAGGCAGATGACGTCATGAGAGAGACCCGTGAAAATCCATGAGTGCCCAGTAACGATCGTTCAATAAAACACTTGCCTGATGGAGCTCATACTGTAGATACATTTCTAGGAAGTAGAAGAACACCATTTTTATTTCAAATGTTTGTTCTGATATGGCTCATTCATCTAATTGATAAATTTTGAAAATTCAAATGCCATTTGCAGCATTATTTTAGAAAATGGAAATGCCTTTAGTCTTTTTCTTCAGTCATATTAACAGCAGCAGCAGTAGTCCGCAGTCATAATTACAATGAAATGTTAATAGCTCTTGTATCTAATTCATGAGGGGGCAATGCTTTACTACATTACAGAAGGTGATTAAGCCCATTATACCAATATCTAGCAATGTTGCAGCCCTCTTTGTCTGGGACAATGTACAGCACATCCCTTGCTTTAAAGGATAGTGCCATCACAATCTCTACTGAATTATACTGAGAATATAATAGGCGAGACAGAATAGAAAATTGGCTTTCACAGCAGAGGGTGGGGCGGAAGATATCCTCCATTTACTAACCTTGCTTCCTCTATTCAACATTCAAAATACTGACAGCATCAATTGCCATTAGCGATATGCAGATTTTAAAAAATCCATTCCCTCTGTGTTTTGTGGATTTTCGGATCAGACGCCATTTTAGGTGTTTTCGCCATAGGCTTGCATTGGGGGAAAGACAGCTTTTCCCCAATGCAAGCCTATGAGGAAAACATGGGGGTGAGTGAGTGGGGGCCTAACTCCCCCCTCCCTGTCCCTCCCCCCCACTCACGCTCCTTACCTGCCGGGGCGCCCACTGCCGTCCGCTGGTCCCGTCTACTGAGAAACAGGCTTCGCGGCCTAGTTCGTAGTAGAGCGCCAGGTGATGTCATCACCCGGCGCTCTACTGAGAACTAGGCCGTGAAGCCTGTATCTCAGTAGATGGGACCAGCGGATGGCAGCAGACGGAAGCAGGCGCCGTGGCAGGTAAATGGGGCCCTCCCCTTCCCCCCCACTCACACTCCTTACCTGCCCGGGTTGTCCACTGCCATCCGCTAGCCCCTTCTACTGAAAAACAGGCTTCACGGATTGCTTTTCAGTAGCACACTGGGTGATGTCATCACCCGCCACATTACTGAGAGCCAGGCCACGAAGACTGTTTCTCAGTAGAAGGTACCAGCGGATGGCAGCGAACGGCCCCGGCAGGTAAGGAGCGCGAGTGGGGGGAGGAGGTCTGATCCTCCAATCTCTTCCGATCCGGATCGGGTCCTTTCAGATCAGATGAGATTGGATGATCCAGATGTGGGGATCATAATTGGATAATTTTATCTGATTTTGGATGGATCAGGTCCGGATCATGGATCGGACCTGATCCGGTGCACACCCCTAATCAGAAGCATGGGCACATTTTATTCTGAAGTAAGTTTTAGAGAACTGGAGCCCACTTGATCAGAAGCTTATGCTATCATATAATTTCTCAGTCTTTAAGGTGCCACAAGGCTCTTTGCTGTTTTTGCTACAACAGAACTACCCCTCATAATAAGGACATAACAGTGAAACAGTGAAGTAGGGCTGTGCAATGATTTTTTTGTTTTGTTTCTATCATTATTTCATTCATTATTGTTATTCAGTGATCAAAACACCTGTAAGTTTAAGACCAGAGTTAAGGCTATTTCATGGTCCAAATCCAGATGGGGAGGGTGGAGTACCTGGGAGCAGCAAAGAAGCCCAACATTGTCCTGGTCCTATTGCCTTATGAAGCATTTGAACGTTAGTGCTTTGCTAGAGGAATCCTCCTGTGACTTGACCTATGCCGATTTGTTGCTTACATCAGGCAAGGTGGGTTAAATAGTGAGAGGGAGCCATCTTTTAGCAGAAAGGCTAGATGCTTCATTTGACAATGTAGGACTAGGGCAATGTGGGGGCATCTTTGCTGGTGGAGGAAAAGTGTGGGTGCATAGAGGGTAAGTTAAAAGCAAGCAGCAGCATCACTAATCACAGGGCATGCCTTAGCTTCCAATTTCCTGGCTTTGTAGAGCTTGAGCCACATTCCCTGTTCTATGGAAAGACATTTTATAATTACAGTGTTGGCAACTCTACCCTCTCCACAATGTATTTGCCATCGCACTCCACATGTAAACAGTGATGAGAATGGTGAAGGAGGGCTGGAGATACAAACACATCCCTGCTTCCCTTCCTTACATATAGAGTTTACACACAATGAGAATGACTCATTAGGGCAAGATTCTCACAATCATCTTAATCACTATAGATGGAGTATGAATGCATGTTTAGTGCAATGTATGAATATACCCCTAGTGTGAGACATGATCCTTGCATGTCCTTTTCTTACCACAAAGAAAGTAAGAGGAAGGCTGCATTTCTGCTTTCAGAAAGGTGGTGTGAGGCCCTGCATCCTCCACCTGTGTATTTCATCCCCTCTACCCCCACCCCCAATTCTCTGCATGCTACTTCAAAGATGTAGCTAGATGTTTCTGCTTTTACTCAAACATAAGCTCATGAGGCTGCATATAGATCAGAACCCTTTGTCTATTTCTGCTATTTACCTTAAACTCGATACCATTTTGGCAATGTAAACTGGAGGAACGGGGAGGGGGTACTGATCCAGATTGGGACCACTGCAGGGAGGGGACAAAGGATTAAAGTCTGTGTAGTAATGTGCAATTTCACCGTGTAAGGTCACATTCCATAACAAAAGGAATAGGCCTTGCACATAGCAGTCTTCTGTAATAGAATTCCTTTGAAAATAGTAGCACCATTCTAGTTTCAGAGTGAAACTGAGCATGCTTCTGACCCTTTAATTAAAAGAAGGGTAGAGCAGAGTAGAAGAGTAGAGTTGGAAGGGGCCTATAAGGCCATCGAGTCCAACCCCCTGCTAAATGCAGGAATACACCTTGAAGCACGCCGGACAGAATAGAATCATAGAGTGGTGGAGTTGGAAGAGGCCTAACTTCTTTCATTTTGTTATTCATTTATCAAAATCACATTTATTTCATTATTCATTTGTTAAAATCATATTTATTTTAATTATATTCCTCCCTCCTTCCTTCTTTATTTTTTCAACCACTTCTTTGTTGTCGTTGCAAGTTGCAAAGCGGACCGCAGAGCCAATTTCAGCAGCTTCTAGGAGTACATTTTCTTTTCCCAGAATACCCCAAATATTGTGCCTGTCTAGAGCATTCCGGGGAAAAATGGATGTCCATCACAGAAACATGGTGCCCCTAAATGGCAGCTGCCATATTTTTTCCAGAATGACCCACGCTAAGACAAGGCTGCCAAAATCAGCTGCTGCAGCCAGAGAAAATTAAGCCCTCACCACCATTCCTGATTGAGGGACAAATGGGATCATGAAAACAAAAAACGTTCATTACAACACAAATGCACAACCCTAAGCAAAGTCAGCTTAATCTCATCTCCCACCTCATACTTGAATAAATGTAGAAACCAGTCAGAAAGAAAAACTGTCATCACACCAAGGAAGGAGAATCCTGAGAATCACACAACAGAATGAAAAAAAGTTTCTCTTTTGCATAGGAACATTTTCGTCTTCTGAAAATAGACTATAAATTCTCTCTCACATGTCCCAAATTTCATGTTGTCCTTGCTTTAGTATCCATCCTAATGCCTACATCTTTCTCTCATCGGAAAAACAACACAAAATGAAAGCATGGCTGTCTCTAATATAGACAAAATTGGTGTCTCAGGTTACACATAATTTGAAGTCTTCCAGCAGTACTCTGCAGATTAGCAGCAGAAGAGAATGAGATCTTTTCTACTGGTATGGTTGGCCCAACTGTACCTGGCTCTTTCCCAATATGGCTCCTAAGGTATTACAATTGCTCTAACCCCAGGGGGATGCAAGTAAAGAGCAGACCATCCAGGCAACTGGCATTCCAAACCTATGAATGGAATACCTGAGTTAGAATTAGGGATGGATGAATCTGTCAATTTTGTTTTTTCTCCATTTCTAATTTTTCCAATCTTAATTTTGGTTTGTACCAAACTTTGATGTTTTATATAAAAATGGATGAAAATGCATACCACATTTTGTGCTCATTTCTCCTAATTCATGCAGCCTTGCCTAATGTACACATTTTCTTTTTGCAAGCAATTTCCTTAATATAATACATTTGTGCATGTTATTTCACTGATATGCACATTTTCCTGTGCACTTTCCCCTAATATATGCATCTTTGTACACATCTTTTGGTTGGAGAAGTCCATTGCAAAATTCGGAAAAGTGAAAATTTGGAAGGAGTTTTAGTTCGCGTATTGGTTTGGAAGTGTCATTTGCATTCAGTTTGCATTAAAAAGCAGAGCAAACAAATTCTTCCCAATTCCTAGGTAGAACCTCACCTGGTTCAATGGCTGGGACAGTAGAAGAGCTCTATAGCCCGAGGAGACAGAAGGTATCAGTGGCTGTCAAAGAGTGCATATGTACCCAACTGTTGCAGTACATATATTTGGAAATAGTGCTTTGGAGCTGCAAGGATACTAGTGTGGGTTTTCTGTAAGAGCAAAAGAAAGAGACAACAAGATGTTGCCTTACTAGACATGCACAGTAAATTGAATCCTTGTGCCCCAGAGGGAGAGCTTCACCAAAACGTGTTGAGCATTACAGATGTTTCACAACTCTATTAAAGTTTTATATATATTTTTCAGTACCATTTTGAAGCTTGGCTTCTTTTCTCTTTCTCTTTTGTGTTCGGTGTTGCTCCCCTTTTTCTATCATAGCCTTTCTTTAGTCAGTTACACAATGGGAGGGAAGAAGGCCCAGTGCTGATACTAGTGCTGTCCATGGGAATTTTACATTCTTTTTAAAGCCACTTTAAGATTTTCTCTTTTGCAGGCATTTTGCAATAGAATTTCCATTCTCCAGTGATGTATTTCAGTATTTCATAAGGAGTGCTTTAAAGTGGTCAGGAAGGGAGAATTTTTTCCAGTGCTGCTTGAAGTGCAAAAGAAGTGAGTTGTTTTGTCTCAGGCCTGATCCAAAAACTTCGTGGAGTATAACAGCAAAAGTTCTCAAAGGAACGTGCAGCCTGCTATGATCCCTGTATATGCAGGATGAGTGGCTGGGTTGAGGCTGAATTGAGTGCTGAACTCCTATTCATGCTTGTGCTGACCCAACCCTGAATTGCAATAATAAAGAAATGAAATAATAACTATCAAACAAATATTCACACACAAACATTAGATAGATAGATAGATAGATAGAGATAGATAGATAGATAGATAGATAGATAGATAGATAGATAGATAGATAGAGATATCCAAAACATTTAAGGGTCAATAATACCTCTACTTTTAACATTCTGTTATTGCTTTATAGCTAAACTCCCACCTCCCTATGTAAGAAGATACAACCATCTCCAGCATCCTAAGGTTGTTGAGAAGAGCAAAGAAACAGCACACACGAAACACAAATGGATGTTTAGAGACTTCTTTCTTTCACACTCAAGTCCAGGAAATGGTTAGACGTTAATTCTGTGTATATATGTTTTTCTGTGTGTGCATATAGAACTTATTTTTGAAACTGCCCTTCAGAAGGTGTCTTTAAAAGTGGCAGAATTTTTAAATAAATAAAATGCAGGCTTTACCAACCTATCAAGATCAGCTCTTTTCTTCCTCAGTCAGCCTGAAGTTCTATATATGCAGAGCTATCTATCATCTATCTATCTATCTATCTATCTATCTATCTATCTATCTATCTATCTATCTATCATCTATCTATATCTCAAACATATATGTATTACAATATCAGTAACTTTAAAAATATATTTCTACTGCAATATGGCTTCCCTAGTATGGCTCATAATAGTTCCAATCAAAACAACGTCTGGAAGTAACTTATTTCTCCTGTTTTAAAATGGACCCCTGCTTAAGACTTTGATCCCCTCTCACACCTGCCAATGGTTAAAAGTCAACAGCTTGTGCAGCCTGTGCCAACTCCTTGGAGCAGCCTCTTTCTTCATAGGCCAGGCTGAGCTGCAACCTTTTGAAAACAATCAGCCCTTCCTGGAATAGGGCCAAAACAGACATTACTTGACATTTGTGACTTGCAGCTACATCTTTTTTCCCCATAAGGACCCCCTGTGCCTCTAAAGTAGGCACAGGGGCCCCAATCCAGCACAGAACTTGAGGGGTAGGGTTTTTTGTTTTTGATTTTTAAGATCTGCATCTATTTTACAGTAAAAAATAATTGGGAAAAAAGACATAGCTGCTAGATACAGATTTAAAGTGATGTCTCATTTGGCCCATACATGTTCCAACAGCTAGCTCTAAGAAGCAAGGGGGGGAGGTAATTGTTAGGGGTTTGCATGGGAGGAGAAATCATATCGGAATCGGAATCGGGACCTCGGATTTTGCCCTGGATCGGATCAGACAAAATCGGAGGTCCCTCGGATTGGATCCAATTCCAATACGAAAATTGGATGTCCGGTTTTCGGATCGGACGCCATTTTAGGTGTTTTCACCATAGGCTTGCATTGGGGGGAAAAAAAGCTTTTCCCCAATGCAAGCCTATGCGGAAAACATGGGGGTGGGTGAGTGGGGACCTAACTCCCCCTTCCCTGTCCCTCCCCCTACTCATCCTCCTTACCTGCTGGGGCCATCCACTTCCATCTGCTGCCGTCCACTGGTCCCTTCTACTGAGAAACAGGCTCCGCAGCCTACCTCTCAGTAGAGAGTGAAGCCTGTTTCTCAGTAGAACGGACCAGCGGGCGGCAGTGGACTGAAGCGGATGGCCCTGGCAGGTAAGTGGGGACCTCCCCCTCCCTCCCCTCCCCCCCACTCACACTCCTTCCCTGCCAGTGTCTCGTGCTGCCGTCCACTGCTTCCGTACTACTGATAAGCAGGCCTTGCGGCCTGTTTATGAGTAGTACAGAAGCAGCAAATGGCAGCATGGGATGCCGGCAGGTAACAGGGGACCTCCACCTTCCTCCCTCCCTCCTCCACCCACTTGCGCTACTTACCTGCTGCCTCCTCGGTGCCGTCCACTGCCGCCTGCTGCTTCAGTACTACAGAGAAACAGGCCTTGTGGCATGTTCCACAGTAAAGCGAAGCCGCGCTGAGTGATGACGTCACCTGGCGCGCTGTCGCTCTATTGTGGAACAGGCTGCAAGTCCTGTTTCAAAGTAGTATGGAAGCAGGGGGCAGCAGTGGATGGCAGCGAGGAGGCAGCAGATAAGGAGCACGAGTGGGGGGAGGGAGGGAGGTGGAGGTCCAATTCTCTGTTTTTTTCTGATCTGGATCGGGTCCTTTCAGATCAGAACAGATCAGATCAGATGGTCCAAATGATTGGGATCAGGATCAGATAATTTTATCCGATTTTGGCAGGATCAGGTCTGGATCGTGGATCGGACCAATCCACTGCACATCCCTAGTAATTGTCATACTTGATGCTGGTAATAGATTCAGGCATGTTGGGATTTCTTTCCATATTGCAGTATTAATACAGACTGTGACAATAGCATAGGTTGCAAACAAATTCTGAAAGCACGATACTTTAAAGACTGGGTTGGTAATAGGACAATTTATTCCTCTTGATTTTTTAGTACACTGGGAAGAGGTTGGGAAGGAGAATGCCATCTCATTGCCAATCCAGAAAATAGTTTGAAGCTGGCAACAGGAGGGATATTCAGGGTACAGATTTATAGTAACTTCGATCTTCCCACTTCTGGTTGGTTATTTTTACCCCTTGATTCATCTCTCTCTCTCTCTCTCTCTGTCACACACACACACACACACACACACACACACACACACACACAGCATTTTATCAATTTAAAGTAGTTTATATTGCACATATCAGTACTCTTTTCTTGAGTTCATAACAGTGCAGAAATTGCCAATGTAAGAGCACAGCAGGAGTTCAAGGGGGTTATGAAATAAAATTGCTATTCTAATGATGATTATTTTGATAAGAAATATTAGCAGAAGAATGTCTGGAGAATCTGATAGAGCTTGATGCATTGAAACCTTCTGTTTTAAAAGTTAAAACTGCTCAGGAAACTGACATTTTAGTACAATGACAATATGTGAATGAGCAAAAAGAGTCAAGAAATTAAAAGAAATTATATTTAAAATGAGATACTCATTTGGACATGAATACAGTTTATTTGTGTATTGATTTTTAGCCAAAAGGGAGTGGACTTGAATAGAGTTTGTATATTGACTTTTAGCCAAAAGGGCTTGGTGTGAGGGCATCAACACTTAATGAGGGCTGCTGGAGAGGTGGCCCATAGCACTACCAATCAAAAGAAATTGTGCAGCTATCTCATCTTTCCCTTTTAATGGATTTCCATGGTAAGAAAAAAGACAGAAGTAGTGGAGGGATACAAATAGATGACAACATCATTTGAATCCCCGTAAAATTCTGGGAGATTGCACAACAAAAGCCTCAAAGTAGTACAAGTATAATAACAAAATAAACTATCCATTAAAATAATAAAATATTGCTTTGAATTACAATTTCCTAGTATCTGATTAGCCATGGTCAGTAAGACTCCAATGCAAGCAAGAATGGACTAGATGATCCCCAAGATCTCTTCCAACTCTATGATTTTAATGACATAAGTCGTACATGGAAGCACACAGATCTAGATTCTAGGATGCTCTTGGTCCTTGCTTCTGGTAAGGCCTCTACACAATGCTCTTTACAAATTCAAATGGGGTTGCCTCACTTTTTGCACATTCCCCGCAAGCCCAGGTTGGCAGAGACATTGCAAGCATCATTTCAACCAATGGTATCATGGTGCTGGTAGCTTGAACCCATATTTTGGCAGCCAAATTTAATATGAGTGTTGTTCCCTGAAGGTATCCACCCTCCCCAAGCTGAGGTGTGTTCCCCCCCCCCTTCAGGGAAGGGGAATGGTAGCAGGTAGCAAAGTGCTTGAATCAGTTGAGTGTTTTTGAATACTCAGAACCCCTCCAGAAGGTTTATGCACATCTATTTGACAGGAACACTGACTGATTTTCAGGATAAGCACTAGGCCATCTTTAATCAGCGGAGGTGTCCTGGAGCAATGACTCACAGGGTCAAAGGACCAGGACGGTTTGATGAGCAAGGAGGATGGTGTCATCATCTGCTACCCCGGAGCTCATACTTCTCTTCTTCCTCTGAACTTAGCTGGTAGGAAAAATGTGTTTTCCCAGAAATTTTTTTTTGTTATGAGCTGTCCCTGATGCAATGCAAATTATTTTGGAGTGGCTTGGTCTTGAATGGGTAATTAAGACGCATTAGCTTTACAAAAGAATAATATAATAAAGAGATGAGAGAGAGAGAGAGAGAGAGAGAGAGAGAGCGCTCTGGATCAACACATCTGCCTACATTTTTGGACTCTTCTTGGAAGCATGACTATGGGGAATGCAGTGGAGGCTCGTGGCTCTGAATTAAGTGGGGCTGTGAATGAGCTCTGGGTTTCAGTCAGAACTCTAAAAGAGCTATCCAAGGGGCTGAATACAACCCCCAAATTGAGCTCAGAACCTTAGAAAGCTCCTGTAGAGTTCTGCCTGTCTCTGCCTGAAATCTTGAGCTGATTCATAGCCCCACTGATATCAGAGCCGTCTGCTTCCACTGGAGATGTGTCATAATGATGAGTACCTGCTCTTCAGAATTTCCCAGTATCCACTGTCTTTCATCATAATGCTGCCACACAGCAAATATCACAGCACATTTCTTAAAGTTAGATCTCTTTTCAAGCATGGGAAAAAAATTGGGTGGCACCAGATGATACGGTAATGATAAATCCCAAATAAAGCATATGCAATTATTTTCTTTTTCTGGACCCTTTAAAATGTATAATTCCAAGAAATAAAAGCAGTTTATTCTGTATATTTTACCTTCAGTTTTAAAGGATACATTGGAGAAGAACACTGTTTGTAAATTGATAATAAACAAAGGAGGAGGAGAAAGGTAGATAGTAGGCCTTACAACAGGTGTGTGTGTTTGTGGCAATACACACTGTCAGGAAATTAAAACTAGGGATGTGCATGCCAAAAAATATCATTGTTTATTGTTATCGCAATTTTGGACCAAAAACATTATCATCTTCATTAATATCGTAGGTGAACCGTATCGTCTTCACGATAATTATTGGAAACAAATGATATTTAATTTGCAGCCCCATTTTGCCCTATAGAGCTGATTTTTTAAAAGAAAAAATGCCTATAACTTCTGTATTTTCAAAGTTACAGGCTTGAAACTTGGTCACAATGCTTATGGGGTATGCCTAAGTATGTGTATGAAATTTGAGATCGATCCCTCCAACCCTCGACTTTATATTAATTTTTAAAATATTGTTTAAGTTCTGACAGGTCTGAATGAATGCACATGGCGAGCTGTCATTCTGACCTGTCAGAACTGAAACGATCTTTAATAAATTCATATAAAATTGAGGGTTGGAGGGATCGATCTAAAATTTGGCACATATGTGTTGCATCATGTGCTAGACATGTGTATGAAATTTTAGATCGATCCCTCCAACCCTTGATTTTATATGAATTTATTAAAGATCATTTCAGTTCTGACAGGTCAGAATGACAGCTCGCCACGTGCGTTCATTCAGACCTGTCAGAACTTAAATGATCTTTAAAAGATTCATATAAAATTGAGGGTTGGAGGGATCGATCTCAAATTTCATACACATACTTAGGCATACCCCATAAGTTCTGTGACTAAGTTTCAAGCCTCTAACTTTTAAAATGCAGAAGTTATAGGTTTCTTTATAAAGCAGTCCGATAATGCGATAGAATTGGCTTAAAATTATCGTCTCCGTTGATTATCGTAGGTTTTTCTATCGTATTGTTATCGTTAAACACATGCACGATAACAACCTTATCATATTGTTATCGTACATTTTAACGATACAATACACATCCCTAATTAAAACTCTGCCAATGCAAATCCTACTAAGAATGCCCTTTGCTGCCATTGGGCTTTAAAATCTCTAGCCTTAGTTTACTGTAGGGATGTGCACTGACCCCCCGGATCGGATCGGATAGCGGATCGGAATCGGACCTGGGGGGTCGGATCGGATCGGATCGGATCGGAGGCTGGTCGGATCGGATCGGACCAGATGTCCGATCCGGATCGGACGCCATTTTGAATGCTTTTTCCCATAGCCAAGTATTGTTTTACAAAAACGCCTATAACTTTTTCATTTTTAAAGATAGAAGGATGAAACTTGGGCACATTGTAGACTGGTTAGGGGTAGTTATCTGTGAGAAATTTCAGAAAGATTGGTGCATTAATTTTGTGGCAATTAATTTTTTAATAAATACCCAGGAATGCCTATAACTTTGTCATTTTTAAAGTTACACACATGAAACTTTGCCACATTGTAGGGGGTACCTTGGGACCTATGTGTGTGAAATTTCGGAAACATAGGTGCTTGCCTTGTGTGGCAATTAATTTTAGAAAAATGGGTAGTGGTGGGGTAAATACAGTTACGCCTCCCACTTTTTTATTTTTGAAGATACAAACAGGAAACATGGGCACATTACAGGTACCACTTGGCTTGATATGTGTGTAAAATTTCAGACAGCTGGGTCCAGGCATGTGGTGGCAAGGTATTTTTGAAACAATGAGGAAAGAAACGCCTATAACTTTTTTATTTTAAAAGTTAGAAGTCTGAACATTGCTCACTTTGTAGATGGGTTAGGGGTAGATATGTGTCAGAAATTTCAGAATTATAGGTCCAGCCATTTGATGGCTATGGAATTTTTAAATTACATGTTTCAAAAAAATTTCTACAGAGGCCAGGTCTTCCCCTCCCGCTTCCCGCGAAGAAAAGGAAACACTCTCTCGTCTCGATCCCTTTGATCCTTGCTAGTAGTATCCATTACAGGGCTCGTGTTTCCTTTCCTACTTTCACTTTTCAAGCAGAACGGCTGAGCCTAGCTGAGTTTTGCAGCCATGCGTGCAAGGAAGGATCACTCTGGTCTCGATCCCTTTGATCCTTGGTAGTATCCATTACAGGGCTCGTGTCTGCTTTCACTTTGTACTCAAAGCCCTGTAATGGATACTACTAGCAAGGATCAAAGGGATCGAGACGAGAGAGTGTTTCCTTTTCTTCGCGGGAAGCGGGAGGGGAAGACCTGGCCTCTGTAGAAATTTTTTTGAAACATGTAATTTAAAAATTCCATAGCCATCAAATGCCTGGACCTATAATTCTGAAATTTCTGACACATATCTACCCCTAACCCATCTACAAAGTGAGCAATGTTCAGACTTCTATCTTTTAAAATAAAAAAGTTATAGATGTTTCTTTCCTCATTGTTTCAAAAATACCTTGCCACCACATGCCTGGACCCAGCTGTCTGAAATTTTACACACATATCAAGCCAAGTGGTACCTGTAATGTGCCCATGTTTCCTGTTTGTATCTTCAAAAATAAAAAAGTGGGAGGCGTAACTGTATTTACCCCACCACTACCCATTTTTCTAAAATTAATTGCCACACAAGGCAAGCACCTACGTTTCCGAAATTTCACACACATAGGTCCCAAGGTACCCCCTACAATGTGGCACAGTTTCATGTGTGTAACTTTAAAAATGACAAAGTTATAGGCATTCCTGGGTATTTATTAAAAAATTAATTGCCACACAAGGCAAGCACCTACGTTTCCGAAATTTCACACACATGGGTCCCAAGGTACCACCTACAATGTGGCAAAGTTTCATGTGTGTAACTTTAAAAATGACAAAGTTATAGGTGTTTCTTTCCTCATTGTTTCAAAAATTAATTGCCACACAAGGAAAGCTCCAATGTTTCTGAAATTTCACACACATATCAAGGCAAGTGGTACCTGTAATGTGCCCAAGTTTCCTGTTTGTATCTTCAAAAATAAAAAAATGGGAGGCGTAACTGTATTTACCCCACTACTACCCATTTTTCTAAAAATTAATTGCCACACAAGACAAGCACCTACGTTTCTGAAATTTCACACACATAGGTCCCAAGGTACCCCCTACAATGTGGCAAAGTTTCATGTGTGTAACTTTAAAAATGACAAAGTTATAGGCATTCCTGGGTATTTATTAAAAAATTAATTGCCACAAAATTAATGCACCAATCTTTCTGAAATTTCTCACAGATAACTACCCCTAACCAGTCTACAATGTGCCCAAGTTTCATCCTTCTATCTTTAAAATTGAAAAAGTTATAGGCGTTTTTGTAAAACAATACTTGGCTATGGGAAAAAGCATTCAAAATGGCGTCCGATCCGGATCGGACCTCATCGGATCGGATCGGATCGGAGGTTGTCCGGATCGGATCGGATCGGATCGGATTTTCCCGATTTTGGGTCGGATCGGATTCGGATCGTGGATCGGATCCGATCCGATGCACACCCCTAGTTTACTGTTTCTTCCTTGCTCTTGCGGAACAGCACACGCATATCATTATACAACCTTGCTTATCTGACAAGCTTGGAGACACAACAAAACTTGTTAGATAACTGTGGTTCTAACTGGTAGTACTTTAAACAAGCCTTATTTCCTGAGCTTAGCAAGCAGCTTGCTGGCAGCTCTGTAAAAACTATGTGATCTTTTTGCCCTGAGGGATACAGTGACAGCATGGTGGTCCACAATTTCAAAGTAAGGTCCTTTTAAAAGCAAAATTACATTAGCAAGTTGCTAAAGTTACATAAACTGTGTAGGAATGTTACAGATTTATAGGTATGTTATCAGAGCAATGATTTTCAGGCTTTCTACCTTGAGGGCTGACTTCCCCATGCTGATTTGTCTGCTGAGGAACCCATGGCGTCCCTGTGCTTTCAGAATATTGTGGGCATATTGTTCGGATATATAATCTGATCACACAGGCAGGAGGGATAAGTGTCCTCTTTTACAGCCCTCTATATTAAGGACTACCATAGGACTGTCTTCTATTTTGAAGGCATCCTTTGAAGGCCTCTCCAGTCCAAGTCTAGTTTAAAGATCAAGGACCATCAGATTGAAGAGCTGCAAGGCTCAAAGTGGCCAATCCATGGTTAGCACCTGGACAGCAAGGCACAAAGGTAATCTGTAAGCAGCCTTCCCTGCAATGGTGAGATGTACTGTATTTCTATATAATTATAATAATGTTTTCTAAATTTGCATCTAGACATATGAATTAGCATATGCAAATTTCACACAAACTACTGTCCTCCTTTTTGGTGATGCATCTCCTCTTCTTTGATGATTCCAAAATTGCTCCCCACACACACACACCAGGCCTGGTGGGGCTCTCTGTTTTAAATAATCGTAACACTGTAATGAACCAAACACTCCAGCCCGGTTACACGTTGTCAAAGCAGGCAGGCTATCTTCTCACTGAAGAACCCTTTGTCAGGTTGGTGAAACCTAGGTTTACCTTAGAATGCAGTCAGAAACTCACTGATATTCTATCTATATCTATCTATCTATCTATCTATCTATCTATCTATCTATCTATCTATCTATCTATCTATCCATCATGACCTGATATACTAAAAGCCATTTATTTATTTATTTATTTATTGCTTTTTAAACATGTTTATTGTTGTTCTGCTGGTGCAAACAATCATCCTGAACTCCCCACCCTCCCGATACAATAAGAATAATGCAATATATACTACAATACATACTATATACTAGGGGTGTGCACGGACCCCCCGGATCAGATCGGGACCAGATCGGGACCTCCAATTTTGTTCTGGATCAGATCGGAACAAAATCAGAGGTCCCCTGGATTGGATCGGACCCAATCCTGATCCAAAAATCGGATGTCCAATTTTCGGATCGGCCGCCATTTTTCCCCATAGACTTGCATTGGGGGAAAGAAAGCTTTCCCCCAATGCAAGTCTATGGGGAGCAATGGTGGCGGGGGGTGAGTGGGGGCCTAACTCCCCCCTCCCTGTCCCTCCCCCCTTGCGCTTCTTACCTGCAGCGGTCCTCTGCTCCCGTCCGCTGGCGCCTGTGGGCGCCAGAGGACGGCAGCAGACAACCCCGGCAGATAAGCCCCCTCCTCCCCTTCACGCTTCTTACTTGTCGGGGCCGTCCGCTGCTGTCCGCTGGTGCCCACAGGTGCCAGCGGATGGCAGTGGACGGCCCCGGCAGGTAAGTGGGAGCCCCCTCCCCCCTCGCGATCCTCCTTACCTGCCGGGGCGTCCACCACCTTCACCTGCTGTAGATCTACTGAGAACTAGGCTTCGCAGCCTAGTCCTCAGTAGAGCACCAGGTGATGACATCATCACCTGGCGCTCTACTGAGAACTAGGCCGTGAAGCCTAGTGCTCAGTAGATCTACGGCAGGTGAAGTCGGCGGGCGCCCTGGCAGGTAAGTGGCAGCCCCCTCCCTCCTCCTTACATACTGGGCTGTCTGCTGCCGTCCGTGGGTGCCTGCTGGCACCCGCAGATGGCAGCGGATGGGCCCCGGCTGGTAAGCCCCCTTTTACCCTCCTCCTTACCTGCGGCGGCATCCGTTGCTGTCCGCTGGTGCCCGCTGGCACCTGCGGATGGTAGCGGACGGCCCCGGCAGGTAAGCCCCCTCCTCCCCCTTGCACTCCTTACATGCCAGGGCCATCCGCTGCAGATGGCCCCGGCAGGTAAGCCCCCTCCCTGCATTTGTGCTCCTTACCTGCTGGGGCCATCCTAGGATGGCCCCGGCAGGTGAGGGGCGTGAGTGGGAGGAGGACGTCCAATCCTTCGATCCAACTCGATCCGGATCGGGTCCTTTTCGGATAGGATCATATTGGATCAGCCGATCCAGGTGCTGGGGATCAGATCAGATAATTTTATCCGATTTCCCCTGGATTGGGTCCGGATCGTTGATTGGACCCGAACCATTGCACACCCCTACTATATACATCAATCAATAAGACACCCCTTCTCTGAAGCACTTGAATAAGGTATGTACATTTTCACATGCAGAATCCAAAGTTATGCATAGACCATGTTATTTTATTTATGTATCCATAGATTTTTAAATAACTAAACCTAGTTGTTGAAAAGCAAAACTGAATATTTGGATATATTGATTTATTTCTACAAAAAATAATAAAGATGTCCTGGGGGAGGGCAAATTTCTTCCCTCTTTGTCTCCCCTACCCCTGTTCTGCTGTAGTCATTTCATTCATTCATTTCATTTATTTTATTTCTAACCCGCCTCTCCATCCAGATCGAGGTGGGGAACAACAAAAAATATGAATATAAAAATCATAAAATAAACCATTAAAACAGATAAAAACAAATTCATTATTAAAAACATCTTAAAATTCAACTGGGTTGGCCTGCCAGAAGACAGCAGTCTTCACGGCTCTCTTAAATTCCAGAAGACTGCTAATTTGTTGAATCTCCTCCGGCAAGCCATTCCACAGTCTGGGAGCGGCAGAAGAGAAGGTCCTCTGGGTAACACTCATCAGCCTAGTTCTGGCTGACTAGAGTAAATTCTTCCCAGAGGATCTGAGTGTGCGGGGCAGATTATACGGGAGAAGGCGATCCCGCAGGTAACCTGGACCCAAACCATGTAGGGCTTTAAAGGTAATGACCAACACTTTATACTTTGCCCGCAAACTAATTGGCAGCCAGTGGAGTGATTTTAAGATTGGTATTATTTAGTCACTCCTAGGTTTACCAGTGAACAACCTGGCTGCCATATTTTGAACTAATTGAAGTTTCCGGAGTAGGCACAAAGGTAGTCCTATGTACAGCACATTGCAGAAGTCGAGCCTTGAAGTTACCAGCACGTGCACTACCATCTTTAGGTCTTCCAAGTCTAGAAAGGGGCACAGCTGGCGTATCAGTCGATAGTGCGTTAATTTTGTCAAAATAGCAAAATCCCATATTTTATCCAAGCAATTATCCCTTGTCCTTGAAAGTGTTATTTGTCCTGTTGACCATTTTGCATACAACATTCCTGCTTCAGCCAACATATACGCTGTTGATTCCTTATGTTGTTGACTAACAATTCCCTCTGTAAGATTAAGAAGATTCAACATGGGATTCAACAAAGTACTACTATGAGAGATCTTTTCTGATAAGATGCAAAGCCTTTAGGTGGACCCCAATTAAATTTCATGCAGACCTCAGCCTAATTGCAAAAGCTCTCTGCAAGAGATCAGTTCAGATCTCTTGCACAGTGGTGTCATGATAAATTTGGAAGTGTAGACACTAATCATGACAGTCCACATAGCCACTCCCCCAAGGAGAGTCTCAAATTGCTTGAAGCTGTGTTGATTCATCTCAACAAACCAATTCTATGAGTTTTCATTTCCACCAGGAACAAGTCTTTTGTAAAGCTAATCTGTCTTATTTGCCCATTCAAGACTAAGCTATTCCAAAATACTTTGCATTACAACAGGGAACACTCATTGCTGGGAAAATCCATTTCTCTCACAACTGCTGTTAGGATTGCAGCTACACTCAGGGATGGTGGTAGAAGATGACTTCCCTGCTAATAAATAACAGTGTTGGTGTTGTGTCCCTGTGAACCTAGCTGCACTATACCACCACTCTTGCAAGAGCAATCCTTTCACTGGGTGGGAGTAAAAGGAGAGAAGGGGTGGGAGAGAGCCAGGGTGTTAGTGAAAGAGAAAGAGAAAGGGGGATGACTTCAACCACTTTGGGCATTGGTCCCACCCCTGTGGAGGCTGGTGGCTCCGGTTTCGTTGGGGCTGTGAATCCATTTTGGGTTTCAGCCACAACTAGCCAGAACTCTAAAGGATCTATCCAAGGTGCTGAACTTATCTTGGGGATAGGGTGCAACGCCTTGGACAGCTCCTTTAGAGTTCTGGCTGATTCTGTCTGAAAGCCAGAATACATCCACAGACCCACCGAAATCGGAGCCACCGGCCTCCACTGGGCAAGCGCAGTCCTCCCAACCTGCTGCATTCAAGATGTGTTGGACTACATGACTGGGAGTGGTGGGTGGGTCAGCATCTTGGGTAGAGGTTTAGCGCCTTGAATTGGAGCCTCCCGCCTCCACTGTCCCACCCACCACTGGTGTGCACCGTCCAATAGATTCCCCCTGGGGAAATGCAGCGTTTGAGGGGAAAAAAGTCCCCCCCCTCCTGTACCAGGTATGCAGCTTACGTATATGGGTCCTTTATAATAATACAGGAGCAACGAAGAGCACTTGAACAGCAGAGCTTGGGGTGGGGTGGGGAACCGGCTTCCTCTTAAAAATGCATATGCGTCTGCTAACTTCCTGGAGTGCTTAATTCCTCTTTAAGTGCCCTCTTTCAGGATCCCTCTGAAGTCTGAAGCACTCTTATTACGCTCACTCCAGCAATTTCTAGTTGGCTGCTTTGATTTTCGCCTCTGCCTCAGCTTTGCAGGCAAAGACAGCATCGACTTTATTCAATCTTTTGACTGTCTTTCCCCCCTCCAACAATCTTGAGGACGGAAGTGTGTAACCATCTCAGCAATGAGAGCTGTTTTTATTTTTAAATTATTCCGCTTAAAACCTCTTTTCATCTGAATTAACGTTTGATTTCTTTTCCCATCCTCCCTCCCAGGCAGCGAATTAACTTCGAAGCGTTGGAGCCTTAAAATTAATTTCCCGAGGTCTTCCTTGGCTCACTAGCAACCTTCATATGCCCCAGCAAGAGTCATGAGCTTTCTCAAGACTCACGTTCAGCCACTTTATATTTTCAACAGCACAGCAGAAGAGCCAGTAACATTCAGTGCAATAACTCCTAAAGCTGAGCTCAGAGAGCCCACAAGAGATGTTGTATTACTACCTTCTGCAACTGGCAGCAAATGTATACAGGTTAGGGCAGTGGAAGCTGGTGGCTTCAATTCCGCTGGGGCTGTGAATCCAGTCTGGGTTTTGATCAGAACCAGCCAAAACTTTAAAAGAGATATTTAAGGTGATGAACCTAATTCAGGGGTTAGAGCAGCCTTCCCCAACCTAATGCCTTCAAGGTGTATTGGACTACTTGGTTCTGGGACTTGTAATCCAAGACCTTTCAACCACATCAGGGGAAGGCTGGGTTAGAGGCATACACGTTGTCATCTTTTTGTTCCTGCATAGATCATGTAATACTGATTTAGTAAGAACTGCTCCTACGCATGATCACAGAAAACATGGCTATCCTATCTATGGTTGCAGTACCCATTTAATGTAGGGTCACATTTGTGGACAGCCATTCTTTTTACACATATATTGATTGTATGTGATGCCCATTCACATAATAAAGCCCCCATATGTTCGGTAGGCATGTGGTAACCTTGTATAACCACACTCTGGGCAAGTGATTCCCATGTCCGGTGTGAACCAGCCAGGGTCAACAAGTTTTCTGAGGCTCTGATCCTGCGATGTGTGGATTAGAAAATGACACTTATCAGGTCAGGGGAAGAGGCTGGCTGTGCCTGATGCTTCAAGGCCAGAGTGCCACAAAGACAGTGTCATAAATAGCAAATGCTCTTGAACCTGGCCAAGAAAATAGTCTTTCCCCATGTATCTGGCTCATCACCCTGAGATGTTACTTTATTCCCTGGAGACCTGGAGGAGAAAACTAATATATTATAATAATAATAATAATAATAATAATAATATATTTATTTATAACCCGCCTCTCCCTCCAGATCGAGGCAGGGAACAACAACAAATATAAAACACAAGAACCACAAAATAGATTAAATATTAAAATAAATAAAAACTAATACATCATTAAAAACATCTTAAAATTCAACTGGGTAGGCCTGCCGGAAGAGATTCATGAAGACTGCAAATTTGTCGAATCTCCTCCGGCAGGCCATTCCACAGTCTGGGAGCGGCAGAAGAGAAGGTCCTCTGGGTAACACCCATTAGCCTAGTTCTGGTTGATTGGAGTAAGTTCTTCCCAGAGGACCTAAGTGTGTGGGGCAGATTACACGGGAGAAGGCGATCCTGCAGGTAACCTGGACCCAGACCATGTAGGGCTTTAAAGGTAATAACCAGCACTTTATACTTCGCCCGGAAACTGATTGGCAGCCAATGAAGTGATTTTAAAATTGGTGTAATGTGGTCACCCCTAGGTGTACCGGTGACCAACCTGGCTGCCATATTTTGTACTAGTTGAAGTTTCCGGACTAGGCACAAAGGTAGCCCTATGTACAGCGCATTGCAGAAGTCGAGCCTCGAAGTTACCAGTGCGTGCACTACCATCTTTAGGTCTTCCAACTCTAGGAAGGGGCGCAGCTGGCATATCAGCCAAAGTTGATAGTAGGCACCCTGGCCGTCGCGTCTATCTGGGCTGTCATTTGGTGAGACGGATCCAGGAGTATCCCCAAGCTGCGAACACAATCTTTCAGGGGAAGTATAACCCCATCCAGAACTGGTTGACACACCTCCAAACCCAGGTTGTGGCCTTTGACAGCAAACACCTCCATCTTGTTTGGATTCAGCTTCAATTTGTTTTTCCTCATCCAGCCCATTACCGCCTCCAAGCATTCATTCAGAGGAGACACACTATCCTTAGCTGACGATGTTGTCGAAGGCATAGAGAAATATATTTGGGTGTCATCAGCGTATTGATAGCACCCCGCCCCATGCCTCCGGATGATCTCTCCCAGCGGTTTCATATAAGTGTTAAACAGCATTGCGGAAAGGATGGCACCTTGTGGTACACCATATAGCAGCTCCTTCTTTGAAGAGCCGCTATCCCCAAGCATCACCATCTGGAACCTGGAACCACCATCTGAAGCACAGTACCTCCGATTCCCAATTCCCCATGGCGCTCTAGAAGGATACCATGGTCGATGATATCGAAAGCCGCTGAGAGGTCCAAGAGTACCAATAGGGACACACTCTCCCTGTCAATACTCAGGCGTAGATCATCCACTAAGGCGACCAAAGCTGTCTCAACTCCGTATCCTGCCCTGAAGCCGATTTGAAATGGGTCTAGAAAATCAGTGTCATCCAAAACTGCTTGGAGTTGGAAGGCAACTGCCCTCTTGATCACCTTGCCCCAAAATGGAAGATTTGATATTGGCCTGTAGTTATTAAGGTCCAAGGGGTCCAGGGAGGGCTTTTTTAGAAGCGGCCGTACCACTGCTTCTTTTAAACATGATGGAAAACTCCCCTCCCTGAGAGATGCATTAATAATATATTGTAATTGTGATCTAACTGCATCTCCTCCCTAGGCAACAAGCCAAGAAGGACAGAGATCGAGAGGACAAGTCGTCTTCCTCACTCATCCAAGCAGCTTGTCCACATCCTCGGTACTCACCAACTGAAACTGATCCAGTGTAATCCTACTCGCGGAGTCACTGGACACTCCATTGTCAGCCTCTGCTATAATGACGGCATCTAAGTCAGCTCTTATCCGAGAGATTTTATCTGTGAAAAGATTGTTAAAGGCATCACAGTGAACTACCGAAGGCTCTAAGGTTGGATTCAGGGGGGAAGGTGCCTGGGTTAGACCCCATCACCACCCTGAACAGTTCTGCTGGACGTGAATTCGCAGATGCAATGCATGCAGAGAAGAAAGCTTTCTTCGCTGCACGTATTGCCACCCCATAGTAACGGAGATGTTCTCTATGTCATGTCTTGTTGGATATAAGTCGAGTTTTCTACCATCGGCGCTCCAGTCGTCATCCTTCCCGCTTCAACTCCCTGAGGTCTTCTGTATACCAGGGCACCCTGACTCTGCAGATCAAATGTGAAGATCAAGCAACTGGAGAGTCAGCCCTAGAAGTGAGAGGAAATTAGGAAACACTAAATGTCCAAACGATGGTAGCAAGGTGTAAGTTTTCTTAGCAGGTGTTCCCGTGCTGGATCAAAGACCTGATAGTCTTGGCATATGCTTTGCTTGGAACTCACATTACATCTGTCACTCACTAGTCTTGAAAGCCTTGTAGGAGTGCAGTGATTTATAATGTGGGCTCCAAGAGGAGCATGTAGCTGAGGCTGTTAAATTCAGAGCTTCAGTGCTCAGCAGACCAGCTGAAATCTCATCTTCCCTTAGTCTTGTGAATCACCCTTAGATATAAATAACTCATTTGGAACTTCTCACTTTCATTACATCTGGCCGGTGGTGCTGTTATACAATGCGTTTCTTTTCCCCTACAACATGAACCGCGATAGATCTAGACAGCCCCAAGAGTCCATCGCTGCAAAACAGGCTGGAGATGCTGCTATTCCTGAGGCTAGAGCAAGCTGTGGTTCTGTCTGAGAGAGCAGGGAGTTGCTGTCACTTTCAGAATGTGGCGTGTAGGCTTGTCTTCTTTTGTGGGAATTAAAAGGCCGACAAAGCATCTTACTGTAACTGCCATAGAATGAAGCAGAGGTCAGTATTCCTTTTATATTCTGCATTGGGGACATTAATAATTTCTGGGTTCATATTTGGATGGTATATTAAGCTTACTATTGTACTTGTTCAAAAAACAAGCCATATATCTTTCGTGGGGGAAAGAGCACCCCCTCTTCTCATCATGCTACAATGCACATCTGCTAGATAATATAAATGCAGAGCCAGTATAGCGTATTGGCTTGAGTGGGGGGTATTGAAGCCCTTAGCCTCAGGTTACCCATCTGCACTATGGGCATAATAATCCTGGCCTAATTTAGAGGGCCATTGTAAAGATTACAGAGACACTGAATATGAAGTGCTTTGAACACTTGATAGCCCACTGGTAGGAATGTTAACTAGGGGTGTGCACGGACCCCCCGGATCGGATCGGGACCCGGATCGGGACCTCCAATTTTGTCCCGGACCGGTTCGGACAAAATCGGAGGCCCCCCGGACCGGATCGAGTCCGATCCCGACCCAAAAATCGTACATTTTTGGATCGGCCGCCATTTTTTTCCCCATAGACTTGCATTGCAATGCAAGTCTATGAGGAAAAAATGGCGGCGGGTGGGTAAGGGGGGGCCTAACTCCCTCCCCCCCCCCGGGGCCGTCCGCTGTGGACGGCCCCGGCAGGTAAACCCCCTCCCCCGCGCTCCCTACCCCCCCTGGGGCCGCCTGCTTCCATCCGCTGGCGCCCGCGGGCGCCAGCGGATAGAAGCGGACGGCTCCGGGGGGGGGGTAAGCCCCCTTCCCCGCCACTTACCTTCTCGGCACGTCCGGCGCCGGCGGCTACTACCAGCGGGCTCCGCGGCCTACTCTCGAGTAGCGCGCCGGGTGATGACATCACCCGGCGCGCCACCCTGGAGCAGGCCGCGGAGCCTGCTGGTAGTAGTAGGCGCCGGCGCCGGACGGGAGCCGCCGGGCCGGGCAGGTAAGGGCCCCCCTCCCCCCTCCCCCCTCCGCGCGCCCCCTCCTCCCCTCCACGCACCCCCTCCTTACCTTTCCGGCCCGGCGGCTCCCGTCCGGCGCCGGCGCCTACTACTTCCAGCAGGCTCCGCGGCCTGCTCTAGAGTAGCGCGCCGGGTGATGACATCACCCGGCGCGCCATCCTAGAGCAGGCCGCGGAGCCTGCTGGGAGTAGTAGGCGCCGGCGCCGGACGGGAGCCGCCGGGCCGGGCAGGTAAGGGCCCCCCTCCCCCCTCCGCGCGCCCCCTCCTCCCCTCCACGCACCCCCTCCTTACCTTTCCGGCCCGGCGGCTCCCGTCCGGCGCCGGCGCCTACTACTTCCAGCAGGCTCCGCGGCCTGCTCTAGAGTAGCGCGCCGGGTGATGACATCACCCGGCGCGCCATCCTAGAGCAGGCCGCGGAGCCTGCTGGGAATAGTAGGCGCCGGCGCCGGACGGGAGCCGCCGGGCCGGAAAGGTAAGGGCCCCCCTCCCCCCTCCGCGCGCCCCCTCCTCCCCTCCACGCACCCCCTCCTTACCTTTCCGGCCCGGCGGCTCCCGTCCGGCGCCGGCGCCTACTACTTTCAGCAGGCTCCGCGGCCTGCTCTAGAGTAGCGCGCCGGGTGATGACATCACCCGGCGCGCCATCCTAGAGCAGGCCGCGGAGCCTGCTGGGAGTAGTAGGCGCCGGCGCCGGACGGGAGCTGCCGGGCCGGAAAGGTAAGGGCCCCCCTCCCCCCTCCGCGCGCCCCCTCCTCCCCTCCACGCACCCCCTCCTTACCTTTCCGGCCCGGCGGCTCCCGTCCGGCGCCGGCGCCTACTACTTCCAGCAGGCTCCGCGGCCTGCTCTAGAGTAGCGCGCCGGGTGATGACATCACCCGGCGCGCCATCCTAGAGCAGGCCGCGGAGCCTGCTGGGAATAGTAGGCGCCGGCGCCGGACGGGAGCCGCCGGGCCGGAAAGGTAAGGGCCCCCCTCCCCCCTCCGCGCGCCCCCTCCTCCCCTCCACGCACCCCCTCCTTACCTTCCCGGCCCGGTGGCTCCCGTCCGGCGCCGGCGCCTACTACTACCAGCAGGCTCCGCGGCCTGCTCTAGAGTAGCGCGCCGGGTGATGACATCACCCGGCGCGCCACCCTAGAGCAGGCCGCGGAGCCTGCTAGTAGTAGTAGGCGCCGGCGCCGGACGGGAGCCACCGGGCCGAGAAGGTAAGTGCCCCCCTCCTCCCCCCCCCCGCTGTCCACTTTCATCGGCGGGCGCCCGCTGGCGCCCGCCAATGGAAGCGGCGGTGGGCGCCAGTGGGCGCCCGCCAATCCGCCGATCCGCCGAACCGGTTCGGAGCTTTTTCGGACCGGTTCGGATTGGATCGGCCGATCCAGCTGCGGGATCGGAAATCGGATAATTTATCCGATTTCCCACTGGACCGGACTCGGATCGTGGATCGGGTCCGATCCAGTGCACATCCCTAATGTTAACATCACTGAGTGAAAATTTTGTCATTAATGTTGATATTTGAGATTAAAATGGAATAAAATAGCTTATTTTAAACACAAGTGGGATCGATTGGTATCAAGAACAACATTTTATGGTATTTGGAATACCTTTTGATTATCATCGAATTGTAGGCACCCACAGTTTAAGCCCATAGTTTTGTCATTGCTGTGATTAAGATTGTGCTATAAAATATCTGTATATATACCAAATTTAGTCTTTCAGGGCATGATCAATGATGAAATTCGCCTCCCATTCATTTTGTGGTAAAAATTATTTCACCCCACAGGTAACCAGAGAAAATGTTCTTATTGCTGTCGGAAACGTTCTGCTTTGCACTGTATTTATGCTCTGATGCCAGTCTTTACAACATCAACCTCTCAGGTTAGATTTACTCAGGTGACAACATGTCAATCAGCAAGAGCAGAGGGAATACAAATGCTTTTGCTTTTGTAATGCCAATAGGCCTGCCTGTGAGAAATCTCTTATGCCAGCCTTCCCCAACCTTGTGGCTTCCAGTTGTGATGGACACAACTCACATTATCCCAGGCATGACAGAAACCATGAAAATGCTTGGGGCAGAGATGCTGTTGGTGGTCTAGGGTCTTTGCCTGGACTAAGGTGTCTTGAACACTCCAAAAACCAGTCCTTGCATGTGCAAATGACTTGTAACTCAAGACTTGATCTACTGAAGAACTATAGAAAATTTTTGTAAACACCTTTAATTTGAATTTTTGGCTAGAGAGCATGTACAATAGAAATCCTTGTCCCAATTATTTTTTTGGCTTGTGATATAATTGTAGATTCAGTTTTTTTAAAAAAAAATAAGATAATTTTGAAAGAAGCTCCCTGCAACCAGAACATGCCTGTTGATGGTTTTCTACCAAAATGAAGGAAGGGAGGAAAATCCTATTATTGTTGTTTCTTTACAATTGCAGTTAGCCCAGTGGGATTCCTAGGAGTTATAACTTTTTCCATAGTAACATTGGGGGGAAAACACCAGGAGAGTAACCTAGGGGCACTGAAGACTGCATAGCTTTAAAAGGAGTAGGTTAAGTGACCAGACATATTGATTTAACTTGAAGTTATTTATACTTCCTCTAGTGGCTGCTACAGAATTATTATTATTATTATTATTATCATTATCATTATCATTATCATTATCATTATCATTTCTGAGAAACAGAAGTGAGGAAAAAGGAAACTTTGTCTTCATTGAGATCTTAGTCTATCTAGAATTTGTTTCACAGGAAGAACTGGGTGATTGCAAGCTCTTTACTACACATTTCAATGGTCCATGAACCAGAGAACTGCGAGGTGGATTATGTTCTTTACTGTTTTGGTTTATCCCCTTTTACTCTGTTTTTTAATTCTTTTCTCTCAGATTCTTTTCTTCTTTTTATTACACTGATTTTTTTAACAAGGGAAATTTAAACAAACCAGTTGTGTGTCATAACCACTTGTGCCTCATTATCGTCTTGTTCTTGTAAATTTTCAGAGGGGAAAGCAGGGTAGGTGTACCCTGCTATTTTGCCCATTGGTTGGGATGCCATTGACAAGAGGTTGATATCAAATATCCGGAGAGTAGAACTTGTGCATCTGGCTTCACAATGGTCAACATGCCATGGCCAGAAAAGTAGTGGCTGAGACAAAGGGCTTCTCTACATTTAGCGACAATCCCACAGGCTTACTAGGGCTTTCTCTTCTGGAGACTTTGCACTTTAACAATTGGCAAAATACACTTGCTTCCCCCTGTCTCCTCCCCCCCCCCCAATTTTGGTTTCCTCCTATATGTTTTATTGATACTGCCAGCAGATGGCACTGTTCTATTGTGCAATTCAGATTTATTACTGCATTTTCTGTGACTTTTAAGATGGCGGATTATCCCTTGAAAATAACATAAAAGGCATTGGAGGTTGACATCATTGTGAAAAGGACCCATGAACTTCCACGAGTGAACAATCACAAGTGCACGATAAATGCTTCATGCAGAGATGCTCAAAATCTCCTTGTGTAATGACTCACCAAGAATACTGTTTCATGGACCCTACTTCTAAGACATTCCGGAGCATGAACCATTTACAGAGTTAGTTCCTTGTGAAGAGAAAGCATTATGGTATTTCTATACACATTCAGAACTGCCAAATCATTTCCTTCTGCCTCTACCTATGCAGGGGGTGGGGGCGGTCTATGCAACTTGGAGTTCGTAGCCACTTCAAAGATCATTTAAACAACACATCCAGCTAATTAAATATACAAAAGCCATGAGTGAATGCAATTTGGTATGTTCCAAAGGTGCTTGCAATAATTTTGTAACTAACCTTTGGAATATTATTCCTGGGAATTATGCTTCCCAGGAAAGGAACTTGTGCATTTTCATGATAGTCACTTTTCCATTGGAAAGGCTGCTCCACAGAGGGAACTAACTAGTTATGGGGTCTGTGGTTATTCAGCTGATCACTCCCTATATCATGACCTCTAATATTGAACTCAGGTGGTGAGTGCTAATAGGATTGGGGCCAAAATGGGGTCACTGAGGAATAAAAGGGAGGTATCAGCCCAAGATTAAGGGAACTCCAAGATTTGAAAAAGTATATTTTTAATTTTTAAAAAAAAATCTAAGTGGAAGAGGTAACTCCCCTTGCCCACAAGGATTCCATCCCAATGAGGACTGAGCATGCTAAGTAGCCATGAGATGTTGAAACAAAAGTGGAGGTTGGGGGTTTGTGTAGAATTATGTGTTTGAGAAACCCCCAAGAGGAGCACTCTTAGGTGGTGAGGATAATGCAGTATTTTGCAGAAGATCTCACTGGTGTTGATATATGCTCCTTTTCCTTAGGAGCTAGGCAAGCAATTTTCCCTGATGCTAAGGTGTATGACAGCACAGCACACAACTCTAAATAGAGGGAGATTGACAGACTTAACTTGTAAATTCCTTGGCATGCAGACTTTCATCTTTTTTCTTGTTATTTTTATAGAGTCAAATGCACTGTCTGTGTCTAATGGATTAATAATAATTTGACAGCTAGCATCCTGATTTGGGCACTACATCTTGTTATGCATGCAAAATGTCTAAAGTGTGTTTTGGTTCTTAAGTTATGCCTCCTGCAGTGTACATTTCTTCCCCCTACTTTGCTATTCCGTTCTGAATTTATTTGGCTGCATTTTGTAGGGGACACGATTACCAGACCAATGCTATTTCAAAAATGCAAGTCCTAAATTCAAGATCAAGCATTGAGAAAATCTATTTAATAAAATAAACCTCAGGGACCACCATAGAAATATATTATAGAAATGGAGAGCTGACCCAGACTGAAGAGAAAAGGGAGAGCATTTGTTTCACTTTCAAGCAACTGAAAACTGAGATGAGAACCCTTTTTCTTATTTTATGAACAGCAGGAAGAAAAGAGGTTATGGGTTAGTGAAGTTATTTTGCCACACATTCTCTAGATTTACAATTTCTTGATATTTCTTTTCCAAACTTTACTCTGACCTCTTTCTCCTTTTGCAATTCCTTCAGGAGGAAGAACTTTGTGCACTTACAGGCAACCCATAACTAAATGGGTGTTATTTTTGGATTATAAAGGAAGACTATTAAAAAAAAAACCAAGGTTTTCTTCTTAACCTTACCATTGGTTAGAACGACTAATTTGGAGTAAGGATGTAGAGATTGTTAAGATTTTATTTGGTTTAATGTAAAAGCAAATGTATTTTTTCTGCAACTAAGTAAAAAGAGAGACATGAGATGACTTGATATCTCAAGTACTCTGTACAGTTGCCAAATCAAGTGCAGTTGGTAAGCACTAAAGACCAAGGTCATTTGGTTTCTTCCCTGTGTGCTGGAAGGCATAGCAACACATGGGGAGATATGCAGCCAACGCTGTGATAGGTCCACAGTGCTATAAATGTACAGCATGTGGAGAAACAGTGTGGGTGATGATGTGGGTGATGCTAGATGAGACGTTGTAGAAGTTGTGGTTGGTGCTGGTTAATACTGTGTAAAGAGATTAGATGAATGTATATACTTGTACAGTAAAACTTAGTATAGTAGTTTAAAACACTGCTGTGTCTGAGTGTTTTCTGACTACCAGGATATCTGTCTGCTACCAGTGAGTTCTGCTGTCATTCCGCTGCTGTGTGCTTGCACTCTGTACATGCTCAGAGAGTGCAGTGCATCACAAACTCTGACAGAGATTTTGTTAAATCCATTCCATCTGTATTTCGCGGGTTGTCAGGTATCTTTTGCTCTATCATCTACCCATTGTGGATTTGGATTCCCCCCCCCCCCTTCGGACAAGTACACAAAAAGGTCTGCCACAATTTATGGAACTTCCGTAAAACTAGTGAACATTTTGCATATTCGTCTTAGTTTTATGTACCATTAACAAGCAGAGCACATACGTGCAAAAGATTGCTACACAGCAGAGGCTGTGGGTACAACGCATCTAACTCTCTCTCTTGTCGCTGCCTTCCAAGGCTCCCACAGAGGAGGTTCCTGGAGTAGGGCCTTGGATGCTGAATGTAGTGTATGCGTAGGTTCATATCAGGAGAGGTGGTCTGTGAGGTATTGTGGTCCCAAGCCCTGTGAAGCTTTATGGGTTTAAACCAGCATCTTGAATCGGGCTTAGAAACAGTCATGCAGCCAGTGCAAGCAGGCCAGAGATGGTCTTATATGTCCGGAACTTCTTGTCCCCTGTTATCCATCTGACCACCTGCTGTGTTTTGCAGCTGCAGCTCCTGAACTGTCGTCAAAGGTAGCCCCATGTTGAGTGCATTGTAGTAATTTAATTTGGAGATTACTAGAGCAGAGAAGACTGAAAGCAGGTTATCCCTGTCCATATAGGGGTGTAGCTGGGCCACAAGCTGAAGCTGGTAGAAGTCACTCCGAGTCAATGAGCTTCAAGTGACAAAGATGATTCCAGGAGAATCCTCAAGCTGTGAACCTGCTGCTTCAGGGAGAGTGCAACCCCATCCAGAACAGATTGAGCACCCTCCATCCAGTCAGAAGAACCACCCACTAACAGCATCTCAGCCTTATCTGGATTGAGTTTCAGTTTATTAGTCCTCATCCAGTCCATTGTCACAGCCAGGCACCAAACTAGCACATTTTATCCTGCCAATATGGATGCACTCCCATGACAATTTACCTGCATTTGCTTTAAGTTGCCACTAGTAACACTGAGACAAACTGATTACAATTAGCCCTGCCAATTAACAAACGGAAGCTTTAGTTGATTAACCTACTGATTAAAGTATTTCCTAGCTTCAGGATCTGAAGTATATCTTCATGCGCCAGCTTGAGATTGCGCCGCATGTTAATTAATGTGTGAGAGAATAAAGATGAAATAGCATTAACCTTTCAAAGCTGAAAGAATATGGAAGTACAATACCAAACACAGAATTGATGTTATAAGATATTCTTGACATTAGTGTGACCCAGTGGAAGGAAAAAAAACACCACTCTAATTAAATAATGTTAAATATTTGAGAGGAACCATGAAAAAAATGATGGAAGAAGTTGAAGCTTCTGTCTTGGACAGATTGGCATGCAATAGTGAATCCTTGCTCTTTTCATCCTCATCCTGCATTGCCTATGTTATTACTTTGTATTTCCCCCTTTTTTCCTTTAATCACAGAGGTTAAACACACTTGTACAATACTCATGAAGTTTCTGGGAAAACCCTGGCAGACAGCCTTAGATACACATGATGGGGATTGATCCTTTTGAGAAAGGGTTAATGAGGCAATATTCTCCAGGCAGTTCCCTATTTAGATAATGGTTCAATTAACATATATGAAGTATTTCCCCCTAATAGTACAGTTAAATCCTGAATATATGGCCAAGATAATCCATCCTTGAATAATTATATAACTTTTCACAAAATTAAGCTCCTCTCATTAAGACTAATTGGCAGAGGGAATATCATAAAAATGATAATTCAGCCAAAATTAACATACTTATTTACAAACACACAAGCAGCCTTCAAAATACTCTAATTCCTTACAAAATAAAAGCAAATGCACTCGCTTCTTCCCCTGGGCAAATACAATCCCTAAGGTCGATCATAATACCCTGTCATAATACCAATAATGAAGAGAGATGGAAGCACAACACTTCCTCATTCAATCCGCACTTAACTTGCAGACCTAACGACTTGTTTAGCCCATGTGTTGACAACTTATTCACAATATCAGTCAGCTTCCCAGAGCAGACATATGAGCAAGATGTGTCCTGGGAATGACATCTATTGAAAAGATTGCAAATGACTTATGACAAGATGCGGCACAAGTGTTTGGATAAAATGCACAGAATATGCTAATATGTACAGTGGTATGTCAGGTTCAATTGCAAATTAGCGGCATGCCAAAATTGCAAAAGAAATACATGAAGTTGAAGTCTTGGCTACATCTGAAGGGAGGGGGGATGCCGCAGACCAATGAAAATGTGGTGCTTAGTGTTGAGGTTTCTCCCACTCACCCCATTGCTCTTCTGAGCTCTTATGCTAGCAAGTGGTTCCAAAGCCATTAATAAGAAGCTGGGACTCGCTTTCCAATATTAACACATTTCTGTGAAAGGTCCCACAAAGGAATATAGCAAACTGGCATGGTAGGTGGAACTCTCTGGGTTTGCCTCACACCCTCCAAAATGGCGTTGGTCTTCTGAGAAGTGCAGCAGCTACCACTATTGAGGGAGACAGCAGAAGTCATGTCTTGCCTCAGCGTTTTCTGTCTCTCTCAGGATAATTTTTCACAGATGGCTAAAAACATAGCAGCTATGCAGCACAATCAGTGCATGTTCAGAATTAAGTCATTTGGCCCTCACTGAGACTTTCTCTGGGTTAAATACGAATATAATTTCAGCCTAAAGCCTTTACACTAAGCTAGGGGATGTTGTGATGGTGGCAGTGAAGCATCCCAAGCAATTGGCTGAGCTCTCGTATTGTCATGGAATGTTCATGAAAAGTTCAACTAGTCAAGTTGAATGTGTCCGAACACTTCTGAACACTTTTCCAAGCAGAGCACAATGCAGAATGTGGATGTGATCAAGACAAGTGTTTCAGTGGCCAAATCAGCACTTCCTGATGCAAGCAAAGTTCTTTTCAGAGACTGGCTCCTGCTCTGAGCTTTTCTCCTAATGGACCACAGCATGCTCAGGTATCTCATTTCCCCTCCAACCCCCAACCCCCCAGAAGGGATGAAGGAGGAGACATAAAAGCTTCTTAAAGCTTCTGATCACTGAGTGATTCACTCAGTGGAGCTGAACCCATGCTGTGCTTCAGCTGGTAATGGCGGGCTCTTTAAGGGGAGGGGGCAGGGCAAGCCAACAGCCGGAAAAATAAGAGAGCCAGAGAGAAAGGAAAATGGCACAGCAGGGGTTTTCTCCTCTGCTGGGTCAGTGGCATCCCATTTGGCATCAGGATGGTGGGGGGTGGCCTGGCCTATGTTGGTGGCCATAAAGAGTAACATGCAGAGAGGGATCAAGCCCCCCCCCCACACCCCCAGGAAAGTCTCCTAGCTCATAGTGCAGGGCCATGTGCTATGCATTAACTTTTTCTTCCAGATTCAGCTTGAGCAAAGACAGCTCATGGTCATCAAAAGGAGGTCTCCTAGAAAGAACAAAATGCAATCCAGACATGAAGGCTTTCATAGCGGTTATGGAGTATCACTTAACCTGCTCTGGCCTTAGGAGACTTCTGTGGGTGCTGTGGCTTGCCTCCTTGCAACCCCCTCCTTTGGTCAGACCAGCTTGTGGCGAAGAATGAAGGGACATTTGATCCATTTGCATTTTAATGTAAATTTAATTAATTTTGCATTTTGGAACCAATAGATTAATTGAAACTCAATTACCTTTAAGGAGTTGCAGTTTTCCAAATTTTGCAATGGGCTTCTCCAATTAAAGAAAGGCATACAAAAATGCACATCTTAGGGAAAATAATACAACTACAAAAACAAAAACAAAACACATTATATTAGGAAAATTGTTCGTTAATATGTGGGTATAAGGTAGGCTGAATCCGAGGTAATACTGGGCCAGCCTGAGGCACCCCAAAGCTGAAGCAGATTGGCACCAAAGCCTTGGGGCACCTCGGTCTGATTCAGAGCAGTGCTGGGCTGCTCCCCCCACCTGCCCACCCAGGAAAGCCGGGACAAGGATGGTCATGAGTCTAGGTGAATCCCTTGGACTCACTGGACTTGCCTCCCTCTCCCTCCCTGCCCTTCCTGGTTACCTCCCACTGCCACCGCAGAGACATACCTGTAAATTGCATCCTACTCCCCTCCATGGGAGTCCCGACTCCCCATTCCCCACTCCCAGCCCCCTTGCCTCCTTCCCCCCATCCCAGAGCCAATGCCACTGAGGTTTACCTGTAAATCGCATCTGCCTCCAAGAGAGACGAGCCACAAGTTAAAGTTAAGGTCATGGCAGCAATCTGTTTTTGCTATATCTATGGCTTCAAACTGCAGTGGCCATAAAGAGCTATTCCTGGGAGTGGGGAGCGGGGAATGGGGAGTCAGGAGTCCCATGGATTTGGTTGGCCTTGTGCCTGGCTTTCCATATGGCCGGCATACAGGAACATGCAATACAGAGTCACTTTGGGGGAGGGGGGCGAACCTCACTTCAGCTTTGGCACTGAGCCAAGGCGGGCACTGCCCCCAGGTGCTACGGGTTGAATCAGGGCCATTTCAGAGACTCAAAAATACCCTCTCAAGCGAGTTGGGGGGGGCTGTGTACAGCCGTAGTATAAGGCCAAAATTTATGTGTTAGGAGAAATACACACAAAAATACTTATGAATTTTAATATGAACCTAAGTAATTCTCAAATTTTAGAACTGAAGACTGGATAAATTCTCAAATTTTGAGACAAACTAACAGTTGGAAAATTGAGAAACTAAGAGTAATCAAACTGGATAAATTCATCTATCCCTTATAGCACAAAGGCTGAATTACCTCCTGCATCCCTCAGGTCTCAGGTTCCAGAACTGGGGCAGGTTTGAGTGTTGTCCTTAGGTTTTATAATTGTCCATTGTGATTTTCATCACTAAGAGGAAGTGACAGCACATTTTTTTAAAAAAAAGAAAAAAGAAAAAGAGAAAGAAAACTCCTCAATACCTGACTACATTTAAAAAGGTATGTAGAAACCTGTCATGCTACGCTCACCTTGAGACTCCTTTTTACCTATTTCCTTAAAGGATCCCAACCATGAACGCAAGCAGTATATGGCTGCCCACTCTGTGGATTACTTTTTTCTTCAGTTCCCACCTCTGGGCATCGCCATTTCACTCTCCCACTGGTTCTGTGATCCCTTGACCCCTTTTTAGTCCTGCAGCAACCATCTTATCACTTTGTTCACCTTTTTATTCATCTCTTTCTTAACTGTTGCCACCACATAACTCAGTACCTTCTCCTGGTACTTAAAAGAATCCAGTGCAGTGTGAAACAAAATAACTTCTTATTAACCAGAAGCAAGTTTACTCATTTTCTCAAGCTTGAGGTTTTATTTGGTTCAGAACTTAGTTGTTACAATAAAGATGTCCTATCCTTGCCTACTATACCCACTAAAATCCTGATCTAAATCCTCCTGCTCTCTCTTATTCCCAAAACAATAAACCGTAGACCCTACACTATCTATCCTCTTCAGCAGACTCACCCCCACTCTCTCCAACTACCAACTGACTTTAACTGTAATTCCCCCTCACACACTAAAATCAACAGCCAATCAGCATACACTGTGTGTGTGTGTGTGTGTGTGTGTGCTTTCTAATTATGTGTTTGCATGCAAATAGTTTTTATATGATGTAGAATGTACTTTTAATGTCTTTTTCTAAAGAAAAAAAAATCTTTGTAAACCGCCCAGAGAGCTTCGGCAACTGGACGGTATAGCAGGGTGACCATATGGAAAGGAGGACAGGGCTGCTGTATCTTTAATAGTTGCAGAGAAAAGGGAATTTCAGCAGGTGTCATTTGTATACATGCAGCACCTGGTGAAATTCCCTCTTCATCACAACTGTTAAAGCTGCAGGATCCCTGCCCTCTTTTGTATCTGGTCACTAGGGCAGGGCTCCTGCAGCTTTAACTGTTGTGACGAAGAGGGAATTTCCTAGGTGCTGCATGCATACAAATGACACCAGTGGTGGCACCAGTAAAAAAAATTGGGGGGGGGGGGTGCAGAAGGGGCAAAGTATATTTTTAGGTGGGTGGGCTGTATCCCATATGTAAGACCTCTGAAAGAAAAATAATGGTATATCTCACACTAAAACTGCCATCCTAGCCATATATTCTGAAATAAGTCATATATTGATACATTTACGGTTTGTTTGTTTTTAATATAGCATGTATTAGCCCAATTCAAATTGCTGTAAGGAAAAAGGCTTTCAAAATAGGTACAGTCACTACACAAGCGTTTCCTTGCCCTACAGATTAAACACACAGAACATGTTCTTTTGAACCAGTGCAGGCAGGACCTGAAAGGTAGACTCTTAGACCCCCTCTAGATGGATTCCATTTGATGCCTGGTTAGCCGATTATGCGCATCTTCTCGGAAGCGCTTTATCGTAAATGCTTGTATGCAGGAGGTAATTGAGCACTCAACTGGTGACCTTACCGGTTGTTTCAAATGCGCTTTACAAGTAGTTTATGCAGAGAATCGCTTGTTCACATAGTTAAAATGCACTTTAACGGCAGGAGCAAAATAAAACTTGCTATTTAACGCGCATTCGATAATGTGCATAATCGGAGAGAAAACGCGCCTCTACGTCCGATTTGCACTTCGTTCTTGTAGAGGTAAATTTTTTCATGTGCCTTGAAAGAGCTTTAAATGCCTCTTGCAGAGGCAGCCTTAGTGTAAGGAAAGAGCAAACTGAGACTCCTGGGCCATGTACACCTAGGAATCCCAATGCATGTGAAGTACTAGTCCAAAGATCCAAAAGATGAAGTTTTTGAAGATGAAGCTCGTGATGAAGCTGGGTGGGTTTTTTTTAATTGCATCTGTTGCCTTTGTAATATGAAATAAAGGAAATAAGAGGCATTGAATATGGTGGGTAAACATTCATAGGCTTGCACTGTGAGTAAATTCTTCCCACCTCATTCCTGTCCTAATACTCTGAGGAGGAGAAAAAAAAAGGAAGATGTGGAGAAGGTACAGATTAATTCTCCCCCGCCCCCTCATTTTTTCTGGCCTACTGTCCTGAGAAAAAATGAAGAGATCCATGGAATAAGCAGATTACTTCTTCTGAGGGTGTTCTTGCTGCTTTGGCAGTTGGTGCCAGAGCAGCAAGTGTGTGTTTCAGTTACATAATTGCAGCATACTAAATTCTCAGAACTAATGGAGATCAGGCTTTTTTAAAATGTCTTTAAAAACAATTTATCCAGGGTATGTCACAACACAGAGAAAGGCATTTATAACCAAGCTCACTCCTCTAAGTTTTAAATTAAAGGGAGATGGGAGACCACGAAACCCATTTCACACATAGGCAAACTGAGACAGCAGGAAAATAAGAATCAAAGGCTGTAAGTGAGTGAGTTTGGGTTACATAATCACAGGTTTCAGAAGAAGAAAAAAATATGCCCCATAAAACAGGAGGAATTTAGCCAGGAATATATGTTAACTTGCACCACAAAAAGGAAAGAAATGATTTTTTAAAAATCACATTTTACAATATGACTGAAATACAGCAAAACAAAATGGATTCTAGGCCATATTTACCAGCAACTGTTGGGGGAACTGAAAGCAAAGAGGGGAGGGAAAATACCCATTAACCCTTTCCTTGCTCAAAAGGGCTCCTAATATCCATTGATAGAAACTTACTTCTGAGTAAACATGCATACGATTGTGTGATAAATCCTAAAAACTGGCACAACCCAATCCTTACAACAAAACTCTCTGGTCAGTTCACAATTAAAACCACAAAGCACATTATAAATCACAATATAAAATGTAAAAGCATAAAAGTTTTCCCCAAAGTTCTACCTTTAATTTTTTTAAAAAATGAAAATAAGTGGAAAGCTGCAATTAGGAAGAGAGGAAGGAATATTGGTAAGGGGTGTTTACACTGCCAGATAGTCTTCCTCTAAACCAGTCTTCCCCAACCTGGTGCTCTCCAGAGGTTTTGAACTTAACCCCCCCCATCAGCCCCAGCCAACATGGTCAATAGACAGGAATACTGGGAGTTGTGGTCCAAACCATCTAGACAGTGCCAGGTTGTGCATGGTTGCTTTTAAAGTCATTCTCTAGCAGCTACCCCCAACCAACCCACCAAATACACACTTGGGAGTGGAGAGAAACTAGTCCACTCTGTATTTCCCCCAGTTAGGGCAAAAAGCAGGGTTTGGGGTGGGGTGGGGTGGGGGTGAGACCAACAATGGCTGGAAAGCTTTAAACATCCCCTTCCCGCAAATTCTTCCCCCACTCCTAATTTCAGCCTGGGATCTTACAGGGATTTAGTAACAACATAAAAAAGTCTGTATACAGCTAATAGCCCTAACAAGTCATGGTGGAATATAAAAAAATACTATTACTTGTACCTGGAAAGTGTAGGTGATTATCAGCAGAAATCAACCGACATCTGGGCTTGCCTGGCTCCCTGTCCCTGCTGCTGAGTGAGGGGAGAGGGCTAAGGGGCTGAAGAGAAGAGGCCGCCTCCCTCACCTCTAAAACAGCTGAGCTTTGCCTTTGAGAAGGCAGCCACAAGCCCGGCCCATGTGGCTCCTTCTGGCTCCTTCTCTAAAACCTAGGAGAATAAAGGCGACAGCCCAGGTGCCTGGCTTCAGGCAAGGCTAACAGTTAACCCTTGCTGTGCCTTGCCAAGGCTGCCTTGCCTGGGTGAGCCCTCCTGGTAAAGTCAGCTCTACCAGCAACTGGGGTGGTAAGCTCTTTTTGGGGGGGCTTTTGCCTCCCCATGCCTCCCCTGGCACCACCCCTGAATGACACCTGCTGAAATATAATAATAATAATAATAATAATAATAATAACGATTTATTTCTTACCCGCCTCTCCATCTAGATCGAGGCGGGGAACAACAGCATGATAAAATACATAAAACTAATTAAAACATAACAAATATTATTAAAACTGCATTAAAACATCCTAAAACATCATTAAAACATCCTAAAACATCCTAAAAACATTCTAAAAATTACACTGGATATGCCTGCCGGAAGAGAACAGTCTTTATAGCTTTCTTAAATTCTAAAAGACTGTTAAGTTGACGAGTCTCCTCCGGCAGGTCATTCCACAGTCTGGGAGCGGCAGAAGAGAAGGTCCTCTGGGTAACAGTTGTCAGCCTAGTCTTGGCCGACCGCAGTAAGTTCTTCCCAGAGGACCTGAGCGTGCGGGGCGGATTGTACGGGAGAAGGCGATCCCGCAGGTAACCTGGACCCAAACCATGTAGGGCTTTAAAGGTAATGACCAACACTTTATACTTCGCCCGGAAACTAATTGGCAGCCAGTGGAGCGATTTTAAAGCTGGCGTAATATGGTCACTCCTAGATGTACCGGTGACCAACCTGGCTGCCATATTTTGAACTAGTTGAAGTTTCCGGACTAGGCACAAAGGTAGCCCTATGTACAGCGCATTGCAGAAGTCAAGCCTCGAAGTTACCAGCGCGTGCACCACCATCTTTAGGTCTTCCAACTCTAGGAAGGGGCGCAGCTGGCGTATCAGCCGAAGCTGATAGTAGGCACTCCTGGCCGTCGCATCTATCTGGGCTGTCATTTGGAGCGACGGATCCAGGAGCACCCCCAAGCTGCGAACACAGTCTTTCAGGGGGAGTGTAACCCCATCCAGAACCGGTTGACACACCTCCAAACCCAGGTTGCGGCCTTTGACAGCAAGCACCTCCGTCTTGTCTGGATTCAGCTTCAGTTTGTTTTTCCTCATCCAGCCCATTACCGCCTCCAAGCATTCATTCAGAGGAGACACACTATCCTTAGCTGACGATGTTGTCGAAGGCATAGAGAAATATATTTGGGTGTCATCAGCATACTGATAGCACCCCGCCCCATGCCTCCGGATGATCTCTCCCAACGGTTTCATATAAATGTTAAACAGCATTGGGGAAAGGATGGCACCTTGCGGTACGCCACACAGCAGCTCCTTCTTTGCAGAGCAGCTATCCCCAAGCATCACCATCTGGAACCTGCCCGAGAGGTAGGACCGGAACCACTGAAGCACAGTGCCCCCGATTCCCAATCCCCTCAGGCGTTCCAGAAGGATACCATGGTCGATGGTATCGAATGCCGCTGAGAGGTCCAAAAGTACCAACAGGGACACACTCCCCCTGTCAATACCCAGGCGTAGATCATCCGCTAAGGCGACCATAGCAGTCTCAACTCCGTATCCCGCCCTGAAGCCAGTTTGAAATGGGTCTAGAAAATCAGTGTCATCCAAGACTACCTGGAGTTGAAAGGCAACCGCCCTCTCGATCACCTTGCCCAAGAATGGAAGGTTTGATACCGGTCTGTAGTTATTAAAGTCCAGGGGATCCAGGGAGGGCTTCTTTAGAAGCGGCCGTATCACCGCTTCTTTTAAACATGATGGAAAACTCCCCTCCCTGAGAGATGCATTAATAATATATTGTAACTGCGATCTAACCGCATCTCCTCCCTGGACGACCAGCCATGAAGGACAGGGATCGAGAGGGCAAGTCGTCCCCCTCACTCGTCCAAGCAGCTTGTCCACGTCCTCGGTACTCACCAACTGAAACCGATCCAGTATAATTCTACTCGCGGAGTCACTGGACACTCCATCGTCAGCCTCTGCTATAATTCCCTTTTCTATGCAACCGTTAAGGATACAGCAGCCCTGTCCTCCTTTTTATATGGTCACCCTACAGTATAGAAATGTAATAAACGAATGAATGGATGATGAAGTGGGCTGTAGACCACAAAAACTTTTGCAGTCATAAATGCATTAGACTTTAAAGTGCCACAAGAGTCTTCGTTGTTTTTGCTGCAACAGACTAATATGGCTACTGTTCTGGAATCTTCCCATATCCTCCTCCTCATCAACGTGATCATCACTGCCATCATAATTTCCTAAGAAGATATGACTTGGAAAACTAGAAGCAAACTTCAATGAATTTAAATAGAAATATGTATGGCCTAATTCTAAAGAGACAGAAATATCTGTCTTCTTTGAATAATAGAGTGGGTGCTCTCAGCAGAGATTGTGACAGCTTTGGGCAGGACATCCAGCATTTTGAATTGATGAAAGAGATGGCATGTGCCCAGAGGTGGCTTACTTTATGCATTAGACATTGAAATCAATAAATAATATGGAAAAGGCAGAAAGCACAGTGTGAGTTCCTTTAATAAAAAACACACCAGGTGAAGTCAGAGTCCTACACAATTTCATGGAAATAAACGGTCTTCTGTCTTAACCTAGGTTATTGCTCCTTCTGCTCCAATATAGTTCCTGCCATGGCCTTGATCCAGAAGCATGAGTCAGAAACTTATATTTGTTATAGATGCAGAACCAGCACTGAGATTGGCCAAGCCTCTGTGAAGGATGGCATTCAATGTTGGACTTGAGTCAGATGCCAACAGTCTAAACATTTCTAAGGCAGGATCTACACTACTGCTTTAAAACTGTTTATAACAGTAGTGACAACTGTTTGGGCCCAAGACACATGCCATATACAGTTTTTCAAAAATGTTTTAAAAGTGTCATATCCTGCTTGGTGTAGATCTGGCCTCAGAGTCAGCAGGTCCATGACACAAGGCACCTAGCTTCCCTTGGTGTCCCACCAGTAAGCATACTAGCTGGCTACATAGGAGTGCAGGATTCCAAGCCAGAGTGCTATAGACCTTTTGCTTGTTCCCAACTCCAATGGAATCTGTCATCCATGCTTATATTGGAACATAAGGTCCATTTGCAGCTTAACATAATTAAGCTTCGGGGATATGTAACTCCTGTAAGATTAAATATATTGCGGAAATCGGAGTGCAGTAAATAACGAGATGACACAGAAATTGGGTTTCAAACTGGGCCACATTTTATTGATGAATTCGCAGAAGGGGAAACTAGCGGGCATCCTCAATCATTGATGGCCAACGCCATCCTAAAGATAGGGCGAGTCAAATCCAGGCCAGGACATGGCGTGCAAATTACACCACCCCCTGGCCCCCCTTTTGGGTAGGGAGGCTTTCCGTGTCACCCCAGCACGTGCCTCATGACTCCGAGTGGGTGAGGAAGGTCCACCCCAAAGGTAACACTTATCTCACTACCTGGGCCTCAAGACACGCAGGTGTTGAGCCTCCGGCATTACCAGTCACCACTCGGTGCCTGCGAATGCTCACCTATCCTTTCCCAGGTGAAGATGCCCGCGCCTAACCGCCAAAATGTGACCAAATTAGATCCAACCAATTAACCTATTTAATACTCCCTTGCTGTCTCACAGTATGAAGTAGGCGAAAAAACTCATAACCAATGACAGATTATGAGCAAAAAATTCCTACTTGGTTTCCTAAGGACAACTGGAGTTTCGTTCCCATACTGCCAACAGGGAGGGGAGGGAGGGAGCCTCGCAATCGAAGAGAAAGGAGGGGAGGAGTTCCAGCCTTATAAAGGCTCCCGTTTCTCCTCCCCCTCCTTTTGCGCCAAACCCAGGAGGCCGCCAATGGCGCGCCTCCACGTCCCGTCTCCCCGCGCCCGCCGCAATCACCCCACCACACTCGAGCTGCGCCGAGCGTGGGGTAGGGCCAATCTTGAAAACAAATACAATTCAGGATGCTATTCTTGGCATGTTTAGCCAGAAATAAGTCCTACAGCCTCCAGTAAACTCCAGCCAGCATGGAGAGTACTGAGAGGATGCTGGGAGATGTAAGACTTACTTCTGCCTAAACATGCATAGGATTGCATCCTTATTTTATTTATTACATTTCTATACTGCCCAATCGCCAAAGCTCTCTGGGTGATTCACAATTATTGAAACCATAAAATCCAACATAAACTACAATTTAAAAGCTTAAAACTACAGTATAAAATAAAAATGAAAACCAAAATAAAACCTAGCAGCAATACAAAGCTTTCAAATGCACTAATAGTTTTAAAACAGAAACAGAAAGACTAAAATGCCTAGGAAAATAAGGTCTTCACCTGGCACTGGAAAGACTACAACGGAGGTGGTAGGTGACCCTTTCTGGGAAGCTCATTCCCCAACCGGAATGCCACAAAAGAAAAGCCCCTCTTCTTAGCAGCCACCCACCTCATTTCTTTGGTGGGGGGTTCTGGAGAAGAACCATTGTGAATGACCTTAGGGTATGGGCAGGTATATATAGGGGGAGAAGATCCTTCAGGTAATCTGACCCCGTGCTGTTTAGGGATGTAATGTTAACACCAGCACTTTGAATTGGGCCCAGAAATGGAACGGCAACCAGTGCAGCTGGAAAAGTACTGGCATAATATGAACCTGTTGGCCAGTCCCCTTAGTGCTGGAAATGCCAGTATGACTACACAGGTTTCATTAATATATGGTGGGTCTCTTAATATGCTGTTATATTAAAATCAAATGGCCATGTGTGACATTCCCTCTGCCCTCCAAGCAGCTGGTAAAAGGATAGAGTTTAAAACTTTAAAAGGTTCTTCTGAATGGCCTCCCAGATGAACATGGTGCTATGAATCTATCACTTCTGAATGCTTTACTTGCTGCAAAAGCTGTCTGTCCTCAGTATTGGAAAGTTACACCTATTGGAGCAATTAAGCACTGGCTAATTAAGACACTGGGGATAGCAAAAGCTAGATACTGTGATGGATATAATGTGTTGACAGAATGATCTGCTTTAACAACATTGAGTGAAAAGTTGACATGCATTTATCATGTAATGAACAGTAACACAATGTCAGGTTGGAAAGGCACTGGACATTTTTTAAAGGCCATTTGAGCTCTGCTCTTCTCAGAGCAAGAGGCATCCTGCAGATCTTGCTATCTAGATCCTATTCCTGAATAAGCTGCTGTCAGCTCTAGTCACTGATTCTCAATTTTTTTATTACTACTTCCTGTCTGCTGTTGACCATTCTCATGCTTCTTTCCCAACTCCCTCAGGTTTCAAGAATAGCCAATCAAATATCCATATATTTATCCACTCGCAAGTGGTACCTATAAACCACCTATGCAAATGTTGATAGCATTGTTAAGTCCTCAGTCCATTGTATTATGGGAGGTGAACATTTATCCTTTGATTAAGAGGGCCTTTAAGTTCATGATTGGTATGGGGGGGAGGAAAAGAGCATTTTCCGAGGCCTCAGGAAAGTGCACAATTCCCCCAGCATGCTAATGGCATGCTGAGGAAATTGTGCGCTTTTGGGAGGCCCTAGAAAGCACTCTTTGTTGAGTGCTTGACTGGTCTGGTTCCTGGAACAGAGCTGGCCGGGCAGTGGTTAGCGAGCTCATGGGGTGAGTGCCCTGGGAGTTCTTCATTGCATAATTTGTAGGGGCATTTTGGCAGCTTGGAGGATTCTTTGAAAGGTTCCTCGGGACCTTACCACTGAGGAGTAGTGGTGATTACAGCTACATAACTGAGTGATTTCGGGATCACCAGAATTCTCTGAACATCGGCCCATCGCTTGCCTTGTGCCTGATTCCCATTCGAATTTGTGATCGCTGCTTGCTCTGCACAAATGGAAAAACAACACAAATCAAGCAGCAATAGAACATGAAATTTGCACAACTTCCCCGTTTGTTTTGCACAAATAGCCTAACAATCCGACAAGCCACGAAAAACAGACAGAATGGATTTAACAACACTCGTACATCCCTACTGTTGACTGGGGCCAGTTACAGGGAACATGTGCTTCCCTTGTTAAAGCAGCGTCACTAGCTACCAATCTATTTCTGGGCAGGATTCAAAAGGCTAGTAATGACCTATAAAACCCTATATGGCTTGGAACCAGGCTACCTGAAAGACTGCTTTCTCCCATATGAACTTGCCCAGGTCTTAAGATCCTTGGAAGAGGCCCTTCTTTTGAAACTGCTGCTTTCAGATGCATGTTTGGTAGTGATGTAAAAGAGGGTCTTCTTGGTGGCCGCTCCCAGGCTGTAGAACTCCCTGCAGAGGGAGACCATTGGCATGTAAATGGGTCTGTCAAGTTGGATGTTATTTTTATTATGTTATTATTGTGATTTAGTTGTATTTTAATGCATTTGTTTTATTCTTGTTAATCTAGTTCATTTGTGATTATAAGCTGCCCTGAGTGCTATTTTTCTTGGCAGAAAAGCAGGGTACAAATCAAATCAATGTATAAAAAAATAAACAAACATGTACTTTGACACTGAGTCGAGCCACTTGTCCATCTGGCTGGCAGCAGTTGAAAGTCTCCAGAAAAGATATTTTCAAGTTCTGCTACCTGAGCTTTTTAACCAGAGTTGCCAGATATTGAACCTGAAACTGCTAGGGTGGCCATGTGTGCTATCTTACAAAGGACAGGCTCTGTATACTGGACTGTCAGAATACAAACCATTGTTTGAAGATGTCCTCTATTTGAAGGCATATCCAGTCCAAGGCCAGTATATATATATATATATATATATATATATATATATATGTGTGTGTGTGTGTGTGTGTGTGTGTGTGTGTGTAATATGGTGTAGGGAAAGGAAGGGCCGTGAAGTGGCCAGAATTCACACTTGGACAACAGATGGAGCAAGACACACAGGTCACCTGCCCCAGGTTTTATGCACTATGGTGAGCTGCATTGTTTTACTATTTAAATTATAGTAATTATTTCTAAATCTGCATCTATACGTACACATTAGGATATGAAAATGTTATACAAATCTGAGTCCTCTTTTTCTGTTAGCATATATCTTCTTTTTTTTGGTGATGCGGAAGTGGCCACCCTGCTGCTTGCACATTATGTGTTCTCGAACTGAGCTCTGGGCAACCTCATACATCAGGCCATTGCAAATTGTTCAGAAAGCAGAGGAATCAACATCTTCCACTTCCAGTACAGATTTGCATTTGTGACCTCTGTTGGTTGCAAAGTCTCATTGGGAGAGCTTTAGACTAGATAATGTTTCCCATTATTTAAACATTTTATGATGATTAAATATAATGAATTAGTTATATCCATGCTCTTATTAAATTAATTTCTCTTCATAATCTGTGAATACATGACTAACCCAGATTCTAGTAGTTAATTTTTATAACCCTGACTAAATCCACAATGAATTTCTGTCTATGTCATTTGTTATAACTGAATAATTCAATTAATTAGTTGTTCTATTTTTTTTTGTGTGTGGAAAAAAACCAGCAGTGGAAATATGCAAATTTGCCTTAAAATATTTACTGTAAGTTTATTTGTTTTCTGTAACAGAGTTTCATTTAATAGTGCTTGGAGTCACTTGTATATTGACAAGAGGGAAATGTGCATACATCTTAGGTGTCATGTAGCTAGGGGTGTCCCATGCTGAATTTAGCAAGGGTGAAATGGGGTGGCAAGAAAGTTTGGAGAAGAGTGTTTGAAAAGGAAAGGTTTGGGGTGGAAAGGGTTCTTTTGTACCTGCACAGACCTAGAACAAAGAGACAAAACACCAGTTGCTTGGGGTTTTAAAGAGCAACACTTTAATTTAAAGTTAAGGAAAATAGGCTTATATAAACAGCTCCCTCTCTCCAGCTTAAGGGCATTGTCTTCAAACTCAGCTCCCAGTATCAGCCGAAAACATTTTGTTGCCTGACGTGGAACCCAAATGGTGTCTCTCTGTCTCACATACGAATGCCAGCCCAGTCAAAAAGTCTCGCTGCAGCCTTCTGGCATCAGCCTTCTGGCCTCTCTCCTTCCCCAGTTCATGGTGCTGCTGAAAGACATGAAAGGGCTGGCTCCATCCAATCCTGCTGTCGTCCAGGGCGCTTGTACTGGTAAGTGGAAAGAAGAAGGATTGCCAGGTTGGTTGACCAAGGTACTTCTATTCAGGTGGGAACTTTGCATAACCACTTCCCTCTTCCATGAAAAATACAATCATAAATGAATCCAAACGGTAGGCCCTCATTTATGGAAAATGAATCTCATGTAGTTTCATGCCTCCTACAAATGTTTCGTTACAAGAGAGAGAGGCTGCAGTCCTACCCTCGCCCCTGGCATCAAGCACACCTCCTGGCCTCACCTCTGGTTCACCAAGGGACAACAACAAACAAAACGGTTCCTCCCACCAAATTTCAAAAGTTAAATTTGACACACAAAATATCATGGCAGAGGTGAGATTAGGAGACAGGATTTACTAAGACACAATGCAGACTGTAATTCTATGCATGCTTCTCTGGGAGTGGTCCACATGGAACACAAAGGGGCTTATTCATGAGTAAACTGCCATAGGATCATGCTATTAGCCTCTTTCAGTGCAATCCATTGATTTCAGGGAGACTTACTTCCAGGTAAATGTGTACAGCAAGGGTTGCACTATGGTGCCCTGCAGAAGTTTTGGACTACAACTTCCATTAGCTCCAGCAAGTATGGCCAATGGTCAGGGATTGTGTGAACTATAGTCTAAAACATCTGGAGGACACTGGGTTATATTACATAATCCAATGAATATTGGGTGATTTCCTCTCACTTTGTTAGCGTACTGGGCATTGTCACAATAAGTTATATCTGAACTAAAATTAGAGAGAAGCATTATATCAAAGAAAGAGGTCAGTGAAGTGCTACAGCTAGCTTCTTGGATCACTCTGGTCAGTAAGTTTCAGTATATTTAATTCACAGTAATTTTAGCTCCAGTGATAAAAGCAATTAAAGTAGGAAGCATGTAATCAGTGAAGCTTTCAAGATTCATTTTCAGGAAGCTAAAGTACTCATCCCTTTTTTCAATCAATACAATTCTTGAGTTGGTTAAATGCCACCTACAGAGCTAATTATACAAAAAAATGTATAATAGGCAAATAACACTACTGTGCCCACTTTGCTGAGCACCTAGAACTTAGAAATCAAATTAAGTCACATGTAGAAAGTCCTCTAGCAATCAAATTCCAGTTGTTTAGGATGCTTTCCAAGTGGCAAGAAATCTCAACCGCATCTTTACCTTTTTAATCCGTGTGATTTGGTTGGAAGATGCTCTTGTAAGAAGCGAAATCACTCCCCTTAGAAGAAGCATTATCTACAGATCTTAGGACTTGACATTCTTGAATGTCCTGCAACCTGCATAGATGCATTTGCTACTGTCTTCCTGCACTAATCTGAAATGTGGCTTTTCCTATCAGTATGCATCAATTACTGCATCATTTGCTGTTTAGAGATATGAAAATTAGTTTTAATATTTGATATTTTAAAATAGTTTTATGTGCTTTCTTTGAACCTTCCTGAGAAAGCTCATAAAATCCCCCTCCTCTCTCAGGATATTCCAGTGTTTCCCCTTCCAAAACCACATGAGGGAAAAGCTATTTACCTTTACCCAATCGTATGCATGTTTCCTCAGAAACAAGTCTTACGTGTACAGAGGTCTGCTGCAGCTTCTATCTATCTATCTATCTATCTATCTATCTATCTATCTATCTATCTATCTCTATCTATCTATCTATCTATCTATATCATCTATCTATCTATCATCTATCTATCTATCTATCTATCTATCTATCTATCTATCATCTATCTATCTATCATCATCGTCGTCTATCTATCATATTTATACACTTCACTTCATTACCAAATCACAGGATGATGTACAAAACGTATTAAATACAAAGATAAAAACCAAACAAAATCTACTAAGCTATTAGTAGATACTTAGTGCAGCCTATGCCTGAAAGTGAAGCTGGTAAAAACATTAACCTTGTTAAAATGTTGGATATAACAAAGCTGGCAGGTAGAGCTTCTTACAGGAGAAGGTGAGAGAAACTATTAATCTCTGGGCATCTTTTGCCTCTCCTCCGAAGCACTTATCAACACTTCAAATGCCCTCGCTGCTCCCTTCTGCGAATGTCGTCACAGAGTCCTTCCAGAGCACTCTGGAGCAATTTAGACAGTAGTGGGCGCTTGGGAGGAGTTATCTAATCTTTTGGCAGCACAAGATATGATTGCATGCTTGAGTGGCTATCGCAAATTACTGCGAGAGAGCAAAATAAATGGCATTCAGATTTCAATGGCTAAATCGTTATAGCACACAGAGTGCTTGTGGGAGGGTGCATTTTGTCCTTTTTATTTTTGATGCATGCTGCTTAGGCACTTGTAAGTGTTGCTGAGCCATTTAATGATAGAGCATCAGCTTCCATCATCCTCAAGTGCCACACAATGTACTGAGAGTTCACCCTCAACCTCCGTTCCTCCTTTAGCAGCTGCATCCCAAGGCACAAGTGGGGCAGAAAGGCAAGGAGATTGCCTCCTGACAATAATCTCTGCACTCAACCTAGTTGCCTTCTCACACATCATGGCACACCTTGTTACACATGCGCAAGTGTTTTGCGCATCCAGCGCAAACTGAGGCTGAACTCTTATGCACCCCTGGGAATAAGCCCCATTGAAGACAGTGGGGTTTACTTCTGAGCAAACGTACATGGGATTGAGCTGCGTCTCTCACAATCATTCTTTCTGTTTGGGACTATTATCCAATCCCTCTTGTCTTTGCTATTGGGGCTTGTTTAATTTTTATTTTATTTTTGTTTTGTTTTAAACTTTTTATTATGAAAAAAGTGAATTTGTATTGTTGCTGTCATGTATCTGCTCACCTGGAGCGATCTCACATACTATGCAGAGGCAAGCTTGAATGTACATGGAATGTACACACCAAAGGGAGATGCAGCCAATCACAGTCTACTGATGATTATACCTGTATGATCCATGTGTTCATCACTTTCCCATTTTACATCTTAAGTGAATACCTTAAAAAAGTGTAATGTGTATAAAGTGGCCTCTAGACACCATGCTAATTATATCTGCTAACAAACGTTTTAAAATCTTGCTCTATAGAAAAATGAGCAGAATCTGCCAATGTTATGCAGTTTTAATCTCTATTTATTCCCCCCCATTGAGTTAGAAGTGCTGAATGTTGGCTGGATCATGGCCACTCCTAGTTCTAATTAGTTTGCTTCTCCTTCTGGCATCGTATATGTCCTAATGGTTCCTGTAAATAACAGTAAAAGGCAATGAAACCTGCTGAGTTTTTAATAAATATCCGTTACTCCAATCACTTTAATATTCTCTGGAAAGAAACCTTGACAAAGTTTGCACAACAGAATACTTGACATTTATAACTTAAGCTATAAATACTGATTTTTATTTATTTTTATTTTTTACAATACCTACTGGTGATTAACTGCAAAAAGTTGCAATACATAGTTCTAGGATAATGACAGAATGGAGTTTTGTATGAAGAAAACAAAGGTTTGTGCATAAAAAGCTTTCTGTTTTGCAGAAATAAAAGACTTTTTAAGCCTTACCATTGACACCGGGGAGTTTTTATGAATCACCTTGAATTCCTTTTTACTTTTGCCTTTTATTATTTGTACTGTATAAATTTGGATTGGTTTCCAGATTTTTTAAAAATCTACTAGCTGGAAGTATGTAACATAACCAATGTCATGTTATTAATTAAGATTAAAGCAGGAGTTAGAATCTAAGGTTGAAAAGCCTAAGAAGAAACAATTATTATTTTCAACCTTACACAGGCAGAAGCTAGGAAATATAATTATGGCAGAGTACTTTTTCTTTTAAAAAGCTAGCGTTGCATTGTGTGGAGGGGCATATTTATCACACTAGGAAATGTGTAACCAGCTACTCTTGGGTCATTCTTTGGAAGAGGTCCAATTCTGAAAAGGTAATAGACGTATAATGAACAGCTTCAAATTAAATTACACTGCTATAATGTGGCATTAGTTGGTATAAATGATTTCAGTGCAATTAAAGAAAACACATGCATGGCCCATATCAGGTGGCTGGGGATGTACAAGCATCAGGCCAGTTGTTTCTTAGAGAAAACACAGTGGAATTAAAACATTTTTAAAATATATACAGCTTGATTCTCCTTACCTTTACATTTTCATAGATGATGTGTGGAAGAAAGAAGGTAGGACTTATAAAAAAAATATTAGAACAGGAAGTAAATCCCTTGGCCCACATATGCCTCCTCCAGGTTGCCCTGACCCCCCCATACTTGCAAATTTCTCCTCAGTTGATTTCCTGCTTGTTGTACCTTTGTAGTTGTGGTCAGAGCCATCACAACTAGGGATGGGCAAACTCGCCACAGTCTAGGTCACACACTGCTTGCTGGAACCCAACCAGCTGCCCAACTCTGCTCACCACATGATCTGCGGGCACCCAGTGAGTGATAGGCAGCTGCCCAATCCCTTACCATGCTGCCATTTTGTGTAGCTGGCCCCTTTATGGCCACCATTTGCATAAATGGGTGAGCTGCCATTTTTATACAAAATGGTGGTTCAGTGGACCAGTGGGGACTGTTGCACTTGCCCAACCCAGCGCACACTGAGTGGGGTAAGCACAGTGGTCTGCAGACTATAGTCTGGGAGGCCAAGTGGGGGGATGTCCACTTTACTCCATGCCCTTCCCAGACTCCTGCAACATCCCTAACCACCAACAGCTCTGATGCCACTGATTGCTAGCCTTCCCTTCATCCCCTCGCCCTGTGATCCTGATGCAAATCATTCTTTCCTCACTGGTAGCAGCAGTAAGGAAAGAGTGATCTTTATCCGGAATGCTTGGGAGAAACAGATCTCCATTCAGCAATCCTCATACAGATCACTCTTTTCTGGTAGTCAGTTATGTGGGAGAAGTGATGTGGGTCAGAACATTTTCCAGAAAGTTTTTTACCGCTTTGGTTTTCCATGGTAAATTTTCTGTTTCGTAAGTCCATTAGTAAAATTGCAAATACAATATTAGGCAAGCTTGGCAGCTTCAAAGTTATAACATCCCCCCCCCTCCCCGATGATTATCACTACCAAGTATGTAAGAGAAGAGATATACATCATCAAAATGTCTCAGAATGAAATGGAACTAATAAACAGCGACAGCAAATCTGAAGATGGAAGAGTGGAACTCTGTGGAAATAGAATAGTGGCTGCCAGGATATCACGCACGGTTCTTTGGGTAGCTAAAACTAATTAGTGCATCAACATTTTTAATAGGGATGTGTGAGAATTTCATTTTTTTGCTATCAAAACATGTGTGCATGCCATGTTCGAATGCAAGTGCAACCACTGAAAATATTCACACATTGTTGGAACATGTGTTTGCATACATTACATGCCTGATTCCCAGTTTGAGTTGTGCAAATTTCCTAATTTGCGCAGATTTTCTCCATAGACTGAATCGTAGTCTCTGGAGGAAAGTTGTACAAATTATTATTATTATTATTATTTACATTTACATAACACCCCATAGCCGAAGCTCTCTGGGCGGTTTACAAAAATTAAAAACACTGAACATTTAAAAACCAATATGCAAAATTTTAAACCATAAAAGCCTAAAACGAAACTACATATCATTTAAACATCAATTAGGGGGAATGTGGGCAAATATATGCAAATTTGTGCAAATCTTCCATTTGATCACTGCTCAATTTGCGCAAGTTTCCCATTCAGACAAAGCAAGAATTTCAGGAGCTGTATTCCAGTGCTTGGAAAGGCTGAAGGCAAATGGGCGGGTCCAAGGCAAAACAGGCAGGTCCAAACACTCCCCAGCCTATTGTATCTTAAGGCTCTTACTGCCAGTAACTAAGCCTTAGGAGAGGCATTTCAACTTTTTAGAATGGTGGCCGGATCTGCACAAAAACTGGGAAACTTGCAAATGATTGGTGGCTGGAGGAAAGGGGGTGGAGTCATGGAAAGGGGGCAGGAACAACTGGGGTACTGCAGAGGCCAGTTTGGGACTGGAGGAAGGCCAGGTTTGGCTCCCAGGCCTGAGGTTCTGAAAATCTGTTCTAGAAGAATTTTCTGTTCTAGAAAATCTGTTCTAGAAGAACTTGGAGACAGGCTATGTTTTAGGATGGACAATGTATCTGCAGATGGGCTTTTAAAGGCATGTTAGCAAATGTATGACATCTAAATGTGAAAATGTACATTTTGCTGTCTGTGTTTTCAGACATTCTTTTATCAGTTCTGACTTCAAACTCCATTGAAGTGGCTAATTCATATGGCTTCGTCATTGCTGTACCACATTGAGTGCCTTGTTCACTTAATATAAAACAAGTGTACTTAATTTCGCTATCAAACCTTGGAGGATGTGTGTATTCAGCCTGGCTATGTGTGGTTGATGGCCATACATTTGCACATCCCCCCTTCATCTCATATCTCATTCTCCAAGTTCTAAAGTATTCAGAATTTTAGAATTCACAATACTCTGACAAAGTTGAGAAAGACTTGCCAAGATGGCTCTGTGCCATTCAAAGCAATACAGTTGACAAGTAACTCCAGTATTAGGAATAAATTAAATACATGCTTGCAAACAAAACTAGCTGATAGTTCTGAAGAAAGGCTGGGAAAGGAAAAGTAGGCTCGAGGTTCTACAAAATTTACATATTATTAGGCAAGATTCCAAGCGGGACTTCATTTTAATTTCATTCACTCCTCTTTCTGAATATTCTCACAATTAACTGGTATTCATTCATCCAGAGCCCATATATCCATTTTGCCTTTGGGTAGACATCTATGAACCTCCAGCATAGTTGTGAAAAAATGGGGTCTCTCCATAGAAATGAAGGCTTGACTTTAGCCTTATTCATGCTTTTTCCTATTGGGGCGTCATCTACACAAAGCAGGATATTGCACTATGAAAGCGGTATGAAAGCAGTATATAAAAGGCAGGAGCCACACCAAGCAGGATACAGTGGTATGAAAGCGGTATATGTTATGTGCCAATGGGCCCCAACAGTTGTCAGTGCAATTCAATACCGCTATAAAGCAATAGTGTGGCTCCTGCTTTTTATATACCGCTTTTGTACCACTTTCATATCCTGCTTGGAGTACAATTAGTGTGTGAGGTGAGGGACTGCTCCGTCCCCACCCTCTCTGTTTTTGCATTCATCACCCTGTACTCATGGATGGCACCTGTCTGAAGAGAAGAACCACTGCTATCCATGGGGGCTTTCCACGTGAGTCATAATAATGCAGAGTTTCCAGTATTTTGGCTTGCCCGGAGAGCCTCCATGGCTACAGGAGGCTCTCCTCTTCATACCTGCCCTCCATGAGTAGAGCGGGATGGATGTGACATAGGAGGGGAGCAGGCTGGAATGCTCTCTCTCCCCATGCATTGATTATATTCAGTAAAACAACACCTGAATGGGATTTTTCTTTATCCACTTTAGCAGCAAGCCCGAGCTGCTGGTGACAGTTGAGTTTCCTTTGGTGAAACTAAGTGAAAGGAGGCGAGCTGTTACTGGTGACTAAGTTGGGCTGAGGGTTTCTATTTCCTCTCAATGAACAGGTGGGGCAAAATGGGGTCCCATTCAGGATTCCACCCAGTTGTTCCTCCAAGCAGGGCAGCCCCTTCTCTCTCTCTTTCCACTACCCTCCATTTTCCATTGTACTTTCCCAACTGATAGTCCACATTCTATGGCTAATGAGCATGCTCAGTCTTCCCTGGAGTGTTCTGGTGTCATTGTTCATTTGTTCTTTTGTTTTGGCCTGTTAGGTTTTAGTTTTTAATGTTTTTTTGGGGGGGGGTTACAAACATTGTGCTTGCCTGAAACATGCTGATACCTCCTCCTTGTTTCTCAGTTGTCTTGACTCTGTGTGTGTGTGTGTGTTTGTTTCCCCCATTTCCCCCATTTTGTCTTTGTGAGCTACCCTGATAATAGCGTTATTATTGGGCAGAGTGGCTGATATAAATGCTGTAAATAAATAAATAATAGTATAGTTCTGCGCACTACCCATGGCTTTGCTATTGGAGGGAGTGATTGCCCAGCCCGAGAGCACTGCTATTTTAAATCTCTGCATTGCTGCTTGGTTTTATTCTGGTTGTACTTTTATATTGTGGCTACAAGCTTCCATATTTTATATTTTATGCTGTACCATTTGGTTTTACATTTTGTGAACCACCCAGAGAGCTTCGGCTATTGGATGGTATAGAAATAAAATGAAATCAATAAATAAGAGTAATTATTTACCTGTACTAGAACCCTGGAATTTGACTGATCTGAGACACTCACCCTATTTATGCATTTCAAATCTGATAAGAGTAAATATGCAAGCAGTGGAAGTGCATTAGTCTCACTCCCTCTGTTCTCACTTTCGTCCCCCTCTACACATGGAAGAGGAAAGCCTCCACTATCGTTTGTAAAGGGGAAAGCCTCCACTATCGTTGAACAGTTTCCACACAAGGTTTTCCAGTGTTCTGGGTCATGAGGACAGCCCCACATGACAGCCCCACATAGCGGAGGCTCCCCTGTTCACAAAGTCACCCTCCACATGCAGAGGGCAATGAAAGCAACAATGGAGGAGGGTGGGGCTAGCATATTCCCTCTTCTCATGCATTTAGTGTACATAACGTTAGAACACCTGAACAGGCCTAATGTTGGTATGGTATTGTAATGTAAATTCTTCAACATGGTTGAATTCAACTCAGAAATCACTATTTCAGAAATTTGACATAATCCCAAGATGCACTTTACTGTAACAAGACCCCTTCTGATGTGTTGCTGCTGCTGCTGCTGAGCTTCATTGTCCTAAAAAACTTTAAAAGGTAACTGGCCTGATTTGCTATCCTGCTTCTCAAAGCAATGCTACTCTTAAATAATATATGTAGACTGATGGACTTTGCTAGGGATTTTGTTAGGAAGCAAAAGCTGTGGGATTGACGGGTTTGCATTTTTGTAATGTTTTGGCAATGGCAAGCGACTTGCCTCCAGCCAAAAAGCAAGCTATGAATGGATTCTAAACAAGTGATCGAGAAACCCTCAATAGCAGCTGTTTTCATTCTGTTTGATTTGGATTCAGCCAGACATAATGGCTGACAATTTCCCTATGCTAGCCAGTATTTGTGGTCATCTAAATCTGAACGGGTCACCCAAATTAGATGGGGTCACTCCATCTGAAATAAAGAATTGCCCAACTTCCTCTGTTTGAGGCCATATTCAAACACAAACAGAAGAAGATAGTACATCTGACAATAGGTAAGAAATCATATATTTTCCTGCATAAGCCTACATCTATATTATGGAGAAAACACACAAATGAAACACCTGGAAATCAACCAGCTCAACTGTTTATACAAAAAACTGTCCTCAAAATACCCAGTGATGTGAAAAGGGCCTGGAGAGAACCATGCTGTTCAAATACTTTGCAAAAAGTAGATTCTCTGAAGGCTTTAAAACCTCAAACGACAACTAAATAGCTCCTGGGGCTATGAAAAATGTAATGTTTCCTAGAAGAGCTAAAACCATAGAAAAGCAAGTTGAAGAAAAGTGAGAAGTTTAGCAGAGATTATGGAATGTGAAATTCTTTATCTATCTATATCTATATATCTATATCAATGTCATCTATCTCCATATTGCCTGGGGGAGACATAATATGTGGAGTGACATGATCAAAGTGATGAGCCAAGAAGATGATCTTAGCAGCAGAATGATGAATGGAAACCAATGAACTAAGGTGAGAAGAAGGAAGGCCAGTGAGGAGAACGTTACAATAGTCCAGCTGAGAAATAACCAAAGCATGAACAAGAGTCTTGGCAGAAGAGACAGATTAAAATGATCGGATCCTGGCAATATTATATAAGAGAAAACGACAGGACTTAGCTACTGCCTCAACATGAGGAGTAAAGGAAAGTGAGGAATCGAATATAAAACCAAGGCTACGAGCTTCCTCAACTGGATTAAGTGTAACATTATTAACAGTAATAGAGAATGAAAGGAGGGGTGAAGGTTTGGGTGGAAAAACAAGCAATTCTGTCTTTGCCATCTTAAGTTTCAAATGACGATGAAGCATCCAAGCTGAGATATCTGAAAGAATGCTGAGATACAATCCTGAACATCAGGAGAATGTTCCGGAGATGAAAGATATAATTGTGTATCATCAGCATACAGGTGATATTGAAGGCCATGATATCGAATAAGATTACCTAAGGACAACATATATAAAGAAAACAACAATGGGCTAAGCAGCGAGCCCTGTGGAACCCCAACTAAAAGAGGAAAAGAAGAAGACAAGTGGCCATTAGCCAACACGTTGAATGAACGAGCCGATAGGTAAAAAGCAAACCAGTCATAGACAGAGTTGCGAAAACCAAGGTTATCCAATAGAAGATCATGATCAACTGTGTCAAAGGCTGCAGTAAGATATTTATATTCCATCTCTCCTCTTTATTGCCAACTTTTTCCTGACAGAGATTCTGTGCTCTTCAAAAACCATGACTGGCAGAATTGCAACTAATATAATGTTGAATAGCTGCCTATTGTGCTGCTTTTAAATGGTCAGAGAGTCCTTCCATAACCTGCTACCCTTCAGATGTGTTGGACTTAGAATCACCATTATCTTCAGCCAGTCCATGCTGTCTGGGGATGATGGCAGCTGTCATTCAAAACAGTTGGAAGGCAACAAGTTGGGGAAGGTTGGCAAAGAACCTCTGGCAGGATCTACACTACTGCTTTATAATGGTATTGAAGTGCACTGACAACTGTTGGGGCCCATGACACATTTATCTATGTTATATTGTTGCACTTGTATACCACCCCATAGCCGAACCTCTCCGGCCATATACCGCTTTCAAACCACTTTCATAGTGTTAGAGTCTGCTTGTTGTACATCATCCCAAGGTCAGGAACAGATGATGGCCCTCTATCAGGCCTTCTCTGCAGAAGTGTTTTGGTAAACCTTTAGACCAATCATCATAAATACTAAGAACAAGCAAGCTCATTATCTGAGTGCCAATCCATATGTAACAAAAAGACCCCATCCACACACAAGAAGGACATTTCAGGAAGTTTTGGGAAAATCAACATTTGCTGAAGTACCAACACATCCACACCCACCCACCCACTTACTTTATGGCAAAATCCCTATGGAAGGCATGAGCAAGTTCAGTGGTCCAGCGGTGACAAAAAAAGTAGCTTAAAACAAGCTTAATTTGTCCTTAATACGTGTCTGTAGCCTTAGGAAGTCTCAGTAGCTACTATGGAGGCTTACTAAAGACACATTCAGCTTGAAAACAAGATAACCTTGTCCGTAGTAAGCCTCCAGAGGGGTTTGCTACTGAATTGTAGTGGCAAACTGCCAATTTGCCCCCTCCTGTTCTTTGGAGAGTGATAAGGCAGTGGACGCTGCATGTGACCTGCATGTTGTCTATCCCTGCCCTCAGGAGAGAACCCTTCTCCCCAAAACAGCCCAATGAAGACTGAACATGTTAAGGGTGCATAGAATACTATATGATGCCCACTTGGGCATTTAATAGGATGGGCTGCTCATCACAACTCTGCTGCTGCTTCAAGCGATGGCAAAGCTTGTTATATATAAACACACACACACACATTTTACCCTTTGCAACCTCATCCTAATGGTCAGCCTCCTGCCACCATTCAACATCAGTGGAGGCTGGTGGCTCCAATGCAATTCCATTCTGGGTTTCAATCAGAACCAACAGAGGTTCAGCTTCTTGTTAACTCCTTTAGGGTTCTGACTAGTTCTGACTAAAACCCAGAATGGATTCACAAGCCCATTGAAACTGGAGTCAACAGCATCCACTGTTGAACATTATTTGCATTTGACCTCACCTCCAAGATGAGGAAAGTATTAGCATGTTCAGCTCCTTCCTCCATCACCAAAAGTGCCCCCCCCGGAGGAGGATTAATAATTTGGGCCACTATATTAAGAATAGTCTGGTATTCAATAACACTGGTAAGAATTAATTATTTGGATAATGCTAATTGTTGGATATGCTCAGGGGAATCTGAAGCTAATGTGACTCACATTGATTGGAATTGCAGAGTTGTCCATAAGTTCTGGATATAAGTGAAATAGTGAATCCAACCAATGTATGTGGTTTATCTTTATTCATTTAATAACTGGATATCTACCAGTCAGTAGGGATGTGCACGCCCAAAAATATTATTGTCTCCGATAATATCGTAGGTTACTCATATCGTCTTCATGATAATTATTGGAAATCCGATATTTAATTTGCAGCCTCATTGTGCCCTAAAAAGCTGATTTTTTAAAAAAAGAAAAAATGCCTATAACTTCTGTATTTTCAAAGTTACAGGCTTGAAACTTGGTCACAATGCTTATGGGGTATGCCTAAGTATGTGTATGAAATTTGAGATCGATCCCTCCAACCCTCGATTTTATATGAATGTATTAAAGAACATTTAAGTTCTGACAGGTCAGAATGACAGTTCATTCAGAGCTGTCAAAAAGTTGCGCTATCTTTCAAAAATAGGTAAACATTTGAAAAAAAACCATTTTAAAATGTTAACATTTTTTACTCATCTTTCTTTTACTGTTTTTACCAATGTTCACCACTCTGGATTCTGTGTTAGATAATTGAGCGGTATATAAATACTATTATTAATACTAATAATTTAAACCATTGGCTAAATGTGGATGCTTTTGATTATTAGAAGGCACCCAGGGGTATTTGTTAGAATTCCCAGCACAGATTCCAGGGGTAAGTCCTTGCAGTGCTATACAGACACTTTTCAAACTGGAAAGCACCCATTTGACTTCTCTGGAAAACAGATGTATGTGTTAGACTTTTCATATTTGACTTGCATAAGGTCATGCGGTACACACTGTGCCTTCACAAATATGTTACATATCCAAAAGGCCTTTAGGCCTACTAATGCCAATGCTTGTAGTGCCTTAAGCTAAGTTGATGTGTTTTTAGGATGAATGAGGAAGTATGAATGTGGAAATAATGGCTAAAGGCAAATGGCCTGGGTAAGTGTGGTTTTGAGAAAACAAGACCTGTCACAGTTGGCTGTGACCACCTGGAAACTTGTCTGCAAGCATCTGGAAATTAAGATAACATGGGAAACTTCCTAAAGTGCCTGACCTCAAGTCCCTTGATGATAAGCAGCAGATGGTGAAAGAGGATGTGCTGATCCAAGAAGCCTATCCGAGTGCCAGAAGAGCATGAGTAGAAACCTGACCGAGGTGACAGAAAAACTGCTGAAAATTGCTAAAAAACATTTATCAATAAATGCTTGGATGCCATTGTAAAAAATGGTGGAAGGACAGCCTTTCCAACATACTTAATGTCATTGTTAACCTCCTTGACCCAAAAAAACCTATAGTTTAAAGCGAAAATCATATTTGTATGTTGATTTGTCAAGTAAATGAGAAAATGAGACAATATTTCAGCACTATCTTGGAAAATGGTGGAAGGAGTACTCTGACAATTAAAATAACACATTCTTTGAACTCCATGACCCCCAAAACCTATAATTTGGTACCAAACACAGGATAGTTACTTCTGTGGTTGAGGAAAGCCAGTGAACTTAAGAAAATTGTCCACCATTTTGAAAATAGCGCCTAAAAGGTTTTTCACAAGAATCAAATAGTCTACCCAAATTATTATGTTAATCCAATACCTCAAGATCACATATCAACAGAGAAAATCTCTGGACCTCAAAATTTTAATGGGGTATACTGTAGGGACAGGATTAAAAAGCACTCTTAGTATCAGCTAAAGTGCTCCAAATTGTGTCCTGTATATAAAGGAGTGTGAGGGCCGCCTTTACTGAACCCAGAATTTGATAACAAAAATAACACCCACAATGGGCAACAGTACTATGTAACTAATTGTAAACAAATTAGGAATTGGTGGGTGGTGGTTATATAGGAGATAAACTAGCTGTGTAAATGTAAGAAACAATTCATTCGGTTTCTCTCCCCTCATGCCTTTTTCCAACATGGAGACCATTTGGCACTTTCAAAATTCAAAAAGAGAGCCTTCTGATCTACAGTGATATAATATATCTTCCCAATATCCATTCCTATAATATGGAGAACAATGTAAAAATCCTTAAATCCCATTGTTTTCAATGGGGCTTATTCCCAGGGTGTGTATAGGATTGCAGCCTTCACTATACTTCTTGGCAACTGCTTGATGTCATGAAAAATGCAGTTAACGCCTACTTGAACCACATAAGATGCTTGCCCATGTGATTAGATATTTTATTTTTCTAATACCTTTTTTTTAAAAAAACAACTTGATGTAGAATATGAATATTTTAATGGAAAAGATGCAGCTTCAATAGTGACTTGTTATTTCATGCACGGCTTAAAGCCGAGAAGTTTTATACACTGTGGAGCATAATACTTCCCCGCAATCATTCCCTACACATCTTTGTAACAGTTTATATGATAAAGTAGTGAGTATCTGTGTGCTACGAAATTAGAACATTATGAGCACACAGAGAGATATTCTTAGAGCCAGTTCAGATGGTCTCTCCACTGGCTCAATTTCTGACTACCATCCTCATTTCCCATGAATGTCTCTGGGCCACACACATGGGGCTCAGAGACATTCTTAGGAAATGAAGATGGTGTGCAGTTAGAGGCCAATGTTTTCTTCTTCAGCACACCCAGCCACCAAGAAAAAGAAGGGAAGCAAGAAAAAGTGACTTTGAACAGTGTGTTCAAAAGGGTTGTTTAGTGTGTTGGTATGTACCTTTGGCTTGTATTCAGCCTTTGAAGCAGGTTACTTGTCCTTTGTTATTAGCTATGGCAGTCATTTTGTGGTGGCATCCAGGATAGTTTCTCAAATTGCCAAATGTGCTAACAGGCCCTGGTATAAAGGGATCTGAAGGCCACAGAAAAGAGACATCTTGTTGACAAGAGTCTAGCAATAAGGGAATGCACTGTTTGGGAAAATACAATTGTGCACACAGTGCGTCAAAAAGCTCTGATGACATTAGCACGAAAAGAGTGCCTGGAGAACATAGTCAACGAAGAAGTAAAACAAGGCATTTCTAAGGGGTTGGAAGTTGGATGTTCTGTTAAACTTTTATGAACTCGTAGATTAGGCTTAGAGACAGGTGAGAAATTTGTTTGCTTTACAATTTAAAGCAAATTAAATGAATCAAATTCACACTTCAACAAACCTACACATGGATCAGAATGCAGTTATACAGTGATATTGATAGTTTTCAGAATTTTGCAATGCAGTTTATAAATTTAAATGGGCACAAAAATGTGTGTATGAGAGGAAAGTGCAGAGATGCAAATATTATAGAAAGATCTGCAAAAAACGGTGCATATAATGGAAAAGTGCACAAAATGTGCATTATGAAAATGTGTGCATGAAAATGTGTATATCCGGAAAAGTGTGTATGGATTTTGTTAAATCTGTTCCAGCTGTGTTTTGCAGAATGTCATGCATCTTTCATTCCATTATCTTTTCATTGACATCAGATTTTTTTGTATAAGAATGTTGTTCGTTTGCAAATGCAAACTTGTACTAATGCACAGTTGTGTTAACGGACATGAGCAATAATGGAGATTTGTGCAAGTATCCATTTCTGCAAATCTGCTGCAAAACTTTTAAAAAACTGGTCCGCAAATCTGCAGGATCCGCACAACTCAGAAAAAAAAAAGGCCTGTTGCAGAATCCACGAGCTGGATTCGCAGAAATCCAATCTCATTTGAATTTGTTGCAGATCTCTCTGACTCCATAGTACAAAAGTGTGCATTTGTTTGAGAAGTGCACACAAAATTCCTGAGAAATGCACATGAAAAAAAGTATGGATTTTCATGCAGACTTAAAAAATGCAGATGATGGTAAAATAGGATATAATAAACTTAAACTTAAAAATAAAAAAACAGAGTAAAATTGAGCATGACAGATTCAAACATCCCAATTGAGGATTTATACACTGTTCTGTTGACAAAGTATATTGCTACGCTGACACCACTGGATTGGTTTATGGACATCACTACCTTGTTTGGATGACCTCAGTGTTGCAGGATGGCATGTGTCTCTGTATACTGGTTTTGTCAAAAATAGTATAAAAGAAACTCCTAGCAAGGGGCACCTCTTAGTGAGAACCACCTAACACTGTTAGCTCCAGTTGTATTGATTCAAGACAAGGTGACACCTCAACAAGGACTCCCTGGAGAATCAGATCTAGCATGGTCTGTCTGTTCCATTGGTGAAATTGTGTTCAAGACCTCAGTTTCACCTGAAGATCAAAGTAACTGGCCGTGCCCCTTCATTGAAAGGGTCAAGTGTGTGCAGTAAGCCATCATAGTCCAGTCATTATTCCAAGTTGTGTCTGGAACCTAGTTGGAGCTTTATGGGTGGATTTAGTGAGGTAGAGCCTTGTTGGCAGATTTATTGACCTTATGGGTAATGAACTTAAGAAGTTGTGTGGGTGGATACAATTCAGCTGCATCTTTCCTTTTTGTCCTTTAGATTCTTGGTTTCCAACTACAATGCTTCATTAACCCTTAAGCTGACACATGCTAGTGCTTACAGAACTGGAATGCTGAATCCCCCAGCAGGAGGAAGTGGAGTGCCTTCAATTAACCTTGTTGTGGGCTAACACATCACTGTGTACTCAGCAAAGAAAAGGACTCAGCACCATTCTCTTTACAGGAGGAGAGCTGGACGTTGCCAATCATGGTATTTATTTTTATCATTTAAGGGGAGCCTTTTGATGCTGTATTAGTGGCATTACTGAACTCAAAAGATGGAAGTAATGGTTTATCAGGATTGCACAATATTAACCAGATCTGTTAATGGTTCCTCAAATAGAGAAATAGCTATAGTAAGTTTGTTTAACTAAAAACAAAGGCAGTCACCTGACCATAGGGGGAAAATCCAATATCCAAAATAGTGTAATACCTTTACTAGGCCAACTCAAAGATCACAAAAATATACAAGTTTTCAAGAAGATATAGAGGAGGAGGAGGAGGAGGAGGAGGAGGAGGAGGAGGAGGAGGAGGAGGGGCAGACATTCAGGTTGGGATCTCCATCCACCCAGACAGGTTCCCTTGATTGGTAGAAAAGAGAAGTAGGAATCCACTAAGCAGTCTTAAGCTGGAGATAAATGTAAAAAAAAAAAAAGTCAATAAAAGCCAAATTTGTTACCTTGCCCAGGATGGAGACAGTTTTGTATTCATAGCTGGATTTTATATTTTCAGAAATGGAGGACCTACTATAATCTGCTACTTTCTTGTTCCCAGTGGTCATAGGGGCATTGAAACCAGAACCATCACATTATCTACCTGATCTGCCAGAGCCCAATTTGAATGCCTGCAAATCCTCCTCCTCTGTATCATTTCAAGACTCTGACTATGCAGACATCCTAATTAAAACATCCTGTCAGCCTCCCGCTGCATTTGTAACATCTTGCCTGGTGAAGAGTTCTGCAGTTCTCAAAAGCTTGCACAGTTTTGGTGATCCTTGAGTTTGTTTAACGAATGATATTATTACTTTATGAATTCTAATTTTAAGCTAGTTTTTAAATGGCATAGTCTGGGTAGGGGTGGGTGGGGAAGGTATAGTATTAAAAAGAATTAATGAATGAGATGCAAGATTTTCTCTATCATTTGACCGTCTGGGGTAGTTTCCAATTTCTACAGCATATTTTTCTGGTGTTTAGCCTAGTATTTAAATTATTCAATCAATGAAGCTTCCATCATCACCTCCCTTGAGATTCTTTCTCATTCATATAGGCATCCCCGCTGAGAAGCTGTTTTACGTTTCTCTGCTCCTATATCTGTTAACAACCACCGTAGGAAAAAAAAATTAAATCTCTTTTCATGAGTGATGTTAGCTTGAACATTGTGTATATTACACTAGAGAGATTGTGTAATTGCATATCTGGCACAATACACATTTCATAGTAAACATGATGAATTCTAAGTGGAAAAGGCACATAAAAAAATCCGATCACATATTCTATCATTAAAAGAGTTCAAGGCCCTATAGTCCAGTCCTCTCAACCTGGTACCCTCGAGATATTTTGGACTACTGTGTCCAGCATTTGTGACCATTGGCCATGCTGGCAGAGACTAATGGGTGCTGAAGTCCAAAACACCTGGAGGGCACCAGGTTAGATAAGGCTGATTTAGGAGATTAGTAACAGGGGAAGTTTAGACTGCAATCCTATGCAGAGTTACCTGGGGGTATGCCCTGTTAAACTCAGTGGGACTTACTTCTGAGTAGTCATGTATAAGATTGCTCTGTGTATGCTGCAGAGGTTTCGGATGTTGTTGGGGTGGGGACATAGACTAAAACCAAGCAAAAATTGCTTCTTCAGCTATGGGTTTGCTTTTGATAGTTTTAAAAAGGCCATTGGACTTTTGATCATTCCTGCTGCCCCTCTCCTTCTTGAAAATTGTTGTCATTTTTAACAGACTGCTGTGGCTGGTGTTAGGAAGAGGGAAATAAATTGCCTGATTTAAACTCTCTACCATTCCACCAGCCATAAATAAAGTTGTGTTGTTTTCAAAAGGACTCAGTTCTTTAAACACACACACACACGCTCGCACACGCTCGCACACACACACACACACACACACACACACACTGGATCCCTCTATAGATGGCTGATAGTTCTGTTGAATGGGGATTTCAGTAAAAAGCAATGAAGAGGACTGAGAATTGTTGGACTTTACATCAACAAGAAGTAGGCAAATCAAGCTAAATTGCTAGAGATCCTCCACCCCACCTCGGGACAGAATCTTTCATCAGGAATATTTCATGCATTTTGGAGAAAATTGGCAAAGCAATCCTAAGTGTGTATGCAGGAAGGAGTGACAAGTGGATTCATTGCCTCATCCACTGCCCTGCTGGCTTAGGCTGACCAAGGTGGAAGATAGTGGGTGGGTTCCCAAGATTGAGCATTTTTAAAAATAAATAAATAAAGCCCCATTGTTAACAATGGAGGCATTTTCCTAAACTAGCCTGGAGCTGCCCACCCCCCAGACCTGCTTTCAGGGGATGGGAGCAGCTTTGAATCCCATGGATCCACTCCTGGAATGCTCCATTTGTGGGGCTTTATGCTTGCTAGTGCTGGTGGGAGAACCACCAGCGATAGCTTTCAGCCCAGAGAGCTTTCTGTAGTGGCAGTCAGGGAGCTTCTGCTATTTATTTATTTATTTATTTATTCATTTATTTATTTATTTATTACATTTGTATACCGCCCCATAGCCGAAGCTCTTTGGGTGGTTTACATAGGATTAAAAACAATTAAAAACAATATACAAAAATTAAAACAGCAAAAACATACAACATATACACAATCTATACATCCATCTGCTGATGGAGCTCCACTCTTTGAGTGGAGCAAGTTCAGGGGACTAGGATTGCATTGTAAACCCTTATATCTATGGGTGCCCCCGTGAAGTGAGGGCCAACTAGGGGCAGGTCTTTCTTGGTGTTGCTACTGTTGCAAAATGCTCTCTCCAGAGAGGCTCACTTGGTATCTTCCTTATGGTCATTTCAGCACTATATTGCTCCAGGCCTTTTAAAAGCTATGATTTTTAAGGTTTGGAATTATATCTTACTTTTTACATGTCCTGCATTTTTTTAAACTGTGTTGAGAAATTGATCTTATTTCTCTCAGCTGACAATTTTTATGCTGCAATTTGTACTTTTACGATACTGCATTTAAATATCGCATTTTACTATTTTATGTTTGAGCTGCTGAGAGAACAATGTTATTGGAAAGTATTATATAAATGCTGGAATTAAGCTAATAAACAAATAATATCTAGGCTAGAGATGACTAGGGCCATGGACCAGAGGTGTCCCAGCATAAATTTGCTTCTGCAACAAATGTTTTCAAGTGTTCAGAAACAAATAATTCCACATCTGTCTTTTGGATTGGTATGCAATATGGAAATGGAATTATTATTATTATTATCAATTATTATTATTATTATTATTATTATTATTATTATTATTATTTCTGTACCGCCCAATAGCTGAAGCTCTTTGGATGGTTTACAAAAGATTAAAACTTTAAAAACATTATTTACAATTAAGGATATATTAGAAATTCATTTCAGTTCATTTTTGATCATGATTTTCAAACATGGCATTGGACACAATGTGCGGTCGAAGTCCATACATTTCCAAGGTAGCAATGCCATTCATGGATGAAAAAAATGCATTCAACAACATGCATACATCTGAAAAACACGCATGAAAAATGTGTACTTTGGAAAAATGTGTGCAAATACACCTTTATCAATGAGAGAAGAATGCATATATTTAAGAGATGCGCACAAAAGATGGGCATGTTTGGAAAACACACACATGAAAATATGGACAGATTTTCATGTGAAAGAAAAAAAAGCTCATAATCTGATATGGACTCGAGTCAGAACAAGCTTCGAAACAGAATTTGAAGAACTTCTGCTGATTCTCACATCCTATAATGGTTCTCAAAGTGGTACATCAGATTTATGGGTGAGTGATATAGACCTCACATTGATGAATTCCATTAATAGTATCCAGGCACCAAAGGACAGCCTTCCCAACCAGGTGCGCTCCAGTTGTTTTGGACTTCAGGGCCAGATCTACACCAAGCAGGATATATAACACTTTGACAATGTTTTGAAAATGGTATATGGAATATGTCTTGGGCCTGAACAGTGGTCAAAACAGTTATAAATCCTGCCCAGCTCCTACCATCCCTTGCCAACATGGCCAGTGGTCAGGAATGCTGGGAGTTGTCATCTGGACAGGTTGGGGAAGACTGCTGCAGAAGATATTTTCTAAAGATTGCTAATCTTCTGGTCTGAGAGACACCACAAGTCAAGAGGAATAACGTTCTTCTTCAAGCTACCTGTCACCAGAATACCAGGTGCTTTGCATGGTAGGAAATGAATCTGGGCTGGTTTATAACTGTCCTGGCTGTTGGCTTTTGGCTGTGCTGCTGCTGCTCCTCCTCAATAGAAGGAAAGTACTGACTAGGCAGATGTCCTTTGGAGTTCTCTGCCCAGTTTGCCATATGTCGTTGAATGCCTGAGCCCAAATAATGCACTAGAGTGAAGCCCATGGATGGCTCCAAATTTATTGTAAAGCTGACTGCTTGGTCCATGGATCATCGTGAGAAGAACAGGGTGGCCCACCAAGCCAAGAGGAGTTGGCCATCCCTTATCTATCATCTATTGATCAATCTATCTATCTATCTATCTATCTATCTATCTATCTATCTATCTATCTATCATCTATCATTTTATTTTATTTACATTATTTATATACTGCTACCCATTCAAGAATTTCAGAGTGGTGGACAAATTGAATAAAAACAGAATAAAGACACATTAAAAGTACATTTTTAAAAGAAACAAGTGTAAATAAAACTGTGGCTGGACATTAAGGGAAGGTTTCCTGGAACAATTACTTTTTCAGGAGGTGCCAGAAAGAATACAAAGTTGCTGGCTGCTTGACCTCCAGAGGCAGGGAAGTCCATAGGATGGGGGTGACCACACTGATTTAGGCTTATCTCTAGGCAGTGTCAAATGAATTCCACAACTGAAGTCTTTAAAAGATATTGATTAGCAGCACAGTAAGTGATGGTTCGTAGAGTTGTTGCTTTTTTTTTGTATCAGCAGTAAACGTTGGCTCCTTTTGCTTCTCCTGCAACATCACTAGCTCCAGTGAGTATCCGTGCCTTTTAGAAAAAGAACAGCTTGCTGGTAGGAAGCTGGCTTGAAACCAAAAGTCCCTCTCTTCCTGATTCTTTTCTCTCAGAAAATATTATTGAAAGGGGGGAAATCAATGCCAGCGTTAAGAAAGATTTAAAAGTGCTGTTTTCCCAAACTTCAATAATAATAATAATAATAATAATAATAATAATAATAATAATAGTTTTCATTGTGCTTCTTCTGGTTTCTTCTGCATCAATAAATTGGTGACTACCATTTCCTATCCTCTAACTGTCCCAAATTACCAATAGTTTGTCATATTTTGCCTCCTGTGGAATGTTAGGCTTCTAGAATTTAAGTCTTCAATTACCCTCACATAGAATGGATGTTTCAGTAATGGCAAAGATAAAAGGGTAAAAAATACTAGATATCCTAAATGGTTGTGCCCTAGGACAGTTGGTCATGAAACTGACCATAGGCGAGGTGATTCTGGATTCAATCCTAATTGTTGCCAGGATCTACAATTCTTTAATTTATTTGTAAGTGGTAAATTACCAAGGAGCGGGCTGGCTTGAGACATTTTGTTACCTAAGGCAAAGGACAAGATGATGGATCCTTCCATTCCATGGACAGAAGCTGACTGTCCTGGCAGTTGAAGTTTAGATAGATAATCTTAACTTCTGTGCATTCAATGATCCTGTGTGCAGAGATATATGCACCAAAGTTATGTAGACTTCTGCATGCACAATCTGGTGTCTGAAAAATGGAAGGACCCAGATTCCATTACAGATTATTATTATTATTATTATTATTATTATTATTATTATTATCAATTTATATTTCATCTTTATACAGAAGGCAGGATAGTGTCAGATGCCCAGCCGCTGGCTTCTTTTGTAGTCAAGTTGTTAAGCTGTGTTTCTAGTCAACAACTTTTATTATGCAAGCCAAAAACTTTAGGCTACAGACAGTGGCTCAATTCGGACGACACGATAGTCAATGGTGGGGTAATAATCAACTTTACAGTTGTTCATCTAGGGGGTACTCCCCACACAACATGGTAATAAATAATCAACTGTGGTGTGAATTAGGATCAGCACTGAGTTGACTAGGGCAGCATTCGGATAACACGATAGTCAAAACAAATGACGATTGTTTCCCCCACACCAGTTTTTTATTGTGTCGTCCAAATTGAGCCAGTGTCTTGCAGCAATTGACAAGTTTTTTTAAGCTGGCTTTCCATAATAGAGGAGGCTTCAGGTAACCACCTGGGTTATAACATCATACTTGAGAGTTGCTAATAAACTGCCGCAGGCTACTACAGATGCCCTGTCTCAGACACAGTGGCCTAATAAGTCCTGCTCTCAAGTTGGGTCTTTCCAAGGGGCCCCTCCTTTGCTGCAAGTCTCTTGGACCCTTTCAAGACCTGCATCGCTGCTCCCTTTTCTTCTGACATCTGACTCTGCGGTCTCTTATTCCTACCACCTCCTCCTCTTAATTAGGAGCCAGCATTCCTTTGAGTTCAGGGGATGGCCTGGCTGGGCTGTCATTCAACTGATTAGTCTGCAGCTGAGCTTCATTTTCTCTGACATCAGTATCCCCCCTTCCCACAACCTTGATGCCTTGACAACTCCTTCCACTTGCCTCTCCCCATCTGACTCGGAATCAATTTCCATGTATTTTTGGGACTTGTCTACGAAGGTGCTGGGCCCAGTCCCTACAACTACAGGCATTCCGGTGTAGGGATGTGTTGAAAATCCGCTGAAGCCTGAGAGCTTTCCTGATGCCCCCTTGAGCCCCAGCAAAGTTGCGGGGTGGATTTTCGCCCCACGATGCCTTTCAGCACTGGTCTTGTCAGGTGTGGGGAAAATGCACAATTTCCCTAGCCTTAGGAAAATTGTTTTAGTCCTCCCTACCCTGCTGATGGGGGTCTTAAAGGCTTTCACCCCCCCACCCATCAGTACCTGGAAGGGCCTCTTAACACTTGCATTAAAAGGCCCTTTCAGGCCTCAATGGGTGTGGTGGGAGAGGAGGAAAAGTGTTTTTCTATTCTACTCCCCCCCCCCCCAAGCCCATTGGTACCTTAAAGCAAGCATTAAGAGGCCATTTCAGGCACTAATGGAGGGGGGAGGAAAGCATGTTTTCTGGACCTCTGGAAGTGCAAACATTCCCCTGGCCATGCCATTAGCATGGCTGGGGGATTTGCACACTTTCCAGAGGCTCATAAATTGTGCTTTCCTGTGCCTTTCTCCCCCCCTCACCTGTTGGGGCTGTAAGGGCCATTTAACACAAGCGCTAAGAGACCCTTTCAGGCCCCGATGGGTGAGTGAAGGAGGGAAAGCACGTCAGAAGCCTCCGTAAAGTGTGCAATTCCCTTGGCACAACAATGGCATGCCGGGGGAATTATGCACTCAGAGGACCTGGATGCTTGCAATGCTGAGCGCTTGCCGGGCCAGCTCAGCAGGAAGAGGGCTGATCAGGCAATGCTCAATGAGCTCCCAGGTGTACATAGCTATTTTCCATTCACACAGGAATCATGGCCCTGGAATGTATGGAGGTCCATGGTGGAACCAACAGGAGTGATCCTGATTCCACATGTTTATATGTACCTAGATGAATGATTGGGCTATAGTAAATGTGAGATTTACTATCCAACTTCCTTAAGTTTATTTTTTTAAAAAGAGGAAATGCTTAGATAAGTTTAATATTTAGCAGCCTGGGTTAAACTTTCAGCAATGCACACCAGATTTGGCGAATGGAAGAAGACAAAGAATATTACAACAAGTACTAAGGTATTCCTATTTTCATTTATGAAATTTTGGTATACAATTTCATTACATGCAAAAAAGAAAAAAGAGAGAGAAAAAAGCAATGAAACTAGAGAGATTACATATTCCTTCTCACAATTTGAAATTCATGAGGAGGATTTATCCCATTTAATCACTGAGACGGAATAAATTCCAGCTATATTAAATGCTGAATAAAGACCTGCTGTGCATTGTCAATGCTTCGGGCCAAAATGTGCAAATGTTCCAATGTGCACCCCATTGCCAAAAGCACACTTGAATGTTACATTCAAATGTGCCAACGTTCATGTAGGATTCTTATACAGGCACCATCTTGGCTGTTTTTGCCCATATCTGAGTATTCCATCCAGTTTCAGTTGCAAAATAATGTGATTCAAAAGGAAACAATGAAAGGTTGTTTTGAACGTATGACTGTAAGAAAAGACCACAGGAATTGGGAAAGCTTGAGAAGGAGAGGAATCTAAGAAACAAGTAAAAGGTAAATGTTCTCTCTTATGATGCCAATATCTACTGGACTTGCTGCTGAATTCCAGAAGTACCTAGATTTGGGGAAGTCTGGGAGGACGAGTTCACAGGAATGTGCTGTGGATTTTTAAAAAGGTCAGCTGCAAATGGTCCAGATCCGAGACCCACCTTGGACTCCCAACCTGCAACATAGGACCCACTTCCACAATTTTCTCTGTGCCCAACATGGCAGCAACAGCTTAGCCGTGACACTTTTTCTGGGTCATGACCCACCAGTTGAAGACCACTGAGCTAAGACATACACATTTGATGCTAGGCTGCATTATATTTGCACTGAGATCTGGCTCACTGACATGGGTCAATGCGCATATCACCAAACTGCTTCAGTATGCCAGCTCTGGCGCTCCGGCTAACATGGGCTATTGTTTTATCACTCCTGCCACAGCATTCTCCTCCTCAGCAGCAGTGGCGATGACATCAGTGGCTGAGCCTTGCTAAACTTGGGCTCCCAGGTACATTAGTGTGTTGTATCGACCAGCATCAATGTGTCAGTTCTCAAAATACGCTACATATTATTGCTACCACCACTTCTTCACAATGAGGAGGAGAGGATTTGCTTTCTCATCCTCCTTGTGCAGAAATGGTAGGGTGTTCATGTGGTTCCTTTTAGAGAGGGCAGTCCTCAGATTTGAAGAGATGCCAGAGGACTGTCCTCTAGTTTGAAGGTGTTCTCTATTTGAAGAGTTGCCCAGTCCAAGGGTTGTACCAAATGTTAGTCTAACTTCCATCCCATCCATTTTAATATGTCTACTCGAGGTAGGGTTAACACTGGGCACAATCCTCAGTCTGGTTTAAAGATAGAAAACCATGAGAAGCAGAAGGAGGAGTTGAGCATTGAAGTTGCCCATCAACAACTATGGGGAGCAGTCTGAGCAAGGCACATGGGTCACCCGGGCACACATGATAGTGAGATGCAGCATTTCTATTTAAAATATAACAATTATTTCTAAATTTGCATCTGGAAATATATATTAATATATGTAAATTTTATGCAAATTTGGGTGATGCATTTCTCCCCCCCCCCCGTTTTATGATTTTAAGTGGGCACCTTGAGAAGATGTGATAGTGACAGTTGAGCTTTCTAATACCTAGGCTAAAGACTGGCATAACAATAAAAATAACGATAGCACTGGCCCTCAGAAAACACCAGGTCTAGGCTTGGGCCAGGCAAGGAGAACTGAAAATAATTTAGATCTACCAGTTTAACCTGCTATATATTCAGCAAAATTCCATTTTTTTCCATGCTAGTTCTGGACCAGAACTAGCATGGTCCAGCCCTTCCTATGTTCTACAGATCTTATCTCCTAAGAGATAAAAATAAAAATGATTCTGAATTGAAAGCATGTTTGTAGCTCTGAATATTAATATGGTTTTTATATAGGCTCCCTAACAGATGTGCTGGACAGCCATGTCCATCAGCCCAGGCTGGGCACAATGGGTGATGTAATCTTAGATTGGCTTCTGAAGTAGATGTCTCTATAATAATATATACTAATGATTTGGATCATTGTGGCAGGGATGTGTGTGAGATGGGATGGAAGGGAGGCAATTCACTGACATTTTGTGCATTTATTTACATCCATGGAATTTCTAGAGGGCAAGTTAATACTTTAAGGGCACAATCCTATGCATGTTTAGACAGGAAAAACTCCCAGCATTCCCCAGCCAGCAGTTTTCCTTCCTGACTTTCTCCTGTCTAAACATGCATAGGATTTCACCCTAAAGTACTCTAGCGCATATGTGTTCTGGACAGATTAATGAAACTTTACGAAGGCAGCATCCCTAACATCTCTGCAAAGGGCAGTTTTTTTGGATCATGTTTTACCAGGGACAAGTGGTCCCAGAAATTCGGGGTGATGCCAGGTAAATAGAGATAGGCACACAGCATTTCTTTACCATTAAAATTAACAGGAGTATGAAATGGAGTTTATAAGTCCAAGTTTGAAATCAGGCCTTCCATGGAAGTAGCCTGTGTTGGTTACAACCAAGAAAGAAATACAATGTCAGATTAAATGCTCTCTTTTATGTATCATAAGACATCAAGGCATACAAAGTAAATTGCACCTTATTTTCACAAAGAGTTAAAAGGCTGTTTTATAAATAATCATATGGTCTTTTTAAACACTACAATTACTGAAGGCACAAAGGAGTGTATTCAAGTGGTCTAAAACTTACGATTTTGCTGCCAACTGTATAATTTTCTTCCAAAGGATAATTCACCTTCCGTATACTGCTTTGTGCTTTGAGGTTAGAACTTGTATTTTGGTTCATTCCTCAATCTTCAGGTATGCTTAGACAGCTTGATATTTCTTATAATGAAAATGATTACATCAGAATTAAACACTATAACCCAACACTGGAAGTGTGACTTCAATGATGGAGCTTAACGCTCAATGGTTTGATGAGGAATTTTGCAGCTCACTCCCTATTTATTTATTTGCTTTAAACTGCACCTTTCTATCAAAATATGACACCAATGCAATTTATAAAAACAATTTAAAATACACTAAAAAACAAAACATTAAAATTAGGGATGTGCACTGGATCGGACCCGATCCACGATCCGAGTCCGGTCCAGTGGGAAATCGGATAAATTATCCGATTTCCGATCCCGCAGCTGGATCGGCCGATCCAATCCGAACCGGTCCGAAAAAGCTCCGAACCGGTTCGGCGGATCGGCGGATCAGCGGGCGCCCACTGGCGCCCACCGCCGCTTCCATTGGCGGGCGCCAGCGGGCGCCCGCCGATGAAAGTGGACAGCGGGGGGGGGAGGAGGGGGGCACTTACCTTCTCGGCCCGGTGGCTCCCGTCCGGCGCCGGCGCCTACTACTACTAGCAGGCTCCGCGGCCTGCTCTAGGGTGGCGTGCCGGGTGATGTCATCACCCGGCGCGCTACTCTAGAGCAGGCCGCGGAGCCTGCTGGAAGTAGTAGGCGCCGGCGCCGGACGGGAGCCGCCGGGCCGGAAAGGTAAGGAGGGGGTGCGTGGAGGGGAGGAGGGGGCGCGCGGAGGGGGGAGGGGGGCCCTTACCTTTCCGGCCCGGCGGCTCCCGTCCGGCGCCGGCGCCTACTACTCCCAGCAGGCTCCGCGGCCTGCTCTAGGATGGCGCGCCGGGTGATGTCATCACCCGGCGCGCTACTCTAGAGCAGGCCGCGGAGCCTGCTGGAAGTAGTAGGCGCCGGCGCCGGACGGGAGCCGCCGGGCCGGAAAGGTAAGGAGGGGGTGCGTGGAGGGGAGGAGGGGGTGCGCGGAGGGGGGAGGGGGGCCCTTACCTGCCCGGCCCGGCGGCTCCCGTCCGGCGCCGGCGCCTACTACTCCCAGCAGGCTCCGCGGCCTGCTCTAGGATGGCGCGCCGGGTGATGTCATCACCCGGCGCGCTACTCGAGAGCAGGCCGCGGAGCCTGCTGGAAGTAGTAGGCGCCGGCGCCGGACGGGAGCCGCCGGGCCGGAAAGGTAAGGAGGGGGTGCGTGGAGGGGAGGAGGGGGCGCGCGGAGGGGGGAGGGGGGCCCTTACCTGCCCGGCCCGGCGGCTCCCGTCCGGCGCCGGCGCCTACTACTCCCAGCAGGCTCCGCGGCCTGCTCTAGGATGGCGCGCCGGGTGATGTCATCACCCGGCGCGCTACTCTAGAGCAGGCCGCGGAGCCTGCTGGAAGTAGTAGGCGCCGGCGCCGGACGGGAGCCGCCGGGCCGGAAAGGTAAGGAGGGGGTGCGTGGAGGGGAGGAGGGGGCGCGCGGAGGGGGGAGGGGGGAGGGGGGCCCTTACCTGCCCGGCCCGGCGGCTCCCGTCCGGCGCCGGCGCCTACTACTCCCAGCAGGCTCCGCGGCCTGCTCTAGGATGGCGCGCCGGGTGATGTCATCACCCGGCGCGCTACTCGAGAGTAGGCCGCGGAGCCCGCTGGTAGTAGCCGCCGGCGCCGGACGGGCCGAGAAGGTAAGCAGTGGCGGGGAAGGGGGCTTACCCCCCCCCCGGAGCCGTCCGCTTCTATCCGCTGGCGCCCGCGGGCGCCAGCGGATGGAAGCGGGCGGCCCCAGGGGGGGTAGGGAGCGCGGGGGAGGGGGTTTACCTGCCGGGGCCATCCACAGCGGACGGCCCCGGGGGGGGGAGGGAGTTAGGCCCCCCCTTACCCACCCGCCGCCATTTTTTCCTCATAGACTTGCATTGCAATGCAAGTCTATGGGGAAAAAAATGGCGGCCGATCCAAAAATGTACGATTTTTGGGTCGGGATCGGACTCGATCCGGTCCGGGGGGCCTCCGATTTTGTCCGAACCGGTCCGGGACAAAATTGGAGGTCCCGATCCGGGTCCCGATCCGATCCGGGGGGTCCGTTCACACCCCTAATTAAAATACAATGAAAAAACATAACAATTCCAGAATAAAAAGCACCCAACGCAACAGACCCACTTATAGGCCAAAGGCCTTCTTGAATAAAGTGGTTGGAAGAATGACAGCAAGGGAACAAACCTAACCTCTGAGGGATTTCCACAGCCTCGGAGTAGCCACCAAAAAGGTCCTCTCTGAAGTCGCCACCAAAAACACCTCTGAAGATGATGATCTCGAAAGGAGGACCTCTGCAGAAGATTTCAAGGACCAGACAGGCTTCAATGGGAGAAGGTGGTCTTTCAGGTAGCCTGGTTCAAAGCCATGTAGGGCTTTATAACTAGCACTTTGAATTGTGCCCCCAAATAGGCTGGTAGTCAGTGAAGCTGCTGTAACAAGGAAGTCACATGTTCCCTGTAACCAGCCCTGGTTAATGGTCTGGCCACAGCATTTTAGACCAACTGAAGTTTCTGAATAGCTTTTGAAGGCAACCCTACATAGAGCTTGTTACAGTAGTCCCTAGCAAACATGTTCTATTATTATTTTGAGGGGGGAATTTGACAGTAAGAAGACTAATAGTGTCAAGAACAGCAACACATTGATTGAGTACAATTTCAGGGATAGGCAAATCTGTCAAGATTGCTCATCTCAGGGTTCTAAATTTTCCACCACCAATTCTCACTTGACTCCACATCACATTGAGAGTCTTCCCCCACGCCCCACCCTGTTCCACATGGACATTTGTAATTTTTCTGTGCTCAGTTTTCTCAATGTATGCTTTATTTATATGCCCTTCTTTAATGTATGGATTTTTCCATTGAGAAAAGCAGTTTTGTACACATTTTTCAAATGTATGCATTCTTTGTGTACAGATTTAGAATGTACACATTTTGCATATATTTGCCCCCTAATGTAGGCCATGGAAATGAATGGATTTCATTACCTAGACAAGTTCCATTCCATGTTCAGTATGTGATGTGCAAATGGGGTATTGTTCTCTCTGTATTTGTTCATTGTACAAACAGTTTGACAATTAACCCCTGAATATGGTGATAAGAAATCTCATCCTATGACATACAGATGGGAATGAGATGTGAGTGTTTCCTGAATCGAGACCCAATAGCATGGTTGCTCTTGAGAAAACAGATCAAGGACAACATATCGAACAAAAGGACCCCGTCTGGTGCTTGGTGTTCTAAATCACCATACTTGGTATTTCACAATTTATATTTAATGTATGGAGTCTGAATAACCTATTTGAAAGACTATTCAGTTCTTGCCCAAAGGCAAACCACAACCTTAATGCATACTGTGAAAACACCAGAGAAAGTACATTAGAAAGAAAATAGGTAGTTTTTTTTAAAAAAAGAACCAGATAGGCCAATAACTTGAAGTTAAACCTGATAAAGTCCCTTGTCAGCTTGCCAATACCAATGTCTCCCTGTTCTAAGGAGCCTTCGTTCGTAGATTTTTTCCTCTTCTCTATTATATAGCTATAGATATTCTCGAAATCTCTGGAGCCTGGCAAGAGCCTGTCAACTAACTGAAAATCTGTGAGGGGATAAATTGTTTTCTATCAGTATTTGTTAAAGCTTGACTTAAGACATACCTAGGTTAAAACTAACAACATCGTCTGCTCTCCCATATAATATGAATACTTTTAAATAGCCGAGCAAGCTACTTCCCACTTCAGTCATTAAAAGAAACAAATGGGAAAAGAAACAACACTTCCAAATAAAACCATCCCTCTTCCCCCCCACCTCCATGCAAATCTTATTGCTGAAATCAGAGCAGTCAGTGGCTATCACCTGCCTTTGCGCCCATGTGCAAAGTAACGAGACAAGACATGTATCATCTGGTGAACTTTATTGAACGTTGTTTACTTTTAGCAACAAGATTTCAAACACCAGCCCTGAGCAACTCAAAGGCAGGGGCCACCTGACGATGACAACAACCTAGCAAGCCTGACTTTAGACCTCAGTTGGGGCTAGTCCGATTCCTACGTGCTTCCCCATGGCCACACCTGTTCAGGGGTTGAGTGGCAGGGTCACAGTGAGGAAGTCCAAAGGGAGTCCTTTCCCTAACCCTGGGTTCCACAGGTCTGTGGCAAGTCTCTGGAATCCCCCATTGCCAGGTGTTTCAGAGCCCTCACGTATACTATTTTTTCTAACCTCAGTTACTTTTCTCTAGTGCTGTGCTGAAAATGTCTCCCATGAAAATGTTGACGATTCTCATTCAATTTGATAGAAAAGAAATTGAAAGGAGAAGAAATTTCAGAGAAATTCTCATGGGTTTGGTTCCCGGTTCTTCTGCTTACCTTACTTATGAGATGACTGAGGAGTATGTGTGAGTGTCTTGTCTTTCATTGAACAGTCTTCTCTCTGACAGCCTGAAGCCTCCTTGGCTTCCTGCATTTCCCACCCAGGGGAAGACATCATGAATTTATTCCTCCCATAGGGCCTTTTCAGATCAAGTAGTGCAGGCAGCCTGAGATGTATAAAAGAAAGAAAAATGTAGACAGTACCCTCAGCCACTTCACAGTGATTGCATACCACCAACACACATTCAAAATAAATTATAAAATGCCCTGAGAATGAGGCAGAAAAATGGAAGCCCCTTTCATGGAGAAGAAAACTTTCAGGAAATTCCTGAAATTTTTCTTACCCCTAGAAATAAAAGGATACTTTTCAGATATTTCTCCACATTTTCTTCGTGATTTTTTGTGATAGCTGCATTCCAACCCCTCAATGGACTGATGCTATGTATATAGGGCATTTGGAGGATGCAAAATGGGGGCCAGGCTGCCAACGCAGTTGGTGATGTTGCCACCTGTAGTGGCAGTGCAACCCCCTCCCCCAAAAGCTTAGGAAAAGAAAGAAAGAAAGAAGCTGTTCTACAACCCTTGCCAATGGTGTTGCCAACCTGTGAAAAATTATTGGAGAATTTCTTCTCCCCCTGGAGAAATTCCATGAAATTGTCCCCCCAATTTCCCTACCCACAAATAGGGTGGAGAATTTTGAGAGGCCCCTTGCGTGCAGCTCTACTTTTTTCTGCATAGTATTCTCAATGCCGGATTAAGGTGGGCTCCTCCTCCCCCAATATGAACCCATGGAATTCAAAACCACCACTACCACCACCACCACCACCTCTACCAACCAAAATTGTGACATAGGAGGAAGAGCCAACTACCCACTGCATCTCATATGTCAAACACTGGGATGATGTACAGAATAAGAGATTTTAAAAGCCAACTCCCTCAATTAGCCAGCAGAGTCTGATGAAGACATGAACAAAGTTAACGAATTCATATTCATATTTTGCAGCGACGGTGAAAGATATGACTAAGGCCAGACATTGAATCCATGGCAGAGGATTCTTTTTTCTTATAGGCAAGTTTTTAAGGGACAGCAAATGTTGTCCATATTTTTAATCATACTATTCCATTTTAGAACTAACAAAACGAGATACAATTTGCCCATACAAGTAATCGTTCACAGAAGTGCATGTGAACACCTTTTCAGCCATGCTACTTCAGTGAATCTAACAACCTGATATCATGCCTTTCCCCTCAGTTATTCAAATTGTGCATACAATTGCTGCTTTGGAACTTAAATCAAAACCAAACCAGTCCAGTTACTGTGAGGCTGACTATTAAGAACTAGATATCATTACCAGTACTATAATCTTACTTTGTTGGACACTACTAAGGCTTGGGGATCTGACAAAATGGGGATGGACAGACAGGTGGACAGGCAGGGGTTGCATCAGCCAGAGACTTACAATGGTGACTGCACATTCTGTCTTCATCTTTGCGCTCTGTATTTTAATGATAACAAAATTTATACTGGCTGCAGAAAGTTATTACGACATTCTAGCTGGTCCAAAAAAAAAAAAATCATCCAATCAAGAAGGCATTTCACAAATTAGCTATGAAATACTATCCAGACCAAACTAAGCGTCCTGGAGCAGAAACAGTATTTTGGGAAATTGCAGACACATGTGAAATATTGTCAGATGAAAATAAACGAAGAGAATATAACCAATTTGGCCAGGCCCAAGGATGAAGAAACAATGGAAATAGCAATTTAACTTCAGTTTTGATGACTTGTTTAAAGACTTTGACTTTAGCCAAAACCACAATACACAGTGAAAGAAATGTTCTGAAAATCACTTTCAGAGTCATCAGGCAGCTTATACAGGCAAAGACGGGTTTTCCCAGAATTTTCCTTTTGAGGAGCAAGAATAATTGATGACAAAAATGGTTGCAAATAGTGTATTGAAATTGTTTTTAGCTGTTGAATTTTTCTTTTTAAATGTCATTAATATGTCATATTCTGTTTTATTATAATGTTGTATCTGTTGGTAATTTTTGCAAACTCCTTCTGAACCTCCCAGAGAGCTTCAGCTATCAGGCAATATACAACTGAAATGAAATAAATAAAAAGGGCAGGATAAAGACAGATGAGATGGGTCAATTTTAAGAGAAGGGGCAAAATGGCTGCAAAGAAGGAGATAGATGAGCAATGATGGGAGTATCTCAAGGATGGAAACACATATGTGGTAGGAGGTGAGGGTGAGAAGCAATGGAATGGAAGGGACTGGAGAGACCATCAGAGATACCTGCATAGCCCCCAACATTCCACAGATGAGAACCAGGCATCTTGTGCATGAATACCAGCATTGGGCAGACACAGAATTTGGGAAGCAAAAGTCAGCAGAGTGTCTGGAAGACTGCACCCTCTTCTTCCCTATGTCTTCAAATAAATAAGCAGTGTTCGGTACCTCTAGTAACAGAGGCAGTGGGCAGGAGGGTGCTGTTGCACTCATGCCATGCTTGTGGGTGTCCTATGGGCAGCTGGTTGGCTACTGCATGACCAGAATGCTGGAATAGATGGACCTTGGTCTGAGCCAGCATGGGCCTTCTTATGTTCTTACATTCACTTGTAATATTAATGGGCTGGCCAGAAGGCTGAGCAAGCTTAAATAGATCTCCAGGCTCTGCCTCTTAGCCAGCATCAACACAGTGCGTTGAGAAACTGACATGTGGTGCCTCGCATTTGGGCTGGTCGCAGTGCCACTCCTACCCAAATCCTACCAAATTGGAGGAAGGCATATTTTCTGTAGTGATGCTGCTGGATTTCATAATTAGCTCATTAGTTGAAACTCACCCTTGGTGAAGCTCACCTTTGTGGCGAGCCTGGATCAATGTATTATGAACAGGGATGAGTACTGTAATGTTGTGTAATTGGTCCATTCATGGCCACCACTTATGCATTTATGCAAAATGGCAGGTTAGCAAGGGAGCAGGGATCTCCATGCTTGCCCGAGTTGATACACACCAAGATGGCCAAGCCAGTGAGAAATCACTGGGCCTCGCACCTCAGCCAGAAGGCTTCAACATCCATAATTAAGAAATCACTATTACCTTCAGAATTGGTTGTGAGCATCAGTGTTTAAACTATGCCATTTCTGTGCATGCACTCAATTGGTTGGTTTAACCTTTGAATAATGTGGTGCATTCTCCACCACTTCTCGCATCACCACCACCACCGCAGCTCTGGCTCTGCAGAGGAGGAGGACTAGAAGGACTCATTGGGTCCATATTGTTCTCTCCTTCATATACTGGCAACTGGTGACAGTGAGTAAACATCACATCACACAGGCAAGTGACGAATGTCATGCCACACTTTGGGTTTCCAAACTTTCAGCCATAAAACTCAGTATAGACATTTAGGTCATAATTCTACATTTCAAGTTCTAAAGCAAGCTTGATCCATCCACTCATTTTTCAAAGAGGCAGGGAACATGGAAACCACATTTATTGTGCCCATTCAACAACTGTTCTAGTGGAGAACAAGAGTTTAAGAGAGAGATTCAGGAGTTGCCCATTTGGACTTGCAGATTAAAAGGAAGCCAATCAATGAGATACTAAAACAGAATTTTGTACACAAGGGGCTGTGGTGGGATGGGCAATGGATATCAGTAAAATAAAGTAGCAGTGTAAATCGAAGATCCTATTTCACAATTTACAGCATGACATTATGGGCAGGGACAGTTATTCAGCTGTGTTATTCTGAAGCAAGGCCTCTTCAACCATGGGATGTGTTTGCTCATTCATGAGAAGAGAGTTTTTCCTGGCAATCAGAACATTTGATCTGGTGTATTTGTACTCTCCAGCAGCTGGGATGCAAATAAAAGCATGTTTCCTTGAAGCTTATCCTGAGCACAGGGATTGGACAACCCATATCCAAAAGTAAAACCTAAGGACCCCATGCTGAAGACCAGTGGTCTGATGTTATTTTACTAACCAACCACTACATTGCGTGATTGATTAATTAATGAACACACACAACATCCCAACCAAATAGGAAAATTAGTTGGCATTTTAAAATGAGTATATTGAAATTATAGCATAGGAGAAACTGGGGACGACTTCTTTTATCTGAAGAATATCCTCTCCAAATTATGCTTGCATAAAATATACTATTTCAACAAAGTTGATTGCTGTATTTTCTTGAGTTGTGTGCAGATATATAGCCCCCAGGGGAGGATGGTGGATCCAATTTTGGTGGGCAGAGATTCAATACTGGGTCTTAGTTCCAACAAGCCAGAATCCTAAAGGAGCCTTCCAAGGTGCTGGACCCATTTGGGGAGGGGGTTCAGTACCTTGGGCAGCTCTTTAGATTTATGGCTGGTTGGAACTAGGAATCTATGGATTGTGCTAAACCTGTTCTTCATGGATTGTCAGGTGTCCTTCATTCTGTTATGCACCCATCAACAGAATCAGCTTTCCCCCCTCCCCAATTTCTGAATTTGCACAAATGTGAATATGTGCAAATTCACACATGCATACATACACAAATGCACAAACTCCTCCCAATGCACTTTGGCATATAGGAGAAATGTGTATTTTTTGCATTTTTGTATGTGTATTTTTCTGTGATGAAATGTGTGCAAAATTACTGAAGGTTAGGAAAACAGTTCGCAAGTCCATGGACTCCACCTGATGGGAAAAAAGCCAGTGCACTATGGAATCCAGGGGTCAGATTCATAAAAATCCAACATTATTTGCTTTCATTGCCGATTGTGGGGCGAAGGATGAGAAATGAAGAGTCGACACAAAATTGGGATTAAACATGGGCCACTTTATTTATTCAGCAGAGAAGCAAAAGGGGGAAGTGGAACCTTTGCGGGCATTTCACATGGCCAGCTAGGCCATGATGGGGATCGGGCGAGGCATTCACAGCCTGGGAAGCAGCACCTGCACTTTCGCCGCCCCCGGAGCTTCCTCAATCTGAGGTGGGAGGTCTTCCGGTGTCGTCTCCCCTCGTGCCGCAGGGCTCCGAGTAGACGAGAAGGGTTGGCCTCAAAGGTAAGCCTTATCCCCTCAACTGATGCCGCAGGGCTCTCAGTGGTTGGCCCTCAGGCGTTACCAATCACTCGAACAGTGCCTGTGAAAGCTCACCATTATTAAAGCTTAAAAATGCCTGCACCTACCGCCATTAAAGTGACCAAATAGCCAAATTAACCTATTTAACACCCGGCCTGTTTCACAGTGTGGAGTAGGCGAAAAAACTCACAACCAAGTTAGACTGTGAGCAAAAAATTCCTACTCAGCCTCCAAAAGGACGACCAACGATCCCACACTGACCACAGGGAGGGCGGGAGGGAGACGCACAGCAAGCGATGGAGCTGGAGAGGGGTCCCGGCTTTAAATAGCCCACGGACCCTCCCCTCTCCGGTGGCACCATGCTGGAGGCCAACCAATCACTGGCCTCCATGCCTCATCACCCCATCCTCGCCCGCAACCTCCTCCCCCCCCCCATGCGAGCAGGGCGGGGTAGGTCTTTTCTCCAACACCCCTAGTTGTAACTAAAACCCAGAATGGAATCTTTGCCTCACTGATATTGGATCCACCAGGCTCTCAAAATTCTTCACCCTATTTGTGGATAGAAAAATAAGGGTGGTGATACCAATGAATTTCTCCAAGGGGGGAGAAATTCCCCAAGAGTTTTGCAGGTGCAGGGCTCACCATTAGCACTGGCAGTAGCCAGCAACAGCAGCAACTGTGATGACAGGCTGCCCCCTCCCACCACACCCCTCTGCATCCTCCACAACTCCAGGGCATTGCAATGAGATAAACGGCAATCACCACAAAATAGTGTGAAGAAGAAACATCTCAGATGTTCTCAGAAAATTATCTGCAGAGAAATTCCAGCCCGACTCCATTATTTTCTGTTTATATGTCACACACACACTTGAGGACAGAATATACACATTTATTTGCTGGATATAGCTTGAGATTCTAACAGCCTATGTATGTTTACTTGGAAATAATCCTACTGAGCTCATTTGGGTATGAATCCCAAGTAATTGTGCACAGGATTATGGAATTTGTGTGTAATGCATCAGGTGGGGTACAACCACCTGGCATTTCATATAACTTGTTTTCTCTTCTGTGAGTAATCAACCAATTACTTGCCATTCTTCGTTCTGTTCCGCTTTCACATTTCTACAGATGGAGACAGTTTCAGCCCAGCTCTTTCAGGTTGAGTGGGACTCCCTACCAATTCTTTTGATTATTCCCAGCAGAAAACATCATAGATAATGTGATAGGTTGATAGCACAATGCACCTGTGCAGCTTCAGCAGCAGTTAGGCAACAGTTTGTTCATTGGCAATCCCCATTGGGCATAGTTTGAATCCTACTCCGTGGGGATACGCTCATGTAGCATGAGCACATGACAGCTCCAAAGCTTTTGCAAAGGTTACAGCCTATCTGCCATTACAGATTTTCTTGAGACAGGATGCTTCAGTGTAGACTTTACTTGTTCTCAGAGAAGAAAAAGAAACTGTCCTACTAAAGCCAGAACAGGCTCAAGTAAAACCAAGGAACAACCCAAAAGCATGTTAATCAACAGGCAATAGTTAACAGCACAATTTTATCAGGTAAGAGGAAACAATCCCAAAGAGAAGTCTGAAGAGCAGCCAAGGTCAAAACACAGATATGACACACAATCTAAGAAGGAGAGTCAAGTGGAAGTCCAAGGTCAGTAGCATAGAGGTTCAATCACAAGGCAAAGTAAAGAAAACGGTTACAAAACAGTAAAAGCTGATACATGCATTATTTCTAACATCAGCTCAGGAGACACTGCTGTCTTTTAACACTAAACCCTGCTGAGCCCCACCCATGAATCAGCTGCAGTACATTAGAGCTCTCTGGTGAGAGTCCTACTCATAAGGAGTCACTTTCTCCTGAGAAATCCTCCCCCTTTTTCGGAAGCAAGCATTCTTTCTCACAGGAGTCCTACTGGCCTGTCACTTGAGGCAGCAACACTCCTGATGGGACTCGCTCAGTCTCTACGTTAGATGCAGAGTCCCCTCCCCCTGACAGGGATGGACCAGCAACCATCTCTCCCAAAGGCTCAGGCTCCTCCTCCTCTTGTCACAGTCACTGATCTGTGGTGTCTCAGTTTCTGGGAGCTCTACCTCTAACTCTGAGGAGGATTCCTCCAGCGGGGGAGGAAGAGCAGGGTTTTGGTTGACTTTTGAAAATCTGAGTTCTCAATGGTTTTTGGCTTTGCTTTTTAAAGACATGTTGAAAGTCAGACATTCGAGTACAGCCTTCCACAACCTGGTGGCTTCCCATTACCTGAGTTAGCATGCTGGCTGCAGATGATGGGAGTTGTAGACCAACACATCTGGAGTGTACCAGTTGGGGAATACTGTTCTGCTAGTTGTAAAATGTTCTTCCATCTCTTCACATGTAGGGTTCCATCTTTATCAGGAAAGCCAGAGTAGCATGAGCAATGTACCCCCTTCATTCCTCCATTTTTCCCCTGTGCAATTGCTTCAATCCAACTCCCTCCCTCCCTTCTCCCTCAGCCATTAAAAGAAGTTCTTCTTTGTTGAGTTACCTCTGTTCTTGGTATTGCAAGAATATCCTTCTAACCCACTATGAAAGATGGTCACATATTGTCCCAACAGATAAGACAGCTATTTACACCTTAATGGAAACTATTCTCTTTTTTTAGACCTCTTGGCCATAGTCTTTATCTAGGCTGACCAGATAAAATCCAGGGCAGGGCTCATGTAACTTTAACAGTTGTAGAGAAAAGGGAATTTCATCTAGTGTCGTTTGTATGCAATTAGTTTCTGGTGAAATTCCCTCTTCATCACAACAGTTAAAGTTGCAGGGGCCCTGCCTTCTTTTGTATATGGTCATTCTAGTATAGTGCCTGCACCTTTAACAGTTGTGATGAAGAGGGAATTTCACCAGGAACTAATGCATACAAATGACACTGGCTGAAATTCCCTTTTCTCTACAACTGTTAAAGTTACATGAGCCCTGACCTGGATTTTATCTGGTCAGCCTACTTTGTCCTACCTTATGTGGCAGTGGTCCCTTTAAAAAGTTTAAAAGACCTTATCTTAGGGTGACCAGATAAAATCCTGGTCAGGGCTCATGTAATTTTAACAGTTGTAGAGAAAGGGGAATTTCAGCCATTGTCATTTGTATGCAATTAGTTCCTGGTGAAATTCCCTCTTCATCTCAACAGTTAAAGTTGCAGGGGCCCTGCCTTCTTTTGCATATGACCACTGTAGTATATGCCTGCACCTTTAACTGTTGTGATGAAGAGGGAATTTCACCAGGAACTATTTGCATACAAATGACACTGGCTGAAATTCCCTTTTCTCTACAACTGTTAAAGTGACATAAGCCCTGACCTGGATTTTATCTGGTCACCCTACCTTATCTGGTCCTTGGGAAAAAAAGTAAAATCATATAAATGAGAAAGATTATAAGTAACCACTACCATTTGATATTATTTTTATATATCCTTTATATTTCACCAAAGCTGTATGTTCTGAAAATATGTTAGATATAAATGATTGCCTTCCATTGGAACGCCAATGGAATTTGTTATTTCCTTGGAAAGTGACAAATTCACCTGTCCAATCTTGGACGAGAATTTCCATTTTAGGGTGACCAGATAAAATCCAGGTCAGGGCTCATGTAACTTTAACAGTTGTAGAGAAAAGGGAATTTCAGCCAGTGTCATTTGTATGCAATTAGTTCCTGGTGAAATTCCCTCTTCATCACAACAGTTAAAGTTGCAGGGGCCCTACCTTCTTTTGTATATGGTCACTCTAGTATAGTGCCTGCACCTTTAACTGTTGCGATGAAGAGGGAATTTCACCAGGGACTAATTGCATACAAATGACACTGGCTGAAATTCCCTTTGCTCTACAACTGTTAAAGTTACATGAGCTCTGACCTGGATTTTATCTGGTCACCCTATTCCATTTAATTTGAAATCACATTCTGAACATATGAGTTTTTGCATATACACATTCTCAAAGTGCATCTTGGGAGCTGTAGTTTGGAATCAAATAATGCATCATGACTTCATGCATCACTATATGATGTTCCCATCCTGATTGGGTGTTTCCACATCACTTGACTACAGATTTTTTACTCATTGCTCATAGGTGAATAGGAACCAAGCTTAAAGAGAAAACGAAATGTTGGTCGGGGTGTGTGTGTCTAGTAAAGTACATGGCTATTTCTTCGAATGTGCTTGGTTTGTGAGAAGAGTTCAAAACCCCAGACTTTCCACTGATTGGTTTGGGTGAGGTGACATTATTACATTTTCTTCAGAAAGAAAGGGATAAACCAACAATCTCAGTACATGCATAGAAATGGCGGAATCTGGATACAGACAACACATGTGCCGAAATTAGGCTGACCATATGAAAAGGAGGACAGGGCACATGTAACTTTAACAGTTGTAGAGAAAAGGGAATTTCAGCCAGTGTCATTTGTATGGAATTAGTCCCTGGTGAAATTCCCTTTTCATCACAACAGTTAAAGTTGCAGGCACTATACTAGAGTGACCATATACAAAAGAAGGCAGGGCCCCTGCAACTTTAACTGTTGTGATGGAGATGGAATTTCACCAGGAACTAATTGCATACAAATGACATTGGCTGAAATCCCCTTTTCTCTACAACTGTTAAAGTTACATGAGCCCTATCCTCCTTTTCATATAGACAGCCTAGCTGAAACCTCAATTTTGGAATTAATAACAAAGCATTGTGAAGTTCATTAAGTAGATATCTAGGCTTGCTACACTGGTGCACATTACAAATATATGAGTTTCAACCAGCAAGCTGATGAATTATGAGTTTTGATGGCATTGCTACTTGCCTTTCAGGATTTGAAATAAAAGGGAGTTTCTTATAATGAGGCACCCAGCAATGTTACCAATATTACGTAAACTGTTATTAGCTAAGCAGTGAGCTTCAAATTCTACCTTTTACCTGTGCAGTATCAAAGGCTTTGAACTCAATTCTATGTGGTCAAGAAAGAAATCAACTTTCTGTTTCTATTTATGGCATTGTCCATATCAACACAACCCATCCTTCCATCAGAACGCAGCTTCACAACCATGGTCACTTTCCCCATTTATATGTTCATGACATCAACCTCATGGCAGCGTGACGAGTTCACCCTATCACAATGCCGATCTCTCATCAGGGTTTTCTGAAGCTGAGAAGTAGCCTTTTCTACCCATAACTCAATTTTGAACTATTCGCCTAAAAAAAAAAGCAGCGCTGTGAATAAGATCCCAGTGTGAGTAGAATAAGAAATGTCTTTTGCTGCTCCAAACACTAAAATAAAGTTAATCTGACCTTTTAAAAATAGCTCTTTAAATTTTAACCAGCAAAATTGCTTTACATTTTGTCTTTACTGAAAACAATCAGATGAGCGATCTAATTTAAGTTTGAATAGATGAGCTGTCACACTCTAAATGTGCATACACAGTACCTTCACTGACATTATGTCAATTGTATTTTCCTTCTTTGGAATACAAAAGGAGATAGCCCTGGTGCTTAAAGAACAGGTAAGAAACAAAGACACCTTTTTGTTAACCAATGCTAAAGACCTTAAAATACCTTGTTAGAAAGAACAAAGGTGATAGTTGTAGCAAAACCTTCAGACCTTTCCATCTGTCCAGGAATCAGGTATGCGGAGCCAGTTAAGAATGTGATGGGAAGTGAAAGACTGATCAGACTATTTTTTCTCTAGCCACAAGCGATGTTGTACAAGCAATGTAAGGGAATTCCCTTATTTAGCATGCTGGTCTCCCTCCTGCTTAGTCCTTTGCCTACCCTGCAACCTCCCCAATGGAGGAAGGGGTGAAATTGGTGTAGTTACTCCAACCAAGGGTCAGGTTGGATTATCACTGCTGCACCCCATGCTTGGTTGGGGTTGCTAGCAGGGGAAAGACGGTGTGCAACAAAACATCAAGTGGTTTTGCTGTGCATGGGTTGGGAAAACTGGAATTGAGCACAGGCTGGTTCTTGGCCAAAATTCCAGGTGGGGAAGCTCCATCTGGTTCTTGAGCTGGAGACCCAATGATGTCAGGGTGCATAGCCATGTCATAAGAACACTTGAAGATGCCTTAGACTGAGTCAGATCATTAGTCCATCTAGTCCAATATTATCAACACTGATTGGCAGTGGCTCTCTACAGTTTCAGGCAGGAATTTCTTCAGGCCTACCTGGAGATGTCAGGGATTGAACCTGGAGCTGGCTGCATGCAAAGCATGTGCTCTACCACTGAACTATGGCCCCTTACCTTTCCTTTGATGCGCTGATATCACTATGCCCCGATGTCATCAGGCCCATGCAGGGCTAGGTGGTGGGGTCATGCTCCCCCCAGTTCCTCACCCTTGGATTATGGCTTCCAACATAACAGAATAGAGCAGGAAGGACGCATGCAGTGGTGGTGCCACATAGTAGCCACTTCATGTTTGGGGGTGGAGAGATGAATATGATTCACTATTAAATTCAAAAACTTCAGATTTTGGCTGGATGGTGCCAAATAAAGCTGCTTGATGAAATAATGCTTTTGTAAACCTTATTATCTGTAGTGTACCAATATGTATGCTGGACATCTGTAACTAGTGCCTCATTGGTGTTAATATGCATCCAATCCAAATAACTGTTTTAGTATGATGTCTGAATGTTGCCATTATGAAGACGTATGGGAAAAGGAGCTTTATAGCACAATCCTATATTTGTCTATTTGGGAACATGCCCCTGCTTGCAATAGAGCTTACTGCCAGGTATGTGCGCATAGGAGTGTACAAAGGCACACTGATAATGCTGATCATCACTTTTTGGCAGTGCCAACTCTATCTGATATATTCAAGATTAGGACTATAATCTTGTGCATGCTTACCTGGGAGAAAGTCTGATTTTAAGGTTACTTCTGAATGGGGATGGGCAAGCCTATCCATTTTGGTTTCTCTCAGTTTGTCATTATTCCAACCTTGAATTCGATTCATCGCAAACTTTGAGGAAAAAGTTTGTATGGAAATTATGTGCATTTTCTCCTAATACAGTGCAATTTTGCTTAGTATACACATTTTTGCAAGCAGTTTGCCTGATGCAATGCATACTTGTATGTTGCTGTCATTAATGTATACATTTTTGTGTGCACTTTCCCCAAATATTCACATTTATGTATGCATTTTTAGAGTGGATTTTTTTTTTCAAAATTTGGAGAAGTGCATATTTCAAAAGAAATGACTTTTATTTGCATATTGGTTTGAAAGTGCAAAATTGGTTAAGTTTGTATTAATATGAAAACAGAATATATTTCTTCCCATCCCTACTTCTGAGTAAAGAAATCCTATGCATGTCTATTCACAAATAACATTCCACTGATTTCAATGGCAAAACGGCAATCCAAATACCCTTAGCTTGGAAAAAGGCCCACTGGAGACGGTGGGACTTATTTCTAAGTAAACATAGTTTGTATTAGGGGTGTGCAGTGGATTGGGTCTGATCCATGATCCGGACCCGATCCAGGCAAAACCGGATACAATTATCCGATTACGATCCCCCACAGCTGATCCGGTTTGGAAAAGATCAGAGGATCGGACCTCGGACCTCCTCCCCCTCCCCCACTTGCGCTCCTTACCTGCTGCCTACTTGCTGCCATCCACTGCTGCCCGCTGTTTCCTTACTGAGAAACATCATCACTCGGCGCACCCTCACTTTACTGTGTAATGGTCCTCAAGGCCTGTTTCTCAGTAGTACTGAAGCAGCGGGCGGCAGTGGATGGCAGCGGGGAGGCAGCATGTAAGGAGCGTGAGTGGGGGGAGGGAGGTGGAGGTCCCCCATTACCTGCAGGCATCCTGCACTGCCGTCCGCTGCTTCTGTACTACTGCTGCCTCCTCGCTGCCATCCACTGCCGCCCGCTGCTTCTGTACTACTGAGAAACAGGCCTTGTGGCCTGTTCCACAATATAGCATCGGTGTGCCGGGTGATGTCATCACTTGGCGCACCCTCGCTCTACTGTGGAACAGGCCTCAAGGCCTGTTTATCAGTAGTATGGAAGCAGCGGACGGCAGCATGGGACACCAGCAGGTAAGGAGCGTGAGTGGGGGGGAAGTCCCCACTTATCTGCCAGGGCCATCCACTGCCATCTGCTGGTCCCTTCTACTGAGAAACAGGCTTCGCAGCCTGCCTCTCAGTAGCACGCTGGGTGACGTCATCACCCGGCATGCTACTGAGAGGCAGGCTGCGAAGCCTGTTTCTCAATAGAAGGGACCAGTGGGTGGCAGCAGACAGCCCCGGCAGGTAAGGAGCACGAGTGGGTGGGAGGTGGAGGGCCCCACTTACCTGCCGGGGCGCCTGATTCTGTCCACTTCCGTCCGCTGTTCCAATCCACTGAGAAACAGGCTTCGTAGCCTAGTTCTCAGTAGAGCGCCAGGTGGTCATCACCTGGCGCTCTACTGAGAACTAGGCCACAAAGCCAGTTACTCAGTAGATTGGAACAGCGGATGGCAGTGGATGGAAGCAGGCGCCCCTGCAGGTAAGGAACGTGAGTGGGGGGGAGGGACAGGGAGGGAGGGAGGGGGACCAGTCACCGGCCCCCATGTTTTTGCCATAGGCTTGCATTGGGGGAAAGCTTTCTTTTCCCCAATGTAAGCTTATGGCGAATACACCTAAAATGGCATCCGATCCGAAAATTGGATGTCCGATTTTCGGATTGGGATCGGGTCTGAACTGAACCAGGAAGCCTCCAATCTGATCCGATCCAAGGCACCAGTTCTGGTTCTGGTTCCGGTTCCGGTTCCCATCCCAATCCTGATCCAATTTTTTGGGTCCATGCACACCCCTAGTTTGTATTGTGCTGTAAGTCGCAAAAAGCAGTTTATTTTAAAGGCATCTGTTGCATTTATTTGCCCCCGCCACCACCAGAAAAACAGGCACTCCTGAAATGCCTTCCAAATTCAAAGCTGATGAAATAACATTGGACGGAGCTATGACCTACATAGCTTGGTTTTCATAACAAGAAAAAAACTCAATTGATGGTTTTATTGCTAGGAGATTTTTTAAAAAAATAATGCAGAATTCTTCAGGTATAATTTTAAGGACAAAAAGGCTAAAATAATGCCTTATAAAAACATTTTAAATAATGTTTCATGCACAGGTTGATATTAGCCAGGCAGAGCCATGCATTCTTGCAAACAAAGGAGAGGAAGCAGGAACAATATTAATTTTATTTATGGCCATCTGGCCTCCCTGGAGATTACACAAGCCCCTAGAATCAAGGTGAAGAACATCAGGAAAAAGTAGCAACTAGATTCACAAGGAAGAAGTGATGCTAATTTGTAAATCATCTTTTCATCCCCAGCACCATGTAAGTCACTCAGGTGTTTCTAAGATAAAGAACAGGGGAGGCAATTATGTGCAGATGCCATGTGAAGGTACTTATCCAATATTGTACTATTTAAAAACTCAGAATTTACAGTTTTCCAAAACATTAAGGCCGAAACGAACATGTTCAATGAATATATCCCTCATCCCTGCCAATTATTCACTAATCTAATTGTTGATGTTCTAATATGCTGTAGTAGATATGGTGTTGGACCTGAGCAGGGGATGTTTGAGGTCATAGCAACATTCAGCCATAAAACTGAGTGGCCTTAGACCAGTCACTCTAGTTTTAGTGCTCCGTCAGATGGGGAGAAATCGTTTTTCCTTACTGTGGCTCTACGTCCTGCTTCTCTTCCACATTTGCAAAGAACTGAAATTACATGAGGAAGAGAGCAATGACCACATGGCTTGTTCAGTTCAATGGGACAGCGTCCTCTAATGGGTGTTTTATAACACAACTTTGTCTGCACATGGCAGGAAATCCCAACAAATACTGATATCTCCCAGAAGAGCTGAGTTTTCTTAGGTTTATTTTTTTATCACTAAACCCGGGAAATGGAGAGGGGGATGTGCAGGAGGCTGACAGCATCGTCAAAATGACCTGCAAATATCTGTGAGTGGCCAGTCACAAATGTGCTAGTACAGAGCAGGGCCACATCTCTTCCCTCTGCCAACAACATAATGCACTGGTCACTCTTGCCCCCTGATATCTATGTGCTGAGCATGGATGTCTGCAGTGGAGTGCCTATACATTAGCAGCTCATACAAAGGTCAGCAAGGTTCCTTATCACACAATGATCTTGACTGCATGGTGCACATGTGTAGGCATCCTTTGCAGACATCAAATGCTCAATGTGCAGAGATGGGGTGGGTGGGATGAGCACACTGTACGGTGTCGTGGAGGGACCAGCAACTGTGGCTCTGCTCTGTCTTCCATGCATGTGCCAGCATGTGGGAGGTATTTCTGAACAGGGCACATTTCTCACAGAGGTATTATGTAAGGATGTAAATGGGAAGAACTCTATATACTTCCTGTAGCTTCGGTCCTCTCTACAAGGATTTGCTTTTGCGCCCGGTTAGGCGATTATGCGCGTAATCGCAGAAGCGCATTTACACCTAATCCCTCTGCACAAGAGGCAACGAGAGGTGGTGAAGCGCATTAACGGATGACCAAAATGCGCTTTACAAGTAGTTAATGCGCATAAGCGCTTGTTCACATAGTCAAAATGCGCTTTAACAGCCGGAGCAAAATAAAACTCGCTATTTAACGCGCATTCGATAATGCGCATTATCGGAGAGATAACGCGCCTCTATGCCCGATTTGTGCTCCGTTCTTGTAGAGGTAAATTTTTTTAAGTGCCTTGAAAGAGCTTTAAACCTCTCTTGTAGAGGCAGCCTTATTGGGGAATGGCTGGGTTCATATGGGATAAATAAGTGGGCAGAACCACAAGAGCAGTGCGGATGCATATTCACTGCTTGGTTCAGGCAGGAAGATTAATCTAGGATCTGCCCTGCTTCATGTTCATAACCTTCAACTGCTCCTCCACTGAAGCTTTCATTTTGAAAAATGTTCCTGCTTCTTCCTTTCATGTGTGTGTTTTAGCTGGTGGGGTGCTCCATTTAACTTCTCTGGCACATGCTCGTTATGTGAAATCAAGCCAAAGGAGGAAAAGACTTTAGCCATTATTTCTCTTCTCTTTTGCCTACTTTTGCTCCAGGCAATGGGGTCCCTAACTAGCTCATCATTTTCTTCCCTGAAGCCTTGGAGTGGGGAAATAAACTTGCCATGTTGCCCTCATGCTCTTTCCTTTCTTGGGTGGTTTAGAGAGCAATCCCATCCCCCCCCCCCACAGGCAGCATCTGGTGGACAAAGGTATTTGGGTTTCCTGGCTCCGAGCTCAGAGACAGAGCTCCAAGCCAAGAAGCTGTGCTCCACTCCTCCTCCCACTCAGAGCTGGCCTAGAGAAAGCCATGCTGGCTTCCGCTTCATGCTCAGAAAACAGAGCATGGAGATGTGTAAAAGGGAGGGGTTCCCAAGGGAGGGCAGGCGAGGAGACATATCCTAGGGCTGCCCCAGCCTCCTTCTTTCCCCTTCCTGAAACCTCTGCTATATGGGTGAAAATGCCTGCCTAGCTTAACTGCAGAGCGGGAGGCAAGAGGTGCCTCCCGCTCTGCATTGGATACTCCTAAGTTTGGAAGTTGACAAGTACCCAAGGTGGATCCCATAGGATTTCGCCCTTAGTCAATTCACGCTCCATCAGTATATGTAAAGCTATGAACTGAATTTGTGTTGTCACATCTTGTTTAACCTTAAGGATGAATGAACATTTGTCGCATGGCTCGTAGGAATGTCAGAACAATCTATTTGGGAGTTGGAGATAAATGAGTTTTCCTAGGCTTGTTCCCCAGTCTTTTCCCCCCATTCCCCTCTGCAGTAGCCAACTTGATCTGCAGGGAGTTGGACCAGTTTGCTGATTTTTTTTCTGGGAATTTTGTGTATTTATTTATTTAATGACAGGTTCTGCATTTTGCACAAATTTCTGATCAATTTGCACAAGTTAAGGCTGAATTTGCATGGAAGCTAGACTGGAACCATGCCATTGTGGTGGGGAGGGGCTCTAACATTTTGTCCCTAGCATCATTCTGCTCAGAATCAGTCCTCTGCCCCATGCCAGTTATTCACAATACTGGAAAAGCTCCCATTGGCAAATTGGAGGGGCAAAGGCCCCCTCCCCCAATGCCCCAGTCCCAATGCAGCTCCCCCTCTCTGCCAGCTATTCCTTTTTAAAGAGAGGGGTGGGCAAGCTGTAGCCTTATGGTCATATGTAGCCCTCAGTCTAATTCTGCATGAGGTAAGTTCAGAGCTCTGGCAGCCCCTTCCCTGGCAGCCCAATGGGTGGGAAGGAAGAGGGGGAGAGAAAAAGGGGGAATGGCAGAAAGAGGAGCAAAAGAGGAGTGACCCACCCTCTTTTGGCTCTGGTCCGGCGTGCCATGGCTTCAGCCTTGCCCACCAATGACTTGTGCCCCCTTACAGAAGACCCATGTGGCAATGTAGCCCTCAACAGAGAAAATGGTTGCCCAACTCTGTTTTAAAAGGTCTTGCATAGTGGGGCTAACTATGCTGACAAGCATCACTTCTGGTTGGGCCCTACAGATCTCATTCTTCCATTTTGTTGACCAATTGCCCAGTTTGAAGAGGTCCTTTTTGGAGACCTTTGTACTGCTTGCAATTTCATCAACTTGAATCACACACCCCACCCCGCTTAAACCAGTGATTTAAACACACACACAAACATTCTGCTGAGTAGCTGGATGAGGTTCTTTATATTGAGGCTGGCTGGCTTGATGGTAATGAAGGAGTTGTCAGGGTCTTCTTGACAAAAGAATGTTTCTTGAATGACTGTGGATGGTTCCCTAAATAGGCAATTCACTTGCAGGAGTGTGTGTGTGTGTGTGTGTGGGGGGGGTGCGGCTACTGCTGAGGTGAATGCACAGCAGGTGAGTGTGTGAGGGAAAAAACAGTGTGGAATTTGGAGGTGGGGAGGGAGAGAGAGAGCTGAGAGCTTTTAGCTCCAGTTGACTAGAGTGATCATATCAAAATTGAATTTCCCTCTTTGTCACAACAGTTAAAGCTGCAGGAGCCGTACTAGAATGACCAGATACAAAAGAGGGCAGGGCTGTTGTTTGTTTTATACTTTGAATTGTACTCCATGGTTTTAATTTTTGTAAACCACCCAGAGAAAAATGCAATAAAGAAATAAAGTGTTGTGATGAAGAGGGAATTTCAAAAATGGCACCTCTTGAAATTCCGTTTTCTATGCAATTGTTGAAGATACAGAAGCCCTGTCCTCCTTTCCATATGGTCACCCTAAACAGTACCTTTGAAGGGGAATCTGAGTCAGCTTGCTGCCAATAGAGTCACTTATGTAGAAATAAAGCAAATCTATTTGAAGACATCATGGGTTAGTTCAAACATAATGACAAACCAAGGCTACTTGGGATGATAATTGAGGTTGTCCAAGTGTTGGCCTGGCACATTGGCCCCTTACCTCATTTGGTCATGTGCAATAGGAGATCAAACATTTCTGCTTGTGCCTTTTTACATGGTTTGATGCTGATTAGTTTTAACCTGTAGTTTTCCAGTTGTTGTTGGACCCCAACTCCCATCACCCCCAACTAGAACAGCAGTGGTTGATGATCAATAGGAGTTATTATACTCCAATAAAATCTGGAGGACCCCAGGTTCCCCCATCCCGGCTTGAGGCAATCATAGTTAATAGAAGCCATAATTCCGCAAGTTCTGACCTAACAGAGAACTGTGGTTAGTTCAAAACTGATCTCCATGGTTTGCCACTATATTTGAACCAGACCCACAAGTCTCCAGTGGTTTGTGATGCATATAAAATATATCTGGCAATGCTGCTGCATTTGGAACATCTCAACGTTCAGAGACGTGAAGAACACGGAATGATACATATTACATACACCACATTTTTGTCTCAATTTTAATTTTAATATTTTATAAGAATTAGTTTTTATAATTGTCTAGACTACTCTTTTCTGTTTGTGGTACCTGAAACTTTTTTTTCTTTTTAAAGTGTTTCTGTGTTCAGGAGGCAACTTTACCTGCAGGAGTCGGGGTTCTGAGGAAAATGTCAAACAGGTTTGTATGAGAGAGAAAACAGTTTGATATTTGATTGGCAGACTGACTGCTGTTTGCAGTAAACAAAACCTCCAGGGGCAAATAGCTGAGTGGGGGCTGGTTTCAGTGGGAAACTGATCCAGACTGGGGGACATTTCAACTGCATTCCCTTCGAAATTAAAGTGACCTGCTTACCTCCTTTTTTCACTCTCTTTTTTTAAGAATGGTGAATAATGTAATGTGTTGTTTAGCTCTAAATTATCCCCCAGTTCTGTGGCCTAGAGCCTAATCCACACCAAGAAGGATATTGCACTATGAAAGTGGTATGAAGTGGTACATAAAAGGCAGGAGCTACACTAAGCAGGATATAGCGGTATGAAAGCAGTATATGGTATGTGTCAATGAGCCCCAACAGTTGTCAGTGCACTACAATACCGCTATAAAGCAGTACTGTGGCTCGTGCCTTTTATATACTGCTTTTATAGTGCAATATCCTGCTTGGTGTAGATTAGGCCTAAATGTGATTGTAGGATTAGGGTGACCAGATCGTCCTAACCGGGAAACCTAGGCCAATCCAGGCCAACCGGGGGGCGGCGGGGGAAAACAGGGGTGGCGGGGGGTCACGCGGCGGTGGCAGCGAGCGGCGATGAGCGGCGGTAGACCCGGCAGCGGTGGCAGAGGAGCCCGGGAAGCGGCTGCCCCAGCAGGTAAGTGCCCCCCTCGCGCCTCGCGCTCCTTACCTGCAGGGGCGTCCGCTTCCCTCCGATGCTTGAATCTACTGAGAAACAGGCTTCGCGGCCTGTCTCTCAGTAGCGCGCGCGAGGGACAGGCCGCGAAGCCTGTTTCTCAGTAGATTCGAGCACCGGAGGGAAGCGGACACCCCTGTAGGTAAGGAGCGTGAGGTGCGAGGGGGGCACTTACCTGCTGGGGCGGCCGCTTCCTGGGCTCCTCCGCCGCCACCGTTGCCGGGTCTACCACCGCTCGTCACCGCTCGCTGCCACCGCCGCCGGGCTCGTAAGGCCAGAGGCCATGCGGAAGAGGCAGGAGAGGGCCAATTACATCACTTCTGGATCCGGCCCTCTCCCGTCTGTTCTGCACGGCCTCTGGCCTCCTTGGGGCTCGTCGCCAGCTACGAGCCCGGACGCCTGCGCGGAAGAGGCGGGGGAGCTCCCCCACCTCTTCCGCGCGGGCATCAAGGCTCCTCGGGGCTTGTTGCCATTGCGACGAGCCCCAAAGAGGCCAGAGGCCATGCAGAAGAGGCGGGAGAGGGCCGATTACATCACTTCCGGATCTGGCCCTCTCCCGCCTCTTCTGCGCGGCCTCTGGCCTTACGAGCCCGGCGGCGGAGGACCTGGTGGCAGGAGAGGACCTGGAGGCTGACCCAGCGGCAGGGGCGGGGGACCCGGCGGCGGAGGAGGAAGACCCAGCGGCGGCGGGGGACCTGGGGGCGGTGGCTGACCCAGCGGGGGCGGCAGCGGAGGACCCGGCGCGGGCGGCGGAGGAAGAGAACCCGGTAGGTCCTGGCTGCTGTTTTTGGGGGGTGGGTGGCTTGGTGGTGGTGGGTTGTTTTGGGTGTGGGGGGGTGGCAGGGGGGACCAGGATTTTGGTTTCCAAAATCTGGTCACCCTATAAATGTAGGTGTGGGGCTGGGAACTCAAGAGAAAACCAGAATAGACCTATATGCTCGTCTCTTGCTAAAATGGATTGTGTTTCAGTTTTTCATAAGGAGCTCTCTCTCTCTCTCTCTCTCTCTCTCTCTCTCTCTCTCTTCTCCTTGGAAGTTTACCATTACATTTAACTGAGGAACCAAAAAATAAACAAACGAATCTGTACTGTTTCCTCTTATTAGGAAATGTGCCACATACACACAAGTGTGAAGTAAAGCTGATGAATCTTGCACCCCTCCTTTTAGATTAAACTAGATAATTTTGCAAAGCTGGATTTTATGCTGTTTGAACACAGAGTCCATTGAGTATCTCAGCATCATGTCTCAATTATTTAATTCCAGGCCCATAGAGAGAGTGAGTCTTAAAATAACAGCTTCATAGGCCCTATGCCAAGAATCAGGATGGTAGAACACATTACGGACTGACAGAAAAGCAAATGTTGACAGTTAAAAGGATGTCAGCTTCTATGCTTTAAAGCTTGCGGAGTGGGGTGTGTGTGTGCAATATCATCTGAAGATTTTAGATTCTGCCTTCCCCACCACTGAAAGTAAAAGAATGCTCAATGGCCAATTAAATGCTGGAAAAGTGAGTGCAAAGCAGATGAGGCTAGATCTGACCTAGTTAGTTTCATTTAAGTTCTCAAAACGATAAAAGGAAAGGGAAGGATATTGGAAAATCACACTGGATTTTTTTTAAAAAAAACTTATGGGAGTCAAAACATTCGTAAGGAATACTCAAGAACATAAAAATGATTATATCTTTTTTAAAACTCTCTCTGAAAGAGACGACTCTGCATCTGTTTGCTGTAATATTTAATGAGCTTTGGTTATCTCAGGATGGAGCCTTGTTCTCCCACCAAACACTTAATCTTACTGTAATTCTTGACTCAGACAGATCAGCTGTGAGATTCAGGAGTTTGGAGAATCAATTATATCCCACTTCCACTGCTCCTAGACTCACAAGTCTTGCTGCAGATTCAATAAATAGCTGCAAAATGCATCACTCCAGCAATGAGTAAGAGCAGCTCCACTCTTTATATGGCAACTGTGGACACAGAGGAGGGTACATTGCCATACCGCACTGTTATCACATTACGTGTGAATGACATACATACATCCTTAAACACTGCTGCATATATGCACCACTAGAGGTGGTAGAAGTACTGAAGCTCTGTCTGGCAGCTATGAGGGATTGGATGGGGCAAGATGAATTGAAACTTTGATCCTCGCAGGTTAGAAGTAAAGGTATGATGAGATTTCAGGTTAGGTGTGAAACTTAGTCTTGGATGGAATTGCACTCCCTCTGAGAGATCAGGTTCATACTAGGTATGTGTAAGAATTTCATTTCTGTTTGCAAATCATGTGAACATGTCCCATTCGCAAACCCAAATGCAAACTGGAGTGGGGGTTTTTTTTGGAGAAAGGTGCATGCGCTATACTAGAGTGACCATATACAAAAGAAGGCAGGGCCCCTGCAACTTTAACTGTTGTGATGAAGAGGGAATTTCACCAGGAACTAATTGCATACAAATGACACCGGCTGAAATTCCCTTTTCTCTACAACTGTTAAAGTTACATGAGCCCTGACCTGGATTTTATCTGGTCACCCTAACCAAAAGATATCCAAAATAAATCATAAAATGTGCTGAAAATGAGGCAGAATAAAGGAAGCCTCTTTCATGGGGGAAGAAAACTTTCAGGAAATTGGAGGTCAGAGTTTGGTACAAAGCTAGCTCCAGATCTTCTCTGTAGCTGGACGCAACACTGCCCCCTCACACCTGCTACAGGGCTTTCAGGGAAGCAGCAGTATTACCAACACCTGCATTACAGGTAAGTACCTTTTAGAAATTTAACATCTGGAAGACCTTGGGGAAGGTGTTGAACCCTGAAGCATGGCAACTACAGCCGAAGGCAAGATTTGTCTGAAGAACATTTTCCTCAGAAACTCCTGATATTTTCTATACTTGCCCTCCTAGAAAGAAAAGGACACTTTGCAGAATTATGTCCAAATTTCTTTCACCATTATTTTTTTGTGGTAGATGTGTTCCCCACCCCCCCATGGCCTGGAATTATGCTAAAATGCAAAATGGGGGCCAGGCTGCTAACATAGTTAATGCTGTTGGCACTTGAAGTGGCAAAGCAAAACAAGCAAATAAAAACCCCTTAGGGGAAAAAATAAACTAGGCTACAGCCCTTTCCAATAACCCCCTTCTTGTGAGAAATAGTTAGAGAATTTTTCCTCCTCCTGGAGAAATTCAATAAAATTGCCTCCCCCTATTTTTCTGCATAATGTTGAGGTACGACTTGCACCCAAATCTACTTTAGACTGGGGGTGTGCATGCCCAAAAAATCGTTGTTTATCATTATTGTAATTTCGGACCAAAAATTATCATCTTCATTCATATTGTAGGTGAACCGTATCATCTTCACGATAATTATCGTGAAAAAATGATATTTTTTGCAGCCCTATTTTTAAAGAAAAAGTGCCTATAACTTCTGTATTTTAAAAGTTAGAGGCTTGAAACTTGGTCACAGTGCTTATGGGGAATGTCTAAGTATGTGTATGAAATTTGAGATCGATCCCTCCAACCCTCAAAATGTGCCAAATTTGAGATCGATCCCTCCAACCCTCGATTTTATATGAATTTATTAAAGATCGTTTCAATTCTGACAGATCAGAATGACAGCTCACCACGTGCGTTCATTCAGACCTGTTAGAACAAAAACAATCTTTTAAAAATTCATATAAAATCGAGGGTTGGATGGATCGATCTCAAATTTCATATGCATACTTAGACATTCCCCATAAGCACTGTGACCAAGTTTCAAACCTCTAACTTTTAAAATACATAAGTTATAGGTATCTTTATATGGCAGTCCGATAAAACGATAAAATTGCCCAAAAATTATCGTCTCCAATGATTATCATAGGTTTTTCTATTGTATCGTCATTGTTAAACACATGCATGATAACAACCTTATTGTATCGTTATCGTACATTTTAATGATACAATACACATCCCTACTTTAGACAATGAGGGAAAAGTGCACACTTTTGAAAAATGCACACAAAAATTCACATCCCCCCCCCCCCCATAAAATGTGCACTTCTTCATTGGAACAAGCCAAACAAACAAACAAACCCCAGGTCAAAAATGAGATTGGGAGTGAGGAGAATTGAGCTTTGAAGTAATTTTCAGAGAAATTAGACAATCTCAAAAATTGCCTATTCTCCCATCCTAGATCAGGAACGCTGCTTTATCCAGCTAAATGTGTAGGTAGTGCTGGTTGGAGCTACTGCCTTTTTCTAGCTTTGGCTAGCTTGCCAGCTATGGTGATTCCTGAAAAAGAAGGACTTGAGCACAGGACTTCATGCCATAGTTCCCTCAAAATTAGACTACTGTAACATGCTTTAGTTGGCACTGCACTTGAAAAACATCTGGAAACTGGAATTGGTGCAAAATACTCCCCCTCCCAAAAGTTGCTGGTGGGAGCTAGGCATTTTGACCATGTTAGGCCCATTTCAATTGAGTTGCACCAATTGATGCTTTGTTTCTGGACTCAATTCAAGGTGCTGGTGTTAAGCTTTTAAAGCCATAAATGGCTTGGGACCTGGGTATCTTTAAGGACCTCCTTCTTCCATGTGTTCTTCCATGCATTTTCTGATCATCATCTGAGGCACTGCCACAGATCTCCTGGCTCTATGAAGCTAGTGCACTGACAAAGTTATCCCAGCACTAGCTTAGAGCAACTGGATGGAGTATATAGCCAGGCCACAGGAGTCCTTCTGGCAGTTCCAGCTCCTCAAGCACTGCAACTATTTTTCTTACTGGGGCAGGGACCTTTCTGGCAGACATTGGCGTCTTCTTGTTGGTTTTGGATTTGGGAGTGAGGAGCTGGTTGGAGAATGCTCCCTAGCATCATGGGGATTGGAAGGACAGGCTGTTGGATCCAAGATGGAGGGCCTCATTTGTGAAAGACCAGGAACTGGTTCTGACTCCTCCTCAGAGTCATTCCAACTAGAAATGACTCAGACCCACACCTGGCAAAGCCTGGGCAGGGGGAGGCCAATTACGAATGGGGGGTGAGGAAACGAAGCGTGGAGGTAACCCATTGGCTATCTCGTTATGACGCCACTGAAAGTGGGAGGGGGAGGCAGCTATATAAGTGGCTCGCATCCCTCCCAACTTCCTCGTGGATTTCTGGCTCCCTCCCTTCCTTGTAGGCAGTGTTGGCATGCTGGTTGTCTTTTTGGAGGCTGAATAGGAATTGTTTGCTCACAATCTAAATTGGTTGTGAGTTTTTTCACCTACTCCACACTGCAAGACAGGGTTGGGGTGCATTAAATAGGTTCAGTCAATTTGCTTGGTTACATGTTATGGCAGATAGAAGCGGGCATCTATAGTGTGGAACATTGGTGAGCATTCACAGGCACCGTTTGGGTGATGGGTAATCCCTGAAGCCCACGGTTGGGAGACTTGTGGCACCAGCTGGAGGGTAAAGGGTTACCTTTGAGGCTAATCCTCCTCTTCCACTTGGAGCCGTGCAGCATGAGATGTGGGGACACCGGAAGGCCTCCGTACTCCAATGGGGAAGCCCGTGGGGTGGCGAGCTGGCAGGCGCCACTACACAGGACATGAGTTGCTTGCCCGATCCTAGGGATGGCCTTTGTTGAGCCATGAGGTGGATGCCCGCTTAGGAAGTACCCCTTTTGCAGATCTTTAAATAAATGTGGCCCATGTTTAATCCATGTACTTTGTCCCGTCTCGTTATTTTCGCCTTCCACTTCCGCGAACCTCAGCCTTGGAGGACTCTTGGTCCTGGTCGATGACAGCTAATTTTGCCTGATTGCTGCCTTGAGTTTCCTCTCAGGAAATCAAGCAGGCTATAATCTGTAAAGATAAATAAATAAGCAAATAAATAAATAAAAATATAGGAGCACCAATTCATCTGGTACTCCTGCGCATGTGAACCTGGTTTTAGATGATATGTCACATCACTTTATTTCCACTTTGCTTCACAAATCACTCAGAAATGCTCCATTTGCAACCCTGAAGGCAACAGTGAATTTTGTGGTTGTGTATGTATATATCCAGTGTTGACAGTGAAGCTCTGCTGAACAATTGTTGCCTAAAGTATAGGATTGTTCTTCATGTGAAATGGCATGTGATGTTAAATGAGTGTAAACAGGCCTTTAATGTGCACAATTTTTGTTTCTTAAATAGCAGCCGTGAGAGAGGGATGAACAGGATCCAGACCAAGGTGAATGAGCAAGGGGGATCTTATCCTTTCTTCACATGCTGCTGTGCCACCAAATCTCTCCCTCCCCCAATCTGGGACTGAGAGAAGCAGAGATGTTTGAGCTTGTCAAGTTTCTCTCAACTTCACTTCAAAGCTTGGTTCCGTTCATTCCTGTTCTTATTTGCGATCTATTGGGGGGCGGGGGGCGAGAGGGGTTCATTTGAATGAAAAGGTGCATATTTCGACTGGAGAAAGGGTGCATTTTTCAAAAGTGCCCACTTTTCCTCCATTGACTTTAAGGTGTGCATTTTTAAAAAGTGCACATTTTTCAAACATGAACACAAATTCAAGAATTTTCAAATATTTTCAGAGAACATATGCCTAATTCACAGTTGCATTCAGGGTAGTATATTGGAAATTTTTGAGTGATTTGTGAACTGAAACAAAATTCTTGTATATCCCTTCCCAAGCTGCTCTTAGTCTCAGAACTATTAGCTCTGTCTGCATCAATTGAGACTTGTCTTCTATAGCTAAAGCAGCTTCCAAGGCATAGCAATTTTCAGCTGGACCATGGTGCATGGGGAAAAGATGAAATTCTTGTCCCTATGCACTCTGGTCTTACTTCTGCTGACCCCATGGCTATTTAAGGAACCAAGGCATTCAGGTGAAATACTTAAGAATATAATGGTAGCAGAGCCCAGTCTTTATATTATAAGGCAAGCCTATACAAATCTATTCAGAAGTAAGCCCCGCTGAGTTCAATTAGACTTATTCTTAGGTAATATTAACCACTAGGTAAGATCTATTGAAAAAATAGAACTTTTAAAAAAGTATGAAAATGGGGGAGGTGATGTTGTTTCATTTGTCACTATGTGAAGACAAAGATCAACAGGGATCCTCTGAAGTCTCAGCATCAGTGAATGCATTTTATGAGGAAGTGTCACATTTTAGAAAATACTAAACATTATGGTCAGGATCCAACCAAAGTTAAGCATGTTTAAGCCCCATTGATTTCAATAGGATACATTTTAGCATGCCTTTAAATCTCCAAATAGAAATCAATGGGACTAAAAATAAATGCTGAACTTTGGCTGAATCGTGCCATTTTTGAAGCTCAGAAAATGCTAAGTCCAACATTGAGGAAAGATGGGAGGTATATTGTGGAACAAACAAGAAACAAATATGCTTCTTGTGTAGCAAAATCTGAAAAGAAAAATAGTATGCCACTACGTGGGGGGAAATACTAACAGGCTAACCAATTATAGAGGAACCTTATGTAACCGACCTAAGTAAAACAAAAATCTATTCGTGACTGAGCCATCTGTTTTCACTGGAGAGTACAGTCAGCAAAATCATGACCTCCTCAAAGGGGATGAACTGCTGTAACAGTACAATTTTAATGTCCAGAATATGGGTCTAATAACAGGAGACAAATGTTCCTACATAGTCATCTTTTTCACCCTTTCCTGGCACCTTCTTAAAGGAATTCCCAGTAGGCATTCAGAGTGCATGATCTCTATGACTTGCCTCTTGAACAGTCATGGCAGAGTCAGCAGCAGCTCACCTGTTGACTTGATCTTCTGACTTTACTCTAGCGTTCAAAAGGAGACTCAGGCTTCTCATCCATTATGGAAGCTGTAAGTTGCAGGTGACCACAGGAGGATGAGATCTCACTTTGCATGTGAAAACACACAATGAGAGTTGCAGAAAAGCAAGACACTTCTGCTCTGTTTCCCCTGATCTTTTTGTGAAGGACATAGTGCAGCCTTCCCCAACCTGGTACCCTCCAGATGTTTTTTGACTTCAATTCCCATCAGTTCCAGTCAGCATGGTCAATGGCTAGGAATGCTGGGAGCTGCAGTCCAAAATATCTAGAAGGCAAAACATCTAGAGAGGCTGACACAGAGACATTCCCAGCAGCCAAGTCTCTAAGGGGGTTGGGGCTATCCAAACCTATTCAATAACTCCATGGCCAGTTTATCCATATTAGAGTGTCCATGGATGTCCCGATGACCAGACACTGGGAAGAATGAATTCCATGGATTGGAAATGCCACCACACCTGCACACATTGCTGTTATGCTCTCAAAGAAAATTGATTCACACTTTTCACAGTAGACATGTTTGTTACCTCTATATCCTGCTTTTTCCTCCAAGGGGTTCAAGGTGGCATGCATGGTCCTATTCCTCTCCATTTTTAGCCTCACAACAATCCTGTGAGGTAGGTTAGGCTGAGAGTCAGTGACTGGTCAAGTGTCACCTAGTGAGCTTCCTAGCTGTGTGGGCATAACCCAGATCTCCTGAGTCCCAGTCCAACACCCTAACCACTACACCACACTGGCTGTATTGAAGTCCAAAACAGACTGAGGTACTGGCTATCAAGCGTCTCCAATAAAGCTGGCCTTAACCCTTAACCCCCTTTGTTTGTTGCAACAAATGAGGATCAGGATTCAAATCCTTTGCTGATGTACGCAGTACAGCTCAGGAGCCAGTTTCAAAAGTTTTAAAGCAAAAAACCCAACAAATGATTTTGCTTTAAATTGGTTTCAAATGCAGATGTGACATATGCATTGGCTGTGTGATCTTCTTCTTCTGAATTCCTCCTGAATTAACATGATTTATACATGACAAGAAAATACCAAAACAAAAAAGCAAGAGAGGGTCAAATGCATGTGTCAGTGGAATGTATGGAAATGTCCAGAGAAACTTCAAGTTGTCTGGTCATCTTGCCTCCAATGTTAAAGGGGGGGGGGATATAATAATAATAGTAACCATAATAATCATAATCATAATAATACAAATTCCGCAGTTCCAAACATGTTGCATTTTGGAATACTTACATAGAGCCTATCTACACACGCAGGATAAAACACTTTGAAAACATTTTGAAAACTGTATATGGAGTGTGTCCTGGGCCCCAACAGTTCTCAAAACTGTTATTAACCATTTTAAACTGTTTTAAACTGTTTTAAAGCAGTAGTGTAGATAGGCTTGCCTGACCTATGCTTGATGTTGTCCACATGCCCAAGGCACGTGTAGCATCCTTTCTTCCTCCTCCCCATCTGCAAATGCCTCCTCCTGCTTGAGCTGTGCCAACAGGACAGGAATAGGGTATGATGCAGCTTAACCAACCTCACTGCTAACACCGTTACTCCAGTATCTTATTTACAAAAGTATGTGCTATCTCATCCACCAGTTCCCACACTATACTAGGAATAGCACCGAGAGAGAGAAAGAAAGAGAGAGAGAGAGGGAGGACCCTAAGATGTGAAGCTGTGCCTTCATTTCAGAAGGACCATCAATCATAAATAAGCCTTCTGCCAATTTAATGTTCTATTTCTGCAAACATCATTTCTGTATCATTTAAACAAGCTACAAATGTTTGCAATGCAGCACAATTCCCCCAGCTTGAACTGGTAGATAAAGTTCAAATGTGAACAACCCAGGAACCAAATCACACTATATGCCCTAGCTTAGTAACCACTGATGCTTGCTGCAACAAACTAATAGAGTTGGAATGGAAGATGAATGTCTCCCAAGTGCTCAGGGGGGCATGGGGCAGGGTGTGATTGGCTGTGGCTTTCTAGTGCACTCCCACCACATGTTTGAAGATATTTATCTTTCTCTCACACCTTCTGTTGTGTTTGCTTCAGTTCAGTAGAATACTGGTGATTAACATGTGAAGTAGTTGTGATTCAGCTTCTTCTCACCCAGTGTTAAATTTGAACGTGGAATCCAGGTGCTACAAAAATAATGAACTTGAGCTACTTTTTACATACCTTTTTTATTTCTAGTCCATGGATTGGATTCAGATTTAGCCACATTCAAAGTATACCCATTGAAATCAATGGGGCATAAGTTAGGCACAGCTAACTTAAGATCTATTGATTTCAGTGGGTCTCTTATGAATGTGACTGAATCCAGATCCAGTCCCTTCTTCTTTTGTCACGTGACTAGGTATAAATGCAGACCAGTTCACATGCCCCAATTGTGGCAAGCTTTGTTAAGTCCCAGGTGCATTTCCCTCCCATCCATAGAGTTAGAATTTGCATGGGGGTGAACTGGGGATTTCTGACAAACTCCAAAAACAAGCTGATGTTATACAAAATCTGACTGTGACTAGTCTTGTGACAAATGCCTTAAGTGTGCGATGCAGGTCACTATGTAGATTCAGATAATTTGATAAAAAAATAACTGAGATGCATTTTAAAGGAAACGGCCAGAGTATACGTCACATAGTTCTTAATGTCAATGGAGGCTGGTGGCTCTGAAGACAGTGGGGCGGTAAATCTGCCCTGGATTTCAGTCAGAACCTATCAGAACTCTGAGCTATCCAATGTGCTTTTCACATTGCCTCCTTACAAGAAAAACTTAGATCCCCAGTATAAAGTCAAAGCTCTTAGGGTATTTATAGACTGCCCCCTACACTGAAACTGGCATGTTTTGTTTCAGCAATTTCAGTGTGGGATGTAGCTAAATAATAAGATGGACGAATAGCAGCTTCTTTGTAGAAGTGAAAAAAGACAGACACTACATGCTTTTCCCTTTGAATCACTCTTCTGCATTGTCTTGGGAGATTGTATCTTTATTTTATTTAACTCACTTAGAATCTATTGTTCACCTCTTATTGATTTTATTTCAAATAAATATGCACTTAATTTAAAGAGGAAAACCCTTTTTGAAAAATGATGCCTTGTTCTAAAGAATGGTTCTAGTGAAGCAACACATTAAACTCTGTATATTTTTCTGTCCTTTTAGGACTGTAGAATGTCACTCATGGGCATCATAACCTCGCATGTAGAGATGGACAGGTATCCCTGCTTTGTTCTGGATCTCTTCCTGAAAGTAGTTGTGCCAGATGTTCTACTCCATTTTCGTCTGCATAGGGCTATGACAGAATAAATTTAGATCTGTATTCTGCTGTGCACCCCACTTCCTTACACCTGGTGTGAAGTCCATCATTGTCTCCATAACATGTATTGGTTGTATTGGATGAGTTGCCTTTCTTTTCTACTTGATCAATGCAATTTTCTTTCCATGTAGGTAAAGATCAGTCAGAGAAGTGCCTCCAAAGGGACAGAGAAAGCTTTATTTTAACATTTCTCTGCTCACTCTGGAATGCATATCAATGGCTTTTTCCCTGTCAATACAGGGAAGGCAGGCAGAGTGCCAAGGTCTTTGAGTATGAATGTGAGCAAGTGTGGGTGTTTACATGATCCTCCTGTTGAAAGTGCACTCTATTCCACCATTCAACACACATATAAATGGAATAAAATAAATAACTAAATAAATAAATATAAATAAAATATTTTCAGTGACTGGGCAGAGTGCATGTTTATGGGTTTTTCAGTCATCAGTAAATACCTATCTAAAATAGGGGAAGATCCAGAATACCATTGCAGGTCCACAACTGTGCAAAGAAACCATATATACTCTTGTACTCCACATTAATTAATCTTGTATAAGAACATCTGCCTGGCTCTGTAATCACTGTAACCTCTGATCCTCTACATAGTTTGGCCAAAAACTCCCATCAGTCCTAGTCAGCATAGCAAATGGTGAGCGATGATGGAACTTGGGAGTTGTAGGTCAAACTCTGGAGGGATAAAAATGGCCCTCTGCTATTTTAGAGAAACAAACTAGGGGGCGGAGCGTGTCCTTCAGTGACTAGAAAGACCTATTGTCTTGCCCTAAGATACCTTGTTCACAGTAACTCCCTTTTCCCAATAGTGTGCTGTGTGTCTCCTGTTGGTGGGTGGGGGGAGCCGAATTAGGGATGTTGGAGAAATCCATTTGGGGCTGGAGTTCAATGGGTTTTCCTAGGCTTAGCCCCCAGAATTCTTGCTTTGGCATCCAACTCAATCTGTAGCAAGTTGGTCAGTTCATGGATTTTTGTGAATTTTGTGCATTTTGGGGGGAAGTTTTGCAATTTGCACAAATTTCTTATCAATTTGCACAATTTGTGACTGAATTTGCAGGCTTTGCAGAAACGTGGTCATCATTTGTGCAAATTGCTCAGAAATGTGCACAAATTGCTCAGAAATGTGCACAAATGGCAGAATCTCGCCCCCTCCCTGCAAAAATGTGCAAGAAAGTTCCTGGAGTTTGGAGAACAGTACGTAGCATGGCTTGCAGATATAAATCGAGCAGTATGTGGCCACAGCCTAGATGAAGCCCTCACTGCTTTCCAGTGCAGCCCCTGCCCCCTGCCACACCCGAACAAATTGCAGTAGCAAAAAACAAAACAAACAAAACACAAACGAAAAACCCATGCCAATTTGCCACAGAGGGCAAACAGCTACAAAAGACCACCATGGCTAAAAATACCCTCTCTGCAAGCTAATTTCAGCCATTATGGCATTCTGCAGTGGGTTGCCATGAAAAATTGGCTACAAATCAGATTTTCTTTCTGGCCCTGAGTGTCACCAGCACCCCATGGGCTGGATATGTCTGAGGCATGTGAAAATGTCCCCTGGACCTCCCGAAATGTTGTTCACTTTAAAAGTTGCTCACCCCTGCAACACATAGAAGAGAGAGTTCTGGGAGGGAGTATGGGATGAGAGCTACTGGTATATGCAGACTATAGAGATTGCATCACTTTCTTCAATCCATTTTTGTGTGGAGGGAATTAAATGTGCTTAACTTTTAATACTTTCAATTTGGCAATGGGGGGGGGGGAAGAAAGAAGAGGACAATTGTGGTGGAGAGCCAGTGTGGTACAGGAATAAAATAATTGCACATAGGGAACCCAGCTTCAAAGTCCTGTTCAAAATTGAATACTCATGGGAAAGTTGCCAAAGAGGTCAATAGGTCAAAGCCCTGGAAGTATTAAAATATATATTTATCAGAAGAAATATACTTCTATATAGCCAAAGAGCTTTCTTCGGCGATAAAGAACCTATAGTCAAGAAGGTGTGTGTTTGTATTAAACCTCTTAACCTTGCACCTTTGGCCAATTCCCTTAAAATATTTTTCAACACTTTTCAAAACTGGGTAATAACCTGACACCAATCCAACTTTTCTGGGCTATTGGGGGAGCTTTCACTTTCCCTCTTGTTATGCTAGTTGCATGAAACCCAGTAAAGCGGTTATGTATTACGAGACACAGAGAACAACATTGCAATTAAAAAGAAAATGGAATTATTTAAAAGGAATCTGAGGCAGAAGATATTCAAAGCATAAAAAAGAAGAGGGATTTTAACATCTGGCTAAATATAGACATCTATCCAGGATGGAGAAAAGGCATGGAATGACATATTTGCAGAGATACAGATTTCCCAGAGTCTTTGGGTTTTATCCAATTAGTGTTCCTCTGTTAACAATGAGAACTTTGTTACAATGGAGTCTTCTTTCAGCAGAACTGGATAGGAGGTGATTTTGGTGGTTCTCCCTTGTCTTTGAGTCTCCAGCACTACCTCCCATCCTATTCTGAAGGGCCCCTCAACCCCCCCCCCCCCGGAGAAGATATCGGAGTGCTCAAGTGGAAAGGGAATCACTAAAAATGGCCTTCCCCTCTAATTCCAGTGAGAACTTCTCCTGGATCAAAGGGACTTCCATTGGAAGGAGGACACCAATTGGTTACAACTCTTTGTTCAGGTCAATTCAGTGCCAGACAGCATGGTGCTGATGGATGACACCAGACAGGAACAACTCCAACCACCAATGTCCTTTAGGTAGAACTCAAGAAGTGAGGGGTCAGCAACAAAAGAGTAAACTGAAAATCCTGGCAGACCTGAGTCCCATCCTTTAGCAGGGAAAACATTCACAACCAGAAAAGCATGCTTGCTTCACCCAGGGTCTGGGACCAATTGGTTTTGCAGAGCAGCAGGTCCTGTGAGAGCCAGTCATGAAAGCTTTTGGCAAATTAAAGAAGTGGTTGCAGGAGGGATAGCAATAGTCTGGCAGAAAATGTAGAGCTTACTTTAGAGTAATTCCTGATAATTTAAGGCAGATGGACAACATTTCACTAGCAAGATGTAAGGATTTCAGTTGTCTACTCACATATTCTAACCCACAAAAAATAATTTAAACACAGGCCTATTTCGGACGACATGCTAATCAACAGAGGGTGGGGGGACAATCGTCCATTGTGTTGCTCATTGGCAGCATTTGAACGACATTTTAGGCAACGGAGGCAGCATTCGGATGACATGATAATCAACACAACTGATGATTGTCCCCCCACCCCAGTTGATTAGCATGTCATCCCAAACAGGCCAATGAGTTGTAGCGGAGCCAGGGCAGACAAGGTCAAAGCAGTGGGGCATTTAGAGTAGCAGGGATGATGATGTCATCTGCCATGCACCCACCTCCAGGCATCCCTCTGAGCTTAGCTGCAACCCTCACAGTATCTGTGGGAGAGATAAACAATATAGCAACAATATATTGTTGTGAGCTATCCTTGTTGCAATGCAAACTCCATTGGAGTGGCTTGGTTTTGAATGGGCAATGAAAAGCAGAAGACCTGATCCTGGTGGAGATGAAAACTCTTAGAACTGATTTGTTGATATGGATCAACAGAGCTGCCTGCCTGACTCTCCTTGGGGTCAAGGCTATGGGGCTGTCATGATGAACACCTGCACCTCAAAATATACCACTACATCACTGATTGACCATACATGCATCTAGACTAGTTGGAACATGGAACTAACTACATTGCCAGCAAACTTGGCTCCTAAAAGCAATTTTTATTTAGACAGGCATTCTGTCTATAAGCTGATTCTAAAACATGTTGAGATTAGGTTTTATTGATGTTTTACCTGCCTTGTTTTTATGTTTTTTTAACTTTGCATTTTATTGCTCTTTCATTGCATTTTATTATATTATATTATACTTATATTACTGCAGTTAGCTACTTTCAACAGTCCCATTTGGTGGAAAGGTGAAATACAAATTAACTAGGGTGACCAGATAAAATCCAGGTCAGGGCTCATGTCACTTTAACAGTTGTAGAGAAAAGGGAATTTCAGCCAGAGTCATTTGTATGCAATTAGTTCCTGGTGAAATTCCCTCTTCATCACAACAGTTAAAGGTGCAGGCACTATACTAGAGTGACCATATACAAAAGAAGGCAGGGCCCCTGCAACTTTAACTGTTGTGATGAAGAGGGAATTTCACCAGGAACTAATTGCATACAAATGACCCTGGCTGAAATTCCCTTTTCTCTACAACTGTTAAAGTGACGTGAGCCCTGACCTGGATTTTATCTGGTCACCCTAGGCTCATGTAACTTTAACAGTTGTAGAGAAAAGGGAATTTCAGCCAGTGTCATTTGTATGCAATTAGTTCCTGGTGAAATTCCCTCTTCATCACAACTGTTAACTTCATCACATCTGGTCGGCCTACCATTGTGCCCTTCATTTAATTCCTTCCTGGTTCCCATCACTCTTCTGGTTTACCATCTGCTGAGAGGCAAAATTAAAGACTCATTTGCTTCAGTAGATGGAGGAGGTAGGTGAGTAACTGGACTATGGAAGGAATCTGGCAGGAGTATGATCTCCCTGGTTGGAACCAAACAGTCCCTGGTTCAAAAAAGGATTTGATACTTGATCTGAGTTTGGCTTGGGCTCAGCTGCTGTTCACAAAACACAAGCACAATGTCCCTTGCATAGGAAAAATAGCCACTAGACCACCCTTAGAAAGGGGGGGGGGATTCCACTTTCCATTTCTCCATCACATACACTTAAAGTTTCCCAGGACTTTAGTCTTTCTGTTTCTATGATGAACAAGCAATACTTCATTCTGCAGTATGCACACCATTGGATATATTATCAAATATTCAGCTCAAATCCTCACCTGAATTCTGGGAAACAGTTCCTTGTTATAAGGAAAGTATAATTAATTAGAGGGTCATGTACCACAGAAGCTAGAGGTAGCTAAATTCTTCTCTTTTTTTCTATCGGAAACAGCTCACTTCTGCGAGTACTTAAATATTTGCCTTCTGAACATTCAGACTTCTATATTCTCAAAACATGGCAGTGCACACAAATTATATCTGTTCCCCTTGACAGCAGGTAAAAAGGTGTGATAGGCATTTAAGTGACTTGAAATTATTTTTACTTAGAAGTAATTTATTAGCTTTGAATTTCCATTGGCCACGAAAGAGAGGAAGTTGAATGGGAAGTTAAAAGGTCAAATACAATAATTCGCCATACTATTTGTACTGCTAAAACACAGACATGATGTCTCAGCTACAGTTAAACGTGATCATATTTTCTTTGCAACTAGGGACAATGAGCCATGGGGAATGAATCATTATCTTTTTCTGATGGGCTGACAACTGATTAGTTAGCATAACGGCACATATGTTGTCACAATTTACAGGAGAGAAGTGGAGAAGTATCCCTCATGGACACGCAAGTAACTCAAGAGAAATAGCTCTAGAAACAGCTTGCTATGGATTGCAAAACAAGCTGTGTGGATACCAGTTCTTTGAGCTCCCTTAAAACACACATTTCTCTGGTGTGTTTGTTCTGCTGGTATTAAGAATAATACTTAGCATTTATATAGTGCTTTAAGAAGTTCAAATCATTCTATATGCATTATCTCCATCATCTGCACAATGACCTTGTAAAACAGGTTGGGATTATAAATTCTATGTTTTACACAGGGCCAATCCTGAGACACAGTCTCATGGTTAAAGCCACCTAATGAATTCATAGCAGATATAAGATTTCAGCCAGGGAATTCTTGGCTCAGTGCCCACACATTTATTCACTAAACTAAACCTCTACATAAGAACATAAGAAGTGTCATGCTGAGTCCATCTAGTCCAACACTTTATTCACACAGTGGCCAACCAGCTGTCGACCAGGGAACAACAAAGCAGGACATAGTGCAACAGGTTCTGCCCACCCATGTTCCCCAGCAACTGGTGCACACAGGCTTACTGCCTCAAATACTGGAGGTATCAGGGCTAATAGTCATTGGTAGCCTTCTATCATTGATAGTAGTCATTGATAGCCTTCTCCCCCAGGAATTTATCCAACCTCTTTTTAAAGCCATCCAAATTGGTGGCTATCATCACCACATCTTGTGGTAGTGAATTTCATAGTTTAACTATGCACTGTGTGAAGAAGTACTTCCTTTTATTTGTCCTGAATCTCCCACCAATAAGCTTCAGTTTTATGGGAGAAGGAGAAAAATGTTTCCCTATCCACATTCTCCAAATCATACATAATTTTGTACACCTCTATCATGCCTCCCCTTACCCTCCTTTTTTCCAAGCTAAAGAATCTCAGCTATTATAACCTTCCCTTGTAGGGGAGATGCTCCAGCCCCTTAATCATTTTAGTTGCCCTTTACTGCACTTTTTCAAGCTCCGTAATATCTTTTTTTAGGTGTAGTGTTCAGAAAATGTACACAGTATTCTAAGTGTAGTCGCACCATAGATTTGTATAAAGGCAGTATGATACTGGCAGTTTTATTCTCAATTCCATATTTTATAATGCCTAACATGGAGCTAGTCTTCTTTGCAGCTGCCGCACACTGGGTTGACATTTTCATCATGCTGTCCACCGCAACCCCGAGATCTCTTTCTTGTTCCGTCATCACCAGCTCAGAACCCATCAGGTTATACTTGAAGTTGGTGTTTTTTTTTTTGCCCCAATGTGCTTCACCTTTCACATGCTTCCATTGAACTGCATCTGCCAATTAGATGCCCACTCTCCCAGCTTGGAGAGATCCATTTGGAGCTCTTCACAATCCCTTTGTGTTTTAACAACCTTAAATAATTTGGTGTCATCGGCAAACTTGGCCACTTCATTGCTCACTCCTAATTCCAGATCATTTATGAAAAAGTTGAAAAGAATTGGTCCCAATCCCAATCCCTGTGGGACCCCACTATTTACTTCCCACCATTGGGAGAATTTAGCATTTATTTCCACTCTCTGTGTTCTGTTCTTTAACCTGTTACTAATCCATAAGAGGACCTGTCCTCTTATTCCATGACTGCTAAATTTGTTCAGAAGTCTTTGGTGGGGACTTTATCAAAATCCTTTTTGAAGTTCAAGTAAACAATGTCCACCAGATCACCCCTGTCTACATGTTTATTGACATGCTCAAAGATTTCTAGAAGATTAGTGAGACAGGACTTGCCGTTGTAGAAGCCATGTTGATTCTTCTTCAGGAGGATATGCCCTTCTATATGCTTCCCAATTTTTTCTTTAATAATATCTTCAACCAATTTACCTGGAACAGATGTCAAACTAACCAATGTCAATCCCCCCTGGATCCCCTTTTAAAAATTGGTATTACATTGGCCATCTTCCAGTCCTCTGGTACAGAGGCTGAGCTTAGGGACATGTTACATATTTTGGTTAGAAAATCCGCAAATTCATATTTGAGTTCTTTGAGAACTCTAGGATGGATACCATATGGGACTGGTGATTTATTTGCTTTCAATTTGTCAGTAAGGTTGAGAACTTCATCTTTTGTCACCATTACTTGCCTCAGTTCCTCAGAGTCCCTTCCTGAAAACATCAGCTCAAGCACATGAATCTGTCCTATATCTTCCGCCGTGAACACTGATGCGAAGAATTCATTCAGCTTCTCTGCAATGTCCGTGTTCTCCTTTATTACTCCCTTAACTCCGTTGTCATCCAACAGTCCAACTGCTTCCCTGGCTGGTTTCCTGCTTCTGATATATTTAAAGAATTCTTTATCATTGCCCCTGATATTATCAATGATGTGCTCCTCAAAATGCTTTTTTTGCATCTCTTATTGTTTGCTTGCAGCACCTTTGTGCAAACTTGTGCTCCCTTTTATTTTCCTCACTTGGGCAAGATTTCCATTTCCTGAAGGAAGTCCTCTTTTCTACAATAGTCTCCTTGACTCTGCTTGATAACCATGCTGGTGACCTCTTTGACTTTCCTAACCTGTGGAATACATTTTAGCTGAGCTTCTATTATTGTGCTTTTGAGCAAACTCCATGCATTTTGCAAGGATTTAACCCTCTTGATTCCCTCTTTCAACTTTCGTTTTAGAGAAGTTTCCTCTTTTGAAGTCAAATCTGACTGTGTTGGACTTCCTGGGCAGTTTTCCACTTAAATATTTATTTATTTATTTATTATTTTATTTTATTTCTAACCCGCCTCTCCATCCAGATCGAGGCGGGGAACAACAATAAATATAAATATAAAAATCATAAAATAGATAAACAATTAAAACAAATAAAAACAAATACATTATTAAAAACACCTTAAAATTCAACTGGGTAGGCCTGCCAAAAGAGAGCAGTCTTCACTGCTCTCTTAAAATCCAGAAGACTGCTAATTTGTCGAATCTCCTCTGGCAGGCCATTCCACAGTCTGGGAGTAGCAGAAGAAAAGGTCCTCTGGGTAACATTCATCAGCCTAGTTCTGCCTGACTGGAGTAAATTCTTCCCAGAGGACCTGAGTGTACCGGGCGGATTATATGAGAGAAGGCGATCCCACAGGTAACCTGGACCCAAACCATGTAGGGCTTTAAAGGTAATAACCAACACTTTATACTTCACCTAGAAACTAATTGGCAGCCAGTGGAGTGATTTTAAGATTGGTGTTATGTGGTCACCCCTAGCTGTACCGGTGACCAACCTAGCTGCCATATTTTGTACTAGTTGAAGTTTCCGGACTAGGCACAAAGGTAGCCCTATGTACAGTGCATTACAGAAGTTGAGCCTCAAAATTACCAGCACGTGCACTACCATCTTTAGGTCTTCCAACTCTAGGAAGGGACGCAGCTGGCATATCAGCCGAAGCTGATAATAGGCACTCCTGGCCGTCGCATCTATCTGGGCTGTCATTTGGAGCAACGGATCCAGGAGTACCCCCAAGCTGCGAACACAGTCTTTCATGGGGGAGGGTGTAACCCCATCCAGAACTGGTAGACACACCTCCAAACCCAGGTTGTGGCCTTTGACAGCAAGCACCTCCGTCTTGTCTGGATTCAGCTGTGGTCACTGTTACCAGTTGGTTCAACAATAATTACATCTCATATTAAGTCCTGGGCAACATCACATAGGATTAAGTCCAGGGTCCCCTCTGGTCTGTTCCATGACCAACTGTTCTAGGGCACAGTCGTTTAGGACTTCAAGAAATTTAACCAGTCATAATAATTGAAGTCACTCATTATTACAATACTTCCTCATTTGGAGGCCTCACTGATTTCATTTTACATCTCAAGGTCACCCTGAGCATTTTGATCTGGGCGACGCTAACATTAAATTAGTTTTGGGGAAAAGTCTGCCCTGTTTAGGTGCTCTAGTCTACTTGACACAATGCCGTCTTTGAGTCCAGAGCAACCCCACCCCCAGTACGCTCTTCCCTGTCCTTCCTGTAGAGTTTCTATCCAGAAATTACCATATCTTACTGGTTCTTTGTGTTCCACCAGGTTTCTGTAATGCCCACTATGTCCAGGTTCTCCTTTGAAACCAAGCCCTCCAATTCTCTCATTTTTGCTCAGTGGCTTCTAGCATTTGCATAGAAACACCTGTACACGGTGTCCCTCCCCAGATGTCTCTGGCGTGTCCATTTTTCACTGTTGCACTTTAGCCTCTTTGATTGGCTATCATGTTCTATCCTGTACTCATGCCCCATTTGCTCCCCTTCTACATTGGGACAATCAAAAACATGTTCATATTCATCTTCTTCTGATGATTTAACACAAACCAGATGTTCCCCAGCTCCTGTCGGCTTTCCACCAGGGCTTAGTTTAAAAGCTGCTCTGCCATCTTTTTTATGTTTATTGCCAGCAGTCTGGTTCCATTTTGGTTTAAGTGCAGCCCATCCCTCTTGTACAGGCCTGGCTTGTCCCAAAATCTTCCCCAGTGCCTAGCAAATCTGAAGTCCTCCTCTCTGCACCACTGTCTCATCCACATATTGAGACTTCTCAGCTACGCCTGTCTAGCTGGCCCTGCACATGGAACTGGCAGCATTTCAGAAAAAAGCCACCTTGGTGGTCCTGGATTTCAACCTCCTGCCTAGCAACCTAAATTTGGCTTCCAGAACCTCAAGACTACATTTCCCGACATCATTGGCACCAACATGGACCACAACAACTGACTCCACCCCCACAAAATGCAGCGACCAGAGTGATAACAGGAACCAGAAGGTTCGAGCATTTAAGACCTACTCTGGCCTGCTTGCACTGGCTGCCTATATGTTTCCGAGCTCAATTCAAGGTGCTGGTTTTAACCTATAAAGCCTTACATGGCTTGGGACCACAATACCTGATGGAACGCCTCTCCTGACACGAACCTACCCGTACACTACGATCCACATCGAAGGTCCTCTTCCGGTTGCCTACTCCAAGGGAGGCACGGAGGGTGACAACAAGGGAAAGGGCCTTTTCAGTGGTGGCCCCCCAATTATGGAATGATCTCCCTGACGAGGCTTGCCTGGCGCCAACATTGTTATCTTTTCGGCGCCAGGTCAAGACTTTCCTCTTCTCCCAGGCATTTAACAGCATATGATGAGGGTTTTTGTGTTTTTGTGTTGTTGTTGTGCTCCGACCCAGAAGGATATTGTAATTTTAACTTGTTTTTATGCTTTATGCTTTTAAATTTTGTATATTGGTGTTTTAATTGTTCAATGTTTTTAATTTTTGTAAACCGCCCAGAGAGCTTCGGCTATGGGACAGTATATAAATGGAATAAAATAAATAAATAAATAAATAAATATACTATCTAGATGGTGCACGATATCCGCAACCTTTGCAGGCAGGCAATTCATCCACCACAAACCCAGCTGTCTATGTGCCTAAATGAGTGAATCTCCCACTGCCACAAGCCCCCTCCCCTCAGAGACACATCCTCAGTGTGATAGGATAGTTGTTTGTCTTCTGAGGAATGGATCCTTTCTAAGGGAACATTTTTCTCTTCCTTGGAGTAATGCCCTCCTTCCTCAAGACCCGCATTCTCTGTGACTGTAGAGGAGCTGTCACCAATGGAGTGGGACATTGCTGTTAGGTCCCTGAAGGTCTCATCTATTAATCTCTCAGCCTCTCTTAGCTTCTCCAGGTCAGCAACCTTGGCCTCAAGGGAACAGACTTGTTCCCTGACAGCCAGGAGTTCATTACACCAAGCACACATCCATAACTTCTGTCCAGCATCCATGATTTCTGTCCCAGTGCAATACACTGGGAAGCCCCTGTACCCTTGCTGGCTTTCTACCTTCATAACATCTTTGTTATTATTGCTGTTATAGGTTTGTTACTAGGAGTTTCTTACTGGGAGAAGGTAGGGAGTTTTTGTGTGTGTTTGTTTCAATTTAAAGTTACCTACTGTGAGTAGGGAAGGGAAGAATTTACTGCCCTGGATTCCTTGCCCTGCTGCTAAACTTGCCCAGTTACTTAAGTCACGTATGTCCTGATGTTTTGTCACTGGGGCTCCTTGCTCATGTGCTGCTTTTATAGAAAGGCTCAACTGCAGCTGCAGTGAATCTGATTGGAGGGCCTCTTTTGAAAAGCCAGGGAAGCTGTGTGTGAATTTCTGATCAGCAGTAGCTTCCACTGGCTGGGAATGGAGGTTAGTTCCCCCACCCCAGGAATGGTGATTCCTATTTAGGAAGGAGGACTATTCAGGGGACAGCAGACAAAGGGTAGGTGATTTGGAATTCCTATTGAGGCAATTTCTATGGAGGACAGAGGACTATTCAGGGGAGATCTTCTACTGAGTGGGTAGCTGATTTGGGAAGGATGTGGCTTGCAAAGTGTGAGTTTTATTTATTTTTTTCCTGTGCGTGTATATATGTGTTTTTAAAACTAAGTGATAAATCGCTGCCTTAAACTTTAAGAATTTAAGCTTTAAGCTCTTCATGTCCTAATACCTGAGCCTAGACGGAAGCTATCAAGGAGTGGGTCTTATTTCTCTCTGTGTGGGTTTTCAAAAAAATAAAAACTCAGGGATAAGTTGAATTCTTAAACTTGCTTAGTTAATGAATTGCTCTCTAAGGCCTAAAACCTGAGTCCCAATGTCAGCCCCCCCCCCCTGCAAGCTGGGCAGCTGGATTTGCAAGCTGCCATTTTAATTACTCACAATGCCCTGGAGATATGTGGGAAATGGCCACTCATCACTGCCATTATCAGATATGTCTGTGGCTGGGGATCCACCAGTGTTGGAAGTGGTCTACCAGAGGGCATTCTGATGAAGGCCCTATTGAACCTCGAACTCACCTGATCCTACTTTGAAACCTCTTCTTCCCCATCCCAAGGGCATTGATAATGTTCAATGCTCAGCCAACAGTCCTACCAAGAGGACTCACCACACAAGGAAGGAAGGAATCACAATGTGATACTTTAATAAATTAGAAGTGGTCATTCTAGAAGTGAAATATGGAAGATCCTGTTCACAGTGTGCTCCAAGAATTATTTTGGTTGCCTTAGGAGAAAAATATTGGAAACACTTTATCCTACTGATCAAAGTGCTTCTGTAACACTGCATTTCCATGTCTACTGGCTTTCGTCAGTTTCCTTTGCCTTGTGAAGGTCATTACATGAAATCGCATTAAGCACACTGCATACAAATATCTTCTCCTTTGAATGCTTCACAATGAATTTCCATTTTTATTCCCTCTGTTGTAAATAAATATACAGAATGGGTGAGTAGATAAATGGAAGGGGTGAATCTAGTGACCTTTCCTTAATAAAAATTATGTAATGCAAATTTTGGAAAGTCGCTTAAAAAGTAATCCGGACGTTTGGCACTCCACACACTGAACTAAGCAGTATTAGATACTATGCTATTGCCCTCTTTGTCCAAAAGCAAGCAAGAACCATTGCAATCCCATGTATTGTTATTCACATATAAGGTCTATTGATTTAGGGCTATGCAAGAAACCTGGTAGAAGGGTAGAGTTATTCTTTTAAAAAAATCTAAATTGGAAGAGGGGAAATGACTGGAAGGGAAAGGATTAAGCAGCCACTGGCTTTCCTCTACTCAAACGGGCAGCCTTACATGGCTACCTTTCATTTAAAAAACTCAGTAGGCTGGAACCTATCCTGTGTAACATCTTATTTCCCCCTAAGAATTGAAGCAGAAGAGCATTTAGAATCTTTCTTTTCAAAATGGGGAGATTTGAAAATATGTCCATGGAAAAAAAAGAACTTAGCAAGCACCTGATTTTTAAACAGGGGGGTATGTTTTGAATCACATGAGCATTGATGTGCCAGCCACATTGGCAGTGAGTCGTTGCCATGTGGATGCTTTAATCCCCAACTTCTATGAACAGCAAGAGATGTTTGCAATTATTCAGTCACTCCCTCCTTTGGCCCAAACTGTGGCAGCAGTGACAGAGGATTTTTGGGAGTATTCACATCAGGCTATTTACACCTGTTTGATGGCATGTTGGTTAATGGGGCAAGTATCATGTCCCTTTTCATGTATCTTTTCCCCTACAAAGAGAAAAGCAAAATTAGGAGGTGAGGGTGTTATTTTGAGGGGTACAGTGTCTTGTAGGGAAAGGGCTAAGCACCTTCAACTGTTGTCTTCCCTCTGCTTCTAGATTGCAGCCCCTTCTTGAGCCTTTTTTTTACCAAAATAAAAATAAAAATAAAAATCAAGGAGCTCCTTGTAGTTTAATCCTATGTAGAGCACAAAAGAATGGATGGTTCTTGGGATCAGAACAGGGGCACACTGGGAATCAGATAGGAAGTCCACATCTTTTTAAAAAAACATGTGGGGGAAAACAAATTGGCAGATTCATCCATCCCAACATACAACGAAACAATATGGTCCAGTCTTTTTGGGATTGTACCACATCAAAGATATGGATAATGAGTTAGAATGGCGTGATGTGGGAGGTGTTGTAACATTATTTTGGGAGGGGGATACTTTTTTATGGACAAAGTCTGGGTGCTACCTTATTTAGAAAGCTCCCTGCGTCAATGGCAATACTATGTGGTGGAAGGAGGGCATGGCGGGCAATTGTGTCCACCCTTACTTTTTTGCATTCGACTTTTCTACATGTCAGGAGATGTTTACAAGGTGGAACGTTCAAGTATGTAATCTTCCAGTTGCATTCTGAGATGGGCAGACCAGGAAAGGCTATTCCATACTATTTCTCTGCATGGGTAGATCAGTTTTAAAGTATGGTACATTTTCTGTCTGAGAAAATGGTGACTCCCTGTAGAGAAAACAGGCCCTGAAGGCTACATAAAACCAAAGGACCACAACAAAAGATCCTATTAAAACAGACACAAACAATATAGGGTCTCTGTGTGTGAAATTTTCATTGTTACTGACATGATACTTGATAAAAGATGCATTTGAAATTTTATATCCCCCTATAAACAATACAGCCTATAAGGATGCTTTACACTCTTTGGGAAAGATGAAATGGATAATGAGTTATAATGGTGTGATGTGCCAGGGGCTGTCAAAATATTTTTGGGGGATGCTCTTTATGAACAAAGAATCATTCAATTGTCCAGGTTTTAGATGTAGTTAAATGCAGGTTTAGCTCAGCAGCTCGAAGGAGATGCAAGCAGATAATAAGAGGTTTTGCAAAAATGCAAAAAAACAAAACAAAACAAAAGCATTCTGAGGAGCATTTTGAGGAGCATATCACTAACAACCTCAAGGCCAACAATAAACCTCAAGGCCAACAATAAGGAATTCTTTCAATATATCAAAAGCAGAAAACCAGCTGGAGAGCCACTTTGACCATTGGATAATGGAATTAAAGGGGGGGTTAAAGGAGGATAAGGAGATTTACTCTGCTGATGGAGCTGAAGCAAAGCAGAGAGCAGATGAATTCTTACCTCATCTGGGAAGCTACCATGTTGAGTAGGATGAGGCGAACATGCAAAGAAGGACTGTTTAACTAGGTGAGCCACCCTGTGAGTAGGGATGGGAAAATATGCAATGTTCAAGCTTGTTGAGGTTTTCCAAATTCCTTCTGAAGTTAAGTTCACCTTGTTCACATCCCCAAATGCAAACACCTCCTTCTCTCCCCCCGCCGATTGGGGAGAATGTGCATTCTTAAAAGTGTGCAATTTTTCCATTAGAAAAAAAGCTAAAGTGTGAAAATGTGAATTTGGGGTGGGGTGGGGAAAACACATTTGTGCAAGTGCACCCTTTTGAATGTGAATGAAAGTTTGGGAAATTGTGGCATTCTTGATAGCATTTGTATTCAGTGTTGCAAGCACAATATGGCTCAATTCGGACGACACAATAGTCAATGGTGGGGTAATAATCAACTTTACAGTTGTTCATCTAGGGGGTACTCCCCACACAACATGGTAATAAATAATCAACTGTGGTGTGGATTAGGATCAGCGCTGAGTTGACTATGGCAGCATTTGGATAACACGACAGTCAAAACAACTGACGATTGTTTCCCCCACACCAGTTTTTTATTGTGTCGTCCGAACTGAGCCTATGTGTACGTGATTTGCAAATAGGAAAAAAATTCATAAATATGAACAAGGTGGGAAGAACCTACCTCAAGCAGGCTCTCCTGCCAATTCCGATCATTTCCTATGCAGCAGATCATTGCCGATAATTTCCTACACAGCAGATCATGGCTGGTACATCAACCACATCCCCCAAAGGAAAAAAAATGTCCTGACCTTTGCAGAAGGGTGGCATGGAAGGCAGAAGAAGACACCCATGATGACAAATGAGGCCTACTGGGCCTCTTCTCTTTCCCTGACTGCGTAGCGCATAGTGGTGCTGGCAGCAACCAATGGAAAATGATGCTAGCACCAGCATCCTTTACAGCCAGTAGGAGGTCAGTGAGAGAACTTCTGTTGCCAGCTACATTGACCACCTGCCCCATGGTAAGTATTTCTCCTTTGGGGAAGTAATTTGATGTAGGAAGCAGCAGAGAGAATCAGGCCGAAGGAATTTGGCACTTTGAATGCTAAAAAAAAAAACCCTTGAGGCTTGCTGAGGCTTCCAAGCGCCCGCTCAGAGTGCTTGCTTGATCTTTGGGACAGCATTATGCTGCTTACCCATCTCTATATCTGGATCTCGAAAGAACTTTGGCACCTTACAAAAATACCATTCTGAATACAGCAAAGAATGCAATGTTGCTCTTCCAAGAGCTATTTTTATTTATTGTATCAGTACAAAATGTCTGAAGCTGTAATCACTACTTTATTATGAATGGGTCTGATTAATTTGCATTTGATTTTGCATTGCCGATTCCAAAGTACTCAGTATTTTCCATCGTTAACGAGTGGTGCACTGTTATTTTTGTTCTAGCATTTGACATCAATCATTGAATTTTTTGTTGCCCTTCTAAACATATGAATTAATAGAAAACAAGAAGTGCAGATTAGGCAACTTATTACGTTAAGTACTTGCGGAAAAAACAAGAGGGGAAAAGACTTAATTAGCTTGAAGGTGGATTGTATTGAGCAATAAGATAATGCACACACTGCAAGGAGTGGGTCCATATGAAATGAACAGAATTTTTACTATGACATCAATCATTATAGGATAGCAGGTATTAAATTGAACCTGCCTGTTTTCTGACCTGCTGTCTCAGTGTTGACACCTTTCCCACACACCTGTGCTCCTAGTGGCCACTTGAACCCCAGTCATAGTTGCCATATTTCTTTATGGGACTGTGGGCCAGCAACCTGGAAGTAAGCAGATATTGACTTGGGAGGCAGTCAACTGAAAGCTTGAGACAGATATCTCGCATGATTACATATGTATGGCATCCTAGTGTCTTGTCCCGACCCTTCAGGCACACATACATTCTGACATGGGACACCCTGAATCAGTGCTTTTATTGTAGCAAATCACAAGGTGAAAACTTAATGGTGACATTCTTCAGAAATCATATAGCTGGTGACAATTACCTACAGTCTCCATAAGTAATTCTACAACAACCCAAAGCTATTAACTATAACCATGTCACAGATCCAGACAACTTGGTTTCTGCATTGCAATCTCTATGGCACAGAATACAGGGCAAAGGGCTTGAATGATTCCTGGGGTAAGCCATCTCAGGCAATCTAAGACAAGGGCCATGTCTACACCATGCATATATTCCAGGGTCATCTCTAGGTCATCCCTGTGCATCCAAAGGATGTACAGGGGATCCTTGGGTCAAGCAGGGACAACCAGAGACTTTTCCCTGGACAACTGCAACTGCAGTTTTCCTGTTTTTTCCCATGGTCCTGGGACAACCCTGAGAACCGCAAGTGGTGTGGTGTGGGCTCCCAAGTCTCCCTCTTCCCCAAGAGTAGAGGGCCTCAGCAAATGGGCATGGGTTAGGGTTAGGAAACAGGAAAACCCAGGATCCCCCCGCTGTCCCAGAAAGCTGGTAGGTGAAGTTGAGCCCATGGGTTTTAGAAAAAGACCTAAATAAATCCACACACACAGAAGTTACGTCCAACCTTGAAATATTCATTGGAACATTCCCATTCCACATGTCAAGACCTTTCAAATCCAAGAGTCAATACAAGGAATAAGTCCAGAGTCATCTCACATGTGCAGGGATTTTGATGACCATAGTTTCTTCTTTGGCATTTCCATGCTACATGGGTCCAGATCCATAGCAAACAAGAATTCAAAGTGTATGAAAAGTATAGCAGTACTTTTCATGGCAGGTTCTTCATAATACAAAGTCCCAAGAGGCAAGAGTCCAAATTGGATGGAGAGTAAAGCCAAAAATGTTCCAAGCAAAGACTCCCAGCCTGTGTATCTGCCTAAGAGTGAAGGTGTGACTGTAATAGCCCTCGTCCTGTAAAACTGACTGACACAGGATTTTAGCCCATCAACAAGGTCCTTGCCCAAAGGAGGGTGTCTCCTTTCTGGCCTTCAGGGGTTCAACCTCTGTGACACCTCCAGCATCCCCCTTCTGTTTGGTTCTCACAGAGAAGCTGCCAGTCTCCTTCCCCGCCAAGGTCGAAAGTAGCAGCTGGATGGGAGTAACTTAACTCCCGCCTGCTTTGCTCTGAGGACATGGACAGAGATAAGCTCATGCAGATTCTGACATCCACAGGCTGCATAGCCCCAAAACTTTCCAGACCATTTCTGATCAGGTTCTGGCTATAAACTATCAGGACCACAACACATAGGGAAATGTGGAAGTAGCCACTGGGAGGAAGAGCAGAGAAAAATGTGAAAACAATAGTAACAGGAAAGACTGTGTGTCAGGACGAATGCTAGCTCGGATTTTAGTCTAAGCAATATTGGTTGAGTTCACATCTTCTTTCATGGTATATGTATGCTTTATTTTTTTTTTTAAAAAAATAGTGTTCATTCCCACCACAGAATAGAAGGATTAGTATAAATTAGGCTTGAACTGAATATTTGTTTGTTTTGATTTTTTTGCCTCATTATTTGCTCACTCAAGGGGATAGGAATTTTTCATTGAAGAAGCAGGCAACACTTGTGAAAATTGCATGGTTTTGAAGTTGTTTCGAAGAGAGCGGCATCCCAGCCTCTTCCTTGAGGTGGGGGAGAACAAAAATGGGGATTTGTGTCTCCGTTTGATGTCTGTGACTGTCTAGCCACCACGTGAGCTTCCCCATCATGCTCTATACACATCATTCTTTCAAGTGCATATCTCCTTGGCTTCATCCATGGTGCTAAACTCTGTCTTCTTTGGCAGGAAGAACAGCATTGCAACAAGACGTGATGATGAAACATATAAACCATCCGGCTATTGTGCAATAACTGCAATCACAGCTGTGATTCTAGGGGAAGAAAATAAAATAAAATTTGGGAAGGATAGATAATGTTAAGAAGGGCCATTTCATGGGGACTGAGGTACAAAAGGGCCAGCTTCTTAACAACATGTATCCTTTCTTTCTAACACACAAGGCGGCATGGACAAGAGTCCATGCAGTCAGGAGCTAAGGCGAATGGAAGAAAGGTCATGAAGCATCTTAAAATGGAGCAACAGAACAGTAAAATCAATAAAATTGGCTTTCAAATAGAATGCTGTGACCTTAACATTTAATCTGACACCACTTTTTGTGTGCTGGCCTCTGAACAATTTTTACTTAGGACAACACAGATCAAAGGAGTACAAGGATTTATGCAGGTCCTGAAGGAGATAGGAATGGAACTAGCAGCATCCTGGGGAGATGAAATGGATTCTGACAGCACACATTTACAAGGCCAAAATCAAGGCAATCTTGTTAGATGAGCAGCAAGGATATTCTTCTTGGTAAGAAAAAATATATCTTAGAACATGCCAGTATCCTTTATGAATGAACCTTTCAAATATTGCTATTGGAGCATCTTCTATAAATGTTGTTAAAGAGTTTGGGGAGACTAACTCTGCCTAGGCAGCAGTGGCTGGAGCTAGACATTACAGAAGTTGCATGGTTATTTATGTCAAATACCTAAGCACAAATTCAGCATTAAACACATGGGGCAGTATCCAGCAGTATCATTGCATGAACTCAAATAGCACTAGTGGAGCTCTACCAAATCTTTCAGTTACACAGTCACACTTGCATATTGAGATAGGAGAGCATGTGTTAGCAGAGCATCTGGTTGCACAAATGGCTGTGTAAGTACAAGCAGAACTTAGTTGGACATTCCCCTGTGCATAGTTCAGAACCTAGTTTCCGCTAGCACAACGTCATTTGTATAAGCTGAATGACATGGTTGGATATTGCCCACGTCCTACTAATGCCATGCCTGAATTCTGCCATGATGTAGAGAGGATGACCCAGGCAGGTGCCAATATCTTAAATATTCTCATGCCTGAGGGCATAATCACATTTCTTGTCATGGGAAGGAAAGGAAGGAAAAACTGATGGTGCTCTGAGGTGGAATAATTGATGGTTCAAAGTAGGCTGAATGATAAGATGATACCCACTTTTTCAACAGGTTGTGAACATAAATGTTCTCCAGGGAAAACTCATCCATACTGAACTGAATCAGTGTGTGTGTGTGTGTATGTATCCTTCAAGAGTAAATTAAGTATTAGGTATAGTTATAAATTAACTTTTAACTTTTGTATAACAACCAGAGAGCTTCATCTATTCGGCGGTCTAGAAATGATTAAAAAAAAAAACTAATTAGGCTCTCTAAATGGAAATAAAGCTATGCTCTTCTACTTTATTGAGCATGTAGCTGCAGAGTACAATACTGAGCACATGAACAGAAACTGATTTACAATATTATCCATAGACCTTACCCTCATGTTACCTTGACATTGACCGAAATAGTAGCAGGGATCCCAAACACAGCTGTGTCAATTTCTCCTCTAAAATCTCCTGCACCATTCAACAAATTATTCCACCTCAGAGTACAGGTATTCTGTAACTACCAGACTGCTAAATGATCCAAAAGCTTAGCAAGCTGAAACAGCAGGCAACTTTAAGTGATTTTTCCACATTTCTTTCATCATCCTTTTATATGAATCCATAAATAGAATATCGAGCTCCCGATTGGAAATTGTGGTAATGAAAATCTGTTCTAGTTGTTGTTGTTTGAAAAGATGTTCTGTCACTCACCCTTGGCCTCTAAGGCATGATGATTGGTGAACCATTTTATCTTGCCCAACTGTGATGCAAATATTTGTTGCAATGACATATGCACACACTACACCTTTTTAAATAACTACAATATAATTTAATCTTATTATGACAAAAATCTGCATTGTCTATGTCCTTGTCATCATTTTAATGCAGCTTTATAAAATATATTTGCATCACTGGTGCAATATGTAAAATAAATAAAGTGTGTGTGTGTATGTGTGTGAAAGATCTCACTACCACATAGATCCCAGCATCTCAACACCCCCCTGTTGTGAACTGAGGGACTAAGACATTTAGGAATCCGAATTCGAATGTGGAATAGGCTTATGAAGTGGCCAATTTTATGTTCAGGTCCTGCATAGGGATGGGTGAACAAGCAATGTTCGAGTTCACCAAGATCCTTCAAAAATCATCTCTCTGCTCGTCTTGTGCCCAATTCCCATTTGCATTTGCAATCGCTTGGTCACTTTGGACTAATGGGAGATTTGCACATATTGAGCGGTGATCAAATGGGAGATGTGTGGAAATCTCCTGGAATTCATGCAATTCTCCTGAAATGTGCGCAGATTTCCTCCATGGACTAAAGTGGGGATGATTCAGCCTGGCAAGGGAATTTGAGCAAGAAATTTACACAACTTAAGAAATTTGTGTAAATCGAATGGGGAGTCAGGAAAGAGACGAACATGAGCATATTTTCAACAATTTGCAAAATGTTCAGTGGACACCTGGTCGCACTTGAATTCTGGGTTTTGAACAGGGTATGCTTGCATCTGTTGTGAGCAAAAATGAAATCCTCATACATCCTTAGTTCTACCTGGTATACACCAACAACCATACTCTTAGTTCTTCCTTCTAGAGACCCCTCTTGTCTCCCCCAGTTTAGTATAAGTCCTGGGATGAGCAAGCCTATCACTAACACAGAGCATTCAGAAATACTGGCTTGGATCAAGGAACAGATCTTCCACAAACATTTTATGCCTCCTTCTCTCTCTGTCACTCTCTGTCTCTCCCTGTCTCTCCCTCCCCTGCTCTCTCTCTCTCTCTCTCTCACACACACACACACACACACACACACACGAAAACCAATTTACCATGCATTTTCCACAGGTGTGTAAACCAAATAGCACAACCATGTGAGTGGTACCCTGTGAGGTAGAAGGGTGCTGACTGGATGGGAAATACCCGTGTGATGAGGTATGGGTCCCAGAGCCAGGCAGGATTTATTTACCTGAAGAGTACAAAAGCTTTGTGAATATTTTTGTTTATATATGACATAAGTGTCTCAGAAAAGTGAGACTTACAAAATTCCAGTGGTGGTGGGGGGCTGTGTGATGACATCATCAATATGGCTGCCATGCTATTATGTAGTTGCCACATTTAAATACGCATAACTTCTCACCCGTTTATGCTACCGAGGTGATTTTTTCCTGAAATGTTTCAAATTTAATGACAAATACTGTTGTAATTACATATTGTTTGTTAACTCCATTAGTTTTTGAGATAATTTCATTTGAACATATAAAATCGGTTTTCATATTGGTTATCTGTGACATTTATCCATGGTTTATTCAAAAACTACATGACTTTTGAAAGAATATTCAAGAACAAAAAAGTTGAATTTTTAATGAGGATTAAGAAAATGTATAATAATATGGGGTTTACCCCACAGCTTAGGGAAATATGAGTGATATTTCATTATATGTCCACTTTCTCAGGATTGTGTGACTTTACAGTTTATCATACAGGGCTATCATTTCAAAAATATAAACCCTAAATATCTTTTTTTAAACTATATTCTTTTTCATGATTTAAAATGCTTTAACTTTTCCCTGTCTTGCAAATGCAGCTGTGAAATCAGACCCTTTAAAGCGTGGTAGCCAGACGAGGCCTCTACCAGATCATGTCCATGCTCCTCTGTGATACAAGTTACATTGATCGTCCTTCTGCTGTTGTTAGAAGACACACTATGCTCCTCGTCTAAATTCTGGTACTCTTCTAGCTTGTGTATCAACGTACTTTTGTCTGTTTTATTCATTGATCCACCAATCTGAGCAAGAGAGAATGGCACGGGAGTTAGAGGATACTCAATCACTTTTTTCACATCACAGTTTTGAACAGCTGCCATATGAATTATTTTACCGAAAGCATCTAAAGTGCATTTGGCATCCTCTAGCATTTGCAAGAGAGGGAAAAGTTAAACCATTTGAAATCATGAAAAAGAGTCATGAATTCCAAGAAATTCTCAGCCATGAGTCATTAACTTTAACCGAAGAAAAGATAGCTGAGTTGGAGAAATTTGTCTGTGCCATGTAAGGCCACCCTAGATACTCCTCTGTGAGCTAAGTAAAATACAGTCTATTTATGAAGAAAACAACACTTAAGATCCAGTCTAAGGCATACTGCAAAGTTAAAGGGATTGACCCAACAATGCTGCCTCCATCTAAACCTGCATTGATCCAAAAGATTAAAAGAAGCATTCAGTGTCATGGTGATGGAAACGAGCAGATTGTAGAAAACCTAATGACGGGCTTGATCCTACTGAACACAGCTGGTACTTGGAAAATGGCAGGTACCACATAAAATGGTATGATGGTGCAACACTCCCAGAAAATCTTGAAATGGCCACAGAAAAGGACAGTGAAAAAGAAGACGAGGAAAGTGATTTTGGCAGTGATGATAGCAGTTCCAATGAAAGTGAAGAGGACATCCGATGAAATTTATTTGTTAACCCTTCTCACAGAACATAGTTTTTATTTTGTAAATTGTAAATTTTTGCTGAAGATTTTAAACACATTCGTTAAAAACAATTCAACCTAATAAAGAGTCTTTTTTATATATCATAATACTGGTCCTGTCTGAAATTTTTGTAAAGAACATTTGAACATGTTGAACTGTAAAAATCACAGTTTAACATGTTCAAAATGATCTGTGAATCAGATCGAGAGATATTTAGGGTGGATATATTTGAAATGAAAGCCCTGCATGATAAACTGTAAAATCATACAATCCTGAGAAAGTGGACGTATAACAAGATATCACTCATAATTCCCTAAGCGTTGGGGTAAACGCTTAGGGAATAAGCGTTGTTATACATTTTCTTAATCCTCATTAAAAATGCAACTTTTTTGTTCTTGAGTATTCTTTCGAAAGTCGTGTAGTTTTTGAGTAAACCATGGATAAATGTCACAGATAACCAATATGAACACTGATTTTATATGTTCAAATGAAATTATCTCAAAAACTAATGGAGTTAACAAACAATGTGTAATTACAACAGTATTTGTCATTAAATTTGAAACCTTTCAGGAAAAAAATAATCTCTGTAGCATAAACGGGTGAGAAGTTATGCATATTTAAATGTGACAACTACATATAGAATGGCAGCCATATTGATGACGTCATCACACAGTTTTTGCACTCTTCAGGTACATAAATCCTGCCTGGCTCTGGGACTATATGTACATACTGACCTGAGCCTTGTGGAGAAGCTCCACAGAGAAGCGGCTCTCAAGGAGATGCAACCATGTATGAATGTGGCTTAATAGGTGAGTAACTTATACTTTGCAAGTCTGAGACATAGTCTTGTCTTTGTTGGAATTTATTTCTGTGTTGGAAAGTAATGTAACAAATGCTAAATTTAATAAGACAGCCAAAAGATATGATAAAGGTGCAATATTCAATGTATTTAATAGGGGTGTGCACAGAACCCTCGGATTGGATCGGGACCCAGATCGGGACCTCAATTTTGTCCCGGATCGGACAAAATCGGAAGCCCCCCGGACCGGATCGGGTCTGATCCCGATCCAAAAATCAGACATCCGATTTTTGGATCGGCCGCCATTTTTGTTTTCCCCATAGACTTTCATTGGAGGAAAGAAAGCTTTCCCCCAATGCAAGTCTATGAGGAAAAAATGGCGGTGGGAGGGTGAGGGGGGCCTAACTCCCTCCTCCCCCCCAGGGCCATCTGCTGTGGATGGCCCCAGCAGGTAAGCCCCCTACCCCACGCTCCTTACCCCCCCGGGGCCATCCGCTTCCATCCACTGGTGCCCGCGGGCGCCAGCGGATAGAAGCAGGCAGCCCCAGGGGGGTAAGCCCCCCTCCCCCCGCTTACCTTCTGTGGCAGTCTGCTACTGTCCGCCGCTGGCCGCTACTGCGAGCAGGCTTCGCGCCCTGCTCCTGAGTAGCGCTCCAGGTGATGACATCACCTGGTGCGCTACCTAGGGGCAGGCTGCGAAGCCTGCTTGCAGTAGCGGCCAGCGGCGGATGGAAGCGGACATCCCCGGAAGGTAAGCCCCCTGCCCCCGTTGTCCGTTTCCATTGGTGGGCACCTGCTGGCGCCTGCCGATGGAAGCGGACAGCCCCACCAGGGAAGCCCCCCCCCACTGTCCACTTCCATCGGTGGGCACCCGCTGACGCCTGCCAATGGAAGCAGTGGCGAGCGCCAGCGGGCGCCGCCAATCTTCTGATCCATCCGATCTGGATCGGGACCTTTCCGGATCAGATCGGATTGGATCGAACGATCCAGCGGTGAGATCGGAAATCGGATAATTGTATCCGATTTCCCCTGGATCGGATCTGGATCGTGGATTGGGCCTGATCCAGTGCACACCCCTAGTATTTAACAAGTGTCGAGTAGCTGAATGACTCTTTTTATTTGTCCTGGGAAAAGTTAGCTGAACAAAGAAGGTGACATGGCTGATAGCTTGTGAAAGTCAGACAATCATGATTGATGTCTCTCGTAATAAATCACTATCTGATCTCATCAGGTAAATGTGATCTAGATGGCTATGGATTGTTAGTACTTATGTAAATTTCTTACGTTAGCTAAAGATATTTCTACACTTACACTTACTCATAAAATGAATGCTCCCAGTGAAGTCACGGAAAAGTACAGATCATTTTTACTGTGCAATCCTATACATGTCTACTTAGAAGTAAGCCACATTGAGTTCATTGGGGATTACTCTCAGGTAAGTGGGCATATGGTATGCAGACTTATATTGGAATAGGAATAGAAAAATAATAGGGAGAGTGTAAACAATGATCAGTTGGGGCATGCACCAACCACAAGATTTGGTTCAGACCCCAATTCATGGATTCAGAAAACAGCTCATTTTGCCTCAGATCAGTTCAGTGGCTGCCCAATTTGTCTCAAGAACTGAATCCAAATTTCATTTCAGAAGATTTGTGTCTCCCTTTGACTATAATTGGAAATCAATATTGTCTCTACCTTTTCCCCCCTGCTTGGCAGGGTTGGATGAATATTTCAGTAAGATTAGCTTTTTCTGAAGGGATGAAGGGCTTGTCAAACATCATGCAAAGAGGAACAGGGTGTTTTGTGCTAGGCAAATGTAAACATTAATAGATCTAGATCTATCTATAGATATAGATATATTTTAAAGAACTAAATTACTGGTAATTCTTTTTCATTTTTCTTTTTTAGTTCTTAGCAGAATTGGATGAACTTTGCAGGCATTGCTGCTCCTTTAAGAGGATAGTGCTTGTCAAGTTTGAAATGAATAGGACCAGCAGTTTTGTTCAGGAGTGGCCATTACAGTTTGGAGCTTTCAAAAAAAGGGGGATGAGCTTATGTTTTCTGTATGCAATTCATATGGAAATGCATGCCTCACAGAGGTGTCCTTAGGCAACCTGCAACTAGGAATGTGTATCGTATCGTTCCGATGTCTGATAACAATCCAATAATGGCATTATCAGACATCCGATTAATGATAACAATACAATACAAATCTCTCTGATAATTAGTGGGTCTGATAATTTTCGGTCCAATAATTTTTGAATTTTATCGAAAATATCGGACTGCCATTTTTCAAAAGTGTGTTCCCATGCAGATTGTCTATTGCTAGTCATGTGTATTAAATTTCAGAGCAATTGCTCAAACCTCGACTTTATATGAATTTTTTAAAGATTGTGCAACTTTTGACAGCTGGTTTACCTGGCCACCCTGCTGTCAAAAGAAGACTTGTTGTCTGTTTTTTTCCCATAGGCTTGCATTGGGGGAAACACGTGTATAACTTTTTTTATTTTAAATGATAATGACATGAAACTTGGGGAGCCAGGACTAGCAAGATCCATTCTTCAATGTCCAAAAAGTTTCAAGTCTCTATCTTTTCAAATTAAAAAGTTATAGGGGGTCCCCCAAAAGCCCCACCCCCGCTGTAACTACTTCATTTTTAAAGATAAAAACTTGAAACTTGTGGGACATTAAAGATTTGATCTGGATAGTCTTGTGTGAAAAAATTCAGAGTAATTGCTCAAACCCTCGATTTTATATGATTTTTTAAAAAAGATTGTAGTACTTTGAAAGCAACAGGGCGGCCCGGTCAACCAGCTGTCAAAAAGTTGCACAATCTTTTAAAAAATCATATAAAATCGAGGGTTTGAGCAATTGCTCTGAAATAGACAATCTGCACTGTGACCAAGTTTCAAGTCTGTAACTTTTTAAATATGGAAGTTTTAGGCATTTCTGTCTCAAAAAACAACTCTATAGGGCTAAATACTCTGAATTAAATATCTGATATCTGATATGATTCGATATAAAAAGCCTCCGATATTATCGGATCTGAAATTTTTTAAAATTGGAATTTCCGATAATGATACGAGAAGATAATTTTGGCCATGCACATCCCTACCTGCAACATTTTAGAAGTCTGGGTATAGGAGCTAGAGATGTTGATGAATTTTTATTTTTGCTTGACTGGCACCAAAGTCACAGAAAGTGTAATAGCACAAGCGTCAATGATGAATGTAGCCCATACAGTGGTAGAGGCAGATGGACATTATCATACAGTATTTTCTGAGCAAGCACCTCATGCTTAAGAATGCACAGTATGAGAAATTCACTTCAGTTTGTTTTTTTATCAGGATTAGTTTGCACCCTCCAGATCAAACATGGATTTGGATGCAATCTGCAGTTGAAGTCCATACATTTCTGAGCTTTCAATGTGATTTGTGGACTAACAGAAAGGTGTTTGACAGCATGCATACTTTTAAAAAAATGTGCATGAAAAATGTGTAATTGTAAAATGCAAAAAAATACTTTAATCAATGAAAGAAGTGTGCATGATTTTAAAGAGGTGCACAATTGATGAGTACATTTGGAAAAAATACACATGAAAATAAGCACAGATTTTCATGTGAAATGAAAATACAGAGCTTGCAATCTGATACAGATTCGAGTCAGAATGAACTTCGAGATGGAATTCGCCAAACTTGCATTTTGCTGATTCTCACATCCCTATGTCCCACAGACTCAACAAAAACTCTTTTAACGTTCCTGTTGCTGGGAATAAGAAATAGCCAGGAATACTTGAAATGGATTGTTCCAGTTTTCATCAACATCATTGCCTCAAAGCACTGGAATTGGAGAGACATGGTAAAACCATCCTCTGTGATTCCAAGTTAGATCTCTCAGTCACAAAACTACTCCCCTGTCTGTCTAGCCACCTCTCCCCACCCTAGCATTTCTGTATATGTAGAGATGTACACATCATGCAAACATGGCCCATTGACAATCCTGAATGTGAACAGAAACCCTTTTTTCTGAGATATGTTCACAAATTCCTAAATCTGCAATCACATTAGAAGAACCCATACATGTTTTTTTTTTAAAAAAAAATGCATTAAAATAAAGCATTTTTTAGGGCTGTGACCGGATCCGGAGCTGGATCTCAAATTCGGATTGGATCCACTATCCAGGTCTGCTCCAGGTCTGTGCAGAGTCCTCCCTCCCGCTCTCCCCGTTCTCTCTGCTCTCTCCCTCCCTCCAATCGCCCTGCTTACCTGCAGCCTTCTCCACATCGTCCCATGTCGTCCTGCCTTCTCGCTGTGGGCCGGCCGCATTAGGATGAATTAAGATTTACTTTATATGTTTTGACTGAACCTTATTAGAACAAATTAACGATGTGTTTATGCTTAATATAGCTGGATAGCTAATTTACATAGAATTCTTTTATGAAATGAAAATATTGTGCTTAATTTAGTTTCTTTGAATGCCACCAATGCATATGTAACAATTCCTTTTCCATGTTACTATTCCTTTACACATTTTTCAGTCACCTCTTTAAAAGATTTCCAATCTCTAGAACAAGGGTGGGCAACTTGTGGCTCTCCAGATGTTTTGGCCTACACTTCCCATCATCCCTAACCAGCATAACCAATGGTGAAGGATTGTTGCAGTTGTAGGCCAAAACATTAGGAGGGCTGTAAATTGGCCACCCTTCCTCTTGAAAGGAAGTGATATTTTGTGTAATAAAAAGACATATTTCCTTTTAGTACTACAGTATGTAATGGTTAGCTGAATTTATTGCTGCTATAAAGATAATACATCATTTCTTTGAGAAAATCATCTAAAAGAGAATCAAGTTTAAAAAAGTGAATTTGCATAATAGTTCCAGCTCAATAGAATTTAATCCCTAATGAAACACAATGAAAGATATTAATAAATTGCATTATATTTTAGAATGTAGAGAATTTCTTGAAAAACATGTTTCGCTGAGCAATCCAAGCAGCAATATTTAATAAAATTATAGTCTTGCCTTTTGTTCATGTTTGAATAATATAGCTTGTCAGCCCCAATATAAAAGCAAAGCATGATTTAGACGCTTTAGCAAGTGGTAGAGAACTGGTGCCCTCTAGATATTTTGGACTACAACTTCCATCAGCCACTGCCAACATGGCCAATGGTCAAGGATAATGGAGTTGTAGTCCAAACTCTAGTGAGCACCTAGTTGTGTACCCCTGCATTATAGTGTTATCATGTTTGTTCAGGTCTCTAAATGCATCTGCAGATGACTTGTCCATGTTTGGGGAATGAGACTTTGTATTACACAAATGACTGGTGGAAATATTGCTCAAGCATGCTAAAGAAATTGTTTTTAATAGGCCTGTGCAAGCCTTGGGGCTTGGACTTCCAAATCCAAAGCCTGGAGGCCATTTTATGATCGGCCATTTCCTCGCCCACTCCCAGGCCCCGGAAAAGTCTATAACTCCCAGCATACAGTGCCTGGGAGGGCTGGAATTATCAGGGCCCAGGAGCAGAGGGTGGAGCTGTCATTGTTGCTGCCACTGCCCACTCCTCGGCACAGGCGACTCTGTGTCCCTGGCGCCATTGCGTTCTCCTGGCGCACAGCGCCATTGTGGCTTTTCCACACTGTTGTGTCCTTTCTGGGAAGAGATCTCGCGAGATCGCTGGCTCTTACAGGGAAGCCGGTGATCTTGCAAGATATCTGAAGAATGAAATGGTGCTGTGCGCTGGGAGGATGCAATGGTGCCGGGAGCACAGAGTTGCCCGTGCCAAGGAGTGGGCAATGGCAGCAATGATGACAGCTTTACCCTCTGCTCCTGGGCCCCGGTAAGTCCAGCCCTCCCAGGCACTGCATGCTGGGAGTTGTAGACTTTTCCAGGGCCTGGGAGTGGGTGAAGAAATGGCGGATCCACCATTTTATGATGGATCCATCATAAAATGGCCCCCAGGCTTCAGATTTGGAAGTCTGAGGCCCGAGGATTGCACAGGCTTAGTTTCTAACTGCAATCCTGGCTTCATTCTTTCAGAGTATGGATTGCTGTCTGCCTAGTTGAAATGATCTAGAAACTAGCACATTTACCAAAATGCAAAGCAGCAAACCATGGGTAACTCCAGATTTTCTAGCTAAGGTAATGGAGTGCCTATGTAAGGTACTCAGTGGAACAACAAAGATGAGATAATAGATTTTCCAGAAAAGAAGTTTTATTGTGAAAGTAAACAAAATGGCAATTTAATAATTAGTTGTGAAAACTGAGCCAAGGATTGGAGAGGGAGTGAGGGGGGGAATAATATGGAGTTGGGGAGCAAGGTAGAAGAAGGGAGGAGAAAGAGAGAGAGAGAGAGACCTTCCTTATGTTTTGTCTGAAACACAGGGAAGGAGAGAAAGGATCAATAGCATCAGGTTAATTAAAAAAATGTTAAAAAGAAGAAACTATCTGTGTTTGAGGCAGGGTGAATGTAACATAAAAGCCTCATCTGGAATCACCCTGAGAACTATAGTGATAGATGAGTCAGGAAGAATAAAGAACTGCACTTCCCAGATTCCGCGGTTCAGGCTCAGAAGAACTGAGGGATGACTTAACGCTGGAAACTGTAGGATTTTTTTTTTTATTCCTGCTAGTCAATAAGTAAAAAATAAAAAGCTACACTTTTCAGAATTCCCATCTACCAGATCATTTTTGAAGCAGCCTTGGCGGCTGGTTCACTCCACCCCTCCCTACTCCACCCCAAAACATTGTAAATTTGTAAACATGGTGGAGAGGAGGGAAACTAGCAGATTTGAGAACTGGCACCAAGCATTATGAGATGCGGCAAAAGTCAGAGGATAGTATATGCTTCCTCTTAATTTATTCCCCTCCCCACTCAAGCAGTAGCTATTTTAAACTATTGCAGAAAAAATTAAAAAGAGTAACCTGGAAGAGTAACACGTTCTATCGTATTTCACTATTGTGACCCACCCAGAGACTGCAATTCTTGGGCAGTATAAAAATATAATACAAAATAAATGTATTAGTCTTTAAGGTGCCACAAGATGTGTTGTTGTTGTTGTTGTTGTTGTTGTTGTTGTTGTTAGAAATCTCAGTTGTTTATACCTATGTTCCTACTTTGTATCTCAAATAGCTAACAACTGCCTTTAACTGACCAGAGTACATTTTTATATGTAAACCACAGCATTTTTATGTAAACTATATCACTGTTTCTTAGACTACTTTGACCAGCCATGAGCAAATATTCCAAATGTCATCTTGAATCTGCTGTGTACTTTGCACAACTTCTGTGTTTTGGTCTTGCCTTTCCATTAACACAAAGCACACCGCTGATTTACTTCTTAAAAAAAGAAAGAAAAAGAAACAAAACCTGTTCTGTGCTGAGTTATTCCTAAGCTTGGTTGAACATTTTCCCTCTTAAAGTATCATTCAAGTTCAAAGCCCTGAAGCACACGAGAGGTTTAGATTGTTTTTGCCAATCTACATGACCATTAAATTGATGCCAGTTGAATTGCAGCTGCCAAAATTTTAAAATTCAGCTAGTGCCTTCTGCAGTCCTCTGTGGCGTTTGCTAACTGAAGAATTCAAGGCTGAACTATCAAAAACTCTGCTTTGCAAATAGTGTTGAAGTGCACAAATAAAGTAGTCACAAGTCTTAAAATGCCAAGGGAGCTACAATCACAAGAGACTGAGCAAGTATTTCCATTAGATTAAATTGCTGTAGGCTCAAAGTTCAATATAGCTATCCAGGCACACTTGAGATCAATGGACTACTGGGGTAGCAACTCACTGTTCATCACAAAGGATATTACAATCTTAATCCATTTTATCACTTATAAGTTTTAACAGTAATGATAAACCCAGTACTAAGGTTGACACATCTGGGATTACTGAGGCCAGATTTATCCTGGATTTATTCAAAAGGTGCTTATTTTGCAGAATATGTGGCAATTTCCCACTTCTACTTTCTTCCATGCAATCAGAAGAACACAAGAAAAGCCATGCTTGATCGGTCCAAGAGTCTATCCAGTCCAGCACTTGTTTCACACAGTGCCCAACCAGCTGTCAATCAGGAAGCCACAGGAAGGACATGGGTGCAATAGCACCCTCCTGCCCATGTTCCCGAGCAACTGGTGTATATAGGCTTACCGCCTCTGATACTGGAGGTAGCACATAGCCATCAGGACTAGTAGCCATAGATAGCCTTCTCCTCCAGGAATATTAAACCCCTGTTTAAAGACATCCAAATTGATGGCCACCACCATATTTTGTGATAGTAAATTCCATAATGTAACTATGCACTGTGTGAAGAAGTACTTCCTTTTATCTGTCCTGAATCCATTCTATCTGTGTTAAATAATAATAATGTTGTGGCTGATTATGATATGTTTTAATACCACAACCTTCCCCAACCTCGTGTCCTCCAGATTCATGGGGAACTTCCATCATCCCCATATAAGGTACCTATTGGTGATGTGCATAGAGGTAAGGTGCCCAATAAGGTATCCAGTGGAAATGTGCATAGAGAGAGACACGTGTCCTGAGCAAGTGTGGTGACTTGACATTATTGCACTATTTTTGTTTTACCAGATCCTCAGTCCACAGCATTGGCTCCTATAAGGGAATAGGGTGAAAAGTGAAAGAAAACAATGATATTGCACACAAATAATGATATTGCACATGATATGGAAGGGGTGATAGGGGCTAGACATAGTCCCCCTGTTTTGAGTAGCCATCCATAGGTATTTGGAGAAATGACTCGTGCCATCTTCATGTTTATGGGTGAGGAGACCTTGTCAAAGATTTCCATCCTCTGCTCTAATTCCTGGACAGAATCACCGCTCTCCTGCACTTTGCTTGGGTTGTTATTTATATTCTTTCTAATTGCAGAGATTTACAGTGATAATGTCTTTTGAGAGCTGGTGGTCTGAATAATGTAAGAGCTGCTATCTCTGCTGGGCTGTATTTGCATAGCTATTTATGTAAATATTATCAGTTTTAAAACCTTCCAAAGGTTGCACAATTTAAATTACCATTGTTTCACTGCCTGCTTCATTCATTGCATTTGATGACAAAGAGCTCAACTTCACGGGTTTCAATTTACAAACAATGAATGCATATTAAACCTTTTGCAGGGGGACCTTCATGGATCAGTCATTCACTCATCATAATTTGAACTGGAATCCATAAGCTTGCAAGGTGAACCTCATCAAGATGAGCTTAAATGGCATGGTGAGTCCTAAATTGAGATGTTTCTTTAGAGGTCTTCTAGACTGCCAATCGTAATCTCAGTGAAGTAAACATATATTTACTAGGAAGCAGTCAGCACTAAGACGTTGGTGTGGCATTTGAAATCCCCCCACATTTATTTATGGATTGCATTAACTACCAGTAGTACATTGTTGTAGTTTTTTGAAGCAAGACAAGGAACCAAACACAAGTGACTTAGGGCAGTTTTCTACATTGGTTTGTAAGTGTATACATAGAATGTTTTACATATATATCAAAATACGAAACATGAACGTGAGAACACATGTTTCTAAACTTAAGTATTGTACAGGTCCCTAGGATTTGGGATTGGCTACTGGTCCTAAAGAAGTGTACAATCACGGGAAAATCACCATGAATAATGTGTGGCAGAGCCATGAAAGATGATAGATGACTATTCCAGTGCTAAGCACATGCACCTAAAAGTAAGGCCCCTTAAATTCCCTAGGGGCATAGATATGGAAGGCCCTTTTGTCTAACCCCGTGGCAAAATGGGTAGTCAGCCTCTCACATAGGAGTTGTCTATAGATGTGGAAAGCCCCAGGGTGGTGTGTGGTGGCATTGCGTTGGTTATACAATGCAGCAGCCACCTTGCATCCATCACAGGGCTTTCCCATGAAGCTGTGAAGGAAAAAAGTCAGGGATTTGCCCCAACTTTTTTCTCCAGAGTGAGGCGAGTACAGCGCATCTGCCCTCTATCCTCATTCCAGAGCCACAGCGGAGGTGTGACCAGGCAGATGGTGATCCAGAAAACCCGCACTTTTGCTGTTGCATCAGAATTAGCCACCACCACCCCAAAATAGCAAAAGCATGGGGTTTTGCTTATCATGGCAGCAACCCATAGCCATATAGGCAGCTCCATCCTACTTACATAGGCTTGGATTCAGATTTAGGCATGTGCAACTGGGTTGGTGGAAGTTGGATTGCCAAGTCCCTCCCACCCAATGGCAGCCCCCTCCAGCCCCATGGAAAGGTCAGAGGCCCCTGCTGAATTAGGTACATTGTCATGTGTGTGTGCATGTGGGAGAGGGAGGATTCCCCCCCCCCCCAAATCTGGCGAAGACACTTTCTGTGAGTTGAATCCCTTCTCTCAGTGGAAGGCAGATCCTGGATCCAACCCAGTTTCTGTGCCACGAATAGGGAGCAGGTAAACTGGGCGAAGATGCTTACAGTGCAGACAGACCCAGACAACAAACAGGGACATATGACATAGAGCCTATCCACACTACTGCTTTAAAACGGTTTAAAATGGTTTATAACAGTTTTGAGAACTGTTGGGTCCCAGGACACACTCCATATACAGTTTTTAAAATGTTTTCAAAGTGTTTTATCCTGCATGTGTGGATAGGCTCTCAGGCAGGATCTTCACACTGCTTCAAAACAGTTTATAACAGTAGTGACAACTGTTGGGGCTCAGGGCACACTCCATACACAGTTTCCAAACCATGTCCTATCCTGCTTGGTTTAGATCTGGTCCTATAATGACTTAGAGGATATCTAGCCCAGCATTGTCAACACTGATTGAGAGTGTCTCCCCAGGGCTTAGGTAGAATTCTTTCCTAGCCTTCCCTGGTAATGCTGCGGTTGAACCTTGAATCCACCCATGTGCTACAAAAGTAGGCACCCCACAATCCCAAGAAAACTATGGAATTCACCCCAAGAGGTTTAAATTAATGTATTTATTTCTTCAAAGATTGATCTTTCACCCTTCTAATGAATTTATGTATTAGACAAATTCAGAGATGTGCTTTTTAAATTAAATTTATTTATTAGTACATTTATATCCCACTTTTATTCCTCCTGCAAGAAACCCGGGGCAGCCTACATAGTCCTCTTCTCCATTTTATCCTCACAACAATCCTGTGTGGTAGATTAGGCTGATAGTCAATGACTGACCCAAAGTGACCCAGTGAGCTTCATGGCCAAGTGGGAGCTAGAACCCAGATCTCCTGGGTCCCATTCCAACACTCTAGCCATTATTCCACAGTGGCTCTCTGTTACCAATCATAAGGCATTATCATGTTCAGAGGTAGTGTGCTCCTAAGTACTGGGTTCTGTGGAGGAAACACCAGCAAGCAGATGCCACTTTCATGCCTTACTTGTGAGTTTCTACAGAAGCCTTCCCCAAACGAATGCCCCTCCTGATGTGTTGGACTTCAACTTCCATCAGCCCCAGCCAGCATGGCCAATGGTCAGGAATGCTGGGAGTTGTCATCCAAAATATCTGGAGGACATCATGTTGGGGAAGGCTGTTCTAGAGACCCCAGCTCTGCACTGCAAAGGGTTACAGAAATATAAGTTTAAGATCTTGTATTAGTTATACCTCTCTGTCTCTCTCTCTGACCAACCCTGATACAATGGCCCCTGGTTATGGCATAATATGTTTTCTGGTTCTTCTGGCCTTGAGGGGCATTATGATTATTAAGGCTATAACAAAACTTTAGATCAAAAAGACCATGTGGAACTTCACATATCTGAATACATATTTTCTCCATTATTCCTTGTTTCTGTGTTTATTCCATCTTAGCCCCTGGGGGTAAATCTCAAACAGTTCACTATTAGAAAACAAACAAATCATTCACATGAACAGCTTGCAAGCCAGAATCATGAAAATTTGCAGTGCTAGTTGGCAACCTTGAGGGATATTGTTGAAAGAATATGAGGAGAGCATATGATGAGTACATTTTTCTCTATATTTTAGAAGCTTGGCTGTTTATTGTTTTAACTCAGGTAATTCTTTTGCGCACATTTGCATTGTTGATTTAGCATTCCATTCCCACTTATGAAAGACTGCACATGCGCACACACGCACACATGCCAATAACCTGATTTTGAAACATGTGGCTAATTCAGATGTGTACAAATTGCTCTATGATGAGTGGCACAACCATCTCCAGGGAAGTAGCCACGTGGAGGAAGTGGTGTAGAGAATCCCCTCTGATATAAATTCTATTTACCAGCTGTGATTAATGTGAAGTGTGGTGGATGGAAAATGGGCCATTGTATTCATTAGGGATGTGCATGGACCCCAAAAATCAGATCGGAATCGGAATCGGAACTTCATATTTAGGAAAATATTGGATCAGAAAAATCGGAGTTCTGTCATATCTTATCAGACCCAATACCAATATTAAAATCGGACGTCCGATTTTTGAATCTGATGCCATTTTGAATGCTTTTTCCCCATTGCCTAGTATTGTATTACAAAAATGCCTATAACATATATTTTTTTAAAAAAATAGAAGGATGAAACTTGGCCACATTGCAGATGGGTTAGAGCTACTTCTTTGTGAGAAATTTCAGAAAGATAGCTCCAGGCATTTTGTGGCTACAATTTTTTTACTTTAAAAGTTCCAAAAGTTCAAAAACAGAGGCCTTCCCCACCTCTGTTAGCTGTCAAAGCCTCTGTTTTTGAACTTTTTGAACTTTTAAAGCCAAGGGATTCTTCTCAGGTTCAGCTAAATTCCCCACTGGCTGTTTCTATGTCATTATTTTCAATCCCAGATTGAAGATAACAGGTGGGATTCCCCTGTGGGGGGATTCCTCCTGGAAGTGAAGCCCCACCACCTGGTCAATCACAAGGAAGCTTCGCGGGGCCAGATGCAGAACCTCCATGGGCCAGATATGGAGAAATGGTCCTTATTGCATATTCTTTTATTGGTACCGATGAGATTTTTCATTTGCTTTGTAGTTTCAACCCAATCATTTTAATGGGGTGAGCCTGGTTCATTTGATAATTGGTCTATGAGTAACCAGTATCAATATCAATATCAATCAAAATAATGACATGGGATTTGTAGCTATTTGTTCAATTCAGCATTCAGAATAGTCTGAACCATTGTGCAATGTTATCTAACAGAGACATTCAGTCAGGTTGGATTTTAAGACATTACATTTCTTCTTCCAAAACTGCTGTCCTTAGTGCTGGAGAAAAAGCCCATGAAGAACAGTGTGTTGACTGACTGCTAATAAATTTGCCACTTTCCAAATAAAAGACATGGTCAAGTAACTTTCAGTTGCAAATGTAGATGACTGCCAGAAATGCTAACCAGTTTGAATCTTAAGGGTCTTGTTTGCTTGTGCACCTGATACCATCTGAAGCAATATTTTGCATACTTTTCCAAGGGAATTAGAGCACTCTGAGTCCTAACGGATGGGGCCAGAGATCAAAATAAGAGACATTTCTTTGACATTAATCAGAGCATAAGAGAACAAGGGACAGTGACCTCACAACACTTTTAGAAGGGTTCTACGTGGGTAGGGGGAAACAACAACTTTCCAGAGTTGTCATTTGTATTGCAAAATCTGACTTTTGTAAAATTATTGTGATTAGTCTGTAACAAATTCTGCTTCAAAGACTATACAGGTGCACTACACATTGCCCTACAATCCACTCCTTTTGAGTGGGCTGCTCACTGCAAATTCATTTTATCCGTTATTGCTGTTAATAATAACACATGGAGTAACAACAACAACCAAAGAGTTAAGGTATACAATACAAGTTTTCCAAAAGGAGTCCTGTTTATCTTAGAACTCATTTGGTAGTAGTGATAATGGTTTAGCTGTATCATGGCTGCTCTTGACTGCAGGTTCTAAATTGATAATTAAAAGGTGCTTTTGACCATCTGTAGTACAGAATGTAGAATACAGGGGGGCTAATTAGCGCTGGCCCTTTAATAGGAGCATACAGGACTCCTTTTGGAAAACTTGGCCCAGATTGCGAAACGTGTTTGGCCAGCCTCCTTCATCTGTATAGAGCTAATTGTATAAATATCTGTTGATGCAAAATTGTACCCAGTATTTCAATTGCTCTATTTTATTGTGTGTGTGTGTGTGTGTGTGTGTGTGTGTGTATATATATATATATATATGTACTATACTAAGTTTTTTAAAATATTGTATACCTTAACTCTTTCATCATTTTTAGTTTGTTAATTTTGGTTAAGGTTAGCACCTCATTTTTTCTGTGTAACAATAACAACAGCAGCAGCAGCAGCCGCAGCAGCAGCAGCAATTTCACTTCTATACTGCCCAATAGCTGAAGCTTTCTGGAGTGTTCACAACAATTCACAAAAATTACAAATCACAACATTATACAACATTATGTGATAATAAAACGTCACGTAAAAGTTTTAATACACAAAATTTGAAACAATTGAAAGTGTTAAAACAATTCCAGTAAACAATTTCAATAATAGACCCACTCAAGGCAGCTGGTATTTAGAGTCAGAAGTTTTCTTCCGTGGGCTATATGCACATTTCCTGAATGTAGCTTTCTTGTATATGATCCATCATGACAAAGCTGTGGCCAATTCCTGAGAATCCGGTACTGATGAATGATTTCTACCACCATAGATCCTGTCTCAGATCAACTCATTTCACTGTCCCTTGTCTAACATATTTGCAGTGTGCAGTTACGTCATTTTAGACTTGGGACTTAATTATCTTATTGGGAGCCCCTTTAACAGCCATATGTATTGCATTACTAACACTTCTCTTCTCCTGTCCTCCTAACCACCATTCCATACTGCTTTACATGCCTGATATGTTAGAACAACAACAAAATGCTCTGCCAACACTGCTTCAAAATAAACACCCTCCAAGCAAGTGCATTTTTGCATTTGGAACAGTTTCTAAGGACTGAGAGGTAGCAATTTTTGTGGCTAATTTGTGCTCTTTCCCAGAATGATATTTATTTAAATTGATCCCTATATTAATATCTGAAACTCCAAACCTGATCTAGGTGGAAACCATCCAAGGTCTATTCTTGCTTTTGTCCTCTTTCCAAAACCCATAACTTTGGTTCGTGTTATAATTTCCTTTCAGATATTCTTGCTGGTGGGATGCTCCCATATTTTTAATTGGTGTCAGAAGCTTAAGGGAGATGAAGGACATATCAATTCTGCATGGATGCTGGGGGGCAAAATGCTACCAAGCATCCTGTGAGGAGTTGAGGCTAGCTCTCTGGTGATGCAACATATCACAGAACACAAGGAAACAATATTCTTTAACCCCCCCCCCCAGGTCAGACCATTCACTGCTGTGGGTTGCAGCTGACAAAACATTTGCAGGAGCTAACAAAACTACAAGCAATTAACACTTCAAATCAATTTGCAATTTACCCTTCAATTCTGCATTGGTAACCTTTAAGACTGGACTATTGTAATGTGCTTTGTGCTGGGCTGCCCTTGAGACAGGTTCAAAAGCTGCAGCTAGTGCAGAATGTGGCAGCTAGATTGCTCAGTGGATCTTCTAAGGTGGCTATGTGTCCTCTAGTACAGAGGACAGGGCTCTAATCAAAGTGCTGCCAGAGGACTGTCCTCTATTTTGAAGGTGTCCTCTATTTGAAGTCTGTACAATCCAAGTTGAAAGATAAGAAACAAACCATCAGTAGGAGGAATTGGGCATTGAAGTTGCCCACCAATATCATCTCGATAGCAGACTGAGCAAGGCACACAGGTCACCTGTTCACAATCTTCCCCCTCTAGTGAAATGTACTATATTTCTTAACTAGCATTTATAAATTGTTTAGAAATTTGCATCTGTACATATAAGTTAGCACATTATTTTTTTATGCAAATAGGTGTCCTCTTTTGGTTTTGGCTGATGCATGTCCCCTTCTTGCGATTCACACAGGGGATGCTATACCCTGCAGGGATGACTCCTGTGCTGAAGGTTCTTCACTGGCTGCCAGTTAGATACCATCTGATTTGCAAACACATTTGTTGCACTCACATTTACACTGAACACCTTCCAAATGTCATGATTAGGCCTGTTCCCCTTAAGCTGGTCAAGGAGTTTCTGGCGATCAATCGGAATCAGATTCTGAATCAGAAGAGACAGCACCAGAAACGTACCAGCCTACATGTGAAGTGTGTGTGTGTGTGTGTGGGGGGGGGTTGATTCTCACAGGCTTTTTGCCAGCTGGGGATGAATCTTCGCCAGACCTTATCCCTGAAAACATTAACAACACACGGTATGTGGGAAATCAGTATTCTTCAGAAGGGGAGGGCACTTCAAGGCTCGCTGATCCTAGAGTCCTCCACAGACTCAAACGGGTGGAGCTAAAGGAAGGTGAGAGGTTGGCTCAGCTAGCTTCTCACCAAAGGCTTCTTCAGAACCAGCCTCCTTGAAGTTAAAGCATTCTGGGAAAAGGCTTTCCTTTTTTCTTGAAAGGACAATGGTCTTGCTTAGTTTGCGTAGTTTTGCCTAGAGGAAAGTTCTCAGAAGTTAGACTCTCTTCAGGTGGGAAGAGGTGTTTATTGCCTGAACAAAGCTTTATGGATTACGTGTCAGATCTCTTTATTGTCAGGGAACCTTCGCCAATGGGGATGCCAATGGGGACTGCACTGGCACCCCACAATCTAAAGTGTCCATCTTAAGTGTTATGGGTATAAATCTCACAAACTTTGGTCCAAATTAATTTCATTTGAATTCAGTGAGACTTAAGTGAGTTGTGACTAACTCCCATTCCATTTCCCTTGGTGGGACTTGAATCATATTAACCTTTGCTGGATTTGACCCACCAAGTGAAGTGTCCTGTATACAGGATCGTAACTGTTGTAATGCAAAGTATTTGGTGTGGCTTGGTCTTTAAGGCACATTAGCTTTACCAAAGACCTCCTCTGGATGGAAATGAAAGGGGCTTGAATTTTTAGACTCTCCTTGGAGGCATGGCTATGATGATTGCTTACCTCTCAAAATTTACCATAACACCACTGTAGATAAAGTTTTTTTTTTTATTGAAAAGTATTATTTTTAAAAGTATTATTAGTACCACTTGGGTCTTCCAGTATAATTGTAAATTTATCTGCCCCAGACATTTTATCCATTATAAAGTGCCTTTTTGTTTTGGCTGTCTTAGAAATAACCAAGACTTGCTCAGTTATAACTTATAGTACTTTTCACTGTCAAGCATCTCACACAAGAGCTTTTCTCAGACTAAAAAGAGAGGTAAGGAAGAGTGAAACGGCAAAGCCATCATAAATAATGGCTTGTTACAGTGAGTCAAATGATATGTTTTTGTACTGCAAGCATACCCTTCCAGTGGCATAATGTAAAATATAGTAAAATATATTGTAATTATTAAATATTTATATCAGAAAAGCAGTGCTGAGGGAAAGAGCAATTTTGTGAGATGATGCTTTAGATTGTTAAAGTAAGGAATTTTTGTGGCGTGATGGTAGAAAAGCCATGTTGTACTGTCATGATCAAATCATCCATCCATCTATTTGATGCCTCTGTTTAAGGCTGCAGACCCATGAACACTGACTGGGGGGCTCTCTTCATGGTGCTGGATTAGTGCCGCCTCCTTCCTCCATCCCGCCCTTTCCCTTTCCCAGGCTGGTGACAGGTAATCCTGATGTTGAGGAAAGAGGAGTTCCTGGGTGGCCATCTGGGTCCACGAACCACTCCCTCTCTCTTCCTGGAGGAAGGCAACCAATCGTTTGTCTCCTTGCACCAGGCTCTGCCCTTGGGCTGGCCCTGGATTGTCTGTGGAGTGACGTTACACAGCGGAAGTTTCATGTTGATGTCATTCCCTTTGAAAAGTTAGGGTAAATCCCCAACTTTTTCAAATTGGAACATCGCAGGGAAGCCCCATGGTGGCTGTTCAGCTGTGCCTGCATTGTCTAACTAATGAGGTGCAGCTTCGCAGCCACCGTGGGGCTTTCCCTATGTGTAGACAGCTCCTGGGAGTAGGCAGAGGGCACAGATTTAAGGTGTACACCACCCCATTAACATCTCCATCAATTTCCACAGAGGCTGATTTGAAGGGCTCCTGGAAGAAAACTCACATTGGGGAACAAACAACCCATCCTCTGCAGGGGACAGTTTGGGGTAAGAATGCCTCTGTAGGAAGAGGGATCCCCCCACTACAGCAGTATCTGAGCAAGGAGCAGACTTTCAAATAATCCCTTCTTCCAATGGCTAGAGATGACTTCTCCATCAGATTGTATGGGGGATGCTCTGAAGGGCTGCTAGTGGGAAAACATCTGCTGGAAGGCAAAAGGTTATCACCACAGGGAATCCATGGGCAAGACAGTCCCCTCTAAATGGCAAACTTTTGTTTCCCACAGCAGCATTCATACCAGCAGTCATTCAAATTGGAAGTGAGGTGACAATAATCTGGATTTTAAGAGCACATGTCTCAAGTAATCTCAAAAGTCCTGGAGTTTGGAAGTAACCTTATACTAAATCAGACCTTTGGTCCAACAAACTCAGTATTACCTACACTGACTGGTAGCAGCTCTCTCATGTTTTGAGGTGGGAATCATTCTTGGCTCTACCTGAAATTTCCATGGATTGCTTGTGGGACCTTCTGCATGTGCCTCATGTGCTCTATGGTTGAGCTGTGGCCCTTACCTTAAAGCAGGGATGGGCAACCTCTTCTGCTCCAGGTACTGGATTGCCTGCTTGGACCAAGCAAGAGGGTCAGAGAGTGTCAAGGGGATGGGGTCCTGCCTTGAAGTTTTCCCCTTCCTGGGACATCATCTGGCCCCACCCACTTGTTTTTATCTGTTCAGAGAGAAGCATGGAGCTCCAGGCCTCTCTCTACATGAAGAAAGGGACTTGGCTGGTTCTTCCAGGAGCCAGATCCTGCAAACCCCAGCCAAACTGGGTGTCTCCCTGTTTTCATGCATTTGACCTATTGGTAGATAAAAACAAAAACAAAAACCTCACCAATGTTTTTAATTCTACATTTTATATCTTTAACAATTATATAATCATATGTTGTTTTTGAATCCATAAAACATGTATGCTTTAAAGAAAATCATTAAAAAAAGAAAAGAAAAAAGGAGGACTTCTGAATTGTAAAGTCCCCTTGACTCTACTATTTAACTATAATGGCAACCTTTTAGATTTGTTTCTGCCTTTGTCAATGTGCACTATATCTTTGAGTTTTTATTTTTTCTCAACTTTTATTATTATTTTCATTATAATTACAATGGAGTTATATTCTGCCCTTGTTCCAAGGATCTCAAGGCATCTCAGAGCTGATCTACACGCTAGGTTTTTAAGATTTTATAAGGGTTATGAAAACTCTTTGGGCCACATGACACACTCCCTTTAACATTGTATACCCGAGGTTTTTTATAACTCACTTCAGCTATATACAACAGTTTCACTTTTAATAAATTGTTTTAAGTAAAATAATGTGTCCTTCCTTACCATTTGTGATTCATGGGGGCAGTGCTTTGTTTACCGGTGCCCAAATGCTTAGCAGTTGACTGGTGGGGAAGAAAGAGGGGCTAAGGAGGAAGTGGGCGAGTGAACTACAACACCCACAATTCTTAGCCCTATACTTATTGAAAGCTAGGGAATGACAGAGGAACTAAAGAGGAAGTGGGTGACTGAACTACAACACCCACAATGCTTTGCCCTAAACTCATTGTAAAAATGAAAAAGAAAGAGATGGACAGAAGGGTGTGAGACTCAGTAATGTGGCCTAAGATGTTTTAGAACGCACCTATTTGGAACGTTTTAAAATACTATTTGAAACGTTCCAAGGGACTGTGTAGATAGGCTCTTACACAGTCCTCACAAGAACCACAGCAGCTGCACACTGGGTTGACATTTTCATTGAACTGTCCACTACAACCCCAGAATCTTTTTCTTGGTTGGTCACCAGTAGCTCAGATCCCATTAGGTTATACTTGAAATTGGTATTTTTTACCCCAACTTGCATGACTTTACACTTGCTTACATTCTCCAAATTGCCCACTCTCCAAGCTTGGAAAGGTCACTTTGGAACTCTTCACAATCCATTTTTCCCATCACCCTAAATTATTCGGTGTCATTGGCAAACTTGGCTCACCCCTAAGTCAATAAATTTTCTGGAATTAGGAGTTAGCATTGAAGTGGTCACATTTCCACTCTAACCGCTATACTACTCCAGCTATTCACTTGCTTTGTTCTTTGAAGGGCCTATGTCCTGTTTTTCAGTTGGATGCAACATTTCCAGACTGACTAACAATAAAAGTAAGGACACTTTAAGATATCACAGTCACAGTTGTTGCATTTTCCCAGTACTCCCAATATATTGCTGGGGTGATGCAATCAAATTCGCAGCCAGCACAGCCATTGCAATTTGATAGTGCTGGCTTCAGTTTTTGGGAGCCTTTGGGTAAAAAAACCCTTCATGGGCCTCCTCCTTTAGTGACTCTACCTTTTTATCCCCCACTGTCACCAGCTCCTCCTCCTTTTCCTTATCATGTTTACTATCTGCTTGCTTGTCAAGTAGAGAGCCAGCGAGCGAGCAGGTAGTAGCATTTCCTGTACCCCCTTCTCATTAACACAGTTCTCTGGGCCAAAGGGAGATGAAGATGAACAAACAGGCTGCGATGAAGATGAGGGGCTCTTGTCAGTGGGGCCCCTGATGGAGTGTGGATTCTTATCAATTGCCCAAATATGCTAACCCTCGATGCCAGCCCTTGTTGCCTAGAGTTTACCCTTTGTAAATATGTTGCATAAGGGTCACAGGGACTTATTGGTCACTGTTCATAGAATAATTGATAAGTCAAGCAAAAGCCCTACAGTAGGCTGACCAGATAAAATCCAGGTCAGGACTCATGTAACTTTAACAGTTGTAGAGAAAAGGGAAGTTCAGCCAGTGTCATTTGCATGCAATTAGTTCCTGGTGAAATTCCCTCTTCATCACAACAGTTAAAGTTGCAAGCACTATACTAGAGTGACCATATACAAAAGAAGGCAGGGCCCCTGCAACTTTAACTGTTGTGACGAAGAGGGAATTTCACCAGGAACTAATTGCATACAAATGACTCTGGCTGAAATTCCCTTTTCTCTACAACTGTTAAAGTTACATGAGCCCTGACCTGGATTTTATCTGGTCACCCTACCCTACAGTGAGCCTGGCCCAGCCCTGCCTATACCCTCGCACGCAGTTGGCTGCTCTAGTTGCAGCCTGATGGGCTAGCCTGGGGCTCATCCTCTCCTCCCTTTCCTGCACCATAGATTTGTGATCATGCTGATTACTCATAGCTGGCCTGAGTGACAGGGCAGTTCTAACATACCAGTGGTCAGCCTTCAAAGGAGGAACTTGCTGTTAGGAGCTGAAACTGAGTAATTCCAAGTCAAAGTCCCATTCCACTTTAAACTATGGCAGGAATGTTCTCTTACAGCTCTAAATGAAAAACAAGACTCTCAGCATGAACATAGAATAGTTTTTTTTTAATCTTGAGTCTCATTCAAGGCCAAATCACGGTCATGAATACCTGTTTTTGCTATCCATGAGCAAAGAAAACACTCCCAAAGGGTATTTTTTTTAAGTGCCATGGAATTTTATTTTGAATTAAAGTTTTAAAAAAGAGGCAACAACAACAGAACATGATACTACAAGACACTCAATAAATAAAATTGCAGCTAGAACAAAGGCAGCTGTTGCAGTTACCCAGCAAGAACAAATGCTAAACAGCACAGAACTCCACAAAAACTGAATAACAGCCAAGACAGTGGGGTAAAAGGACTGATATAATGTGTGAACACAAAAGAACTTATAACAGGTTAGAGACATGTAACATCATATAATATAACATTGGTATACATATATACACAACAGAGTAAAGTACCAAACCAGTTTCATGTATTTGGCAATGAATTGCTGTGCAAGATAAGACTTTTAACAGGACGTGGTGGTGAATTACCGAGGTTTAGCTGGAACTCATATTACCCTTATCTTCAAATTCTGTATGTGTAACCTCACTTTGGGGATTTATTTTCATTTGATTTATGTTATGCAGTAATTATAGTGAGGTTCTGAGGAAGCTGTGGCAAAACCATTGTAAAATCTGGAGTCCTTTTCATCACAACAGTTAAAGCTGCAGGAGCCCTGCCCTCTTGACCAAATACAAAAGAGGCCAGGGCTCCTGCAGCTTTAGCTGTTGTAATGAAGAATGAATTTCACCAGGTGCTGCATGTATACGAATGACACCTGCTAAAATTCCCTTTTCTATACAACTGTTAAAGATAAAGGAGCCCTGTTGTCCTTTCCATGTGGTTACTCTAAGATTGAGGGGCACTTCAAACTACATAAACCTATTTGGATGGCAGCTTAGTTGGGCCCGTAGTCAGTGGCATTAAAATCAGCTTAAATGCAAGCATTTTGGATTAGCAATTGTTTGAACTATTTGTTTCTGGCAAGCTCTGAACATCGTTAGCTTTCCAGACGAAATAATTTATTTTGTACGGCATTTAATTTGCATCACTGAAATCATCCAGTGCAGTCTATATCATAGGTTCCAGTGGGAAGGAAGCTCCAGTCTTTGCAGTACTTTGTCCCTAGCACAACCCAAGGTCTGGATAAGTGCCTCTTCCTTTACAAATGTTAATTTATCATAGTTCCAGCATACAATAATATTTACGTTCTGCCAGACTGTGCTTCACACATTGCAGGAAACTGGCAGCTTGCATGATAACATCTGTTTTCAAAGTTTATGCTGACAAAAAATAAAATAAAAAATACCTGCTAATATCCCATCCGGTAATAATCTCTTAGCAGGCATAAAGAATAATGTATAACCCATGACTCCACCAAGAAAGCATTTCTGTCACATTTGTTTCATTGCCACTGCAGCAGCATATCCAAAGCTGTTCCTAGCCGTTTTCACTTATATGTGATTGCATTTCAAAACGTATGGACGCTTCTAAGAAGAATAGGCTCATCTTCTGGGAGCAATCATGTTTAGAGGGGTTTTGGTAACCATAGATAAGCAATAGGAACTTGATTCTTTAGAAAAACAGCACAACGCAGAAAGAGCCAATAAAAACTCAGAGGCCAATTCAGGGCATCCAAATTGGCCTCAATTCAAGTTGTGGCATCATTGTGGCAGGGCCACCTTGCTTCGGACTCGGTGTTGAATCAGAAGCAGGGAAGGCGGCTGCGGTTTCCCAGGCACCCGTAGGCACCCAGAAAAGCTGGGTGTGAGGCCAACTGGGAGCTCACTGGACTCTGCCCTCTCAGCTGCTACCCCCCCCCACTCCCTCCCAGATGCTAAATCTACAGCAGAGAGGAGGCTGGGCGGCTTGCCGGCATGCACTGACGCCTCAGGTAATTCCCTGAATAGGTGAGCGGGTGGGAACAGTGGCTGGCCATTGGGCCGAATCAGTCTGAAGTAGTTCGGCTGCCTTGGGCTGAGGCAGCCCAATCTGATCCCAAACCAAATTCGGTCTGAGGCAGGCCCAATTTGCCCACTTTGAGTTGAATTCAGACTTCGGGACTGAGGCAAAACACAGCCCTAGTATCCAATACTGCTGCTATACCACCACTGTTAGTATTGTACTAGCAGGACCTATCAGTAATACAATTGGAAGCTAGAGCGTCTTAGAGCAATGCTGTAAAGAAACCAACATGCTTGTTTCCAGCATGGAACAAGTCAGCAGAGCTCTCTTCAGCTACCCCACTGCCCTGTTCTGTTGTGGAAATTAAGGTTTCAGCCATTTCCGGTTGCTTTAAGAAGGGCTAACTCCCAGTTGCACTAGTAGTGAGTCCAGCTGGCATTCAGGTGATATTGGATGCTGCTCTTTATAGCAAGGGCTTTGGAGGTACTTTAGGGCCAGGATGCCGAGGACTGGAATCTGATGACCCTTCAGAAGTTAGGGGACTACAGATACCATCATCCTTAGCCAGGGTAGCTTATGGAGATGGATGATGGGAGTTGTAGTCCAGCAATGTTTGGAGGGCACCGTTTTTTGGATTTTTGCTTTTATAGTTAAAAGGAAGAATTATTGATCAGGAAGCATCATTCTTGTTTTTTGTTGTAACACACACACACACACACACACACACACTTTTATTTTAAAATGAAGAGACCCTGGGGCATTCTTGCCAGAGTGAGTGGGATGCAACAGAATCTACAGAATTCAGACCCTCCTGGGCAAACAAGGGCAGTTGGAGTATAATAGTTAATATTGTCTATCTGTTGAGATTAATGTGCACTGTCCGGAAAAGAGTGAAGCACAGACTATGGGCCAATACACAAAAAAACAGGCATGACCTGAAGGCTGCATTAAATGGCTGGCTCCCTGTCGTGGTTGCCTGCCTCTCAGGGAAACCTCTTGTCACCAAACCAATGAATTTACTGTGGCACCGTGACAGCTGGTTATGCAGCTTCAGGTCTCAGCACACGGATTTGCTAAAGTTAAGACTTTAGGGTGTTTGGTTTCCTTAAACACAATCTTAGTTTTTAAGCTAACATTTGATAAATATGAGCCACACTAAAATAAGCCCAAAAGGAAGAAAATCTATCGTTGTGAAAAACATTTCCTTCATCACCCCTACCCCCATGTTTCTTTCCCCTTGGTAATTCACACCCCTGGTTTCTAATCAGCAACAAATCCTTACCATTTCAGCAACAGGAAGTTTTTGAGCCAGACATGAGTGTTTTTCCACAGGCTGAGTAATTGCTAATATACAGCTCAGTGCATGGAGATGGCCCTGAGAGGAGCTAATTTGAAGTGTCCTTTTTTGTGACCGCTTGTTCCATATGTATCAGTGCTACTGATGCACTGCAGAACTAAAGCAATGAAGTTATGTTTGCTTTATCATGGATGACTGGGGTGGCCTATGATCATGGACTAAATTCATCCTCCCCACCCAAAACATTTTATTTGACCTCTGGCAACCATACAAAATTATATTCAAGTTGCGACAGAGGAATTGCTTATCTGTTCTTTTCTAAAATGGTTGCATTGAAGTTCCATGCTTGATCAAACCAAGGGGCCATCTAGTCTAGCACTCTGTTCAGACAGAGGCCAAACAGCTGTAGACCAGGGACCACCAAAGCAGGACATGGTGCAGCAGTATCCTCCTAGCTTCATGAGATTGGTGGGAGATTCAGGACAAATAAAAGGAAGTACTTCTTCACACAACACATAGTTAAATTATGAAATTCACTACTACAAGTTGTAGTGATGACCACCAGTTTAGATGGCTTTAAAAGGGGGTTAGACAAATTCCTGGAGGAGAAGGCTATCAATGGCTACTAGCCCTGGTGGTTATGTGCTACTTCCAGTATCCAAGGCAGTAAGCCCGTGTGCACCAGTTGCTGGGGAACGTGGGTGGAAGGGTGCAGTTGTAAGGTATATTTTGTGTGTGGGAGTAAATGAAGCAGGAAGCTGATTTTAGTTTGGGTGTGGGAGTTTGCTTGCATTAGGGATGGGGTGACTCTGTGAATTTCACTTTCTCCTGCATTCAGATTTTTTAAATCTCAAACTCTGTCGCTAACAGAAATAACTTTGAGAATTTTAGGAAATTCTCATCAAAAATGAAATGAAACAAAATTCTCACCTATCTGCATCAGCCAAATTTAATAGATACAGCTGTTCCCAGCATGGAGATGATCAAATAGAATTAGCCTGCTATGTAGGTGTTAAAGATGATGATGATGATGATGATGATGATGATGGTTTTCATTTCTATACTGCTCCATAGCTGAAGTTCTCTGGGTGGTTTACAACAATTCATAAAACTACAAAAACCAGCATAATAAAAATAGAGCCGATCGACACTGCTGCTTTCTAACGGTTTAAAACAGTTTTAAACCGGTTAACCGGTTTAAAACTGTTTAAACAGCTAAAAACAATTAAAATAAATGATGGTTCTTAAACCGTAGACACAGATACCTCATCATATACCATGAAATTCTTGGGAGGAGCCTGTCAGGAAAAAAAAAAGCCATGGCAACCCAAATTAAGCACTAACTTACCTGAATACACCCAGTTTCAAAGCCAGACTTTGAGAGCCTTGTGTCTAGATGGACGGATCTATCATTTCAGTTTGTCCCATGTTCATTTTTGTTGGTTTGTTTTAGGAATTGCAAATTCTTTTTGTCCAGAATATGGAGAATGTTGTGAATTTGGATAAAGTCTGATCCAAAATGAACTGAAACCAAATGCCCACCCACCCCTGCTCGCAAGGCTTTGAATACTTGTCTAGATGAAGAAACCCATGGGGTAAGTGTAAGGAAGAAAAAGGATGCAGTGTCTACAGCCTAGAGTAAAAGACTTAGATTTATTTTCTGGAAATATTAACCAGTGTTTGGTAGGGTTAGGCATATCGGTCTACTTCCAGTCCAGGTCAAGTCCACATGTCCCCCCCCCCCCCATTAAATTAAACTTCTAACAGTTTTTTTTTTACTCATAGTGCACGTTTTTAAACTTTTAAACTAGGCTGACCATATGAAAAGGAGGACAGGGCTCATGTAACTTTAACAGTTGTAGAGAAAAGGGAATTTCAGCCAGTGTCATTTGTATGCAATTAGTTCCTGGTGAAATTCTCTCTTCATCACAACAGTTAAAGTTTCAGGGGCCCTGCCTTCTTTTGTATATGGTCACTCTAGTATAGTGCCTGCAACTTTAACCGTTGTGATGAAGAGGGAATTTCACCAGGAACTAATTGCATACAAATGACCGGCTGAAATTCCCTTTTCACTACCACTGTTAAAGTTACATGAGCCCTGTCCTCCTTTTCACATGGTCAGCCTATCTAAACGGCATTGTAACACTGAAGAAGTACAAAAGTTGATAGATCACTTAAACTTCGATCCACACCTTAGTCTGGGAAGTGCAGATGAGGCCTGTTAATATTGGCATTCACAAAGACTGTACTGGAATTCCTCAAGCATCCCTAATGTTTGGAAAAGTTTGAATAAGCAGGCCTATTGGGGAAGAGGAAGCAGCCATACAGCACTGCCCCAAAGACTGAAACCTAAGGCCCAGATCTATATTATATGGTAGGGTGACCAGATTATGACAATCAAAATCCCGGACCCCCCCCTGCCACCCCCCACCCCCCCCCCACCCAAAACAACCCCCCCGTGCACCCGCGCTGCCCCCCCCGCGCCGCGCTGCGCCGCCCCGCCCCGCGCTGCGCCGCCCCGCCCCGCGTTCCTTACCTGGGCGTCCGCTTCCGTCCGGTGCTCAGAATCTACTGAGAAACAGGCTTCCTGGCCTGTCTCTCAGTACGTGCCGCGTGATGACGTCATCCCCCTGGCGTGCTACTGAGGGACAGGCCGCGAAGCCTGTTTCTCAGTAGATTCCGAGCACCGAGGGAAGCAGACGCCCCTGCGTGTAAGTGCCTTGCGCTGCCCACCTCCCGCCAGCGCCGCGTGACCCCCCGCCACCCCGGTTTTCCCCCGCTGCCCCCCAGTTGCCCCAGATCGGCCTAGGTTTCCAGGTTAGGACCGGGAAACCCCGGGCCATCTGGACACCCTATAATATATGGGAGATCTGTAATTGGATCTCCTCAGGTTTATTTGAACTGAACCATAGTTGCATATGTATGTGAGCTTAACCCTTCCTCCCCTGTTCCATTTTCTTAATCAAAATTGCTCTCCCAGCTGCAATTTGCCCCAGGCAGTGGAAATGAGGAATGCAGGTATATGTATTCTTGTTTGAAGAGGATGCTAGATGTTTTGTGGACAGTACCAGATGCCCATCAACATACAAAAACCTGATACAAGTTTTATCACTTGCAGAAGCGGAGCACAGTAATTCTTAAAGTACCATGAGCCCTTGTTCAGCCATAACAAAAGATTTGTGGATCATTTTACTCAAAAAGGCAGCCTCTCCAGCCCTCTGTAAACACTACGCAGAAAATCAGGAGACCCAGCTGAATGGGGTGAGCTGTGATATGTGTGTGGGGAAGGCAGATTCCCCCAAAATCAAGTGGAGTAGCCTTCTGCGTATGGACCCTTCCTCTTGCAGAAGACAGATCCTGGATCCAGTCCCTTATTTATTACTTTGGCAAAATACATCAAAATTCTATTTGCAGGCAGCTAAACAATTCTTGCAGGCTGAGTTTTGTCATTGTTGATGTTTCTGAACATAACAAATGCCCTTCCCCAATGCAAACCTTCAGCAGCAATTTCTTTTTAAATCAAAAGGCTCCAGGGAACACGCTGGCTTTATGTCTCCCAGCAGGAGGCAGAATGCCAAAGCTAGAGAGAAATACGCTTCTTTCTTCTTTGTCTTTGCCATCGTCATCACCATCTTCGTCATCTTCATCTTCAACGTCATGGTGTCTTCTTCGTTCGTGTCTTTGTTGGAATCTTCTTCTGTGCCACTGAAAATTATAGTCACTTTAACAAAACCATAAAAGAACAATCCATTGGGCACCATTGTAAAAATCCAGCAGAAATATCTGTGTCCCTTGCATATAAAGAATGACATCCTGTACATAAAGTATTGTAATGTACCACCTGCTTCATGTTTGGCCAAAAAACACACGAGACGAGTATAAAAATTTTGGATGAGCAGTTTGGAAATGAAGACTCACTGAGATGACATCCTGATCTCCAGAAGGATTCAGACTGGAGCTAGCCCAGGGTGGCAATCTGGCTCAGTGGTTTGAGCTCAGTGTGTCATTTAGATTGCCAAGAGTACACACTTGAACATATGGGAAGAAATATCAATAGACAGATGCTTGTAATCTATGCATGGGACAAACATTCAGAGGATGATACACCAAGCACTCTACTGGTGCAAGTTCCATTTATTTCAATGGGGCTTGGATGGGCTGTGCATATTTGCAACTGTCCCCTACAAGATAAATTGATTTGCTTTTGTTTTTCTCACCTGGGATTGTTAAGAGGGACTGCAGTTTTTTTTTTCCTATTTTCCTGTTGCCATTCTTTTGCAAATGTTTGCAGGCATTTCATGCTGCTTCTTGCTTCTGTAATGCCAGGGCTATAGGAATCATGGTGTACAGTATCTTGATTTTCCAGCGCTGGTCACCCACCACAAATTACTTGCTCCAAAGCAGGTCTACAAAGCCAGAATGAGAACAGGTTAGACCAGAGAGAGAAAGGTGCTTGAATATATCAGTGTTAAGAGACTCATGGTGCAATCCTAGGCATATTAATTCAGAAGCAGATCACATTGGTTTCAATAGGGTTTGCTCCGAGGTGAATGAGCATAAGGATTGCATCCTATGGTTGTACCATTATGCACATTTATCTTGGAGCAAGCCCCATTGAACAAAGGGGAACTGACTTACGGGTATGAATTGAATGAATAGTTAATTAAATTATATACTCCCCAACTGGCAGATGCCAACCCCCAGCCAAACAATAATAACAACCAAAAAATAAACACAACAATGAAAATCTCAAACATGCACAGGAGAAAAAACATGCAGAGTAGGTGAGGACAGGCTCCTGTATCTTTAACAGTTGGATAGAAAAGGGAATTTCAGCAGGTGTCATTTGTATACATGCAGCACCTGGTGAAATTCCCTCTTCATCATAACAGTTAAAGCTGTAGGAGCCCTGCCCTAGTGACCAGATGAAAAAGAGGGCAGGGCTCCTGCAGCTTTCACTGTTGTGATGAAGAGGGAATTTCACCAGGTGCTGCATGCATACAAATGACACCTGCTTAAATTCCCTTTTCTATACAACCGATAAAACTCCAGGAGCCCATGTCCTGCTTTTAATATGGTTACCCTAAGGATCACACTGTAAGAGGGCCAAACAAAATGCTCTACTCCTTTGGATTTCAGTGGGAATGTTGCATGTTTCTTTTCTTTATCCCCATGAGGGGAGGGTGGAATTTCAGGTTAAAAATGAAAGAAGAGAGATTTAATCCCCGCTACTGATCACCATTGTCTCAATCTAAATTGGGCCCGTGCATGCTTACTCTAAAGTAAGCGTGCCAAAAACACATAGGTCTGCTATGCACGATTCGCAGAACATTTCATTTGGCCCAGACTCTACATATCATGCAGCAGAAAATAGAGACATTTTTGGAGCTAAACATTATTCCGTTTCCCTCACCTCACCCCAGTATCCAGTATTAGTCAGACTCTCCTCTGGAACATTATGGAAGTACTGTATATATGAGGGGAAATGCTATTCTTATGTGTCTCACGGGGTGCGGAGGAGCAGCAAGAGAAGGAGCTTGACACATTAGAATCATGATTCCAAGAAACCGTTCGAGACTATGCAGAATCACCAACAGCTGGGATTCAATAACCTACTTGAGCTGTAGTAGAAGTTTGAGAAACATAAGCACCACTCAACCCAGGTGGAATTCCTGTTAGCCTGTACGAAGCAGAAATACTGAGCTTTTGTGAGGAAAAAATAGACCTGTTTGCCTTCCTCCTAAAGCAGCTGTGGAACAAAATAAAATCACAGCTGTCAGATAGGAACAAGAAGCTACACATCACAGAGAGGAATTAATAAAAAAAAATCAAGTTTTTTCTGCCGCATTTATGAATAAATTTAGGTGTGCTGCTACCAAAGAATGAACTTCTCACCAATCTGCCCTAGCTAAATGCAATAGGTACAGTTTTTCCCAGCATGTAGACGACCATGTTGAACCAGCTTGCCATAGCTGTTCAAAATGAGGAGCCAGAAGATGTAGCAACCTTTATTCAGCATCATAGAAGTGGTTGAATAAACAGGGATCCCAACCTGGACTTCTAAGAGCAAAGCACTCAAAACCTTCTCCTTAAATTGATGAATTGGTCAGGGTCTCTCTCTCTCTCTCTCTCTCTCTCTCTCTCTCTCTCTCTCTCTCTCACACACACACACACACACACACACACATACACACTATTATAATCTCAAGCTCTTTTCATCATGTTTATAAAGAATTTAGTGAATTTTATTAAGTTCATGGTTGTTGTTTTTTTAAACACCATCCAAATGAATTCCCACTCATCTGTACCAACAAAGAACTTGAAGATGTGGAGTAACAAAAGCCAGTGGAGTAACAAAAGTTGTTTCAGCAGAGCCTGTAGCCCTTTTCAGGTGTTAAGCCTAAAGAGGATAAGAACATAAGAAGAGCCATGCTGGATCAGAACAAGGTTCCATCAAGTCCAGCATTCTGTTTGCACAGTGGCCAACTAGCTCCCTGTGGAAAACCCACTAGTAGGACTGGATTGCAATGGCATCCTCAAATACTCACAAGTTCTTATTTCCTTTGACCCAGTGAGTACCAGCTTGTCTCCCTGACTTACCGATTTTGCTATACTGAGTGGCAACATCTGGCAACAAGAAGACCTTGAACAGAACTCTCCACAAAATATGGGATCATTATAAAGTATAGAACTTCTATTCAGTAGAACTATTCTTCAGAGCAGCAAAGTCAGGACTAGTACACACTGGGATGTAAGGGATGGGTTGATCATGTATGGCCCCATACCCCATTCATGAGTTTATGTACCCTGTTCAGGCTTAATGCCTGAATAGGGCTAGTATTCACTATAAGAAAAATTCCAAAATCTATATTTGGGCACAACCTTTCCTATGCAAATGAAAAGTCAGAAAATAGTGCAGAAACATTAAATTTTTCCAGAACTCATAGAATTGGAATGGGCCATTTAGATCATCATGTCCAACCCTCTGCTCAGTGCAGGGATCTAATTTAAAGCCACCCTCCCAGATGGTTGTCCAGTCTCTACTTGAATATATCCAGTGACAGAGAGCCCTCAACCTTGCATGGCAGTTTGTCCCATTGCCTGATTGCTAGGAAGCATTTTATGATGTTCAACCAAAAACTATTTCCCTATACTTTTTCGTGTCCTACATTCTTGGATGATAGAGAACAGGTTGCAGCCTTCTTCTGTATGCCAACACTTTAGGTACTTGAAAAATGCTATCAAAGTTGTTTCCTTTCATTCTCAAGGCTAAACATATCCGGTTCTTTCCATTTTTCCTGAGAGAATTTAGTTCCTAGCCCCTTGTTAATCTTTGTTACCATTGTCTGACTTGTTCCAATTTATCTGAATCCTTCCTAAATTTTAGTGTCCACAACTGAACACATTATTCAAAGTGTCTTCTCCACAGGCAAGTTGGTAAAGAAGGTATAAAAGATTGATCACTGATTATTTTCTCCATTCCAGCAGTCCTTGGGAGAGGTCTGGTGGAACCTGAAACCATCACAGCACCTGATGCAGCCTAATTTAAATGGTTGCTGCCTCCCCCCACCATATTTCATCTTGAGACTGCAAGCAGATGCAGTCTCTACGGTTTGAACATCTGTCACTTTTTTCTTTCCCCTGTCTCTTTTTGATTTGTTTGACACCTTGCCTTATGAAGAGTTACGCCCTTCCCCCGTGTCCCGGCATGTGGGTGCGGGGAGGCAGTTGCAGGTGGGGGGGAAGAGAGAGACATACCTTCTCCCCATTGGTGGGAGCATGGTGGCGCCAAAGGCGGGGTGGGGCAAATGAGCCTATATTAGGCCACCGTGCTCATTTTCCCGCCTCTTCTTTTCGCGGCTCCCTCCCAGGATGCAGTGTGGGTTCATCTGGTTGCCTGTTAGGGGGCCAAGTAGGAACATTGCCCATAGTCTGATTGGCCTGACCTATGGTTTTTTTTGCCTACTTCACACTGTAAGTCTGGAGAGAATGTCTTAGGAAAGATTTATATTTTGGTTACAGGTTAATTCAGTCACTAACTTCAGGCAGGTAGGGGCGGGCATGATTAGGAAAGAGATGGTGAGCATTCTGTGGCACCGTTCAAGTTCAAGTGCGGCCCCAGTGGGGGGATAGAGCTGACCTGTGAGGCCAACTCAACTCGCTTCACCTCATGTTGGGCAGCCTCGGGGGGGGGGGGACAGACATAGAATGTTTTTGCCCTATACCACCCCTGGCATAGTTGCTGGGGTAGAATAGGGCCCACCCAGTCTCCCTTTGCAGATCATTAATAAATGTGGCCCATATTTTACACCATATATATATACATGTCTTGTCTTTTTATTTCCCCCCTCATCCCCCCGCAACTGGAGAACTCAAAAGCTTGTACACTATTTTGTAACCTTTAGTTGTCCTATTAAAGGTATAGTTCAGATATGGATTTGACCCCCCCCCCCAAAAAAAAGCTGTCATGTGAATGACAGGTAAATCCCCAGGCTCAGACATGGATCCTTGCTTGCAGATATGGGTGGTCAAGAGTTGACTAGTTACAATCACCTTACTCCAGTTTAGATAAGGGGCTCAAACATCTGTGGTGGTCAAGCCATCTCTTTGGAAGATGATCTGGCAACCCATGAGCTAAACACTGCAGAGGAGCTGCCTGTGTTGGGAGATCAAGCCTTCTAGGCCTTTGGGAGAGATGACCATCAATCCTATCCTTCACAATGTAGTTAGTACCTTCTCAGATTCAGAGGCAGAAGCCAAGAGGCCACCAAGGCCCAGGGAACACAGACATCTAAAGGTTCAGGCATGACCAGGTGCCAGACACAGAAGTGCACACCTAAGGAATAAGGATTCCACATGAGTAAAGGTATACTTAAGAGCAAGCTTCTGCTTGCAAGTAGACTATTCCTAAGGTGGCACCGATGGCCTGCAGCTGTGCTCTTGGTAGAGCTAGAAAGGCTCAGGCTGAAAAGCTTTGGTTCTAGCCACAGAGTGCTTGAACAAGTTATGTGTAGTAATTCTTAGATGGTTACGTTGTATTTCTCTGATAGCCTCACTCTTCTCTGGAGTGCTCTGTGTTTGGACTGCCTACTGACCTTATCTGGAACTATAGTTCCTTAGTTTCCTTTCTTTTAAGCAGTAAATTTGGCAGTATCCCTGAAGTTTGTTTTTGAAGCAAGAAACTACCTCTTAGAAACATGATAGTAGCCCTAAAGATAGCTCTAAAACAGTGGAAATTCAAGATCCCCGTTCTCTTCCATTGTGTGTGTGTGCACATGCGCACACACTACAATCCTATCTTGTCTTAACTGGGAGTGAGTAGGGATGTCTGAGAAATCCACAGTAGATTCAGATGAGTTGGGATTTCTGTGAATCTGACTTATGGATTCTGCAGTGTACTGGGTTCTTACAAGTTGTGTGGATTCCATGGACTTGCAGACCATTTTTTTTTAAATGGGAGGAGTTGCACAAATTCAAACTTGTAGTAATTGACATTTGTGCTAATGCAGATTTGTGCAAGTAGAATGAAATCCTTGTACATTGCTAAAAAAAAAGAAGATTCCATTAATGAGCAGATGATGGAATGAAAGCTGCCTGTCAATCCACAAAATGCAGAGGGAACAAATTTAACAAAATCTGTAACCTTAGGAATAAGTGTCATTGAACTCAGTGGGAGCAGACAGACATGTGTGGGACTTATTCTTGCATTTTAATTGTTCATAATGATTGTCAGAAATATAAGGAGCTCTTGAGGAGCAGGCTGGAACTACTTCAGGGGCACCTCGGGGCCAAATTTCCTAGAAATGTTTGATGCAAAAAATATCTGTCCAGGCTTTAGTTGAGTCTCTCTTTTTATACCTCATTTCTTCATTTGGCTAGCAATTTTCTGGCAAACTGGTGGGGGGGGGGGCGCAACTTCCCCCTTGCTTCACAAATGGTAAAGTTCTCAACTTTAAGAGAAATTTACAGTTTATAAAATCCGCTTGTGGAGGTTTCAAATTGAGTGATGGGTTAGATTTGAATGGTTGTAAACTGGGACTTGCTTCCCAAATTACAACCAAGAGGCACAGAGCACCTTTACAAGCCCACAAATGTCTTGCCACCAAACCACTTAATACAATATGATTTTCAGCACCCACACACACACACACACACACACACGTGGAATCACCTCCAGACTCTAGAAAATGAAGGAATTACAGGAACATTCTTGTTAACTTTACATCTTACATTGAAATCAGTGCTACAGCAAAGGGATTGGAAAATCTTATAGACTTACAAGAGGTACTGTGCTGAAAAAGAACCCAGTGAACTCAGGAAGTCAGATGCCTAATTTATGGATGGATGAAATATTAGAATATGGTCCAGTGATGAAGCTTGAAAACATATATTATTTCTGATATTATTAGTGTTGTGCCAAATCCTGCCCCCTATTTTCAGGAATCTTTTCTCTCCCTGTAAAAGAGGCATTATTTTTTCCTGCCTCTTTCACAGGGAGGGGGAAAATTTCAGAGAATTTTCTCCATGGGAAGGGGGACAGGGTTTTTACTAGGGATGTGCACTGACCCCCCGGATCGGATCGGATAGCGGATCAGAATCGGACCTGGGGGGTCGGATCGGATCGGATCAGATTGGAGAATGGTCGGATCGGATCGGACTGGATGTCCGATCCGGATCGGATGCCATTTTGAATGCTTTTTCCCATAGCCAAGTATTGTTTTACAAAAACGCCTATAACTTTTTCATTTTTAAAGCTAGAAGGATGAAACTTGGGCACATTGTAGAATGGTTAGGGATAGTTATCTGTGAGATATTTCAGAAAGTTTGGTGCATGCATTTTGTGGCAATTAATTTTTTAATAAATACCCAGGAATGCCTATAACTTTGTCATTCTTAAAGTTACACACATGAAACTTTGTCACATTGTAGGTGGTACCTTGGGACTTACGTGTGTGAAATTTCAGAAACATAGGTGCTTGCCTTGTGTGGCAATTAATTTTAGAAAAATGGGTAGTAGTGGGGTAAATACAGTTACGCCTCCCATTTTTTATTTTTAAAGATACAAACAGGAAACTTGGGCACATTACAGGTAACACTTGGCTTGATATGTGTGTGAAATTTCAGAAAGCTAGGTGCTTGCCTTGTGTGGCAATTAATTTTTGAAACAATGTGGAAAGAAACACCTATAACTTTGTCATTTTTAAAGTTACACATATGAAACTTTGCCACATTGTAGGTGGTACCTTGGGACCTATGTATGTGAAATTTCGGAAACATAGGTGCTTGCCTTGTGTGGCAATTAATTTTTTAATAAATACCCAGGAATGCCTATAACTTTGTCATTTGTAAAGTTACACACATGACACTTTGCCACATTGTAGGTGGTATCTTGGGACCTATGTGTGTGAAATTTCAGAAACATAGGTGCTTGCCTTGTGTGGCAATTAATTTTTTAATAAATACCCAGGAATGCCTATAACTTTGTCATTTGTAAAGTTACACACATGACACTTTGCCACATTGTAGGTGGTACCTTGGGAACTACGTGTGTGAAATTTCAGAAACATAGGTGCTTGCCTTGTGTGGCAATTAATTTTAGAAAAATGGGTAGTAGTGGGGTAAATACAGTTACGCCTCCCATTTTTTATTTTTAAAGATACAAACAGGAAACTTGGGCACATTACAGGTAACACTTGGCTTGATATGTGTGTGAAATTTCAGAAAGCTAGGTGCTTGCCTTGTGTGGCAATTAATTTTTGAAACAATGTGGAAAGAAACACCTATAACTTTGTCATTTTTAAAGTTACACACATGAAACTTTGCCACATTGTAGGTGGTACCTTGGGACCTATGTATGTGAAATTTCAGAAACATAGGTGCTTGCCTTGTGTGGCAATTAATTTTTAGAAAAATGGGTAGTAGTGGGGTAAATACAGTTACGCCTCCCACTTTTTTATTTTTAAAGATACAAACAGGAAACATGGGCACATTACAGGGAACACTTTGCTTGATATGTGTGTAAAATTTCAGAAAGCTGGGTCCAGGCATGTGGTGGCAAGGTATTTTTGAAACAATGAGGAAAGAAATGCCTATAACTTTTTTTATTTTAAAAGTTAGAAGTCTGAAAGTTGCTCACTTTGTAGATGGGTTAGGGGTAGATATGTGTCAGAAATTTCAGAATGATAGGTCCAGGCATTTGATGGCTATGGAATTTTTAGATTAAATGTTTCAAAACCTTTTTGTGGTAATGTACTACATTTATTGCAAGCAAAAATAATCTCCTAGTATTGCTGGAAGAGAAAGATTTTGTATGTATTCAATGTCAAAAAAGCTCAAAAACCTTTCCAGTGGCTAAATGGAATTGTACAGATGCCATGATGACTGCTATCCAGATATGTTGAGATTTGTTGGGAGCAGTGGGCAGTGTGCCAGTATGCTTAATGTCAGCATTATCTATGTGTGACAGCTTCAGCAATGAGATGTTAGCTAGGGAAAGAGACACTGATGTGCATCTGTTTTTCACTCTTCTTAAACAACAGGAGGTCTCTAAGTTTGTGATGAGACTCATCAATAATCTGAGAACACAATGCAGATATATTTTGGGTACTTTCGCTGGTATGCCACTAATCAGGCCACCAGATGTGGCCTAAATTACACTATGTAGCAGGAAAGAAGAGAGGAAGATTCCAAAGCTTCTTAGTATTTCTTTCTATGCCCCTTTCTCCAGAGTACTTTGCAAATGCATATATTCCTGTAATGCGTGTCTTGGCTGCACATTGTCTACATGTAGGTGTCTCAGTGTAGATTTAGTTGTAATTTGATGTTTCATGTGTAAGTAGGGATGACTGGATTTTGTTTAAGCATCCATTTACAGACAGATTTGATTTTTCTTCTCCCGTTAAGAAAGTTTGAAATAATTTTGTAATAATTTATGTTAGTATGTAACATTTAGCATATTGTCCCCCATTCCATTCAACATTTCCCTGTGTATATTTTCCAACATGGAATATTTCTCAGGAGAAACTTGCAGATTTTTCTGCAATTACATTTGCATAAATTTCAGGAACATAAAAAAAAAAAAAAATCCGGAAGTCCACCCACATCACTTTGGCCAGATCTACACCAAGCAGGATAAAACACTTTGAAAATGATTTGAAAACTGTATATAGAGTGTGTCATGGCCCCCAACAGTTGTCAAAACTGTTATAAACCATTTTAAAGCAGTAGTGCAGATCCTGTCTTGGAGAGGCTGGTCCACAGCGGATTCCACAGGTTGGATTCTTAGAAATCCAAACTCATTTTAGTCCATCTTGAATGTCTCCCGCATGCCTATGTGTAAGTAGTAGGGATGTGTATCGTATCATTAAAATGTACGATAACGATACAATATGCTCTTTCTCGTGCATGAGTTTAACGATAACGATACGATAGAAAAACCTCTGATAAATATCTAATCCAATAATTTTCAGCCCGATTATACTGGATTATCGGACTGCCATATAAATAAACCTATAACTTCTGTGTTTTAAAAGTTAGAGGCTTGAAACTTGGTCACAGTGCTTATGGAGTATGCCTAAGTATGTGTATGAAATTTGAGATCAATCCCTCCAATCCTCGATTTTATATGAATTTATTAAAGATTGTTTAAGTTCTGACAGGTCAGAATGACAGCTTGCCACGTGCGTTCATTCAGACCTGTCAAAAAGTTGCAAGATCTTTTAAAAAATCATATAAAATCTAGGGTTGGAGGGATCGATCTCAAATTTCATACACATGTCTAGCACATGTTGCTACACATACGTGCCAAATTTCAGATCAATCCATCCACCCCTGTATTTTATATGAATTTTTGAAAGATCATGCAACTTTTGACCTGTCAGAACTTAAACGTTCTTTAATGAATTCATATAAAATCAAGGGCTGGAGGGATCGAACTCTTTTGGGCATACCCCAAAAGCATTGTGACCAATTTTCAAGCCTGTAACTTTGAAAATACAGAAGTTATAGGCATTTTTTCTTTAAAAAAATCAGCTCTATAGGGCACAGTGGGGCTGCAAATTAAATATTGGATTTCCGATGATTATCGTGAAGATGATACGATTAGCCTACGATATTATTGGAGATGTTAATTTTTTTGGTTCGAAATTCCGATAAAATATGATATTTTCAGGTGTGCACATCCCTAGTAAGTAGGGATATTCTGAGAGTCTGCGAGGGAGGTAAAGTCTGACAGACTTCTCCCCCCCCCCAATTCAGCCTCCTGCACCCCGCTCACTGAGTCACCACCACTTGCCGGACCTGTTTGTCAAGCAATCTGCAAGTGGCTAGTGGCCACCCGTCCCCTTAGCAAGCCACCATTTTGTGTATAATGTCATCTCAGGGTTTTCTGGAAATGTAATGTTGCATAAATGGCAGCTGTAAAGGGGCGAGAAAAGATGGAGGTGAGTCCGTCCATCCCTTTGGGAGGTTGACTATATTCACAGAGAAGTTCAGAATCCCACATGTAGGATAAGGAAACATGTAGGCTAATCCTAAGTGAGAATCCATGATATATCTCAATGGGAAAATTGTAGAAGAACATTTGAGTTCATAAAGTTCGAAATAATGGCAACAACTGAGTTTACTGAAGAGGACTCAGTAATGCTGTGGTCAGACTGTTGAATGCGGCTGGTTATATGGAACACGTGATTCCGTTGATACAACAGCTTCACTGGCTCCCAGTCTGTTTCTGGGCAGAATTTAAAGTGCTGGTTGGCAAGGGATCAGACTACCTGGAAGACTGCCTTCTCCCATATGAGCCTGCCCAGTCCTTAAGACCTTCTGGAGAGGCCCTCCTTTCAAGATTGCCACTGTCAGGGATATGTTTGGTGGTGGCATGAAAGGGAGCCTCCTTGGTGACTGTCCCCAGGCTGTGGAACTCCCTTCTGAGAGAGGCAATGTTTGCTCTCTCTCTCTGCTGTCCTTCTGCCAGGAGGCAAAGACCTCTTTATTCAAGCAGGTCTTGGGTATGTAAGCTGGCCTGTTGGGTCGGATGCTATTTTTATTCTGTTATCGTTGTGTTTTCAATTGTGCTTGAATGCATTTCTTTTATGATTGTTTTAATCAAGCTTTCCTTATGACTGTAAACTAGGGGTGTGCATCGGATCGGATCCGATCCACGATCCGAATCCGATCCGCCCAAAAATCGGGAAAATCCGATCCGATCCGATCCGATCCGATCAACCTCCGATCCGATCCGATCCGATCCGATCCGACGAGGTCCGATCCGGATCGGACGCCATTTTGAATGCTTTTTCCCATAGCCAAGTATTGTTTTACAAAAACGCCTATAACTTTTTCATTTTTAAAGATAAAAGGATGAAACTTGGGCACATTATACACTGCTTAGGGACAGTTATCTGTGAGAAATTTCAGAAAGATTGGTGCATGCGTTTTCTGGCAATTAATTTTTTAATAAATACCCAGAAATGCCTATAACTTTGTCATTTTAAAAGTTACACAAATGAAACTTTGCCACATTGTAGGTGGTACCTTCGGACCTACGTGTGTGAAATTTCAGAAACGTAGGTGCTTGTCTTGTGTGGCAATTAATTTTTAGAAAAATGGGTAGTAGTGGGGTAAATACATTTACGCCTCCCATTTTTTTATTTTTGAAGATACAAACAGGAAACTTGGGCACATTACAGGTACCACTTGCCTTGATATGTGTGTGAAATTTCAGAAACATTGGAGCTTGCCTTGTGTGGCAATTAATTTTTGAAACAATGAGGAAAGAAACACCTATAACTTTGTCATTTTTAAAGTTACACACATGAAACTTTGCCACATTGTAGGTGGTACCTTGGGACCTATGTGTGTGAAATTTCAGAAACATAGGTGCTTGCCTTGTGTGGCAATTAATTTTTTAATAAATACCCAGGAATGCCTATAACTTTGTCATTTGTAAAGTTACACACATGAAACTTTGCCACATTGTAGGCGGTACCTTGGTACCTATGTGTGTGAAATTTCAGAAACATAGGTGCTTGTATTGTGTGGCAATTAATTTTTGAAACAATGAGGGATTCATTGGACAGCACTTGCCCATAGGGATTCATTGGACAGTACTTGCCCATAGGGATTCATTGGACAGTACTTGCCTATAGGAAATCATTGGAAAGCACTTGCCCATAGGAAATCATTGGAAAGCACTTTCCCATTGAGAAATACAGTTATGCCTCCCACTTTTTTATTTTTGAAGATACAAACAGGAAACTTGGGCACATTGTAGACTGGTTAGGGATAGTTATCTGTGAGAAATTTCAGAAAGATTGGTGCATGCGTTTTGTGGCAATTAATTTTTTAATAAATACCCAGGAATGCCTATAACTTTGTCATTTTTAAAGTTACATACATGAAACTTTGCCACGTTGTAGGAGGTACCTTGGGACCTATGTGTGTAAAATTTCAAAAACATAGGTGCTTGCCTTGTATGGCAATTAATTTTAGAAAAATGGGTAGTAGTGGGGTAAATACATTTACGCCTCCCATTTTTTTATTTTTAAAGATACAAACAGGAAACATGGGCACATTACAGGGAACACTTCGCTTGATATGTGTGTAAAATTTCAGAATGATAGGTCCAGGCATTTGGTGGCTACGAATTTTTTAGATTAAAAGTTATTAACCTTTTTTACACAGAGGCTGGGGCTGTCAATTGCACCCTCCCGCCTCCTGGGAAGAAGAAGGAAACACTTTCTCTCATCTCTTTGATCCTTGCACGCTTGGCTGCAACTGAGCTAGTATCCATTACAAAAGGAGAAACAAAGTAGCACTTGGCTCGTGTCTGCTTTGATACTTTCACTTTTACTGAAGCAGAACGGCTGAGCCTAGGATCTCTCTCTCTCGCTGGGATCGTTACAGGAGAAATTTTCTACAGTCTTCAAAGTGGTGTGTGCAGACACCTTGCCACCACATGCCTGGACCTATCATTCTGAAATTTTACACACATATCAAGCGAAGTGTTCCCTGTAATGTGCCCATGTTTCCTGTTTGTATCTTTAAAAATAAAAAAATGGGAGGCGTAAATGTATTTACCCCAATACTACCCATTTTTCTAAAATTAATTGCCATACAAGGCAAGCACCTACGTTTTTGAAATTTTACACACATAGGTCCCAAGGTACCACCTACAATGTGGCAAAGTTTCATGTATGTAACTTTAAAAATGACAAAGTTATAGGCATTCCTGGGTATTTATTAAAAAATTAATTGCCACAAAACGCATGCACCAATCTTTCTGAAATTTCTCACAGATAACTATCCCTAACCAGTCTACAATGTGCCCAAGTTTCCTGTTTGTATCTTCAAAAATAAAAAAGTGGGAGGCATAACTGTATTTCTCAATGGGAAAGTGCTTTCCAATGATTTTCTATGGGCAAGTGCTTTCCAATGATTTCCTATAGGCAAGTACTGTCCAATGAATCCCTATGGGCAAGTACTGTCCAATGAATCCCTATGGGCAAGTGCTATCCAATGAATCCCTCATTGTTTCAAAAATTAATTGCCACACAATACAAGCACCTATTTTTCTGAAATTTCACACACATAGGTCTCAAGGTACCGCCTACAATGTGGCAAAGTTTCATGTGTGTAACTTTACAAATGACAAAGTTATAGGCATTCCTGGGTATTTATTAAAAAATTAATTGCCACACAAGGCAAGCACCTATGTTTCTGAAATTTCACACACATAGGTCCCAAGGTACCACCTACAATGTGGCAAAGTTTCATGTGTGTAACTTTAAAAATGACAAAGTTATAGGTGTTTCTTTCCTCATTGTTTCAAAAATTAATTGCCACACAAGGCAAGCTCCAATGTTTCTGAAATTTCACACACATATCAAGGCAAGTGGTACCTGTAATGTGCCCAAGTTTCCTGTTTGTATCTTCAAAAATAAAAAAATGGGAGGCATAAATGTATTTACCCCACTACTACCCATTTTTCTAAAATTAATTGCCACACAAGGCAAGCACCTAAGTTTCTGAAATTTCACACACATAGGTCCCAAGGTACCACCTACAATGTGGCAAAGTTTCATGTGTGTAACTTTAAAAATGACAAAGTTATAGGCATTTCTGGGTATTTATTAAACAATTAATTGCCACAAAACGCATGCACCAATCTTTCTGAAATTTCTCACATATAACTATCCCTAACCAGTGTATAATGTGCCCAAGTTTCATCCTTCTATCTTTAAAAATGAAAAAGTTATAGGCATTTTTGTAAAACAATACTTGGCTATGGGAAAAAGCATTCAAAATGGCGTCCGATCCGGATCGGACATCCGGTCCGATCCGATCCGATCATCCTCCGATCCGATCCGATCCGACCCCCCAGTTCCGATTCCGATCCGCTATCCGATCCGATCCGGGGGGTCAGTGCACATCCCTACTGTAAACCACCTTGAATGCATTTTTTCTTAGGAAGGTGGCGTACAAATGATAAATAAATTAATTTGGCTCAGTCTCTTAAGATACAATCCCATGCATATTTAGACAAAAAAAGAGGCCTACAGCTCCCAATATGCTGGAAGTTGTAGGGATTGCTTTTTTTGGGGGGGGGTCTAAACATGTATAGAATTGTGCCCTTAAGGGAATGACTGCAATGGAGGCTGGTGGCTCCAATGTCAATGGGGTGGTGCATCTGTTCTGGGTTTCACTCAGAACCAGTCAGAACGCTAAAGGAACTATCTGAGATGTGGAAGCTCCTTGCATAGCTTGTCTAGAGTTCTGACTGAAACCTGGAGAGGATTCACTGCCCCACTGACATCAGAACCGCCCACCTCCAGTGCTTTGATGCTGTGGTCCTTAGCCCCCACCCATTGGGAATCTGCCATGGTCTCTGATTGGCTGATAGGGGAGTCTCTGAGTGCAGGAGTTGAGCTTCAGTGCTGAATATAAAGTGCAATTTATATGCATTGCTTTTCCACAGATGAACTTAGCTAGCTATGGATTTTGAGTTTTGGCCTTAAACAGTAAAGATAAACAACACCCTTTCAGTTGATGGCCAACTCCCAACAGATCTCTATCTGTGAGCTGTATAACTATTTTTAAGTGAACAATGAATCACTGACAGGAGCACAGTGGCAAGATGCTGAAACAGCCCTTCTAAGTAGGTGAACTAGAGAACAATCTCTATTCGGTAATTCCGTTATTTTTGGAAGAAATGGACCATATGAGCAGCAGGTGTGTATGCTAATAGAATTACTTTCTATTTTAATTAAGCAGCATTTCCCTACAGAGTAATTGCATATGTTGTTTACTCTACTTTTTTTAAAAAAAGGCCATTAAACTCTTTATAATGTCTTTTCTTCTGAGTCTTTAAGCTATGGATCTCAAGTCTCAAGAACATTTTAATCCTAAAAGGCATATTCTCAGTTAGTCATACTCAGAGGACTTGCTGTTCGTATCCTGCTGTTCTTTCAGAGCGCTCCTGTGGAGGTTTGAGGATGGTGGTGGGAAGCGAGAGAAAGGACATTACAGGGGATCTTCCACTTCTTAAACTGGACAGGGAAGAAGGTATGGGTGGCTTTTATATCCCCCCTTACATTTTCCTCACTTTTTTGTTCATCCCCCTTGTTAATCCAGTAGGAGGGAAAATAACTACAACAAGCTCCAGGCCGTTTCCAGAACAATGGGTGATGGGGTGCTACAGGCTTGGCGAATTGCCCAAAATTGGACTGAAAACTAAGTATGTCAGAGAAAACTGTAACAGAATCAAATGAGTTTGGATTTTATGAATCTGACCTGCAAATTTCGCAGGGGACCAGCTATTCTTGAGTCACATGGATCCCATGGATTAGCAGACTGGATTTTTTTTTACCTTCCAGAATGTTGCCACAAATTTAGTAGTAGAAAAAATACATAAAATAGAAAAATGCCGGTTGAAAATTTGCATTTTCCCCAAAGGCTAAAGCATGGAAACATGCATTGGGGTGGGAATTTGTGCATTTTCGCACAAATTTGGGAAATTGGAAAAAAAATCCAATTTGGTCAAATACCAAGTGGCAAAATGAAAGGCACCTGACAATCTGCAAAACACAGACAGAACGGATTTTACAAAATCCATATATCCCTACCAAATATGTTCCTTCCATGAACTTCCTTAAAGGAGAAATCCTATGGCCCCTAGACAGCGCCTGGGGGAAGTAGGACATTTCAGACTGATGGATCTGAAGCTAGAGACAGTGATCTGACCTCAGACCCAGGAGTCCGAGCTCCCTACTCCCTCACCCGTCTCTTTGCAGCCTGCACAAAGAAAGCCCTGCCAGCTGCTTCTACGAGCTTGCAAATGTGAGCTCGTAGAGGGGTGAAAGGGGATGGGAATTGGAGGAGACTGGAGACATGGGGATCCAAGCTATCCCCAGCTGTCTCCACCCTACTTCCCACCCTGAAGCCTCCGCTAGATGGGGGGAAATGCAAGTAGCCTGTGGGAACTAATAGGGTTGCACCCTAAGTTAATTTATTTTAGGACCCAAACCATGTTCCATATTAGTGTCAATGGAACTAAAATCCTGCTCCTCCTCCAAGTGATATATTGAAATTTCAAATTTGGCCACTACAGAATAATTACTATACAAAAGACATGGCTCACTATTCACCGGGAAAATATGCTCGGTTTCTTTGTCCTGTGAAATCCATGTTCAATGGGGATAAAACTTTCATGAATCATTTCTTCTTCCTACCTTTCCCATCGCTTCCATTTCATATTTCCTCAGGATTTTGATCAGACATGCAGACTTCTGTATTTTTCTACTAGGTAGGCCTGCCATGGTTGTGATTTTTGTTGTATTTGTTGTGAGGTTTGAACTTTGATTTGGCATTTGATATTACTTCTAACTGTACCTAATTGTGGGTATATAGTAGAATGCACTCTACTTCCTGTCTGCTGTTTATCTCTTTTGAAGATTGTCTAGCAAGTAATCTCCCCAGACAGTGAATTGTATCTTCTTTATTCTGAAACAGTTCTCCTAATCTCTTGCTCATTCTTAACTCCTTCTCTACTTCCTGGTTCCTTTTACTTCCTGTATCATCAGCAGAGACCGCTGAGAAGTCTAGTACTGAGACTACACTACAGCTGCCATGATCAAGTGGTATCCAAAGAGGAAGATGGACCTAGTTTATACACCTGCATATATGCAACACACTTGAAAATGGCTGTGCCATGCTTCCTGCTGATACCTATAGAAATCCAGAGTGTAACAGCCATTGCTATGGCGACAGAGCAAGTTCAGACTATAGAAAAAGGTATCCATGCATTTGTATTGGTATTTTATTCACTGGCACTTTAAATGATAGCTTCTGTTGATGGCTTTCCCCCATCCCAGCTAGATCAAAACAAAGGTCCCAGTAATACAGTACCAGAATGTCATCAGAACTGCTTCCCATACCACCTTGGCAATGTATGGGTGAAAGAACCCATAGAGTAATCCAGTGTATCTGTACTCAGAAGTAAGTCCCACAGAGTTCAATGGGGCTTACTCCCAGGTAAGTGTGTATACGATTGCAGCCTAAATATAATTTGCTATGATGAAAAATCATACATTTATTTATTTATTACTTTTCCATACCTCCCAATAGCCAAAACTCTCTGGGCGGTTTACGACAACTAAAACCACAAAATGCAGCATAAAATACATTACACAATTTTAAAAGTATAAAACTACATTATAAAATAAAAGTAGAAACCAGAATAAAACCTAGCAGCAATGCAGCAACTTAAAATACAATGGCAGATTTAAAACAACAGAAGTAAAAGACTAAAATGCCTGGGAATATAAAAAGGTATTTACCTGGTGCTCGAAGGAACATAATGTAGGTGCCAGGCGAGCCTCTCAGGGAAGCTCATGAATCTCCAACAGTCAATGGATTCCACCATATTTTTGCCTCTGAAGTAAAGGGGGAAATATGTCAAATGTTCTACCCTCTGTCAACAGGTAAACTTATATTTGGGCAGGATCTGCACTACTGCTTTATAATGGTATTGAAGTGCACTGACAACTGTTGGGCCCATGACATGTTCCATATACTGTTTTCAAACCGTTTTCATAGTGTTATATCCTGCTTGGTGTTGATCTGGCCAGATCTAGCCAAATTCTATGTAATTTTATTTTCTTTCTTGTTGTTTCTTTGTTTTTAGAAAATTAATACAATCATATTTTTAAAAAAATCTTTTACAAAGACAAAAAGAAAGAAAGAAAGGAAAACCATCCCATATAAGGGACCTGACAGAAGTGGTGCAGAGGGGTAGAACTCTGATCTGCCTCCCAGGCATGATCCAGCAGACAAGTCTGCTTTTGCAAGGCTTTTCTGTTGAGAAAAGAGCTGAGCTAAGAGCTAATGTGATGAAAGATAGAGGGTAGGATAGAGTTGAAGCTGTGAGTGGAGAGGCTCAATCTTGGTGAGTCTTCTCATTCTATTTTTCTATAATATTTGAATGGCGTTGGAGCAGGGTGATGCTCACATGGCAAGGGACCACATAATTGGTTCTACCCACATAGTTCCCACATTCATTCATTACCTCAGCTACCTTTGACTTCATATATGGATGTTAGGATGTACTTCACATAGGGATGGATGGTCTCACCTTCGTTTGTGCTCGCCAGGCGCTCACTGAACAGCACCCACCACCTGCACCCACTCACCTCTCGATAGTCCAATGAATGCCCGACACCTTATCCTTGGGGTTTTCTGAAAAGAGGCCATTTATGCAACATTAAAGTCCAGTAAACACGTGGCAGCTTGGTGAACAAGATCTGGGAGGCTGAGCAGTGAGGGGACTCCACCCCCTCTTGGACTCCTGCAACATCCCTAGCTTTACATTAAAATGTAGCTGTGTGTGGTAAAGTAGGAAGTCAGAGGAAAGGATCTTAGCTTAGGCTGCCTCTACACGAGAGGTTTAAAGCTCTTTCAAGTCTCATTAAAAATTTTACCTCTACATGAGCGGAACGCAAATCGGGAGTTGAGGCGCGTTATCTATCCGATTATGCGCATTATTGAATGCACGTTAAATAGCGAGTTTTATTTTGCTGTGGCCGTTAAAGCACATTTTGACTATGTGAACAAGCGATTCTCTGCAGTAACTACTTCTAAAGCGCATTTCAAACAACTGGTAAGGCCACCAGTTGTGCGCTCAATTACCTCCTGCGTACAGTCATTTACCATAAAGCGCTTCCGAGAAGATGCGCATAATCAGAGAACCAGGCATCAAACCAAATTCTTGTAGAGTCTTAGTCTCCTCTCTGTCAAGCTAGCTTTCCATGTGCAGAGATATTTTAGTGTGAAGGGCACTTTTAAACAGTTGATCCTGTCACATGGATGGTTTTCCTGTTGCTCCATTGCATGGGGTGGGACTGCCGCCTCAAATTCATGCAATTTCATAAAGTGATTTTTCAGGTTTAGTTTTTTATAGCAATATGCCACCCTTCAAAAAGCCGGTCATGCATTGCTGTACTGACATCAAGTATTAATATTGTCTTCATTTGACAAAAGACTTTTATCTTCTTTGTAACACATGAAATTTACACAAAAGACCATTTAGTACGAGGCTTAGAAATCTCAATCTTATCATGGTGATTTAATTCCATGTTTACTCTAGGATTTATATGTATACAAATCAAACAAGCAGGAAAAGTCCTGTAATCATAGTTGCTTTGAGTCACTCCCAAATTTGACTTTGCTTTAGAAAATTCTACTTTCAAGAGGAAAAGAAATCACTCCAGACAACCATGATTCCTGTTGCTTGCTTTTGTGTGATTTTGTATGGGGGTTTGTTCTTGTTTTTTTAGCTGCCAGGAAAGATGGAAGATCTTATTGGAGTACATTTTGTTCCTATTACAGATTTAAACATATTCACTGAGCCAAGCTTTCTGAAATGTGCTCTAGGGTAAAGTAAACACAGCTTCTATTCATTGTTGGCAAAGCTACTGCAGGATGATACATTAATGTCAAATCACTGAAAAATCTGAATGCTGGGCCGCTGAATATGACATGAGTGACGCCTCTTACTAATGCATTGTGGAAAAGAATATCAAGACTTAAAACCAATTTGTGCTCCTTTTCTTAGAAGGTAGACATGCTGGATAAAGAGGGATACTAAGGGATCAGAGGACATGGACTCAAGCTCCCATAGCCATATACTAGGATTGTGAGTATTGTCCTTTATTTTAGAAGTTTCCAGTCCACATGAACATTTAAAAATTGGTACCATATTTTAAGGTATATTGGGATTATTTTTATTGATTGATTTGATTTGTACTCCACCTTTCTACAAAGAAAAATGGCACTCAAGACAGCTATCCCCACTTTCATTGACAGTCAACACTTCTGAAGAATTACTAGCATGACTCAGTTTTCAATTTGAAGGGACGTGGTGAGCTCATATGATTTTACTTGTTTCTAATTACACTGCTTATGTGAATATTCTTGAATGTTGTCATATAGAAGCTTGGGTCAAAAAACGATAAAAGCATATACAATGAACGAAATGCACAGCAATTACTTCTTGCATTTTTCTTCACTTGATAATGAACAAACATTAATTGCTTTGATTAGGACATTTGACATTTTTTAGGCAGTTTAGTCTGGTGATTTACAAAAATGACATCCCACCAATATGCCTTTACATTTATCTGTCCTGATTATAGTTGCCTACATGCTGATATCTTCACAGATTGATATGGAATTATGAAACTAATTTGCTTGTCACTCTGCTGAATTCGTGACTTTCTGTTATGAAGGCTGACTCTTGCAGTGAATTTCCTTTAGATGTAGCCCAATAAGATGGTACAAAACTATTACTGCAATTTTGTTTGATTTTTCTGCTTTCTCACTTTCTCCTACATTTAATTACTGTTTTTATTTGTTGCTCTGAATTTGTTTTTCAAATATCTGTATTTTATTGAATGTGCCATTCAAAATAATTTCAGATTTTGTCCTTCTTTGCTTAAAACCTATAGGTGAAGAAGTGGTACACAGCCAGAAAAAAAGGCAACTTTTTAAAGGGAGTCTTTTTCAACGTGTCCCTTCTAATTAAAAACTAAGAGTCCTTCAGGGATGACAACTATTTAAGTAAAGCAAACTTCTCTAATGAAAACCAGCTTGAGTGAAGTTGCATACACTAGAAATGGGTGAGAAATTTCTTTGGTTCACATTTCATTGTGAACTTAGCAAATACTTGCTTTCTGAGCAAAAAAACAAACAGGACCAATCTTTGCTGTCAAATTCCATGCATTTCTAAAATTTGCAATACAGTTCAAAAATCCTCCAAAGTCTCAAAACCAAAAACATTCACAAACATTCATACATTGTAAAAATGCCCATAAAACTGGTATATTTTGAAAAATGTGCACAAAATGCTTTATTCATTGGGATATTGCTTGAAAAGGGCATACGTTTGGAACAAGGTGCACGAAAAAGCACGCGGCTGAAAAAATGCATAGAAAAGTGCTTATTTCTTAAAATGCACACGAAAATTGTACACAATTTCATGCGGCATTACAACACATGAGCCAATTTGGAAACAGAATGGAACAAACTTAATACTGGAACAATGAGAAGCAGAGCTAAATCGAGTTTGATAAATTCGTCATCTCTAGCACACACGTGTGTGCACCCCACCCACAATCTACCTATAACCAATGATTTCTTGTTAGTGTACAGCAGGACTGGGCCTGTATACACAAGGGCTGTTGACCACATGCTGTCCACTGTATCCCCCTCCCTACCAATGGTGGCAAAATTGGCAGGGATTTTGTTTTGCCACTGCTGAACGTGGAGTGGCTGGAGGCAGAGATGTGGACCAGGGGGTTGGGTAAAATGCAGCCCCCAACTTCTGGAAATTGGCCACCCCTTGTTTACAGCCCCCCGTATCCTTTATTTGCAATGATTTCTCCATCCATTTATATGGAAAGGGAGCTCTCAATACATAAGCAAAGCAGCTTACTCAGTTTAAATGAAGGAGATCTGCTGGACTCTTGACTGTAGCAATACATCATATGAAATTTGAACTCACGATGTGATCTTAAATATACGTTTGGGAAAGAAATTACATTAGCTACCACATATTAATGAAAGGAAGCAGCGATTTCAGGTTCCTTAGCTTGGAAAATCTGGAAAGATTTTCCATTGGAAAGAAAAGTCATAATCACTATCTATAAAGCTATGATCAATGGACCCCCTGTGTTCTAGTTCAATTAAACTCTTTTTCAGTATAGAATTTTGAGTACTAAAACCTGACCTCTGCACATGATGCTTGAGGGCACATTTCCCCATCGGTTAAGAAGATGATCATTTTCTCCCCTTCTTTCAGAAAGCAAATTTGAAGCTGATTATGTTGCTTCAAATATGAATTGAACAGACACCCATGTTCTTTATATCAGAGAAACAAAGGAAAAGACTCAAGGAGAGGGAAGCAGGCGCAGCATGTTTTGAAGCTTTTTATTCAAAAAGGGGAAACTTGAGCACTAACAAGCAAATGTATCAGGAGAGCTTCAGGCATCCAAGAGGAGGCATGAAGTGAAAGATTTGAAGGGAATTATAGCTTATGACCAAGGCAGGATCTACACTACTGCTTTATAATGGTTTATAATGGTATTGACAACTGTTCGAGCCCAGGACACATCCATATAACATTTTCAAACCATTTTCAAAGTGTTATATCTTGCTTGGTGTAGATCTGGCTGAAGAGAGTTTTGATGTATACACAGAATGAAGAGTAAAGGAAGACACTAAAATAGCATTTGCCATAAGCATATAAAAAGCTGAAAAAAATCATAAGAATCATCCAAAAAAAAATGAGGGTTCAGGAACAAGCTTTGGGGGAGGGCATGTAAGCATTGGCAGGGAGAAATACATAGGTCCAGGCCCTTGTGCTAGGCTGGGCTGCCTTGGCTGGAACAGGGCAGCCAGGCAGCGCTCAACGAGCTCACAGTGCAGGTGCCCCGCGAGTTCTACAGTCCCTAAACAGATCTGTCAATTTTGGTCTTGCTGAGTTTGTTAGGTTTAAAAGTCAGAGCTTGCTTAAAAATATATATATATCTGTATACAAATGTATACAATTTTTGTGTGCATTATTCCTAACTTACACATTAATGTACTTTCCCTCAAATATTTGCATTGCTTAAATGCCGTGTTGTGTGCACTTTTGTCAAATGAATGCATTTTTGTGTGCATTTTTTGTGAGATGAAAAATGGAAATGCCCCTTTATAGACACCATAGTTTGAGACCTTAGACTTAGGAAATGCCAGAGCCCCCATCTTTGTTGAAAATAGTGGCTCTCATTGCGGTAAGCCCTGTGGGTGTATGGGTTGATGTGGGCAGCGGCTCACCATTGCCCTGAGTTGGGCCAAGGTGGCCTGAAGTGCTTCAGATCACCTTGTTGCGTAAATCGCTTTGTGGATCGTTATTCTGGCGGGCTTGCCAATATCCAGAACCAGAATCGAAGCAGGCAAATCAGTGGGAAAACAGATTTATTACAAAATGTTGTACAACAAGTTAGCCTAGTAGGCTAACGCCACAAAGCAAGGCTAACAAAGAGAAAATGGCTACTCGATGCTTTTTATACTTTCTCAAACTATGAGCTAATTCTCATGGAATTCAACTCCCTTTCTCTCTCTGCAGCTCGTGTAGCTGATAAAGCAGAAGCTGCAATTTCAAGGAGACAAAAAAGCAAAGAGAGACAGTTTGCCAGACATACAGGGTGCAAAGTTAGTCTAAAATGGCGTTGCATTGGTTCAGTTATTATGCTACTACAAAGCCCATTCTACTACAAAGCCTATTTTTCTATCAAACTTGGCCTAATCTGGTCCCTATCCGGATTTGGGCCGAGGTGGGTCAAATCAGTCCACCTTGTTTCGGATTCGGGGTTTGGGCCCAAAGCGATGTTCAGCCTAATATAAACAAACACCTCTCACTTTGCTGAATTCATTGGAAGCAAATTTGTGTGCGATACAAAAACCACATAGGAAAATGTTTGAGAATCTATAGTTCATCGTTGTTATTTTTTTTAATAATAAAGCATCTCTTATTATTTTGTGTAATTCATTTTCCATGTTGAATTTGTAGCTTTTAACATTTCATATACCATATACGTATATCTCTCTTATCTTGATTTGTTGCTTGTGCTGTTTTCCTTTGCCAAACAAGCTCTCAAGCTGAGGTATCAATGCACATGGACATCTCTAATGTTGGCAGTCTGCAGATTGGAAAAGCCAGAGGGAACCAAAGTTGACGTTCTCTACTCAAAAATGTACTGGCTTACCTTTATGACATGCTCCACTACTCTGGAAAATGCAAAAATTAAGACTGCCTAAAACCTAAATCTTTCAGAGATGCTGTGCTTTCTGTCTTGGCTTGGTTTCAAAAATAAAATAAAGCAACAACTTGTGTTCCTATTTTCAGAAGAGCTTTTTATAAAAAAAAAAAATGGAGGACCATTTTTTAAAATGATTTGCAGTTATTCAGTCACAGTGTCTTTACTCACTGTATGTTATATTTGAATGTATTTTTATTTCTTGTATGTGTAGTGTGCACACAGATTCTCTCCTCACACCTGCCAAATTATTCACTGAAGTGTTTGTGTAATTATTTTACACAGTACTACACATCACATACGATCATTTGCATGGTCCAGTCCTATACATGATCTTGGAAGTCACACTGTTTTCAATGGAGTCTGCTTCCACTTACATGCCACAGGGTAACAACCTCAGTTATTTGATGTTGTTCAGGACTGTCATCATTGAGGAAAGGGACACAGCTCAGTGGTAGAGCACCTGCTTTGCATGCAGAAGGTCCTAAGTTTAATCCCCGGCTTCTCCAGCCATGGCTAGGAAAGAATCCTAAAACCCTGGAGAACCCCTACCAGTCAATGTCAACACTATTGACGTAGATGAACAATGATCTGTCACAATTATAAGGCAGCTTCCTATGTTGGGCAGCTGCTGAGGCACTTGTGCCCCAGGAATGCCACCATTGAGCTTTGTGCTACCATTTTTTCTCCTTGCCATGCTCACTTTCCCATCCAGGTAAGCGGAGACAGAGATGTGGTAACAGTGAGGACTGGGCCCCCACTGGCTGCTCTTCCTCACCACTGCCAACTCTTTACTTTCTCAATGGCTTTCTGGGCAAGTGAGAAGACAGGTATGGAAGCCACCTCCATCATAGGCAAACATGCTGATGGGGCTCCACTACAAACATTTGTGAGCCCCGCCATTGGATAATCTGGAGTCATCCCTGATACTGTGGGCTGCCTACTCCTCCATCCGAAATATGTAAGGCAGAGAGTGACTTGGAAGAATGATAGCAGGGGAAATGCATGCAACATGGCAAAGACTCAAATCACAGGGTAGACACACATTCTGTTTCAACAGTGTTAGCTGCAATATTTTAGTTCATTCATTCATTCATTTGTATCATGCCATTTTGTGTCAAAGGACTCAAGGCAACTCCCACACATCAAACAATAAAAAAATAAAATAAGAAAGACAATTAAAAAAAATGCAAGCAGGAGGCAGTAGTGGCACTAGGAAAAAAAATCAGGGAGGGCACAGAAGGGGCAAAATATATTTCTAGGTGGGCGGGCTGTACCCCACATGTTAAGATCTCTGACAGAAAAATAATGGTATATATCACACTAAAAATGCCATGCTAACCATATATTCTGAAATAAATCATATATTGATTAATTTAGTTTTTTTTTAAAAAAATAGCATGTATTAGCCAAATTCAAATTACCGTAAGGAAAAAGACTTTCAAACATAGTAGAGTCACTCACAACACAAGCATTTCCTTGACATAGAGCTTAGACAGACAGAACACTTTCTTTAGAAAACAGTTACTTTTGAACCAGTGCAGACATAACCCAGAAGGTAGATTCTTAGGCCATTTCTACACCAGGCTGTTTGCCTGGGATGGCCCCCGGCTGGTCCCTGTGCACCGATGGTGTGTATTAGATAGTTCCGGGATCGCCCTACCTCCCTGTGAGCCAATGGTGTCTATTCGGTATTTCCGGGATTGCCCTCCCTCCCTCCCTCTCTCTACACCCCATGGTGTAGAAAGGGCCTTAGTGTAAGAAAAGTAAGAGCAAACTGAGACACCTGGGCCCTGTACACCTAGGAAACCCAATGCATATGAAGTAGTAGTCTAAAGATCCAAAAGATGAAGGTTTTGAAGATGAAGCTTCTCATAAAGCTTGGCGTTTTTAATTGCAATCCATTGCCTTTTTAATATGGAATAAAAGAAATAAGAGCCATTGAATATGATGGGATTAAATGATGAGTAAACATTAATAGGCTTGCACTGCGAGTAAATTCTCCTCACCCCCATTTCTGTCCTAATTCTCTGAGGAGAAAAAAAGGAAGATGTGGAGAAGGTACAGATTAATCCTTTCCTTCCCCTCTCATTTTTTTCTGGCCTACTGTCCTGAGAAATCAAGGAAGAGATCCATGGAATAAGCAGATTAATTCTTCCATGGGTGTTCTACCTGGCTCTGGTGTATAGTTTGGAGAAATGCCAAGAATAAGTTTAAGTATCAAGGGTTATAAGTGTGACGGAGTTATGAGTGAATGCCCCCACCCCAAACCTCAGTTATCTAACCCTAATTGATGGGGCGGAAAGTGGTTTCACTAGAGGCAGAGCCAAGGGGATCACCCCACTCCCAGAAACCTCTCCAAAATAACACAGAGAAAGCAGTTTGTGGCAGAGACCACTTATTGAAAGCAAAGGGAGGTGGGAAAGGAAGAAACCCATTCTACACACAGGCAAACTGAGGCAGCAGGCAAATAAGAGTCAGTGACTGCCAGTGAAAGAGTTTGGGTTACATAATCACAGGTTTAAGAGGGAAAAAGTGTGCCACATCAAACAGGAAGAATTTAGCCAGGAATATATGTTAATTTGCACCATGAAAGGGGGAAATATTTTTTTAAAACCATATGTTCACAACAAGACTGAGATGCATTATAAAGCAAAAGAAAATGGATTCTGGGCCCACATTTACAAACAGTACAACTCATCAATCCCTTTGCAACATTGAAAACAAAGGGGGGGGAGGGAAAACACCAATTTCTCTCACACACAAGCATGTTTACATGGGAGTAATTTTCATTGAATTCAGTGAGACTTACTTTTGAGCAGACTTACATAGGATTGCTGTATAAATCCCATCATTTAAAAGCACATGGAGCACTTGGCTCACACAAACATATATCAATGCCAATTTGTATTCTATTATAATCAAAGCCAATGTGTATATAATAATACACATTGCAGCATCATAAATGGAAGAGGATAGAATCCACCCACACCAAGCACTACACACACATACCAAGCCCAAATAAATTTTTACACAACATGGGAACACAGACTTAAATGCATTCCCTATTCAGTCACAACCCCATTAAAAGATGTTTACATGAATTTATTGAGCTCTGATGGGAATGGGTTTCGCAAAAACAAAAGTATTTGTGCTGAGGGAAATGCCCCACCACTGTAGAAAAATGATCCCCTGCCCACCCGGAAATGAACAAAGGAGATCAGCAACCACCAGCAGCAAGAAACATGAAAATAGTAATAAGATCATACCAGGATGATGATAGTGATATTCTTGAAACTGTCTGAATCTCTCCCACCCACAAGCTTAATGAGCCTAGAGGAGCCAGCAGACGCTGCTGCTGCCCGCCCACCCCCACTCACACAATGCCTGCTCAGACTGAGCTGGCCAGACAGGCTCCTAAGAACCAGTGTGGGTATAGTGGTTAGAGAGTTGGATTGGGAATTGGGAGATATGGGTTCTAGTCCCCATTTGGCCACAAAAGCTCACTGGGAGGGAATGATTTCCCCACACCCTGCAGCCCCCTGTGCACTCTCAAAAGTCCCATTGCCCTACTGGACCTCCAGTAACATGACATTGGGCTTAACTCATTGCTTGTTTGCTATTTTGGATTGTCATCTATATGCAGTTTCCTGATAAAACTTAATGTTCCCAAGTGATTACGGGGGTCTGAATGTGAAATTGCCTACAGTGAATCTACACTCAAAATAATGGCGAACGTCCTACTGATTGGTTAGTAGCATATCATCTCCAAAAGATAAGGATAAAGAGAATAGAATGTGTATTGTTGAATCAGAGTCCTTTAGGATTGCTGTCATGTGTTCAAGTTGGGCAATTTGAGAGCCAGTGAGGCTAGTGATTAGTAAAAAGCCTAGTGATTAGTCATCATAGAAAGAACTCTTTTGAAAATGTTAGATATTTAGCTATTTGTTACTTGGAAAGTCTGTCTGCCATTAATCAGTAACATCATGGCAGAATGGACACAGGAGCAATTATGTCATGTGGTGGCAAAATGTGCTGGCCAGAAGGATCAGCAGTCAATAGCGACCAATCGCTCAAGCAATCAGCAACGGAACACTGTAAGACTTGTGGGAAACTGTTTGCTATGTTTTGATTGGCAAGCAATGCATTCACTGGTCATGACCTTAAACGCCTTTCTGGAGCCATCATCATGCTTGAATATACAGCACATACATGCCTGTGTCATCACACACCATAGGTTACAGACACAGACCATCAATCAATGTGTGTGTGTATACAGGTTTTTATTGAATGAACTTGAAAGCTCTATGGAAATTGGCTGAGTTTATATTCACCTCTGGATTTAGTGACATGTTAGAATGAGGGGGAAAAACTGAATTCAAGCTGGACTGAATCCTAGTTTATTCTCTAGCAGAGGGCTGAGCCAAAATGCCTCCTCCTGCTTTGGTGCCCTATTCATATGCTGTAAAGTTGGAGGTGGCAATTTGGGGATTTTGAAGGGCTGTGAAAATGGGTGAAAGTACAGCTGGACTCTTGGTGGCTGGTGGACACTCCCCTCATTCCATCCCTCCAATTCCACGGAGAGAAGGCAGGAAACATTGACTTTACATTGATTGGCTTCATGAAGGAATTGCATTTTGAATCCCTGCTAGCTTTTAACTGAACCATATTTGCACATCTCAGTAAGGGAAGGGCAGACATGGAAGTCTCAAGGATGAGGCAAGGGAATTGGAAATGGTTGAGGACTGCTTGGGAGGCTTTTGGGAGGGCATTTTTTCTGAGTTCTTAGATTGGCTCAAGTAAATTCTCTTCCAAAAATTTGAAGAGATATTTCATATGTATAATCTCCATGTTAACCCAAGGCTAACATGAAACAGCTCACACATCTCTAGAAGCCCAGCTTGAATAAGAACATTTATCAATATTTTCTGAGGGCCCTGTAGGGTTATTCAGAAAGTGTATGAATCTCATTGTCAGGGCTCGGCCGTGGACAGCTGTCTGAGGTGAGTGAGGAGCTGGGAACCAGGAACCGTGGGACAAAGCAGTAGTCTGGAGCAAAGAGTAAGTAAAGACTGAAGAACAAGCCAGGAAGCAGGATTGAGGAGCAAGTCAGAAACAGAGGACAAACCAAAGAACAACTGTGACATATCTAACAGTCCCTTACTAGGCCCTGGCCCCTAGAAATCACTGGATAAGTCACTCAGCTGGACACGGAGTCCAGACTTTCCCTAATATCACTCCCCAAATTAGCTGATATGAGAATTTTATTGGTCTGAAAATCATGCAACATGTCCCATTCGCAATCCCAAACAAGAACACAAGTGGAGAAATATTCACAAATTCCGAAATTTATGATTGCATTTAGAAAATGATTTTTTTAAAAAAGGTACACTTTAAAATGTTCTACCTACCTACCTACCTACCTATCTGCATGCATTAGGAGAAAAGTGTGTACTTTCCCCATTTGAAGTGCACACTTCCTGAATGAGACAAAAAAGCAGTTCGAAATCCCAAACTGGAATGTGCCAAAACAAGCTCCAAAAAGATTTTTTAGAGAATGTAGGGGCGGATCTACACTGCTGCTTTAAAGCGCTTTAAAGTGCTTTGTAACAGAAGTGACAACTGTTTTGGAGTGTGTCCTGGGCCCCAACAGTTGTCAGTACTGTTATAAAGCATTTTAAAGCACTTTAAAACAGCAGTGTAGATCCTGCCTAGGTCAGCTCGAAAATAACTGCTTCCTCCATCCCTACCTAAAATAACCTGCTGCCACCAGTTACTGATTTACCAAGAGCCGTGGGACCTTCCCTTTACGTACTTAACTGTGTGTATCGAAACCAGCATGTGGGGTGGGAGATGCCAATCTTATAGCCCAGCCAGACAAGAACACGGGCAGTTAAAACAAGGGATGCAGAAGGATTTCATTTTGGATTTTAAAAAAATTATTTGTATTTAAAACGTTTTAAAATGTTTTAAATATTTTTAAATATTTTAAAATATTTTAATTTTGTACTATGTTTAATTATATTTTTAATGTTTGTGTATCTCTATTTGATTTAACTGTACATGTTTTCCTTTGTAAGCCGCCTTCAGTCTCAGTATTGTGAAAAAGATGGGATATAAATAAATATAATAATAATAACAATAATAATAATAATATAACCATAATTTTCCCTGTTCACACCCTCTAAATTTGAGAAGGAATGCAAGCACATTTTTCAGGCAAATCTCGAACATTCCTGAGCTAGTGCCTCCCCATCCCACTTACAAAAACCAACTGGACTGGCCATTGAAATTTATTTATTTATTCATTCATTTATTTATTTATTGCATTTGTAATAAGACAACACACTTGAGGGAAGCAGGCTAGTTTAGGGGATGCAGGGCAGGTACACATAGCTTTATCTTTCAACAGCTCCGCATTACTCCCCATCACCACAGCATTTGCTGCTGGAGGTGGCTGCCTCACTCTGTCTAATGGTAGGGCTGGCCCTAATGAGCTCAATTGAGGCAAGTCTCTCTCTATCGCTCTCTTTCATTCTCACTCAATGCCATCCCTCCATCTCTATGGGGATAATAACAACAGGCCTTTTGTAAAGATTAGAAAAATATGTTCAAGATGTGCAAACATGTGACATATTATTGCAGCATCAGCTATATACACTTTCATTATGCAAAGATTCAGCTCTGCCTTTCAACGTGTTGGAGGTTAAAAGAAAAATGAAAGAGGAAAGGAAATGTACTTTGCACTTTCTCTTTCCCCTCTCTGTCTTTTCCTCCCTCTCCCGTGTTCTTTCCTCCTTACAGCCTCCTTCGTCTGTGACATCAGTTATCAGGAAACAATATTTGTATCATGGTCTCTTGTCAATGCTCATGCATATTTGATATCAGTTTTTCCCCTTCTTGATCGCGTTATTAGGATGAACTTTTTACCAGCTCCAATTTCAAATTCAGGACATTGGATATTTCAGAGTATACAGCCCAAATCACTTTAATCTGTGAAGGAGTCCAAATCCTAATCTGTACTGATATTTCTTTTTCTTTTAAAGAAGAAGAAGGGGGAGATGATGCAGTCAATGTCTGTTTCATGGCTCAGCTTGTTAGATTTTTGACAGTAGCATTTGTCACTTTATATAATTCTCCCACCCCATCTCTGGAGCTTCTGCATATCTGCCAGAGCTCAATCGAAACAAAACAGAATCCATGCCCTGTAGTGTGATGGGTGGTGGTGCATTCTGATCACTCTAAAAGTGGTGGTTACTTCACCGCAGAGTCCAAAACTGCTTCCTGACACTTGCTGCATAATGTAAGCAGAAAACAAACAAACAAACAAACAATGGTTGTGGAATTCAGGTCCTGGATCCAACCCAAGGGCCTCAGTCCAGAGATACAGGCAAGTGGATATTAATAGGAAGGGAAGCATGGTTCAGTTTTGGAACTAGGTGTGCATGGCCAGATCTACACTTTGTGTCAAATCATTTCAAATGTGGAATAAAAAGCAAGAAATAACACTATGAAAGCCAGATATAGAATGTGTAATGCCCCCCAACAGTTATCACTGTACTTTAATGCTGCTATAAAGCAGTAGTGTAGATCTAGTCTATGTTTGAGTCTCTGGTTTGGTGCACTGATCCAGCACCTAGAACCACATGCATTGCACGGTTTTGCACATGCAGTTCCTGTTCCAGTGGAGAAAGGGTGAGTATAAGCCTGCTTGTGACTGCTTATGCTTGCATTGCCCTGCTGGGGTTATGAATTTCACTGCTCATTGAAATTTCAAAGTAAATTGTCAGGTTCTTGGGAGAAATATATGAGGAATGTCAAGAGAAACATAAAGAATCTGAACAAACGCTAGCAAAATGCCTTTGTGTGATTCACACGACTACACAAGATGCACCAAATCAGGGAGTCAAACTTGGAACAGAAACTGAACCATTATCTGAAAATCGCTGGTGAACCTGAATCAGAACAGAACCAGAAAAACAATTTAAAAAGTCAGGTTACTGGTTCAGAATAAGCCAAAAAAAAAAGAACACTTGATGTTGGATGCTCACTGGCTCTACCAGAATCACTATGAGCACACAAATTAAAACCAATAGTTAGGAAGATTCAGGCTTCTGTGTTTTGCCTTCTTCAAGGGATGGACCTCAGAAGCATTAGGTAGGGATTGGACAGGAGGGCTGCTTCCCTTTTGCAATTGGAGTTGGGTTAGCATACTAGTTACAATATGGAAGGGATGAACATATAACACATACGTGAGGCGGTACAACAATGGAAGATAGGTGATGTATGATGTATATATCTATCAAATGGACTTTGCATGTTCAGTACAATGAACATATAACCATACATAATGTGCAGTAGGGATATACCTGAAACAGGGATTAATCTATGAATCCAACACTGTGATGGGAAAACAGGAAATAAGATTACAGAATGACATGAAAAGCAGAGAAGGATCAAACGGGGCCCATGCAAAGGTGTGGGTACGAACATACATTTTGATGGGGGAGGATGAGATGTTTAGGAAGGGTGTAGGACCTCAATCCTGTGGCCAAATCCAGCCCTTCTAGGGGCCCAATCCAGCCTTCCAGGGTTCCCCAGATGGCCATGCCTTTTCCCCTGGCCCCACTGTTTTCCCCAACCACCAATTCGTGGTTTCCTAGCTTTTCTGTAGTCCCACCCCTTTTTAAAGGTTGAAATTCCTCTCCTAAGGCTTAGTTACTGGCAGTAAGAGCTTTAAACAAAACTATGCTGGTATTTCGGCCTTGCCCCATTTTGGGCCTTCAAGCCAATCCCTTTTGCATTCTGCCCCACACTCCATGGATATCCAGCCCCCACCCCCCAGCTCTTCTAAAATTGATTTTGGCCAAGTGGCTGAAAGAGGTCCCACAACTCTGTCTTGAAGGGTTTTCAGTATACCTATTGGATGAAGGAAAGGGGTGGGGGAAGGTGCCGCCCAATGCAAATAATCATTGTAAATAATGTGCCTTATATTTAAATTTTCCTATGTGAATTGGAACTGAACCAGTTGGTTATGAATGCTGAACTGGTTACTGGGCCTTTATTGGTCTGAACTGGAACCAACCTGGAACCACTTTAGTTGCAGCTGAACCCGAACCAGAATTGAATCAAAACATGTAATCCTCTGACTCCCTGTACCAAGTAAGGAAGAGCCATTGAGTCTGATTGTAACACACTTGTTTTGATGCTGCAGTTGTTTGCCTGTCATGACATATGAGATTATGTCCAAGACAGAGAAGTTACATTGCTAGGGTCAGCTTGTTATTCAGAATGACTTTCCACCCGAGCCACACACGGAGTTTTGATTATTTGCATTTAGTATTCTACAATTGAGCCAAAAGCTTGTCTTTCTGGGTTAGCTGGGAAATAATTGATCATCTGAAGAGTCAGAGCGTTCTGGAGCAAAACAGAAATGACTTAACACTGACAAGGTCAATTATCGCTAGATAAATCCGAGAATCTCAACCATTAATAATAAAGGGTAAAACTCACAGCATGTCACAAGCTTCCCCCCTCCCAACTCTTCATTTTGCGAGCACTGTCACTATATGGTTAGTGATGGTGAAGAATCTAAATGGCAATTAAAATGTTCACATTGAGTTGCCATAAAAAACAGGAATATAGGATCAGATATCCTAATAAGTGGGAAATAACATTTCTGCTCACAAGGAAATGACTAATTCCTTTTTGACAGCCAACTGAAAATTGAGCTGGCAGAGTTAGGGTCAGATTACACATTGACCCTGCTCAGACAACGTGCTAAGCCATAGTTAGGCTGCTAACCCTTTTGCAGCAAATGCTTTGTGAGCATGTTTAAGCCATGGTTATGTAGCCACCATGGTTAGGAATGGTTTATACAACCCGCAAAATCATAATGTTTAGCTCAAAATGCTTAATCACCATGGCTTAGCGTGTCATCTGAACAGGGTCAATATTTTTTAATACATGGGGTGCAGCTAGAGCTGTATGGATTTTGTGAAATCTGTTCTATTTTTCACAGATTGTCAGGTGTCTTTAGTTCTATCGCCTGCACGTTGATGGAATCAGATCTTTTTTAGGGATGTACGGGAATTTCCTGGACTTAATTTTTCATTTGAAAGTGTGCACTTGCACTAATGGACACTTGTGCATTTCTCACCCCACCCCAATTTTTTTTTTAAAAAAACAGGTCCACAAGTTTGAGGAATGTGTACAACTCGGAAAGAAATGGTCTGTTTCAGAATCCACCTGACAAATTCAAAGAAATCCGAACTCATTTGAATCTGATGCAGATTCCTCCGAGGTCCCTAGATGCAGTTACATCTGATCTTTTTTCTAACTCAAAAGTAAGCATGGGGGAAATCTGGATCAGAACCTTACCACACAGGAAAGGGGGGGAAGGGCTAAAATCCTCTCCAAAGCTCCTCCATGCAGCAGTTCATGTTAGTAAAAAGTTTCCTTTAGTGCCACTCAGGGTTTTTGGTTTTTGTTTAACAATCCATGTGTGTGTACGTGTGTGTGTAGGGTTGCTGCTAGGGAGAGAAAGTTTAAGCCTTCCCTTCCTGCATGCCTTGGTTCCAATCTGGATCAGCATCCCATGCTTTCTTTGGAGTAAGAAAGAAGCACAGTTAGAAAAAAGCACCGATGTAACAACAGGTCACACACTAAAATAATATGTAGTTTGGCCCTTAGAAGTGACAATTTGGAGACTAGGGGCTGATCTACACCTAAGGGTGTAGAGGGAGGGAGGAGGGAGGATAGTGGACTTACCTGCTTCTGCAATCCTCCCCCAGCATCAAGACAAAAGTGTGATGTCCCAGAAGACAATAGGGATGCCATGGCTGCCATTCTTTTAAACAGAGGAGCCGTGCGGCCCCGATCCGGGTAAAAGGTAAGTAAAAAAAAATTGTTCCCAGCTCTCCTGCCATCCCAGGGATGGTGAAATTGCTGCCCCAGCCCACCCCCATGGGCATAGAGCCATCCTGTGCAGCTCCGTGCTCGTTTTAGGACCCGGGATGCTGCGCCACACCAGGTGCGGTCTCCGGGATTGTCCCGGGACTGCAGAAAAAATGGGATATCCCTGGTTTCCGTTATCCCAGGATCGTCCCTAGGTGTTCCCTGGTTGATCCCAGGATCCCCTGTGCAGCATATGGTAGGGTGACCATATAAAAAGGAGGACAGGGCTCCTGTATCTTTAACAGTTGTATCAAAAAGGGAATTTCAGCAGGTGTTATTTGTATGTATGCAGCACCTGGTGAAATTCCTTCATCATAGCAGTTAAAGCTGCAGGAGCTATACTAGAGTGACAAGATACAAAAGAGGGCAGGGCTTCTGCAGCTTTAACTGATGAGAGGAAGAGGGAATTTCACCAGGTACTGCATGCATACGAATGACACCTGCTGAAATTCCCTGTCCTGTTCTCCTGGCGCCCGCTCACGGCTCCGTTGTCCCGTCGCCTCTCGCGCACACGCGCGAGAGAGAAGGAGGTGGGGGCGTGCAAGATGTCAGCTGCACTTGTCCTTCTCCTCCCCCCACTCACGCTGTCCTGTTCTCCTGGCGCCCGCTCACGGCTCCGTTGTCCCGTCGCCTCCCGCGCCAAGGATGTTTAGCTGCCAAGGATGTTTAGATGGATTTTCACATCTTAAAAGTTTTGAATTTAATTTTTTTTAATGAAAAATAACTTGTTTGTTTAAACATTATGTGCACCAGTTTGTTAATCTTGATAATATCTCATGCCTAACAGAGGAAGGAGAAGGTGAGAAGCTTCTGAGAATTTTTTTTTTATTAAAACACTGTAAATTTTTCAGACATTAATTGCATGAATGGGGTTCTATGTGACTAACAGCCTATGTACACTAGTGTTTTAAATAGGCTGACCATATGAAAAGGAGGACAGGGCTCATGTAACTTTAACAGTTGTAGAGAAGAGGGAAATTCAGCTGGCGTCATTTGTATGCAATTCGTACCTGGTGAAATTCCCTTTTCATTACAACAGTTAAAGCTGCAGGTGTCCTGCCCTCTTTTGTATCTGGTCACTCTAGTATAGTGCCTGCAACTTTAACTGTTGTGATGAAGAGAGGATTTCACCAGGGACTAATTGCATACAAATGATGCTGGCTGAAACTCCCTTTTCTCTGCAACTGTTAAAATTACATGAGCCCGGTCCTCTTTTTCATATGGTCAGCCTAGTTTTAAAACAGTTTAAAATGGTTTAAAACAGTTTATAACAGTTTTGAGAACTGTTGGAGCCCAGGACACACTCCATATACAGTTTTCAAAATGTTTTCAAAGTGTTTTATCCTGCGTGTGTAGATAGGCTCTAACAGGAAGTGCAGCTCTGCCATGGCCCAGTCCTTGATGTCATGTGGTTTCTCTAGCCCCATCACTAACGTTTATGGGTTGGATTTATAATAATAATAATATAATAATATATTTATAATATATTTATTTATTACCCGCCTCTCCCAATGGATCGAGGCAGGGAACAGCATTAAACATAAAATACAAAACTGATTAAAAGCATACAAAACCAATACATCATTAAAATACCAATTTTAGAAGACTGCAGTAGCGAAGTGCAGACATGTAGCTCTACATGACATGGAACCCCAATTGTGCCAGATTCCTGCTTACCAGAGGTCTACGTTTGTAAACTTTCCCTCTACAGATGTCCACACTCAACATTTGAACGTTTGGTTGGAATTGTGTGGAAGCCACATAATGTCACAGATGTAAGAAAGTGGCATGGCCCCAATTGCCCTTAATAACATGGATTGCATTCACAGAAATGCAAGAGAAAGACGACTCTGAGGCACTGCAGTGACCATATGAGATGCATGTAAACCCAACCCAGGGAAAAAAGCGGGATATAAAGAAATTTAATATAATAATAATAATAATAATAATAATAATAATTTTAAGTCATACTTAAAACATGGTCAATTGTCAGGAAATTCCTGAATCTGTAAAAGACAGCATGACTTGGCAAAGCCCGTCATGTCCATCTAGAAAAACCACCATGAGCAAGAAAGAGATGAAATAATAATAATGATGATAATAATAATAATAATGTCCTATCTGGATCTACAAGTGAGCTAGATGGGCAGACACTAAGTGAAGCACTGATTTCCATTGTGGATACAAAGGTATACACATTTTTAAAGTTCAGAATACTCCATTGAATCATGTTCTGATTCCTCTCAAAGCTGTTTATCAGCCCAGCTTGTTAATGACATTCTGAATAGCTGAATGTAAGATGTGCCTTATATCACATTAGGCATTTTGTGTCTATCTAGCCCATTTTGGATTCGGTTTCGAATCTGGAATGGGTTGGCTGTTGCAGTGCCTGCAGGTGTGCCACTCCCCTCCTGTTAACCCCCTCCTCTCCTCTCACCCCCGCAAACCCAGTGAGCTGCTACCCCTGTCTGCAGGCCCGTGGGACTTATCTGAACTCTCCATTCATGCCGGCAAGCACCTGTCCTCCAGGAGAGTCACCATCTTTAAGGAAGATGACATCGCCTTGCGTAAATCTACTGTTGCAAACTACAGCAGGTGGAAGAGGCCATTTCTGGAAATGGCCTTTTCCAGCCACCATAGTTTGTAACAATAGATCTATGGCAGGCAGAGATGTCATCATTCTTAAAGATAGCAGCTCTTTTCAAGGATGGTGGTTAATTGACGCAAGCGGAAGTTTAAAATAAGGCCTGTGGGTGGGCTGGCAGGCAGGGCATAAAGGCTCGCCATCAGGCCAAATCAGCCCAAAGTGCTTCAACTGCTTTGGGCCAAGGTGGCCCAATCTGGTCCCAACTCAGATTTGGGGTCCCGGACCAAAGCGGTGCATGGCTGTATTTGATACTATACACAGCAGCTAAGGGGGAATCCACACAGTCCTTTGGAACGTTTCAAAAAGTATTTTAAAAGGTTCCAAATAGGTGCGTTCTAAAACGTCTTAGGCCACATTACTGAGTACTCACGTTACAGGAGAACAGTCTTCCATCTTTAAAGCGGTGTGTGCGGTCACACACTGTTCTGCCCTGTCTCTTTCTCTTTTGTTTTTCAATGAATTTAGGGCAAGGCATTGTGGGGGTTGTAGTTCAGTTACACACTTCCTTCTTAGTTCCTCTGTCATTCCCTAGCGAGTATAGGGCTAAGAATTGTGGGGGTTGTAGTTCACTGGTCCACTTCCTTTTTCTTCCCCACCAATCTACTGCTAAGCATTTGGGCACCAGTAAAGGAAGCACTGCCCCCATGAATCCCAAACAGTAAGGAAGGACACATTATTTTACTTAAAACGATTTATTAAAAGTGAAACCATTGTATATAACTGAAGTGAGTTTTAAAAAACCTCAGGTATACAACGTTATAGGGAGTGCGTCATGTGGCCCAAAGAGTTTTCATAACCCTTATAAAACGTCAAAAAACTCGTGTGTAGATAGGCTCTAATACTCCTGATCTGATATTCTGAGGGCAATATCATATACATCTGATTGTATTATTGTGAAGTACTTTTAGAAATGATATAGTTGAAAAGCAATTTGCAAATATTATAACATTTCAAGCAACAGCCATGTGCTAAATTCTATCACAAGTCATTCCACATACTGTGAAAAGTTGACTGGTACACATCACATACAAACTGCTACTGCTGGTTCTAAACTATAAAGCCTTACATGGCTTAGGACCACAATACCTGATGGAACGCCTCTCCTGACACGAACCTACCCGTACACTACGATCCACATCTAAGGTCCTCCTCTGGTTGCCTACTCTGAGTGAAACATGGAGGGTGGCAACAAGGGAGAGGGCCTTTTCAGTGATGGAATGATCTCTCCGATGAGGCTCACCTGGCACCAACATTGTTATCTTTTTGGCACCAGGTCAAGACTTTCTTCTTCTCCCAGGCATTTAACAGCGCATGTTGAGGATTTTGTTGTTGTTGTTGTGCTTTGACACAGAATAGTTGTTTTAAATGATATTGTATTTATAACATGTTTGTATGCTTTTTATAGTTTTAAATTTTGTATATCGGTTTTTAATGCTCAATGTTTTTAATTTTTGTAAACCGCCCAGAGAGCTTCAGCTATGGGGCGGTATATAAATGGAAATAATAATAATAATAATAATAATAATAATAATAATAATTGTAAAATCTTGTCAAATCTTCAGTGTTACATATGAGGTCCTCTCAAATGCTAACTGCTACATGCCAAATACCATCACATCTGACTACTACTGCATGACAACTGCCAGATGATGTCAAACATCGACTGCTGTGTGTCAGATCCAGTCAGATACTGATTGCCACTGAATGTTTCTAAATAATGTCAAAGACTGACTGTTGTAGTTCAGAAATATTATTCACCCATGGTTCCCTTGCTTGATTTTTACCCATTCCAGCTTCCTACTGGTGCCCCACTACACCACATCTATGGAGTGCTCTAAACCCCATTGCATGAGTGGCCATTGGCTCATGCTACTATGGGCTGACCCACTAATTATATTATTAATAATATTAGAATGTTCTTTTACTGCTTTTGTATATACTGGTGTCCAAAATCATTTATTGGTATAGTGCATAGATTGCAAAGGTGACACAGTTCCTTGTGGAGCTTTTGGCACATAGTTAACAAAAATAATATATTCAGGAGATAAATCAGGATATCTGAAGAGGTTTACTGGAATATCAAGATAGCTGACTGGCAAAAGGAAAGATCCATGACTTTTCTAGAAACAGATGCTGGGAAATGGACTTCAGCTCAGAAAAGAACATAATCAATTGCTAAGCAGTTGATTTTCTCATCAGAGCTTCTTCATCACAAAAATGCAGCTTACATTCTGGGCTTAGACAAAGGGTTTAAAGGTTTATGGTGGGATAGTGTGACAAATGAATAATAGCGGTTTAATTTTTCAATGATTAAAGTACATTTTAAAAGCTTTGCTCTAATTTACACATTGCATGCCTTTGATTTGGATGCCACTGTTCATTTTCATGCTCCCCTTATATTATTCAATGAAAGCAGTTTGGCCTTGGACAGAGAAAGGAGCAAATGAGGGAGAAATGAGTCTTAGATCCATACAATTAATACTTCTGGGGTGCTAGAGGTGAGAATAAGTTTGGAGAAAATCAATCCATGATCTAAATGCTTATACAATAATTTTATCTGCTTAATGGATTTTGTTTGTTTCAGTTAAATTTGAAATTATCTAGGTTTGGATTTATTTATTATTTTTTTCATTCATTCATTCCAAAACCTTATATCCTGTTTTTCATGAGAAGCAGTATGTGATACAAATAAAGGGGGAAACCTCCTGCAACAACAAATTTTAAAGGAACACAAGAAAATCTTAAATATCCCCTCCAAAAAAAACATCAGAGCCCCCACAGCCATTTAGAGCAGTGAAAGACACACTAACAAGAAAACCCAGCTAGTATAACCCATGATCAAAAATGAAACGCCAAAAGCCTGATGGAACAGCAATGTTTTAATAAGCTGCCTACAGGGATAATGACACATCCAGAGAGAGTATGCCAAAGCTGCTACAACGAAGGTGAAGATTTAGTACCTTCCAGGTGGATGCCTCCTGAGATGACTGTAACAACCAGAGAACCAGGGTCATATGACTCATTCCGTTACTTTGTTGGAGTACTGTGTGCTTTCATGCTTTCATAGCACAAAAGCACATAAAAGTTTAGAGGAAAATGCAAACCACTGACTTTAGAAGGGCTGCAGTTGTGTTGTGGTGAGGAATGTGATGGCCAAACTCATATGACATTAAGCATGAACTGGCATTTGTGTTTGCCATTGGGAAAGGGATCCTGAGTGGGACCATAATGTGGAGAAGGGGATTTAACTAGTACTGTGCTAAAAAATTCTACCACATATTTTTCGACCATTCTTATTCGATTTGCGAGAAAAGCAATTGCTTTTGAAAAGAAATTTAAAGGGGAAGAAATTTTGGAGAAATTCTCATGGGTTTGGTTCAGGATTCTTTTGCTTACCTTACCTATGAGATGGCCGAGGAATGTGTGCGAGTGTGCTTGTCTTTCATTGTACAATCATCTCTCTGACAGCTGTAGCCTCCTTGGTTTCCTGCACTTCTCACCCAGGGAAAGTCATCGTGAATTTATTCCTCCCATGGGTCTTTTCAGAGCAGGTAGTGCAGGCAGTCTGGGAGACTGAAGAGCAATTGTGTGATGTTTAATAGAAAGAAAAATACAGAAAGCACCTCACAGTCATCAGATCAGGTTCAAAACACCACCAACACACATTCAAAATAAATTATAAAATGCTGTGAGAGTGAGGCAGAAAAAAATGGAAGCCTCTTCCAAGAACATGTTCAGGAAATTGGAAAACAGATTTTGGCACAGCATTAGTTCCACTCTTTCCCTGGGGCTGGATGAAACACTGCCCCACCTCACACCTACTGCATGGTTTTCAGGGAAGAAGCAGTGTTGCAGGCACCTGCATTAGAGACAGAGGCTGGTTCAGATGACACGACGGTAAAGAGTCAACCGTCTGTAGCATTGCTTATTATGTCATCTGGAGGGTAGCAAACAACTCACGGTGTGCTAATTTCTGGAATTAAGCAACGGAGAAAAACAACGGGCTGCTCCGTTGCTTATCTGAAAAGTTGTTGATTATTATGTTGTGTGGCGGGCTCCACTGCTGATTTACCCATGTTGGGTGCGTTATTTAAGAAGAACATAGAGCCCTCTGGCAAGAGCAGCTGAAAGCACCCCAGACACTCCTTTGCAGCTGGCAGAACTGGCTGATGGGATAGCCGTGGGAGGAGGGAGGGTGGAGTAATGGCCTGCTGGAAGGATGAGGGGAGTTTCAGCCACATGACAGGGGTTGGGGCAACATGTCATGTGAGGAGTAGCGGCGAAATAAAGCACAATGAGTTGGCTATTCCCCCCCCCCCCGTTGCTTCAAGTGTCATCTGAACCCTCCCAAAATGTATCCACAATCACCCCCTAGAAATGTAACATTTGGAACCCTGAAGAATGACAATTGATCTGAGCCAAAATTTCTTAGAATATGGTTCTCAGAAAAGTCCAGATATTTTCTGTTCTTACCCCCTAGAAATAAAAGGACACTTTGCAGAATTCTCTCCAATTTCCCCCCCCCCCACCTTTTTGTTTTATTGTGTGGTAGCTACATTCCCTCCCTCATCCCTTGACTGCCCTGGAACGATCCTTGGTATATGGGGTATTGAGGAGAATGCAAACATGGGGGCAGGCTGCCAATACAGCTGACGCTGCTGCAGTGCAGAAAACCAAAAACTAAACAACAACAGCAACAAAAAAACCCCTTATGCAAAAAAGTAAGAAGTTGTTCTACAACTCTTGCCAATGGCGATGCCTACCTGTGAGAAATGGTTGGAGAATTTCTCTTCCTCCTGGAGAAATTAGGTGAAATTGTCTCCTGCCCCATTTCCTCTGTCTACAAATAGGGTGGAGAATTTTGAAAGACCACTTGCACACAGCTCTAGATTCGACCCTTTCCCCTTGCTTCCTCTCTGGATCAGGCCTGTTTTTGGCTGCCCCAGCAGAAAAGTTGCCATTATTACTAGATAGCTTTCCTCAAATAGCAGCCATTGTGGAGGGGGGGGGGTTTGATCAGGGCCACATGTGCTTAATTTGACATATAATTGGGCGTGAATCAAGAGGTCCCAAATTCAAATTCCACTTGAGGCTCCACCCACACCCTCTCCTTCAAAATGCAAGTCTAGCACCTGGGATCATTTTCTTTTGTGGTGGAGGCTACACCTCCTTCAAGCCAGTGGTCAATGTCAGGCTGGCAGCAGCAACAGCTGCAGTGTGGTGGGCAAGGCTCCCCCCCACGCTCAGAGACAGGCCATGCTGGATCAGTGGGATGGCAGGCCATGCTGAACCAGTGGGGCAAGGGTAGAGGGGCTTCAAAATGCCGCCAGATAGGAAGGTGCTAGGGAAAACTGATAGAACTTTTCCATTTTCGAGATGTTCAGTCAGCCTCAGCCGCATTGTGAAAGAGCAGTGCTATGGACTCTTTCTTTTTATATAATTGCAATCCCTCCCCCCTAAGCAATGTATTTGGAAGGGGGCAGGGAGGAAACTGTGGCTCCCTCACCCCTCAGCAACAGCATTTTCCTAATATGGAAGTGTTCAGTTAGTTGTCCATCAACATAAAATGAGCTCTCACATCACCTTCGGATCCCTTCGAGGCTCCAAACAATCTTCTAACCACATTGTGGGTTTCCGACGGTTTTGAAACCACCCCCAAACCACACCGCAATTTCAGAGGTCTGTCGGAGGTCCGTCGGACCCCCAGATTTTTAATGCGAAGTGCACACCCCTATTAACTATTCAATATTTTCTTTGTTAATGGATTATCTGTGATAAGATAGAAGATAGAAGGCGTGATGAATAAACACGAGAGGGTTACAACCTACAAGTCAAAGAATTGTCTGGACCTCTTGTAAAATTCCATGACTTTGGCCGGGCAATGGCACCCCAGAAGCATCAGTACTGTGGTTGTCAGCCAACTTAACCATCAGTTTAGCCAATGGGACAACATGACCCATCTTCCCTGCTCTGAAGAGTGGCCACTGTCTCATACTAAAGAGTCTCCTCCCTGTCCAACTATTCTTGACAGTGCACTGAGTCTGACCCAATACATGCCTTTATACAAGACACTTTTAAGGAAGTCATGGGAAAAGAACTTTAAAGATCCCAGACTTTGGTGAAAGTGAGATCCTCAATGTGGAGCCTAATTTGGGACAATAGATAGTCTACAGTTATAAACGTGTGGTGTATCCGAGTTAATCCAAACTAAGGTGTGAATATAATCATATACTAGGTAAATAAATAAAATGCCTGCAATCCTATACACACTTACCTGAGAGTAATAAGAGCCACTGAACTCAATGGAATTTACTTCCAAGTAGATGTTCATAGGATTATACCATTTGTTGTCCAATAATTGCTTCATCAACATGTGACAGTCGAAGAACTCTGTCAATTCAAGCCACGTACAATGCACTGAGTTAATCATTTTGATGTGTGGAGTTTTATTGGTAGGGTTGTGCACTGCTTCAACTATAGGCCTGAATTTTGAGTCAAAGTGGGACAAATTGGACTGGATTGGCCTCAAAGCAGATTGGGCCAAAGCACTTTGGAGCACTTCAGCCCAATCCAGCCACTCAGCCACATATATGGGCCATATTCACTTGTAACATTGTGTACATTACAGACTTATGGCCACCATTAACATAACAATTCATTTCTGGGGGGAAAGTGACAACAGGTGCAGCTGTGGGCCCAACCCGACAGTTTCAGGTAAGGAGCAGAGGGCTTGCACAGCTGGGCAGTGGAGGCTCATGTGGCTGGGCAGGGGGATCTCACTTCGGATATGGTATCTGAAGCATGTCAGACCACTTCCGAATCAGGCCAAGGTGGGTCGGGACTGATTTGGAAGTCCCGAATCAGCCTTTGAAGCAGGTCAGGGGTCCTATGCACAGCACTACATATTTGGTTCACCTTAAGAGTTGAATGCAGGATGAAATATAGATTATATAATTTTTTAACATGATTACAGCTGTGGCATCCTGGATTTGCTTGGATAGCAACATCAACAATAGAAACTTTTTTTATATAACGTCACAGATATGAAATCCCATCATCACGCCCAGCCCGAGGCAGATTGCCACCTGAAGCACTGGGGACCCCTGCAGCCTCCTCCGCCCCCTCCCATGTGTGCCCAAGGAACTGCAGCCACTCAGTTGCCAATGTGCCTCGATGCACCTTGCCTCCTGACCCTACCTGTTGACACGCAGCTTACTTTTCCAAGTGTGGACACGCACACCTGCGCTTCCAGCGCTCTGCCTCTGTAAGGTCTGCCTGCCTTCAAGATCTACGCAGCATCTGTGTATCTGTCCAGTGCAGCTCTTGAAGGCAAAAAAGACCTTACAGAGGCACATACTGGCAATGCAGGTGAGTATGTCCCTGCTAAGGAAAGTAAGCCAGTAAGCCGACTGGCTGGCAGGGTTGGGAGTGGGAGCTGCTGCACCTGCTTCCTTCCACTTAACAGCAAGGCCGGTCCTGGTGCAGTGAACCCTTACTTGCTGTGAACCCTTGCTTGTTGTGTGAAACCTTGCTTGCTGTGCCAAGGCTGCCTTGCCCAGGATGACCAGGTGGCCTGGGCAAGGGTACGGATGGGAGCATAGGGCGGGCAGCAAGGATTCACCACTCTTTGCACTTCCCACTGCCTCATATGGGAGCTTCCTCCCACATCACATAAGGCTGGCTCTGCCCATCATTGCAACGTTATACAATAACAAGTATTTCCACACCAATCAGTCAATCAATCAAGTAATGTTCACTGCAGATGAGTGGAGAAGTCTTGTTAACAATTTTACAGTTCAGTCCCGCCCTATACAGATGTGCTTAAAAGTAAACCCTATTGAATTCAGCTGGGCTCACACCCACATAGTCATATATAGGATCACAGCTTTAATCTCCTTGAATTCCTGTATTGCTGGAAAAATTGGTAAAAACAACTGATTCAAACATGACTCAGAAACATTAGGAGTTCAAGGTTACAAAAGTCTCTCACAGAACTATGCATTATGCCAGTTGCCTAGGGGGAAAGTTCATTAGAAGTGAGTAAACATGGAAATATACTGTTAGCAAATATTCAGTTGAAATTCACTTCACCTGTACTCAAGATTTCTAATGTTCCTTGGCTGTAATGATTCACAAGTCTGCATTTCATGAAAGTGTTTATGAAAAGAACATTGCAATCTCAGATGCTTGAGTACTGAAGGAAAATGAATATTACTTTTCTTCCCACTACTATTTGCATTTGAGGATAGTTATTATACACACCTTGCAAGCCACAGGAATCAAGCTAGGAGATGTCTCACTTCTCAAAACATAATATTGGTACTGGCGAGTATTGTTGTGTGAGACAGGCTATGTTCTAAGTCTACAATGAGCTTCACAACAAAACAAAGAGATACAATTCGTTAGTATCAGTTTGGCCTCAGGCTCATCTTACCACTGGATAGCTAATGGAAATATAATCCACATTTCTGGGCTCATGGGAAGGAATTTCAAGGCCATACAGCATTACATCTAGGAAAAAGTGGGCCATAGCACCTCTCCTTGCTTAAGTTTAAGCCTTGAGGTTACCTTTGCCCTGGGAAGTGGAGACTAACGCAAAAGGATCAGGCCCACTTGGTAAGAAATCACAAAGGCATATACGTTGATGGTGCTATATCATCATCATCATCATCATCATCATCATCATCATGTATTTATTGTTATATTTAGATTATGATGGTGATGACAATAATTATGGATACAAGGAATGGAGCATATATGGCTTCTCATAATATAGTAATTCTGGCCCCAACCAGATTCTCATTAAAAAAAAAAAATTAAGGAAGAGAGTGGATTTTCCCACCAAGTATTACTGTCTCCCTGGGGAGGCCACTTGGCTAGATGAACGTCTACGTTTTAACTGTGAGATCCAAAGCACATTTACCAGAGCTACATTCCATTGAAATAAACAGGATTTACCTCAAGTAAACGTGTAGGGATGGATAAAATCCCTACACATGGGCAAATCTGTCATTTGACTTTCTCTCCTGAATATGAAGAACTTTGCAAATTTTGGGAAATCCATATTAAAAACAATCTGACATTAAATTCTCAGCTATCCGCACCAGCCAAATTCAAAACATGGAGCTATTTCTTGCATGGAGAGGACCATGTTGTATCTGTTTGCCATGTAGCTATTAAAGATGAGGAGCTTGTCAGAAACGAGAGGTGGCATCTCTAATCTAGTATCACAAACATGGATGAATACAAGGGGATTCAAACCAGACTTTTAAGAGCCTGGATGGATAAATTGGTCAGTTTTAGTTTTTTCCACATTCAATTTTTCTTTATTCTCAAGGGGTTTTTTTTATTCTAAAAATGAAGAGCTTTGCAAATTTTTGTACATTCTTATCAAAACCAAACTGAAACAAAATGCTCACCTATTCATAGTGTGTGATAATTCTGATAAACCTTGGAGTGGAAGGGAACATGTAGATTTAATGAAGTGATGGAGTCTGCAGTTTCATGGAAACTGTAAGTCCGCATTAGTTTATAAATGCACCTGAGAGCGTCATTATAAATAACACAGCATAAGCAAGGGGCAGGAAAACATTCGGTAGACCAAAATGGAGCACAGGTGAGGGTCAGCAGTAGGGATCCAAAATTATAATCATTTTCAATCAGGAGCTTAGCAGGCTAGGAAGAGATCTGACAGGTAGGCAATTTTGCAAAAGCTATTTTCCACGTCTGATTCTGCAAATGACATGGTATTTGTATTCAGACCTTACCATCTGGGTCACAGCCTGAGGGAGAAGACTTCAGCTTCCATATGGACTCCAGAAAGACTCTCCATGAACATGCTCAGAAATTTAACACAACTGTCAAGAAATAAGAACAAGAATATTCCAACTGGAATGATCAACAAGCTTCTATGGAGCTTTTCCCGACACACAGACACTCACACACAGAGCCTTTATGGAATTATATATGCAGAGATGCACGCAGTGGAAGATATTGGGCAGGGTGGAAACAAAAGAACCCTGGGGAAAATGTATCAATGCTTTTAGCTGAATTATCACAGAGGTGTTTGTACTTCTCAGTGCCATGTGTTTTTTGGTGACTGGTGCTGCTAACCCCCTTAGAATCTATGGAAGAAATGTTAGGTGGTGGGGCTCATTCTGAAGGGGTGTAGGGCCAAACTCTTCTCTGAACCATGAACTGGGTGAAGATAAAATGGCATCTTAGGCACTCTCATAATCACATCCCCCCCAAGATAGACATACAGATAAATATTTACATTGTGTAGACCTCCAATCATAGATCCACACACAGGGTGATGTGTGTGTGTGTGTGTGTGTGTGTGTATTACCTTGAGCTTTGGGCACAGCTCCAGGAAGATTCTAGCCTCCAAGTCATCCACAAGGAACCCCAAAACAATAGTCCAGAGTCCCCAGATACTCCCCCATATTCATATTTATTTCTTTATTTGATTTGTACTTCACCTTTCTATGAAGAAAGTGGTACTCAGGTGAGTTTACCTTTTTGGGTTGTATGAATTTTCTTTGTGTGTTTCACAGATTGCCAGCTGTCATTCATCACATTGTCCACTCATTGCCGGAATCAGATTCCCCCCCCCTTCCTGTTTTGGAAAATTACACAAAAACTCAGTTGTAAATTACATACCTTTTACTGGCATGTAACATTTTGCATATTTTTCTTTACTCAGCATATAATCTGTGAGTGTGTGCACACACAAACACACACAAGACTGCTACACAGTGGAGGCTGAAGAGATTTCAGAGATGGATAAAACATTTTTAATGGCATATATATTAGCGTATTTTCTAGCAACTTTCATATTTCCATATGATTAAATTTGTGTACAATTCCAGAAAGTAAAAACATAGTCCACAAGCCTGCACAACTCAGAAGATTCTATTCCACTGCGGAACCTTCAGGTCAGAGTTATGGAAATCTGAAGTCATTTGAATCTATTTAGATTTCTCTGACAACCCTATTCATTTAAACATACTGGGACTTTTATGTCCGTCTCCTGACCTGTGGGGTTGCTACCAATTCCTCTTACATAGCAGAGTTATTCAGAAAAATTGCTATGGGTCCCAGAGAGGTCCTGTCCTTGGGAATTTGCCAGATAATTTCCTTTTTTTTCCAGTTTTCAAAAGTTTTTATCAGTTTTCAAAAGGTTTGGAACACTGTCCAATTAGAGCAGGATGTATGGCTACACCCACCCTTACCAAAATTTGGCAAGGCTAAGCGCTGAATGCCTTGCCAGCCATTAGCCAATGAGAATGTGGCTGCCAAAGAATTCACACCATGCAACCTCAAGGAGACCATGCAATGCATGTTTACAGTTTTTGTTTTGTTTTAAATGAAATTGGCATGGATAATATTGAGTCAGGCTTGACTGCCAGCGACAAATTCTGCACATGATTCTTCTATCCGTAATGGATAAACTAATCATTGAGATAGGCAGATGGCAAGCAGCATACACCCCACACGGATACATCTATGTTCAGTGATGAAGTACTCTCTATATCGAGGGCATTAATAGACAGCCATCCATCCATGGATTCTATAGCATGCATTCACAGATGAATTTCCATTGTTCTCACTTATGTATGCAGACCGGAAATCTGTGGCAGAAATGATCATTGCATTGCCATTTTTTGTAACAGGTTTTTCAAAGTTGAAAAGTATAAAGAACTAGGGATGTGCACTGACCCCCCGGATCGGATCGGATAGCGGATCGGAATTGGACCTGGGGGGTCGGATCGGATCGGATCGGAGGCTGGTCGGATCGGATCGGACCAGATGTCCGATCCGGATCGGACGCCATTTTGAATGCTTTTTCCCATAGCCAAGTATTGTTTTACAAAAACGCCTATAACTTTTTCATTTTTAAAGATAGAAGGATGAAACTTGGGCACATTGTAGACTGGTTAGGGGTAGTTATCTGTGAGAAATTTCAGAAAGATTGGTGCATGCATTTTGTGGCAATTAATTTTTTAATAAATACCCAGGAATGCCTATAACTTTGTCATTTTTAAAGTTACACACATGAAACTTTGCCACATTGTAGGGGGTACCTTGGGACCTATGTGTGTGAAATTTCAGAAACGTAGGTGCTTGTCTTGTGTGGCAATTAATTTTTAGAAAAATGGGTAGTAGTGGGGTAAATACAGTTACGCCTCCCATTTTTTTATTTTTGAAGATACAAACAGGAAACTTGGGCACATTACAGGTACCACTTGCCTTGATATGTGTGTGAAATTTCAGAAACATTGGAGCTTTCCTTGTGTGGCAATTAATTTTTGAAACAATGAGGAAAGAAACACCTATAACTTTGTCATTTTTAAAGTTACACACATGAAACTTTGCCACATTGTAGGTGGTACCTTGGGACCCATGTGTGTGAAATTTCGGAAACGTAGGTGCTTGCCTTGTGTGGCAATTAATTTTTTAATAAATACCCAGGAATGCCTATAACTTTGTCATTTTTAAAGTTACACACATGAAACTTTGCCACATTGTAGGTGGTACCTTGGGACCTATGTGTGTGAAATTTCGGAAACGTAGGTGCTTGCCTTGTGTGGCAATTAATTTTAGAAAAATGGGTAGTGGTGGGGTAAATACAGTTACGCCTCCCACTTTTTTATTTTTGAAGATACAAACAGGAAACATGGGCACATTACAGGTACCAATTGGCTTGATATGTGTGTAAAATTTCAGACAGCTGGGTCCAGGCATGTGGTGGCAAGGTATTTTTGAAACAATGAGGAAAGAAACGCCTATAACTTTTTTATTTTAAAAGTTAGAAGTCTGAACATTGCTCACTTTGTAGATGGGTTAGGGGTAGATATGTGTCAGAAATTTCAGAATTATAGGTCCAGGCATTTGATGGCTATGGAATTTTTAAATTACATGTTTCAAAAAAATTTCTACAGAGGCCAGGTCTTCCCCTCCCGCTTCCCGCGAAGAAAAGGAAACACTCTCTCGTCTCGATCCCTTTGATCCTTGCTAGTAGTATCCATTACAGGGCTCGTGTTTCCTTTCCTACTTTCACTTATCAAGCAGAACGGCTGAGCCTAGCTGAGTTTTGCAGCCATGCGTGCAAGGAAGGATCACTCTGGTCTCGATCCCTTTGATCCTTGGTAGTATCCATTACAGGGCTCGTGTCTGCTTGAGTACAAAGTGAAAAGTGAAAGTAGGAAAGGAAACATGAGCCCTGTAATGGATACTACTAGCAAGGATCAAAGGGATCGAGACGAGAGAGTGTTTCCTTTTCTTCGCGGGAAGCGGGAGGGGAAGACCTGGCCTCTGTAGAAATTTTTTTGAAACATGTAATTTAAAAATTCCATAGCCATCAAATGCCTGGACCTATAATTCTGAAATTTCTGACACATATCTACCCCTAACCCATCTACAAAGTGAGCAATGTTCAGACTTCTAACTTTTAAAATAAAAAAGTTATAGGCGTTTCTTTCCTCATTGTTTCAAAAATACCTTGCCACCACATGCCTGGACCCAGCTGTCTGAAATTTTACACACATATCAAGCCAAGTGGTACCTGTAATGTGCCCATGTTTCCTGTTTGTATCTTCAAAAATAAAAAAGTGGGAGGCGTAACTGTATTTACCCCACCACTACCCATTTTTCTAAAATTAATTGCCACACAAGGCAAGCACCTACGTTTCCGAAATTTCACACACATAGGTCCCAAGGTACCGCCTACAATGTGGCAAAGTTTCATGTGTGTAACTTTAAAAATGACAAAGTTATAGGCATTCCTGGGTATTTATTAAAAAATTAATTGCCACACAAGGCAAGCACCTACGTTTCCGAAATTTCACACACATGGGTCCCAAGGTACCACCTACAATGTGGCAAAGTTTCATGTGTGTAACTTTAAAAATGACAAAGTTATAGGTGTTTCTTTCCTCATTGTTTCAAAAATTAATTGCCACACAAGGAAAGCTCCAATGTTTCTGAAATTTCACACACATATCAAGGCAAGTGGTACCTGTAATGTGCCCAAGTTTCCTGTTTGTATCTTCAAAAATAAAAAAATGGGAGGCGTAACTGTATTTACCCCACTACTACCCATTTTTCTAAAAATTAATTGCCACACAAGACAAGCACCTACGTTTCTGAAATTTCACACACATAGGTCCCAAGGTACCCCCTACAATGTGGCAAAGTTTCATGTGTGTAACTTTAAAAATGACAAAGTTATAGGCATTCCTGGGTATTTATTAAAAAATTAATTGCCACAAAATGCATGCACCAATCTTTCTGAAATTTCTCACAGATAACTACCCCTAACCAGTCTACAATGTGCCCAAGTTTCATCCTTCTATCTTTAAAAATGAAAAAGTTATAGGCGTTTTTGTAAAACAATACTTGGCTATGGGAAAAAGCATTCAAAATGGCGTCCGATCCGGATCGGACCTCATCGGATCAGATCGGATCGGATCGGAGGTTGTCCGGATCGGATCGGATCGGATCGGATTTTCCCGATTTTGGGTCGGATCGGATTCGGATCGTGGATCGGATCCGATCCGATGCACACCCCTATAAAGAACTGTCTTCAGCCAGCCATGGAACAGAAGCAACTATCTTCACTCTCAATTGAGAATGAGCTTTTGCAGAAACTGGCATTTGAAGATGTAGCTAGTGATTTTGCTAACAAAAAGAGCTACAAAGTTAAGTACATTTATATTTACTTAAGACACATTATATAGGCTGACCATCTGAAAAGGAGGACAGGGCTCCTGTAACTTTAACAGTTGTAGAGAAAAGGGAATTTCAGCCAGTGTCATTTGTATGCAATTAGTCCCTGGTGAAATTCCCTTGTCATCACAACAGTTAAAGTTGCAGGCACTATACTAGAGTGACCATATACAAAAGAAGGCAGGGCCCCTGCAACTTTAACTGTTGTGATGAAGAGGGAATTTCACCAGGAACTAATTGCCTACAAATGACACTGGCTGAAATTCCCTTTTCTCTACAACGGTTAAAGTTACAGGAGCCCTGTCCTACTTTTCAGATGGTCAGCCTAACATTATACCTGTACAAATAAACCACTAAATCAAACAACTATTTTCTTTAATTGAATTGAATCTTTTTGTAGGTCTCCAACTTTTCCATAGGCTCTATTGAGTTTTGTAGGCCCAAGGCACCATTGCACAAAATGGATAATTCAGCCCTCACTGAATGGACTCAGCTTCACATGAGTGGAAATAGCTCTTCTGTTGAAACTAAGAGGGCAGCAAGCAAACTTAGCCAGCTGCCTGCCCTGAATGAGTGAAGTCATGTCTGTTGCCTCCCCCTTCGTATGGCCCCTGCCAAAATGAGTGGAAACACATAAGGGAGTTCCTCTGACTTGTCTCTTTCCAGAAATGAACATTTCCGTTGTTTGGGGGCTTCCTCTAGGAAGTGCGAAATCTCCCTTGGATAAATGGTGGAGCCCACTTGTGTCATGGAAGTTTTGGGACCCACTGCTTGTGGAGGGAAATAATCAGTGGGACAGAAAGGAATTGGCAGGACCATAAGTATCCCCTTAGATTCCACCCATAGTTTAGAATCTTTTACAATCTTGAAAGGCCATGCAACAGAGTGGAACAAAGAGAAACACAAACAAACAAACAAACAAACAAACAGCAGGACCTGGGAAAGAATACCAATGTGTTTTGTATAGAAGGCAGTGACAATGACTGCTGCTTATATCATTTATTTTTTTATGCTAGATCCATTTGTTGAAATATTATTTACTTATTTATTACATTTGTATACCGCCCCATAGCCGAAGCTCTCTGGGCGGTTTACATAGGATTAAAACAATTAAAACAATATACAAAAATTAAAACAGTGAAAACATACAACATACATATAATACACACATACATTTAAAACCACTACAACAACCCAAAAAGCTACAAAAACAAAAACAAACCCAGGCTCCTCAGATATTGCCAAATACCTGAGAGAAGGGGAAAGTCTTAACCTGGTGCCGAAAAGATAACAATGTTGGTGCCAGGCGGGCCTTGTCAGGGAGATCATTCCACAATTGGGGGGGCCACCACAGAGAAGGCCCTCTCCCTTGTTGCCAATTTCCAAGCTTCCCTCAGAGTAGGCACTTGGAGGAGGGCCTTAGATGTTGAACGTAGTGTTTGGGTAGGTTCATGTCGGGAAAGGCATTCTGTCAAGTATTGTAAGGCCGTGTAAGGCTTTATAGGTTAAAACCAGTACCTTGAATTGGGCTTGGAAACATACAGGCAGCCAATGTAAGCGGGCCAGAGTAGGTCTTATATGCTCGAACCTTCTGGTTCCAGTTATCAATCTGGCTGCTGCATTTTGCACAAGCTGCAGCTTCCGAACCTCCTTCAAAGGCAGCCCCACGTAGAATGCATTGCAGTAATTTAACTTGGAGAAACAGGCTACTGTTGCTCACAGTTTTGATATCTATACCAATAAAGCAGCAAAAACAACCTATACACACATCATATTCTACTTGATGGAAATAAATATTTCATCCAGAAACATAGTGGTTGGTAACATTTGTGAGATCTTCTGCACAAATACAGAGTGTTCTACATCACCTTGTGAAACAGCACACAGAAATCTGTTACCCGCCCAGCTGGGACAGCTTTGGTGGAAAATGGACATTGAGGGTGGGGAGGAGGGGAATAAAGGCCTCATGTGTCCTATGCACATGGGCCACATGAGGCATGGTTGGGGGCAGAGCCTTTAAAAGGCTGGCCCTGCCTTTACTCAGCCTCTCTGGCTTTCAGACTCCCACCTTCCCTCCCTTCAGCTAGTATGGGATTAGCCAGTCACTCCCTTTGGAGGGAGGGCTGAGTAGGAATTTTTCATCTCACTAAAAGGTAGAGAGGGTTTTGCCTACTCCATACTGGAAATTATATGAGTGGGGGTGGATAAATAGGTTGAACTGTGGTAGGGACGTGTGGGAATTTGTTATAACAGAATAGGGATGGAGAGCACTCTGGCACTTTCTGGTGATTAGCATACCTGGAGGACCTGCTCCTAAGGAGTTTTACGGCACCCTTGTCAGGATATGGTATGCCTTTGGAGACCCTCCTGCCTCATCTACTTGGAGCTTTACAGCTCCAGGGGATAGTGAGTGATGCAAGGCGGTCTCCCCACACTTACAAAAGTGTTGCAGAAGAGAGGGTCTGGGTTTACCTGACTTCTAAGTCACCCATGAGTGGCTCGCCCATAATGCCAGGCAAGTAGCCTGAGGTTAGGACATTGATTCCCGCACTTTCAAATGCAAATTCAGGGAGGGGTTGCATCTCCCTTATTGTTTAAATAAAGAGGGCCTAGTTTATCCCAAGCTCTGGTGACTGTCTTTATTCCATGCTTCCTTCACCACTCGTAAAGTCTTGTCTAGCATTTGTTCTGTGTTGCATCCAATGAAAGCTCCCAACATATTAGTGCTGTTCATGTTTTCCCAGTTTCACAAGTGTTCGAACTAAAAAAAAAAACTCTGGACATAGTAGAATTTAAAAATGTTGTGATTCTAGCATTATGGACATGTGCACCATTGTCCTGTTTATTCCTTCTCAAATGGAGTTATTGTATGCTGCCTGTTTACTCGGAGTTGCTCTGCGGCAGTTCTTCATTGAAATTTTTAAACAGCTGCTGCTGCTAAAGAGCAGTATGCCTGCAGCATAACGATCTTGTTCCACTCTTTCCTATAACTCAAGTTGTCTTACAAAGCAGAAGAATCGGCCTGTTTTTAAACTGGGTAATGTAGCTTTCCTTGTGTTACAGACTTGGTGGTGTATGTGATTTCCCCCTCTGAGTTTCATAGATCAGGAATATTTGAAGATGAGCTTTATTCCAGATTATTAGTTTATAGCTGCAGTGAGATTGGTTAAGATCAGACCTAAGATGTAGAACTGACACATGCATGAGAAATTGAAATTATATGTTTGTATTGCTGCTTATTGTGATAGCATAATGCAAGCATTGTTGCAACAACAACAACAACAACAACAACAATAATAATAATATATTTATTTATTTATTACCCGACTCTCCCTCCGGATCGAGGCAGGGAACAACAAGCATAAAATACACAACTGATTAAAAGCACATAAAACCAATACATCATTAAAATACCAGTAAAACACCAATAAAACACTTAAAATTCATTTGGGTAGGCCTGCCGGAAGAGATCAGTGGATAGTGACGGAGATGTTCCCAAGCTTCTATAATCTAATAAAACATGATTTTCAAAGCTAAGCAGTTTCAGACCAGCCAATCTCTTGCATGTCAGGCTGAAATACTACGCTCACTTACCTGTGAGCAAGTTTCATTGAACTTAGTGAGAGTAGAATGGAGAGAAATTGGTTCAGTTCATATTTTTATGGCGGGGGGAATCCAAATATGTACTACGTGAACCTGTATACTAACAACAATGCAGTTAAATGTTGCTATCTGCAGTTTTCCAATTTTTGAAATCAATCATGTGTACAGTACAGAAATGTGTGCACAAGAATATCTGATGATAGGGAAAATCACCTGCCCAAAATCTGTGTAATTTGAAAAATGTGTACAAAATGTGTACAGTTTGAGAAACGTGGATGGAAATATATGAATTTCCATGCAGACTTTAATAAATTGCAAACTGATGTGTAAATGGTACAGGATGAACTTGATTTTGGAAAAATGAGAAAAATGAGTGAAGTTGAACTTGATAGAATCATCCATCTCTACTTTTGAGAAGAGATGGGTGGAGCCCACCCAACTATAATATGGGGGATAATAATGCTGACTTAGCGTACATAGTTGTTGTAGGAATTACAGCTAGATAGCACGTGTGAAGCAATTTGAACATATGAAAGAACTATGCAAATATTTGTGGTTGTTGATATGTTAATAATAATAATAATAATAATAATAATAATTAATGTTGTGCCAAAAATTCCCCTTATGAAAATTTCAACCATTCTCATTCAATTTGACAGAAAAGAAAAGGCTTTTGAAAAGCAATTCAAAGGAGAAGACATTTTGGAGAAATTCACATAGGTATGGTTCAGGGTTCTTGTGCTTTCCTTATTTTTGAGATGGCTGAGCAGTGTGTGTGAATGTGCTGTCTTTCATTGTACAATTGTCTCTCTGACAGTCTATAGCTTCCTTGGTTTCCTGCCCTTCTCACTCAGGGGAAGACATCATGAATTTGTTCCTCCCCTAGGGCCTTTTCAGATCAGGAAGTGTAGGCAGCTTGGGAGACTGTAACGCAATGACGAGATGTGTAATAGAAAATATATATATAGACAGTACCCTCAGCCACTACATGGTGATTAATTAAGGTAAAAACACCACCCATATACATTCAAAATTATAAACTGCCCTGAGAATGAGCCAGAAAAATGGAAGCCCCTTTCATAGGGAAAGAAAACTTTCAGGAAATTCCTGAGATTTTTCTTTTCTTCTAGAAATAAAAGGACACTTTTCAGAATTTTCTTGACATTTTTTTCACCATTATTTTTTTGTGGTGGCTGTTGCATTCCTTCCCCTCAATGCCCTGGATTGAAACTGGGTATATGGGGCATTTTGGTGGATGCAAAATGGGGGCCAGGATGCCAACACTGTTGGCGCTGTTGCCACTTGCAGTGGCAGTGCAAAACAACAACAACAATAACAACAGCACAAAAACACTTAGGAAAAAAAGGGAAGAGAAAAAGCTGTGCTGCAACCCTTGCCAATGGTGATGCCTACCTGTGAGAAATTGTTGAAGAATTTCTCCTCCCCTTGGAGAGATTTGGTGAAATTGTCCCCCCAATTTCTCTACTCACAAATAGGATGGAGAAATTTGAGAGGCCACATGTACACAATCATCATCATCAATCATCGTCATCTTGTTGTAATCTTTACTTCAACTCAGTTTATCTTACAAAGAAGAACCTAAGAAGGGAGAGGCTGGATCAAACCAGAGGCCCATCTAGTCCAGCATTCTGTTCACAAGTGGCCAATCAGATACCTCTGGGAAGTCCACAAGGCAGACATGAGTGCAATAGCACAAGACAAAACAAGGTGCTAGCCTTAACCAACAACCACAAACAAGGAATAACGAAAAAGTTAAGGTTTACAAAGTTTAAAAACTGTATTTTATATAAGTATATTCACAATCAAGTGGAGCAATTGAAATACACAATCAAATTTCTCTTCAGAGATGATCAAGCAAATTGCTCTATAAATCGATAAAGGAAGCAGGCCAAACACGTTTCGACATATTTAGGATATTGGATATTGTCAGGATATTGTCAGGCAGCCCCCGTGTCTAGATACTTGCATCTTTAAATATTTGAATTACAGCATCAGCATGTGCTGGGTAATAACACCTTTTACTTATCTATGTTTGTATATATACATTTATATTTCTGTATATGCATGTTATGGTTGGGAGATATATTCACCATTGTAGAAATATATACATAGTACATAAAGAATCGTATGACCAGTATCCTGTAATCTGTTAGTGTATTTTTTTCAATAGTGTTGGTATGTTTGTTTTAGTATTTACAGGCCATTGAAGAAGACTAAAAACGCCGAAACGCGTTTGGCCTGCCTCCATCGATTTATAGAGCAATTTGCTTGATCATCTATGAAGAGAAATGTGATTGTGTATTTCAATTGCTCCACCTGATTGTGAATATATTAATAGAAAATACAGTTTTTAAACTTTGTAAACCTTAACTTTTTCGTTATTCCATAAGTGCAATAGCACCTTTCCACTCATGTTCCCCAGCGAGTGGTATGCAGAGGCATCCTGCCTCTGATACTGGAGGTAATGTATAGCCATCATGACTAGTCACCATTAATAGCCTTAGAAGAATCTGCCTGTTCTTAAACTACTAATTCTACTTCCTCTTCCTAGGGAAGTCATGAACTCTCCCACATAGAGGCATTCAAGTTGCAGCTGGACAGACATCTCTCAGGTATGCTTTAATGTGGATTCCTGCAGTGAGCAGGGGGCTGGACTCGGTGGCTTTTTAGGTAGAGTGACCATATGGAAAGGAGGACAAGGCTCCTGTATCTTTAACAGTTGAAGAGAAAAGGGAATTTCAGCAGGTGTCTTTTGTATCTGGTCAAGAGGGCAGGGCTCCTGCAGCTTGAACTGTTGTGATGAAGCGGCAATTTCACCAGGTGCTGAATGCATACAAATGACTCTTGATGAAATTCCTGACACCCTTTTCTATACAACTGTTAAAGGTACAGGAGCCCTGTCCTCCTTTCCATATGGTCACCCTATATAGGCTCCTTCCAACTCAACTATTTTATGACTCTATGATCCTCCATACTGGGGGCAGATCTACACCAAGCAGGATATGACACTTTGAAAATGGTTTGAAAACTGTATATGTAATGTGCCCTGGTCCCAACAGTTGTCACTACTGTTATAAACTGTTTTAAAGCAATAGTGTAGTTCCTGCCAGAATTGCAATTTGGAACACTTGTGGTAGATGCAAAACCTGCCCTTGACAAAAATAGTTTAGTATCAATTTGACATTTCTTTTGAAAAAAAAAAAATCAAACTGTAATGAATGCTCTGGCCCTCTCATACAGGGATCATGTGGAGAGCTGCATTGTAATCCTCTACATGAGCACTTTTTCAGGAATACACATATACAGGTCCTCAATCCACTTCCGCACTCACTTAGGTCTAGGGTGACCATACGCCCGGATTTGTCCGGACATGCCTGGGAAATGGGGAGCAAATCCACATCCGGGCGGAAAAACCATTTTGGGGGGCCAAATCCGGAAATTTAGCCCCCCAAAATGGTGACCAGATGGCCCTGGGGCGAGCTGGGCCAACCGGGGGGTGGCGGGGGCAAACCGGGGCGGCGGGGGGTCACACGACGGTAGCGGGAGGCTGGCGGCACGAGGCACTTACTGGGGCGTCCGTCCTCACCCGCGCCGCCCCCCCGCCTCGCGCACCTTACCTGCTGCTGCTGGGGCGTCCGTCCGCTTCCCTCCGGTGCTCGGAATCTACTGAGAAACAGGCTTTGCGGCCTGTCCCTCAGTAGCACGCTGGGTGATGACGTCATCACTCGGCTACTGAGAGACAGGCCAGGAAGCCTGATTCTCAGTAGATTCTGAGCACCAGAGGGAAGCGGACGGATGCCCCAGCAGCAGCAGGTAAGGAGCATGGGGCGTGGGGGTGGCGTGGGGGTGGCGCGGATGCGCACGGCGGGGGGGCGGCGCGGGGGCGGCGCAGGTACGCGCGGCAGGTGGGGGGGCGGCGCGGGGGCGGCACGGGTGTGCGGGGCAGGGGGGGGCGGCGCGGGGGCGGCATGGGGGGGAGACTGTATCACACAAAGTATAGCAAAATTTTTAAAGTACAGCAAAAGCTACAAAAGTAGGAGTGAAGGTAATTTCAAATACATTGAATGTCTCAGTGATTTTAACATTAAGATGTTATGTAGAACAGGTTTGCCTTAATTGTGTGCTGTGAAATCAGAAATGTGACCAAGGCCATCTTTGGGTGGACATGTCCCTTTGGGAGCCGGCCATGTTGGTGGGCATGCCCCTTTGGGGCGGCCATGTTGTCCTCCTTTTTGGTTTCCAAAATATGTTCACCCTACTTAGGTCCATAATTATAATTATATCTATCATAATTATGGGCACATTGCTACTAATAAAAGAAAAAAAAACATTTTTTAAAGGCAGACAAATATTTGAGATATGATTAAAAAGTGGAAGTGGCACCAGTTAAATGTATTGTTATGACAGAAGAACCAAAATGCTTTCTTTACAATAACAAAATAAGGCATGTTTTTTAAAAAAACCTCTAGGGTATTATGTCAATGCTTGGGGTTATAACATTCCAAGTGCACCAAAAATAAATTATGGAGTTAATTAAAGAAAAAGAAAAAAACATGGATAAAAAGTTCCTTGTTGAGTATAATTGATAGCACAAATCTAATCAGAAAGGTTAACAAGCTCTTGAAAACTGTTGAATCAAGCATACAGAGTGAAGTTCTTAGTATAATTATGCACAGTTAAGCATATGGCAAAGTCCTTTTCATTATATTCTGAATCTACACTAATATAGTTTCATTTTTAGAAACAAATGATAAATGGCAATAATAAACTAGTCTTTTATTGAAAAAGTTTCTTAAGATGCAATCCTAAGCAATCTGGCTGGGGAATGCTGGGAGTTGTAGGACCTTTTCTATCTTAACATGTATATTTACAGGTAAGATGTATAGGATTGTAGTATTAGGTGGCTTATTGTCTATGCAAAAGATAGGATATTATCCTTTTAATAAACTTTTCTGTTTAAACCTATTGCTTACACATACGTTTCGAGAGATCTCATTCATCAAAAGCTCTTGTTTATTGAACCCCAGTGACTGAATAATAACCCATTTCTGTTCTGCCTTATTATGGCTCACCCTCCACATGTATCAAACGAGGATGAAAGAAAGCTGTTCTTCCAGAAGTTCAGAGTTCTCATTTATGTTCATTTTCTGGATTGTGGCTTTAATGTACAGGAAATGGAAATATCTGAGAAGATCTATTCATTTCAATCCAACTAGAGACCACAATGCATGACATGGATTTTTTTGTGCAAAGAGCTTCCTCATGTGCAGTTTTTCTAACCCGATCCACTATCTGGGACTTTGTGCATGGAGCTCCAGTGATAAGCTTTAACATTGATCAACGATTCAGAATTCAGTTTTTTCCCCCCTGTTCTCTTCTCTCTGCTGATGAAAGATAATTCAGAGTCTTGGATGTAATCTTCCCAGGGAACATTAGTTATTAGCCAGATTAGAAATGTAATTAATAATAATAATAATAATAATAATAATAATAATTTAACCCAAGACTGATGTATCCATGTGGGATTGGCCTGTGTAGTAAACACATAGCAGAATAAGAGTCTTTCATGGAAAAAGAAAACAATAACCAGGAAGGCAGCATAAATGTACCGTTTATAGTCTATCCTTCAGAAAAGGCGGTGTTACCAAAATGGGTGGAATTTTAATTCCCTTCTTTTAAGGTTCCATATAACCGTAATCGATCTCATGGGGGTGGGGGATAGCAAGAGAGGGCCAGAGCATAAGATCAAGTAATGGTAAATTTGCATTTTAAAGCTATGGTTTACTCTGCAAAGCAAAAGGTGGTAGAGGATTATGCAAAGGTTTAGCATCAGTGGAATATTGTATATGTTCTCCCAAGACCTTGTGTTGGATCCAGGCTCTGCCTTCCACAAAAGAAAGGGGACTTCTGCAAGAAGAAGGGCTCCACTTGCTGAAAATGCCTCTGCTCAATCTTGGCAGTCCCCTCCGCCTTCTCCCACACACCACAGCTCTGCCCATTCAGCAGGGTTTCCTGATTCGCTGTAGGCAGTCCTTTGTGAGCCTTTGCTGAGCTGGAGAGGCTGCTGTAGGAAGACGGACACAGGGAAGTCCACTTCCATCAACACATTTGGTCCTACTTAAATCTGGATCCAAGCCCATGTGTTTGGGACGGCTAAAATGCTCAAGGACTTGCACAAGTAAGATATAGACAGACCTGGTGGTCTCCAGATGTTTTGGACCTCAATTTCCATCAGGCCCAGCCAACATGCCCAGCAGTCAGGAATTCTGGAAGTGGTAAGTCCAAAACATCTGGAGGACACCAGGTTGACCACAGCTGATAAAGACAAAGAAAGAGCATGGCATGGACAGGAAGGCTGGGAAGTAACCACACCAAACACAATATAAAAGGCTGGTGGTGCATACATTCAAGCCCTACATGACTTGGGACTGCCTACTCCCACAATCAATCTACCCATGTTCTTCAGTCAGCTGCCAATAGCCTTCTCTGTTCACCTTGCTTATCTGAAGTGAATTGGGTGGCAACTAGGGGAGGGCATTTTGGTCTATGGCACCCCAGTTATAGAACATAATCCCCCCAGGGAGGCTCACCTGGCACCAACACTGCGTTGCTTTAAGACCAGAAAAAAAAACACGTTTGCATTCTTTCAGTCTTTGGAAATACTTTTATGGATCAATCCCAGGCGTGATGATTGTAAAGTAAATCCTAAGCAAGATCTACACTACTGCTTTATAGCAGTATTGAAGTGCACTGACAACTGTATATACTGCTTTCATACCACTTTCATCGCGCTATATCCTGCTTGGTGTAGAACTGGCCCTAGTGTATTCAAGGAGCCTTATTCCCTGGCACATACTACTGTGCTAAAAATGTCTCCCAATTTGTTTTAGCCATTCTCATTCAATTTGATAGAAAGGAAATGGCTTTCCAAAGAAATGTGATGGTGAAGAAATTTTGGTGAAACTCTCATTCATTGGTTTTGTGTTTCTTGTGCTCATGTTACTTAGGAGGTGGCTGAGGAGTGTGCACAAACGCCCTGTCTTTAATTGTACACTTGTCTCTTTTGGCAGCCTGTAGCCTCCTCAGCCACCTGCACTGCAATTAAAGCCCAGGGGAAGACATCATGATGTAATTCCTCCCATAGGACTTTCCCCTTCCCAATCAGGAAGCACAGGCAGCATAGGGAGGCTACAGATGTGTAATGGAAAGAAAACACACACACACACACACACACCACCCTCAGCTGCCTTGCAGTGATTAGGTAAGCTCAAAAACATCACCAAATATATCTAAAACATCCTGAATGTGAGGTAAAATAACTACATAAAAAAATAAAGGAAGGAAGGAAGCCTCTTTCATGGGAGAAGAAAACTTTCAGGAAGCTGGAGGACAGATTTAAGCTCAGCACTAGCTCTACCTCTTCCCTGCATCTGGACGCAACACTGCCCCCCCCCCAAAATAAACGGCATTGTAGTGGATGCAAAATGGGGACAGCCTGGCAACACTGTTGATGCTGCTGCAGTCTAAAATCAACCGAACCAAAACTCCTTATGAAAAACAAAGAGAAGCGCTGTGACAACCCTGGCAATGGTGAGTCCTGCTTGTGATAAGTTGTTGAGAATTTCTCCTCCTCCCCCTGGAGAAATTCAGTAGAAGACACACACCCCATTTCTCTGCTTACAAATAGGATGGAGAGAGGCCAACTGCACACAGCACTAGTAGTATGTTTGTGTAGGATTGCAACTGGTTGTGTGGAATGCTGAGAATGGTAGGACTTTTTCCTGTCTGAACATGTGGAGGATTGCATGGTTAATGTACTTCTAAGTATTATAGGTGTCTCTTTGGTTTGCTGGCTAATCTTTTATTTGTGGTTTATTTATTTGTCTCTTTTTTATTTCAACCTTCCTGAAAAATCAGCTTCGATGAAAGGCAGTACTGGGAAAAAAAATGAAGCAGTAAATAAATAAAACAACTATTATAAATAAAATACTATTATGCTCCATTTTGCAGAGAATGGACTGAAATGTAGAGTGCCGTCACATGGGGGGAAATCGTGTTTCCTTACTGTCGCTTCTCCACCCCCACTTTTGTCCCTCATTACTTCCTCTTTCTTGCTGGAGGGGAAAGAGGAAGTAAACAAAGACCACATGGCCCATTCAGGGGACGTTTTTATTAGGGATGTGCACTGACCCCCCGGATCGGATCGGATAGCGGATCGGAATCGGACCTGGGGGGTCGGATCGGATCGGAGGATGGTCGGATCAGATCGGACCGGATGTCCGATCTGGATCGGACGCCATTTTGAATGCTTTTTCCCATAGCCAAGTATTGTTTTGCAAAAACACCTATAACTTTTACATTTTTAAAGATAGAAGGATGAAACTTGGGCACATTGTAGACTGGTTAGGGATAGTTATCTGTGAGAAATTTCAGAAAGATTGGTGCATGCATTTTGTGGCAATTAATTTTTTAATAAATACCCAGGAATGCCTATAACTTTGTCATTTTTAAAGTTACACACATGAAACTTTGCCACATTGTAGGTGGTACCTTGGGACCTATGTGTGTGAAATTTCAGAAACATAGGTGCTTGCCTTGTGTGGCAATAAATTTTAGAAAAATGGGTAGTAGTGGGGTAAATACAGTTACGCCTCCCATTTTTTTATTTTTAAAGATACAAACAGGAAACATGGGCACATTACAGGTAACACTTGGCTTGATATGTGTGTGAAATTTCAGAAACCTAGGCTCGTGTCTGCTTTCCTACTTTCACTTTTTACTCAAGCAGAACGGCTGAGCCTAGCTCAGTTTTGCAGCCATGCGTGCAAGGATCACTCTCTCTCAATCTCTTTGATCTTTTGTTCCTCCCCTTCTCCTCCCCCTCGCCGGCATTGTGTGTGCGCCCCACCGGTGCCCTCGCGTGCGGGCCGGTTCCTGGGCAGCAGAGCCTCTGCCTGGCTGCTGTGAGACTCCTGGAGGGCTTGACTAATGCGGGCTGTTGTGCTCCGCTGGGCCGCGGGGGTAGGTGATGATGAAGAGGATGATGGGGAGGGCGTTCAATGCGCCGCCACAGCTCCCTGAGGGGCGGCCTGAATGGCCCCTCCGCTCACCAACTGACAGCGCGTGCTCCGCTCCAGACACCCGGCCTCAGCCGCCAGGATAAGCTGCCAAGCCCGCCGCCGCCGCCCGCGCGCGCACACACACCACCCGTCCATTATCATTTGGGCAGCCCTAATTAAGGAGCTTGAGTAAAAAGTGAAAGTAGGAAAGCAGACACGAGCCGAGTTCTTTTGTTTCTCCTTCTGTAATGGTTACTAGCAAGGATCAAAGAGATCGAGAGAGAGTGTTTCCTTTTTCTTCGCGGGAGGCGGGAGGGGGAGGAGAGGGAGACCAAGCCTCTGTGGAAAAACTTTTGAAACTTTTAATCTAAAAATTCCATAGCCATCAGATGCCTGAACCTATCATTCTGAAATTTCTGACACATATCTACCCCTAACCCATCTACAAAGTGAGCAACTTTCAGACTTCTAACTTTTAAAATAAAAAAGTTATAGGCGTTTCTTTCCTCATTGTATCAAAAATACCTTGCCACCACATGCCTGGACCCAGCTTTCTGAAATTTTACACACATATCAAGCAAAGTATTCCCTGTAATGTGCCCATGTTTCCTGTTTGTATCTTTAAAAATAAAAAAATGGGAGGCGTAACTGTATTTACCCCACTACTACCCATTTTTCTAAAATTAATTGCCACACAAGGCAAGCACCTATGTTTCTGAAATTTCACACACTTAGTTCCCAAGGTACCACCTACAATGTGGCAAGGTTTCATGTGTGTAACTTTACAAATGACAAAGTTATAGGCATTCCTGGGTATTTATAAAAAAATTAATTGCCACACAAGGCAAGCACCTATGTTTCTGAAATTTCACACACATATGTTCCAAGGCACCACCTACAATGTGGCAAAGTTTCATGTGTGTAACTTTAAAATTGACAAAGTTATAGGCATTCCTGGGTATTTATTACAAAATTAATTGCCACAAAATGCATGCACTAATCTTTCTGAAATTTCTCACAGATAACTATCCCTAACCAGTCTACAATGTGCCCAAGTTTCATCCTTCTATCTTTAAAAATGAAAAAGTTATAGGTGTTTTTGTAAAACAATACTTGGCTATGGGAAAAAGCATTCAAAATGGCGTCCGATCCAGATCGGACCTCATCAGATCGGATCGGATCAGATCAGAGGTTGGTCGGATCGGATTGGATTTTCCCAATTTTGGGGCGGATCGGATTCGGATCGTGGATCGGATCCGATCCGATGCACACCCCTAGTTTTTATTGTACCACTTTTCCTGCACACTGCAGGAGATCACAGCACATTCTGCTTTTTAAGAACAGTTGGATTAAAAGGGGTGTATTTTGCGACGGAAAATTAGCGGGAGGGGTAGGAGGTGCACGGGAGGTGGATGACGTTGTCTAAAGGACACGTGCACATCTGTAAGTGGGCAGGAGTGAGCGTGTGATAAAACACTCACCTGACGAACCTCTTAGTGTGCCAAAGGCTGCAATGCTTTACCCACTAACCTGGGAGAAACCCCCCATTGAACTCGGTGGGACTTATTTCTGAGTAGACATGTACCGGATTGCAGCTAGTGACTTCTTGACTCACATATTAATCTCCTTGCCACTACCCCAGGAAGTATATAAGCATCTTAAAACACACGGCGTTCTCTGGTACACTGTGACCCTCAGTCATGTGCCGTAACCTGTTCTATCCCGTTCCCACCCTTCCATGTTGATTTCCTATCTACAGACTTGTGAGGAACGCATCCCACCCCAAATGTTATAGATGTTAACCATAAGATTACAATCTCAAAATTATAGCAAAAGTGGATTACATTTGCACCATCCATATCTTGCTCTTGTTACAATCATAACCAGAAGATTGGATTTATGTTGTGCTATTTTTCTGCCCTTGTAACAATCTTTGTCACTGGGGTGATGTGTTGGAATTTTATAGCCCCTTCTGTTCTTTGAAAGATAACAGTAAACTATGCTGCTTTGATCTTTTCAACGTTCTATAATTTCACAGAATGGCCATTTTTATTCTCCCTTTTGTAATCTCAGCAGCCTAGGGACGAAAGAGAGGAATGGCCAATGAAAAGGATATATGCAATGGTTACAGTTCAAAACCATGTCACTGACTATTGTCTCTCCCCCAATATACAAGGTATGCGTGTGTCCATCCATGCCTCGGTGTGCCATTCTTGTTCCATGGATTTTTTAACAAGAACAGAGTATATGGCACAGTATGAATCTATCCATTTTCAGTACAAAACCAGAGCTGAAAATGGATGGCCTATGGATAGCAAGGACGAGAAAACTGAACGTCTAATGATTTCATTTCTAGGATGAGCTTCCATGATGTCATGTACTAGGAACAACTTGACTGAGAGACAGTCAGCATGAAATAACTGTGGTAACAGAGATTTCTTACATTTTAAAAAAGGAAACACTGTAGTCTCAAGAAATACGCTTGTGTACTGTGCTCTTCTTGGGAGGCTTCTGCATTTTTCAGTATAACGGAGATGCAACAAATAGCCAATTTAAGCTACAAAACAGTGATTGGAATGTGTTGAATGCTGGGGCATTTGTACAATGTGGCAAGATGTAGTGCTCAGTGCACCTGGAATAGGAAAGTGGGAGGAATCTGCAATGGATTCCAAGGAAATTGAATTTTTATGAATCCTACCTGTGTACCAGCTTTTTCGAAGTTGCACAGGTTCGAATGACTTGCAGATGATTTTTAAAAAACATTTGGGGGAGAATTTGCGCAAATTTGCACTCATGGCAATACACACTTGTGCAAACAGACATTAGCACAAGTGAAACAAAATGCTCATACATCCCTAAAAAATCACATTCCACCAATGAGTGAATGAGTGAATGAAAAATGGTTGAAAAATCTGTGAAACACAGATGAATAGGAATGGAGGGAGTTACCTGCATCCATCTCAGTTGGATGCCTGCCCAGCCGCTTTCACCCATCCCTGCTTGCAGCTCTGCATGTGCTTCTTCCCAGCCCAGCGAGCACCCAATGAACCCGTGGGGCTGCCTGTACTCATTCACAGCTGCCCACCCCTTGTCCGTAGCTGCCATTGTGTGCAACAATGGGCGCTCCAGCAATCGCATGTTTTCAAAGTTGTGGCAATGGCGGTTGTAAAGGTCCCATTTATGCAACATTAATGATGTGGATGATGATGATGATGATGATGAATTTATTACATTTATATACCACCCCATAGCCAAAGCTCTTTGGGCTGTTTACAAAAATTAAAAGATTAAACACTAAAAAGACAATAACAAAATTTAAAACCATAAAATAAAACAGCTGCCTGGCCACAAAGTCAGTTAAAACCTCAGCTGAAGTTGTTAAAATGCCTGGGAGAAATGAATAGTAATGAACAAGTAAAGTATTTGATTTGTTTCCCCATCTCCTGAAATTATTCTAGCCTTATTGTTTCCCCTCCTTTGACTTCCCTTCAAATTCCACAGATGTTTTATCTAAGAATCCCAATATTCACTTCATGTTCTGTTCCAGGAAAAAAAAAAACTATATATGTGGTAACTCTAATAAGAATATTGTAAGTTAGACGTTGGTCAAAAGAGCACTGGACTTGGGTGTGCTTGTGAAGAAGTAGAATGTGTTGGCAATATAGAAACAGTGACAGGTTCTCACTCCCCACTGATAAACCCTCAACAAGAGTTGACCAAGATTGGTGTGGCCTGTATTCATTTTGTGAAGAATCTTAAAAGGCCATAGTCCTCTTAAGTGGTGGAGAAACGTAAGGAAAACAAATGTTTGTCATGTGAGTGCCCTTTGGTGACTGAACTAAATGATTTACTTCTGTGTTGATATGTGTAATCTAATGTGCTTGTGGATGCATACATAAAGCATGTATTGGACAAGAAGGGCACATGTCCATTGGCTTGCAGATGCACACCACATCTCTAGGACATCCAGCCTGGGGGCAGAACCTAGGATGAGCTATACAAGCCCAATGCCTGGCAAGTTGAATTGGCCTCAGTTCTCCTCCCGCACACCCCAGTTCCCCTCCCGCTCACCTATCCATCCACCCACATTGGGGTTACAGTGAATAGGTCCAAGCACATAAGGCCCAAGCAGGATTTTTTGGAGCAAGTGTGTGGGGCCTGTTAACAAGATTGGCATAGGAAAGTTGCAAGATGACTCCAGCCTTAGTCAGTGTTCCCATACTGTTCGTTGTAATCATTGTGTATCTCCTTATTTGATAATAAAGTATTGGCCCTAATTAAACCAGTGGCAAGTGTCTCACCTATGCATTCCAGGCTTCCTTCTCAATTATACTTACTGTGTGGATATGGTTGATTTGGAGCTGGACATGAATCTCTTAATGGTGGCAAATTTTTCAATAGCTGAACCTTTCTGAGCAGTTCACAAAAATTAAAACCATGAAATCATTTTAAGAAATATAAAACAAACAACAATATAAAAACACAAAATCACATACAATATAAGAACACAGCCAGAATAAAACCAAGTAGCAGAGATTAATACAGATTAAAATACAAATTTAAAACAGGAAGGGTTAAAATTGAGTTAATTTAGCAGTTAAAATGCTGGGAGAGTAAAAAGGTCTTCACCTGGCGACGAAAGGAGTGCAAAGTTGGTGCCAGGCGAACCTCTCTGGGGAACTCATTCCATAGCCAGGGTGCCACAGCAGAGAAAGCCCTCCTCCAAGTGGCCACCTGCCTCACTTCCTTTGGCAGGGGCTCACAGAGAAGGACCCCTGTAGATGATCTTAGGGTCTGGGCAGGTACATATGGGAGGAGGCGTTCCTTCAGATAACCTGGCCCCAAGCCATTTATTGCTTTAAATGTTAGTAACCAGCACTTTGAATTGGGCCCGGACCTGGACTGGCAGCCAGTGAAGCTGGAAAAGGACTGGCGCAATGTGGTCTCATTGGCCAGTCCCTGTTAACAGTCTGTCTGCCCTGCTTTGTACCAGCTGAAGTTTCCGGACCGTTTTCAAAGGCAGTCCCACATATAATGCATTGCAGTAATCCAAACGAGAGGTTATGAGAGCATGGATAACTGTAGCTAGGCTACACACACCCATCATAGGCGTGCACAGCTCATTTCATTAGGTTGTGCACCTAGGGATATTTTTTTGAGGCAAACATTTATTGAATACTCAAGCATAAAGTACATTATTTTTATTCATTTATTTATTAAACACTGTAGACACTGATGCCCTACTCCTGACTTGCCTGACAATGGGAGGGTCATTGCAGGTGAGGTAGTAGGGAACAAGGAGATGACACTGGCTGGAGGACCATTCCCACTGCTTCTGGATCCCCCTCTGGGTCCCTACTCAATGGCCCTCTCAGTTTGGTGCATATTGCTTGAGACATTAGGCACACCCAGCACACCCCTCGCACACTCCTATGCTCCCATTACATATGTCCCAGACCAAAGGTATATGAGGGTACATGTAATAGCCACTGAAATCAGTGGACCTTTGGCTAATTGATTTAGAAGGGTAGATTCTTAGGTATTAAAGGCAACAATAATGATTGTTGTGTAAGAAACTATTGTACATTGATCATCAGATGTTATATCTTGCTAGGTGGAAATGCTGCAGAATATTCCAAGCAAACAGTGCATATGATCTAGCATATAGTCTATGGTCTACAAATCTTTTTAATTTATGTAACATTTCCCTACCACAATTTCCCTACCACAATTCATTTATGTAACATTTCCCTACCACAACAAATATCCACTCAGCGGCATAAAAGCAAAAAAGTTCATCAATTTGTTCTGTCAAATACTGATAACAGGACATTAAACAACAAAAAAGGCTGATTTTTTTTATTAGCATGTCAATCATTTTTTTAAAAAAAGAACAATATTTTATCTTCATTTTAATGAGATTTTAAGAGAAGCTTTGATCCTAAAATGGATCAAACATTTATTTGATGAATATTGTAGTTAGTACGTGTATTCATTATACTCCCTTACCTTATTTTTTTGCTGTTCTTCATATTGTAGTCCTAGAGGATCTGTTGTTTTTGTCTATCCTTATTTTGACTTTGGAAAGAAAAAAGAAAAAAAAAGGAAAGGTTTAATTATTTCATTTGAAATTCTGTTTTGTTGATCAACCTCTTCTTTCATGTTTCAAGAACAGAGATTCAAAGAAAAACAAACCCTCAGATGTTCTTCATCCTGCTGTCCAAAAGCACTTTTGTTACAGATGTTTCTCAAATTTGATGCATTGCAGCAAATAATAAGAGGCATTGTAATTTTAATGATATGGGAATGATCTGAGTCAAGAAGGGTCGTTCCTCTGCTCCTAGATATATACAGGGAGGGACAATATAGTGTTAGTACACACACACACACACACACACACACACACACAACATGTTTGATTTTGCCAGCATAATTATTTTAAAAAATAATTCACACCTTGAAATATTTAAAGATATCAAAAAGTTAAACCTTGAAAAAGTCAACATCATGTTCATGTTGTCAATATTTAGAACAATGATTATACATACACACACACACACACACACACACACATTTTATATTTATACACAGTTGCTCAAACCCTCAGTTTTCTATGAATTTTTTAAAGATCATGCTCCTTCTGAAAGCTGAGGCCAGGTCAACCAGCTTTCAGAACGAGCACGCTCTTAAAAAAAATTAAAGAAAATCAAGGATTTGAGCAATTGCTCTGATTTTTTCCCCACAAATGACCAGCCAGATCCCATCTTCAATGTCCCACAAGTTTCAAGTTTTTATCTTTAAAAATGAAGAAGTTATAGTGGGGGTGGGGTTTTTGGGAGACCCCCTATAACTTTTTAATTTGAAAAGATAGAGACATTAAACTTTTTGGACATTGCAGGTTGGATCTTGCTAGTCCTGGCTCCCCAAGTTTCATGTCTTTATCATTTCAAATAAAAAAGTTATGTATGTGTTTCCTCCAATGCAAGCCTATGGGGAAAAAAAGCAGACAGCAAGATGACAGCACGGAGACCCGTTCAACCCGCTGTCAATAAAGTTGCACGAACTTTAATAAATTCATATAAAATCGAGGATTAGAGTGATTGAACTCAAATTTCATACACATGTATAGCACATCTTGCTACACATATGTGCCAAATTTCAGATCAATCCCTCCACCCCTGTATTTTATATGATTTTTTAAAAAGATCCTGCAACTTTTTGACAGGTCTGAATGAACGCACGTGGTGAGTTGTCATTCTGACCTATCAGAACTTAAACGATCTTTAATAAATTCATATAAAATCGAGGGTTGGAGGGATGGATCTCAAATTTTATACACATACTTAGGCATACCCTATAAGCACTGTGCCAAGTTTCAAGCCTCTAACTTTGAAAATACAGAAGTTATAGGTTTATTTATATGGTGGTCTGGTAATCCGAAAAAATCCGATATAATCGCGCTGAAAATTTTCGGATCAGACATTTATCGGAGTTTTTTTTATCGTATCGTTATCGTTAATCGGATGTTTGATAACAACCTTATTGTATCGTTATCCGACATTTTAACAATACGATACACATCCCTAGTTTCAAATAGGTGAGTTGTAAAAAGTTTTAGGCCACATTAAGGAGTACTCACGTTACAGGAGAAAAATTATTTAGTCTTCAAAGTGGTGCGTGTGGTCTGACACTCTTCTGTCTGTCTCTTTCTGTTTCGTTTTTACAATGAGTTTAGGGCAAAGTATTGTGAGTGCTTTAGTTCAGTAGCCCACTTCCTCCTTAGTTCCCCTTTCATTCCCTAGCTTTCAATGAGTATAGGGCTAAGCATTGTGAGTGCTGTAGTTCAGTCACCCACTTCCTCCTTAGCCCCTCTTTCTTCCCCACCAATCAACTGCTAAGCATTTGGGCACCGGTAAATAAAGCACTGCCCCCACAAATCACAAACGGTAAGGAAGGACACATTATTTTACTTAAAATGATTTATTAAAAGTAAAAACTGTTGTATATAGCTGAAGTGAGTTTTAAAAAACCTCGGGTATACATCGTGCAAGGGGGTGCGTCATGTGGCCCAAAGAGTTTTGTAACCCTTATGAAATGTTACAAAGCTAGAGTGTAGATCAGCTCAGTGTTACTTCTACAAAAGTTAATAAAGTATGTTCAAATTTCTGCAAATGTGTCCTCTCTTTGTCCTTTTTCTGCTGTTCTAACATAATGCATTCATTTTGCCATAATAGCAAAATCCCGTATTTCATTCAACCATTCACCTTCCAAGACTCTTGTTTGCACTTTCCACTTTTTGTTGCTGCATATATAGTTTTCTATGGGGAATGGAGGCAAGCTTCCTTAATCATTCCACAGATTGATTATAGTTAGGCTATGGATAGTTAGTCTGTGTAGGGACTGTAGTATTCTAGGTCCAGTTCTCTCTGCCCTTATGTGTGAACAAAAATAGAGAGAAATCCCTCTTGGTAGGACCATTAGTACTCCACATGCTCATGCCCTTTGACTGCAAATAATGTGTCCTCAATTTCTCATAGATACAGCATGCAAATGCTATTGTAAAATGCTAATGGGGTTGGAGGTATCGAAACCTGATGTACATGTTCTGGCACACCAGAGGTACATGTGACTGCTGGACAATTTGTCTAGTGCAGGATTATGTTGCCAACAATATGACATTGCAGGGCATTGTGACTTTCTCATTCCATGGAAAATTGAATCCTGTAGGAAAAACCGTTAGGGCAAAGCTATAGGGCTATTTCATTTCCTGAATGCAACCACAGAGTAATACAATGACATGAATATTCTGACATTACTCTTAGTAGTAGAAAGAGGTAGCTGTACAGGCTCTTTAGGATTCCAATCTCACCAGTGTCCTTAAGTGCATTGGCCCATTATCTTCCATGCACTGCCTCTGAACATCACTTTTTGTACTCTTCCACTTTTCGTCTAATATGGCTAATTTGAAACAACAATAAAGCACACTTTAGTGGCAAATGGGCTGCTGTCGATTTCTTTATGAACTCTGAAAGGGATGAAAGGGAAAAACAGCTTCCGTAGGTGTCCGACTAAATGGACAGCTTATCTGGTTGATTGGTAAGCATTATAGGCAAGTGCCTTTTGTACAGTTTCCATTGTATTTGCCACATTTGTCCAAGAACAAAAGCTTGGAAGGGGGTGAAAAGTGTCCTTAAAAAATGAAGGATAGGTAGGCAGAAGTGTTCATGGGGGACTGGCCTAGAATTCTCATTATATTTAAAATGGGAGCAACTAATTTCTTAATTTTAATTTTAATTTTTTTTTAAAAAAACCTTGGTATTCAAATTTGTGTGGATTTCCAATCCCCCTTTAAACTCCACCTTAATGAGTTTATCACATTTTAATGCATTAACAGAATCACATTGTCATTTGCCTTTTCTGTCTAGAAGAGACACAACACCTTATATACAGACAAAATATGCAAACTGAGTGGCAATTTCTCAGGCAGACTTTGTGCACTTGGCAATATTAGCAGTGCCACTGCCCATTTCACTGCCTTTTTTATCCTGCTTTCCAGACATCCGTCTAAGGAAAGACTGGCTTTGCCAACAGGCTTACAAGCTAAAATGACAAAACACACAAGGTAAGGGAAGTGGAGAGAAAGGGAAGAGAAGGGAGATCAGTTACAATACTTTGAGCCAGGCTGATCTTCAGTGGTGTTCTTGCTTGAGTAGCAATTGTTGGATCATTTACCTTCAGCTGATGGATGAGGCCAGGTATTCTTTCCTCTACCTTCTGCAGTCCCAGAGCAATTGTCAGTTTGGGCCGGGTGTTCTTCCCAACAGGGAGGGGAAGGAAACTCCCTGCAACTGCTCCTTCTCTGGCCAATAGCTGGGCTACCATGATTTCCCCCTTGGCTTTATGTTATTTCTGGAAAGCAAGGGGTGCAGCCTCCAAGTGGCCCTAGGTGCCCTGGCTGATGGCTGGGGATAGGGGCCTTCTCTGTGACAGTATCTCGCCTTTGAATAGGCTGACCATATGAAAAGGAGGACAGGGCTCATGTAACTTTAACAGTTGTAGAGAAAAGGGAATTTCAGCCAGTGTCATTTGTATACAATTAGATCCTGGTGAAATTCCCTCTTCATCACAACAGTTAAAGTTGCAGGGGCCCTTCCTTCTTTTGTATGTGGTCACTCTAGTATAGTGCCTGCAACTTTAACTGTTGTGATGAAGAGGGGATTTCACCAGGAACTAATTGCATACAAATGACACTGGCTGAAATTCCCTTTTCTCTACAACTGTTAAAGTTACAGGAGCCTTGTCCTCCTTTTCATATGGTCAGCCTACCTTTGAACTCTCTCCCAAAGGAAATCAGTCTGGCCCCTTCTTCGTTCAGTTATAGGCAAGCTCTTAATTTTTTAATTGTATGCTGCCTTGGGAAGCTCTATTAGGGATGAGAGACTGCTCAAGAATTTATAAATCAATACAAAATACATGGCAGACACCAGGAAGTCCTTCTCTTCTGCGCTTGAAAATTCTTTTCCCATCCCACCTCCTTTGCTTTCCAATGCATAGGATCTGCCTGTGTGAATGCATATATCAAATTTCTCTCTCTCTCTCTCTCTCTCTCTCATCTATCTATCTTCTATCATCATCATCATCATCATCATCATCATCATCATCTATCTACATTGGAGCATGAAGGAGACAGGATGAGACCGTTCTAATCCCCAGCTGATTCTCTTTTCTTGCCAGAGACGGGGACTAGATCTACAAGACTCAGGAACATTGGTGAGAAACGGATGTCTCGCCCATCCATTTCTGCCATTGGTAATTGGAGGGGGACTGGGGGGCATTAGAATACTCAAAGAATCACTCATCTCTATTGCATAACATCTGAGTTCATAGCTGGTGAGCTGAGTTCAGCATGATGAGCCAGATAGGTTGCCCACTTGTGAATCCCCCGCCCCACAAAAAACACTAGCCAACCAAATACCATGGACCAAAAAGGAGGACAAAAGAAGACACATCCTTGCATAAAATTTGCTTATGCTAATTTATATAGAGAGATACAAATTTAGAAATAATCATTATAATACAAATAGAACATTTCACCATTCTGTGGAAGACAAGTAACCTGTGTGCCTCGACCTGACTGCTGTCCAGGTGCTGTTGATGGGTAACTGCAAGGCCTCTGGGCTCTTCCTTCTGGTGGCTCTTTACCTTTAAACTTGCCTTGGGCTGGATAGCCCTTCAAAAAGAGGATGCCTTCAAAATAGAGGACTGTTCTCTGGCAGCCCTTCAAAGTAATAACTGTCCTGTGCAAAAGAGGACATATGGCCACCCTGAAGCCAGAAGTAATGCCAGACTGCCTGCTTTCATCTGGGCTTTCATTCTATTTGGCTGCAGACTCCTCAGATAAGAGATTTCCTCAGCAGCTGTGTGCAGAACAATGAGAGAACATTTTGCTCTCTAGAACAGATTAGCAGGAGTGTATGGAGAGCAGAAGAGAAGCATATTATGTACTCACTTCTCCACTCTTTCAGGCTTCCACTTGCTTATGACACTATAAACTGTGCCAGCAGACCCTGCTAGGAAAAATAACCCCAGGAGAATTCTTGCTAGGGAGTATGAAACATCAGCAGTTCTAGCCCAATTCAGATGTTCTGATAATGGGTATAATAAACACACAAGGAGTGGGGGCATGCTGACATCACGTCTGTCACCTTTCACACATGGAGGGTGACTTTGTGAAGAGGAGACTCCCCTCTATTATGGGGGCTCTCTAAGTGTTCCAGAATATAAGTGGGGTGGAAAAGGACCCAGATGGGGCCTAGAAGCCCCCGGTCCTGCAAATTCCATCTGAGCATGTGGGCACCCCCCCCCCTTGTTATCTCCAACCTTAGGTCAAAGAGAACAAAGGGTTTTTCCCTCGTTGTCTCTGAGCAGAGATGAGAGATAGCAAGGGGGTTCCTCTCCCCAGGCCATGAGATGAGGTTTGGAGAGGGAGCCGAACCCTCCAAGGTGCAGATTGCTCAACCCATGGGCTAGATTAAGCCTATGTACCAGAGGTTACCCTCCCCTGCTGTACATGCATAGGGGGAATGATGTGTAACTCTGGGGACGGGCTACATGGCACAGCCTCATTCCCCATTCACATTTGGAAGTAAATGGGTTTAATAATACCTGAATAGGGGTTTTGACATCCTCTTCTTCCTTATTCTCATCTGCAAGGAAGTTTCCAACAATTTAATAGCACTTGCCTACATTAGGATGACCCTATGGAAAGGAGGACAGGGCTCCTGTATCTTTAACATTTGTATAGAAAGGGGAATTTCAGCAGATGTCGCTTGTATGCATGCAGCACCTGGTGAAATTTTCCTCTTCATCACCACAGTGAAAGCTGTAGGAGCCCCACTTAGCATGACCAGATACAAATGAAGGCAGGGCTCGTGTGGCTTTAAATGTTGTGATGACGAGGGAATTTCACCAGGTGCTGCATGCCCTCTTCTCTCGCACCCTCCTTCCCACTACTCCCCCATGTATGTTTTATATTTTCACTTCCTTGGGAGGAGACACAATTCTGTACAAGCATCACACTGACAATGATGGCCTAGTCATAATAACAATAAATAATATATAACAATGCATAGAATCACCAACTGCAATCTCCTCCTATTCAGCCTTTTCATGCCCATCAAAGACTATGGGCCAAAGTGCACATGACACTAAACAGGTCACTTGTGGCTCCATAAATGTTTATTTAAGTGGTATTTCAATAGTAATTAACAGGTATATGTTATGGAGCAATCAGGATTGGAACAACAGTGCTTTTGTGTAACCCTTTCCCTCCTGGCTGCAGCCCTGATGAACTCCCTGCTCCAATGGAAGCTTCCCTCTCATGGGCAAACTTTAGAGGGCTGAATTTTGTTGGGACTACGGCCAGGAAGGAAAGATTAATCTCTTGTGCTCAGCACACTGTGCACTAAAACACCCCCCTCACGCTTGCACCAATGGCTGCTACTTCCAATTTTAAAAGCCTTCATGGAATTGCTATTTTAGCATCACATGTAGGTCAGCTCTTATCAATATTGGGATTAAAGGGCATGCTAAGTTGAAATGGACAGGGTACACCTGAGGAATAGAGAAATAGGGTTTCTTAGAACAAGGCACTTCTTTATTTCTAATCCTTCATTATACTTATAATTAAATAGAACTTTGCTGTAACAGTAGCTGCCGAGACAGTTCTCAGGAGCTAGCATTTTTGACACATTCTTTTTTTCTTTTTAAAGGAAAACAGTGGAAAAAGAGAACAAGTTCTCTTTAATGGTTATGCTTAGCCAGCACGTAAAATGAACTGTAGTTAAAATGATTAAAAACTGCATTTTAAAAGACAGATGTCTTAAGTCCGGTTCTGGCAGACGGCTTTCTATATTTGCCTGCAATCTCTTGTCTACTTGCCTTTGAGACTGGCAAAATCCTGTCTTTATTAGCTTGAAGTCAGATTTGCTGTTTATTCCCCATGTTTGCCTCACAAAAAAGTATTGCTACTAAAGCTATTTATCCTTTTGTTATAGATCCATACAAGCTCTCTCTTCCGTTTCGTAGTTTGCGGTTTCCTGTGTGAATTTTATTTAACCGTTTGGGTTCCAATTCTTTCCCTTTGTATAAATATGAAATTTTTGGTTTGTTTGTTTTGGCTTTTCCAAATTTCTTTTATATGTCTTTCACAATAAAGATTGATCTGGTTTGCATGTCAAAAACAACCCATGGTTTGTTCACCAAGGATTACTGATAATGAAGCAGGAATGAGTGAGTGTGCCAGCTCCCACCTACTTGCTCCCACTGAGTTAAACAACCAGAGACAACTGCACCAGTTTGTTTATCAAAGGCCAGATCTACACCAAGCAGGGTATAGCAGTATGACAGTGGTATGAAAGCAGTATATAAAAGGCAGGAGCTACACTACTGCTTTATAGCAGTATTGAAGTGCACTGACAACTGTTGGGGCTCATGACACATACCATATACTGCTATATCCTGCTTGGTGTGGCTCCTGCCTTTTATATACCATTTTCAAACTGCTATATCCTGCTTGGTGTAGATCTGGCCATAATGTCAGACCCTGGAATTGCAGGTTGCTAGAGAGCAAACCATAAGTTACAAGTCTGGGTTGTTTTCCCCCTAACAATCACCAATTCCAGGTTTAGAGTCACAATAAACAACCCAGGGAAGGAATATCCCAGGGTTGTTTAGCTCAGCAGAAGTGGTCAGCCTAAACTAGAACCCCCTAAACTAACCTGTTGCCCTCAAGCGCAATGGAGGACGCTAACTTCTAGAAAGATTCAGCTGCCAGTTTGATCAGCTTTTGCACATGGCATGAGAAGAAGCAACATTTTGTCCTTTGCTTCAGGTAGCAAAACGTCTTGGGCCAGCCCTGCCCCATACACTACTAAATCTATGTTGGTCCAAGCCTTTTCTTTCTGCAGTGGCACAGCTATGCATCACTTTAGTATTGAGGTGCAAGCTGGCAAGCTCCATCAAAATGACAGCACGTTTTCCATGCTTTTCCTTAGCTTGCTCCTGAACACTCTCAAGGTGGCATGCAGAGCAACAGTTAGCAGAATGTTAGTGTGATCTGCTGGCAAGCTGCAGCTTTTGGGTTTCTAAGAAGCACTGCCTGCTCCGCTGCCACAACACTTCTTGCTCTTAAAAGGCAGCGAAGACTGCTTCAAATAGCAGTAATAAACAAGCTAGTAGCCTCAATCACCAAGCTGTAAATGATTGGTGAACGAAGAGTGCAGGCCTGCAATGCTTTTCCATTTGTAATGTGTTTTTTTAGTAATAATTTTATTAATTTTTAACATATATATCACAAAAAATAAACACAATACTTATAAAACCCTCTACAACCCCCCGTGCTCTCTTTCCCCTGAGACCTTCTTACTCTATTATTTTATACAATTTTCCAAAATTGCATTGATTCTTTTGAAGGTGTACATCCTCTCCCCTTTTCTAAAACATATTCTAAAAATACTCCCCAAATACTTCCAAAATCATTCTTTTTAGTTAATCTCATCTTAACTTTCATTATACATGTTAATCTATCATTAATTGCAATATCCCACACTCCTTTATACCATTCTTCTATACTAAAATTCCCTTGTATTTTCCAACTTTTAGCTATCATTAATCTCGCTGGTGTCAGGAGATTGTTTATCAATTCTTTTGTATTATTATTACCATATTCTTTATCAAATAACCCCAATAAAGCTATATTTGGTGTTGCTTCTACCTTCTTACCTAATATCTCACTTATCTCCTTAAAAACTCTATCTCAAAATTTTTCAACATATTCACAAGTCCACCACATATGGTAATATGTCCCCACCTCCTGACATCCCCTCCAGCAAGACTTTGATATTTTCTTATCTATCTGATGTAATCTTACAGGGGTGAGATACCATCTCCAAATTATTTTATACTGATTTTCTTTTATCCTTATTGAAAGTAACTTTAAAGTTCTTGATTTCCATATCTTTCCCCATCTGTCCCCATTAATTTGAATTTTTAAATCCTCTTCCCAGATTGTTTTCAAAATTTCTTGAGATTCATCCTCCTCTAGTAATATCTTATATATATCACTCGTCAAACCTTTTTTACTTTTACTTTTATTTCCTCCCTCCTTCTCTCTAGCCTCAATTAGCTTTTCAAAACTTGTTTCCTTTCTACACTCCTTATTTTTCTTTTTCCATTTTAGTGTCCACTGTTCCAATTGCAAACTCTTAAACCATAAATTTTCCTGCCCTATTAAAACCTCTTCTATTTGCTTTTTATGACTCAATCTCCTTACCCAATCTTTCACTTTGATTATTTCCCCCCCCCCCCTCAATAACCCTTCCAATTCTCCTCTCAGGTTACCTGGGAAGTTTTCCATCAAAACAACTGGGGCCAGAGGGGAAATTCCTGCCATTAATTTCTTCTTGTATCTTTCCCAAATTTCTCTGATGTTCCTTAAGATGGGATTTTCTATACCTTTCAATTGACTCTTTTGTATATTACTAAAAAATTGTTTTGTAGCTTTAGCTCTATTTCTCTTGTCTGCGACTTTAACCATTCTAAATCCTCTTCCCCTACTATACTATTTATAACATATCTTAGTTGGTTAGCTATATAATACATCTTTATATTCGGAAGACCTAAGCCTCCTTCCCTTTGAATCTTATACCATTTTGTTTTATTAATTCTTGATTTCTTATCCCCATTACAATAGTTATTTATCATACTTTGCCAACTTTTTATTTCTACATCTGTTATTTTAATTGGAAACATCCTAAACAAAAAATTGATCTTTGGTAATATCTTCATTTTAATTACTACTATTATACCAAACCATGAATGCTTTAATTTCCTATAAGCCTCTAACTTCTCCATTATTTGTGTTTTTAACCTACTAAAATTTAATTTCTCTAAGCTTTCTAACTCTTTCGTAATATAAACTCCTAAATAACATATTATATTTTTAACCTTCAAGTCTAATTTTAAACTACACTCATCCCTTTCTACTTTATCATAATTAAAAAGCATCATATTGGATTTCCCTCAATTTACCTGTAGCCCTGTAACATCTCCAAATTCCCTCAAATGTTGTTTTATTTCTTCTATGCTTCCCCCCGGATTTTCTAATGTCAATAAAGTATCATCCGCAAACATATTAATTTTTATTTTTTCCTCTCCTCCTATCCCTTTCAGTCTCTTGTCCTCCCTAATAACATTTGCCAACATTTCGATCACAATTGCAAATAATATTGGGGAGAGAGGACACCCTTGTCTAGTGCTTCGGGCTAGGGTAATTTGCTGTGTTAAACCATCATTGACCATCACCTCGGCCTTGTTGTTTGCATATAGCTGATTAATCACTCCCACAAATCTTTCTCCAAAACCGAATATTTTTATAATAACTTTTAACACTGGCCATTCCACGCAATCAAAGGCTTTAAAAATATCCAATGCTATCAATCCTGCTTTTAAATTCCTTCTTTTAATAGTATTTATTATATTTAATACTCTCCCTATTAAATTTGGCATTTGCCTTCCTGGAATAAATCCACATTGATCCTTTTTTATATACTCATTTATAAATGTATTTAGTCTTGTTGCCATAACTGCAGTAAATATCTTAGCATCTTGATTAATTAAAGAAATAGGTCTACATGAAGCTGGATCCATCAAATCCTTATCATCTTTCGGTATTAATATTATCAACGAATGTTCCCACGATGGCGGGGTCTTCTCTCCCTTTATTATATTATTATATAATTTCTCCATTTTTGATAATAAAATTTCTTTAAATATCTTATAATATTCCGGCTCCAATCCATCCACTCCTGGAGATTTCCCTCCTTTCAGCTTGTCAATAATCCCCTCTATTTCTTTTCCTGTCACTAATGCTTCCATATAATCCCTATCCTTATCTTTTAATTTTATCTTCCAATTTTTCTCTACATATTCCTGTATTCTCATTTGTGGACTTGCTTCTGAGGTATACAATTCCTGATAAAATTCCTCAAATTTTTAAAATTTATCCTTCATTAAATTACATTTTTCCCCGTTTTATCTTTAATTGTCCCTAATATGTTTTTTCCTTCTTTGATTGCGTTGACCTTGCCAGCATTTTAGAATTTCTATTACTGTACTCAAAAAAATTCCCTTTCATATATATTAATTCTTTTTGAACTCTTTCTATATCCTTACCCTCTAGTTCTTTTTTTTTTTTGCTTGGAGTTGGGCATATATATGCTTATCCTTATTAGTTCTAAATTGTTCCTCTAATTCCTTAATCTCTTCTTCAATCTTTTTACTATGTGCCTCTTGTTGTCTTTTTAATTTGCACGATTCTCTGATACAAAAACCTCTTACTACTGCTTTCATCGTGTCCCAGACTATCCCCTGTGAATTTATCCCTATTTCATTTATTTCCCATATATTCTTAATTTCCCTTTTCATTTTCTCCACAATATTTTTATAACTTAAGATTTTTGTATCTAATCTCCATCTTTTTGCTTCTCTATAATCTTTCTTAATTTTAATATCCATACTCATTGCTGCATGGTCTGAAACCTTAATTACATCTATTTCACGATCCATAATCTTAGAAAGCAAGTTCTTTGAAACAAATATATAGTCAATCCTGGAAAAACTCTTATATGTTGGTGAATAAAAGGTATATTTTCTTTCTTCCCCTTTTATTAATCTCCAAATATCCTTTAATTCTTTTTGCTCCATTACTCTTGCTAGTCCCGTTTTCCCTATACCTTTTATATTATCTTTATCTTTCATTTTATCCATCACCATATTAAAATCTCCCGCCATTACAATATTTGCATTCTTTACATTCCCAATGTTACTAAACACTTTATCATAAAATTCTGTTTGCTTTACATTTGGCACATATACATTAACCAAAATATATTTTTCGTCCCCCAGGAGACAATGCATTATAATATATCTTCCCCCCACGTCCTTTACCACTTTGACAACATTAAATGCACATTTTTTTGAGATTATTATCGCAACACCTCTTGCTTTAGAAGTCCCATATGCTTTCTCATATATGCCCATGTTCCTCATTTTAAGTTCATTTCTTCCATCTTCTTTTTGATACGTTTCTTGTAAGAATATTATATCAGCTTTCCTTTTATTCAAAAACCCTTCAGTTCTCTTCCTTTTGATAACACTACCCAGCCCGTTTACTTTTAAAGTTGTTAATCTTATTTTATTTTCCATATCTCCATTTTTAATTTACCCTTTAGGTCTCGTAATGTGTCACATTTACCCCCCTTCCCTCCCCCCTCCCCCACATATATCCCCCACTTCCCCCCTTCCAATCCCGGGTCACCCCGAGCAATGGTTCTTCTTCCCACCTTTTTAGAACCTTTCGGGGGGGGATGGCAAACACCTGACATGGAACCCAAACAGAACCCCCTCTCCCTTGCTTCTATTATTATCCCTCTTTAAACCATCTCTCAGTCACAAACTGCTTCCTCCAACTGCTCCTCCTTCTTCTGTATCTTTTCCTTCCTCTGTCAGACCCAGGCTCCTCAGCAACTCCATTCCCTGCTCACATGATGTTATTCTCTGTTGTTTCCCCTTATACATAAATCTCAAAAATACTGGATATCCCCAGCTGTAAACAATTGAGTTCTTGCGTAGAATAGTTGTACACAACTTCACACTCTTCCTCCATTGAATGGTTTGGTAACAAAGATCCTGATAGATCTGTATTGGTGAAGATTGGAACATCAATTGCCAGCATTTCTGATAATTTGCATCGATTTCTCTTTTTTGTAAAAGCTGGCAAATCTCACGATTATGTCTCTTGGGACTATCCCACTTCTTTTAGGGCCCACTCTATGGATCCTTTCCATCAAGCTCCATAATCCATTGCATGACTTTTCCTCTCAGATTCTTTAACTTTTCACCTTGCTGTTCCTGAAAAGATCTAATGCGTATGTACATTCTTCTGTCTCTGTCCTCCATAGAAATTAGACTAAGTCCATATCTTGTACCATTTCTTCTTGCTTCTCTAATTTTGCCCAATCTGTTGCTCCAACGATTCATAATCTTTTGAAAACTGCTTTGTAATTCCAATTGAGAAGTCTGTACTTTTTTCACCGCTAGCATAATCTCCAGCTTCTGTTTATCTAACTTGCCTTGAATGTTAGCCTGTAATGCTTCCAAGGACATTGACTCTGTTTGTGGTTTCATTGTCTTAGGAGCTGCTCCTGGCTTAGCTCCATCTTTATTATTCCCATTTCCGGTAGTCTGCGGTCCTGCTTTCCCATTCATCATAGCTGCAACTGAATTTTCTGAATTCTTTCTAATCAGGCGAGACCAGTTCCTGTCCAAGGGGTGTTATTTCATCCTTGACCACTTCTTTGGCAAGGTTCCTTTACTTTCCCCCCTCTATCAGACATCAGACATTCCACTAACAATTACAGTGTTACGGCTCTCTTTTAGCTTTTATTAAAGCCTCTGCTGATTAATTACTTGGCATATATTGTCCAGAAGCCTCCATAAGTACAGATTCTTCTATATTTATTTCAAATTGTGTAAACAGAGAGATACTCCAGTCCTGGCTGCTCTCTCAAATCGTTAAAATGCCAGGCAGTTGATTTATCTACCACCTCCCAACTGTCTTATCTTTTTCCTTTAATCATTCCCGTTGTCAGTTCTTAACTTAACTCACAGTTTGAAGCTTTCTTGATTGGGATAATTAGCTTTTTCATTAACCTCCCATGGGAGAGAGACAATCTCTGTCCGTCTATTCCATGTCCAACGCTCCGCCCCCTTCCATTTGTAATATTGTCTCAGTTAATCTTTTTTCCTTTTTTTAAAAAAATACTTTTTGACAATTGCCTAACAATGTCATGGCTGTTCTAGTCCATAATGGTTTCCGTTTCATATAGTTTTAAGAAATTGATCATGCAGAAGCAACATATTAAACAAATAATGTTATACATACTTAGAATGAATTATCTACCATTTATCATCTGCTGAAATAAGAATATTTTGAGTAACTACCACATAGTTATGCAGTTCTTCTAAAACATCTTTTCTGCTGGGGCCATAGTAAAATGAGAGAATGTATCCTATTGTTTCCCTGCCAATTACTCTGAAGATAGACCCTATCAAAATCTCTAGGCCTTATGTGCTCCATTTCCACATAAGAAGTTCCGTTTCTTACATCAGCAGGACTTCTGAAACAGATCTTGGATTATGGACAACATGGTCATATGGGTCTAGGCCATCTCTAAGGTAACCAGGCCCCAAATTATTTACTGGTAAAATTAGTTAAGTTGGTGAGCATATGAGGTAGGGGCTTCTTGGTGGTGGCCCTGCAGTTGTGGAACTCTCTTCCAGTTATTATTCACTTGGTCCCTTCAGTTTTGCCAAGGCAAAGATGTCCTTAAAAAGTATTTTTTGATTGCTGCCTTTCCTTACGCAAATGGTGTGACCTGAACCAGTTGCTCTCATTCGTCTGTTTAGTTCTGTCCACAGTATGCTTATCCCACCTAATCTTCCATTATTTCTGTCTGTATGTTGCTTTGTGAAGACTTACCTTTGAAAAAGTAAGTAATAAATAATCGGAATAAATACATAGCGTTTATTGCATTTGTAGGTTTGTATTTGTTTTGTGTGCCACCCAGAGAAGGTGTGACATGGGTTGGCTATAGAAAAATCTAAAGAAGATCTACTCTGGCATGTGAAGCAAGATTAGATGTGTATTTGTGTGAGGTGTGTGAATTTCCACCTAAACAGGATGCCAATATCCTGACAGGGTGAAATGACTAGTGAACAGTGCTTGTCTCCAGGTTTTTGAAGGCCTTTGGGCAAGGCACCCTCAATGGGCCCCTCCCTCAGTGAAGTGTGCATAGGGTTGCAGTCATAGCATCTGAAAAAACTATTCAAAACATTATCTCCAACACCATTACCTCCATACAGTTTCTCAAACAAGACATTAACTGCCCCTTTTTATAATGATGTATCAAGCAGACTGAAATACAGCTTGTTCTTCCATGCTTGCATTAATTCCTCTGCCATACAGTAGTAAGAATAAAAATTAAATACTAGTTCCAGTAGAAAACTAAAAAGAAGAAGTTATAATATGGAAGTTTTGAATTGGCAATAACATTAAGATTATGTGCTTAACGTTTCTTATTATGGGTTCCATTAACTTTGGCAGCCATTCGCATCGCACATCAAATGCTAGTTTTAGTAGTGTTCCTGCATGATGTTTGGCTGTGACCTTTCGTGACTTCAAGTGGAGTTATGTGTAATGAATGGGAAACTTACCATGGGTGAATGTGTTATTTTCTTGGATAATAAAGAACTCACCCCTGTAAGCTTGGATGAGAGTTCTCCTTTAAAATCACCTCTCATTCTTTCTAAACAAGCATTTGCACATGTGCAATGTCAAAGTGTATCTTGGGGACTGTAGTTTGGAAATGCGTATCCTGTAATGATGTCATATATCACTATGTTATGTACCCACTTCCTGATGGGTTGCTTTTGTGTGGCATCTTACGGAAACACTCCACCCACCAGCAACAGTAAGGCCACACCTGCTCAGAAGCTTAGAATCAATTCCAGACTTAATATCAAATTCATAAAATGAATGGGCAAAGTTTAACAAGTGAGCCAACTAATTTTTAAATTCAGTGGCATCACTAGTTTTGTGGAGGTTCACTTATAATAATATAAACCCAACAGTGTAGACCAATGGTGGTCAACTGCAGGAGGAAGTGCCCAGGAATACCCTCCAATGGTCCACATCCCTAAACAGAATGCCATGGAGTGCTAAAATTGTCAAATTAACTTGCAAACAATCTAAATTTCACCATTATAAGGTTCCATATTGGAGAATATATATATATATATATATATATATACTGCCAAATTCAACAGTGTGGCAGGGATCACATTATGGGGAAGGCTGGATATGGCCAAAAGGCTATGTATCAGCCATCCCTGCTGTATACAGTTACATACATTACCACAGGGGCACAGGGATTGACTTGGGCTCATAATAAACACCAACCAATTATTTTAGGGTGACCAGATAAAATCCAGGTCAGGGCTCATGTAACTTTAACAGTTGTAGAGAAAAGGGAATTTCAGCCACTGTCATTTGTATGCAATTAGTTCCTGGTGAAATTCCCTCTTCATCACAACAGTTAAAGGTGCATGCACTATACTAGAGTGACCATATACAAAAGAAGGCAGGACCCCTGCAACTAATTGCATACAAATGACACCAGCTGAAATTCCCTTTTCTATACAACTGTTAAAGTTACATGAGCCCTGACCTGGATTTTATCTGGTCACCCTAAATTATTTAGGCTCTGAAATAAGTCTTCTTTACTGTTAGTCTAAGCTAGAAGATCACCAGACACCTTTGAGATGCTCGTAGTGAGGGAAGGACACACCTAAACATGGTCCAGAATTAATCCAAACACAATATTGTGTTCAAACCAGATCAAGTCCTTGGGCTCTGGCCCAGTTGCCACCAAATGTCAGGAACAGACACAGTTCCAGTCTGGATCTTTTCCACTTTTCTCATAGAGCTCCTTGCCCACCCTTAAGGGGACAGGGCCAAACATGCAGTTGTTACTGATACCCATCCATAGTGTTGGATGTCAGGTGCTTCATAAACAATTCACTAGGCTGGCCTAGTGAATTGTGAGTTGAAGGCTTGGCAATTGTTGTGAGAAAGTCTGTCTCTGTTCTGTGCTTATCTGTGGCTGCTAGCCGAGGCCTTGAGTTCCTTGAAAACAAATGTATGTTTAGAAAAGGTGGGGGGCTATCTTGCAAGCTGTCTCTCACATAGTGTAGTCATCAAGAGGAGGTTGAACTGTGCTGCTCTGTTGGCACATGAGTTTGGATTACAGGCCTGAAGCCCTGTCTGTCAAAGTGGCTTGGAAGTAGCCAGCCTCCATCCTATATAGTGGAACAAGCAAAGGGGAGGCCCTTTGCTAGGAATTCATCTGTTCGACTAGTCTACGATTACCATCTGTTCTACGCTTGCCATGAAACTCCTCGTGTTTGGGATTCTATCTGGTTTGGAGATGTTGGACGCACTCTGTACATGTTCTGTTGCTATTTGGACTTGGAATTTCTAAGAACTATGCCATGAAAAGTGGTCTGAGGCTTTTCATAGTTTTGGACTTGCAGATTACTGTTCTGGATTCATGTTCTATGGCCTGAGTGATAGCTTTCCCTGCATGGAGCCAAAGTACGGGCACAGGGAAGCTCTGTGGCTGATCGTTGCTGTTCTGGAATTGTGTGTGTGTGACCTGTGAGAGAGCCTCCTCTCTGAGCCTTTGTTACAGGCCGAGGGGTTCCTAGGTCGAAGGTTTGTCCCCTGACATCTTGCTTACGTGATCAGCTCAGTGTTCCTGGCAAGCTGAGACTGGTTTGGTACAAGATGGATCTGTGTACTGTCAGACTTCATGCACTTCTGTGCTGGGGTTTCTCCTTGAGTTTTGCTCGTGTTCCTGATGAGTCAGTGTGGCTGCTGCTGACTGTTTCACATGGGACAGAAGTCAACTCTAAATGTCTCCCCCTGAGTGATTGCTGTTCGCACTAAGCCATTGTACCTGAAAGCTATCTGGTCCATCTTCAGCTTCAAGTGAATGTATGCAGAACTGAAACTGTTATGCTTGAATTCCGTGTGATTTCACAATAAAAGAGGTCTCACCATTTTGGAGTGTGTCAGTTTGCCTAAAGTTCGTGAGCAGAAGCCTGGGGTGGGCTTGGGTCACAACACATAGGATCCATCGGGTCATGCTTCTTCCAATCAGATTCCAGATTAGGAGTAGAAGTGAGCTACCATCATCTGCTTGTGTGTTCTGATCTCCCTATGCTCTGATCTAGTGACATTGTGCACTAGCAATGGAAGAAAGTGTAATATCCCTGAACCATTTCAAAACTGGATCAAACTGGGGAGGGGTATCCATGGGGGGGGGGGTGCAGAGGCCACTATCTCACCATATGCAGGAACATTCCTATGCAACCCTTATTGGCCTGTTCAACTTTCCATCCTGCCCTGTTCCTTCTCTTGCAAAACTTCAATAATGCATAAAAAGAGTCATTGGTGGGTGAACCCCTCTTGTCTCTGTTTGAAAAAAACAGCTTTTCTCTGCTTCCCTCATGCCAGAGTGCTACTAACCCAGTGATATGATATCAGGGGCAAAGGTGGGAATTGTTTCCTGACACAGAGTGTAAATTTCAGCTGCTGAAGAACTATCAAGGAAGTGACATGGAGTTCCAAATAGTTGTTGTTGTTGTTGTTGTTATTATTATTATTATTATTATTATTATTATTATTATTATTATTTCTTACCTGCCTCTCCCTTCGGATCGAGGCGGGGAACATCAACACCAACAATATAAAATACATAAACTGGTTAAAAGCATATAAAATTAATACATTATTAAAATCAATAAAGTCTTAAAATTCGACTGGGTAGGTCTGAAGGAAGAGATCAGTATAGCTATCTTAAATTCTAGAAGACTGGTAAGTTTGCATATCTCTCCCAGCAGATCATTCCACAGTCTGGGAACGGCAGAAGAGAAGGTTCTCTGGGTAACGGTTGTCAGCTGACTGTAGTAAATTCTTCCCAGAGGACTTGAGTGTGCAGGGCGGATTGTATGGGAGAAGGTAATCCCGCAGGTAACCTGGACCCAAACGGTAATAACCAATACTTTGTACTTCACCCGGAAACTAATTGGAAGCCAGTGTAGTGATTTTAAAACTGGTGTGATATGGCCACCCCTAGTTGTACTGGTAAACAGCCTGGCCACCATATTTTGAACATGTTGAAGTTTCCGGTATAGGCACAGAGGTAGCCCTATGTATAGTGCACTGCAGAAGTCGAGCCTTGAAGTTACCAGTGCATGAACTACTGTCTTTAGGTCATCCAACTCTAGGAAGGGGCGCAGCTGGCGTATCAGCCAAAGCTGATAGTAGGGGATGTGCATGGTCCCAAAAAATCAGATCAGAATCAGGATCGGGACTTGCACTGTGGTGTTGGATTGGATTGGATCAGATGCCATCCGGATCAGATCGGAACTGATTCCGATCCAAAAATTGGATGTCTGATTTTTGGATCGGATGCCATTTTAGGTGTTTTCACCATAGGCTTACATTGGAGGAAAGAAAGCTTTCCCCAATGCAAGCCTATGGCAAAAACATGGGGGCGGGTGAGTGGGGACCTCCACCTCCCTCCCCCCCACTCATGCTCCGGATGGAAGCGGGTGGTCCTGGCAGGTCCCCCTCCCCCCCACTTGTGCTCCTTACCTGCTTGGGCCATCCGCTGCCGGCCGCAGGTCCAATCTACTGAGAAACAGGCTTAGCAGCTTGCCTCTCAGTAGAGTGCCGGGTGATCATCCGGCGCTCTACTGAGAGGTAGGCCGCGAAGCCTGTTTTTCAGTAGATTCGACCAGCGGGCGGCAGCAAACGGAAGCGGGAGGTAAGTGGGGACCTCCCCCTCCCCCCCACTCACGCTCCTTACCTGCCGGGGCCATCCGCTTCCGTCCACTGCCGCCCGCAGGTCCAATCTACTGAGAAACAGGCTTTGCGGCCTGCCTCTCAGTAGAGTGCCGGGTGATGATGTAATCACCTGCCGCTCTACAGAGAGGCAGGCCGCGAAGCCTGTTTCTAAGTAGATTGGGGCAGCGGATGGCAGCGGACAGCAGCAAGGAGGCAGCAAGTAAGGAGCGCTAATGGGGGGAGGGAGAGGGGTCCCTAATCACCTGCCGCCATGTTTTCACCATAGACTTGCACTGGGGGAAAGTTTTCTTTCCCCTAATGCAAGCCTATGGTGAAAACACAAAACTGGAGGTCCGATTTTCCGATTTTTCCCGATCAAAATTGGGGGGGGGGGAGGAATCGGATCGGAAAAAAACCGGACCTCCATTTTTTGAAATCGGAATCGTTAATTAACGTTCCGATTTTGGCTGGATCGGGCCCCGATCGTAGATCGGGTCCGATCCGTTGCACATCCCTAGTAGGCACTCTTGGCCGTCACATCTATCTGAGCTATCATTTGGAGTGACGGATCCAGGAGCACCCCCAAGCTGTGAACACAGCCTTTCAGGGTGTGTGTAACACCATCCAGAACTGGTTGACATACCTCCAAACTCAGGTTGGGGCCTTTGACAGTAAGCACCTCTGTCTTGTCTGGATTCAGCTTCAGTTTGTTTTCCTCATCCAGCCCATTACTGCCTCCAGGCATTCATTCAGAGGAGACACACTATCCTTAGTTGATGCTGTTGTCAAAGGCATAGAGAAATATATTTGGGTGTCATCAGCATACTGATAACACTCCACCCCATGCCTCCGGATGATCTCTCCCAGTGGATTCATGTAGATGTTCAACAACATTGGGGATAGAATGGCACCTTGAGGTATGCCGTACAACAGCTCCTTCTTTGAAGAGCAACTATCCCCAAGCATCACCATCTGGAACCTGCCCGAGAGGTAGGACCCGAACCACTGAAGCATAGTGCCATCGAGTCCAAATCCCCTCAGACATTCCCCTCAGACATGGTCGATGGTATCAAAAGCCACTGAGAGGTCCAGAAGTACCAGCTGGGACACTCTCCCCCTGTCAATACTCAAGCGTAGATCATCCACTAAGGCAACCATAGCAGTCTCAACTCCATATCTTGCCCTGAAGCCGGTTTGAAATGGGTCTAGAAAATCTGTATCATCCAAGACTGCTTGGAGTTGAGAGGCAACAGAAGGAGTCTGCCAAATTTCTATTCTGAAACAAGTAATTATGAATTTTAGTGGCATCACTAGAAGATAAGGGTCACGTCCATCCCTCTGAGACAATATTTGCAACTCCTTAAGAGGTACTTCAGTTTGCTAGCTTAACTGGGGATCTGAAAGCACTTCATCATGCCCACAACTGAATGCTACGTAACAACACTATGGAAGAATTAGTGTCTCTGGTGTTGTGTGGAGTTATAATGTTCTATACTGAGGAACAACAGCAATCATAGCAAGCTTTAGAATTAGTGAAATGTCCTTGGCCGGTACTGTACAGAGCTGACACTGAATGTTAAGATGCTCTATCTATCTGCAAAAATTGTGTGAATATGCATGCTGCTAACAATGCATTGCCTTATATGAGATTGTCTTCTTTGAGACACACACACACACACACACACACACACACACACAGAGAGAGAGACTGGCACTTTTGAATAGACTACATTTTCTATGTATTTTTGTCTGTGTCTGTGTCAGAGAGAGAGAGAGGGCCATTTTAATGAAGCTAATATTTTGGTCATGTTCTCCAGTTAAATACCACAGTCTGCTAAATGTATTTGCTCACTACTTTGGAATACAGAGGACAATTGGGGATGGATGGAATGTTTAAATAAATAAATAAATAAAAAGTGTCAATAAACTCTGGATATGTGCTATGTCTTGTTCTACATCTTGCTGTTTTAGATGGTGTTGGGCATGTTGGGCACTCAAAACTCAAAAGTTAAGCCCATGCTCTTTTCTTTTTAATTTTTGTCTTTTTCTGGATTATGATGAGCATTTTACTTAGTGAGTACTTAGTTGATTTTTACGTGTTTTTTTTTAATTGAGGTTTTAAATTTTTTTTTTTAAACCCATCATTTTTAAAGATAAAGAGATTTTTAATCAGGATTTACCCGGTCCACACCTTCCGTATTGAATATGGACTTGGATGCAATCCGTGGTCAAAATGTGATTCACAGATCCCTAAAAATTGCATTTGACAGCATGTATAGACTTGAAAAAGACACATGAAAAAATGTGTACTTTAGGAAAATGTACAACGAAGTACAGCAAAAGCTACAAAAGTAGGAATGAGTGAAGTTAATTTCAGATACATTGGATGTCTCACTTGTTATTTCAGTGATTTTAACATTAAGATGTTATGTAGAACAGATTTGTCTTAATTGTGTGCTGTAAAAGCAGACATGTAACCAAGGCTATGTTCAGGTGGGCACACCCCCTTGGTGCTGGACAAGCCCCTGGGGGCGAACATGTTGGTGGGGACGCCCCCTTGGGGGTTGACCATATTGTCCTCCTTTTTGGTTTCCAAAATATGGTCACCCTAGGTATAATTTCTCTAAAATGTTGATTAGTGCAGGGAGAGAGAGGCAGCATGGGTTTGAATGACTGACAGGTTCACCTTATAATTCTAGGGTACATTTTATTAGGCTTTGGGGGAGGCAGTGATGGGATTGTGAGATGGCCATTCTTCCAGTGCCACTAGATTTCAATATGAGAAAAAGCCCTGAACTGGTTTTCAATCCTCATAACTCCCCAGCCACTGCACTTATCTTTCTAAAACTTTACACGTTTCTTGCCTGAGGACACCTCATGCTTATGACGAATTCCCACCAAAAAACCCGTGAGGGGTTGAGGAAGAAACATGGAAGTGAATCACTCCCCCCATATAATTTCAAGACTCTCCTTCCACACAAAACAATGCACCTATACTTCTGAAACTTTGCTAGTTTCTTACCTCTAGGATGTCTGTCATTTCTAGAACAATAATCCACAAGAAACATGGTGGCTGGGGGGGGGGTAATAAGCATGTCCTCTTTGGGTTAGCCTCAAAATGTCAAGACTGCTCTTGTATAAAACTCCCTGTTGATATTATTCTGAAATTTAAAAGGCTTAATCCCTCAGAAGGTCCAACTATATCTGTAAATTTCATCTAATCCTGCCAAGAAATAAAAAAGTTATTGACAGTCCCTCCCCCCAATATAGATAGATATAAATATAGATGATACAGAGATATAGAGAGACAGGTTTAACGTGGCACAACAGCAACACAACAAGGAGGCTCTGGATCCACTCTGGATGCAGTCAGTCTTAAGATAAAATTATAAGAAAGATAGACTAATAACAGAGTATATATTAACAAAGATATAAATACAGGTATTTAGCACACCCACCCACACCCACACCCAGCCGTCCTCCCTCAAACTTATTTTTTTTTTACATTTGTTAGGCCTAATTCCTTCCTGATGGACTACTATGCAAATATCAAATTCTGATAAAGATAAACAAAGTTACAGCCATGTTTTGCTTTCCCATGATAATGTGTGGCACAAAGCCTCATATTATCCAAATTTGACTCAGGTTTGGTGCTCAGGTCGAAGCGGATAATCTCTGAATCTGTCCAAGCATAACTGGGACATTTTCCAAAGCACTGAACTGAGGTCCGGGTTGAATCTGTGGCTAGTTGCACACCTCTAATAGATACCTGTGATGCAGAGCTACCTTGGCAGGTCCAGATGCTACAAACCCTATATACCACATGTTTCACTGTGATGTAGAGAGCACAGTCTCTGGGTGGTTAGATATGAGAAGAACCAGCTGTTTTTTACATTGTGAAAATATGCTGAAGCTTTTCTCTGGCTCCAGAAAGCTTGTGTACATTTTTCATCAACAGAAGGTAGTCCAGTAAGTGAAAATAATATATCTCCTCATATCGCTTATTCCCTGAAACTAGCATAGCCAAAAATGTTCTGTGCCAAGCTTGAAAATTGGGTTGGACAACCCATGACCTTCCTTTCAAGAGAGATATAAATCCATTTCGGTGATCTTTAATATAATAATTCTGGCATCGAGACAAAGTATAGATTGGTTAAGAGATGTATTAAGTGTATATTTAGATTATACAGCCACCACACTACTACCAGGGATAGAAAATTAGCCCACCATGGTTGATAACATTACATTAAATAGCAGACTATGAACTCCCCCTACTGGCCCACAGGAATGGCATCGAATGATTACATTTGAGTCTTGTGTACAAGTGCAATCTTTCTTGATGGGGGCAGATACAGCAGAGTTTTAAAGAATAGGACATAAATGTGGGCAACAATATTGACTTGTGGTGCATCAGCATCAGAGTTGTTGTTGTTTTAAATCCCTTTCTAATAGCAAAGAACTGAACAGTTGAAAAACGTGTAGTCTATATATCCTACGCATAAAGCCGTCACATTCAAAGTAAATGAACAGCTTGTTCTAAGTATTCCTGATTGAAAATAATTGGTTTGCTTAGGAAAGGAAATTTGGAAACACAGATGAGGAAGCATCTTGCCAGTTTATTTCTAGGTGCTTCTTTATATGTTCACTTATATTTGGAAGGGAAGGAGCAGAGGCTGGAAATAGAGAAAATCCAAAGATGGGGAAGGATTTCAGCATGTGGGTTTATGTGGATTTTCTCATACTATAGAGAAAATGATATTATTTTCCTCCTCCTGAGATAAAGAAGAATGAAGCTTTAAGAGGCAATACCACCTTAAGAGCAGAGTTCTCCAATGGCGAGCCCTCCAACACATTCTAAGCTCTTTCCCTAAAAGAGGGGTAGGGAAACCTTTCTGCCCTGGGGCTGAGATTGACCTCTGTAGAGCAATCTGGCAGGCCAGATGATATCACTAAGTGTGTCCCCTTCCCCAAAGTCCCACCCCCTCCACTGATGTCATCTTCCCCAAACCCTTGAAGCCCATTTTACCTTTCTCCATGCAAAAAGAAGCAGGGAGCTCTATGCCTCTCCCAGCAATGAGAAAGGGACTTGGCCTCCACCTTCACCCAGCATGTACTCACACACCACCTGAAGGCAGGGGCCAAGTTGGGTGCTTCCTTCATGTGTCACTCACCATCCCAATTGGGGGGAGCAAATGGTTTGAAAAGGCTCACTTGACCACCTCCTTCATGCACTGCATGCCAGCTGAAGAAAATCCCTTCCAGGGTTCTTCCTGCGAAGCTGAATGGGGCTTGAGAGAAACCTACACAGGCTGGATGTGGCTGCAAGCTCCCCATCCCTGTCCTGATATTTGCATTTTTGTATGCAACATTATACTGATTTTGTATGCAACATTATACCCTAATATACCCATTTTTGTATACAACATCATCTTATACATGTTTTTGTATGCAGTGTTTGATCTAAGAACTGCACTGGGAGAAGTGTGCAACCAAAATAATAACTGTGATCCAATCTGCACATTGGTGTGGGAAGTGTGAATGAGATTGGATCACTTAAACATGTGGACCAAATAGAATTCTCCTCCCATCCCTACATGGCACATTTTGGGTTAAAGGTCCCAACATGTGTTCCTTGGATGTAAGTGTAGAATCATATTCACCACAGCCAAATGATGTAATAGGACATTAGAACAATTACTATTATTATTATTATTATTATTATTATTATTATTATTTCAATTAAATGCTGACAACAGCCAAAAAATTCAGAGGCAAAGTAAAAATTGGGTGGATGGAAGTGTGAAAGGCATTATGGCTTTGTATGATGGAAGCAGACGGGTGTTGCTCTATGAGTAAGTAGTTCCAGAGAAGGAAAAGTGGCAGAGAAGTGGAGTCCTAGACTATGAAGTGAGTGGATATGCATTCCGTTTTTGAAGTACATCTAATGGGCCTAAATCAAGCTTAACATTTCACAAGCTGCTGTTAAAGCTGTGCATTCTCCAAGAGTATCCACGATCAGTGGCCATATTTGGGAAGGAAACTCCTCCTCCTTAGAAACAGCAGGAGACTAACAGCTTTTTAGTAGCTTTTCCTCCACAGAAGCTCCATGTGGTCTGTCTATTTCATTTCTAGGGATGTGCACTGGATCGGACCCGATCCACGATCCGAGTCCGGTCCAGTGGGAAATCGGATAAATTATCCGATTTCCGATCCGACAGCTGGATCGGCCGATCCAATCCGAACTGGTCCGAAAAGGCTCCGAACCGGTTCGGCGGATCGGCGGATCGGCGGGCGCCCACTGGCGCCCACCGCCGCTTCCATTGGCGGGCGCCAGCAGGCGCCCGCCGATGAAAGTGGACAGCGGGGGGGGGAGGAGGGGGCGGGAGGAGGTGGGCCCTTACCTTTCCGGCCCGTCCGCTCCCGTCCGGCGCCGGCGGCTACTACCAGCGGGCTCCGCGGCCTGCTCCAGGGTGGCGCGCCTGGTGATGTCATCACCCGGCGCGCTACTCTAGAGCAGGCCGCGGAGCCCACTGGTAGTAGCCGCCGGCGCCGGACGGGAGCGGACGGGCCGGGAAGGTAAGCAGGGGGCGCACGGAGGGGAGGAGGGGGCGCACGGAGGGGGGGAGGGGACCCCTTACCTTTTAGGGCTGCCGGCGCCGGACGGGAGCGAATGGCCCTAAAAGGTAAGCAGTGGCGGGGAAGGGGGCTTACCCCCCCGGAGCCGTCCGCTTCTATCCGCTGTCGCCCGCGGGCGCCAGCGGATGGAAGCGGACGGCCCCAGGGGGGGTAGGGAGCGCGGGGGAGGGGGCTTACCTGCCGGGGCCGTCCACAGCGGATGGCCCCGGGGGGGAGGGAGTTAGGCTCCCTCTCACCCACCTGCCGCCATTTTTTCCTCATAGACTTGCATTGCAATGCAAGTCTATGGGGGGAAAAATGGCGGCCGATCCAAAAATTCCCAATTTTTGGATCGGGATCGTACTCGATCCGGTCCGGGGGGCCTCCGATTTTGTCCGAACCGATCCGTGACAAAATTGGAGGTCCCGATCCGGGTCCCGATCTGATCCGGGGGGTCCGTGCACACCCCTATTTGTTTCCATCCTGCAACTGAATCTCTTTCAGCAACAAAAAGGCGTTTCTGGATCAAAGCATCCAAAGCCAACATCGTTTCATACATATGAATGTAGGGTTGAAATTAGTGTTAGATCCACACTACTGCTTTGCAGCTGTATTGAAGTGTACTGATAACTGTTGGGGCACAATTCACATTCCATATACCTCTTTCATAGTGCTATTTCCTTCTTTTTATTCCACATTTGTAATGATTTGACACAAGGTGTAGATCTGGCCTAGACATGGTGATAGCTGGGTGGATCTTTCTCTCAGTTCAGGCCCAACATTTTAGACAGCCAAACTCTTGTGAGTTTCTAGGGAAGAACATGGCAAGAATGTATCCCAAAATCCCTTCCCAGCTTTCTTTGCTTCACTTCATTTTCCTTCCAACAAGCTCTGCTTGTTGCCCCCACCCACATCTGCACCAATATGTCATGCCTCTGCCTCCATTCACTCTTCCTTTCAGTCCTATTCAGCTGTAGCCATCTTAGCAACCAGTATCAGCTCCAGGTTTTTGAGGGCCTTTGGGCAAGGCACCCACAATACCCCCCCCCCCCGATTCCTCAGACTCAACCATCTCACTGCTTTGTCACTGGCTGCTCTTGCTCCTCATCCTCTTCCTCATCATTGCTTGCTTGATAGGCAAAGAGCCAGTGAGTAGGTCAGCAGTGGCATCTCCTCCTCCTCCTCCTCCTCCTGATCACCACTGTTGTCTGATCCAGAGTGAGAGGCAGGTGAACAATCAGGTTATAGTGGTGAAAATGAGGAACAAGTCCATAGGGCTTGGTTCCAATTCCTAACCTTAGATACCAGCTCCTATCCTTATCTCACAGCCCTTTAGTTTGTTGTGTTGGTTGCTAGGGATGCCAACTTGTTATGGTCTGAAGTGATGGAGTGCTGTAAAAGCTGCTGATGCCACAAAGACACTATTTTCCTCTTAAACCTGAGAAAATTCTAAGCCCTAATGCAGGTTTTGGGGGTGAGGGAGATATTTGAACTGCTCTTTCCCCATGGAAAGGTTGCAGTCTCTTCTCTCCCCCTGTCCCCCCCAACATAAAAGATTGTATGTTTTTCCTAAAGTGGATCTTATTATTTTCCCCAGTTTTACGAGGGTACGTTCCCTGTTATGTTGCAAAAAGAATTCTGTATGAGGAAGGGGAAGATAGGCACACATCGATTACTATAGAGTCAGGGAGGGCAGAAAGTAGATCTCCAGGTATTTTTTTGGTTTTCAATAGGGGTGTGCACGCCAAAAAATATATATTTTTTATCGTTATCATCATTTCAGACCAAAAAAAATATCATCTTCATTCATATCGTAGGTGATCCGTATCGTCTTCACGATAATTATCATTAAAAAATGATATTTTTGGCAGAAAGAAAAATGCCTATAACTTCTGTATTTTAAAAGTTAGAGGCTTGAAACTTGGTCACAGTACTTCTGGGGTATGCCTAAGTATGTGTATGAAATTTGCGATCGATCCCTCCAACCCTCGATTTTATATGAATTTATTAAAGATCGTTTCTGTTCTGACAGATCAGAATGACAGCTCGCCATGTGCGTTCATTCTGATCTGTCAGAATGGAAACCATCTTTAATAAATTCATATAAAATCGAGGGCTGGAGGGATCGATCGCAAATTTGGCACATATGTGTAGCAACATGTGCTACACATATGTGCCAAATTTGAGATCGATCCCTCCAACTCTCGATTTTATATGAATTTATTAAAGATCGTTTCCGTTCTGACAGGTCAGAATGACAGCTTGCCAGACTTGTCAGAACGGAAAAGATCTTTAAAAAATTCATATAAAATCGAGGGTTGGAGGGATCGATCTCAAATTTCATACACATACTTAGGCATACCCTAGAAGCACTTTGACCAAGTTTGAAGCCTCTAACTTTTAAAATACAGAGGTTATAGGTATATTTATATAGCAGTCCGATAAAACGATAAAATCGCCTGAAAATCATAATCTCTGATGATTATCGTAGGTTTTTCTATCGTATCGTTATTGTAACTCATATGCAAGATAAAGAGCATATCGTATTGTTATCGTAAATTCTAACGGTATGATACACATCCCTGGTTTTCAAGTCCCAGGATTATGGAACACTGGTCATGAGTTGGTGATGGGCTTCTGAGATCTGGACATCTCCAAGACCTACCTTCTGCCCATCACTGCTATAGAACATTCTTCAAATCATATGGAGTTCCAAAGAAATGGTGTGTGTGTGGGGGGGGAGAGGTGTGTATGTGTGTATATGTGTGTTTTAAATGTCTTTTACATCTAATGTGCATAACAGTTTCTAGCAGTCCTGGAACCCAGAATGAATATTCATTCTACATGGAGAAAGAAGCCCATCTTCATTATTGATTTGTAGTTATCGTCTCAAGGCCTCTGAAGTTCCCCACCAGGGCAGAACAATGAAGCAAACAAAGTTGTTAATTTAACACATTTGGCATTCCGTTTTATCTGCTCTGATGATCTTCTTCTCATGCAGCTGCTTGCCAAGAATCTGTCAAAACAGCTTCGAATGATGATTACATTCCATAGCACATGGCTTGATGAGTGATTGAAGATTAAAAATAAAGCAAAAATAAGAGGATAGCTAGGATTGGATATGAGTCTAGTAGCACACCTAGTTTCAAAAGTGATGGCGGGAGTCTTTCTGACTCTGTTTTCTAATAAAAACAAATGAGAGGACTTTCTCCAGTGTTTCTCCTAGACTGTGGAATGTACTCCCTCAAAAATTACAATTGCACCCCCAGACTTCTGGCTTTTAGAGAAAGTTCAAAGACACATATTTTTAATGCAGACTTTTAAATGTTGTGTTTGTTTTAACATTTTTACTGTTCTCAATGTTGTTTTCTAAAATTGTGTTAAGGATGTATTGTCTTAAATTGTTGTATGAAACCTCAATGTCTTCTTAGCAAACAAGGCAGGATATAAACGTTAAATTACATTGAAAACAATTAGCACACCAGGTCAACCATTAGCTTTTGGAGGGGAATTTAATACAATAAAACATTGAATCAGTACTACTCACATGGGATTGAATTGACTGTGTTCCTGATAGCCACAGTCCAACATGAAAGTTACTTTGTTGGGTTGTAACCTATGTGCATAAGGCCTAAATAGTCTTGAGATTGTGAACTGCTTCAAACAATTAAGCTGCCATCTGAAGCTACATGTATATACTGGCTCCACTGAGTGACAACCATTTTATCAGTGGAAGCTGGAGGCTGTGATTTCTGTGGGCTGTGATTCCATTCTGAGTTTTAGTCAGAATCAGCCAGAACTGAAAAGGAGCTATCCAAAGTGCTGAATGCATTGGGGGGGGGGGCAGATTCAGTACCTTGGATAGCTCTTTTAGAGTTCAGTCTGTTTCTGAATAAAACCCAGAATAGAATTACAGCCTTACCAAAATTGGAGCCACCAGCCTCCACTGCATTTTATCTATACCACATCTCCATGCAAATCTTATTCCATTATATTTCCTTGGCTCTATCAAACATTCCTGGTTGCTGCTTGTGGTAGCATGTAGACAAACTGTGCAATGAAGGCTAATCCACAGTACACACAAAACAGCTCATCAGGTGGAGCAGTTGCCATATGGAGAGAGGGTTAAGTGCCCCCCTCACAGCTGTATCATGATAAATAGCCCCCAGATCATTCAGCTTATGTAGTTAGGAGGCCATTGTTTTGGTCCAATTATTATTTTTTGGTAGTAGAATTCCACCTCCATTTTTCTTTTTTAAAAAGTGTCTATTCCAGCAATAATCACATCGAAAAATACTTTCCAAGTATATTATTTAGCAAATTATTAACCGCAGTGAAGTCTGGAGAAAAGATCTACTATACCATAAGTACTACTTAATGTGGCCTATTACGTTTTAAAATGTTGCAATTCAAAATGTAACAATCCACATTTTGAAATGTTACAAGCGTCTGTGTAGATTCCCTCTTAGCCATAATTATCCTGTTCAGATGACACTAAGTTATGGTGGTTAAGCATTTTGAGCTAAATATTATGGCTTATTGCATCATGTGAACCATGTCTTAGTATGTCATATGAACCATTCCTCACCATGATGGCTATATAACCATGGTTTAAACATGCTCACTAAGCATTTCCTGCAAAAGAGTTAATGGCGTAACCATGGCTTAGCGTGTTGTCTGAAGAGGCCCACTGTTTAGCTCAAGATGCTTAACCACCATGGCTTAGTGTGTCATCTGAACAGGGTCAATGGGAACTAAATGCAACTAACTTAGTCTGGTTCCATCTATATATATTGATAAAGGTAAGATATAGATTATATTTCAAACAGTATATTTAAGATAATTTGTGAAATAATAGATGACTGTGCACTGCACATCAGAATCTTTTTTTAAAAAAAACAATACCCAGGCTTCATGCACACAGCATCATAACACTCAAAAGAACCCTGCCACATTCCTGATAATGGAATGGTCATTGACTGGCATGAGAAGATAGACAAGAAAATGCAATACAATATAAAGTTTGAGCCTTTGGAATGAAAGCTAGTGTATCCAGTCAGGACACCATTTTACACTTCAAATTCAAAGATACCTTAACCCATTTTCAAGAAGACAAGGAAATATGCAAAATAGATTGTGGTAGAATATCTGAACTGAGACATCTCATACTCTGTGCCTTTCTAGTTTCATGTTATGAGTTACGAAATAATATTTTCAACTGGCATCCTGTGTGTGTGTGTGTGCGTGCACATATGTGTGTTGTGTGTCTGAGACCAGGCATATTGTGAGTTGGGGACTACATGTGGAGCCCACCCCCCAAACAGGCATTTGGCACCATGATCTTTAATAGCCCTTATCAATTTGTAAACATCTTGGAACATTGGTTTTATTGTGTAAAGCTGAAATCAGCTTTTCATGATGAAAACTTTAACTTTAATAATAATAAAAAGATTTTGTTAACACTTTATAATCTGTTAAGTGCCTAACAATTTATTTAACTACCATATGTGTATCACACAAAGATAACCAAAGTGGCAAACATGGGGATTATTCCAGTTTAGCCTCACAACAAACGGTGACTAGCCCAAAGTCACCCAAGGAACTGAGAGAGTTTTTGAACCCAGATCTCCCTGCCACTCTATTCACTATGCCGTGCTTTCTGTCTCACAACTCTCTGAATTCTTAGAATTAGAGAGATAGACAAGTTGCACAGCAGTGGAAAACATCTGCCTTGGTTCACTGTCAGCCAGTCGACAAGCAGGCTAAAGAAATGTCTGCTATCATTACAAGACATGTAATCTTCCCAGTCAACCAGCTGCACTCTGTGCAACCATGTCCTGTTGTGCCTTATGGATGGCCAACTGAAATGAATAGCTCCCCAAAACATTTTGAACCAAAATCTATGAATTATTCACTATGATTTGCCTCTGAGAGACAGGAAAAGCACACTACATTTTCCTTTGATCTAGTGTTTGGCTGTCATAAAACAACAACAACACACAAGCCACTGATTTCTTTGCAAAAGCATTGTTATGGAATTCCTTTCATTGTCCCTGCTAAGGATAACTGTTTGACTATCTAGCCACATCGTTACCAAAGAAAGCCAAATATACCACAAGCCAAGTGCCTTGTAAGCTACATCTTCAGACAAAAAGCTCAAGCCATATGAGAACTGGCCATCCAGTCTTGGCCATGTTTATACAAGGTCGCATTGCCACCTCATTGTCTGACATCCCACAATTGCACTCCTTTGGGGTAATACCCACGGAAAGGAGAGCAAATGCAGTTTTTCTAGGCTTACGGGGCTGCTGGCACCCCTAATTCCCCCGTTCCTGCATCCCCCTGTTATTCCCCCATCTGAAAACACAGGAGTCATGGAGGGGGAAGTTGGCTCCCTGCCCCATTTTTTTAACTGGTGTTTTGGGGGGTGTTTTTTTTAGCCTATTTGTTTGTAATTGTGCAATTGTGCACTTCCAGAGAGGCGCAGAGACAAACTGCCACTTCCCCACCTCACTCATGGTCCATTTGTATTTATGTATTTATGTATTTATGTATTTATGTATTTATGTATTTATGTATTTATTTATTTGAAGGTCCCTGGAGGCGCTGAGGTGGTCCAGAGGCCATTCTGCTCGCTGGACCATCCCCTCCCTGGTGGATGGTGCCCAATCATGTCCCTGGCCACACCTCCAGTGTAATACTGGAGCAAGACAACAGATGGCAAATGTGGGTCTGTGCCTTGCTCAGTGGGAAAAGTCAGGGTAAGTGCCCGCCTTTTTTAAAGCGGAGCTTAGGTGAAATGCTCTGGGATGGCTCCACATTGGCGGCTACATCATATAAATAACCTGCCGCCGCTGCAGATCCACCCTGGGGCTTTCCACTTGTCAAGATGTACCCCCTTGATTCTTTTTCATTTCTCTTGATTACAAATCAAGAAACCATGTTCCACTGTTTCTGCATGCTGCCAAAGCTATATCATGCATACCACATAGTGTAGTGACAGTACATTTTAACCTTCATAATCTCTCTCTTTAGGGCAAACAATTAAAAGTCTTCCCTTTCAGCCTTAACAAGTTATTCTTCTCCACACCTGTCTTTCAGTGTTTATATTCTCCAAAAAGCCTTAGGAATCTCACCTATGTAGGAGGAAAAACAAATATGAATTTGAAACTCAGTCACATTGAATTTTTAGGGTTTTTTTTGGAGCTGCTGCTGATTTCACCATCAGAGTTGAAACATGACAGTTGGCTTTATGTAACCATGAAATATTTTCATGAAAGGGTCAGGAGGGCATTTGGAGACTCATGTGGATCATTGCCTAGAAACACATACAGATGCCCTTTATTGGCTCTGAATTTCATAATGTCCTTTATTGATTCTGAAATTCTACCTGCCAGGGCAGATAGAAGATATTGTATTAGGTTAGTAGATATCACAAGCTAGAGATGACTCTGAATGACCCCCCCCCCCGGTATGTTGAGCTGTTAATATTGCTTTTGCAATGACATTTTGCTATTGATGAGTAAGACTTGGACAGTCACACATTCAACTCAGTGAATGTGAGACTCAATATTGGTAAGGTACTGAAGGTCCTCAATATTTCAAGTGTTGGGAAATAATAAACATAGACATAGATTCATATTTTACACAATGGGTTTTTCAAACTCCCACATATTTATCTTGTTATGATATCAATAATAATGTGCTCCAAGCATAAGACTGTGTAGGTGGTAAGAGCCTGGAACATGCTGATACCAAACTGTCATGACCAGTGGTGTAGTGGAGCCAAGGCTCACAGGGACACAGCACAAGGGATGTCAAAGAGTCGGGTGGATTCTATGGATTTGTAGATAGGGATGTACAGATTGTGTAAAAAAAAATTCCATCTGTGTTTTGTGGATTGTCAATGGAATCAGATCTTTTTCCGTTTACAAATTTATGCAAATGTGAATTTTCACAAATGCAAAAATGCAAAAATGCAAAAATGCACAGATTCCCCCCCCCCAAATGTGCATTTTCATGCTTTAACCTAGGAGGAAATGCACATTTTTGCCCATTTTTTTTGTATTTTGTTATGACAAAATTTACGCAAAATTCCCAAAGGTTAGGAAGATTAGAAAAATGGTCCTCAAGTCCACGGACCAGAAAAGCCAGTCTTCTGTGGAATCCAAACTCATTTGGTTGCATTGCAGATTTGTGCAAATTTAGTGAGAAATATAATAATAATAATAATTAATAATAATAATAATAATAACAATAATAACAATTTATTTCTTACCCGCCTCTCCATCTGGATCGAGGCGGGGAACAACAACATGATAAAATACATAAAACTAATTAAAAACATGACAATTATTATTAAAACTGCATTAAAACATCCTAAAACATCCTAAAAACATTCTAAAAATTACACTGGCTATGCTTGCCGGAAGAGAATAGTCTTTATAGCTTTCTTAAATTCTAAAAGACTGTTAAGTTGACGAGTCTCCTCCGGCAGGCCATTCCACAGTCTGGGAGCAGCAGAAGAGAAGGTCCTCTGGGTAACAGTTGTCAGCCTAGTCTTGGCCGACCGCAGTAAGTTCTTCCCAGAGGACCTGAGTGTGCGGGGCGGATTGTACGGGAGAAGGCGATCCCACAGGTAACCTGGACCCAAACCATGTAGGGCTTTAAAGGTAATGACCAACACTTTATACTTCGCCCGGAAACTAATTGGCAGCCAGTGGAGCGATTTTAAAGCTGGCGTAATATGGTCACTCCTAGATGTACCGGTGACCAACCTGGCTGCCATATTTTGAACTAGTTGAAGTTTCCGGACTAGGCACAAAGGTAGCCCTATGTACAGCGCATTGCAGAAGTCGAGCCTCGAAGTTACCAGCGCGTGCACTACCATCTTTAAGTCTTCCAACTCTAGGAAGGGGCGCAGCTGGCGTATCAGCCGAAGCTGATAGTAGGCACTCCTGGCCGTCGCATCTATCTGGGCTGTCATTTGGAGCGACGGATCCAGGAGCACCCCCAAGCTGCGAACACAGTCTTTCAGGGGGAGTGTAACCCCATCCAGAACCGGTTGACACACCTCCAAACCCAGGTTGAGGCCTTTGACAGCAAGCACTTCCGTCTTGTCTGGATTCAGCTTCAGTTTGTTTTTCCTCATCCAGCCCATTACCGCCTCCAAGCATTCATTCAGAGGAGACACACTATCCTTAGCAGACGCTGTTATCGAAGGCATAGAGAAATATATTTGGGTGTCATCAGCATACTGATAGCACCCCGCCCCATGCCTCCGGATGATCTCTCCCAACGGTTTCATATAAATGTTAAACAGCATTGGGGAAAGGATGGCACCTTGCGGTACGCCACACAGCAGCTCCTTCTTTGCAGAGCAGCTATCCCCAAGCATCACCATCTGGAACCTGCCCGAGAGGTAGGACCGGAACCACTGAAGCACAGTGCCCCCGATTCCCAATCCCCTCAGGCGTTCCAGAAGGATACCATGGTCGATGGTATCGAATGCCGCTAAGAGGTCCAAAAGTACCAACAGGGACACACTCCCCCTGTCAATACCCAGGCGTAGATCATCCGCTAAGGCTACCATAGCAGTCTCAACTCCGTATCCTGCCCTGAAGCCAGTTTGAAATGGGTCTAGAAAATCAGTGTCATCCAAGACTACCTGGAGTTGAAAGGCAACTGCCCTCTCGATCACCTTGCCCAAGAATGGAAGGTTTGATACCGGTCTGTAGTTATTAAAGTCCAGGGGATCCAGGGAGGGCTTCTTTAGAAGCGGCCGTACTACTGCTTCTTTTAAACATGATGGAAAACTCCCCTGCCTGAGAGATGCATTAATAATATATTGTAATTGCAATCTAACCACATCTCCTCCCTGGATGACCAGCCATGAAGGACAGGGATCGAGAGGGCAAGTCGTCCCCCTTACTCGTCCAAGCAGCTTGTCCACGTCCTCGGTACTCACCAACTGAAACTGATCCAGTATAATTCTACTTGCGGAGTCACTGGACACTCCATCATCAGCCTCTGCTATAACGACAGCATCTAAGTCGGCTCTTATCTGAGAGATTTTATCTGCGAAATGATCATTAAAGGCATCGCAGCGAACCGCCAAAGGCTCTAAAATCGGATTCAGGGGGGAAGGTGCCCAGGTTAGACCCCTCACCACCCTGAACAGTTCCGCTGGACGCGAATTCGCAGACACAATGCACGCAGAGAAGAAAGCTTTCTTCGCTGCACGTATTGCCACCCCATAGGAACGAAGATGTTCTCTATGCCGTGTCTTGTCGGATAGAAGTCGGGTTTTCCACCATCGGTGCTCCAGTCGTCGTCCTTTCCGCTTCAACTCCCCGAGGTCTTCCGTATACCAGGGTGCCCTGTTAGAAGCGGGTCAGAGAGGACGTTTGGGGGCGATCGTGTCGATAGCCCTAGTTAGGTCTTGATTCCATCTATCAACCAGGGCTTCTACAGGATCGTCGACGATACCAGCCATAAAACCCTCCAAGGCTTTCTGGAATCCAGCAGGATCCATCAGCCTTCGAGGGTGGACCATCTTAATAGGTCCACCACCCCCGCAGGGGCGGGTGGTAGCCGTGATGCTAACCCTAACCAGAAAATGGTCTGTCCATGACAACACGGAGGTATTCGTTACCTCCGCCCACAGATCCGTCTGTTCGGAACTAAAAACAGCATCGAGGGTATGACCCGCTGAATGTGTGGGTCCAGAGACCAATTGGGATAGGCCCATGGTTGTCATGGATGCCATGAACTCCCGAGCTCCACCTGACAAACCAGTCTCGAATGGGATGTTGAAATCGCCCAGGGCCAAAAGTCTGGGCGAATCCAACACCAGCTCCGAGACCAGTTCCGTGAGCTCAGCCAGGGAGTCTGATAGGCAGCGGGGTGGCCGGTACACCAACAGAATCCCTAGTCTATCCCTGGTCTTCAGACTCAGGTACACACACTCGATGTAATTCAGTTCACAAACAGGAAGTCTGGTCAGGTTAAGATTATCCCTGTAGACCACAGCTACTCCGCCCCCCCGCCCACTTTCCCTCACCTGCTCACTAACACAGTACCCAGCTGGGAGGGCCTGCGCCCATGTCGGTCCACTATCATCTCCCAACCAGGTCTCAGTGAAGCATGCCAGGTCAGCCTCCTCATCCGAAAGAAGGTCATGGATGACATGTGTTTTATTTTTAACTGACCTGGCATTACATAGGAGCAAGGAGAGGTTCTGTGGGTGGCCTGGTTCGTTCTCCAAGTTCCCCGGGATAGCAGAGCAATCGGAAGGTAAGATGGGTGTTAGATAACTATCTCTCCTTCCCCTGTAACGGCACATCGCCCTGCCAACGCCATATCTCCCTTTGCCCAGCACAACAGAAATTGCCACTCCCCTACACATTGTGGACAGCTGGAAGGAAGGGTGGGGTGTAGGTGTAGGTGTAGGTGGCTCTCCTCTCTTGTGCTCTTCATTGATGGCTGCAGGTTTGGTTCCACGGCGTCGCTCCCACGGCTGAGAGCCTCAGGCCGAGAGCCCTTTTGCTCGCGCCCACAGGCTCGCGCCTTCAGCAGCCTGAAGGCTGAAATACCTGTGGAGATGGGTGGGGCAAACAAACACTTCCTCAGGCTCAGCCAGCAGCACAGCACTCCCAGCCAACCAACGACCATAATAAAACAAAAAAAATGGCTGAAAATGTGTATTTCTCTGTTAGGGTAAAGTCTGAAAACTCAGAAACCACCCCCTGATTCCATTAATGAGCAGGAAAGGAGTCTGACAAACCATGAAATGCAGACAGAATGGAATTAACATGTTTTTATTTATTTATTAGCAGGGACACAGATATCATTTACTCCATCATATATGTATCATATATTGTTTTGCACTATTCCTGTTGTAATAATGCAAAGTACTTTGGAGCAGTTGGTCTTTAGTGGACAATTAAAACCCATTAGCTTTACAAAAGACCTGATTCCAATAAAGGTGAAAATGGCGAGAACTCGTTTGATGATATGGAGCAACGCAGCTGCCTGAATTTTGGGCTCTCCTTGGGGGCATGGCTATGTGGATGGTTATGAGGAGCTCCTGCATGCCAACATTTCCCACTATACCAGTGCCCATGACCAATGCTTCAGTGAGTTTTCAAATGTTTATGCCCTCCCCAATTTCAGATATGGGCTCTGGTTATTGGATAGTGATGAAATACATATAGGGATGGCTTTATATGTGATAAACCCATATTCAGATCCCCCTTCAGCCATGAAACTCAACTACAGAGCAATTATTCTCATTCTGCCTAGACAATGTGGTTACTGTAAGGCTAAGACTGCAATCCTAGGGAATAAGTCCCATTAACACTGTGTGTGTGTGTGTGTGTGTGTGTGTGTGTGTGTGTGTGTCTATCTGAAACAGTTCTGACTTTCTTGGAAGGAGCATGAACTACAATTAGACAAAATGTCAGCAACCTGGGCCCATGAAAACCAGTCAGTCAAAATCAAAGGCCCATATTGCCTTTATGGATAATATTGAAGGTGAACCAAACAATGGGAAATTGCCAAATATGTAATCTCTGATTCAAAGAGGGAACCTGCATTTAAAAAATCCAGTTAGCAAAGTTAATCAATGCCATCAACAGAGGAAATTCAAAGATTTAATTCAAAGGAACATTGGAGAATAAGTAAGAATTGTTTGGAGACTAAGTAAGAATTGTTTCAATGTACATTCAGTGACAAAGAAAGCAGGCTCAGGATGATTCTTGCATATTCTACATTCAAGGGGGCTATAAAATATGTACCATGGACATGTTTATATTCCTGCCACAGCAGACACAACTAGTAGCCTTCCTGGGGTTTTTACTTGGCTTGAGGACTGCTTATTACAAACCTGTATTCTACATGAAAAGAAATTAGCAAAAGATCCGTATTATCTTGATTAATACAAGCACATGTACTGTTTAATATGCAGCTAAGATATGATGTCTTCATTCACTATTTGAATTTGAATGGTTGTCCATTCAAATTGATGATGATGGTGGTGATGATGACATCCAAGGTTCCGGGACAGATTTGAGGAGATTTAAATAGGTGTAGCTTTACAGTAAGCTGAGAGGGGAGGTAGAAGATGGCCAGTTCTCTCTCCATCCCCAACTTGACCCAGCTTCTTTACCTGGTTGCCTGGAGATTGTTTCCCCCACCCACAATTATACATTGCTAGAAGACCAATCCCAAAACAACCTTGGACTGAGATACGTGATAGAACACCACCTCCCATGTGGAGCTGCCCATCCACTGCAATCCTCATCAGAGGCCCCCATGGTTATGTCACATGCTGGAGATGTTCATCGGGTGACAAAAAGAAAGAGGGCCTTCTCTGTGGTAGTACCCAGTCTTTGGAATACCCTCCTCCAGAAATAAAATATGCAGTAACTCTGATGCAGCTCAGGTACATGTTGAAGGCTTTCTTATTTACTTTGGAGTTTGATGATTTGTGATGCCTGACATTTTTATTTTTATTTTGTTTCTGTTTGTTTATTTCCTTATGGCCATTGGTTATATTTTAGTATGTTTTAGTTCTATTGGATATTTCTATTTATGCATTTATAGAATGGTTTGGTTGCTGATCAGCACCTGGATATGTTTTATATGGCAGGTGGTATAGAAATATTTTAAATAAAATAATTTTTTTATTAACAGGACGATCCTTGCAGTGGCAGCCAGATAGACGTTTCTGGGGGAGCTTGAATCAGGTTGTAGGTATTTGGTGGAATTCCACGTACCTGATTCTGGAGTTGGTGCCTGCCATCCACTGAACAGAAAACACTGAGACATCTCTCAGTTTTTAAACCCTGTGGCAGCTGCCTCAGACAGGAGCAGGATCTACATGACTAATTTATAATGCTTTATACTGGTCTTGACAACTGTTGGGCCTGCATCATTTCAAGCCAATGTGGATGCACACCCCTATATAATGAGAGCAAAAAATAATTGAATAAAAAAGACTACACTGGTTGTAGAGTCATTATATTGCTTTTAATCTGCTGCCTGTCCATTTCAATAGATGGAGTCTAGTTTTCTTATTCTGAGAGGAAATGCCTTATTTTCCCTCATCCACTCTGTCAATGCCATTCATGACCTTATGAACATGAATCCTGTCCCTGCTCTGTTTAAGCCTTCCCTTACAGGGAAGCTTAGCCTTGGGAAAGAGTCACAGTCTAGTGCTAGAGCATATGGCATACAGAAGGTCTTTGTTCCACTCTGTGACAAAAGGATGCCAGGTAAGCAGGGATGTGAAAGATCTCTGTTGGAGACCCTAGAAAAAGCCGCTACCAGTCAGAATAGACAGCCCTGAGCTAAATGGACCATTTACGCGGCTAAATTGTATTGATTGATTGATTCTATTTTTAATCTACCCAGTGACCAATTTTCTCTGGGCATATTTTAAAGAGCTAAATGGATCATTTAGGGGACAGGCTGTGGCAAAGCAGTCCCAACTTCAATCCCTGGCATCTAGTTAGGGCTGGAAAAAATCCTACCTGGAATGCTAGTCAGTGTATCAACAGTACTAGGCTAGATGGACCAATGGTCTGGCTCAGTCCAAGGAAGCTTCCTATGAACAATAGCCTGACTCAGTACAAATCAGCTTCATCTCTTCATCATCTCACAGGCCTTTTGCTGTGCTTTTTATCAGTGAGCCTATCCACATTGCCCTTAAAACAACTTATATTCTGTTTAAAAACATCGTTTAATTACATGGTAGGACACACTGAGCAGTACTTACGTTTCATAGTGACTGCTTCCTCCGTCCTCAAAGTGTTCAGTGGTGTATTACAGGGTTAATTCCTTGACTCTTCTTTAGTTTTTGTTTTGCAGGCTGCTTTATTTACGGAGACAGAAGTGGGCGGATCAAGCAGCCTGCAAAACAAAAACGAAAGAAGAAGAGTCAAGGAATTAACCTTGTAATACACAAGTGAACACTTTGAGGACGGAGCAAGCAGTCACTATGAAATGTAGGTACTGCTCAGTGTGTCCTACCACATAATGAAACGACTTAAAAACCACATTTTAAACAGAATATAAGTCATTTTAAGGGCAATGTGGATAGGCTCACAGGGAATTGGTAGTCAGAGGGTTTCATCCCTCACTATTGGTTGAACAAGAGATCAAGTCCTTCTTTCTGACTGATTGGACCTTTGAAGATCACTTGGGAGTGTGCTCTGAACCATCATGTGTGACCACTTTAAATGTGTACGTACAGAGACATTTTGGGGGACTGCTCTGACAGAATTATCTCTTCTGAAGACATTTCAGAACCTCCAAAGATAATGCTGAACCACACCTCCCTTTTAAGTGAGCTTTTTGTAACTTAACTGCAAACTGAGAAATGGAGAAGGGGATTTGTCTGGGATCCACTGGAAATAATACTAGGATGTTATGGATTTTCATATTGATGTAGTTATTGCGTATTTTTAAATTTAGCTTGGATTCAATAAGGGTGTTGACTCAGCGGTATGGTACATGTAACCCCCTCCCCTTGGGGGGAAACTGAGAGATTCATCAGACGAACGTTTTATCACACGCTCGCTACTGTCCACTTACAAATGTGTGTGTGTCCTTTAGACAACGACGTCCGCCTCCTACACGCCTCCCACTCCTTCTGCTCATTTCAATCCTACTTTTTTTTAAAAAAAGGAATGTGCCACAATCTCCTGCTGTGTGCAGGAAAAGTGGTGTGATACAAATGGCACCTGAATGAGCCACATGGTCTTTGTTTACTTCCTCTTTTCCCTCCAGGCAGAAAAAGGAAGGAATGAGTGACAAAAATGGGGACAGAGAAATGACAGTAAATAATTACGATTTCCCCGCATGTGATGATGCTCTGTATCCTTCCAAACAGGTCTTTTGGGAGAAGGGGAAGTGGCACTGAATGGCCTAATCATATTTCAGAAGAAAGGTAATGGATTAAAATTCACAGAGCTCTTCTAGGAATACCAGGATATTAGCTTCACAAAATTGAACACAGTGTATTAAACTCTACTTGATTTTCCCTCCCACCCCTTAAATGCCATCTGCTTAGGAGGAATATTTGTGTTTCACTTTCTTCTCCATTTTGTGAAATTAATGATCTTCAAGCAGCATTTTCAACAAAGCTCCCCATTCATTTTCTACAGTTCTTCAAGAAAATGACTACACTTGATTTGGTTTCAGAGCCATCAGCATCTGGTGCATGGGACAAGATGTTCAATTATGTGTTCTAAATTGCATGGTTTAATATTTTTTGAAATAGTGCCTGTGTTGCTTTTCTTTTAAAAAAGAATAAAATAACATTTTGAGCTTGCAATAAAGAAAAAAATATTTGGGTTTTCTATGGCCCAATTTTCAAAATGACTTTTGAAAGCGATTTTCCATCTATGCTAATTTTGTTTGGTGAATATTCTGTTTGAATGCATTTTCTCTTGGTGAGAACAGATGTCTACCCAGCCAAGTATATTCATGGTGAATTATAGTTCATTCCAAACAAATATGTTTACACAGAAATCTAGATGTCAAGAAAAAATAACTTCATTTTTTATTTGTAGGGATTTTATTTTTATTTTTTGTATTCAACCATGTGAGCCCTCCACTTGTGTGTAAATTATAATTTTATTGAAAATTAATTTAATGTTTCAGTGAGAATTATATATTTTTAAGCTTTTCAGCAGCAAGGGTCTACTTGTATTGTAATGTTATGCACATTAAACCTTTGACATTTAAATCATTTATATTAGGGATGTGCACAGACCCCCCCGGATTGGATCGGGACCGGATCGGGACCTCCAATTTTGTTCTTGATCAGATTGGAACAAAATTGTAGGTCCCCTGGATTGGTTCGGACCCGATCCCGATCTGAAAATCGGATGTCCGCCATTTTTCCCCATAGACTTGCATTAGAGGAAAGAAAGCTTTCCCCAATGCAAGTCTATGGGGAAAAAATGGCAGTGGGAGGGTGAGTGGGGGCCTAACTTCCCCCTCCCTGTCTCTCCCCCCTCGTGCTTCTTACCTGCTGGGGCTGTTTGCTGCCATCCACTGGGGCCTGCGGGCACCAGCAGATGGCAGCGGATGGCAGTGGACGGCCCCGGTAGGTAAACCCCCTCCTTCCCTTCGCACTCCTTACTTGCCGGGGTTGTCCGCTGCTGTACGCTGGCACCCACAGGTGCCAGCGGATGGCAGTGAATGGTCCCGGCAGGTAAGTGGGGGGGGCCTCCTCCCCTCGCGCTCCTCCTTACCTGCCGGGACATTCCGCTGCCATCCGCTGCCGCCTGCAGACGGGCCCGGCAGGTAAGCACCCCGTGCTCCTTACCTGCCAGGGTGTCCGTTCCCTTCACCTGCTCGAATCTACTGAGAACTAGGCTTCGCGGCCTAGTCCGCAGTAGAGCGCCAGGTGATGATCCTTACTTGCCGGGGCCATCCGCTGCGGATGGCCCCAGCAAGTAAGCCCCCTCCCCACATTCGCACTCCTTACCTCCTGGGATAGGTGAGAAGAGTGAGTGGGGGGAGGGGGTCCGATCCTCCCATCCAACACAATCCGGATCGGGTCCTTTTAGGATTGAATCGTATTGGATCGGCTGATCCAGGTGCTGGGGATTGGTTTGGATAATTTTATTTGATTTCCCCCAGATCGGGTCCGGATTGTGGATCGGACCCAATCCGTTGCACACCCCTAATATATATTAGCATGTAAAACACTTGTACATTTATATTATTTTATCACTTAGCTGAAAATTTGTTTCTGTTTTTGTATCCAATTTGGCATTATATTTCCATTGTTTTGTTTGTCAAATTTCTTTATGAAAGAAATATAATTCTTTGTTAACTATATTTATGAACATATCTGAGTTTGCTACTGCTCATTTCAAAGTCTTGTTTTTTGGGTGTGTGGATTGGGCTACTTAGTGCAATTTCTTATTGCTCACAGAGGGTTACAGAACCATATATGTATCATGAAGAAGATCACAATGGAGGATGTGTGCAACACCATGAGAAATGTTGCTAGCTTTAATGAATGTTTGATTGGATTCCGCTGACGTCTCACCTGAAATTCCAAATTTTGCCTCAAATTTTGCTTCCATTGTCTAAGTAGGAGCCTAGGTAATGAACTAAGCAAATAGAGGAGAGCCATATTATTGTCAGGTGGAGCTTTTAGTTCTTGTTATTTTTTGCCCCAAAACATCATTATTCTGTGAAATTTTAAGGATTTTTTTTCTTTTCTCACTTGTGGTGGTTCTTCTAGGCGAACATGATGGGCTTTGCTAAGTCATGCTGTCTTTTACTGATTCAGGAATTTCCTGACTGTTGAGCATGTTTTAACTATGACTGCTTTCTGGATGTTGGGTGGATGTATTTTGGTAGGCCCATTTTCTGAAGGTTTTCTATATAATGTTTGGTGTGATGTCGGTGACTGATGAGACTAACGGAATAATTGTGACCTTTTGCTGTTGCCATAGTTCTTTAACTTCAATAGCCACTGGTGTATATTTTTCTCTCTTTTCTTTTTCCTTTGCAACAACTGTTTTGTCATTAGGTATTGCTATGTTGATGAGGTTATTATTATTATAGCATAAGTTTACATGCACTAGAGTAGGCTGACCATATGAAAAGGAGGACAGGGCTCATGTAACTTTAACTGTTGCAGAGAAAAGGGAATTTCAGCCGGCATCATTTGTATGCAATTAGTTCCTGGTGAAATCTCCTCTTCATCACAGCAATTAAAGTTGCATGCATTATACTAGAGTGACCAGATACAAAAGAGGGCATGGCCCCTGCAGCTTTAACTGTTGTAATGAAGAGGGGATTTCACCAGGTATGAATTGCATACAAATGACGCCAGCTGAAATACCCCTTTCTCTACAACTGTTAAAGTTACATGAGCCCTGTCCTCCTTTTCATAATGGTCAGCCTACACTAGAGCCCTAATTGCTAGATAAATGAAGCATTTGCAGTAAACAGATTCCATATATTGGGTATGATCCAACACTGCCCTACTGCTAGCAGTGAGCACCACCAGTTCTCATTGTGCTCAAGGCTGGCACTGGTGGCAGTGATGTCTGCATGCGGCTCCAACCACTGGTGGCAGCGATATAGTGCTTCTAAGGGGAAGCCCCCAAACTAACAGAAACAGAAGGCATAACCTTCCGGAAGGCTGTCGCCACAAGGACTAGCTGTACATGCACTGGGAACTGGCAGTGCTCACCACTAGTGGTAGAGCATCATTGGATCCTATCCATAATCAGTGTGTGTGTGTGCGTGCGTGCATGTGTGTGTGTGTGGTGTGTGACAGAGAAAAAGGCTGCAAACAGTAAGCTAACAGGCAACAAAATGTAAAGTGTCAGAAATGCATAGAAATGTGGCAGACTTGATGTTAGGAACAAAGGAAATTGCCTTATAAGAAGTCAGATCCTTGGTCCATCTAGTCCAGTGTTGCCGACACTGACTGGCAGTGGCTCTCCAGGATTTCAGGCAGGATTCATTTCTAACCCTCCCTGGAGATGCTGTGGATTGGACCTGGGACCTTCTGCATGCGAAGGCTCTACCACTGAACTACAACCCCTCTAAATTACACTCACACACAGACAAAGCTGCTCCTTGAACGTTCTCGGATCATGAAAAGTGAGTGTTGAGTGAAGCATTGTGTGGGAAGGGGCGGGGCTATGATTTGGGGCATTCTCATGAGGAACAGTCACATGGCCAGATTAGGGAGCCGCACAGAGCAGATTAAAGCCATTTCTGCACTGGCCATTTTTTGAGCGATTGCCCCTGGGCCATCCCTGTGCATGCAAATGATGCACAGGGACTCCCGGGGGTGGGGGGAGATGGGCACGGGTTTTCCCAGGGATAAGGGATCCCTGGGAAAACCCAATTTTCCACTGTCCTGGGAACCTCCTGAGTAAGCACAGCACCAGAAACAGGCATGGAGCCATGCAGGGCGGCTCCATGCCCATCATGGAGGAGGGGAAAGCAAGTCCATCATCCCCAGGATGGCGGGGAGGGGCCTCGATATCGGGGAGGATTTTTTTTTTTACTTGCCTTTCCAGTGGTTCGCAAGAATGCTCTTCAGGGCTGCTGCCAAAATAAAATAAAATGGTGGCCGCGTGACTGTGCTTTGTCCCAGGAGGAAGCCAGGGTGTTGCACTTCCTGTACAGAACAATGAGGACGATCCCGGAAACAGGTACATCCAGGATTGTCCCCAGGCCCTCCCTCTACACTCCTAGGTGTAGAAAGGGTCTAAGCCTATGTGTCAGAGTTTCCTCATGACTATTAAACTAACATTACGTCTGTCACATTTCTATGCAGTGCCGAATATGCACCGGATATGAAGTGACCTATTCAGAACGCATGCACAGGTGACTAGATATTGACTTTCCAGGTACGCTAATTAACACTTAATGAGGAACAATGCCTTTCTTTCATGAGAAACATAATCCCAATCCATTCTGAGTCGGTGCCCACATTCAATAGAATCACATTCGCTGAGAAATTGTAGTGCCATTGTTAAAGCAATGAGTTTTTCAAGCCCCATGGATGCATGGGCACGCATACTTTGTAGCCACCACAAGCCCTCACCCTCTCTGTGATGCAGTGGCAGATTTCAATACCAACATAATACGGGTGGGGGGGTGGGGGGCTGGGAGAGAGAGAGAAAAAAGAGCAGGGCAAGACAGAGGCAGATGGAGGAGAAGAGGAGATAACACAGTTACAGATCCTCTGTCTGATTTTGTTTTTTTTAAATGAGCAATGCAAAGGAGGCATATGTAGGCGTGTGAAGAAGGGGCTTAAGCTACAACATTCGGATGCTGAAAATCCATTCTGGGAGACTGGGTGTAGCATCGCTCCTGTCCATTCCCCCACACAGCTCTTCTTCAAGGAGCCTCAGTTAGCTGACAGAGGATAGTGCTAGTAATAAACCAACTGGCTCCAATCCTCTAAATAGTGATTTCAATACCAGCACCATATTTCAATTGAACAATATATGCATACGAGTTTGTAAGCTAATGGGCCTTTAGTTTATTCTGCACACATTTTGAACTTGGAGCCATTTTTTGTTTATGTGCTGTGGGTGGTTATTCCCCCCCCCTTTTCTTTCTTCATCTCAACACCTTGCTGTCAGACAAACCCGCTTTGAAGTTGCATTCAACAGCATCTATGTATCAAAAGGTTGAAAATTTCCCTCATTTGTTTTGCAAATCTGTAAGAAAGCAGAAGTTTAGAGCTCCATCCCAACACATGTCACATTTGGTAGGGATGAGTTTTAATTATCTGACGCTGTTTTAGCAAATGTGCCAGATGGCAGATCTCGCCTTTCAAAGACACGTTGATCTGATGCAAATGCCTACATTTGACGGTGGAACTTCAAGTGACAGGATTCTACCAAGTTATTATTCTGCGCATTTTTTAACGTCTTTTTTTTTTTAAAAAAAAAACATATGCAGATGTTTGACAGACGTTGTTTGAACATCTTGCTTGTGATCAAGGTTGCCTTTCATATCTGCTAAAAGCTAAATCACCCAACTTCTTTGCATTAATATGATTATATTCAACTTACGTAAGCATCGTCATGTGAGTGTGTTAGTGCAGGCTGGGGAACAAAGTTAGAACATGTTTTGAAAGTTTCCTCTAGTCGACTGAGTGGTGAAAACTCAAGTTCAGCCCAATTTGACCTGTTGATCTCATCCTGCAAGTCAATGAGATTTACTGTGCAAACTTATACAGGTCTACTCAGAAGTATGTCCCACTGAGGGCTTACTCCCAGGTAAGTGGGTATTTGTTGGCAGCTTGAGCTAATCATTTCCAGAGAAGTAAAATAAAAGTGAAAAATGCAAACTGAGATGGTCATGAATAAGTCAATGTGTAAGAAAGAACAGGACTCTTGGACTTTGTCTACACCAGCCTTTTTTCCTGAGGTCATCTCAAGGTCATCCCTGTGCATCTAAATGATCCACAAGGGATCCCTGGGGGCAACCAGGGGCAACCAGGGACTTTCCCTGGGATATCTGGAGAGTGGATTTCCCCATTTTTTCTGTGGTCCTGGGACCATCCTGGTAGTGGGGCTGGGCCTGGAGCTGTGTGGGGAGGCTTTGTGCCCTTCAGGGGTGGGGGGCAGCATTTTTGCCATCCCTGTGATGGCGGGGTGGGTGGGGCCTATTGCATTGGGCTAGAAGTTGGGAGATCCGGGTTCTAATCTCCACTTGGCCATGGAAGCTCACTGGATAACTTTGGGCTAGTCACAGACTCTTAGTCCAACCTACCTCCTGGGTTGTTGTTGTAAGGATAAAATGGAGAGGAGGATTATGTATGTCACCTTGGGTTCCTTGGAAGAAAAAAGGGGGATATAAATGCCATCAATCAATCAATTGGTGCTATTTTCCAAAACAATCATTTTAATATGTCTCATTTCCTCCCCATTCCAATTCTAAATTCAGACCTGATTGTACTCCAGTGAGTTTAAAAGCACTTTGTTCCATTTGAAACCATTTTAGGATGATATCGTTAATGCTATTTGTCAATTTAATCATAAACTAATTTAAAGAAGTTTAGCTGTACATTTTCTTTTGGAAAGTTTCTCAGCAATTGTCTGTTGCTGGTATAAGAGAGTCAAGGTTGTCAATTTATAATCATATAAATTAATCTGATAAATTTAATTATCTAATTGCTCAGTTATCTTTTTCGCCTTAGCATTGTATACAAGGAAAACAAAAGACAGCCTGGACTATACTTTGCAATGTGAATAAACTACATGAGTATAAGCTAAATAGCAAGTCTTCTCTGCCATCTATAGAGAACATTTGCTATATCTGGCTTCTGCATATAAAGTGGCTTCTACTACAGAAAGCTAGATCTAGCTGGGGCTCACTGTCTTGGCCTCTCGGATACCAGTCCAGAGCACTTGCCTGACTCAGTGCATGCCAAGGTTGGGCAAGTGCAGAGATCCCCTGCTCCCTCACATAAAAATGGTGGCTTGGTCTTTTTTCGTAAAGGGCCATTTGCATAAATGGCAGCTGCAAAGGGGCTATTTACACAAAATTATAGGAGTAAATGGTCTGGCACTGGCAGACTGCCCAGCAGCTTGACATGCATGCAGGCTGCTTGGAGTGCGGCACAGACGGTGGTGACTTCACCAATTCCTAGAGTTCCCCAACTAGATGAACCTCTAAACTAAATCTCATGTCTGCCACAAGCTTATTAATATTATTATTTCCTGACATTCTACCAAAGTATATAAGGCGGCCTTAATTAAGCAACTATTCTGTGAGGTGATATATGTCAAATATTTGGAATATTCTAAAGTGTGGGCAGTTGCTATTATTATTATTATTATTAGTAGTAGTAGTAGTATAAGACATGGGTAAACAGGAGGTAGATCTAGATCTACTGGCAGATCTTCAGGTGATTTGCAGTAGATCAGCAAGGATTTCTGACTCCAAAATGTTTAAGAATAGCAGCAAAAAAATGATTCCTCCCCTCCCCCTCTACGTACACTCTTAGAATGCAGCAAAGTCGATGTCTGTTCAGTTCTGATACTCAAAACAAATTCCTGAGTTCCCGAGAGTCTGGGGCTGGTTTGTGAGATTCTAGGGAAAAAAATATCGTAGATCCCACAAGAAGGGATGCATGTATTTTGTAAAATCCATTTCGTCTGCATTTTGCTGATAATCAAGCGTGTTTTGTTCCATCATCTGATCATTGGTGGAATCAGATTTCCCCCACTAATATCCCGAATTTGTACAAATTCGCTCCTTGTGAAAATGTGCAAATCCCTCCCAAATGCACAAATCACCCCCCACCCCCCACCCCCCATGTACATTTTTGTGCTTTAAGCTCTGGGGGAAATGGGCATTTTCAACCAGTGTTTTTTATTTTATTTTATTTTATGCATTTTCTACAACTAAATTTGCATAAAATTCTGGAAAGTAAAAAAAGAAAATGTCCACAAGTCCGTGGAAAGCATTTGACTCAGGAAAAACCGAGGTGCTGCGGAGTCCAAGGGTCAGATTCATAGAAATCTAAACTGATTTGTTTCCACTGTCAATTCCTCTGACCTCCTTACCCACAAGGCCAAGGTCTGCCTACCCTGCTACAAGAGCAGTGTATTCTAAGTTGCAACAAATATTGTGTTCCAATTCAGATATTGGAAAGATAAGTGGAATATTGGGTCTCTGGTGTAGACATGGACTACTGTTCAAGCATGGATCATCCAAGGCAGGAGCTACAATATTGCTTTAAAATGGATGATGATAATAATAATAATAATAATAATAATATTTTTTACCCTCCTCTCCCTTTGGCTCAAAGTAGGGAACAGCATTAATACAACAGTACAATATAAATCAAATACATAAAATTAATTAAAAGAGCTTATACAACCAATACAACATCAAAATAACAACTAGGACATCTTAAAATTCTTAGGTTTAAAATCCATCTTGGTAGGCATGCCGGAAGAGACTAGTCTTTATAGCTGTCTTAAACTTGGAGGGAGTGTTAAGTTGATCAATCTCTTCCGGCAGGCCATTCCAAAGTAGAAGGGGGGCAGAAGAAAAGGTCCTCTGGATAACTCTGCCTAGATTTGACTGACTGAAGTAAGGTCTCCTCAGAGGACCTGAGTGTGCAGTACATATTGTATGGGAGAAGGTGATCCTGCAGATAACATGGTCCTAAACCATGTAGAGCTTTAAAGGTAATGACCAACACTTTGTACTTCACCCAGAAACTAATTGGCAGCCAGTGGAGTGATTTTAATGTTGGTGTGATATGGTCACCCTTAGATGTACCAGTGACAAACCTGGCTGCCATATTTTGAACTACTTGAAGTTTCCGAACTAGGTACAATGGTAGCCCTATAGAGAGCACATTGCAGAAGTCGAGCCTCGAGGTTACCAGTGCATGCACTACCATCTTTAGGTCTTCCAACTCTAGGAAGGGGTGCAGCTGGCATATCAGCCGAAGCTGATAACAGGCACTTCTGGCCATCACATCTATCTGAGCTGTAATTTGGAGTGACGGATCCATGAGCGCCCCAAGCTGAAAACATAGGCCCTTTCTACACCATAGGGGTGTAGAGGGAGGGAGGAAGGAAGGAAGGGAGGAAGGGAGGGAGAGCAATCCCGGAAGTACCTAAGACACACCATCAGTGCACAGGGAGGGAGGGAGGGCGATACTGGAAATACCTAATACTGGGGTGTGCATGGACACCCCGGATCAGATCGGGACCCGGATCGGGACCTCTAATTTTGTCCCAGATCAGATTGGACAAAATCAGAGGCCCCCTGGACCAGATCTGATCCCGATCCAAAAATCGATTTTTGGATCGGGATCAGATCCAAAAATTTGGATCTGATCCCGATTTTTGGATCCATCCGATTTTTGGATCGGCCGCCATTTCCCCCCCCCCCATAGACTTGCATTGGGGGAAAGAAAGCTTTCCCCCAATGCAAGTCTATGAGCAAAAAATGGTGGCAGGTGGGTGGGTGAAGGGGGGCCTAACTCTCTCCTCCCCCCAGGGGCCGTCCGCTGTGGATGGCCCTGGCAGGTAAGCCCCCTCCCCCGCGCTCCTTACGCCGCCGGGGCTGTCTGCTTCCATGCGCTGGTGCCCGCGGGCGCCAGCGGATGGAAGCAGATGGCCCCGGGGGGTAAGCGCCCTCCCCCTCCCCCCGCTTACCTTCCGTGGCCGTCCGCTCCCGTCCGCCGCTGGCCGCTACTACGAGCAGGCTTCGCGGCTTGCCCCACGGAAGGTAAGCGCGCCACGGGCCCCCTCCCCCCTGCCCCCTGCCTACCTTCCATGGCCGTTCACTCCCGTCTGCTGCCCCCTGCCCCCGTTGTCCGCTTCCATTGGCGGGCACCTGCTGGCACCCGCCAATGGAAGCAGACAGCCCCGCCAGGGAAGCCCCCCCCCTGCTGTCCGCTTCCATCAGCGGCCACCCGCTGGCGCCCGCCAATGGAAGTGGCGGCGGGCGCCTTCCGATCCTCCGATCCATCCAATCTGGATCGGAACGATCCAGCAGTGAGATCAGAAATCGGATAATTGTATCCAATTTCCCCTGGATCAGATTCGGATTGTGGATTGGACCCGATCCAGTGCATACCCCTACCTAATACACACCATCGGTGCACAGGGACCAGCCAGGGGCCATCCCAGGCAAACAGCCTGGTGTAGAAATGGCCACAGTCTTTCAGAGGGATTGTAGCCCCATCCAGAAAGGCAGCCTCTGCAGGTTTCTGTGTACACCATTAGTGTCATTGTGAGCCATGTGAGCATTTCAAATTGTGGTATACATGCCCTACTGTTAACATACCAAAAGTGACCATGTAATTTGGAATACTTCCTTGTTAAGTCATCCTCTCAAGGTTATGGTGATGTGGTAAGCCAAAAGAAAGGCCTGGTATTTTTATCCAGAGTTGCTACTGCAGAGCTGCTCCAATCATCAAGTATGGGGAGCCACTTCTATTTCCTAGAAACAGCAGGAGATGGGAAGCTTTTATCTAGTGAACCTAATACAAACTTGTCTGTTGTCAGAGAGTGTGATGAAAACAAAATAGGGAATCTGTTGTTGTGTACCAGGAAGGCAAGGCTGTTACAGAACAAAGCAGCTGAAACCTGTCTTAAACATAAAAAGGAAAGTCAATCTCCTCCAAATGAAAGCCCACACCTGTTTCCCTCGGGCTATTCTCCCACCCTGGAGAACTTTCCTTGCATATATTTTGAGGGCTGCCTCATTGTACTAAAAGGAGGGATGGTAACCCAAGCTCAGTGGGGCTGGGAAATATTGACTCTCAAAACTTCAATGAGAATATCAGGTAAACAAATCCCCTTGTAGTCACACACACACACACACACACACACACACACTCTATTAGGAATGTGTTGAAAGCTTACCAGCAAAATTACCTCGGACATCTTTTTGAGGTTACAGGTGAGAGGGTTGAGTTTTTAAATAAAAAAGCAAAACAAATACTCTGCACACAGAATACTAGCATCTCAATAGAAGGGTTCAGCCTAGCTTTCTCCCTGACATGCTGTTTTTCTATGGGCAGGGGAGCTTTTTGTTGGGGAACCATCAATATGTAAACGTTCCAGCCTGAAGTGGTAGAGTCTGGTGTGTGTGTGAGAGAGAGACCTTAACTAGTCAATTCTACTGATAACATAAACTGGGCCCAACCTCCTACATTTTCACCTTTTAGTGCTCACAGCATGCTGGCTGACTGTTGGGGGTGAGGTGGGAAATTAGGGAAATATATTTGGAAATGTACAGTTTCTGAAGGACAAAGTAATTCCAACCACAACTTCTGATTTTGAAAACAAACCACTCTACTATGCAATATTTTAGGGGAAGTGTAAGGAAAGCAAAAGCTATTTCAACATCTCTTTTTCTAAAATGAGAATAAAGTGACCTGCCTAAACTGAGAAACTGTGTGCTATAATGGATCATAGATTTAACATGGATGAGGCTGGTTTGTGTACAGATATTTACACTGCTACGAAACTCATACGGTCAGGTTGTTACCTTTCTGCCAAACTTCTGTCACAATGTTGTTGTGAGAATGAAATGGAATAGCCCTGTGTGCCCATCTTGGAGAACTACATGTTGTTAAGAGGCTTCCTTGCCAATCCAGTTGGTTTCCTCACAGCCCCTTCTTTGGGTGGGTATCATCACATAGATGAGTCCCTTCGGAAGTCAAGACTGGATGTTACATTAATGGTGTAATTGACAACCACATCTGAGTTTTTAAAAATATTAAACACAAGGTGCAGGAGGACCAATTTTCATTAGGACCACAGCTGGTATGGAAGAGAGATTTAAACCTTCCCTCCCCAGATATGATCCAGATGAAAATCACCCCCCATATCCAATGGGGCACTGTGCCCCATCAATTCCTTTATGCTCCTGTCAATTCCATTTGGTTACAAAACCCCATTGTTTTTGTAACAGAGATCTAACACTTCCGGGAGAACCAGAACTGATCAGAAACACTCATTTCTGGAATGGGGCAGGTCCGTGGAGGTTGCCTAAGGGAGCTCCGTGACCTTTCCCAACTTAGAAATGAGCATTTCCACTCATTTCGGGGCTTCCTGTAGGAAACGTTAAATCTCCATTGCACAAGTGATTGGTCCCACTTGCACATTCAAATTGGTGGGAGGGGCCACTTGCACAATGGGATCAGCTGGAGGGTCACCCCATTGGATATTGCCCACAGAAATTAACCTTAGGAAAATAGTTCCCATGGATGCCAATGGGAACTCCCTCCTAATGTTGTGCATGGGTATGTGTATGTGAGGCTTGCAGATGGGGAGGGAAGGGTTAAACTTCACCTCCCACCTCTGCTGTAGTCCTGATGGTCACCTTCCACTTCCCTGCCTAGTATTTAATTATTACTTTTTTTAAAGCCCAAATTTGTTTATTGACCTTACAATTAAAGGAACATTTAATTTGGCCCTGAGATCCCTCAAAACCCAATTTCAGGAGTCACTTCTGGCTTCAGCTCCCTACAAGGAGGGAATAAGTGGCATCTTTAATCAAGAAGTAATACAATTAATTTTCCATGGTCAGAAAACCCGTTTGATCAATCAGATAAGCAGTGATAATTTTGTATATTTGGCGAGAGGAATTCTTAGTAGTCATGCTGCTATTTTTTTTCTCTGCCAGCAAAGGCATTTTCATGCTTTCAGATGTTCAGCTGGATGGGAATTTAACCAGATCCCTATAGGATTAGAGATATTTTCTTGCCTAAGCAATGAAACCACAGGTAGTAATGAACATGATGAGTATTTCATTGGTACCACAAGTGTCTTCTCCTTTCCTAGGAATCAATTGCCTTTACCAGTGGATTTGTGAGCAGTGAAAGGAGGCTGGGGGCTAACCTGCTTATATTTAATAAAATGGAGATAGCCACATTATGAAAACAATGATCATGTTTCAGGGAGAAAACAAGCATTTAAACTGAGGCCAATTATAGAAATGTAATAGAAGCTTAAACTCATTTACTTGTAATTTTCGGGACAAAAAGCTTTATTCCCACTCAAGAACAATACTATTGGGAATTAATAGTTGCAATCAATGAAACTATTTATTCATTACTTCTTTATTTAAACCATGGGCTAATCTACACCTACAGCCCTTTCGCAACAGAGGAGAGATGATTGTGATGGTTCTCTGCTTCCGCGATCCCCACTCACGGGGCACACATGAGGGAACTTTCCTGCAACGGCAAGAGTGCCATTGCGAAAGGACGTGTGTCCCCTGATGGCACTTCCACATGTAGATTGGAAGAAGTGGGCAGGGCTAGGCAGATGACGCAGCTATGGGGCTTTTTTATGAATTGGGAGGGATACGCATGAACGCAAAATCAAAGCTATGCATGGGGTGGATAGGAGGCCAAGCAAATATGTGATACTGCGCAGAGATATGTTTGTGTTTAAAAAAAATGCACATGGTTGGTGCTAAAACATGCCGATAACCAATCAAAAATGTACTGGAAATGGCGGACGGCTCCACTCCCGCACACCTCCGAAACCGCTGGACACGCCCCGGACAGCAGGTTGGCTCTTTGCCAAGCCGGGAACTTGTGCTGAAGAGCAACAACTTCACGAAGAGGGGGCACAACAGCCATGGACCTCAGGATTGTAGTGAGAGAGCCGAAAAAAACATGACAAAAACAGACAGCAATATTCCTGAATAACCAAGGGGTTGACCTGAGATCACAGCAGGATCAGCTGTGTGTTATGTGGCTCAGTAGGGACGACTTCAATATTATCCTGGAATAAACGGCTGGTGTAAACACAGCCCAAATTTAAACTGCCCTTCATTCTAGATCAGAGGATATCAGTGCGGTATACAAAAGGTGTAAAAACCAAAATATGCCACAGTATTATTATTAAAAGCAAGCAAGCAATCAGGCAGGCAGGCAGGCAGGCAGGCAGGCAGGCAGGCAGGCAGGCAGGCAGACAGACAAAAAAAACCCCACAAGAAACCCCACATTACAATAAAAATTAATCAGAGGCATAAAAACTTCAGAGCAAACTAAACATATAACAGCAGAACACTTGGAAATGCTAGGGTGGTGATGGTGGAGAGGTGGAGTCTAAAAGACACCTGTACTATATCATCAGACATTTCCAGATAATTCATCAGTTCACCATAAGCCCTATTCAGTTCAGGTTCATAAGGATGGCCATAGCCAGAGGCATGCCTAATGGTTATTTTACAGTGTGCCTTAGTCCAGAGTCAAGTTGGGCTGAACGAAACTACCCTTACAGGCAGCTATCCATATATTAGAGCTGTGGTCAAGCTTCATAGGTACTTGGAGTAAAGAACATGGTGTAGCTCGTATCTATCATTAGACCTTCTGGTTATTTGTAGCATTAAAAGTGCAATCATATGCATGTTTAGAGAGTCAAAAGTCCTACAACTCCCCACACCCCACAGCCATGCTCTCTGGAGGATGCTGGGGGCTGTAGGATTTCTTTTCCTGTCCAAACATACATACAGTTACACCCTAAGCTCTGTATGTCTCCCAAATTGTATGTGCCTCTGACTGAAGAAACATGAGGGGTGATAATAGAAAGAGCCCTGCCAGAATAAATACTGTCAGCCCATACCAGCCAGAAGGCTAAGTCCTCATCCTTCTGCTTGTTGGTGGCTTTACCAATTGCATGCACAGATCAAGCAATCAGACATTTATTACCTCATCTGGCTCTTCAGCATTTTCATTAGGGCACTTAACTCCTCACTGGTGTGGTTATTTCATTTTATTGCCTTTTTCTATCAGATTCCTTTTCTCTTTCCACATCCTGGTTCCAGAAACTGGGGGGAGGGGGGTTCCCTGAAATCCCATTCTGTGGCTTCTGAATGGGGCCAGGTTGTCTTTTCACAGAAATGACTGTGGATTCTGAGCACATTTGGTTTTACATGTCTTCTCTGCTCATTAGAAACAATGAGGCTCAGATTCAATGGATTTCTAATCTAATTTGTTATGACTTAATACCCGGGGTTAAAACAAGCAAATAAACAAGAGCCACAATCATCCCTGACAACCAGAATCATATTTTTAGGCAAAGAAGTAAGAAAATATTTAAATTCCTCAATGACCGCATCAAATTTTAGGAGCTAGAGTGACCTGGTTTCTGGGATTTCCCCCCCAGTCGTTTGTCGTTTGACCTAAGACATAACATTGCAAATAGCATTGATTTTAAGCAGCTCACCACCAGATTATAACCCAGTTGTGTCTTGTTTTAAACACAGTGAACTGCTTCCCTAGCAAATGTAGCTTAGGTCATGTCTACACTATGCTTTTTTCCAAGGGTCATCCAAATGTCACACAGGGGATCCCAGGGGCAGACAGGGATGATCCCTCCATTTTCTGGGGATAACTGGATCCCCAGTTATCCTGATTTTCCCTAGTGTCCCGGGACCATCCTGCCTCCTCACGAGTAGTGCAGCCTTCAAAGCAGGTACGGAGCTGTACGGGGAGGCTCAATGCCCATGGGGGGGAAATGATTTCACCATCCATGGGATGGCGGGGGGGGGGGGGGTTAGGAGTGGGATTGAGCGATTTTTTTAAAAATAATCTTTTTAGCCACGTGTGGCTCCTCTTCCTGTGCACAGCTCCTCTTCTTTTCTTTTTTTTTTAAAAAAGCAGCCACGACATCCTTCTTTCCTCCTGGGACATTATGTAGCCGTCTAGATGCTGTGGGAGGATCACAGAAGCAGGTAAGTCCACGATCCTCCCCCTCCCTCTCTTTATACCCTTAGGTGTAGTCTTAGGCAGGATCAACACTACTTCTTTATGAAGGTATTGAAATGCACTGACAACTGTTGAGGCCTATGACTCATTCCATATACCACTTTCCAACTGCTTTCAAAATGTTATATTCTACTTGGTGTTGATCTGGCCTTATGTTGCTTCTGGACGTGGCTTTTGATCATGCTATCTCCCTGCCTCATTCACAGAACTTTACAGAGTGTCCATCTTCAGTTTAGAATGCTCTCCTGTTTTCTCACCACTATTTCCATCATTTTTCTTACTGCAGAAAAACATCTTAAGTAGAAAAAGATGTAATAGCATCACAGTGTCTTTTCATTGGTAGTGCTAGGAGCCCTCTATCAGAAAGCACCCATAAGGTCCCTACTCCATGGTTTTCACTACCATAGCTAAAGCAAATCATTAAGTTCATGCTGGCAGTCTGTCTCATTGTGCATATAGTGAAGTAGGACCTTATGCAGCATGGGAGAATGTGTAATCAGGCTCAGAAACTGAAGCAATTTCTACTCATACAGCACTGGCTGCAGGGGAAAGGGTTATACCAGCGGTACGCATTGTGTGCCCCTGAGCATCAGTGTCCCCTGAACATCTTTCTGGGAGCCCACTTATGTGCTCTATCGCTCCCACTTTTTATTTTAAAAAAATTACAAGAGAGCATGCCTGTGCATTGTCATCCAGAGCAAGAGGAGAACAGACATAAGGGGAAATGAACTGGCTGACAGAGCAGGGGGTGGGAGGAGGGAGAGAATAAAGAGATTCTCTTCTGTGAAATAGGTTTCTGGTAGGGGTGTGTATGGAGCCCCCGGATCGGATCGGGACCTGGATCGGGACCTCCAATTTTGTCCCGGAACAGATCGGACAAAATTGGAGGTCCCCCGGACCGGATTGGGTCCGATCCCGATCCAAAAATCGGACATCCGATTTTTGGATTGGCCGCCATTCCCCCCCCCCCCATAGACTTGCATTGGGGGAAAAAAAGCTTTCCCCCAATGCAAGTCTATGAGGAACATCACCTGGTGTGCTACCTAGGGGCAGGCCGTGAAGCCTGCTCGCAGTAGTGGCCAACGGTGGATGGGAACGGACGGCCACGGAAGGTAAGCAGGCCGCAGGCCCCCTCCCCCACTGCTTACCTTCGGGGAACGTCCGCTCCCATCCGCCGCTGGCCGCTACTGTGAGCAGGCTTCGTGGCCTACTCTTGAGTAGCGTGCCAGGTGATGACATCACCTGGTGCGCTACCTAGGGGCAGGCCGTGAAGCCTGCTTGCAGTAGCGGCCAGCGGCGGATGGGAGCGGATGTCCCTGGAAGGTAAGCCCCCTGCTCCCGTTGTCCACTTCCATTGGTGGGCGCCAGCTGGCGCCCACCAATGGAAGTAGCGGCGGGCGCCAGCAGGCGCCTGCCGATCCTCCGATCCATCCGATATGGATCGGGACCTTTCCGGATCAGATTGGATTGGATCGAATGATCCAGCGGTGAGATCAGAAATCGGATAATTGTATCCTATTTTCCCTGGATCGGATCCAGATCGTGGATCGGACCCGATCCAGTGCACACTCCTAGTTTCTGGTGGTGCTGAAAAGTGTCTTCAAAGGAGTTGTACAGTGCACTGTATCTCAAAACCCCACTTCTGCCTTGTACTCCATCTTTTTGGCAGCTTACTTGTCCTTTGCTGTTACTTCCTATGGCAGCTATTTTGTAGTGGTGTCCAGGGCAGGTTCTCAAATTGCCAAATGAGCACATGGGATGGTCATTTTGCTCACATTTTCCTCATCCTCTCAATACATGAGGGGAAGAGAAGTGAGGGGCTGCCTAGAATGTGAGCCAAGGAATGTGATACTGTCATTTGATATTAGGTATAGAGTTCCCAGTTCTTGTTGTTTTAAACAACAGCAACACAGATATAGTCAGCAATATCAGGACATTAGGAATGTGCATGTCGGTACTTCTCAGCATGCACAGAAAGATAAATGAAGTTGACAGCATCGGGAACAGAGAAAGGAAACATAAGGACATGCGCAGAAAAGAAAATGATGCCTAGGTAGTTTGGGCAAAGGGTTAGGATGCTGAGAAAGTGACAGTTGCTTTGACAATGACATAATTTAAGGGGGTGGAAACCCCTGCAGTTAATAATCCATACATCCCCTGTAGACTTTGTGAGAGAAAGGATTGAACCTGGCTGAACCAGAGCCTGGTTTCTCAAACTGAAGGCAGTAAACAAACCAACGAGCTTGACCTGATTCACAATATGCCATAGAAATCTCATACAAATAGAAAAAGAGAGCTAGAGGAAAATTCCAAATGCAACAACGATGGAACATAATCATTCCAAAAGTGGGGGTGAGGGGCAGAAAGGAAGGGGGGAACAAGGCACTGACTTTAAAAACTATAGATAAAATATCCAAATTAGGAGAATAGTGATTATGAATAGCCAGAAAATATATTGTAGCAGCCTAAGAAAGGAGGAAAATATGAATGTGAGTATTACTGAAAGAGAAACTTGAGTGAGGCAGAATTTTCTTACCTGCCTTAATGGTTTGTTTCACAGACTCGGACTTTCTTGAGGGCTGTCTTATTGGGGGGATTTCCCTCCCCCTCCAGGAGGGCAATCTTTGAGATCTACCTCACCTGAACCTTTCATTAGATCAAGATGGTTCAGTTTTTCTCTTGCGACTGAAATTGATGCGCCCATCTACACAAAAGCGGTCTTCATTCCAGTGGAAAGAAAATCACTTCACATGTGACATGTGTACCATGATCCCCCAATATGAAAGAAAACACAAACAACCCTCATTCCTTCTTTCTGCTCCTCTGGAGTTTTAGGAATTGCTTGTAAATGTTAATGTGACCTAAGTTCAGCCTGAAGTGAGTTTCTCAAACCAACACAATGCCAATAACGTTTTCCATTATTAATGTATCTTTCTTATATTGATTCCTGCTTGAGGGAGAGCAGCAGGACATCCACATGGAGTCAGTCCAACTCCTAGGGAGTTAAATGATTCTGTCAAATCTTGGATATAATATAGTTGATTGGGAAGGACAACAGAATGTTGAGAAGTGGCTCTTGTTAACCCACTCTTGTCCACATGAGAGAGCACACACTTTTAAAAGAAGCAAGCAGTTATGGGGGGGAAGCAGATTGCTGCAGGGAATCTGTGACTGGTGATACTGAGAAAGAAAGTTGCTATGGCGGAAAGAGAGGGAATAGGGAGTGGACTACCCCTGTTTTTTTCTTTGTTGCATCTCTGGCTCACTCTGCCCTGTGCTCCACTAGTCCTGCATTTCTTGCAGCAGCATCCACTTCAGTTCATTCACAGCTTTCCTCTCATAATATGGATAAAACATGAGCAAAGACACTGATGTGAATGAACCCATGATTGCATCAACATTTGTTTTGTCTCATGGGCTATGTCTACTAGCGGTGTGCACTGGATCAGTTCCGATCCACGAACTGGACCCAATCCGGCCAAAATTGGATAAAATTATCCGATTCTGATCCCTGCAGCTGGATCATCCAATTTCATCTGATCCGATCTGAAAGGACCCAATCCGGATCAGAAAAGATCAGAGGATTGGACCTCGGACCTCCTCTCCCCTCCCCTCTCTTGTGCTCCTTACCTGCTGCCTCCTCACTGCCATCCACTGCCGCCCGCTGCTTCCGTACTACTGAGAAACATGCCTTGCGGCCTGTTCCACAATAGAGCGACAGTGAACCGGGTGATGTCATCACTCAGCACACCCTCACTATACAGAAGCAGTGAGCGGCAGTGGATGGCAGCGAAGAGGCAGCAGGTAAGGAGCACGAGTGGGGGGAAGGGGAGGTCCCCCATAGGTGTTTCGAGTATATTAAGGAAAAATAATTACTGGTATCAGCTGCATGCAGACCTGTATAATATATGAACAAAACCAAGAGCTGAGAAATCCTACAAGGGCCCTACTACACGCCTGGCATAGCCTGGGCGTGGTGGGGAGATTGCGGCGGGCGTGGGGGACGAGGCGTGGAGGCACGCCATTAGGCGGCCTCCTGGATTGGGAAGGGGAGGGGTGGAGGGGGAGCCGGAGACTTTATAAGGCCCAGGCTCCCTCCCTCCCTCCTTTTGGGCAAAGCGGCGGCTGACGACGGAAGGGCTCAGCGTGCTGAGCAGGCAGCGCGCTCGGGAGCGTCAGGGCGAGCAGCCGCTTGGAGCAGCGGCTGGGGTGAGGTTCCGGCGGGCTTGAGAGGCGGACACGGAGGCTTCCCATCCCAGCGGCGCCGCACCTCGCAGCCAGCTTCGGGCCAGGAGGCCCCAGGTTTGGGGGGGAAGGGCCAGCTGGCCCTTCCGGAGAGTAGAGGAGGCAGCTGAGAGCCTGGGTGGCGGATAGGCTTGCCTAACAAGCCCCGGGGGGGGGGCAGAAAGGGAGCTTTGGCTGGGCCTGGGTTGTAGAGGCGAAGGAGGTGATTCAGGCGGGCCTGCGGTGGCAGCTGCCGGGTCGCTGTTGGGCTGCTGTCCATAACCTTGCTCGGGCAAAATTGAGAGGGGAAAGGGGGGTCTGGAGCCTGGTTGACAAGGCCGGTCACTGATGGAGGCTGTTGCTGGGCGGATTGGGAAGAACGGCCACACCCCCTCACCCCATTCCGAGCAGTGGTGGTTTCATTGGTTGGAGCTGTTGCTGGGCAGATTGGGAAGAACGGCCACACCCCTCACCCCATTCTGAGCGGTGGTGGTTCATTGGTTGGAGCGGTTGCTGGGTGGATTGGCCAGGAGATGCCTTGTTCCTTCACCCACTATCTTTACAATTTTATTATACAGCACTGCGGGTCCCCTGTTGGGTGGCAGGTGGTACTGCAGGGCGGACTTCAAAATTAACGCGGTGTTTGGTTCTACTGGGGCTTTCTGCATAGGTGGCAGGGAGCGGGGGGGAGGCAGAGGTGTTTTCCTGCATTCTGTCCACACGGGGGTCTCTCCCCTTCAAGGCTATTGGCGGCATGGCACCTACCAAAGGTTTAGGGGGTAGGAAGGGAAAAGGCAGGGCGCCCAGGCAAAATACGAAGCGGCCCAGGGCGCATTTGGATTCCTCTTCTGATGAGGCTGACAATCCCGAAATACAATCAATACTAGCTAGATTGCAGGCGGTGGAACAGGAGAGAGGGATACTCCAGCAGCAATATAGTGCAGCTACAGAGAACACAAAAGGACGGGCAGGGCTTCCTCTCACCAGGAAGCAGAAGCAGGATCAATTGTGGGCTTCTGTTTCAGCTTGTCTGCAGGCGGTCGAGGCCTCAGGTACGGAGCTCGGGGGGGGGGGTCGGACTGCGGCGCAGCCTTTGGAGACCTGGCCTGACTTGGACATGCCGACTTCCACTCCTGAGAGATTGACCCAGGGAGAGGCCCACACACCGTCCACGGATGCTGTGCTGTCCACGCTGGTGACGGCGCCTGGCTCAAGGGAGGGAGGAGCGTCTGCATCGCACCCTCCAGGTGAGTCCCATAGCACGACACTGCCTGGTACCCTCCCACCGTGGGGACCAACCCTGCCGTGGAACTGGTATCCATGGTGGCACGGGATGGGCTGCACACCGGCTTGGCAGGGTGTAGGTACACCTCAGCAGGGAACTGTTAGTACACCGGTTACATGTCCAAAACGCACACGTTGAGCTGCACTGTGGCTGTGCAGGGTGTAGGCACACCTCAACAGCAGATTGTCAGTCTGATGGTCCCATGTCCCTACATGCACACGTCCCAGACCCTGCGGCCAGATGGGAGCCCTGCGGTTGCAGTGATGGGAACGTCTCAAGCTGCTACCAGCCAGGTGTCAGAGCGGCGCATAGCGATGGACAGCACACAAGAGACGGTGGGTGACAGGGTCTTGGACTCACAGGTAAGCAACACGGTGGCCTTACAAATGCAACAAGAGCCATCGCCTACTGCGATGGCTTGTCTGGCAGTGTGGCAGGGTCCAGAGAGCTCCTAGTCTGTCAGTGGGGGCCGGGAGTAACGTTAGGGATCCTCATGCTGGGGTCGAGGCATCAGCTATCCCTACAGGCAGCACGGCTGCCCCGTTGGGGTACCATCTGATGCCTGCGATGCGGGAAAAGATATGGAAAGGGGAATTTGTGGATGTCTTCTCTCTGCTCTTCAGGGAGACAGAGACAAAAGACAAGGACAAATCAAGTGACAAGGAGTTGGAGCGGCTGCATCGCAAGAAGGTTGCTAGGACTTGGGCGAATTGGCTCCCTGGTTACCTAATTTATATGGGAGTAATTCAGCAAAAATTCCCGGGAAAAGGGGGAATTCTGACTAAATACTTGGATATGCTTTATAGAGCATATACAGAGTATGAGGTGGGGGCGTGGCTTGCATATGGTGAGTCATTTTGTATGCGGGCCGCGTTTGACCACACCCTTCGATGGGACATGAAGGACAACTATTTATGGCTCCAATTCATGACCCTGGCCAGGCCAGGGGTGGGTGACAGGGCGGACAGCGGCCATATTTTGGCAAAATATCAGCCGGCGGCATCTTCCCGCATGTTGGCGGGGCAAGGGGTTCAACCCCGCTTGCTTTGCTGGTAATATAGTTCACGCAGGGCCTGCACCCACGCAGCATGCCGTTTCCGACACGAATGTCCGGTCTGCCACGGTCTGCACCCGGGAGCCAGCTGTCCGAAGGTGAGAGGTGGCAAGGGAATCATTCGGGATTTTCAGGGAGGCAGAAAACCTGGCAGTCAACATCCTCATCCCAAAGGGGCCCAGTCCAGTCAAACTTGAACCATTGCAACGGCTCCTGGCACGCTATCCGGGACCGGATGCGTGTTACCTGGCGGCTGGGTTTAAGGACGGTTTTCATATCCCTTTTAAGGGCCCCAGGGTTGCAGCATTTTCAAAAAACCAAACATCAGTTCGGGTCATGGAACAGTTGGTGCAGGAGAAGATTAATAAGGAAGTAGCGGCTGGTAGGGTACTAGGGCCGTTTAGTTCTCCTCCAATTCCCAACTTACATGTTTCTCCTCTGGGCATTGTTCCCAAAAAGGTGCCTGGGGAGTATCGCCTAATACATAATTTGTCAGCTCCGAAGGGGCACTCAGTCAATGATGCTATTCCAGAATATTTGTGTTCTGTGCATTATGCATCGTTTGACTCAGCAGTTGCTATGGTTAGGAGGCATGGGCAAGGGGCGCTAATGGGCAAATGTGATATTAAATCTGCCTTCCGCATATTGCCCATTCAGCCGGAGGACTTTGACCTCTTGGGGTTTAGTTTTAAGGGGCAATATTATGTAGAGAGGGCCCTGCCCATGGGGTGTTCAATTTATTGTTCTATGTTTGAGCGTTTTAGTTCCTTTTTGGAATGGGCCATAAGAGAGCGCACTGGCATTCCAGATTGCTCTCACTATTTGGATGAATTTTTTCTTCTGTGGGGCAAAAGATTCAGGCCAATGTGCTTATTTAATGATAGAATTTGCGGCTTTAGCAGCTGAATTGGGGGTTCCGTTAGCGCAGGAGAAGACAGAGGGCCCAGCTAGCATTTTGATGTATTTGGGTGTCGAGGTGGATTCTGTGCGACAGTGCTGCAGGCTGCCGGCAGAGAAAGTCGGGGCGTTGAGGACCCGGCTAGCTACTCTGTGCTCTCAGAGGAAAGTCACATTGAGACAGTTACAAGAACTAGTGGGGCATTTGAATTTTGCATGTAGAGTGGTGGACCCGGGTCGAGCCTTCCTGCGGAGGCTCTGTAATGCCATGAAAGGTCTGGCCAGCCCACACCATCGTGTCAGAGTTACACGGGAAATGCGGAATGATTTAACAGTGTGGCTCTCCTTTTTGGAGGGCTTCAATGGAGTGTCATTCTGGAAGAGGGAATTATTGTTGGAAGCTGACATGCAAATACATTCTGATGCCTCTGGGGCATTCGGTTTTGGGGTGATCTGGGGCGACCGTTGGTGCGCCGAGACCTGGCCTGGGGAGTGGCAGGAGTCCCCCATATGCAAGGATTTAATGTTTTTGGAATTTTTTCCTATATACGTGGCGGCCCACGTGTGGGCCTTGGAGTTGCGGGATTGTGTTGTGCATTTTTGGTGCGACAACCAGGCCACGGTTCAGGTCATTAATACCTTGACTTCTAGGAATAATAGAGTCATGGTATTGGTCAGGGCCTTTACGCTACATTGCCTACGGAATAATATTCTGTTTCGAGCGTGCCATATTCCCGGCTTGGATAACTCCATTGCTGATGCTTTATCGCGCCAGCAGGTAAAGAGATTTTGGGATCTGGCACTGTGGGCAAGGGAGAAGCCAGAGGAAGTGCCGGTTGCCTTATGGGAGATTGGCAGGACGAAATAGAAAGAGCAGTGTGGCTGTCTGTCGCCCCAAGTACTCGATCAGCGTATAGAAAGGCAAGTAGGGAGTTTCAGCTGTTTAGGAGGACCTATGCATTGAATCAGGAGTGGTCCATTCCAGTGGATCACCTGTTGAGGACCGGGTCCAGATCCCTTGCAATGCTCCAAAACTGACCGCAGGGGCAAAGGTCAGAAGATTCTTTTGCATACCACATCTCAGGAGGAGTTACGAGGAACACATATAGGTTTCTTCTTTTGTCATGTGGACCGTTCTCCACTGACCAAATTCCAGTTTTCCGTTATTACAAAACGGGCGTTGGATACTTTGCAGTTGTCCGGTTTTCAATTTGGAACACACTCCTTTCGGATAGGGGCTGCTTCCACCGCTGCAGCGTTGGGTCTGCTGCCCGCAGGGATCTAGGCGATTGGCAGATGGCGATCGCAGGCTCTTAAATCTTATGTGCGTCCTCTCCCGAAATGAGGGAGAAGGAGAGGGAGAGTGGTATGCTGACCCTATTTGTTTATCTTCTAGATATGTTGACGATTCAAGCCCGGTGCGGGTCCTTATCTGTGGCCACAGCTACATATTCTGGGCCGGAAGGAGAGCAGCCAGTACCAGCATTGGCACCCAATTGGGCTTGAGCGGCTTGGCCAGCATTCAGTGGGCTGGCAGGCATGGGATGAGATGGGACCAACTCATTCCGATGTTGTCACAGTGGCATGCGGCCCTACTTCCGCCTCAGGTGCTGTTAATACACCTAGGAGGAAATGACTTGGGGATGCTGAAGGGCAAGGCCTTGGTGCTGCAGGCGTTGGCTGATTTCCGTCTTATTCGGAATTGGTGGCCGGGAGTGTTAATCCTGTGGTCTTGTATTATACCTCGCTGTCAATGGCAGGCTCCATGTGCGACCAGGGCATTAGCTCGGGCGGGCAGGAAAGCAAGCGGGGAAATATTTTGTTGCTTGCTCTCATATGGGGATGGGAGTATTAACCACCAGTTGATATCGCCAGCGTGGAGGGAGCTTTACAGGCCGGACGGGGTCCATTTGTCGGACCTTGGCAATGATTTATTCTTGGGGGATTTGCAGAGGGGTCTGCAGGAAGCAATCCTGCGCAGATGGGGGGTTGGTGACAAAGCATAAGGCTTGTCGCACCCTGTGGCGGTTAGGCGCGGGCATCTCCACCTGGGAAGGGATAGGTGAGCATTCGCAGGCACCTAGTGGTGACTGGTAATGCCTGAGGCTCATCACCTGCGAGTCTTGAGGCCCAGGTGGTGAGATAAGGGTTACCTTTGGGGCTAACCTTCCTCACTCACGCGGAGTCATGAGGCACGTGCTGGGGTGACACGGAATGCCCCCCTACCCCAAAAGGGGAGGCCTGGGGGTGGCGTATTGGACACGCCATGTCCGGGCCTGAATGGACTCGCCCTACCTGTTATGATGGCATTGGCCATCCATGTCAGAAGATGCCCGCGTAGTTTTCCCCTCTGCTGATCCCTCAATAAATGTGGCCCAAGTTTAACCCAAAAAACCTGTGTCGTCTCGTTATTTACCGTGCTCCGATTCCGCAATGGCTGAACAATAGAGTCCTGGAGACAAAACAAAACAAAAATGCAGATTATTTCCCAAACACTGCATTATTGCAGTAAACTCTGTTTAATGCCTATAAAATGTGACAGCTCTTTATGAAGGATTAGCAAATAACAACAACAAAAATTATTGCATGAACGGTCTTATTATTCACAGGGCCAGTGACATAACCTTTTTGTATTCTTTGGCAATATTAAATTTATATTGTAAAATATATACATTCAGTAGTCACTGGGAATGTATCATTGCACTCCAATTTAGGTTTTTAGAAACAGTAGCCCTGATAAACAGAGCAATAACCAAGAACAGTTAGACTGTATTCTGAAGTATACTAACTTGGAAATAAACCCCATTGAAATCAATAAGGCTTGCTTCCAAATAGATCTGAACAGAATCAGACTTGTACAGTATGATCCTACACATGTCTACTTGCAAGTTAGCCTAGCTGAGCTCAGTGGGACTTGCTCTCAGGTTAGTGTGTGTAGGATTTGCAACCCGAGTATTAGTATTAAAAATGTGTGGCATGTTGTGTAGCGCACTCAATTAGAGTTCATGGAAAAGGACATTTATGGACAAACTGTTGATAAATCACTATATATTCATGTTTCACGTGTTGATCTGGTTTAGTCATTGATCCAGTCAACTAATGTTTGACGAGTCCACCATATTATACTTTGGTGTATTTAGAAGATAGGAATTCAATTCTGGGTACACATACACACATCTATATTACCATTTCTTGGTCAAAGTATTGTGTTCACCAGGTCTTGCTCTGGGAAACCAGCCAGCAGAGTGGTTATCAGTCCGTTCTGGGAAGGCAGCCAGCAGGATTGTTTGGAGTTGTTTTATCAAAGAGATTTAACTCTTGCAAAGACTGAAGAGCTGGGTCTCAGCAAGGTATCACAGTTTCTAGTATCCACAGACCAGTTCAAAAGCCAAGGGGAAAATCCAGATAGAGAGAGTCCAAGAGCCAATTCCGAAGTCCAGGGTCAGAGAAAGTCCACAAGCCAAATCCAAATCCAAATCCGTAGTCAAAAGCCAATAGCCAAAGCAGGAGTCCACAAGCTAGGATCAGGAAGAGAAGCTAGGCAGCTTTCACGTTGGTTGTTCCTAGCAGAGAAACGTCTTACACGCTGAGGCTTTTTAAGCAGCTTTCTCAGCCTGGCCTCACCCCATCCCCAGCTGTGCCTTATTATTCTGCTTTAGCTATTTAAGCTCAGCGTCCACCGTGCCACGTTTCTGCAGTTGCAGACTTCTTCTCGCCGACCGGACCTGCTCTACTTGCTTTAGATGCCTCCGTTGCCGAGGACTTGGTGGCTGCCATTCTTCGCCTTCAGAAACTTCTTCCGGGGAGACGGGAGGTGGAGGAGGATAACTTTCCTGGGACTTCTCTGCCTCTTCTGCCTCACGGCCCCTCTCCTCCTCCGACGCTGCCTCCGATAGACTCTGAGGCCAAGAATCTGCAGCCCCGGGTGAATCAGCTTCATCCTCTGACGAAGATTCCTCAGGAGGGGCCATGACACAAAGTAGAAATAATAGAATAAAAGCTTTTTCCTCCTGTTTTCCTCCTGCACCATAAGGATCCATTCAAATGTAATGGAGAGCAGACCCATTCAAACATAATGAATAGCACAAATGTGATACAATACGAATGCACATTTTAACATTAAGGCAGTATCTCTACACTACTGCTTTATAACGGTTTTGAAGTGGACTGACAACTGTTGTGACCCATAACACATTCCATATACTATTTTCAAACTGCTTTCAAAGTGTTATATCCTGCTTGGTGTAGATATAAACTCTTTTTCTTGAGCAGGGGTGGATAGATTTCTTGCTTGTAGGATCTACTTTGCTTTTTTTTGCTGGAACACTGAGATCCACCAATCCGGAATCTGGTGTAAAAGACATACACTTAGAATTAGGGATGTCAGAGAAAACTGCAACAGATTTAAATAGATCCAGATTTGTATGAATCTGACCTGCCGATTCTGCAGCGGACCCTCCTTGTCCACATCTCGTGGATCCCACAGACTTATGAACAGGCTTTTCACTTTTGGGTGTGTGTCTGCAAATGAACACATTTGCCTAAGTTATGCATTAGTGATAATTTGCATTAACTGTTTTTTTAAGAAATGTCATTCCACTTGTGCTAATTTGCATTAACAAGTGTGGATTAGCTGTAATGCAAATTAGTGCAAGTAGAAAAAAAATCCTCCTTTAAAAAAAATCTGATTCCATCAATGAGTGGATGACAGAAGAAAAGATGTCTGATCACCTGCCAGACCCAGATGGAAGATATTTTACAAAATCTGTACATCCCTACATAGAATTTAAAAGTTTAGAGCCCAGAACTGGATGGAGCTCACACTCTAAGAGCTCCATCACACCAGCGAATTAGTACACTCTCGCCATGCCTGGTGTGCGGATTTGCAGCACGGTACTCACATGACACCGTGCCTGTCCTGCTGACACTCCACCTCTTCCCTGGCCTTTCCTAGAATGCTAAAAGTCTGGATTATTTTCCCTAAATGCATTTAATGCGCCCTAAGCATCTGTGTAGTTTTAAAGGAACTGGGGGCTTGAATGGATTGCATTAGTTCCTGGCAGGGAAAAGCGATCTCTCCCAGCAGCCGGCTCCAAGCCTCAATATAAAACCCAAACCTTGCATCCCAAGCTCGAAAGCCTTTTTAAAAACCATACAATGCCTGAATCTCTGCAGAGACAGAATTGTACTCCCTCGATGCCCCCAAAGAGCCAGACTAAAGGGGCGTTCAATTTTTGCCTGGCAGAAAGGAAGTCTGGTATGATTAGGCTGACCATATGAAAAGGAGGACAGGGCTCCTGTATCTTTAACAGTTTCATAGAAAAGGGAATTTCAGCAGATGTCAATTGTATATATGCAGAACCTGATGAAATTCCCTCTTCATCACAAAGTTAAAGCTGCAGAAGCCCTGCCCTTTTTTGTACATGGTCAAGAGACAGGGCTCCTGCAACTTTAATTGTTGTGATGAAGAGGGAATCTCACCAGGTACGAACTGCATACAAACGATGCCAGCTGAAATTGCCTTTTCTTTACAACTGTTAAAGTTACATGAGTCCTGTCCTCCTTTTCATATGGTCAGCCTAGGTATGATCTTTAAAAAAATGTGCTAGATTTGTTTACACATTGAATTATTGTAATGGGGGAGAAGGCTGCTGGCTCTAAAATGAATAGTTCAAAGCTTTGCATAATGTGAACTGATTTGTTCTTCAGTTTCATCCCACCCACCTCCACTTGTCCAGTGTTGAGTTAAAATAGTATTACTTTCTAGATCTCTCCTACATTTTTTCCTTGTTATGCAATGTGTTAATTGAGGTGACAGTGATGATGGTGGTGGGAATCTTATGGATGGTAAGATGGAGATGATGTGTGGGGTGGGGGAGGAATCCTTTTACAAACTTTCTAAAACAGCTGCACTCATTCATTCATTAAAGTTGTGGTTGCTGGACGAAACTGGCATCTACAAATAACGAGTCTGCCTCTCACAAGCCTGTGCCTAATTTGCCTTCTGGGCAGATACCAGCCAATGACACCTCCAGAAAGAGAAAGACCTTATTAGGCTGAACTAATAAATCATGATATTCCCACAATGTCATCTCTCTCTGGAGTAATATATAGTTTCAAAGAGAAAGCCCCCCTTTTTTGCAATAAAATGCTGCTAAAACCATCTCCTCAGATGGACTGGTAAATGAATTGTTATTTTTTTAAAAAAATAATAATAATAATCCTGCATACCGTTCCAGCCATGATAATACTGTTTTGCAGTTCATTACTCGGGTTTTAGTTGTCAGACTCCTGGCTCAAATCCTCATTTCTCTGAAGACCAAACGAGACTCTGAAAATACGGAGAATCGTATTGCGTTTCTGGCTGATGCTGAAAAAAAAATCTAGGTCCATAGGTATAAATAGAATAAGACATTTGACCAGCCTCCCCCGGTCTGAATCCCTCTGGATGTTTTGGACTACAGTTCCCTACAGCCACAGACAGCCTGGCTAAATCTGGAGAGACCTGGGATGGAAAAGGCTCCATTAAACAGCATTTTGTAAGTGGCCAAGCTCTCCCATCATATTGGGAGATGCTGCACCTCAGTGGTAGAGCACCTGCCTTGCATACAGAAGGTCCCAGGTGCAGATGCAAGAATGAATGTCTGGAAACACAAATTTAGCTAGGACTTCATCTTTAACGTGGATGCTATTAGTGCTGCCACTGTTATTTCCCAGAAGCAGAATTCTCAACATTGGCTTGAAAAATCTTGTTACCAAAATATGCTAGACTTTGAGGGTTATCTGCTTGATATCCATCCATAAAGAAATCTGGGAACTCTTTTCATGTCTAAGATCAGCAGATGTTCTGTATTCTCATGATACTTACATGCATTTGATATTTTAACCCTTTCACGCCACACCCCCCCCTCCTGTACAACGTCTTTACACTCAACACTTAATGAGTGTACATATCCCGTTGAACTTGATCAAAAATGCAGACATGGGCATTCTTTTACATTTGGACACAGACAAACATGAAGTGGGTATGCAATAATGGATCATATTCTGAGGTCCCCCCCCCACAATTAGTTCCTTTCTTATAAATCCATGAATTAACATCCCAGAGGGATTCAAAGCTGCATGAGCTGTTGTTCCAAGTGTAAATAAGAATTCCCTTTATCCCAGAAATGTAGCTTTTCTCATTCTTGTATGACAAGCTTTACCTGCAAAATTCCCATCTTGTCAACCACTAATACAAATATAGGAGCCTTATTCTCTTACGTATCCAGTCACTACTGTACATACATGGGGATCTGAGCTACTCTGTGATCAGACTTTTAATTGCGACATGAACTAGAAGAATTTTAGTTGTGACATGAACTAGTTGTGACATGAACTAGAAGGACAAATTGAAAACAATGAACAGGCCTCATTAAAAAAAATCCCTTTATATTAAGGCCACCATTATTACTTTTTATCGTTATATTCCATAAAGTCACTCGTTTAACCATGACAAAGTCTGGTCTTTTTCTCAAGCTTAATCCATATAAATTAGTGTGACTGCAAACTTTTTTCAAGCAAGTGACAGGTTGAATAATAATTCTTTTTAGAATCTAAAATGTCATTTGCATTTCATCTTGAAATCTAGACTATTAAATTCAGCAGAAACCCTACATTTTAGCATCAGACAGCCTATAACACTGTGCTTCTCCAGGTTTCTCTATTGAATTTTCAGCATTTTGCACTCAAAGCAATTGCTGGGGTAACAACTTTTCCATAAAACTCTGCACTGTGATACCCATTTGCAGGCTGCTATTTTTTATTGCAGGGCATATGCATTCATTTCTTCAAGATGCAAGCAATAAGTACAAACATATCAATATGATTTATTGGTACCACAAAGAAAAAAATGGAATCGGTACGTATACGGCTTTGATTGTAGCAGACTTTGTAAAATTGTGTCAGTTTTTCAGAAGATGACAAGGAAGACATCAACAGCGATTTATACTTGAGTGGTATATAAGGGGTGCAATAGCAAAAGCAAGAGAAATTAAATCTTGGAAATATTTGCAAATCCCCACATTCACACATGAAAAGCCCCCCCCCACACACATGCCATGTTGTGAAAATCCTTAGGTGTTCATAGGAACTCAAGTGATTATGAAAAATGTGTTAGTGGATGAATTTGCATCTCCATGATGCTCTATCAGCTGCCTCCCTGCAAACAGCTTGAAATGCGGGTGACTGAAATGCAACACTGTCAAGAAATGGAAGGGGGTTGTCAAGTCCCTGCCATGTGAATTGCTCCCTAGTAAGCTTCTGCCTGTGCTCTCTCTACCACAAGTTTCCTCTTGCCACTGTTCCTGCCTGATGTACCTGTCAATATGTTTTCAAAGCCATCATTTTGTAATTAGTAGATTTATAACAACTGCCTTGGAAGACTGAAAATGTCAGCTGATGAAACAGAACACAAAGCTTTTGGTTTCTTCCTCAGGCAGAAATGGTGGGGGGCAGAATAAAAAAAGCTCAATGCCTTAAAGTAGCTTAAAGCTAAGCTTATATGGCAGCCAGGTTCATTTACAAGGCAAATGTTTCAATCACTTCAGGCAGATATTGTGTTGTCAACAAGCCTTTAGCGCATTGCAGGGTTTTGATCCAAGGTTTAAAACTCTCTGATGGCACATTGAAAGTAACTCGAGATGCTGTGTTCTTCACCCAGAGTGGCTGCACTCTCTCTGTAGCAATCTGGGATGCCACTGTTGCGTCAGAGTTTTCTGCAACAAGGCTCTGCTAGCCTTCTCATACTTCTTACTGAATGTGACATTGGCTTATACAGAATCAGATTTTTGGTCCATTATCTCCAGAACTGCCCAAGCAAAGGTGCACAACCCAGCTCTGTATCACATGCCGCCCGACTTGTGTCCTCCCATGGTTGTCCTGATCCTCCACTGACACCAAATTCCCTTTCTCAGCAATCCTGATGCCGATCACTCTTTCTTTACTGGTGAGGAAAGAGCGATCTGTATCAGGATTAGGCCTGGATAAATCTGTCAGTTCCAAGTACTGTCTGTTTCTCATTTTCCCAATCCTAAATTTGGTTGGTCTTGAACTTTGAGAATTTTTTCAGTTTGTCCTGAACTTTGAGAATCCCTCTTTAAATTCAGAAGCATTTTGTGCACATTTTTGTATGCAGTTTTTTGCCGAAAGTACCCATGTTTGCAAGCAATTTTCAAAATATAAATCCTCCCCCCAATAGAAACATTTTTGTATGCACGTTTCCACTGGAAAACTCCATTGCAAAATCTGGAGAAATGCAAAACTTGAAGGATAGCTGAGTTTTGGTTTGCATAATGGTTCAAAAGTGCAACATTAGGTCAATTCACATTAAAACACAAGCTGACCAAATTTCCCCCCCACACATCCCTAATCACAATAGCTGGGGGAGGCAAGAGAGAAGGCTCTCCACTCCCTCCCCCAATGTTGATCAGGGTGTGGGTGTGTTTGAATTTATATATGTGTGCATGTACATACATGCATATTTATATACGTGTGCATGTGTGTGTGTGTGTGTGCATGAACACATGCAAATGTGTATGCATGCATGTGACCTCTGCAACCAGAGTCACCATCAGGTGTGGCCCTTGGGATTAAAAAAAGTTGTACACCCCTAGTTTACACTAACTGGCAAAAACACACCAGGATCTCAGTCCAGAGTCTTTCCCAGCCTCCTCTGGAACCTTCTGCATGCAAAGCATGTGTACAAAATATGTGCTCCATCACTGAGGTATACCACTGAACTATTTTTTCTGTGGTTACACCAGTTTTTACCTCAGTAAAAAACCCAAAGCACGAAGGGCTTACATATCCCAAAATGTGTGAAAAATGTGCAATGGGAAGCCCTGATTGGCTAAAGCTTCCTGAGGTGTCTTTACAGCAATTTTAGGATTGCATATTTGACCTTCTTGTTTTCAGCCTCTTGTTGGAAAAAACAAACACAAAGAATTAAGGTATTGCAGCACAGTGTTTGTAATGAAAAATCAAAGCTGTAGGGAAGCAAAGCGATAGTATGCATGTGTTGCCTTTCATTTAAGGAGGCGATTTTGCAGTGTTGTTTTCATAAGTTTTCCTTCGATGCCATGAAGCACATCACCAACATCGTTAATATGCAATAATCAATCAAGTTACATGCAAAAGGGATTGCATTGGTAAGATATAGGCATTTGTTGTCGAATTTGGAAATCACTTTTTTCTTCTCTTTGTTTTCAAATTGCTATGCTCAGAAGCTGTACTTGGAGACCTGGAGCAAGAGAAATCAAGAGCCTATCTACACTACTGCTTTAAAATGGTTTAAAATGGTTTATAACGGTTTTTCACAGGCCCAGGACACACTCCATATACAGTTTTCAAAACGTTTTCAAAGTGTTTTATCCTGCGAGTGTAGATAGGCTCCTCGTATTGAAAATTGAATGGTTTAGTACAACACACCTGATCATTTTATTTATCACTTCAACAAAACCTCCTGAACAACAACAGTAAAAAAAATAAATAAATCAGCCTCTGATTTATGGGCACAACTTCAAGTTCTGACTTCCTTTCATTAATGGAAATGTTGCCTGGAGAATATCTTGAGTCAGATGTTCTGTTTCCAGTACTGGAAATGTCTGGACATTTTGATTAGCATCCTGAAGCCACCTGAGAAGAAAAAGTGAAGTGAAAGCTGTGATGCCTTATCCTAGCCCCTTGCTGCTGCTGCTCCTGTCCCGCCTTTACTATTAAGCCCCACAGCATTACAGCCCAGCAACCTGGCCTCAGACAAGCATCTATGTTCCCGCTGCCACCAGTACCTTCTTCAGGTACACCTTAAATGACCACACCTGTTGGATGAAATTAACAAGTTTTATTAACATTAAGTATATTGCGTGCACAGTAAGCTTATTGGTTTCAAGTATAATGCTTCTATGTTTCAAAATGTTTTTTAAGCTAAACTGTTTCTTCTCAATATCAATCAATCAAAACACCTCACTAGATGCTCTCTCTCTCTCTCTCTCTCTCTCTCTCTCTCTCTGCTCAACCCACAATCAATCCCCCTCCTCAATTCAACCCAAAACTACCCTGTCAGCTCTCCCTCTGTCTGACATATAGATCTCATTCGCTCCCCAGCTCCGCCCACTCTCACACACCCCACCAATCCAGGCACTCCAAACAATTAACCAATTAGCACTCACTTACCACTCATTCCATACTCAACCAGACCTGCAACTCTAGATAATAACTTTTACAACACATTCACATTTCTAAACAGTAGAACATCACAAAAGCAGCTAAAACATTTTTGTCACTGAGCTCATATTGTATCCCACCCCCCACCCTCACCAATCCATGTGCTGGAAAATGCCAAGAGCAGTTGGATGTGATACTAGCCACATTGGACCATTTTTTGTATTTCTGAGATAATGGCCTGGTGTGTCTTCTGCTTTCTATTCCATATGTGCCTTTAGGCTTCCAGGCCCATTTGGCTACATTCCCATCCACCCTTATATAGAAGTAAGTCCCATTGGAAACATGGATAAGGCTGCGCAATTCAATTCATGCAATGCACATCTGCGACATGTGGCCCTAAATGAGAAGCTTCTTTGAAATGACCCTCCGGCTCTTTCCTCACTGTAGGGGAAATAGAAGGCGTGATAAAGACGAATATGAATTGGCAACCCTGTGAGATCCATATTTTTAAAGGCGGCGAGACTCTACAACCGTGTTAAAGCAGATGACAGAAAATGGAACAAAATGTTAAGTATTCACAGTCCCCCATGTAACTGCACTCTGCCAGCTGCTTGAATTATTTACAGGCAGTTTGGCACGCTTTCCCTCTGTTGATTTTGTAACATCAATTTTTTTTCAAGCATTGTAAACAAAACAAGACAGCTAATGCAGAATATATCGTAATGCAAATTCTTTTCAGCTATCTTCTTCAGAATAACACTTAGTCTCTTGCTTGCTTCTGGGTACCTTTATTTCTGCTTCCTTTGTCATGGGAATTGTCTGGTATGTATTACAGTTTTTTTTTTTTTAAAAAAAGGCCCCTTTCAGACATTACTATGACTTCCTTATCACAGCTTCACCCATGCATGTTTTTATTAGAGGCACATCAGGGCATGTGGCCCAGATATTTCTGGAGCTGTGCCCTAGCTCTTTTTAGCTGCCCTGGTGACCACCTGCCTTAATACAAGCCTGCCTCTTCCCTCTGAGCACAGTAGACTTGTAGCGACTAGGAGACTTTAATACATACTCCCTTAGCAGGCCAATAAGGAGTATAGCATGAATGCAGGAGCCTTCTAAAATACAGGAAAATATAAACTACACTGCCACTTTTCTTTCTAAAGTCTGCTCATTTCCCCCTTCTGCTTACCATTCTTCTCTTAGATGCCCACTGCTAGGTGTTTGCTTTGAAGAGGGAAAGGGAAGGACAGAAGAGCTCCCTGTGAAATACTGGTATTTCACACATAATTTGATTTTACTAACCTCCACTGGAACTTTTACTGCCCCAAAAGTGGAACTTTTGTCTTCTGGCTTCAGCACAAAAAAGGATTTAATTAGCCTTTGGAAACATCTCCCCCGCCCCGCCCCAATCCACCTTTAACTTCTCCTACATAGTTGCAGGCAGCAGATTATGTCAAAAGGAGACTTAGGACAACATGTTCCAGGAAGTGCTTGGGAGACTGCATGCAGAGTGCCTCATGATTCTCCCAGTAGGTGTGGGGATTTCAATAAGTTTTATGCTTTTAAAAAAAGTAAAGCAAGAAAATTCGTTCATTTTATTTTAGGGATGTGTATCGTATCATTCCGATGTCTGATAAAGAACCGATAAGGTCATTACACATTCCAGGAGGCCCTGTCTGATCGGATCTGAAATCCATATGTCTGATAGCTATCGGACATATCGGATTATCGGACCGCCAGTTTAAGGCCGGCCCTCCCTCCCCTCTCCCACTCACGCTCCTTACCTGGGCCTTGTCTTCTGCCGTCTGCTGCCATCCGCTGCTAGGAACTACTGGGAACTAGGCTTTGCGGCCTAGTTTTCAGTAAAGCGAAGGCGCACCAGGTGATGAGACAAGGCCCAGGTAAGGGGGACCCCTCCTTCCCCCCTCACACTCCTTACTTGGGCCTTCCCCGCCGCCACCGCCCCATAGTACTGCTAAACAGGCTTTCCGGCCTGTTCGTCAGTACAGAGCCGCACCAAGGGATGACGACATCACTTGGCGCTTCTTTGTACTGACGAACAGGCCTGAAAACCTGTTTAGCAGTAGTACAGGGCAGAGGTGGAGGCAGAGGTGGAGTCGGAGGTGGTGATGGGTAAGGAGCGCGAGTGGGGGGAGGGAGGGAGTGCCGGCCCAGTGTTTTTCCCCATAGGCTTACATTGGAGGAAATCTTACTTTCCTCCAATGCAAACCTATGGGGAAAACACTGTTATCGTGTCGGAACTTCCTATATTTATTGGATTTTGGATCAGATCAAATCCAGGTACCCCCCGATATGATCGGACCAGACTTTTTTTTATGTCGGAAATTCCGATAACAATACGATATGATAATTTCAGCCGTGCACATCCCTTTTTTATTTCTATACTACCCAATAGCCAAAGCTCCCTGGACAATTCACAAAAAATAAAATGCAAAATACAACATAATTAAAAACACAATAAAATAATCTCACCTCATGAAGTTCATTAAGGAATGTATGATCCCCCCCACTCCATTCCACTCCCCAAATCTTCTGAAGTGCTACCTCCTGAAAGAAGATACAGCTTGGAGAATTCTCTCCCCACCTCCATTTACAGTCACCATTCTTCTTTTCCTCTCCTTCCATCCCCTAGGAGCCTATCTACACTACTGCTTTAAAATGCTTTAAAATGGTTTAAAACAGTTTATAACAATTTTGAGAACTGTTGGGGCCCAGGACACACTCCATATACAGTTTTCAAAACATTTTCAAAGTGTTTTATCCTGCGTGTGTAGATAGGCTCTCCTTTCTCTTTTTTATTCCATTTAAATGAGGGTTCCCTAAACTTTGTGAGCTGTGGGAATATTTGGCATTTTGAAAAAGTGCCCTGGGCAGCACCACAAATTGTCTGTTATGGTGGTGGGGGGTGTAGGGGGTGTAGGGGGAGGCAATCACAAAAATATTGTGAGTACCTCACTATCGATGTTTGTGTGTGCACATGAAAGTGCACCTCTGTGTATGTTTCTCACTCTGGTTTTCCGTCCCTCCCTCCCCCTCTCTCTCCCTCCTCTTCCTTTCAGTTTCTGTCTCTCTGATCCCCCCCCTTGGCATCCTCCTCCTCTCTCTGACTTTCCCCTCCTCTCAAGTTCCCTTCTCTCTCTTAGACTTTTCTCTCCCTCTCCCTTTCTTTCCAGCACCCTCTCTTTCTTTCTGGTTCCCCTCCTCTCTGGCTCATCCCTCTTTTTGACTCTGCCCCTCCCTCTCTCCCCCTATCCCCATGCAAATGAATGGACCAATGTCTCCATTCATTTGTATGGGGTGAGAAAATTGTTTGAAAATTGTTTGGGCGGGGGTGAAATCCACCACCTCGCCAAGGACCCTGTTGCTCCAAGGATCTTTAGTGAGGGAGATTTTCACCTCCCTTCAACCACTTTTAAACCCCCTCCCCCACAAGTGAATGGAACGATTATTTCATTCACTTCTATGGAAGCTTGGTGGGCACCTTATCCTGGCCTTGCAGGCACAGTGGAATCAAGAAGGGAACAGAGGAAGTGCCTTATACCGAGTCAGTCCATTGTCCATCAAGCCCAGTATTGTCAACACTGACTGGCAGTAGCTCTCTAGGGTTTCAGGCAAGCGTTTATTACTGGGATCTTCTACATGCAAAACTTGTGCTCTGCCACTGAGCTGTGACCACTGAGGTATGGATGTTAATGTGTGAGAGACATTCTGAACTGTACTTGGCTTTACACAGACAAGAGGATTTATTTTTCTTCTTTTCCTGCTCCTCGCCAAACTCTGAGAAAAATGGGTTCATTTGTTGCAGAGGAGGGAACTGGTGATGGTAGTGGTGTGTGTGTGTGTATGTGTGTTTTGTTTTGTTTATCAGTTGGCATTATCCAGCAATGGAATGACAAGCTTTAATAACATCAGACATTAATTGGACGGGGGTAGGTGGAGATTAAATACAGCTAACTTATACAATCCTATGTATGACTACTCAGAAATAAGAAATACGCAGCATACTCCCAAGACAGTGTGCATGGGATTCCAGCCCAAGTTACTTTTGTAGAGAGGTTTGCAGCCTGATCCTCTGCATGTTTTCTCAAAAATAAGTCCTAAATTTTGAGTGCATAAGATTGGGCTGAAATGGTAGCCAAATGGAATGCCATTTGGCTACCATTTCAGCCCAATCCTATGCATGGTTTGTCATTTTTATTTTCATTTTTGGCATGAACTCTAGCTTCAGTGGTGAGGGAAAGACACTTGGTACATGGACAGAGGTACTTTTTCCATTACTTAGCCATAGTATTGAATCAGACTCCTGATTGGTCAAATCCTTGGCACAAATTAAGTTACGAGGAGCAGAAGACAACAGGAGTTGCAACTTTTATTTTAATTGCAAAAAACTAAAAACTTTTATTTTAATTGCAAAAAACTAAAAAAAAATATCTGTTTTTATGAAGAGTTGCTGGAGGATAGAAAAATGAGGAAGTATTAATTTGTGGAGGGGAACAGAGTGTATGTGATCTGGTTGTTGTTTTCTTGCAATAGTCATGGGCAGTTATGAAACTTTTTTTAAAAAAATTCTGAAGTTATGGAATATGTATGGGGAGGGAATGGCTGTAAACGCTCAGTGGTGATAGAAAAGCATTTTGCTTATGCTTAGAGACACTCTTTATTTCCCTGTTATTTTCGTTAACATCGGTGAAATGTAAATAAATTCTAGTCATTCTAAATGTGTCTGCATAAGCACATGTAAATTTGTGTCATGGGCCTATGTCCTGCAACTTTTAAGTACCTAGCAAAACCCCTGGCTTCACCAAGGTTGCTGCAGTAATGCTTGAAATCACAAAACTAGGTGGGCAGGGCCTAGTCCTTCCTCCCTGATTGTAACCTGAGAGAGACCAGTCCTGATTACAGTCTGATCATAGTGGAGAGACCATAGTTAATTCTGGAAGTTGCAATACAGTGGTGCAAATAAAGGGTAAGTGTTAGATTAATTTGCTCGTTCATCAAAATGGTCATTCTTGGTTGGAGTAGGATGACTCCTCCAGCAGTTTATCCATGCAGAGAAATGCCTCGTCCATTCATTGACTGATGTTTTGTTTTTTAAAAAATTGGACTCCTGTGAAATTGCATGTAAATGAGGAGGCATTTTGAAGATGAGGAATAAACAGTTCTTGCTGACAGTGGCAGTTCTTTCTGAGAGGAGTTGCACACCCAAAACACCCCTCTTCCTCCCCCCCATTGCAATTGACTTCACATAAATGGAAGTGTCTTCTCTCTCCCCTCATGTTTTTCAATGTTAAATTGTTTGTCATCCTAAAACTGCTCCCTATTGACTCTACTGCCTTATCCCATGATATAGTTCTCTTCTAATAGGTTCATAAAGATTTGCATAGATTTTAAGCCTTCACCATAAGCTTTTATTTTTAACTGTGCAGCTACATAAGTGGCAGTGTATTTTAGTGTTGGGAGCAGGTCATTAGTTTTGTGCTCTACACAAACGAAGTAATAATTGGAAGATATCTGGGCAAACACAGAATATCTTAAATAAAATGGGGGGGATGTGTTGCACTGGTTACAAGAGACAAACCCACTTCAAAGAATCCAACAATGCTGTTCTTTAGAAACAGACTTTAAAACATACAACTGCACTGATACTAGATAAGTTAAACAGGACAAATGTATTGTTCTTTAAATGTAATAAACTAAAGGAGGGAAATCATCAAGCATTTGTTTTTATTTAATCTAATAACTATTCCTCAAATGCATGTCAAAGATTTTTCCACATCGCTTTTTCATCATAGATTTTTACCAAGCAGACATTAGATGTCTGTTTTGCCTTTGAGTACATTGTATCATTTTTTGCAATAGCCAGTGCAGGACCCTCAATCTGGATTAGAACCCTGGCATGTGTATATGTGTGTGTGTGTGTGTGTGGGGGGGGTTAATCCTTTGCCTCTAGCTATGGTCCTAATCTGGACCAGTGGGACAATACTTCTCATTTACATGGGGGAAATTGCCACAAATAGCACTCACAGGCCCTGTTCAGAAGACACCTTAAACCATGGCTTTAACCATGGTGAATAAGGCAAACCCCTTGCCAGGATCCTGACCTGGATTGGGTGCATCACACTGGCTATTTATGTAAGAATAATCTTTACTTCAAGGGTAAAAGATGTGACTAATGTAACATATAGTTTGACTCTTACTAAGGGATCCAAATGAACAAACTGGGGATTCTGAACATCAATTGGGTAAGAATTCATCCACAGGGATCTGTATTAGGACCAGTGCTTTTCAACTTGTTCATAAATTATCTGTAAATAGGAGTGAACAGGGAAGTGGCCAAGTTTGCCAATGACACCAAAATATATAGGGTAGCTAAAAAATGGGATTGTAAGGAGCTCCAAAAATCCTAACTTCACTCATAACCTCATGGGACCTGAGATAGCAGTGACCAGCCAAGAAAGAGATATTGGGGTTGTGGTGGACAGTTCGCTGAAAATGTGAGTCCAACGTGAGGCTGGTGTGAAAAACGCAAACTACATCGTAGACATAATTAGAAAAGGAATTGAGAATAAAACTGCCAGTATCATACTGCCTTTATACAAATCTGTGGTGTGGCTCCACTTAGAATACTGTGTATAATTTTGGTCACCATACCTAAAAAAAATATTGCACAGCTGGAAAAAGTTCAGGAAAAGGCAACAAAAATGATCAAGGGACTGGAGCATCTCCCCTATGAGGGAAGGTTATAGAAGCTGCGACTGCTTAGCTTGTAAAAAAAGGAGGTTAAGGGGAGACCTGATAGAGGTGTATAAAATTATGCATGGTGTGGAGAATGTGGATAGGGAGACATTTTTCTCCCTCGCTCAAAATACTAGAACCTGGGGTCATTCCATGAAGCTGATTGGTGGAAATGCAGGACACATAAAAGAAAGTACTTCTTCATACAATGCAGAGTTAAACTATTGTATTTGCTACCACAAGGTGTGGTGATGGCCACCAATTTGGATGGCTTTAAAAGAGAATTAGATAAATTCTTGCCCAGTTTCAACAGGAAAGATGTGGCACAAAATCCAGAGAACATGGCAGGGGCTCCGGAGAAATCTGCTGAACCCCAAGAGGGCAAGATTTCCCTATGGTGGACCCTCCCCCCTGACTGGATGTTGGGGGGTTCATATATCCCCAGCCATAAGAACCTAACTTTGGCACAGCAGCCTTGGGATGAGTTTCACTGTCATATCAAACATACAATAGGGTGACCAGATAAAATCCAGGTCAGGGCTCATGTAACTTAACAGTTGTAGAGAAAAGGAATTTCAGCCAGTGTCATTTAAATGCAATTAGTTCTTGGTGATATTCCCTCTTCATCACAACAGTTAAAGGTGCAGGCACTATACTAGAGTGTCCATATACAAAAGAAAGCGGGGGCCCTGCAACTTTAACTGTTGTGATGAAGAGGGAATTTCACCAGGAACTAATTGCATACAAATGACACTGGCTGTTAAAGTTACATGAGCCCTGACCTGGATTTTATCTGGTCGCCCTAACATACAAGGAATCCTTTAATGATAGAACTAGCCTCCATTGGCATTAATGCTTACCTATTTGTGTAATACTGGGGCAGCCCTGCCATGAGGCATAGTGAGGTGGCACCTCAGGTAGTAAATGTAATGGACATGGAAGGAATAGAGTTGTATGTGCCAGGTGGACTAGAGTGACCAGATAAAATCCAGGTCAGGGCTCATGTAACTTTAACAGTTGTAGAGCAAAGGGAATTTCAGCCAGTGTCATTTGTATGCAATTAGTTCTTGGTGAAATTCCCTCTTCATCACAACTGTTAAAGTTGCAGGGGCCCCGCCTTCTTTTGTATATGGGCACTCCAGTAGTGCATGCACCTTTAACAGTTGTGATGAAGAGGGAATATCACCAGGAACTAATTGCATACAAATGACTCTGGCTGAAATTCCCTTTTCTCTACAACTGTTAAAGTTACATGAGCCCTGACCTAGATTTTATCTGGTCACCCTAAGGTGGACCTACTCTGTCTAAGCAGTGTCTCAGGAGTGGTGGAAGAAGCACTGCCTCCAGGAACAAGCTGGTCAGCTTTTGTACACGAAATGGGGTGGGGGCAGGTACCATCTTGTCCTTTGCTTCAGGCAGTAAAATGTTTTGGGCCAGCTGTGCTGCATCACGGTCCTATGCCAGGGTACCTGCATGGCTATGGAGTCATGGATAAGTGGGTTTTGGACAACCCCACTGGGTTCAAAGGAATGATACTGCAACTGTATACTCACCTCAGGGTGGGGGGAGCTTGGGCTGGGGTTTTCTTAGCAGATGGCAAAACTGAGCTGGCTTGGTTCTTCCCTGCTTGCTAGTGACTAGACACCAGATTAACTACAGCATGGCAATCCTGTGCTATTGCTGCTGCAGTTGATAGAGACCCACAAGTGCAAAGTTCTCTGTCGTGCAGTTGATGTGTTCAGTAAAGCAACACATGTACTGTGGAAGTTGATAACTAAAGAAAAATCATGGATTTTGCACCAAAAGGATTGAGCCTTGATTCCCCCACCCCTCCTGGAATGACTATTGGAAATACCTACCCTACGCGTTTTCTCTAGTGAGTGCATATCCCAAAGAGATGGCCCATAATTATATCTTCAGAAATGAAACGGTAGGCCTTTAGCTACAAGGGCTTGTGATCCTTTTGTATTGAATCAGCCCTGTTTGTTACAGTAGGTAGAGGCTGGAATGCTATTTGGCACAAACGCAGCAGGAAGGAGGGAAACACAATTTGTGGAATAAGCATATATTTGAGGGAATGTAAATGAAGCAATATACATTTCCATAATGCTTTCCATGAACGTTGTTTGGATTATTATTATTATTATTTACTGACTTTATCTCTCCAGGCTGCATGAGTATGTTTGCTGAGATCTTTCATTTGTTTATCTTCTTAGCCAAAACATTTAACTTCAAATTAGCAGATAAAAATGCAGAGGCATCTTTATATTTTCAGTCGACCCATGAATAGGAGTCTGCCACCTTATTGTCAGGGTTGCTTCAATCACGGCAGGCCCAGCAGTAGCACCCCTATTTTATTTTTTTATATGTATGGCCAGCCACTCTGAAGAGAAGAACTAGGCCAAGTAAGGGTTCTTTGGATCATGGACAATCCATTCCATCGGTCTTATGTGGATTGTCAGATGCTTTTATTCCAACGTCCGCTCATTGACGGAATCGTTCCCCCCCCCCCATATCCCGCTTTTGTGGAAATCAGCATTTGTGCAAATTTCCACTTGTGAAATGTGCAAATCCTCCCCCCAACAATGCACGACCCTCAAATGTGCATTTTCATGTTTTAGCCTATGGAGACATGCACATTTTCAGCCGGTGGTTTTTTTGTTTTGTTTTTATTCTACATATGTTTCTACAGCTAAATTTGCATAAAATTCTGAAAAGTAAAAACAAAACAAAACACACCACTCTGCAATTCTGTGTGACTCAGGAAAAACTGATCTGCTGCAGAATCCATGGTTTGGATTCACAGAAATCCATACTCACTTGATTCCATTGTGGATTTCTCTGAAATCCCTCAGTCAAGTGGCTTCAGCTGCCACCATCTGCATTAGCCCTAATGCTTCAGCCTCCATCCCTGACCTGGACTTCATTTCAAGCTCAGTTTGATGACACTTCTTTCTCCAACCCATCCTGTAATGTGGAAGGGAGCAAGAGCCTTGTGTCCAATATCCCCACACATACTTGTGGTGATGTTATGTTCAAAGATGTGCACAGCATCTGGAGCTTTAGCAGAATGCCCCCTACTTCTGTAGCCTCTTTTGCAGGCTGTGAAATTGGGAAGCACTTCACATCATTTCAGGGAAGCAAGGCAACATTGGAGGATGGGGTACATGTAGGCTAACCATATGAAAAGGAGGACAGGGCTCATGTAACTTTAACAGTTGTAGAGAAAAGGGAATTTCAGCCAGTGTCATTTGTATGCAATTAGTTCCTGGTGATATTCCCTCTTCATCACAACAGTTAAAGGTGCAGGCACTATACTAGAGTGACCATATACAAAAGAGGGCAGGGCTCCTGCAACTTTAACTGTTGTGATGAAGAGGGAATTTCCCCAGGTGCTGCATGAATACAAATGACACTGGCTGAAATTCCCTTTGCTCTACAACTGTTAAAGTTACATGAGCCCTGTCCTCCTTTTCATCTGGTCAGCCTAGGTACATGAAACCCATTGGTGCTCCTTCTGGCCACCTCTGGGGGCTGTCATTTTTCCCCAGAATGCCTTTGGGCATGTTTAACAGGCATACACACCTTTCAAGGTGGAATAGTCTGGGAAGCACTTACATAATCCTTCTACACAAATAACCACAGAGAGTTCTTGAAGTTGCAATGCAGTGATGAATGTAAAAAGTAGGCAATGAAGTTTATAGGAAGAAGAGGCAGACCTGAGTACATTCCCCTTCCAGGACTCAGAAGGCATGTCGGCGGAGCAGTCAGCTGTACAGGGAGAGCATTCAATTACAAGCTCGTTAATCAACTCCAGGTTGTGGTTATTATTATTATTATTATTATTTTCATTTCTATGCCACCTAATAGCCAAAACTCTCTGGGTGGTTCAGTACAACTCCAAGTTGATTCCAGATATTTATTCAAAGATCCAAGGGAAAAGAGTAAGAGAAATCAGAGGCTGCATTAAATTTAAAAATATATAGGCCAGCGGGGGAGGGTGCCCACCATTTGTATCAACCAAGGTAACTGTAATTGGGCTGCCTTTGCAAACTGTTGGGAAACTGCAAATTACCCCTACTGTTGACCAGGGATGGTTACAACGAGCACAGAATTACTACAACAGCTTCACTGGATGCTGGTGTGTTTGGCAGCACAATTCAATGTGCTGATTATGACTTATAAAGCCTTAAATGGCCTGGGACCAGGCCTTCTCCCATACAAGCCTGCCTGGGATTTAAGCTCTTTGGGGAGGCCCTTTCTTCAGTACTAGCACTATCGGAGACAGGTCACTCTGTCGTAACTGCCAGGCTCTGGAACTTCCAGTTGAGGAAGATGACTCTCTCTCTCTCTCTCTCTCTCTCTCTCTCTCTCTCTCTCGGCACACAGAGAAATTTTTATTCAGGCAGGCCTTTGGCATACCAGCTGGTCTGTTGCCGAAGGGTTTTTTTTTAATTAGTCGGTGCAGTTAAATTTATTTTATTGTTTCATTTTTAATTTATCTGTTTTCATATTATGTATTAATTCAGATTTTCTTTGTCCTTTGAATTGCTGCCTCAAGTGCCATGTTTTGGCAGTAAGGTGTAACATGAATTAATACAATAAATAAATAAATAAATAAATAAATAAATACATTTGCAGGGAAGCCAGCAATCCTTGGCACACCTGAAGGCCATCGAGGACACTGAGGGAAATTTGACCATTAACAGTTGTCAATAACCCAGCGATACAGAACAAGAGGTGTGAAGGAGACTCATCTGCTCTTAGGTTACTGTCAGACAAGATGGAACCCAGCAGAAAACACTGTCTTGTGTTTTCATGCAAAAGCTGGAGTTTGCATGTATTGCTTGGTTTATGGATGGACAGAATCCGAGGGAGGCAAAGAATCTGTAAGCGGCAGACGGGGCAGCACTTTGTTACAGAGTGACACTTCAAAATGATGCAACGCTGAATGATTATGAGGATTTAAACAACCCGGAAAACCAGGGCGGTGTCAGTGAATTTTGCATCTCCACCCTTGAACTCACCCATCCTTGCTGCAATGCTGAAGTGGGGAGGCAGTTTCACTCCCTCTTTTATTATACAAATTCAGGCTGAACTTTCAAATATCTGAACACTTCAGTCACCCCCAAAATGAGTGTTGGCTAAACTCATATAGCTGAAATAGAGGGGGTGGGGAAACACCAGTAACCAAGAGCATGATTTTGTCCCATACAAACAGATGCCATATTGGAATGCGATGTCCCTGGGTGAACACGGAGCGATTTTAGAAGTGCTGGGTGGCTGGAATGGGTAGGCACTCTTATTACCCTTCTCCTCACAATTGGCCAGATCAGGGGGGAAGTCATATTAGATCCTGTCCAAACCTTTTGAGGTTCTGTCATATCCAGTCATTAGAAAAGCCCTTTCCCCCACTGTTCATCATTTTCTTTTCATGGACTGAAGTATCAATGAAGGGGCTGGTTGGCTAGCACACTGAAGTGAAGCACTGCACACTGTAATGTGTTGTTACTGAAGTTTCTTACATTGCAATGTAAGGTACGTGGTCACTGATTTATAGAACTGTCGGGCTATAAGAAGCTGAAAAAGGTCATCCACGTTAATCCCATGACCTTGTTTCATGTCACCAGTGACACAACAGTTTACTGACATTTGAAAAATAAAAGCTGGAGCATTCACTAAAAGTCAGAAAATATTGCACAAACCAGTAAGCACAAAATAACAGCAGCCAGCACATTCTGATGTATCTAGAGGAGTAGCTATACTGCAGAAAGCAACATGGTATCCCTAATAATTAAAAGGACAAATTATTGAAATTATTCAAATGCCTATAACATTCACCCAGTCTTGGGCCTCATCTATACCAAGCAGGACATTGCACTATAAAAGTGGAATGAAAGTGGTATATAAAAGGCAGGAGCCACACCAAGCAGGATATAGCGGTATGAAAGCAGTATATGGTATGTGTCAATGGGCCCCATCAGTTGTCAGTGCACTGCAATACCGCTATAAAGCAGTAGTGTGGCTCCTGCCTTTTATATACCGCTTTCATATCACTTTCATATTGTAATATCCTGCTTGGTGTAGATGAGGCCTTTGACACATTGATCCAGACCTAAAATTGCCCTTTCATGTACAGAAGAATAATCAACTCATAGAAGGTCTGTTTTACACTCACGCTAGAGACATGTCTTTTTTTACACAAGACAGACCTCTGTTTGATAGGCAAATGTGTGAGTGGGGAGGAGGCGGAAACAGTCTTCTATTTTGAAAGCTTCCACTGTTTGAAGAGCTGTCCAGTCCAAATTCAGTTGAAAGATGAAGAACCACATTAGAAAGAAGAGCTCAGCCTTGAGGCTGCCCAGTAGTAATACTTGGACAGTAGACTGGGCAAGGCACACAAGTCACCTGCTTCCAGTCATCCACACTATAGTGAAGTGTACTGTAACTCTATTTAAATTCTAATAATTATTTCTCAATTCATATCTATACAGACAAATTAGCATATGCAAATGCTATGCAAATAGGTGTCTTCTGTTTTGGTGATGCATGTCCTCTTGTTTAGCAATTCAACAGGTGGCCACTCTACACTACCTGATGCCCTTCCAATGTTTAGGACTACAACTCCCATTATCCCAAGCCAACATGGCCAATGGTCAGTATTTATAGGATTTGCGGTCCAAACATCTGGATGGCACCAGGTTGCCTATCCCTGCACTGGAGTGTTGTGTTAGAAAAGTGAAAATAAATCCAAAGTTTTCTTCTTGAGAAACATGCCTCTACAATGACTTGCAGAGGCATCAGTGTTAGAACTGCTCTTGAACCTCTTATAGCATGGTGTGAAGTCTAACGGCACAATCCTATAAATGTCTACTCAGATATAAGGCCCACCAGTTTGGCTTACTCCCAGTTAAGTAGGTATGGGTCTGTAAGTTTAAGCATTTCTAGAACAGTGTTAATAGCTATTTGCTTTCTTATTCATTGATTTATTCATTGATTACCTTTCTATACCACCCAACAGCTGAAGCTCTCTGGGCCGTTAACAAAAAGAACTGTTCTTCTCACAGTTCCTTGGATCCAGCCCATTATCTGAAAGGAAGTATCCTTGAAATCCTAAAGTCCCTACTACTATTTTCAACCTATGGATGCCTAAACTGCACTTGCCATCAAGCTTTAGTTGGGATATGTTGTTTCCAAAAAAGAGTTATAAGCCATTTCCCGGAAAGAATGGAACATTTCCTGTCAAGTGCCAAGGAAACTGCTGTCAAGTAGTATCTCCAAGCATGCTGCCCCAGCAAGTCTGTGATACCTGGGAATCTGGGATGAATCGTTCACTATCACAATACCAAATTTAAAAGAAAGCAGGTAGGCCTGCTAATATTTGATTTTTTTAAAAAAATACTGGACCTTTGGCAGAACCAAGACCAGAGAAACCAGGTCAATTGCTGGATTTTCAGGTCCTACAATTTTAAAAGGTTTTAACAGACAGACCAATGAAGTACTGGCTGGTTAGAAGCTCTCCTTGAAGTTCTCCTGACCCACAGCACTCAGGAGAACACAGCTCCCCATGTTTTCTGTGCCTTGCGTGCAAGAGCCGGGCAGGGCAGGAGGAGGAAAGAGGCCATGTCACCTCCCAGCCACATCCCATTCTGAGCCCAACTAGCTCTCTTTCTGGTGGTGGGTGGGGATGGGTGATGGAGAGACCATAGGACCCTTTTCCCTGCCTACTGGAATGCCCCATTTTTATCTCTACGAGTTTGTCTGAGGTTGCTGTTGTAACTTCAGAAAGCAGCCACCAAGGTGCTATCTGTGACAGCTGCAGAAGAGGGGGAGGGGAAAAGGATCCAATGTTGGATTCCCCCTCCCAAGGACATCAATGGGCCTACAACCTTGGTAGGGGAAATTTGAAATATCCTATTGCCCCTGGGAGGCTCACCCAGGGACCATAGAAAAGCTCTGTAAATCACGTTCATTAAGTTATATGCACAGTACCACATGATCAACTGTATCAAAGTTTCTCCATGCAAATTAGTGTCTTCCAATTAGTTGTATTATTTATTTATTTCACAATATTTATACCCTACTTTTCTATATGTTATATGTAAACCTGTGACTATGTATTCTCCTCTTCATCCTTATGTTGCCAATGCAGCTGTAAGAGTAGCATATGATTCAGATCTTCCCACAGATAGTTTGGGTTACTTCTTACTTGTACTACGTTTGCGCCAAATGCTCTCTCTCTCTCTCTCTCTCTCTCTCTCTCTCTCTCTCTCTCTCTCTTTCTCTCTCTTTCTCTCTCTTCCCCTCCCTCCATAGGGGGGGCAGAGAGAAAGAGGTGAAGAACTTCTGTTTACTTTTCAGAGTTCGAACTTTCATTTCTATTGTTTAGCAATCAGAAACAGTAGCATAGTCAGAGGCTTCATCTTCATTTAACTCTCTTTCCTTTCTTTCAACACATTTTGTTGCCAATTTCTGGTGGCAGCAGTAATGGTTCTCTGTCAGGGGCCACCTCAATGCATCTGCAGTGATCTTTCTCAGATGCAAGATGGCCTCTGAGGCGAGAGAATCACTCTTGTGTGAGAAAGCAACAGCAAAAACTGTTAAAGGACAGAAGGGGAGAGTTTCAAAAGGAAGAAGCCTCTGATTGCATGAGTATCTTTGACTTCAAAAATGGAACTCCCCACCTGAGAAAGTAGAACTCCAGAATTATTATTCATCCTCAAATGTGCATAAAATGCCCTGCCAACCTTTGCATCTCAAGCATGAGCCTGAAGGTTGTATCCAATGTTAGTCTAATGTTCACCTCAGGAGCACTAGAGGCTGCATTTAAAGTTGTAGCACCCACTATATGAAACACTTTACCAACTAACATTAGACAAACCCTTTCTCTGAAGTGTGACCCTGCCAGCTATGGATTGTAGCTGTATTACGTTATTTTCATTGTTATATGTATTTCTGTTTTCATGGCATTGTGTTTTATGGCCACCACTTTGATACCTTTGTGGAAAGCGATATATAAATTTGAGTCATAATCTAAAATCTATGTTTTGTTCTTTTCAATGGATCTACTCTAAGTAGAACTAACATGGTAGAGGTGTACGAAATTATGCATGGTGTGGAGAATTTGGATAGGGAGACATTTTTCTCCCTCTCTCAAAATACTAGAACCCGGGGTCATCCCATGAAGCTAATTGGTGGGAGATTCAGGACAAATAAAAGGAAGTACATCTTTACACAGCACATAGTTAAATTATGGAATTCACTGCCACAAGATGTAGTGACAGCCACCAATTTGGATGGCTTTAAAAGGGAGTTGGATAAACTCCTGGAGGAGAAGGCCATCAATGACTACTAGCCCTGATGGTTATGTGCTACTTCCAGTACCTGAGGCAGTAAACCTGTGTGTGCCAGTTGCTGGGGAACATGAGTGGGAGGGTGCTGTTGCACCATGTTCTGCTTTGTTGGTCCCTGGGTGACAGTTGGTTGGTCACTGTGTGAACAGAGTGCTGGACTAGATGGACCCTCGGTCTGATCCAGCATGACACTATGTTCTTAACATGGATACAATAAGAAGAACATAAGAAGTGCCATGCTTGACCACACCGACGGTCCATCTGGTCCAGACCAAGGGTCCACTCTGGTCACACAGTGACCAACCAAGGACCAACAAATCAGGACATGGTGCAACAGCACCCTCCCCTACTTGTCAGGAGTCTAGAAGCTGGGAGGGGGGCACTTTTTAATCAGCCCCCCTAACTAGAATCTTCTTAGGTCTGCCTTCAGGTTCTTTTAGGCCCAGAAAATGCACAGAGCAATCTAGACCACAGTGTATATTCAATGTAGAAACCTAGCACAGCACCATACTAAAAGAATCAAAGATGCATGCACATCTGCCCGCAGAACATCGTGTCAGGATAAAACCCCTGCTGCCACTTCAGCTGCAAGTCTTCATATTCTTGTCAGATCCTTGGCATAAACAGCTGGTGCTGGGCTCATTTGTTGCTCTTCAGTCAAATCTCATCTCTGGGCTTATTTTGTTAGCATTCTATTCCCTGCCCCCCCAACAGTGCATTCATCATTGCTTAAGAAAGTTTGTTTCCTTTTACTTTGCTGTGATTTGTCTCTCTTCTGCCCCTCTTGGCATGTTTGTGGGAGACATAAGTACAGATCAACAACAAAGAACAACCAGCCAGTGGGGGTTCCTACTTGCAAGTAAATTCACTCACATTTTGTAGTCCACCACTGGGAATGGCAAGATGAGCCACCTGGCCACAACCTATTAAGGCTGTCATCCTAAAATCAGTTCCATTGAAACTCACAGGATGTCCTTCCAGAGATAGCTCCAGGCTTTTGTGAGCCCTTGAGTAATATGGTATCATTAGACCCTTTGGCTCCTCCCCTTTTCACCTTGGGTGGGGAACATGGTAGATATCTACACAATTACGGCATAGCACTTGATTTGTTGGGTGCAGACTCAGGTGCTGCCACCTTGCTTGGGCAGAGGTGTGCCTCAATGTGTGGTTAGCCTGGTATGCGCAATCTCCACTGTCAGTACCTCTCACTTGGGCAGTACATGGTTTGAGAGGTTACCTGATGTGCAGTTTTTTCTGCTGCCTCTCCACATCTTCATGAGTGCAGCATAAGGGGAGGGGTGCCACAACAGCAGTTGCCTCACTTCTGTGGGGTGGAAAACTGGTGGGTCTGCTGCCACCTCACTTCTCTATGTGGGCAACACAGCCTGATGGATACATGGCCTGGCAGCGTACGCAGTCCAGCAGCAGCAGCAGCAGCAGCAGCTGTGGCCACCTCAGAGTGTGTGAATCAGCAAAGCTGGAGCATGCTGAAGTCATCTGATCATTCTGACTCGAGTCCATATCACATTGTGAACAGTGTTTTTTTTTTCTTTCTTCTATGAAAATCGGTACTCATTTTTGTGCATATTTTCCCAAACGTATGCATCAATTGTGCACATATTTGAAATGTACACATTTTTCTCCCTTTGATTAAAGCATATTTGTGTACATTTTTTCCATGGGCATTATTCAAATCTTCGCATGGGCATTCTTCAAATCTTATTTATTTGGTCCACAAGTTGTGTTGCAAGCTTGGAAATGTAGGGCCTTTGACTACAGATTGCATCAAAGTCCTGTCCAGATGTGCAAGCTGGGTAAATTTTAACAAATAATGAACTGAAATGATTTTTGCACACATTCCTACAGCCACCACAAGTGGCGCTGTTTTTCTTGGGCAGAGCTGCATCGCTCCGGCCACATGAGTGGCTTGATCTCAGCCTCCATTCTGATCCTCTCTTTTCATCACTTTGCTTTCCTTGGTGGGTGGCCAACACACACCTTTTCCTTCTGCAACTGCTGTCACTACCTTAGAGGAGCATGGAGTACACGTTTGGCTCCTGTGGACTAAGAATTTGAAAGAAAGCATGAGAGCAGTAACAGCAGCATTAGCACTCTCTTAAGCTTTTGCTGCAAAGCCATAGCTGGAGGCCTGAACTGTCCACAAGATGGATTCAATGATGGGCTCTTCTGAGCACTCAAGGCCATCAGTCAATGCTCCATCTTACCAAATTTTGCTGCTGGCCCTGCTTACTTTCTATTAAACATGCTTCGGATCAGCATGCAGGTCTCCTTCCAGGAAGAGGCTCTAGCTTGCCTGCATACAAGTAATTTCACTCACTTCCAGCTATATTTATTCACAGGTACATGTGGTGGCATCCTTTGAGGCTTTAACTGCTATGTCCCTCAGAAGGTCTGTTCAGACCTCCTGAAGGAGATGGGCAGATAATACATCATTAACAAGTAATGAACTTGCCCATGCCAAAACTCAGAAATGGAATCCAAATTAATCGGTGACGCACACTTTACCAGCAGTGCCTGGTATGTTATTGAACATAGTATGGGAAAGACAAATGGTGCAGCCCTATACCACAAGGTAATCATGCTCCCTAGTGCTCAGCGCAAATAGATTGTGCACCCTAGAATGTACCTTAAAATTCCCATCGGCATGCAAGGAATTATCAGCATGCAAGTCAATGGTTACTGAGAATATGATATTTGGCTTCTGTCATCCTATATCTCTAATTTCATATTTTCTAACACCATCTATACTAAATTATCTGAACCTATAGTAAGAATAGGGGAGGAAGTAGAACTAGCCACTGAATCCACAGAGATGACATAACAGTTGGATTGTACTTTCTAAAGACAACTTTGTTTTCTAACCTACTCGACTGCATACTTTCAGGAGTTTTAATTATGCAAATAAAATCCTACTGAATAACATCTTACCAAAGGGAAATCTTATAAAATTAGGACTATAGGTATACTTTTCTTTTCTTTTCTTATTTTTGAGAGGAGGGGTTGCTTTTGCATTTGTGGAATGCTGGAAATTCCTGATGGTTTCGGGTTTTTTTAAAATGCTGCATTAACATGGGCTTTGCATTTCAATTCCTACCCTATGATCCTGTAATAAACTGTAAACAGGCAGCCCCCTGTGGCGACATAGAGCTTCCTTTCAAGACCGAAGCCTCTATTTGTTAAAATCAAATGCCTGAAGGCAGCCTAAGCACTTTATCTGTCTCAAATGCTGAAAAAAGACATAAGCCCTTTAAACATTTACAGCAACACAAGCGTTTTTAACTGCCTGATATCCTCACACTTTCATAAGGTTAAAGGACAGTAAATCCTTAAAGGTCACCAGAAAAGAAAAGGCAATGTAAAATGTTGCATTTTTTTTTCAGAGGCTACCATGAGATGGGCAGAGAGGACAAAGATTCCTGAGGACATGAAGTGGATGAGGTTTCAAGGAAGAAGAAGCAGGAGGAAGGCAGGTTAAGGATTAATGCAGCAAATTCACAACATCTTGACGATAATAGAGAACTCGGGTGGTGAGTGCCAATTCCAAAGGAAATGGAGCCACTCAGAAACAAGAGGGAGATATCAGTATACTTAGGCAACCCCAAGGTCTGCAGAGGCACAAACATATCTAAAACAAAACAAACCTAAGATGCCCCCCATCCCCAGCACGATGAGGGCTGAGCATGCTCCGTAGCCTCAGAATGTTGAATGGAAAGGAAAAACAGAAAAGGAGAGGGGAGTGGAATGACCTGCTTGGACGGCGTGGCTGGCTGGACATGTTTACTCCTGTATTGTGAGGGAGGATGTACTCCAACATTTTGTTGCAGCATTAAAACCATACATGGTCTTTGCAACAATAGCACAATGAAAAGTGATTGGGCTATAAAAATATAATCTTTGATCAAGAAGCTGGGCTTGAATACAAACAAAAAAATTACATTATCAATTTCAGTAGGATTTATCCAAATTCTGGGCAGGCCCTGAAAGAGAGGGAGAGAGAGAAAGAGAGAGAAAGAAAGAAAGAAGAAAAGAAAATCAAAAGGAGTCTGAATGGGAAACAATGAAGTAGTATTTCAACTGTTGTTGTTTTTTATTGGGACGTATTGATTTCTTTCACAAAGCAAATGTGTTCCTTATTTAAGAGAGAAAACAGAGTTAACACTCATGGAGGTTTTCCAAGGAGAGTACTCAACCCATTCTCCAGAGGCAGCATCTCTAGTTCTAAATCAGATTTCTAGCAATTAAAGTTACATTGCTAGTCTCTAGGAAGAAGCAGGGTGATATGTACATCTCATAGGGATATGTTTGCAATGAGCAAGAGCAGAGGTGACTCATTTCTTGGAGAAGTTTATCTCAGGCATCTTCCCACGAGAGGCATTCACTGGCCGGATCTGAGGAATAAAATATCCGTGCTGTTGGAGGAGGAGACATCAACATCCTATATACTATTAGAGCAGTTCAAGATGTCCTTCTTAAATAGTGGCTAATAACAGTTTTCTGACAAGCTCATGTGAATGTTGGTCAAAGGAGAAACAAAACTTATTTTAATGAACTTCCCAGTTCCCACCTGCCCACATTTTTGAGCTGAGTTTTCACCGTCTTTATCTGTTTTCAAGTGTTTTATAAGTGTCAGTGGTGGTTTTATTGTATTTTATTATGGGGTGGGGGTTTTTTTTGGTTTTGGTTTTGGGTAATTGTAGAGTTATGATTTTAATACTGTTTATATGTTGCACTGTTTTATATGGGTTATTAACCACTCTGGATTCCTTGCAAAGAAAAGTAGGATATAAATCAAATGATCACCACCAATACTTGTTTATTACTTATCATACTTTTATAACACTTCCTATATTAAAATCCCTAAATGGTTCACAATATGATTGTCATCATTGTTTCTGCTGGCACAGGAAATTCAAATCTCCCTGGCCATTTACTTGAAGACCAAGGTCTCCTTGGATATGGTTCCTGAGGGCTAGAGACCCATGTCCAGCAATAATTCTTTTTTTTTATTTATTTATATTTTTATTTATTTATTTATTTATTTATTTCATATGTATACTTCCCAACAGTCAAGGCTTTCTGGGCAGTTAACAAATATGAATACTCCCTTTCTTTCACAACTCGGACAGGAAGGTTCTTCCTCCCCACACCCCCAGGTTGAAGATTGAAGAAGCCTGAATCCAATTATACAGTTGCCATGGAGACGTATGTGCATAGTTATGATTCAGGTTGAGCTGAAGTGACTAAATGGAACCAATGAAGTTACACTCTGCTGGATACACCATGGATCCAATTCAACTATGCTCTGGGCTTTTTGGTTCATGGTCACTGCAGTACCTGTTCGCCTTGTATTTGACCAATTGTAATTTAGGCTGCTTCAAGAAGGGCTCATCAGTTAGAGCAGGACATGATGACTGAACCCTATTGGCTGGGAGCAGTGCTGTTTCCAGGCTTTTGAGGGCGCTTGGGCAAGATACTGTGATGAGCTCCCTCCCTCAGAGAGCCTGCCTTACCACCACAGTCACCAGCTGCTGTTGCTCCCCATCCTTTTTCTCTTCATTTCTACCAATTAATAATAATAATAATAATAATAATAATAATATTTATTTATTTATAACCAGCCTCTCCCTACGAATCGAGGCGGGGAACACAATGCAAATACAAGCATAACCAAGTTAAAAAATTTAAAACAAGAGAAACACATCATTAAAACATTTAAACATTTAAAATTCCTCCGGATAGGCCTGCCGGAAGAGAACAGTCTTCATGACTCTCTTGAATTCATGAAGACTGTAATTTGTCTAACCTCCTCCGGCAGACCATTCCATAGTCTGGGAGCCATAGAAGAGAAGGTCCTCTGGGTAACACTCGCCAGCCTGACAAGCAGAGAACAAGTAGGTCTTGGAATCTACTGTTCCTAGGGATGGCCGAACCCCTGCCAGCCGGCCTGCCCTGTTTGCCCCCCATGGCAAGCCACCAGGGGGTCTCTGTGTCCCTAGTGAGTGGTGCCTGGTATCCCGTTCCTCCATCAAGCCTCAAAATGGTGGCTCGGCCTTTTCTGTAATGAACCATTTTGTGCAAATGGCAGCCATAAAGAGGTCCATTTACACAAAATTTCAGGTGTAAATGGTCTACTTTGACCATTTACATCTATAATTTTGCATAAATGGGCCTCTTTAAGTCCACCATATGCACAAAGTGTCTCTTTACTGAAAAGGCGGAGCTGCCATTAAGTCGGGCAAGCACAGGGGTCTGTAGACTCAGGTCTGGGGGAGGGGGCAAGCGGGTGAGAAATTGCTGAGTCTTGAGTTTCAACCAGACACCTGCAACATCCCTAACTGCTCCCCCTTCTCGCTAGAGCAAGAGGCAAGTGAACAAGCAGATTGCAACGGTGAAAGGGAAGTGCCCTCGGACTTGGGGACTTGGGCCCTTGGCAGGTGCCTGACCATGCCTATCCTTGACAGTGGCTCTGCCTGGGAATACAGAACTAGAAGCTCCCAATGGCTCTTCCAGGTGCACTTCATGCTGAAGAAAGCTTATCTACCTTGGTGGTGGTAGTAGGAAAGCAAACAAACTTTGCTTCTCTGAATTTGAGATCTGAATTCTCTAGGGCCTTGCGTCATTGAGCCACACCAATGGAACACTTCTGAAGGCAATAATATTTAGGGTAAAATCCTAAGGATGTTATAAGCTCACTCCAATGGTAAATCCATAGTGTGAGCAAGAACATAGAGCAAAGTGAGCACAAGAATCTACTACTGAATCTACTGCTCGACTCTGTACCACGTGAGGTAAGAACATACAGAAGTGTCCCTGACTGTAAGCAGAATGAATTTCCTTCAGCAATAAGTAATTACTCTCCACGCATCAAGAAATGAGGGCCGGCCCAAGGTATTTTGCTGTTTGAGGCTGAGCAGTAAATGGACTGACCACCCACTATCTCTCCCCCAGCCCCAGTCAAGACACATGGTATCAAAGGCTGACCTTGTTATTGCCCTCCAGGAATAAAGAGAAGCGCTTCCAAATGAAAGACTGGTGTTTCCAGACAGATTTGAGCCTGGCTTTTTTTTGTTTTTAGGATGCAATCCTATAGATGTTTAGATAGAAAAAAGTCTTAGAACTCCCAGCATGCTCCAGGTAACCATGCTGGCTGGTGGATGTTGGGAGTTGTAGGACTTTTTCTGCCTAAACATGCATAGCGTTGTACTTTTAGTTGCATTACTTTTCTTTTTAGAAATTAAGCATAGGCTTTCATTGGCACTTTTGAGTCTTGCTTGAGTCACTCCAGAACAGGGGTGAGGAAGCTGTGGCTGCCTCCCGTCATCCCCAGCCATCATGGCCAATGGTTATGGATGATGGGAGTTGGGTTCTACGGCATCTGGAAAGTCACAGCTTCCCCACCCCTGCTCTTAAATGTGTTTCCCCCCACATAACAATATCTCCTTTAAGTGCACTTTTGATGTGGAAACACTCCATAGAATCATAGAGCAGGAAAGGATCTTGTACTCCAACTCCTGGCTTTGTGCAGGACATCTTGAGCTAGAGCTATCCCACAGATGGCTGCCCAGCCTCTGCTTGAAGATACCCAGACCTGTGCATGTTTTACAATGCTACGCTCCATGGCCAGGGTTTAATAATGCTTTACACTTGGTCCTTCTTCCGTTCAAGGAAAACAGTTTTCTACTATCAGTTTGCAGCAATGGGATCTGCTGCTGGGAAACAAACAAGAACATTGTTAAGATAGTGATGATTCACTCTGAAATTGTGGGAGTGGTGGGAGTTTAATATGAATGAGTTCTTCTTCTATAAAGAAGTTGAAATGACTTAGGAACTGTGTTTTTTTTCCTACATAATTTAATGCATCGCTCAACCACCCTATTAGATATTGCAGGGCTAATTAGATGCAATTTCTTAAAACGGAGACAATTCAGTAATGAAATGTGGCCCCATACAATTATATTATCTTCAGAGAAATTCATTCATGCCTGGGGGCTCCACTTTATATTCACGATGGGAATCAGCCCACCCTGTAGTGAGTTCACATCCCATAACAGGCAAAACCATCATGTCAAGTGTGGCATCATCAGTGTGTGTGTGTGGGGGGGGGTTTGCCTCCAGGTCCCAGCAATGGCCACCATCACCCTGGAGGGCAGGCAGGCAAGAATCTCTTACTTCATTGCACTTCCAAACCAAATATTGGCTTCTAAAGTGGCTCACAACAATTGCAACACGATACAAAAAATAATATTCGGAATACAGCACATTAAAGGCTTAATAATCTTAAAAGCCTCAAGGTCATAGCAAAACCAACAGGGAGAAGTCATACTCCATTTCCAAGGAACTTTTTTTGACTACTTCAGTAATGCCAGCCTTGAGAATTTTTTTAAAAAAACAAAACCCTCTAAACTGGAAGATGTTAACTCCCCTCCCCACAAAAAAAATACTTGATGTGTACTAGCCTTAGGCATCTCCCTGAAAAATATGAATATTCATGCATGTAATTTGATGTCAATGAACCTCTTTACAACCGCCATTTATTTAAAACCAGCCTTTATAAAAAAGGGTGAGATGCCATTTTGCTCACAATGGTGGCTCAGTGGAAAAGTGGGACCCACTGCACTTCTTCAAATCGGTGCACCCCGAGTCCGGCAAGTGTGGTGGTTTATGGGCTCCTGTCCAGGAGTGGAGGTGTGAGCTAGTGGTAATCCGCTGAGTTTGAGCTACCAACAGGACTCTGCCACCATCCCTAGAAGTAAGGTACACCATTGACCAGAGATACAGCCTTGTCAGTGGAATGCCTAATTTATTGAATATCAATATAAGACAACTGTCTTTTTATTCTCCCAGGCTATTAAAACTACATTTTAATGTATTTTTTCCTAGAGCTGGGCAAACGAGCAATGTAAAGATTGGCAGGATTCTCCGAACAACAGCTTGCCGCTCATCTCATGACCCATTCCTGTTTGCAATTGTCATCGGTGCTCACGCTGCATGAATGGGAAAATTCTGCAAATTGAGCAGCGATCGGATGTGAAATTTGTGCAACTTTCCCCTGTTCGATTTATCCATATTTCCTATATGTAAGCAACTTCCCTAAATTTCTTCCACAGACTAAAAGAGGGCTGATTGATGCCATGGGGGAAATTTGCATAAATGTAGGAAAATTGCACAGATCGAATGTGAGCACATATTTTGACAGAGACATGTTTGAAAGTTCAAAGTTGGGAACAGGACGTGCTCACACGTTTTGTAAACAGAAATGAAATTCTCATACATCCTTCCCCCCCCCCCACACACACACACCTCTCTTAACTGCTTGTTCTAGTTACCATATTTCATCTTGTTTCTGTAAACCACCCTGGAAGCTCTTCTGAAGGATGGTCTATACAACCAACCAACCAAATCTCCTGTACCTGAGATTACACTCCACCCTGCTGCCATTCTGGTGGAGATCTTTTTATTCATCCAGGCCTTTCAGTGTTAATCCTTAGATTCATTTTAATCTGGAGCTTTATTCTGAGACTGAGTTGATGCTTGTGCTTTTCATCATTTATTTTGATGTTTTCATGTTGTTCACTCTATGCCACTCTGAACGTCTTTTGACTAAATGGATGTAATAAATGATGGAACAAATAAATACTGTGGAGAATCTCCTTCATTGCACCTGCACACAGAGGATTCCAATAGGGCTCAACTGTTGAGCACTCTTTTTGCTTGTGTAGGCAGAGGCCTATAACAGAGAAGAAAAATTATTATTATTATTATTATTATTATTAACCTTTTCCCCAATACTGGGACTCAAGGCAGCTTTACAAAATTAAAGCATATGAAATTAAAATAAATAGAAATATACAAATGTTAAAATAGAATTAAACCAACTGTAATATTAACACTTTTTAAAAGAAAATTAAAAGGCAAATAACAATAAAAACACTCTCCACATACAGCAATCAGTCTATTACTCTGCGGCAGGGCTGGCCCTGTCATTAGGCAGCATGAGGCAGCTACCTTAGGTAATAATAATAATAATAATAATAATAATAACAATTTATTTATCGCCTGCCTCTCCCTCAGGGTCGAGGCGGAACAACATCAACATAAAATACACAAAACTGATTAAAAGCACATAAAACCAATACATCATTAAAATACCAATAAAACACCAATAAAAACACTTAAATTCATCTGGGTAGGCCTGCCAGAAGAGATTAGTCTTTATAGCTGTTTTAAATTCTTGGAGACTGGTGAGTTGGTGGATCTCTCCTGGCAGGTCATTCCACAATCTGGGAGCGGCAGAAGAAAAGGTCCTCTGGGTAACGGTTGTCAGTCTAGTTTTTGTTGACTGAAGTAAATTCTTCCCAGAGGACATGAACGTGCAGGGCGGATTGTATGGGAGAAGGCGATCCTGCAGGTAACCTGGACCCAAACCATGTAGGGCTTTAAAGGTAATGACCAACACTTTTTACTTCGCCCGGAAACTAATTGGCAGCCAGTGGAGAGATTTTAAAGCTGGTGTAATATGGTAACCCCTAGGTGTACCAGTGACCAACCTGGCTGCCATATTTTGAACTAGTTGAAGTTTCCGGACTAGGCACAGAGGTAGCCCTATGTACAGCACATTGCAGAAGTCGAGCCTCGAAGTTACCAGTGCATGCACTACTGACTTTAGGTCTTCCAACTCTAGGAAGGGGCGCAGCTGGCGTATCAGCTGAAGCTGATAGTAGGCACTCCTGGCCATCGCATCTATCTGGGCTGTCATTTGGAGCGATGGATCCAAGAGCACCCCCAAGCTGCGAACACAGTCTTTCAGGGGGAGTGTAACCCCATCCAACCCCAGGTTGTGGCCCTTGACAGTAAGCACCTCCATCTTGTCTGGATTCAGCTTCAGTTTGTTTTTCCTCATCCAGCCCATTACCGCCTCCAAGCATTCATTCAGAGGAGACACACTATCCTTAGCTGATGCTGTTGTCAAAGGCATAGAGAAATATATTTGGGTGTCATCAGCATATTGATAGCACCCCACCCCATGCCTCCGGATGACCTCTCCCAGCAGTTTCATGTAGATGTTAAACAGCATTGGGGAAAGGATGGTGCCTTGTGGTACACCACATAGCAGCTCCTTCTTTGAGGAGCAACTATCCCCAAGCATCACCATCTGGAACCTGCCCGAGAGGTAGGACCGGAACCATTGAAGCACAGTGCCTCTGAGTCCCAATCCCCTCAGGCGTTCCAGAAGGATACCATGGTCGATGGTATCGAAAGCTGCGGAGAGGTCCAGAAGTACCAACAGGGACACACTCCCCCTGTCACTATTCAAGCGTAGATCATCCACTAAGGCGACCATAGCAGTCTCAATTCCATATCCTGCCCTGAAGCTGGTTTGAAATGGGTCTAGAAAATCTGTATCATCTAAAACTGCTTGGAGTTGGAAGGCAACCGCCCTCTCGATCACCTTGCCCAGAAACGGAAGATTCGATACTGGTCTGTAATTATTAAAGTCCAGGGGATCCAGGGAGGGCTTTTTTAGAAACGGCCGTACCACTGCTTCTTTTAAACAAGATGGAAAACTCCCCTTCCTGAGAGATGTATTAATAATATGTTGTAATTGTAATTTAATTACATCTCCTCCCTGGGCGACCAGCCAAGAAGGACAGGGATCGAGAGGACAAGTCATCCTCCTCACTCATCCAAGCAGCTTGTCCATGTCCTCAGTATTCACCAACTGAAACTGATCCAGTGTAATTCTACTCGCGGAGTTACTGGACACTACTCGACAGGTAGTAGATGCTGGACATGAGTAGCATTGGCAAGGTGTTGGATGAAAGACATTTGTAGCCATACAGCTTGCCTTGAGACTCCTAAGCTAGGCTGCTGCCCCCAGGTGTGAGGGAGGACACTGTCCGATCATCAGTGTCAAAGTCAAATTCAACTGCCCATCTGTTCAGCTTCTGTTATGTGGAAGGGGATCTTGTCCTTTATCTCAGGCAGCAAAATGTCTTGGGGCAGCCCTGCTCTGAGGATGGCAAATTTGGGTCAGCAGAGAAGAAAATGTGTGCACTTTTTATCAAAGTTAATGGGGCATCCTGTGCATTTGTTCAACTTGTTTGACATTAAACATTAATTTTAGGAATATGCTGGAGCCTTGATATTTTGTTATCCTTTCTGTAAAGCCAGTATATGAATCCTTTCTCTGTGTGTGTGTGTTTTAATCTGAAGGGAAGACAGTGATGTTAGCAGATTCTCTCCCTTATCCAACTTCACAGAGGGAATCGCAGGGGAGGATTTGCAAAGGGAGGGGAGCATGCAAGGCCAGCATTGCCCTGATGTCAGCACCAGGTGCTGGGGCGCATACAAGCTATTTAAGCTGGCCTCATGTTTCCTCTGGTGCACTTCTTGGCATCCATCCACCCTCCCACCCTGGGATAAAATTCCGTGGCAATTCGAGGAATAAGTTGCACTTTTGGACCTAATTGACAGATTGGCCAAAACTCTTTGTTTTGTTTTTTCATTGGCTCTGTACTAAGAGCAATCGGTTGCCAGACAGGTAGTAGTGCACTTAAATAAGTCTATTATTACTGACAACATGCTTTTGTTTTTATTCTGGATTGTGATGGCCTTTGACTGTATGCAATGAGATCTGTTTACATCCATATTCACTTCTAGGAGTGCACGCAGCTCATTGGGCCACTGAGGGAACAGGAAGCCACCTATATCCCAATCCAGTCCTCTCTCCCTTGCCTGATGCAAATTACTCTTCACAGTACCACAGAATCCTTTTCATTTGTAAGACTTGACTGCAAAACACTGGTGCCATTTTGGATAGAGATGGGGAAAGTGAATGATCCCAGTGCTCTAACTATTTTTATTTTTTTGCTAATATTCTCTTTGTATATAAGTGAACCAACTGTTAGCCGGGGAAGATAGAAATTAAATGTGGGGTGGGGATGTGATGCTGTCTCCCCCTGCTTTGGGATAAAATCCATTCCATTAGATCTGAAGAAATGTGTAGCAGTAGAAACAAAAACTTGAGCCAGAAGGAGGCGTTGGCAACTTGCATAATTCCATTAATTTAACTGAAGTGCCACTGTAAACAGATTTAATTAAAATAGCTTTTTTTGATTTAACTTGAGTTGATGGATATTTTGGTATCACTCATATAAATCACCACACTTCTTTCTAAAATAGGTGACTGTATTACTTGAAAGGCTAAACTGTTAAACACTGATTGAATGGAGACATTTGTAAAACATTACATAACAGATTTAGTTAGGAACATATTCATTTGTCTACAAAGCAGCTTAAGCATGTTGTATATTGTAGAGCCGCAGGACGAACTGCATAGTTAAGGTAGGGGTTTTTCTCTGGCCTTCTATCCATCTAAAATCTGATAATTCCATTCACCTTAGGTTAGTTTGTCCTTACCTCCCTCCATGGTTTTTTTTAGCTATTTGTATGAAAATGGCCTATGTCATAGAAGTTTCCCTAGGCAAGGAACCTGCAAAATATTGGGAAAGGTGCAGGGCCTAAGAAGTGATGATGAATGAAAAACCGTTGAAGATGCCTTTGCTTCCTGCTCAGTTGGCACCAAAGTCAAAGAAAGTGCAACAGGGCAAGGGGTGGAAGATGATTATAGAGCATACAGTGGCAGAGGCAGAAGGGCATGAACAACTAGCATTTTCCAAGCAAGCACCGTCCCAGGTCTCACATACTCCACCTTGGGGAGAGAACAAGCAAAGATCACTGAACACTGGATCAGTTCTGCAACATATTAATTCAATATCCCTCCCTCAAAGCACTGGGATTGAAGAGCTTTGGTAAACCAATTAATTAGAAGCTAGATCTTCCAATCTCAAAACTAGACTTCCTCCTCTCCCCACTTTGGAGTTTTCCTTATATGGCGAGCTTGGGGAGAAATGTATCAATTTTTAGAGACACTGGCTCAATTCGGACGACATGTTAACCAGCGGTTGTTAAGTTAAACAACTGTCAGTGGGTTAACCAAACGTGTTGTCCGAATTCAGCCATACAACGGTTAACCAACCCACGGTTGTTTAAATTGCAGTTTTAAACAACTGAGTTAAACAACTCGCTTGCGAGTTGTTTAAAAGTTAGTCAATTGACTAATGAGTTGTCCGAATTCAGCCACTTGAGGTGCGTTGGTTAAACAACTGAGGTGAGTACGTTAACACAAAAGACCATAGAGGAGAGAGGCAAGAGCAGCAGAAAGCGGACGGGAGCTCAGGCGCGGATGAAACAGATCACTGGTTTCGCCGCCATAGCAACCAGGACACCTGCCTCCCCCACCAGGCAGCCGACACGGAGCTCAAAAAGGAGCCAGCTCCTGCAAGCACTCACGCAGAGTGCCCAGTCTGCTACCCAAACGGACAGGGAAGCGCACCAGAAGGGCACTACGGCAAAGGGGGGAAGGGGGAGACGGAATACGCAACAACCCCAGGCGCCCTGGAGCAAGGGGCAGCCCCCCCACACCAAGAGGGAGAACAACACCCCATCCAAAGTAGACCCCCCCCCACTGCACTGCCACCTCCACCCTCGCATCACCCAGAAGGACGAGGGCAGGGGAAGCGGCGACCAGAGAGCCCCCCTCATCCGCCCAACACGGCTGGACAGTGAGCCTTTGCCAGGCCCCGAGAATCCCGTTGGGGATCGTCGCGCCAGTGTGGAGGCGTCCCGGGTGCGTGAAGCATCAGTGCCTGGACCTGGCTGCGCTACCCCCATCCCGTGTGAGCGTCGGCTGTGGAGTCCCATCTTTGGACTGGCATCTCTCCCTGGCATGGCCCCCTCTCCACCTCCTCCCCTTGGCACGTTCCATGCTTGGCTCCATGGGGGTGTGGCGTTGGCCATCCCCTCTTTTTTTGTTTTTTTTTTGAAATAATTTTATTAATTTCAACATAATAATAACATAAAATACATACATAATCCACGACAATCCCCCCCGTGCACCCCCACACCATGAGACCTTCTCTTAATCTTTTATTCTATCCAGAAATTTATCGACTCTTTTGAAGGTGTTTGTCCCTTCCCCAATCTTAATACATATTCCAATAGGGGACTCCATATTTCCCCCAAATCATTTTTACCGGACATTCCCCTCTTTAATTTCATTTTACAAGTCAGCATATCATTCAAAGCCATATCCCATATTTCTTTATACCATTCTTCTATTGTATAGCTTCCTTGTCCTTTCCAATTTTTTGCAATCATTAGTCTAACAGGTGTCAGGAGGTTGTTTATCAATTCTCTCTTATTTTTGTCCTCTTCCCCTCTATCCCATATTGCTAGTAGAGCAAGCTTCGGGTTTAATTCCACTTTACTTCCAATTATTTCACCTTTTCCAAAATTTTTGTACATATTCACAGCTCCACCACATATGGTAATAAGTTCCAACCTCCTGGCATCCCCTCCAACAATTTTTAGATATTTTTTTATCTATCTGGTGAAATCTAACCGGTGTTAGATACCATCTCCACAATACCTTATAAAAATTCTCCTTAATTCTGATTGATAACAATTTTAACATTCTTGCATTCCACAACCTCTCCCAGTTGTATTCCTTAATTTCTCCATTCACATCCTCTTCCCAAACCTTTTTTATTGCTTTAAGTGAATTTTGAAACTCCTCCTCTATCAATAATTTATTAGGGATGTGCACTGACCCCCCGGATCGGATCGGATAGCGGATCGGAATCGGACCTGGGGGGTCGGATCGGATCGGATCGGAGGCTGGTCGGATCGGATCGGACCAGATGTCCGATCCGGATCGGACGCCATTTTGAATGCTTTTTCCCATAGCCAAGTATTGTTTTACAAAAACGCCTATAACTTTTTCATTTTTAAAGATAGAAGGATGAAACTTGGGCACATTGTAGACTGGTTAGGGGTAGTTATCTGTGAGAAATTTCAGAAAGATTGGTGCATGCATTTTGTGGCAATTAATTTTTTAATAAATACCCAGGAATGCCTATAACTTTGTCATTTTTAAAGTTACACACATGAAACTTTGCCACATTGTAGGGGGTACCTTGGGACCTATGTGTGTGAAATTTCAGAAACGTAGGTGCTTGTCTTGTGTGGCAATTAATTTTTAGAAAAATGGGTAGTAGTGGGGTAAATACAGTTACGCCTCCCATTTTTTTATTTTTGAAGATACAAACAGGAAACTTGGGCACATTACAGGTACCACTTGCCTTGATATGTGTGTGAAATTTCAGAAACATTGGAGCTTTCCTTGTGTGGCAATTAATTTTTGAAACAATGAGGAAAGAAACACCTATAACTTTGTCATTTTTAAAGTTACACACATGAAACTTTGCCACATTGTAGGTGGTACCTTGGGACCCATGTGTGTGAAATTTTGGAAACGTAGGTGCTTGCCTTGTGTGGCAATTAATTTTTTAATAAATACCCAGGAATGCCTATAACTTTGTCATTTTTAAAGTTACACACATGAAACTTTGCCACATTGTAGGCGGTACCTTGGGACCTATGTGTGTGAAATTTCGGAAACGTAGGTGCTTGCCTTGTGTGGCAATTAATTTTAGAAAAATGGGTAGTGGTGGGGTAAATACAGTTACGCCTCCCACTTTTTTATTTTTGAAGATACAAACAGGAAACATGGGCACATTACAGGTACCACTTGGCTTGATATGTGTGTAAAATTTCAGACAGCTGGGTCCAGGCATGTGGTGGCAAGGTATTTTTGAAACAATGAGGAAAGAAACGCCTATAACTTTTTTATTTTAAAAGTTAGAAGTCTGAACATTGCTCACTTTGTAGATGGGTTAGGGGTAGATATGTGTCAGAAATTTCAGAATTATAGGTCCAGGCATTTGATGGCTATGGAATTTTTAAATTACATGTTTCAAAAAAATTTCTACAGAGGCCAGGTCTTCCCCTCCCGCTTCCCGCGAAGAAAAGGAAACACTCTCTCGTCTCGATCCCTTTGATCCTTGCTAGTAGTATCCATTACAGGGCTCGTGTTTCCTTTCCTACTTTCACTTTTCAAGCAGAACGGCTGAGCCTAGCTGAGTTTTGCAGCCATGCGTGCAAGGAAGGATCACTCTGGTCTCGATCCCTTTGATCCTTGGTAGTATCCATTACAGGGCTCGTGTCTGCTTGAGTACAAAGTGAAAAGTGAAAGTAGGAAAGGAAACTGTATTTACCCCACTACTACCCATTTTTCTAAAAATTAATTGCCACACAAGACAAGCACCTACGTTTCTGAAATTTCACACACATAGGTCCCAAGGTACCCCCTACAATGTGGCAAAGTTTCATGTGTGTAACTTTAAAAATGACAAAGTTATAGGCATTCCTGGGTATTTATTAAAAAATTAATTGCCACAAAATGCATGCACCAATCTTTCTGAAATTTCTCACAGATAACTACCCCTAACCAGTCTACAATGTGCCCAAGTTTCATCCTTCTATCTTTAAAAATGAAAAAGTTATAGGCGTTTTTGTAAAACAATACTTGGCTATGGGAAAAAGCATTCAAAATGGCGTCCGATCCGGATCGGACCTCATCGGATCGGATCGGATCGGAGGTTGTCCGGATCGGATCGGATCGGATCGGATTTTCCCGATTTTGGGTCGGATCGGATTCGGATCGTGGATCGGATCCGATCCGATGCACACCCCTATAATTTATATATCTCACTAGTCAACCTTTTCTTAATTTTCTTTTCTTCTTTCCTACCTTTTAACTCTATTAAATCTTCAAATCTTGTATTATTTCTACACTTGTTATTTTTCAGTTTCCATTCCTGAGTCCATTTCCCTAATTGTATACATTTAAACCATGCTGATTTTTGACCTATCAGTAGCTCTTTAATTTGCTCATTATCCTTCAAATTTTCCATCCACTTCCTTAACTTAATTATTTCCTTATCTTTCAATCTCGCTTCAATCTCCACTTTTAACACTCTTGGGAAATTCTCCACTACTACCACTGGGGCAAGTGGTGAATCTCCTGGTATCAACTTCCCTCTAAATTTCTCCCAGATCTCCACTATATTTACCAACAAAGGGTTGTCCAGTCCCTTTAATTCTTTCTTTTGAATTTTTTTTAAAAATATATTTTTCAATTTATAATCTATTTCCCTAGTTTGCGTCTCCAACCACTCCAAATCTTCCTCCCCTAGAATACCACTTATAACATATCTTAACTGATTAGCTATATAATAATACTTAATATTTGGAAGTCCTAAACCTCCCTTCTTTTGAGCCTTATACCATAACCCTTTATTAATCCTAGCTTTCTTATCCCCATTACAATATACATTAATTATATTTTGCCAGCTTTTCAACTCTGCATCTGATATTTTAATTGGTAACATTCTAAACAAAAAATTAATCTTAGGTAAAATCTTCATTTTAATAATTGCTATTCTACCAAACCAAGAATGTTTTAATTTCTTATATACTTCTAATTTCTCCCCTACTTGTTTTTTTAAAGCTACCAAATTAAGTTCCTCTAGCCTTTCTAAATCTCTATCGATATTAATCCCTAAGTAACGTACTGTATTTTTAAGTCTAAGACCCAACTTAACCTTACCTTCTTCCAGCTCTTCCTTATTATAATTAAATAACATCATTTCTGACTTCCCCCAATTTACTTTTAATCCCGTAATTTCTCCAAATTCTCTTAAATGTTTCTTAATCACCTCTGCACTCCCTAGGGGATCTTCTACGGTCAATAAAGTATCGTCCGCAAACATATTCATTTTAATCTTCTCTTTTCTACCTATCCCCTTCACTCTTTCATCTTCCCTTATTACATTTGCCAAAATTTCTATTACTATTGCAAATAAGATCGGTGAAAGAGGACATCCCTGCCTAGTACCTCGGGCTAGTGTAATCTGTTGTGTTAACCCATCATTAACCATTATTTCGGCTTTATTGTTTTTATACAACTTATCCATCACTCCCATAAATTTGTCTCCAAATCCAAATGTTTTTAATATTGTTTTAAGTGCTGGCCATTCCACACAATCAAAGGCTTTGAATATGTCCAATGCTAGCAAGCCTGCTTTTAAATTCCTTTTTTTTATAATATTAATTATATTTAGTACTCTTCCCATTAAGTTAGACATTTGCCTACCCGGAATAAATCCACACTGATCTTTTTTAATATATTTACAAATAAATGTGGCCATTCTTTTTGCCAATATTGCCGTAAATATCTTTGAATCTTGATTTATTAAGGAAATTGGTCTGTATGATGCGGGATCCGTTAAGTCCTTACCTGGTTTTGGAATTAATATAATCAGGGAGTGATCCCATGATGGCGGAGTCTTCCCCCCCTCTATTATATTATTAAATAGTTTCTTTAATCTTGATATTAAAATTCCTTTAAAAAGCTTATAATACTCCGACCCCAATCCATCCATCCCTGGTGATTTTCCTCCTTTCAGTTTATCAATAACTCCCTCTATCTCTTTTTCAGTAACTAAACCTTCCATATAATCCCTATCCTGCTTCTGCAATTTTATTTTCCAATTCCTCTCTACATATTCCAATACCTTATCTTGCGGTCCCGACCCTGATGTATATAATTCCCTATAAAAATCCTTAAATATATTTAATTTATCTTTCATTAAATTACAACTATTCCCTAACTTATCCTTAATTGTCCCTATCATATTCTTAGCCTTTTCTAACTGTGTGGATCTGGCCAGCATCTTTGAATTCCTATTGCTATATTCAAAAAAATCTCTTTTTAAATACAACAAATTTTTTTGTACTTGTTCTAATTCTTCTTTCTCTAATTCCTTTTTCTTAGCTTGAATTTGGGCAATTAGGCGTTTATCTTTTGTCTCCTTTAACTTATCTTCCAAACTCCTTACCTCTTCTTCAATCTTTTTATTTTGGGCTTCCTGTTGTTTTTTTAATGTACAACTTTCCCTAATACAAATCCCTCTTACCACAGCTTTCATTGTATCCCACAATATGTCCTGCTGATCATTCTCTTTTTCATTAATCTCCCATATTTCCTGCAATTCTTTCTTTATCTTCTCCATTGTATCTTTTTTATTCAGCAACCTTACATCCAATCTCCATCTCTTCGCTTGTCTATAATCTTTTTTGGTTTCCATGTCCATTGTCATTAACGCGTGGTCAGTAACCTTGATAACTCCAATATCACAATCTATAATTTTGGGTAACATATTTTTTGATACAAAAATATAATCTATCCTTGAATAGCTCTTAAATCTCTGTGAGTAGAAGGTATACTTCCTTTCTTCCCCTCTTATAACTCTCCACACATCCATTAATTCTTTCCCTTCCATTAATTTGCTTAACTCTGTCTTCCCCACCCTCTTAGTATCTTTTAATATGTTATCCCTATCTTTCCCTATATCTAGTACCATATTAAAGTCACCTGCCATCACGATATGCTTTTTACCCACTTCTCCCAACACGTTAAATACTTCATCAATAAAATCCATTTGTTTTCCATTTGGAGCATAAACATTCACCAATACATATTCCTCTTCTCCCAACCTGCAGAACATAATAAGAAACCTTCCGTTTTTATCTTTCTTTACACTTTGCATAGTTATACCACATGTTTTTGAAATTATTATTGCCACCCCTCTCGATTTCGAAGTTCCACATGCCTTCTCGTAAACGCCCACCTCCCTCATTCGAAGCTCATTAACTCCATCTTTGGCCTGATGAGTTTCCTGCAAAAAAATTACATCTATTTTTTTGTTCTTTAATAACATTTCAATTCTTTTTCTTTTAATTACTGTTCCTAGCCCTTTAACATTCAATGTTGCCAATCTAAGTTTATTTTCCATCTCTCACTTTCTCACACGTCTTTAATTCGGTCTCCCTCTGTGTAACACAATCCCCCCCCTCCCTAACCCTCCCCCCCACATTCACCCCCATTTTCACCCCCCTCCTCACCAGCTTCCTGGGCATTGGTCCCAATCTTCTTAGAACTCTTGGGGGGGGGAACTCGGCCCAACATTCCGGGATAACATCTACCCTCCCTCCATATCTTCTATTCATTACTCCCTCCTGCCGCGCCTTCATCTTGCTTCTCTTCTCCAACCGATGTGGCATCCATTATGCCCAGCTTCTCCAGTAGCTCGATTCCTTGCTCACAAGATGTAATTCTTTGCTGCTTCCCGTTCCAGCTAAATCTCAAGAAAACTGGGTATCCCCAATTATAGGAAATCGATTTCTTCTTCAATGCCCCTGTACAGATTCTAACGCTCTTCCTCCACTGCACCGTTTGGGGGCACAAATCCTGGAAGACCTCAATTGGTGTTGCTTGAAGCGTTGGTTGACCTTGACTTCTAACTGCTTGCATTAATTTTTCTTTTTTGTAATAATTAGCAAATTTCACAATAATGTCTCTTGGGAACTCTCTTGTCTTTCCATATCCCACTCTATGGGCCCGCTCAATATCTTCCATTCTCCAATCTTCCTGTGGCACCAGCTGTTTGACCCATGCCAAGATTAATTCTCTTATACTATTAAGGGTCTCCCCTTGCTGCTCCCCAAAAGATCTTATGCGTATGTTAGCTCTTCGGTCTCTGTCTTCCATCGCGATAAGCCGTAAATCCTGATGCGTTAGCTGTTCCTCTTGTTTCTTGTATAGAACCTTTAGTTCTCCAGTTTCTTCCTGCAAAGCTCCAACCTCTTTCTCCACCTTTTGAAGTCCTGCCAAAAGCTGCTGTTGCGAATCGGTAATCCTTTTTGCCAGTCGTTCTTCTTGCTTCAAAAGAGCCTGCTCAATATTTCCATCTTGCTTTAGAATGGCTCGATCCAGCATCTTTTGGATAGTCTGAATCAGCTCATCTGTTGGGTCAGCTTGCCTCCCTGTGGTTGTTTTAGGAATTGCACCTGGCTTAATTCCAGTCTTAGCACTGGCATTTCCGGCATGACTAGGAGATTGCTTCTTTGTCTTTTCAGAATCCTTATCTGACATTTTATCAGTACGGAGTAGCCTGTAGCTTCTATCGGACGGATGGTCACCCTTAGGTCGACTCCAAGAAGTTATTTTCTTCTTGCTCATAAATCATGAACTATTCAAGCCTATCCGATAAGCACACAGCCACTTCAAGCCAGGGATCAAAGTCTCTTTCCCACAGTCACTCCCTCTGGCTTCTCTGTCTCCCGAACAGCCTTTTAATCACTTATAATCTTTTAATTGTTCGTTTAATTGCCACGGCTGAAACGTTGAGTTTCGTTTCTCCTCGGAGCAGAGTTAGCCCCTCCTCTCAGTCACTCAGTTATACAACCAACAGTCTTTCCACGCTTAAAAGCTTAAAAGCTTTCCAAGCTTAAAAGAAAACTCTTTTCTGAAAGTTAGCAATCGTTCTACCGTCCATTCAATCAGCCAGCATTGTAAATACGTCTTTTATTTACCTTCGCCGTACTTCAAAGCTGTCGGTCCGTCACCTCCCTCTGCCAAGCCGGTTGTAAAATCATAAATCTCTTCCAGCTGCAGTCTCTTTAGCAAGCTTTCCCCTCTCCTTAGCAGACTTATATGTAACAGATCGCTCTTTTAAGATAGGGAATTTACATTTAATTCACTGCTTCTTTCGGAGGATGAAGGATATACGACCTACCCCATGTTCTGCTAGGCCACGCCCCCGGCCATCCCCTCTTCACCGCTGTTCCTTCCAGCCACCTCCTCCTCCCTTCCCGGGGGCGCCTGTCCTCTCTGTAGGTTCTGCCCTGGCATAGTGGTGCCCATGTGCCTTACTGCCCATGTCTGATTTTCCTGCTGAATAAAGATTTCCCAACCGCCCCACCCTCGCCTTCTTTCCTGTGTGTGCAGGTGGCTGCTCTGGGAAGGAGGTGGGAGGGGGCTGGGGGAGGTGTGTGACTCTCGCAGATGCCAGGTCTCCCATATAGGGTGGGCAGGTGTGGCTCCCTGGGGTGTGCATGCCAACGTTTGGGGAGCATTACTGGTTGTTACTCTTGTGTAGGTGCTACAGTTCCTCCTGGCTGCCTCTTTGCCCGAGGCTGCTGAGTTCCGCCCAGTGACTAAGGCGGCCAATGGGGTTTGGGAGGCGTGTCCTGCATCGGCTTCAATGGCAGCGGCCATGGTTTTCGGCCGTAGTGCCTTCTGGGATACCTGCTGGAGGACTAACGGGGTTTGGTAGGCGGGGAAAATGGCAGCTGAGCTGTCAGTCAGAACCGAGTACGTTATTAACCACCAGGGTGGTTAACTTAACTTTGCATCCCCTGCTGCAGCGTGTCGTCCGAATTGAGGCCGCCTTTTTAACTCACTGTCAGTGGGTTAAGTCCTCTCAGTTGATTAACGTGTTCTCCGAATTGGGCCACTGTCTGTGTCTCTGTGTCCCTATGAATCCCATATCTTCAGAACTGTTCAGATTCAGAGCCCTGCTTTGTTTCAGATGTCTCCTGAGTCTGTCTGAATTAGATTGATTCAGCTCAGGATTTGGCCAAATCTGATGCACACCCCTAATGAATATAAGGCTAGACATGGTACTAACCTAACCTACTCAGTTTTGTAAAGAATTTTAGATTGCTTTGTCTCCCCCCCCCCCAGTTTTTTTCTTTCATATCTACTTTCATATCTTCTTCGTTCTCCTTTCCTGCTGCATTTAGAATAATCTCATGTGTTGAAAATATATAACTTTACAAGCGGATTTCATAGCATTTATCAAAGTTTAGCCATTCTTTTTATCTCTTCCTACTTTCAAGGCAAGAAACTGTATATATTTCATTCACTTGTATTATATATTTCAATAACTGCATGAGAAAGTTTAGCGATTCAATACTGAGGATTGTGTTCTCTCTTCCACAATAACATTAGGCGTCTCTCTCTCTCTCTCCACCCCCCACCCCCATCCTCCTGTTCCAGCCTAGGTTGAAAAATGCAGAAGACAAAGAGCAGCAACCAAATTAATGCAGCTGTTACTGCCATGATCCCTCCTGAATGCCTTTTGCCAAGCTTGTCACTGTTGTCTTCATTCTTAAGATGGAGAAGGATACAAGCAGCTGTCATTACTTCTGATGGACTTTATTAACAATAACCATAGGGAGGCAGGATAGCATGACAGTTTTATTGATTTTTTTATATTGTATAATGAGATATCACAGCTGACAAACCCAATGATTTTTTTTTAAAAAAACCCTACATAAAGTTTCTTTAAAAATACAATTGTTTGAAGGGTGACTAAGATGGATTTCCAGACATAGTCTCATGTGGTATTGTAAAATATATAACAGTTACTACTACTGTCCAAACTCTGAGCCAAATTACAAATTACACTAATTGTGTAGCATGTAGCTGATGCTTGTCTTTATTTTTTTTTTTAAAAAAAAAATCTAATATAAGCACAAATGCAGCCCAGATTTGGATTCGGACCACCATGCTCCAGAAGGGGAAGGTTCCCCCAGTAGTTTTTCCTGAAACTCTTCACTCCCATGGTGAAGAGTTTTTTTTTTAAAGTCTCCAATAGCATCATTGGAGAGTTCCCCCCTTTTAAATGTTTCCACTGGTTGTGTGTGTGTGTGTGTGTGTGTACGTGTGTGTGTGTGTAGATTTCATGGAAAAAATGGTGGGGAGGTTTAATCCTCCCCTTCTGGAGTAAAGGGGTCCCAATCCATGTGCCTTTACACTAGATTTCTTTTTTTTTTAAGTTAAGCCTTGGGAACATACTACGACCCTGTTCAGACAACTCACTATGCCTCGGTGGTTAAGCAATTAGAGTTAAACATGATGGCTTAGCATGCCATGTGAACTATTCCTAACCATGGTTGCTACAGAACCATGGATTAAACATGCTCGCTAACCATTTGCTGCAAAAGCGTGAGTAGCCTAACCATGTTTTAGCATGTTGTCTGAACAGGTGCTACATGGTTAGTGTAACATGTCGTTTGGCTCTCTATCACAGTCATGCAGGACATCCGACAAAGAGTTCTTGATGTGTTATAAGTAGGGATGTTGCAGGACTTTGAGCAGGGATACTCACATTAGCAAGCACCCCTTCTTAAATTCTTGAAAGCAGAAGTGAGGCTGGCTTCAAGTAGTTGCCAGGCTTTGAGTTTGCTCCCTCATTGTATGCTCTTTCATCCCATCCCTATGGGTGAAAAGTGTATGTTTTCTAAACAGATGGAGTAGCAACTGGCAAGGTCCTACCAACTAACTTTTTATAAAGTGACCAAGATGCTTCTACCATAGTAACCCTAGCAGTGGCTTTTCCCCCTGGGAATCATGGAGGTTGAAGTACAACTTGGGTGTTTTCCACAAGGGATCATGTGGGTTATATTTCAAGCCCCATGATCCCAGTGGAAGAAGGCCCTGCCAGAATCACTATGAGAACAGTGTCCTATTCACTTGACTGGGGGAGAAATTAATTCAGTTTCCATTTAAATGCAAACTTATCTAATTTCACACTTTCAAAGCAATACACAAACTGAACGTCGGTTAACTTTCCAAATTCAAACTCATCCAAATTTCGCAATAGAGTTCTTCAATCAAACATGGATTTAAAAAAAAAACATATATTAGGATGAAGTGTACACAAAACACATATTTTGTAAAAGAAGAAGAAGAAGAAGAAGAAGAAGAAGAAGAAGAAGAAGAAGAAAAAGTTGCAACAAAAATATGTGCATCTTTGGCAAAATTGACAGAAGTCAGGAGAAATGAGCACAAAATGGTATGAATTTTTATATGAACTTTAGAGGGGAATTTCAGAGTTCAGAACAAATCAAACTTAAGCTTGGGGGGGGGAAGAGGAATGAAGATAAATCAAAATTGACAGATTTGTCCATTCCTATAGTGACTGAAAAGTTGTGGAGGGTTCAGGAGCCACTGCTGCCCGTTATCTTATTCAAGACACTAAGCAGTAGAGACTGGTGGGTGCAATTTCAGTAGGGCTGTGAATCCATTCCAGCTTTCAGTCAGAAAGAGCCAGAACTCTGATATCCAAGGTGCTGAACCTACATGGTGAGGTTTTTGTATTCATAGCTCCACTGAAATTGTAGTCACCAGCCTCCAACCCCACTAAAGTAAATATTTTCCCCTTAGGGATAGAGCAGTGACAGATTCCTTTATGGGGCAACAAGCATTGGTATGTTTTACATCCCTTGTTACAACCCTAATATGCTGACCGAAGTTCAATAACACATAAACAAGTTATGTTCAAGGTCACAGAGCTCTATTCATCTTACATTTTGCATCCTTATTAAGATCTGTTTAATATATATATATATGAAACAGATCTTGCCATTGTTCTGTCAAGGGATAAATCTTGTAGATGTCCCTCAGTCTACACTCTCTTCTTCTGTCCCACCATTTATATTCATTCAGAGAAATTTCCCTTTATCTAGTGTGTGTGTGTGTTTGTGTGTGTGTATGTGTATGTGTGTTTGTAGACAGAGTCCCATACTGAACTGCTGCTTGTGTTAGCAAAAAGGCCATTTTTCAGGATTGAGAATATTCTTCACTAGAGGAACCCATTGAAGGCATTGTTTATATAATATACATTTCTATGCAACTATATTATGAGGCCCCAAAGTGACAAATAAACAATGATCAAATATAAGTCACCCTCTACTGTTATAGATTTATTGAGACGTATAGTAAAATCTAGGTTACAGGACCCTGGTTTAGGAACAGGAATTGAATCTATAATCATCAACAGAAGGTACATGTTGCCCTCAATTAGCTGTGCAGTACAAATCAGATGGGCTGACAGTTAGTAGTTCATAGTGTGAATCAGCTGTTTAAATTAGCACTTTGGGGTAAATTCTACTGCTTAATGTGGTCAGTACTAATCGCCTTTCACTGCTAAACACCTGCTCATTTGAAGCCCTGTTGTCTGGCAAGTTCTTGGCTCCACCAAGCCTGCCAATTAGCAGAGGCTCTACTGTTTATGTTTTGGTTTTTTTTTTTTTTTTAACTGAACAGCTCTAATCCTATCAGCTCTGCAACTGATGATCCCCATTTTATTGAATAGCTCTAATCCTATCAGCTCTACTATTGTTGATGCATATTAAATCCAATAGGTGTAATCTGGAACCATTCAAATCAATGAGGGACTTGGCATTGGCTTCAGTGAAATGTGGAATACACAGAAGCCGTTCACCTTAACCTTAAAAAAAACCGTTTCAGTTTTTTTCTTCATTCGAATGGTTGGGCACATTGCCAGATGGACTCCTCTTCTATTTTGGAAGCTAGTGTATACTCTAAAATCCTTGGAAAGGAAATGTTTGCAGATGCCATATCTGGGATATTTTAGTTTATGCTCTGGAAGACTGCAAAGCTGTCTTATGGACAGCATTATGGAAGTTATGGACAGCATTTACCTCTAAAATGTTGCTGATTCCCTACTAGGAACAACATTGGCTTTCATAAAACAGGTAAAGAGAATCAGATTACGTATATTATCAGCAATGGTTTTATAGATGAAATTGACCTAATCATCTACATTTAATACCAGAGTTATGCCAAGGGGCAAATTAGACCCATAAAAATGCTATTGTTGTAGGTGCTGGTCTTTCTCCAATAAAACTTAATTATATATGGTAAGCAGCCTTGAATATACAGATGAAACTATCATACAACGGCCAATATCGTCATGCAATTTGACTATATTTTAGTATCACTGAAGCTAAACCTACTTCACAGCGTAGGAAGCAGCAGGTTGCACTTAGGTGTAAAGTGAGCGGAATCCAACAAGGTTAGTGTTTGGGGGATTGTGTTCTTAAACTGCAGTCCTTTCTCCAACAATACAGAGCATCTTTAGAACTTCCAGCATATACTTAAACAATGGAATTCATTTCCACAATATGTAGCAATGGCCACCAATTTGGATGGCTTTAAAAGAGGATTGGACAAAGGTTATCAGTAGCTTCTAGCTCTGAGGCTATATGCTACCTCCAGTATTAGAGGCAATATACCTATGCACACCAGTTGTTTGGGAACATGGATGGAGGGTGCTGTTGCACTCATATCTTCCTTGTGGTTGACTACCATGTGAACAGAATACTCGACTAGATGGACCTTGGTCTGATCCAGCATGGCTCTTCTTATGTTTTTATGTTCTCGTTTCATCAAAGCCAATGCAATGTCTCCAGAACCATGTTGGTGTAAGCAATTCGAGATTTAGTGACATTATGCCACTGAAATATGAATATTGTTAGCAGAAATTACGTTGTTTTTTCTTTCTTTAATCTTGAGAAAGGAAAAGGAAAGGGTATCTTATACATTGCTGACCTGGGGACATATTTTTCACAGCATTTTTGCATTTGTCAAATGTAATAACAGCATGACTGCAGGAGTCAGCATTGGCTGAGCTGGAATAGAGGAGTTGACAGTGCTTGGAAGGGCAAAACATACTTGATAGGCTGACCAGATAAAATCCAGGTCAGGGCTCCTGTAACTTTAACAGTTGTAGAGAAAAGGGAATTCCAGCCAGTGTCATTTGTATGTAATTAGTTCCTAGTGAAATTCCCTCTTCATCACAACCGTTAAAGTTGCAGGGGCCCTGCCTTCTTTTGTATATGGTCCCTCTAGTATAGTGCCTGCAACTTTAACAGTTGTGATGAAGAGGGAATTTCACCAGGAACTAATTGCATACAAATGTCACCAGCTGAAATTCCCTTTTCTCTACAACTGTTAAAGTTACAGGAGCCCTGACCTGGATTTTATCTGGTCACCCTAATACTTGATCCATAGCATTGCTCTACTTCCAGAGCAAGCAATATGTGCAAAAACAGTGTGCAAACTCTCCCAAATTAGGCAGGCTGAAATCCATGGCAACAATATGATATCAAATCTCAATGGTTTAATTTGAAAATAGCAAAAAGTTCAGTTTAGCATGTTTCCATTGAGTTTGCTTATGACTACAGCCAACTGTCAGTTGACTTCCTCTTGTTCCAGGTGTTACAATTCTTGTCAAACTATTGCTAGGCTGGTTTCAGCTGGAATCTTGCATCTACTAGCTTGTAAAATGTCAGGCTAAATAACTGAAAAGATCAGAAACATGATCTCAAAATGGAAAAGGAGTTCATTTCCGATTATGAATTGAAGTCCAGTGCACAGGCAGATTTTCTCTTATATCAAATTCAGCAACGAAACCATTATTGAACACAATGTCTACCTAAGCAATAGGCCACCGGTAATAACGAAGGAGGCAATAAACAATGGCAAAACTTGATTTCTTAAATAGGATTATTTTATGTCCATAGTAGGGCAGTTTTACAACAACAAAAGGCTAAGAACATGGTTTGCAGATGTTAATAGGGTACTCTAGATATTATTTTAATTATTTCATTTATCAGTGAATGACTATGTTCAAACGAACATATATAAATTGAATACATGGTTAAAGTACACAGGCATTTTTTCCCTAAACATATGCATATATCTATTGTTTACCATCTTATCTTTTAAAACTAGGAGGCATTATATTGCTTCTGCTACAAATTGATACTATCTAGCAATAAAAGAAGTAACACTAAAGATGGCTCCTGCTTCCATATGTGGTCTTTTCCTGTACTCCTCCAGCCTGTGCTTGCCTCAGTGGACATGCCCGCCACCGTCACTGGTCACCACGCTGCGCAAGTCTCTTCTTTGCATCTTTACCCCTGCATCAATGGGGACTTTAAGGCTGCCCTTGGTGGGGGGGGGGAGTGCATAACTTACAGAAGTTCCTGAAAGTGTGTAATTCCCTCCCATTGTATCAATGGCAGCTGCCATTTATGCAGGAAGGGGAAGTGTGTGATTTTGCTGCCTGGGTGGGCGGCTGAAAAGCACTCGCTGGGGCCTTGCAAGCACTCAGACAGAGGTCCACCCTTGTGTCAGGAGCACCTGACCAGGTCTGGGGAGGGCACGGATGTGGGAGGGGCCCACTGGACTCCCGGACCTGGTTGGGCACTTGTGACATCCCTACCTCCGGTAATCTCAGTAGGATATTGAGCATCTGCCCTGTCCTCCACCCAACTAGCCCCAATGATTACCAGTTGCCACTGAATAACACCTATTTTAATGCACAATGCCTGTTCTTGCCAATGGAACGGGCATTTCAGGACATTCCCTTCATGCATAGAGCTTCTCCTTTCACTGAAGTGACTGGGGAAGATCTATATGTGTATTGGAGCTCCTTTGCCCTCAAGGAACCAAAAGATCAGGGTGATATATTATTTAGTCTCTAATCTATAAATAAGCCAAAGGTTTTCCTGGGCCAACACAATCGAGGCTAAATGAGGAGTATTGTGTCAATAATGACTACACTGGGTTTTTTTACAAGAGGATTTCAGGTACAGCCTGATGAAATCAAATGGGGATAAAGAACTGCTGAATACACCTTACAAAATAAAGTGGAAGTTGGATAAATACCTATCAGTCTTTTATCTATAAAGCAAGTAGCTGCAATCAAAACCAAAAGGACGAAAAAGGATATAATGAGTTGAACTTGAAACTGCTCATGAAACATTGCCACAAATGCATATGACGACGGTAATATTCTCAAGTGTCAGAGGTAGCATTGCTTGTGGTGAGTTTTGAGACTCTGGAATGTGATATATTATCACCTTAAAACAAACAAACACTATTAACACCTATCCTACTGATCCTCGATTAACATGGACCAAGTCAGATCAGAAATGAAGTGAAAAGAATCAGAGGACATGGCAATGCATTGGAGTCCCATATGAATAAAATGTAAACATAGCAATTAATCATCTTATCACAACTTCATCAACAAAATTATGTGGGGCAGCACAGTCATATCAGATGAAATGGTGATGAAGGCAAAATGAGGCCAAGGACAGTGAGGGCAAAGAAAATGATGTTAATAAATGGGCCCCAGAAACAGCACTAGGAGGATAACAGGAGGGTACTGAGTTGCATTAAATTAAATAATGTGAATGTGTTTGTGATGTGCCAAAAAGAATAACTGAAAAAGAAAGGTGTTCTTTTAAATCCATTTCTGAAAATGAAACTAGGTAGTTTCAACTTTATCCTAGACAGAACTGAAGGGGGGCACACATCAATTTGCATCTTAGAAATGCCTTGAAAGAAAATCATTGGAAGTTCTCAGATAAGAAACCCCCTTAACCTGTAAATTAAAGTTACTTCATCTATTACAATGAAGTCCTCTCCATGAAGGAACTTGGGTAGGAATCCCAGATGGGAAATTATATGGGTTAATTTCCACTGCTATAAATGGTGGTAGCTAGAAACATCCCTTGGGAGTCTCCTGCCCCTGGCATAATCTAGCGCATAGAGTCACCTAATCTTCACTACCCCTGATAAAAAAAAAAGTTGGATCGTGCCGTATAGCTTTATGCAAGGGTATTAACTGATGACTTCTACTGCAGCTTTTTCATAGAGCAAGGATTGTCAAGGCAAGTGGGCTGAAAGTCAAATGGAAAATAATATAAGACAGTGCCGCTGCCGCCTTAGTTCACACTCAAATGCATGTGCCTCCACCTGTGCTTTACCATGGTTTTGCCTCTGGTCAACTGAGACAAGAAGCAAGCGGAAGGACAGTGCCAGAGGAGCAAGCGTGGCAGAAGGCATGAGCCTTGGCTGTAGCCAGGCTCATGTGTCCCCTTGCTACTTATCCAGGTGTCACAAAAGCCTAGCTGCTCTGCACCTCATAGCTCCATGCTACAGGTTGTCCACAAACACCGCGCAGGATTCCTGTACCTCAGGGGTAGGGAAACTAAGGCCCAGGGACCACATCTGTCCCTCCAATCCTAACCCTCCAAGACACTCCCCAGATGGCCATGCCCCTCTCCTCTGGCCCCACCCCTTCACCTGGCCCAATCCCCTTTCCCCCAACCACCTACGGTTTGCTGATTTCCTGGGTTTTCACCCCATTCTAAAAAGTTGAAATGCTTCTCCGAAAGCTTTGTTCCTGGCAGTAAGAGCTTTAAGCTACAATAGGCTGGCATTATGTTGTATTTCAAACTTTTTTGCCCCACCCCTTCTTTGGTCACACCCCCTTTGCCTTCAGCCCCACCCATTACTGGAATGCAATCCAACAGAGGCTGGGGGCTCTGATTTTGGTGGGGCTGTGAATCCATTCTGGGTTTTAGTCAGAAACAGCCAGAACTCTAAAGGAGCTATCTAAGGTGCTAAACCTATTTTGGGGGTCATGTTTGGCACCTTGGATACCTCACGTAGAGGTCTGGTTAGTTCTGGGTAAAACCTAGAATGGATTCACAGCCCCACTGAAATCGGAGCTGCCCCCCTCCACTGATGTCACCCCTGAAAGGTTCTCCGAATTTGAATTTGGTTCTTGGGCTGAAAATAGTTTCTCCATCCCTGCTGTACTTGGTCTTAAAAGTGTTCAGGAGAAGCATCCTGTTTTTCAACCTGTATCAATTAAATTGATGTCTTTGGGTGCTATGATGCATGGTGTGTGCTTTTTAAGATCTATTTTAAAAGCTACGCAATAGCCTCCTCTTTAGTCAGCATGACCTGCACCTATCTAGGAATCAATAGGAAATCCAATTCTGGAGATTTATGCAGTGGTACCGCACATTGCCTTAATGGTGAGAGTAACTACATGAACCACGTACTGTGGTTTCCCAAGCATTAGTTATCATTAGAAGGGTCTTTCTCAGACCTATAAAGGTCATTCATTGAGAGAACAGAACAATGAAGGCGAGGTAAGCTCTCTAATGAACTTTTTAGGCTTATCAGGGTGGCAGGGAGGGGGAGAGCATAAACTGGATAACCTCTCAAAGGGCTAAATCATCACACAAAGGCTAGCATCACAACTTTCTAAGAGACACTAACAGGAGGAACAATATTTTAAATCTGAATCTCTGTGGAGAGAACCACCTTGGAAATTCTGTATGGCTGCTACTTCATTATAGATGACCCATTTCACAATTTATTGCATTTTGTGGGCTACCTTCAAAGAAACGAAACGGCTATTTTAAATGCACAAAGTGTCTTGTATAGCTGCCAGGTCTCCATTTTTAGGAAACCGTTGTTACACTGTGGTTAAGACTTGCAGTTTTACCCTTCTGAAGGTTCAGAGGAAACAATTGTCTTTAGTAAACTCATACAATCTAGTGTATACTTCAGTGGATTGGATTCAGATTTAGGCTGGTGCAACTTGGCTGGTAGAAGCAGATTTCCCTGCCTCCTCATCCCCACAGCAGACCCTCCAACCCTCTGAAAATACTATAGAAGAGGATCAGGTGATCTTGCTGAATGGGGTGGACTGCAGTGTGGGGGCAGGGTCCCCCAAAATAGAGCAGAGGCACCTTCTGTGAACAGAGTCCTTCCTCCAACAGAAGGCAGATCCTGGATTTAGCCATACTACACATTCTGAAATGGTGATCTAGATAGAGTGAGAATTTCATTTTGGTTCATTTTTTTGATAAGAACTTATCAAAGCTTATAGCAAAACTGATGGATTCCTCATTCCAAGCTCTGAAAAGTCTGGTTTTGAATCCCTGTGTAGTCAACCTGATTTGTCGTATTGAATTAGAGATGTCACCTCATTTTTTCTAACAACCTCCTCATCTTGAACAGCTATATGGCAGACATGTGCAACATAGACTTCTCCATGCTGGGAATAGCTGCCGATTTGGCCAGTGCTGCCGATAGGTAAGAATTTTGTTGGGTGAGAATTTTGTTCAATTATTATTCTATAATAATAATAATAATAATAATAATAATAATAATAACTAACCCGCCTCTCTCTCTGGATCGAGGTGGGGAACAAACATTAAAAACAAATAAAATTATTACATTATTTAAAAAAAATCTTAAAATTCAGCTGGGTAGGCCTGCCGGAAGAGATCAGTCTTCACGGCTCTCTTAAATTCAAGAAGACTGCTAGATTGTCGAATCTCTCTCTATATTCTTATTCTGCAGTTGCTCATTCTTATAGTAATATATACATGAATAATATTCATATGTGTAAGAATTTACCAACTGTACAAATTTCTTCATAAATCAGATGAAAATGAGTGTGAGATATTTCAGAAAATGAATGTGGGAGAAATAGAAACTGGCAGGTCCATCAATCTCTAATGAGCATGGGGCCCCAGGCAATAGCCCTATCCCCTGCCACTGATGTACCCACTGGCCATGCCTCTAGCAAGATGCAGCAAGTGTGGGAAGCAAGTGTAGAGCCTAGATAACAGTGTGTTGGCTTGGGCCTGCTAGGAGTTGTAGGACCTTTTCTGTCTAAACATGTATAGGATTGCACCCTTAAGCCCTTATATTATAAAGCCATTCCCAAGACTGATTTACATAGTCCTTTTGGGCTGGAAGGATATGGGCTCATGAGTTCATGGGGAAATCTGAATCCATCTTGACGTGGTAGGAGACTAAAGCCTCTCAGCCAATGATTCCAGAGATCAGAGGGAGCGGATTTTAATGGAGTCCCCTTCCATGTTTCAATGAAAGGAAACTGGTGTTTGGCTGATTCATTGCTGAGGGGCTGAGAAAAGGAAGCTTGGAAACTGAGTAGAACTGGTTTATTTTGACTCTTGGGCCACAATTGCCTGAGAAAGAGATCCCCAACTGAAGAAGCTATTTTCCAGTTTCCAGGGGAAAGAAATATACATAGGGAACTCCATTCATAGAATAGTAACAGAAGTGGCTCTCTGAAGTGTCAGACCTAGAACAATTAATCACAGAGTTGACTCTGTTGCAGTCACATAGGAACTCCAAATCAAATCCCATCATGTCAGATCTGACCTATAATGGGTGGATGATTCTGAATTTGGATCTGGGACGTATGACCTCCTCAGATGTCCTTCTATTATCCCTTTGCTCATAAACCTTGGGTTTATATATTCTTATATTACCGTTTTCTCAAATATGCATTAAGTAGATAGGTTAAGTATAACATATGGCTCTTGAAAAGATGAGAAAATCTATCAAAATCAGTTTCTTTCAGTTCTCATCTTTTCAACCTTCATTTCATGCCATCCTGTTTCTGGATCAGTTTACTGTTGCTTTTTAATAGTCACAGAAACCCATGTGTATTATCTTATATTTCTATTTAAAATATTTCTAGGCTCCCTTTCAGCACAGGACCCCTGCCAAGGTGGCTTACGGCAAAACCCCCATATAATAGAAACCAATACAGTAATAAAAGAGCGAAAATAAATAAAAACTATGACCTTCAGGAATAAAATATCTGGCCTAAATAGTACTAAAATGACAACACAATTGCACCTGCAAACCAGAACAGACCAGTAAAACATAATCAGGAAGAAGTTATAGTAAGCAAGTAAGTCTACAGGGCATACCTAAAACAAGATGGCACCTAATGGACCTCTGAATATCATTGTGCTATAGATCACTGATGATAAATTGGAACGGTTTTAACTGGGAACTCTATGTGATAAGAAGCAGCCTCTTCTGAGCCTGCAATAAATCATTCCTAGTTACCAGCCTGGTCTTGCTGATCTGCTTTTTCATTTCATTGGGTGGATATTGCAGTCTAAGAAATGTGCGATGTAAATCCTTAAGATGGACTCTGATAAGTTAGAACAGATGCAGTGGTATTGTCAGCCCTGGCTTCAGGGTGCTCTGGGTGGAAGCCAGAGGCATACAGAAATGTATAATAAGCATTATATTTTGATATGAGGTGAGGTTTATATGTCCATCGTGTAGTTGTACAATAGTGTCCAAAAAGCAAACTGCCCATGGGCTGGCTGCATAGGCTTAAGCTGACAATGGGTTGAACATTGTTGAAGGTGGGATTTTTCAAGAGCCTTCTGCCTATGGATCCAGATGATAAATATATAATTGCTCTATCCTAGGTAGAGGTGGGGCTTTTATGTCAGCTTGAAAATACTGGCACCATGGGCCCATGCAGGTACCCATAGTAATTGACCAATATTTTTTCAAAAGAGATACACCAATAGAAAGCTGTCTTTGTCTGAGACTCATCTATTGATTCCTGGAATCAGTTGACCTGAAACCAAACCTTCATCTGCTTAGCCTTTTATGCTGCAGTGACTCAACTCCAGCCTTTACTGACATCATCCTTTAAACCAGCCTTGACTCGTATGTTCCTTTGCTGAGTTATGACTCATTTGGGGACCACAAACCTTGCTGAGCAATAGCAACAAAATGAAAAGGCAGGTCAGGAAAAGCTGTATAGATTGTTGTGTCAAAATCAAACTGTGCTACAGGACAAACCTGATTAGAAATGGAAGAGTGCAATTATGTAGTCTTAAGTGAAGCACGCAAGCACAGTTAGCAATTAACAATGTTATTGGAGTAATGATCACACATTTCATAGCGAGATGTAATTAATATATGAGATTATATCCAAATGCAAAAATTTAGCAAATATGCCAAAAGGTATTGTTTGTTTTATAGTTCATAGGTGCTTAACAGGGTTGTTTATTGAACAATTAAAATTTACTATGCTTTTTTCATTTGACGCAGAAAGAAAAAAATGCAAGTACAAAATCATTAATATTTCACTGCATATAATTATCCCAAGTTTCTTATAGCAGAACTTGGTATGCTTTGACTTTAAAATTTACCACAAAAAGAAAAAAAAGGAAAAGTGGGTTTTGTTTTGTTTTTTGGCAATTATTGGCAAAGTACTGATGGCACCTCCGGGCAATGGTAGCCTGAGGTGGTCAAGTTAAAAATTAATGGATTACATGAAGAAAGAATTACAACGTATTGATTGCTGGCCAAACATTAGCAACCAAGGGGCTGTACGTTTATGTACATGTAACTTGCGAACAACATGCTTTCTACTTCAACAATCTGTGGTTATAGAAGGAAACTTGTTGAAACAATTTACATAAATTGTTCTTAAAGATTAATTTATACTAGGCTGACCAGATAAAATCCAGGTCAGGGCTCATGTAACTTTAACAGTTGTAGAGAAAAGGGAATTTCAGCCAGTGTCATTTGTATGCAATTAGTTCCTGGTGAAATTCCCTCCTCATCACAACAGTTAAAGCTGCAGAGGCCCTGCCTTCTTTTGTATATGGTCACTCTAGTATAGTGAAATGCACCTTTAACTGTTGTGATGAAGAGGGAATTTCACCAGGAACTAATTGCATACAAATGACACTGGCTGAAATTCCCTTTTCTCTGCAACTGTTAAAGTTACATGAGCCCTGACCTGGATTTTATCTGGTCACCCTAATTTACATGCAACATAATTAATTGGGTTCTCTTGAATTCACTTACTTTAACTTGTTTAATTGTTGAAAGAGGCTTGAAAGAACCTTCGAAGATCAGAATGGCTGGTATATTAGAAGGCAAAGCAAATTTTCAGTAAGTTACCTAGGCTAGATCTACACACTAGTGCTTTATCAGTATTGAAGGGGACTGTTGACTATTGGGGCACATTAACCATCCCATATACCATTTTTCTAGCACTATTTCCTGCTTCTCATTCCATAATATCCAAAATACTGCAACTGATGTCATCGTGCATGCAAAGAGGTATGGGATATAGCATCACTGTGATGGGATCGTACTGCTATGACATGAGGTATAGATCTAGCCCTGGGGCTGTGTTCATGGTGCCAGGTTGGCATCGCCTCCCTCAACCCCATACTTTCTCTCTCCCAGGGTGGTGTCAGGGAATTGCGATGCTGAAGAGGGAGCATGGGGTTTCTGGGTGGCCATCTGGGTCCTGGAGCTGCCCCAGTCCTCTTCCTGGTGGAAGGCGACCAATTGCTGTTCGCCTTCCACCAGGCTCTGCCCCCGGGTTGGACATGGAACAATATTACATGGCGGAAGCCCCATGTTGACATCACTTCCTTTGAAAAAGTTAGGGAAAATCCCTGACTTTTTCAAATCACAGCATCGCAGGGAAGCCCCTCGGTGGCTGCAAACCCACTCCTGTGTCGTCTAACCAATGTGGGTTACAGATCCACAGCCACCATGGGGCTTTTCCTGTGTGTAGACAGTTCTCTAGAGAAAGAATTCTCAAAAATAGAATGGTGCACTAGGGCTTAATTGCTATTGTTTAACTGTGATTTTAATGTCAGGCATCAGGCTTAGGCCACATGAAAATAATAATAACAGTGCTTTTAATTATATCCAGAGTGTCTTTTATTTAGTAGAGAGTAAAATAGCTAATCCTTACACCTGTGGGAATAGGGATGCCAAATTTGCACATCATGATTCTGGGGACTGTTAAGGCTTAGACTTAGCAAATTTCCATTGGCTATGTTTTCCTGATAGGCAGTGTTTCCATACAGCTACCATATATCTTGCCTTGTTGAATTAGAGAGTAGCATTTCAGAATGAAAGTCAGATTTCCAAAGATGGGGAGTTTGCATAATGATCCATACATCAGCTAGTCCCCCAGAACCAGAAAAGGGGACTGGACAGAATAGATGGTGAGTGGGTGGCAAAGAACTCCTTACCCTCACAACTAAGGCCAAAGGTAATCTTACAATTTGTTCAAAAATGTTTCTATTTTAAATCCCGAATAGACAACATGCTGCTTTGAAGGGGGAAAATAATAATGTCACGTTTAATGTGGACAAGGTCTTCTTTGACAGACTTGACTCAGTAATTGATTGTAAGTGAACTGAGTGGTGAACTCAACCGGGTGATGGATCTAGTGAAAACAGAAATGCAGTTTTGCTTGATAAACAGTCCATACTAATAGGAAAAGTTTAATACACCATGTAGTCCTACATGTGCCTGACTGCTCAGCTCCACTGTGTTCATTGAGAGTTACTCCCAAGTACGTGTGTATAGGCCTGAACCCTCACTTGTAAAATTCATACACAAACAAGCATAAACAAAGAGCAAAAATAAAATAAAAATGGCTTGCTTCAAAGTAAACAGAGATGCTTCTTTTCTATAGGGAACTACCGTTATAGGTTGCAGTCCAAAATTTTGCCTGTATATGTCAGTAATTATTTCAATAATAATAGTTTTTTTATATATTAAAGTTAGGTTGTTGTGATGGTTTCAGGCATGTTTCAGCCATTTACAGGATAGGAAAAAAGAAGTTGCCTTGGAAAAGTAGGGAGGATGAAGAATTTAGGTGCACTTAAAAACTTTTTAAAGGAATATTTTGATTCATTTAAAAAAATTGGGCTCTCCATTGCTTCATAGCTACTTTCTGTGGCTGGCACACTTCATCGCACAATGTCCTTTTATGGACATTCCAGGGAACATGCTTTTGAGGGAAGACTGCAGAGTGCTGGAAAGGGTCATGTTTGTTTGTTTGTTCCCTTAAGGTAAATGCCCAACCATGAAAATGCAACCAAAATTCACACACCCAGAGAAAGAGAGAAAGAGAGAGAGAGAGAGAGAGAGATGCCATCAAGAGGAAGCATGATTGGGTACCTGCCAAGGGGCCACACTCCAGCAGATGCCCAGTAAAAAGAGCACCCTGGAGTTTCTCCTCCTCGTCCACTATTTCAACCTACTTGTTCACCTGCCTCTCACTCTGCCTCAGACAATTGCAGTGATGAGGAAGAGGAGCAGTAGATGCCATGGCGTATTTGCTCAGTGGCTCTCTCCCTGTCGAGCAAGGAAGTGGTAGCAATGTTGAGAAAGAGGATGAGGAGCCATAGCAACTGGTGACAATGCCAGTGAGAAAGTGGAGCCACCTGGAGCTGGCAGTAAGCATGTGCACATGTACACACACACATGAAAGAGGAAGAAAAAATGGCCACTTCTTTTGTGGGTGATTCAATAAAATATAGGACATTAGAATTATGTTAGATAACAAAACAATGCTTGTATTGAAGCCACTGGACACAACTTTGTGGAGAACCTTCATTATGCATGTGAACTGCTGAGAGACTCTGTTATATTCAGCAGTATATACATGTTACAAATAAATAGATAAATAAATAATAGTCACACAAATTCATTTCAATAGATGGGGTAGAACAGGTTGGATGACAGAAACTCATTTGTTTAAGGGATGTGTCCTCATGTATCACCAAAAGATTTTTATGACCTCAATGCAAATTAGGGGGAAATGTTGTTATCCTCCTGAGAGAAGGAATTCTACAAAACTGTATTTTGCTACTATATTAATTTTCAATTATCTTTTACATGTCTTACATTAACTTTGCTGGTCTGTGACCATAATAAATGAAATGAAATGATGATGAAATGAATGGCTTGGGCTCAGGTTTCCTAAAGGGCTTCTTCTCTCCCTATAAACTTGTCTGCTCTTTAAGATCTGGAGGGGAGGTTCTTCTCTACATCCCAAGAGTGAAAGAGGCATGATCACTTAGGATTCAGGCAATAGCCTTTTCTGTGACTGTGCCCAGGCTAGGGAACTTCCTGTCATAGCGTTCCCCCTGCCTGGATAAGTTTTTTTTTTGCTCCATTTGCAGAAAGTCTCTCCACCAGTTCTTTGGGGATCCCCTACACTGTAACTCTCACTACTCAGAAGGTCTCCTGAAGCATTTTCAGGGAGAGGTCTGGAAGGGTTGCCATGTGAAAGAGGGGTTGGGAAGTCCACTTCCATCAGTGCAGTTGGTATAGCATAAATCTGGATCAAAACCTTGTTACAAATTAATCTTTATAAATATATTAATAAGGAGCAGCCCCAAAACAAGTTTCATGACCCAAGAGGTGCCCTCAGATACTGAGGCCTCCAGGAATAATGACTCTTGGGAGGCACAAGAAGCAGACACTGGTTTTTCTGAAGTGGGTTTCTCTGCCTCAGAGCCCATATCTTATTCACATGAATCTCATTATCTCCTGAGTCTGTGATGTGGACCTCAGACTCCTATATTGAACAGAGAGACCCTGATGGAGGAACCTTCATTCCCCAAGAGAAGCCAACACCTACAGGAAAAGGCCACTGACCCTTTAAAAGCTGAGGGGGTGGAGTTTCTAGAAAGACTCTCCTGGCTTGACTATAAAAGCCTGTTAGTTGCTCTTTGTCTGTGCTGGAGTAACTTGTTAGTACTCTAGTTCAAAGATTGCTGACCAAGGTCCTGAAGCTAACCTGGATCACAAACAGATGTGACTCAGCCACTTTCTTGTATTGTGCCTCCTCATCTGAGCTGTTGTCCAGGACAGATAATGGATCTGCTGACCTTGCAGTGAATTCCCTCCCCCCAAATTGACTGTTTCCTCCTATCCCATCCCCATTTCAAGATGAAAATTCTTGCTGGGGAACCTTTGGCTCAGAGCTATCACCAAAATAAATATCATCACAATTCATATCTGAAAAGAACATGGAGGATTACTCAGAAAATACCAGAATGCAACTGACTATGACAACTTCACATGGGTGTTGTGTTAAAGTGAGTGATGAAAGGCTGGTAATTCTAGAGAACAGGGCTAGTAAGGAAGCATTTCTATCTAGCCAGTATATTTTCACTAAAAGGCACTCTAGCTAGATCATCTTGAGCCAGGCCATTTTATTTGATTTATTTTCTGTATTTATATGCAGCCTCATGAGCAATGACCCTCAGGGCAACTAATACAACTGCTACAATAAAACCTATTAAAATAAATTCAAAATGACAATAAATGCAATATTAAAATTCCAGATCACTTGCTAGCAGCAACATAAATTATCAGCACAATTAAAGCTGCATTCCTATGCCCATTTACCTGGGAATAAGCCACATTGAACTCAATAGGGCTTGTTTCTGAATTGACATGCATATATAGGATTGTGCTGCAAAACAGCAATCCCCCTCACAAACCCTTGCTAAAATTGAAACATACTCCTTGATTTCAGAGGGCAAGGAAGATATTTGCTTGGCCAATGTTCTTGATGAACACATAAGCAAAATACTGTAGCAGGAGTACAGAACAACACAGAGAAGCAAAACTAATAACAGTATAAAAAGATGCTTATTACAAAGGGAGGATGCAGTTTCAACAGAAGAATGCACATGGGGAGTTTATCAGGTTAGTGAAATGCCAGTTGGGAAAGCTGCGATGTCATGTAAGTGACAACTGGAAGTGAGTCAGCCATTTGAAGTATGAAGGGGATTGAAGAAATGATGTGCAAGAGAATAAAGTGGTGATCCTGAAATGACAAAGCAATAGAATGCCAACTCATAACTGCTGAGGAACAAAGTCTAACTGAAATACAATTCTGAAGCTCTGTGGGATAAGAGGAAGCTACATGGATTTCAGCGATTGTAGAAGACTGGGAAATTCATTGGGTTTAATTGGCCTGTCAACTCTTGATGCTAGAATCTCTGCCAAACAATGGATTTAGAGATAAAACAGAATTCTGTTGGGGAGTCTTTATATTAAAATTGTGAGGCCCCAATCGTTCAAAAATAAAACTGGGGGGAGTGAATGCAGAGGGAAATCAGATGTCTAAAAAAGATAAACATTTCAGATGAATGAGGAGAACCTAATAGAACAAATATACCTTGCTATCAGACAAAAGAAAACATTTCTTCACATTCATTTATTTGAATGATTCATCCATCCAACCTTTAGCAACATATTTTCATTGCAATTGTCAAGTAAGCTTGAATATCTTCTCCATATATCAATCACAGCTATTCCTAGGAACACATTCCCACAGAGAACAGCAATGTGTGACCCAGTGTATCCATAGATACTGCCACAACTAGCTGGAAGCAATTCCAGTGATCAAAGTGGTTGTAAGATATGCTGAAACAATCACTGGGTTCACTGCTAGGAAGCTGCAGCAGTATCCATGTTTATATTGAATCACACACAACAAGGGTCATGTAAATACACTTCTTCAATTGGATGTTATTTATTTATTTATTTATTTATTTCTATATGGCCCAATACCCAAAGCTCTCTGGGCAGTTCACAAAAATTAAAACCACAATAAAATATAAAGTATGGAAGCTTAAAAGCACAGTGTAAAAGTACAACCAGAATAAAACCTAGCAGCAATGCAGAGATTTAAAATTCAGTTTTAGAACAGCAGACCTAAAATGTTTAAATACTGGGAAAACAAAAAGGTCTCCACCTGGCCCCTAAAGGAATACTGTGCAGGTGTAAGATGAAGCTCTCTAGGAAGCTCATTCCACAGCCCAGGTGCCACTGCAGAAAAGGCCCTCTTCCTGGTAGCCACCCACCTCACTTCCTTGAGGAGGGGCTCACCATAACATTTTGTCCCATTCATGAGAGCTGTCTAACAAGAAGTCACAAGAATCAAAGCAAGGTTAGACATTGCTGCAGCTTTGGGTGGGCTTCAACTGAGGAGATTTATAATTGCTGCTGCTGCCCACACCTTCCTGGCCAGTCATCAGGGCCCTGATCCAGACACTTTGAGACATTAGGCATTCTTCTTCTCACATGTAAAGCTTTAGGCAAAACTTCATTATTACCAAGAACTAACATTTTTGGTCTTGTGGGGTATTTTTCAAGCCCCATAATAAATTTGCCTCTGGTGAGGTAAATGTTCCCCAATGAAATCCCATGGGATTTCATTAGTAAGTTTCCTTACCTAGACCAGTTTTCTTTGGAAAAAGCTACGAGGATATTCAATACCCCAAAACATGGCTTGATTTGGGAGACAAAAAGATACCTCAATGGCAAAATCAATAGACTTTAAGGATATTTTATGTCCCACAATTGTTTTTTCCAGAAAGCAAGTAAATGGTAGGCTGAAATTTGGGAACATAATGCTGGTGATAGTAGCAATAATATCATGTTTTAGGTCTACTTCTATGTAAATTCTTCAATGTAAATTGCATTTGGATTACCTCTCTACTCTCGCTTTATTGGGAAAAGTTAACCATAAAAAAGCTAAGCTCAAATTGTGGCTTTCCTGTGCTCCACTGTCTGGCTGCTGAACACTCTAAAAATGGAAAAGAGAATTTTTCTGGGAATTATGTTAATTACATGGCAACATTCCCAGGGGCATTTCTGGGTGGGGGAGAATGGCTGCCTCCAGGTCTACCTATTTTTTCTCCCAGGAATGGCTATCAGAATGGCACCATGTGATTATTTAGTACCATTCCCAGCAGCGTTCTCAAGACCATTTTCACAGCACTTGGTAGTTGCTCTGCAAAAAGCAAGCAAGTCATCAATTAGAGTAGCAGCTTAGCTCTCTCAGTTAAAGGGGACACACACACACACACACACACACACTTGCAACCTTATAAAATTGTAAGTACCTGAAATAGGGTGACCAGATAAAATCCAGGTCAGGGCTCCTGTAACTTTAACAGTTGTAGAGAAAAGGGAATTTCAGCCAGTGTCATTTGTATGCAATTAGTTCCTGGTGATATTCCTCTTCATCACAACAGTTAAAGGTGCAGGGGTCCTGCCTTCTTTTGTATATGGTCACTCTAGTATAGTGCCTGCACCTTTAACTGTTGTGATGAAGAGGGAATTTCACCAGGAACTAATTGCATACAAATGACACTGGCTGAAATTCCCTTTTCTCTACAACTGTTAAAGTTACAGGAGCCCTGACCTGGATTTTATCTGGTCAGTCTAACCTGAAAACCATGTAACTTTTGCTCTATCAACAAAATCCCATTAGTCTCCCCCCCTCCTTCATGAGGGAGGGGAGAAAAAAAGATACAGAAGAAGGATAGCAGTCTGCCTAAATTTAAATTGCTGAGAATTATGTCACAGCATTTGGAAAAGGGCAAAATCTGGTAGATAACTACATTCTGATCCCCTCATTAGTCTGAGAAATATAGTTTGGGTCATTTCATATAATATATTTATACCTTCAGTATACCTTAATTATCAATAAGAATATTTATTAGGCTAAACAGTATCCTTAGCAAAGATGGAGCTCAGATCTCAATGCAATAAAACACAGAAAGTCATGTGAGTATATTCAAGTAACCTTGGTGATGAAATGCCTTCCCTTTTGAGGGTTTACCAGTTTGTAGGACCAAGAAATATGATCCATGTTTTCAGTTTTTTCCTTTGCTACACCTGTACAAAACACAAACTGAAATTATTGGCAATGGTGTTACAACAGTCTTTACGGAGTCAGTGGTTTGGCTGAGCATGTTGCAAAGGGATATATTTAATTCCAAATGGAGATCAAATTATGAAGTTGTCTTTTTAAAAGCTGTCCAAAATTAGTTTCAGCAGCACATGAATATTTGCATTCCAATTACGCCTGATATGTTTTAGCTGTGACATGGACACAAATGCTTGTACATCCTTTCCATTTGTGGTAGTTGCCACTTCTGAGGTATTATCGACTGTTCTACTGGAAATTATTGGAAAAGCTTGCTGTGTGCACCTAACAGATAGTGATAATGACATATTGTAATTCTGAATAAGCAGCACTAATTTCCTAACTAAAAGCAAGACTTTTAATGAAATGTAAATTAATAAATACATTTCAGTCTTTCCAGAAAGTGTATTTCAAATGGGAAAATGTTTACTTATAGCAAGACCACAGTTTATGCTAGAGCTTTTACAAATACAAAAGATTATTTCCAAATCTGTGGCTAGAGCAGTAGAACAAATAAATCTGAATCTCTGCAGGATGCAAGATCACCTGTGTACACATCACATGCAGAACAAACTTGCCAGGACATTTGTTGATGCAATATTAAATTAATCACCAGGATTGCACATATTTGGTTTAGAGATCAAATGAAACTAGCAAACTGCATGTACTACAGATGTGCAAAAAGGCAAGTCTACAACATCTGCTCTGCAGCCCTTTAGAAGGAATGTCTGAGGGAATCTCTTCTTGAGGACAAGGGCCTTGAGAGGGAAAGGTGCTCTATAATATCATTACTAGACAAACTCAAAAGTGGAAACTACTACAGGCATTGTTAAAAACACCTAAACTAATGAGGAGAATATAACAATAGGTGAGACAATAACTGGTTTTATTTCTTGGTCTTACTTCATACAGTTCTCAGTTTGGCATCCATCTTGGAACCACAGCCCAAACACAGAGAGCTGGAGCATGCTCAGTTCTTCTAGCTTTACAAAGGAAACACTTTTGCCATTTGGCATCAAGGTGGCAAAAACACAAGCTGCAAGACTACAAGTTGACATAGCTTGGGTCTTCTATCATCGTAACACCGATTCCTAGTTAATAAACTAGCAGCAGCATTTTGCCGCAACTGTGGTTTCAGAACAGTCTGCAAAGGCAGGCCCAATTATAGCACATTGCCGTCGGTTGCCAAAACTTGGATAACTAAGGCTGCTACATATCTGTATTGGCAAATCTGTGCCACCATGCTCCCCACTGTGCATGAAAAATGTGCATATGGTATAGGGTGACCATATGAAAAGGAGGACAGGGCTCCCGTTATTTTTAACAGTTATATAGAAAAGGAAATTTCAGCAAGTGTCATTGGTATGCATGCAGCACTGGGTGAATTTCCCTCTTCATCACAACAGTTAAAGCTGCAGAAGCTATACTAGAGTGGTCAGATACAAAAGAGGGCAGGGCTCCTGCAGCTTTAACTGTTGTGATGGAGAGGTAATTTCACCTGGTGCTGCATGCATACAGATGACACTGGCTGAAATTCCCTTTCTATGCAACTGTTAAAGATACAGGAGCCCTGTCCTCCTTTTCATATGGTCACCCTATGCATACATCTTTAATTGAGGGCAATAAAATGCCACAGATTTGGAGGCAAAAATCTACCATGTAATTTCACAAACTTGAGTGGAGAGATGTATTAGCTCAGCTAGAAGAAGTCTCTCTGGTTTCAAACTGCTGTTGAAAGGCCACCTTCTTTTACACAGTGCCACAGGAGTCTTGCTAGGGCTAGGGTTACATAGGGCTACTCCAATTTACTTAGAGGTAAATCCCCTCGAGCTCAATGAAAATATAATCAGAGCAGAGGGTTTTGTGTTTCGGACTGTCACCCAACTTATTTTATTTCTTTTTTTTATTTCTTACATTTATAAACTGCCTAACCACCAAATATGTGGGTAAATTAAAAACATAAAATCCAAAGCAATAGGCAATGATCAAAGCAGCACATAATAAAACCAAGATAAAACCAGCACGAAATGATTAAAACAACAACACTGCAGCTCAAAAGCCAAAGCAAAACACCACCAGCTGGGTAAAAGTTCTAAGATCTAAAAGCTCTAAAACAATTCTTAAAATTCCAGGGAGAAGTCAAAGGTTTTCATCTAGCACCAAAAGGACCATACAATAGACACTAATGAAGCTTCCCTGGAGAGGGCATTCAACCGATAGGGCACTGCCACTGAAAGGAGGCCCTCTTCTTTATGTCTCATTCTTTCTGCATGGATAAATATTAGAATCTCAGTGTTAGATCACACAATATTTAAGGACACACAGCCATGCATCCTTAGTTAAGGCTCAAAAGGGGGGGGGGGACAGGTTCCACGATTGAAAAGAGGAATTGGGGGGTTGGTTGGTCATTCTAACCTTAATAAAACTGAAATGATTTCACCAATCTTTCTGAACTTTACATATGCCAGAAAGAAATGCCTGTTTACATAACCTGAAAATTTCAGGAAGATTGGTTAGTAATTAATGGAGAAAGGGTGGTTAACAGAAAAAAAGAAATATATAATGTAGTGCCCCAAACAAGTTATTAGTCAGCTTTGGAACACTCCATGCCAGACATGATCAAACTACAGACTATGGTAATAGTTCAGCATATAGCTGAGGATAAACTCTCTCTTTTTTAGATTCAGTTTGGGGCCACCACACACAACGAAAAAAGAATTAAATCTTTCCCTCCCACATTGTTGCCCCGCTGAATTCCCCCAATTGGCAGGGGAGTGGAATGTTTAAAAATGAAGTCTTCATTGGAATCAAAGGTTTGAGCATCTCCTTGGAGGAACTTGGAGGGGACTATGGCCAGATCTACACCAAGCAGGATATAACACTTTGAAAATGCTATATGGAATGTGTCCTGGGCCCTAACAGTTGTCAAAAGTGTTATAAACCATTATAAAGCAGTAGTGTAGATCCTGCCTATGATATGCAATTGCACAAGGTCAGCTCTACTATGACAAAGTCTGAGGGAACTGTCACATTGTCAAGAACCAGGATTTGGACCACATTAAAGGCAGCCTATTAGGCATTCATCAGTTTGATATACAATTGATTGCTGATACCCGATGTACACCACAATATTATATATACAAAAGTAAGCAAAATAACAAGATTCCCCCCCAAAGATTAAAAATTAATGAAATACATCCACCCTGGATGTTTAAAGATTATATTTAAATCTCAAACTTAAAAAAAACATTTAAAAAACATTTGATGGCAGGTCAGGTGAACAAATCACCCATGATCTTTTATATACTGGGCTCAGATTTTATTTGCAGCCAAAGTGAATTTTGCCACCCTGAGTGTAATATATGGATCACTGCCCACAAGACAGAAATAGATCTTGTTTTAGGATAGATCCATTAGCAAGGGACTGTAAAATATTGTTAAGGACTTTATATCTTGGGTGATTACAAAAAGGGCAAACTAATTAATTTATTATTTTCTGTCAAACAGGATGAGGGATTTGGAATGTCCAGCTCAGATGGGTGACTATTTGGAGGGGTGTGTATTCTGTAGTAATATTTCTAAATCTATGTAGCTGACTCAAATCTGTAATGCCTTTCATGGAGGTGGAGGGACCTAGAAAGCAAGTGGGGAGTGGTAGAAGCAAATGCCAGTTAAGGCAAATATATAGCTATCAAAGTGACATACATGTTGAACTCTTTACATCAAAGATTTAAAAAGTAAACAAGGCATGTATTTGCTTGTTTGCTTGTTTCGTTTTTTCACTAGTTTGTCATTTTCTAGTAGTGAAACTATATATTCATTTAAGTATAGTTACATTATATCAGGTTTTTAAAAGTGAAAGCAAAGTCATTCCTGCATATCTTCAAATGTCACCCTTTTGGGATGTTGTTGTAATAAATCATAACCTAACCTAACATAGCATAAAGCACCATAGTTAAAACTTCTGGTGTTCTATACTGAGTAGGATTACAAACAAGTACAGTAGTAGTGTAATTAGACATTTGTCCCAGCTTTCTTTTCTTCTCACTTAAAATTGTTACATCCACAAGCAAAATGATACCATCCCACCGCTTTACTAGTGAAGCTCTTTTACAGAAATCATTAACATTGCTAAAGTCATCCCTATTCTGCCTCGAGTGAATTACAGGCCATGCAATCAGTTATAGGTTAATTAAAATTATTATCTTAAAATATCATCCTTGACTCTTTATCTTATTTTCAGAACAAAAGAAATTTGCTTTTCCCCCTTAAAAACACACACACCCTTCACCATACTTGAAAGAAATATTTCTAGAAAGCCATTATAATAATAATAATTAGGAACCCATTGTAGATTGAAATCTTTTGAAAGTCTCTGTAATCCTTCTGAGAGCTGAATGTGTTTTCATTATGTTGCATTAGTATTCTGACTCTTATACATGAAACAAAACTTTAATCTCTTCAAGCCCTTGGGATCCATCATTGTATACTAATACCTAGCATGGACTTAACCTGTCTAAATATTTTAAAGCACATTAGCAAAGTATTTCCGAGACAAATTGACCATAGGGTTTGGTTTCCCTCTACAGGCAATAGTGACAAGCAGCACCTAAACTGAAATCCCTCTGTATAGTAGGAACTACGTTCTGTATGTGATTCTGTTGGTGTCATGGTTCATATATATGATTCAGAAATATTCTGTTCCAGTACTTCTTGAATATGTTTGGTGTGGCTAAGGATCTGAGCAGGTGGCTGCAGGTGCACATTGACTTTAGATATCCCATGATGATGACAAACTATGGAACTGAGGCGACTACCCACCTTCGTGTGTTCAGTCACATAAAGTGGGGATCCATGTGCAGAAGAGGCACCAGTGCTGCTTCACTAGCCCATCCCGCAGGGTCCCACTTACCCCCAACGTCCACGTTGAGCATGGAGTTCTGAAAATGGTAAGGTTACACATAAAGACCTCTATCTCTGTAGGCTTCCACGAGAGTGACAGCCCTGATCATGGGGTTCCAGGTCCCATGGAAGCCTATGCAGTCTATATGCTTCCCCTTCTCAGACATTCAAGCTCAAGGCATGGACATCAGGAAGCTGTGTTGTGGGGACCTGAACTTTCATTTGGGTGTAGAGAAGGATTAGATGTGGCCTAATAAACTGAGGCTTTATCCAGATAAAGACTGAAGTGCTTATGGTCAGTAGGACAGCTGCTCCAGGCTTGGAGATACAGTCTGTGCTGGATGGGGTTGCATGCCCCTTGAAAGGTCAGGCCCTTCCATCTGGGATAGCTTCTGGAACCAGCCTTTCTCTTGGAGATCCCAGAGTGCCCTTGCTCAGATTCATCTTGTGTGGCACTCTTTCCTGAAGCATATAGATCTGGCTACTCTCACTCACCCTGGTCACAGCCAGATTGCATTACTGTCATGTGCTCTTGAAGTGTTTTGAATCTCCAGTTGGTGAAAATTGCAGCAGCTAGAGTGATTTCTGGGGTTTGTATTTCAGAACATATTACACTACTTCCACTAGACTTGTTTTTGGGCACATCTCAAGATGCTGGTATGATCTATAAACTCTAAGTGGCTTGGAATCAGATTATCCAAAAGACCTGCATTCAACATGAAGCCCTGCTTTATGTTCTGCCATCGCCAAAGGTGCTCTTGGTGAGGACACAAGAGTGAGACTTTTTGGTAGTAGCACCCAGACTGTGAAACTCTCTCCCAAAAGAGTTTCAGTTCTTCCTCTCTTGAGTTTTAGAGGGGCGGTAAAGATTCTTTTATTCCACCATGTTTTTGATTGCTTTCAACCTTCTGCTGTGGGCACCTACTTATTTTATGTCTCTCCCATTATGGGTCAGATCTGGATTTAGTTGGGCTGGCCAAAGTATACTTCCCTGACCCCTCTTACCTACAGCAACCTCTTCAGACCCCTTAAAATGCTATTCAGTGGGTCAGGAGGTCCTGCTGAAAGGGACCTCTGGGAAGAATTTACTCCAGTCAGCCAGAACTAGGCTGACGAGTGTTACCCAGAGGACCTTCTCTTCTGCCGCTCCCAGGCTGTGGAATGGCCTGCCGGAGGAGATTCGACAAATTAGCAGTCTTCTGGAATTTAAGAAAGCCGTGAAGACTGTTCTCTTCCGGCAGGCCTATCCAGTTTAATTTTAAGATGTTTTTAATAATGTATTTGTTTTTATCTGTTTTGACGGTTTATCTATTTTATTGTTTTATATTTATATTTGGTGTTGTTCCCTGCCTCGATCTAGATGGAGAGGCGGGTTAGAAATGAAATAAATAAATAAATAAATAAATGAGCTGTGGTGTATGGGAGAGAGGCACCTTTTGTGAGCAGAGCTATTCCATCCACAGAACGCAGATTCTGGATTCCACACAAAGTATTTGTTTTCAACACATTATTTGTATTGTATTTTTGAGTCTGGAAGTTACCATGTGAATAGTCTTGGAAGCTGAAAGGCTGGGTGAAATTTTCTAAAACAAATAAATATAATCTAATTAGTCAAATTATCTTAACTGGATCATATGACAGCCAATGTGATGTAGTAGTTAGAGTGTTGGACTGGAACTTGGGATGTTCAGGTTTTAGTCTCCACTTGGCCATGCAGCTCACTGGGTGACTTTGTCCCAGTCACTGATTTTCAGCCTAGCCTCCCTCACAGGGTGTTGTGAGGATACAATGGAGAGGATGGGAACCATGTAAGCCACTTGGGGTTCCTTGTAAGAGGAAAAAAGTGAAATATAAATGTAATAAATAAATAAATAAAAATGATGCAACCTGACCACAGCAGTACAGAATAGGCAGGAAGGCTCTACTCCCTAGGCCAGGTCAGTTGGGGTATCAGCCTCAAAAATGTCTACTTGGCTCCATTGACCACTTGGGCCTGCACCATTGTGAAACACAATAAGGGGCTATGAAATAACCCAGACAGAAAATGGGGCCACTGTGGGTTGTATCCAATATTAGTCTAACTTAAGCCCCATTCATTTCAATGGGTCTGTTCTAGATAGGACCAATTATGGAGATTATAAATTCACACTATCTCTTACCTTCATTGTCTGTGTCAAACAAGGCCCATTTGAGAGCTCATCTTCACCTCTGTTCCTTTCATCTGAAAGAAGGGGCTGGGAGTAAGTCTTCTCCCACTTGAATGGGGGAGTTAAGAGGGTTAAATACCTTCAAAATGTTTGGAGGTTACTCAAAACCACAAGAACAGAAATTAAGCTAGACTGTGGACTACATATTAGGAAGTGGAGTCACCAGCATGGTTAATGAGCAATATCAAGGAGCTTCCTTCAGAAAATGGAAGTCTTGCCCAAATGAGGAAAACAAAAGGGAGTACAAGTTTGTACAAAGGAGAAACAAGCAGAGGCTAACAATGACAATTCTTTAAATATATCAGAAGCAGAAAACCAGTAAGGAGGCAGTTGGACTGTTGGATGATAATGGAGTAAAAGGAATACCAAAGGAGGATAAGAATATTGCAGAGAACAGAATGCATTATTTTAATCTGTTCTCATCACAGAAGATACAGGACAGATACCTGTGCCTGAATTGATGTTTTCAGGATGGGGGTCTGAGGAACTGAGACAAATAGTGGTGACAAAAAGATGAAGTTCTCAACCTTAACGGTAAATTAAAAGTAAATAAATCATAGGGCCCATATGGTATCCATCCTAGAGTTCTTAAAGAACTCAAATATAAAATTGCTGATCTTCTAACAAAAATATGCAACATGTCCCTGAGATCAGCCTTTGTACCAGAAGACTGAAAAAATGGCCAATGTAACACCAATTTTTAAAAAAGGGATCCAGGGTGGATCTGGTAAACCATAGACTAGTTAGTCATCATGGAATAAGAGCAGAGGAACTGGTTAAATAACAGAAAGCAGAGAGTAGGAATAAATGTTACATTATCCCAATGGAAGGATGTAAGCAGTGGATCCCACAGGGATCTGTATTTGGACAAATGTTTTTCAATCTGTTTATAAATGATTTGGAATTAGAAGTGAGCAGTGAAGTGTACACGTTTCCTGATGACATCAAATTATTTAGGGTGGTTACAGCAAAATGAAATTGCGAGGCGCTCCAAAAGGAACTCTCCAAACTGGGAGAATGGGCATCAAAATTGCATATGAAATTTAATGCAAGCAAGTGTAAAGTGATGCACACCGTGGCAAAAAAATCCCAACTTCAGAATGGGGTCTGAAAGAATGGTGACTGACCAAGGAAGAGATCTTGGTGTTGAGGTAGACAGCTCGATGAAAACATTAACACAGTATGTGGCCATTATAAAAGAGCAAACTCCAAGTTAAGCATAATTAGAAAAGGTATTGAGAATAAAACTGCCAATATCATACTTCCCTTATACAAATCTATGGTGTGACCACACTTAGAATACTGTGTTGTAGAGTTGGGAAAAGTGCAGAATAGGACAATTAAAATGATCAAGGGCTGGAGCAACTCCCCTATGAGGAAAAGTTACAATATTTGGGCTTGTTTACCTCTCTCATAATACTGGAACCTGAGTTAATCTATGGAATTCGCTACCATAAGATGGCCACCAATGCTTTGAAAGGGGACTAGAAAAAATCATGGAGGATAAGGCTGTCAATGGCTACTAGTCCCAATGGCTATATGCTACCTACCTACAGTCTCAGAGGCAGTATACCTCTGTATACCAGTTGCTGGGAAACATGGGTGGGAGGGTGCTCTTGCATTAATGTAGGCTGACCATATGAAAAGGAGGACAGGGCTCATGTAACTTTAACAGTTGTAGAGAAAAGGGAATTTCAGCCAGTTAAAGTTGCAGGGGCCCTGCCTTCTTTTGTATATGATCACTCTGGTATAGTGGCTGCAACTTTAACTGTTGTGATGAAGAGGAAATTTCACCAGGAACTAATTGCATAGAAATGACACTGGCTGAAATTCTCTTTTCTCTACAACTGTTAAAGTTACATGAGCCCTGTCCTCCATTTCATATGGTCAGCCTAATTAATATCCTGCTTGTGCATTTCCTATGGGCATCTGGTTGGCTAATGAGTGAACAAAGTGCTGGACTAGATGGACCCTTAGTCTGATCCAGCATGGCTCTTATGACCTTAATGATAATATAAAGGTCATGCTCGGAATTGCTGGTAGAGCATGGGGAGAAGGTTATCTAAAGAACTTTGAGAATGCATCAAGACCCTGGCTCTTGCTGTCCTCCGAACATTGTTGACACAGCAGGGACCTCTCAGGGAAATGAGACATATCATATTAAACATCCTCAGTTGAGCTGAATTTGACTATTGTAATAGGAAAATTTCAAAAGTCAACCCACATCTTCCCAACTGAGAAAAATACACCTATCCTCTACAAATCTCTATGGTTGCCTGCCTTCAGATAAATAACATCTATGTGCTCATATAATGCAACACTACTCATACAGAACCCATTTATCTGAATCACCTGTTGGTCCATTCATCTATGATTGTTAGCCAGCTCCGAGGTCAGAGAGGGAGGATACAAATATTTTGGCATAAGGGAGCTCATCAGTAACCATGTGGCTTGTACAGTTCAATGCAGTTCAATGGGACAGCACCATCTAGTGGGCATTTTATAGTGCAACTTTGCCTGCACATGGCAGGAAATCCCAACAAATGTCTCAGAAGAGTCTGGTTTTCTGAGGTTTATTTTTTATTGTTAAAACTGGGAAATGGAACAGGAGACATGCAGGAGGCTGACGGCGTCTTCAAAATGACCCACAAATATCCGTGAGTGGCCAGTCATGAGCGTGCTATAAAATGCTCATTTAAAAATGCACTTTGTCTCCAATCACCTCTGAAATAAATGTTCCTCCCACTCAGAAGGGCCTTGCAATGCATCCCCCCATTGAGCATATAGCCTACAACATCTTTTTAAATGAAAATGATTCCTAATTTGGAAAACCAGAATGAGTCTCCTAACAATTAGCATGTATTGTGCATGAACATTATTTAAGAGGCAGGAGGGCAGATTTTCACAATCATATTGTGAATGAATTTCGGCCACATACCTACTCACTTAGTGAAGACCTTGGCAGAGGAGATTAATCCAGCCATCACATGCTGCTACGACAACAAGAAAAATTATAGCACTCTACCACTGAAAGTCTCTCATTGGAAATACCGATCGTCAAGTCATGCCTAATATCCATCCTGCATTACTGGAAAATTACCAAAATAATAAGCTGTCTCGCAATTTCTGGCTCAGGGTCAATTGGCTGTCACTGCTTATGGCATTATATGAAACACAGCATTAGCAGCTTAAGTCAAATCCAATTCCACTTTCTTCAAACCAGTTGAAGTGGGCTTAAAGAGAGAGAGCATTTCACCATATGTTGTGAATAAGACATTTCCAAAAATATAAAATGGAGGCCTGCTTAAAAAGATACCTTGAAACTCATAATCTATATGGAGCAACGGAGATAAGAAGCTTCCCTTTTGGCTCCTTGGCAGGAAACAAAAATCTGCAGAGATTCTTACTGAAAAGAAGAAAAAAAGAGGCCCATTTTGCTGACATCACAGGCAATATCCTCTACACAAGAAAGTAAAGGACAATAGTTCTGAAAAGAAAATATGCCAGCAGATCTAGTTCTTCCGTACGCATACACTTTGAGGAGGATTGACTGGTTACTATGTGAACACTTTGAAAACAGAAATAAGTCTTTATGCAGCTAAGGTCGCCAATCCTTTTTTCCATCAGTGCTGCTTCTCTGCCTTAAATAGTGGTCTGATGTATAGCAATAAAAAAAGGTGACCTTTTCCCAAAACACTGCCAGGAACAGCTTTACGTTGCTTGGTTTTGTTGTGTTAAAAATAAAGAAGCATAGCAAGTGAAAACACATTGGCAATCCTACGTTCAACAGACAACAAGATGTTGTGAGTGAAAAAGGGATAGGTCAACAGCGGCCATGCCTACGCTGGCCATTTTTCCCTGGGTTGTCCCTGGGCCGTCCCTGTGTGTCCAAATGATGCACAGGGGATCCTGGGAGCAGGCAGGGCCGACCCCTCCATTTTCGTGGGATAACCGAGACCTTGGGTTATCCTGATTTACCCATGGTTCCAGGACGATCACAGGAGGTGTGGGCGCCCATCCCAGATTCTTCCCTCCTCTCCGCATGTTATACCTCCTTCGGATTTTTTCTGAGAATGAAAAGGAAGGGCAGATAGCAGACCCGGGTGAGGGTCCTAGCACAGAAATAGCTCCAGAGCCCTCACCGCCAGATAATGGCTAATTCAGTCTGATTCAGAGGACCAAGTTCCATTGACCCCTGCAAAGCTAAAGAGGCTTAATGTAGGAGAGCAACAGAGATGAGTATCAGCCCCTTTAAGCCTGCCAGGAGACTGGGGACTAATTAGTAGCAGCTGCTCCCAGGGCCATGCAGAGGGGGGCCAGTGAGGCCAGTTGGCCTGGGGCCCACTATTTTGAGGGGGCACTCTGACAAGGAGGTCCCCCCCCAGCTTACGCTACTGCTTCCGTAGCATAAGCAGCCCATCGAGAAGTGAGGAGTCCGCCTTGCGGAAACAGCGCAGAAGCTGTCCATCGTGAATACCACAGTCAGACTACAAGCTCCAGAGGGCTATGCTGCATGCGGGGTAGGGATATGTGTGCCTAAATTGCAATGGTTGTCCTCTTTCCTCAGTCTTCTCCATGGCATATAATCTCTGGAGCAGAGGGTGAGGTAATGATGATGATAGTTATTAATGATAATAATGATGATGATACCGTGAGGGTGATGATGATGATGTTTGATAATGATGAAGGGCTGTTCTATTGTTGTTGCTTCTATTTGTACAGCAACTAAAAATAAATGTTAATTTCTGATTCAACACTGAGGTGTTGTAGAACAGGTTTAATATGAAGGTGTTATGTAGAATGGACAAGTTGGTGAGCATTAAAAAAACATTAAAAATACTTAATGAGCAGTTTGAAATGTGAGGAGGCACACACTTTCCATCTGGCCTGGGCATATTACCAGCTCTGCACGGCCCTGGCCTGCTCCAGAATGCTGGAGATAAAACTGCTGGAATTCCACAGGCCGGCACTGAAGTGCAACTTTAGATCAACACGCTGGCTCTCCTCCGCCTGTTCCTGGACCCTGAACCTTGCCCCGCCTGGACACCTTGACTTCCCTGGATTTTGGACCCTGGCCTGGAAAAGGACTCTTCTCTGCCCCTGTGAATTGGTTTCAAAGAACCTGTAAACTCCCAAGCCCTGCTTTGTCTCATCGTGCCCGCCCTTCTTCCCTGGCCTTGACAAGTTTATTGCTGGTTATCTGCAGGAGATTTACAGCCATTCCTTGTAAGTCAGCATTGGTCAGCTGGCAAAGCCTGACACCGCAAGTAGTGGGGGTTAGCAAGAGGGAAGGAGCCAGGCTGGGGGGGGGGGAGTCCAGGGGCATCGGGGGTTGGGGGAGTGGGGTCGGGCCTTTTTTATTTTTACTTACTTTGTGGTGGAGTGCAATTGAGCTCCTGGCTTCTGCTTATTTTACCCAAAATGGCTGGTGCAATGGTTGCAATGTCCCACTTCCCTTCCAGGATGTTGCACTTCTGTTTGAATGCCCAGGGAGGATCATGGAAGCAGGTAAGTCCACGATCCTCCCCTTCCCTCCCTCTACACCATTAGGTGTAGAAAGGGCCAACATTGGCCAATAACTAATTTTAGGATGGAATCACTGAAGCTGTAACGGAAGACCTTGGTGGAAAAATCTGTGCATTAAAAAGGATTCCTAAATGCAGAAAGTACCTATGGAAACTTCTCTTCCAAGGATAACCAGCAGGTGTGGGGAGGGAATTTTCACCAGAACCATGGTGAGGGAGGGGAGGAGTTGATATACCAACTTTGCCCTTTTCTAGACAGAAAGAGCCTATCTACAATTATCCCTGCTTGGGTAATCTTTCATTTCGATTTCTGCAATGCGTTATAAGTGGGGCTGCCTTTGAAAACAATCCAGAAACTTCAACTGGTCCAAAACAGGGCAGCAAGATCGTTGCCAGTACTTTTCCAGCTGCACTGGCTGCCAGTCCATGTCCAGGCTCGATTCAAAGTGCTGGAATTAACATTCAAAGCCCTAAATGGCTCAGGGTCTGGTTAGTTGAGGCATCGTCTCCTCGCATATGTACCTGCACAGACCTTAAGATCATCTTCAGGAGTCCTTCTCCAGGAGTTCCTGCCAAAGGAAGATAGCCATTTTTGCTGTGACACCCCAGTTGTGGAATGAGCTTCCTAGAGAGGATCATTTGGCACCTACTTTGTATTCATTTGGGCAACAAGTGAAGACCTTTTTATTTTCCCAGTATTTTAGCATTTTAGCATTCAAGACTTTTATCTCTGCTGTTTAACTCTGTGTTTTAAATAGGTATTTTAAATCTCTGCATTGCTGCTCAGTTTTATTGTGGTTGTACTTTTCTATTGTGGTTTTAAGCTTCCATATTTTATATTTTATGCTGTAACTTGTGGTTTTAGTTTTTGTGAACTAAAAGAGAATCATCTATTAGGCAGTATAGAAATGTAATAATAAATAAAAATGAATTAAACTTCTCAACACACTACAGGGCCAACTAAATCTCTTCCCTGTACCTATGCTATTTGTCCATAAAAATACTATTATTGTTGTTGTTGGTAATAATAATAATAATAATAATAATAATAAGAAGAAGAAGAAGAAGAAGAAGAAGAAGAAGAAGAAGAAGAAATGTACATAGGGGACAATATGTTGTACCTGGCTCGAGAATGCTAACACATCCAGATAATACAATATTAAGCATTGTATATTGACAACAGTATTGAAAAGGTATTCTGAACTGAGTTAACATCTATGGAAGTCCTTAGGTTCTTCTGTTATTATACAGAAATTTATTGAACATCCTCCTAGGAATACAATTTCCTGAATGGATTCTCTTCTAGTATCCAGATCAGGGGTTGACAATGGTTGCCCTTCCAATGTTTTGGACTAAAATTCCTATTGTCCCTTACCATTGGCCATGCTATCTGGGGCTTATGGGAATTATAGTCCAAAACATCTGGAGGTCAGCAGATGGACAGGAGCAAAACAAAAGTTGACAACATTTTTTTTCTGGCAAAACTCCTGTGTCTTCCATTGTTGTGCATAAAGCAGAAACTCACAAGCATCTCCACATCATGGAGATGTAGTGGTGTGAAAAGCTTAACCAGCTTAATTTCTGCTTGTTGTACAGCTAGGAACAGCATGTTCAACTCTACCTAAAGTTGGCTATCCATGTTTAAAGTGGCTTCAAGATAGCTGGTAAATCCATGTCCAGAAGAGATTCATTTGGAGAATTCTACCTGAAAACAGACTCATTTTTTGTTTGTTTGTTTTTTTAAAGTAAGCAGTAGCTCCATTCAACTTGGTCAGGTGCAGCACTATCCATTATAGAATGCAAAGAGCCATTTACGTTTTGTCATGTCTGTAATCAATCCTATTTAGTCCCAGATCGGATTTTAGGAATATCATCATTTTACTGTGACGGAGCTGTTAACCATCTGAACCGAATCGATTAACAATGCAATGCAATATAAAGGGCTGCAAATGTTCCCCAATCATCACCATTAACCAAACAGCAAGATGTAGAACAGACCCATCACCAGCCGTGGAGTGACAGTAATAGGTGTTTAAAGAAAAAGCAAGCCCCGCTCAGCATAATAAAAATAAGAGTGAATGGATTGTGAGTAGCAAGTGTGACAAATGCTGCATTTGTTCTACAAATCTTGGGCAGAACAACACCACATGGGAAACCGTATTTTATATCAACATTAGCAAGTTATCTGGAGTATAATTACACCTCAGGTCTTTCTTATTCTGCAAAGCTAATCATTTAACTAAACCTATTTAACTCCGGGGACAGGTGAAGTTTTCTTCCAATAAAGTGGGCAGCTGTTGGTGAAAACGTTCCCCTCTTTCTAAGATTTCTTTTTTTAGAAGAAACAGGAGATAGAAAAATATGAGCCAAACATAGAGGACTTCTAGCTGTTGCTGTCATCGTTATCCTGTGCCCAATTACAGGCAATTAAATGTTGCACACATCGTTGGGGATTAAGGATTGCAGCTCTAGACCTGCTTCACATCTGGCAGTGTACAATTTTGCAGATGACACCAAATTGGGTGGGATAGGTAATAGCCTGGAAGATAGAAACAAAACTCAAAGTGATCTTGATAGGCTGGAGTGCTGGGCTGAAAACAACAGAATTAAATTTAACAGGGAAGATGGGGGGTACTTGGCTCAACACTACTTCAGGTGAGAAGGATCTTGGAATTGTAGATCACAAGCTGGATATGAGCTAATAGTGTGATGTGGCTGCAAAAATAAGTAAATGCTATTTTGGCCTGCATTAATAGAAGTATAGTTTCCAAATAGTGTGAGTTACTGGTTCCTCTCTATTCGGCACTGGTTAGGCCCCATCTTGACTATTGTATCCAGTTCTGGGCACCACACTTCAAGAAGGATGCAGACAATCTGGAGCATGTTCAGAGGAGGGCAACAAGGATGATCAAGGGTCTGGAAACAAAGCCATATGAGAAGAGATTGAAGGAACTGGGCATATTTAGCCTGGAGAAGAGATGATTGAGGGGAGACATGATAACACGCTTCAAATACTTGAAAGGTTGTCACACAGAGGAGGGCCAGGTTCTCTTCTCGAGCAACCCAGAGTGCAGGACACGGAATAAAGGGCTCAAGATACAGGAAGCCAGATTCTGGCTGGACATCACAAAAAACTTCCTGACTGTTAGAGCAATATGACAATGGAACCAATTACCTGGGGAAGTTGTGGGCTCTCCCACATTAGAGGCATTCAAGAGGCAGCTAGACAGCCATCTTTCAGGTGTGTTTTAATGTGGATTCCTGCATTGAGCAAGTGTTGGACTTGATGGCCTTGTAGGCCCCTTCCAACTCAACTATTCTATGATTTTATGATCTATATTTATTTATTTCTTTTATTACATTTGTATACCGCCCCATAGCTGAAGCTCTCTGGGTGGTTTACATAGGATTAAAACAATTAAAAACAATATACAAAAAAATTAAAACAGCAAAAACATACAACATACACACAATACACACATACATTTAAAACCGCTACAACAGCCCAAAAAAGCTACAAAAACAAAAAACAAACCCAGGCTCCTCAGATATTGCCAAATGCCTGAGAGAAGAGGAAAGTCTTAACCTGGCGCCGAAAAGATAACAATGTTGGCGCCAGGTGGGCCTCGTCAGGGAGATCATTCCACAATTGGGGGGGGGCACCACAGAAAAGGCCCTCTCCTTTGTTGCCGACCTCCAAGCTTCCCTCAGAGTAGACGTTCGGAGGAGGGCCTTAGATGTTGAACATAGTGTTCGGGTAGGTTCATGTCGGGAAAGGCGTACCATCAGATATTGTGGTCCCAAGCCTTGTAAGACTTTATAGGTTTAAATCAGCACTTTGAATTGGGCTCGGAAACATACAGGCAGCCAATGCAAGCGGGCCAGAGTAGGTCTTATATGCTTCTGGTTCCTGTTATCACTCTGGCCGCTGCATTTTGCACAAGCTTCAGCTTCCAAACCACCTTTAAAGGCAGCCTCACGTAGAGTGCATTGCAGTAATCTAACTTGGAGGTTACCAGAGCATGGACAACTGAAGCCCGGTTATCCCTGTCCAGATAGGGACATAGCTGGGCCACCAACCGAAGTTGGTAGAAGGCACTCCGTGCCACTGAAGCCACCTGAGCCTCAAGTGACAGAGATGGTTCTAGGAGAACCCCGAAGCTACGAACCCGCTCCTTCAAGGGGAATGCAGCCCCATTCAGAACCGGTTGATCTTTAGGCTCACATAGATCTCCCCACAATGTATTTATAAGGGATAGACCAGAACTGAATGGTAGAAGCAAGACCCAACTATAGCTGTGTGAATCAGCAAAGTCTGAGCATGCTGAAGTTCTCTAAATTCCATCTCAAGGCTTGTTCCAACTCAAGTCTGTATCAGAGTGAGAGGTTTTTTCTTTTTCTTTTCACATGAAAATCCATTTGTATTTTTGAATGTATTTTTCAAAATGTCCACATCAGTTGTGTGGTTCTTTAAAATACATGCAGTCTTCTTCATTGATTTGTGTGCATTTTTCAATGGCACACTTTTTTAATGTGTATTTCTGAAATGTATGCATGCAGACTAACATATTTTAGGGGGGTCTGCAAATCAATTTGCAGACCCCCCTATCTATAGACTTTGACTACAGATGGTGGTCTGAGTCTATGTTCAGTCCAGAAGGAGTGAGCTAGGTAAATCCTGATTAAAAACAAAATAAACTGAAATCCCCATACCTTCCTAGCCCTAACACCATTCTTGTTGGGATGGGTGAATCTGTCAGTTTTGTTTTCACCCACATTAGATGTTTTTAAATTTCAAGTTCTTCCTTTCCTGAATATAAAGAACTTTGTAAATCTGATAAATTCCTATTTTTTAAAAAAATGAACGGAAACCAAATTCTCACCCACTTGCACCAGCCAATTTCAATAGGTACAGCTATTCCAAGACTGGGGAGGCCCATAATATACCACCTGCCATTTAGCTGTTAAAGGTATATATAAAGGTATATACAGTAAGTGGGGGGAAAGTGGCAATCCTCCCTCGGCACTGGCTTGGTTGAAGGAATATACCGTGTTTCACGTCCAGGCTTTTAAGAGCAAAGTGCTCGAAGCCCTGGGCCTGGATGGACAGATCTGTTGGTTCCAGTTTCTCCCACATTTGTTTTTTCTTTTCTTTTCTTTAAATCATCAGTTCTTTTTGTTCCAAATATGGAGCATGTTTGTGAAATTTGGCAAATTCTTATCAAAACCGAACTGAAACAAAATTCTCACACAGCCAGGCATTCTCCACTGTCAAGGATTTCCCCTGGCAGAGTGAACACAGGCACAAAACCAGCACTGTAACCATTTTACAGCACTTTTCCCCAACTTAGTACCACCTAGAGGTTTTGCAAGACAACTCCCAGCATTCCTGACCATTGGCCATGCTGGCTGGGGCTGATGGGAGTTGATGTCCATAACATCTAGAGGGTACCAAGTTAGAGAAGGCTGATCTACACATTGGTTGAATTCGGACAACACGATAGTCAATGGTGGGGTAATAATCAACTTTACAGTTGTTCATCTAGGGGGTACTCCCCACACAACATGGTAATAAACAATCAAATGTGGTGTGGATTAGGATCAGCGCTGAGTTGACTATGGCAGCATTCGGACGACACGATAGTCAATACAACTGACAATTGTTTCCAACCCCCCCCCCCCAGTTGCTTAATGTGTCGTCCGAATTCAGCCAGTGTGTGTGTGTGTGTGTGTGTGTGTGTGTGTTTGGCCTGAATTTCTCTGGCGTTCCTTACTTTCCCTGTTTACATTAGGGATATCTGTCACTGGGAAATCTGGCCCTTTTTGGGCTCACCGAATTTCCACAGTGTCCTCAGCTCAGCATGCATTTGTGAACCAAGCCATGTTTGTTTCCAGAAATCCAGGAACTATTTTTTTGTTGTTGTTTAAATTTGCATAAATAGATATTTTGGCAAATTGCAGCCGCATTTTGTGTAATTTGCACAATTTCAGGCCCAATTTGTGCAATTTATAACCAAATTCTAGACAAATGTTTATCTATGCAAATGTTTAAAAAATTATGGAAATTCCACCAGCTGCTTCGACTTGTTGGCAGAACACAGAATGGAGTTCATGGAGGGTTGAGCCAATGAAAGCTCATCAACCTCCACTCTACCCCGAGATTCCTCTGACATCCCTAGTTCTCATGCATGGAAGGGAAATTGCAAGTAGGTAGAAGATAAACTATCAAGTGTTTTTAATGCTGCTGCTCTACATTAATGCTACTCAGTCAAGCAAACATTGCCTGGTTTCTCCCCTAACAGTATCAGTAACTGAGTTAATCAATTGTTGGCTCTCTGTCTGAAGAAACTGAAAGATGGGTAAACACTGAAAACTATTAGAGGCTCAGACACTGTTCGTAAAGAAGACACTGGAGCTCTTAATACCAAACAGCTGGTGCTCCCTCATCTCGTCAGGGTGCCCATAATTATCCACACCTAGCAGGCAATTCAGTGTCATGAACACAGAAAAAAAAATATCTCAGCATGGAATGTTGAAAATGGATGCAGAAAACAGAATCGAGGTCACAATGTCTGCAAGTCAGCCAGGAAGGGTTTATTCTGTTAATGCATAAATAATATGTATCATATCCCACCATGGGCGCATCATATATTACGTGCCCATTTTCCTGTGAATCTGGGAGATGTTCTAGGAAAGGGGTGGGCTGAAGTAGATCTCCAGATGTTGAGAACTGCAACATATGGAGAACTACTTTTTTGCCCACTCTTGCTCACCTAGAGTGAGCTGAGTTTTAGTGAACTTCAAAGAACCTCCTTGCTAATCTGCAACTTTGAGAACTTTCCCACAAGTAGGGCTCACCACTGGCAGGAGTTGTAGCACAGGTTTTTTTTCTGTTTTTCGTAGGGATTTTTTGTTGTTTTTTGTGCTGCCATCGCCAATGGCAACACTTGAACAGCATCAACTGTGTTGGGACGCTATTCTCCCCCCTTATTTTGATCCACTACAATGCAGGTGTGAGGGGGGGGCAGTGTTGTGTCCAGCTCCAGGGAAGAGGTGGACCTAGTGCTGTGCCAAAACTGTCTTCCATTTTCCTGAAAGTCTACCCCCTCCCCCACCGCCCGTGGAAGAGGCTTCCATTGCCCTGCATCATTCTCAGTGTGCTTTGTAATTTATTTTTGTGATGTTTTTGAGTTTACCTCATCACTGTAAGGTGGCTGAGGTGTGTGTGTGTGTGTGATTTCTTTCTATTGCACATTTCTATATTGCTCTGCAGCCTCCCAGGCTACCTGTGCTTCCTGATCTGAAAAAAAAGCCCTTTGAGAGGAATTACCTCATGATACCTTCGCCTGAGCTGAACTGAAGTGTGGGAAGCCAAGAAGGCAACAAACCACAAAATAAAAAGGGCACTTGTCCACACTCCACAGCTACCTCCTCAATAAGGTAAGGACAAGAATCCCAAAAACCAACCCAGGAGAATTTCTCCCTCCCCCACCCCCAATTTTTTTTTACCACTGAATTTCTTTTTGAAAAACATTCCTTTTCTATCATATTGAATGAGAATGGTTGGAGAAAATGTGGGAGACATTTTCGGCAAAGCACTAGTTGTGAAGCACAGTATTAACATTTCTCTTCTCACAGGAAATCTGCTCCAGGTTTCAGTCAGAACCAGTCAGACCTCTAAATGATCTATCCAAGGTGCTTCGCTTTGCAGTTTGGATAGCTTCTGATTGGTTCTGACTAAACCCAGAGCAGATTTACTGTCCCACTGATGTCAGAACCCTGCCACCACCACTATTCCATGCTTTACAATTGATTCTACATTCCTGATACATTAAACCAAATTAACAAAACGGTGCACATGCTTGGCCGCCCATTCCATGACTATATATAACAAAAGAAGAAGAAAGAAAAGATGCTTAAGTGACCATACCTGTTCATGCCCATACCAGTCCAGAAGCTGATGCCAAGCCTGTTACTTTGGGGGTAGTCATTTGGGGGTAGGGGCTGGGTTGGGGGTGGGCTTCAACTCTAAGAGCTGCACCACTGATGCCAAGAGTTGGAGAGAAGGAATGCTTTGCTACCCCAGATTTCACTTCTGAGAATGGAGTTTGGACATTCCCACCCCCCAATCAGCAAATCTTTTTTAAAGATTCCATTTCATTGAAGGAAAGGCATTTCCAACCTGAAAAAAAACTGCCCATTTCATTATGCTGACATTTATTTATACAATACTGAATCTTAAATTATAACTCACTGAAAGGCCAATTCTTTTAGAATGGAGCAAGTATACATGTTTCCATATAGATTTATGCTGTCATTTAGCATCCTGGATTTTCTTAGCATTTCATAGATCCTATTATGGAAAAGAAAACCTGGCATATTGCAGCGTAACATAGCTGCAGCTCATCTCTTTAATTAATGGAGGCTGAAACAGCTTAATGGGTTGAAACTGTTTTTTCTCAGAACCCCTCTACAAGAATTCGGTTTGACGCCTGGTTCTCCGATTATGCGCATCTTTTCGGAAGCGCTTTATGGTAAATGACAGTACGTGGGAGGTAATTGAGCGCACAACTGGTGGCCTTACCAGTTGTTTGAAATGCGCTTTAGAAGTAGTTAATGCGGAGAATCGCTTATTTACAGTCAAAATGCACTTTAACGGGCCGCAGCAAAATAAAACCGCTATTTAATGCGCATTTGATAATGCGCATAATCGAATAGATAACACGCCTCAACTCCCGATTTGTGCTGCGCTCATGTAGAGGTAAAAATTTTAATGAGACTTGAAAGAGCTTTAAACGTCTCATGTAGAGGCAGCCTCAGTCCCTTTACAGCACAGTTCTTAAATCATATGGTCATTCTTTTGTCATTCGTCTGATCAAAATCAATGCAGGTTTGGTATGGACCAAGCTGCAAAAAACAAAACAAAACAAAACCCCAAAAATGATGTGACAATGCATCCTGATGTTGGAGGATGATGCTGGAATCCACATCATTCATTATTTTGTACAAGAACTTTGTACAAGAACCCATATCAATATTTTACTCTCAAGCCTTTTGTTTAAATGGTTGATGGATGATAGTTCTTGACATCTAGTTGTGTGAGATCAGGATCTGCTACCAAAGATGGGGGAAGTAATTTTACACAGATTTGAAGATGTCAGCATTGTGGTTCAGAGCTGCCCCCCAGCCCAGAGTGAGGTGGGCCCAGCCTTTTTCAAACTGACTTAAATTGGGACTTTTAAATCCCTCAGCCTGAATTCTGGGTGTGAATGACAGCCAGCTCTACGTGGGACTTCTCCTGGAGTCAGTTGGAGTCAAAAGCGGGGACATAACTACTTGGGCCCAGTCTACTTGAAGAACTGCTTTCACCTATACCAGCCTGCCCACACACTGAGGACATCAACAGAGTCCTTTCTCACTTGCTGGACACCAAGGGTGCTTAGGCTGATGAGTACGAGGGAGAAGTCTTTTTCAGTAGTGGCCCTACACTCCTGGAATAACTTTCATCGGCACTTCTTTGGGCCCCTTTCTTGCAGGTCTTCAGGAAAGCTCTGACAAATCACCTGTTTTTCCTGGTCTTCCTGTAATGTCTGGGTTGCAGGTTTTATTGGTAAATTCTGATTGTATTGATATGTATCGGTAATCTCTGGAGGTGTTTTTTTTTTTTTTAGTTTTATTGAATAAGTTCTTCTTGATGTATCCATTCTGTGTGTTTTTTCATCCTGTATACTATCTTGAGAGAGTTCCACCTAATATATAGATAGATATAGATAAATAGATGATAGCTAGAAGATAGTCATGATCTCTGACTGAAAATAAGCTCCATGTGGCGCCAGGACTGTGTGGAATTGGCTAGCATTTGCATCTTGTGTTTGTGGAACTCACATTCCTGTCCCTCCCACTGTTCTTCCAGTTCCTTTGCCCTCTGCTGTTTGCTACTACCTCCTCTGCCTCCTCACTGTAAGGATTTTCCCCCCTTTGGGGGGATGTGGGGGAACTACAGGGAGGGTGGTAAAGTGGAGGTGGCAAGGAATTGGGATACTTGAGTGTTTGTACTGAACACCTGAAAAGCCAGTTGAAGTTTGTTGACTGTTGGACTTGAACACTCAAGAATTCAACTGATTGTTCTGGCCAATCAAGCAGATGATTGCCCATCCCTGTCTGTTATGCTTTTCTTTTAGAGAAACTTATGGATTTGAAGTGGGCGAAGTTGGCCAACGATGCAATGATTGGAAGAAAAGAGGACATGAAAAAAGTCCAAACCTAACTTTAAAACTCATGGTCATGGGAAAACTGTACTCAGAGAAGCCACTATGGTGCAATGCATGGAAGGCTGGATTGGAATCAGGAAGATGGAGAACTAAGTTCAAGTCCAAAATTTTACTTAACAGTGGGCCTGTTCAGACAACACACCAAGCTATGGTTAGGACACTAACCATTTTGCAGCTAATGGTTAGTGAGTTTAAACCATGGTGATACGGCCACCATAGTTAGGAATGGTTCACATAAGTTATGGCTCACATGGCACACTAAAGCCATAATGTTTACCTCAAAATGCTTAGCCACTATGGCTTAACGTTTCATCTGAGCAGGGTCAATGAAGTTCAATGTTGATTTTGTTTCAGTCACTCTTTCTCAGCCTAGGATACCTCATAGGATTGTTTTAACAATAAAATCACTGGGGGAGGGGAGAGAAACATGTACATCATTCTGAACTCCTTGGAGGAAGGGCAGGATACAAGCTGAACATACTTCTCCTTTGTTTGATACATTCATAATTCTCTCCTCAAGACGAAACATTTGGTGTAGAGTCGGGATGTGGAAATCAGCAAAACCCAAGCCTGTTCAGGTTCTCCAAGTTCCACCTTGAAACTCAGTCAGACTTGTGTCCATATCAGATTGCAAGCTTTTTTTCCCCTTTTCTTTTCACATATGTTGGGTGCATTCAAAAGTGTGCAATCTTCTCCCATTGATTACACACTTTTACTTTTTTAACAAAAAATACACATGTTAATGCACATTTTTCTAATGTATGAATTTAGATGCATTTGATTGATTTATTACATTTATACTCCAACTTTTTTCCTCCAAAGAACCCAAGGTATGTACATAATCCTCCTCCTCCTTCTCCTCCTCTCCATTTTATCCTCACAACAACAACCCTGTGAGGTAGGTTGGGCTGAGAGTCTGTGACTGGCCCAAAGTCACCCTGTGATTTTCCATGGCAGAGTGGGGACTAGAACCTGGATCTCCTGACTCCCAGTCCAACACTCTAGCCACTACACCACACTGGCTCTCACACTGGTTTGTGGTTTTCCTGCAAACAGCACCCCAAGTTTGCAAATGTGCAAGCTTTGACCATGGATTGCCCTTCTGTTCACATTTGCATTCGGGAGGTCCAAGTGGGATGAATTCTGGTCACAAATGAACTGAAATAAATTACTCATACATCTCTAGTATAGGGACATTGCCTTTTCCAAATTTCTGAAGGCTATATTTGTACTTAGGAAAGTGAAATTTCCTCCTTACTGTTCATTAGTATTTCAACAGATGTGAAGTAAGTAGCTACAAAAAATTCACAAGTATCTTTCTAGCCACCAACACCTCACAGGTTCAAAGCATGTGATTTTTGGTGTTCTATTTTACAACTTTTCTATAAAAAAAAAAAACACTTGAAAATCCTGTTCAGAGGCCCTGCTGTATAATTTCAATCTGGCTCACACAGCTAACCAGGGGTGTGTTTGTGTGTGTGTGTGTGTGTGTGTGTGTATGTGTTTCAAAGCAACAAAAAAGAATAAGGCTAACTCCCATAGCAACATCCAAGCGGTTGTTTTGCATTTTTATAAGTCTTTGGGACTCTCTGAAATTGTCCATTGTCTGAGACTTTCATAAGGGTATATAGGGGATATATATCTAGCGGGATGACTTTTAAAAAAGCAATCATCAGCAGTATGACTATTCCTCTCCACCTTCTTTTATGTATGCAAGTAATATTGAGCTCCATCACACCAGCGGTTTAACTCACTCTCACCATGTCTGGTATCTGGTTTTGCAGCGCGAGACTCACATGATGTCATCCTTGTCCTGCACCCATTTCACCTCTTTTCCTCTGTTTTGCATATTATTTTGGTGTGGGGAAAGTCTGGATTATTTTCCCCAGCAACTTTAATTCGCTCTTAAACCTCCGTGTAGTGCTGTCCTCTTGATTTTTCCTTTGTTGGGTGTGTGTGCTTTAAATGGAAACTTGCTGACAAAAGGGGAGGGCTGGGTGGTTCTCTTCCTCCAGCACACTGTGTCGAACATTGGAATGAACTTTTTACTGCTCCAACCCCACTCTCCTTGCCCGCAGTTCTCACATTTTTAAGATAAAGAGATAAAACTTGGCATCTTGAGAGCTCTCAAGGAGAGCTTTTGGCATGCCAAGTTTGAATTAGGGATGTGTATCGTATCATTAAAATGTTCGATAACGATACACTAAGGTTGTTATCGGACATCCGATTAACAATAACGATACGATAGAAAAACCTCCGATAAATAGCCGATCTGAAAATGTTCAGCCCGATTATATCAGATTATCAGACTGCCATATAAATAAACCTATAACTTCTGTATTTTAAAAGTTAGAGGCGTAAAACTTGGTCACAGTGCTTATGGGGTATGCCTAAGTATGTGTATGAAATTTGAGATCGATCCTTCAAACCCTCGATTTTATATGAATTTATTAATGATCGTTTAAGTTCTGACAGGTCAGAATGACAGCTTGCCATGTGCGTTCATTCATACCTGTCAAAAAGTTGCTGGATCTTTTAAAAAAATCAAATAAAATCGAGGGTTGGACGGATTGATCTCAAATTTCATACACATACTTAGGCATACCCCATAAGCATTGTGACCAAGTTTCAAGCCTGTAACTTTGAAAATACAGAAGTTACAGGCATTTTCTCTAAAAACAAAAATTCAGCTCTATAGGGCACAATGGGGCTGCAAATTAAATAGCAGATTTCCAATAATTATCGTGCAGACGATATGATTAACCTACGATATTATCGGAGACGATGAATTTTTTGTACCGAAATTATGATAACAATAAAATACGATATTTTCAGGCGTGCACATCCCTAGATTGAATTAGATTGGTTCATCCCTTGATTTTTTATGATTTTTTAAATTCCCCCCTTTAACCCTTTTTCTGATAGTCCACCAGTGCGATCTTCCACCTGTTTGCCTTTGTGAAGAATCGATTTTCCTTTACTTTGATAATGTGAAGCTGTGCATCTCCAGTTCATAAAATAGAGATCTGCTGGCTCCCTTACTCAATAGTAAATCCCATTGATTTCAACTGCATTTACATCCAAGTCATACTAAACTTAACTTGTGACAACTGCTGTTCTTTGAGTGTCTCTTGTTCCAATCATACCCATGTGAGTCTGCACATGCAGTTCGCTATTTCATGTGTAGGCAGAAAGTAGATCTTTCTGCTTTGGACTTCCACTCCCAGCATACCTGACCACTGACCATACTGGCTGGGGCTTCTAGGAATTGAAGTCCAAAACATCTAGTATGTACCTTCTGCCCACTCCTGCAATATTTGACATGTGCGGGTGCAGATCTCAAGTGCAGAATAGCACAGTGACTACAATGGAGACCTCCACTTTTCTTTTGAATTCTCTTTTATGCAATATCTGTGGTCAATTTTACGGCCAGAAATTTTACTTGTCTGATCAAAACTCTCAGATTTTCCTCAAAGTCCTCACACACGCACACACCCAAGGAGGAAACCCACATTTGCATCAGATACTACTTTAGTCAAGCTTTGGGTGGCAAATCTAACTACAATGTGCTGGTTGTCGCACACTGCCAGTGATGGTGTCAAAAGGCTCCAACTGCCTTCTGAGGGTTTTGCTTTTGCTTTGACAATGCCTCACTGCTCTGGGTGAAGTTTAAGCAGCCCATTAGTTTTAATCCAAACCAATTGAGAAAGAGCTTTGTTTATTCTGCACCAGCCTTCTTCCTCTTCTCTATTTCAACTGTGCATAGAACAATGCCTCCATGTGCTATGTGCCCAGGGGCTGTGAGTCATGCTTGTTTTAGAAGACTGCGCTAAATAAGTGTCAATCATGCCTGCTGAAAGACAAGACTTTAGAAGGCATTGTTCAAATTTATGAAGACTGAAATGGAAATAAATTCAGAGAGAAATACAAATGCAGATTGTTCGCCATTTGTCACTTTATCAAAGACATCGGGGTAGATCATTGTCTGAACAGAGACCTCCAAAGTGGCACTGTGTTCTGCATTATTTGCATGTAACGAGATGTGCAGGATGTGGGGAGCGGGGAGAGATTGGACTGTTTCAGAATCTAAATATGCATAGTCAGTGGTGGAGTGGAGCCAGGACTCACAGGGGTACAGCACTGGCAATTTTTTATTAGCAGGGACACTGATGTCATCTGCCTCCTCCTTCAGAATTCCCTATTTCCTCTGAACCTAGCTACAATTCTCACAATAGCTGGGGGCAGTGTGTGTGTGCGAATTTTCTCGGCCGCAATATATTGTTATGGGTTGAAATGCAAGGTATTTGGGGGATGGCTTGTTCTGGAATGGGCAATTAAGTAAATCATCATCATCATCATCACAACTAATAAAAAGTCTCATTCTCTTTACAGGGAACTCACTCCATTATCTTTCCAAAAGACTTTCTCCTGCTGGAGATACAATTTCTAGAACTGGTTTGTTGCTATGGGTCCACACTGCTGCCTATATTTTTGGACTTTCCTTGGAGGTGTAGCCATGGGGACTGTCATGAGGAGCGCTTGCACTTCAAAATTTACCACTACACCTCTGTGCATAGTCTTACTTTTCAGAGATACTGAGTAGCATTTGCTAGGTATGTATTCTCTGAAATGTATAGTGCTATCATTATTTTTTTATTGCATTGTATTTTACCATATGTATTGTTATAGTCCTCAATAGCAAGAGCTCTCTGGATGCTTCACAAAAAATACAAAACTTAATATAAAATGCTTTAATATACAAAATGTTAAACAAATTAATCAGCTAAAACAGTTACCATGACATACTGAGACCCAATAAAACAACAGATATTAAAATCCCATCATATGCCATCAAATGCCTGGGAGTCGAGGACAAACTTCATCTGGCACTGAAAAGATCACAATGTTAGTGCCAGGTGGACCTCAGTGGGGAGATCATTCCACAGTTAGGGGGTACTACTGAAAAGGCCCTCTCCCAGAATTGGTGTTATATATTTAAACCTTCTTGTCCCTGCAATCAATCTGGCTGTTGTATTTTGCACAGGCTGCAAGCTTCCAAACCAAGTGCAGTCCCATGCAGAGCACCTTGCAGTAATCTAATTTGGAGGATACCAGTGCATAGACTACTGAAGCCAGGTCATCTCTGGCTAGATAGGGGCATAGCTACACCACCAGCCAAACTGGTAGAACACACTCCATGCCACTGAGGTCGCCTGAGACTCAAGTGACAATGATGGATCCAGGAGAACCTCCAAGCAATTCACTTATCTTTCATGGGGAGGGCAACCCCATTCAGAACAGGTTAAACACTCCCCAACTGGTCAGGAGAGGGTGCTACAGCAAGGCATCTTTTTAAGGACAAAGGAGTCATGGTTCAGTGCTAAGGCACATGCTTTGCATGCATACGTATCTCAGGTTTCTCCAATGGCATAATGATCTCCCATGGCAAGATGAGGTAAGGCTGATATCTTAGAGAACGAACCAGAGTAGTCTTTACTAGTCTAGACAAACCAATGGTCTGACTCAGTATATATCTCTTTGCCACAGCATTTTTTGTAAACTGCCCAGAGAGCTTCGGCTATTGGGTGGTATAGATATGCAATAAATGCATAGATAAATAAATTCCAGTGCAAAGCATGTGAAACAGAAGGCCATCACTAACTTGCATATTTTGTCTGCATGCTATTTACATAATTTGTAGAGTATTATATACATTGTGTTAATAATTTATCTAATTTTAATTAAATAGGTTTTTTAAAAATATATATAGACTTATTTATTTGGAATAGCAGTAAGGCACACAGATTGGTCCCTATTTTCCTGCATTCTACCCATAAGAACATAGCCTGGATTACAGGTGTGTGCAGCCTTTCTTTAAAGGATATAATCCCTTATGTCATTATCTCTTTTCTGATATTTCCAATTATTCAGCTCCATTTCATCATTCTATTGAAAATACTCTTTCGCCTCATGTCCAAGGGGGTCATATCTGTGAGCACCGGGTGACATCACACTGCGATGATAAATGGGGATAATTAATAATGAAAAGTGGCATCTCTTTAGCACCATAGCGCTTTGTGGATGTGAGAGATCACGTACGATATTATCAACATGCCATCGCTTGGATGATGTATGGGTGTGAAGCATCTGCAAAGAGTCCTCCCCTTGCTGATGTATAGCTCATGCCATCTCTGGGGTAGCGGGAACAAATTAGAAAAACAAGATTCACATGAGTGTGAAACAGAAAAAACAGAACTCTTCTATTTTGAATGTGGTGGAGGCAGTGGGGAGAGACGGTAATTCAAAACTGATATGTTGCAGTGCTGTTAAGGCAGCTAAACATTTGTATAGAGCTTTAGAAATCTCATAAATATTTACATTTTTATTCTGTAGAGAGGATCTTTATGTTGCTAAAGTCCTTTCTTGAAGAAGGTCCAAAGTTCAGTTTGAAATACTTGGCTGATAATCTAATCATATTTCACGGAGATTTTTTTTAACTATACAACTCACACATTAGCCACAAGAGAATTGCTCTTCGAAGTGATCTCAATATATCGAGGGAGCTGTCTGGAAACATCCCACCTGCAAATCTCTCGGGCTGAATTTCAATATATTCTGCCTATTTTCTTCCAGGAGAACGTGGGCCCCTTCACTCATGTGGGAGGACAGTTTAGAAACATCTAGTCCCCATGTGTCCTATGTTATCGGCTGAAAAGTAGCCCTCTCCTCACCTCCGGTTTTATTTTCGGAGTTTTAAAGAAATAAATGAGTAAAGCACAGGCAACTTTGTGCATACATTGGAACTGCAGAACTGCCCATTAAATCATTGGTTTGGAAATACTCACACTTGTTTTGTTGGTCTTATAAATGACAGGAAATGCAAGTTTCTGAAAGGGGCAGGTCATGCCTTCCAGAAAGCAGCATTCATGGTTATTTGGGGGCATGTCCACAAAAGTGCTACATTACCACCACCAGTAGTAGAGGCGGTGTTTGCGCCAATGCCGGCACTGGCCCCTACCAGCACTGGGATCAGCAGTAGGGTACCATATTATCCTACCTCTGGTCTCCTCCGGAGTTTTGGATGTCAATTCCCATTATCCTTGACTATTGGCCATGGTGAAAGGGGCTGTTGGGATTTAGAGTCCCAAACCTCTATTCACCTAGTATCTAGCGATCAGCTCACTGGACAGGTAAGACAGGATTCACCCAATGATGACTCATGGAAAAAGGGGCACCTTGTTCCAATGCAGGTGAGCAGTCCACCCTTGCTCTCCAAGTAATGTGAAGGTGGACAGGCCAAAGAGGTGGGGGATCAAGCAGAGATGCACTGTGTAACCTTAGGAAAGTGAGATGTGGTTGAGTTTGCCATGTTTCTCCATGGTTTAAGCCATCTTCTCAGAGTCTTCAGGACTCTTCAGCTAAATCTCAGGGTGAGCCTCTATGTGTATACAGTTGTATGTGCATAGGGGCCTTTGTTGTGCATTCAACTGATCAATAATAGGTCATAAGGAGCAAACCTCAGGGGCTCTCCCTCCATCCCTGCTCACTGTGGGAGGCAAGGAACACATCAACAGAGTAAGACTCATGTTCAGATGAAGGAAAGATGTCCTTGTCCTTCACATCCTTCAGAAGGCAACCCTTTAGGAAGTACAAACACTGAGTTAATCTCATCCTTGCCTTTAATTCTGTTCAGAACCATTAACTAAGGAGGCACTTGATTCTTAAGTACTAGTGTAAAGTTCATGTTGCCATGGGTGCTCCTTTCCTGCTCTGCTCCTTTCCTGCTTTTTTGCCCCTCAATCCACTCACCACAAAGGAGCTCATGAATAATGGAAATGTGTCTTATGCATAGTGAACACCTTCCGTAATTTGCATGCATCATGGCCCCTCCCTTCCTTGCATGCCTCGATAGGCCACCTCCATCCCCTTTCCCTTCCCTGCTGGCGGCAACAGCCTAATCACACAGCTGCATCTGGGGCCCACCTAATTAATTATTATTAAATCTTGAGCTTTGAACTTTTTTGAACATTCAAGTTTTTCTGCATGTCTGCACTAGGCTTTACTTTAAAAATTGGTCTGGTAGTTCTGGAGCAATGAGTCTTTCACTACCATATTCTTATGTAAGAGTTCCTGACTGACAACATTTCCACATTTATTGGTTCCCTTTTCACACATGTATCTGGTATTCCAAGAGACACCAAACCTCTCTCTCCTTGGTTGTTCTTTCTCTCTCTGTGTTTTCCACATGGGATTGGTTGCTCAGCTAGCAGTTTTCAATCTCCAGGGAAGCTGTTTTCATCCTTGAAGGTCAAAGGCTCCACATGTGGTAGTTGAAAATGAAAATTCTTTGACGGGTTCTGCATTTTGTGGTGCTCCATTTATGCTACACCCTTCCCCTATAAATGACAAACTTTAAGCCACATCCTTTTCATCAAACAGCCATAAAGCACACAGGCAGATACTGGTGAAGGTTCCCTACAGGGGAATCTCTAGAAAGTTTAACTATCAATCAGCCAATAAAAGAAAAACAGGCAGAAATGGTTTTTGTTTTCATTTACATTTATTTATATATGTATAAGTTAGGGATGTGCACTGGATCGGACCCGATCCACGATCCGAGTCCGGTCCAGTGGGAAATCGGATAAATTATCCGATTTCCGATCCCGCAGCTGGATCGGCCGATCCAATCCGAACCGGTCCGAAAAAGCTCCGAACCGGTTCGGCGGATCGGCGGATCGGCGGGCGCCCACTGGCGCCCACCGCCGCTTCCATTGGCGGGCGCCAGCGGGCGCCCGCCGATGAAAGTGGACAGCAGGGGGGGGAGGAGGGGGGCACTTACCTTCTCGGCCCGGTGGCTCCCGTCCGGCGCCGGCGCCTACTACTACTAGCAGGCTCCGCGGCCTGCTCTAGGGTGGCGCGCCGGGTGATGTCATCACCCGGCGCGCTACTCTAGAGCAGGCCGTGGAGCCTGCTGGTAGTAGTAGGCGCCGGCGCCGGACGGGAGCCACCGGGCCGGGAAGGTAAGGAGGGGGTGCGTGGAGGGGAGGAGGGGGCGCGCGGAGGGGGGAGGGGGGAGGGGGGCCCTTACCTGCCCGGCCCGGTGGCTCCCGTCCGGCGCCGGCGCCTACTACTCCCAGCAGGCTCCGCGGCCTGCTCTAGGGTGGCGCGCCGGGTGATGTCATCACCCGGCGCGCTACTCTAGAGCAGGCCGCGGAGCCTGCTGGAAGTAGTAGGCGCCGGCGCCGGACGGGAGCCGCCGGGCCGGGAAGGTAAGGAGGGGGTGCGTGGAGGGGAGGAGGGGGCGCGCGGAGGGGGGAGGGGGGAGGGGGGCCCTTACCTGCCCGGCCCGGCGGCTCCCGTCCGGCGCCGGCGCCTACTACTCCCAGCAGGCTCCGCGGCCTGCTCTAGGGTGGCGCGCCGGGTGATGACATCACCCGGCGCGCTACTCTAGAGCAGGCCGCGGAGCCTGCTGGAAGTAGTAGGCGCCGGCGCCGGACGGGAGCCGCCGGGCCGGGAAGGTAAGGAGGGGGTGCGTGGAGGGGAGGAGGGGGCGCGCGGAGGGGGGAGGGGGGCCCTTACCTGCCCGGCCCGGCGGCTCCCGTCTGGCGCCGGCGCCTACTACTCCCAGCAGGCTCCGCGGCCTGCTCTAGGGTGGCGCGCCGGGTGATGTCATCACCCGGCGCGCTACTCTAGAGCAGGCCACGGAGCCTGCTGGAAGTAGTAGGCGCCGGCGCCGGACGGGAGCCGCCGGGCCGGGAAGGTAAGGAGGGGGTGCGTGGAGGGGAGGAGGGGGCGTGCGGAGGGGGGAGGGGGGAGGGGGGCCCTTACCTGCCCGGCCCGGCGGCTCCCGTCCGGCGCCGGCGCCTACTACTCCCAGCAGGCTCCGCGGCCTGCTCCAGGGTGGCGCGCCGGGTGATGTCATCACCCGGCGCGCTACTCGAGAGTAGGCCGCGGAGCCCGCTGGTAGTAGCCGCCGGCGCCGGACGGGCCGAGAAGGTAAGCAGTGGCGGGGAAGGGGGCTTACCCCCCCCCCGGAGCCGTCCGCTTCTATCCGCTGGCGCCCGCGGGCGCCAGCGGATGGAAGCGGGCGGCCCCAGGGGGGGTAGGGAGCGCGGGGGAGGGGGTTTACCTGCTGGGGCCGTCCACAGCGGACGGCCCCGGGGGGGGAGGGAGTTAGGCCCCCCCTTACCCACCCGCCGCCATTTTTTCCTCATAGACTTGCATTGCAATGCAAGTCTATGGGGAAAAAAATGGCGGCCGATCCAAAAATGTACGATTTTTGGGTCGGGATCGGACTCGATCCGGTCCGGGGGGCCTCCGATTTTGTCCGAACCGGTCCGGGACAAAATTGGAGGTCCCGATCCGGGTCCCGATCCGATCCGGGGGGTCCGTGCACACCCCTAGTATAAGTCACCTTTTGACCCAAATTGGGCACCCAAGGCAACTCATAATTAACGCTTAAAAACAATTTATTTCAGATAGGCCAGACTTGTGCTTTTAACTCCCCCCAAGTAACCCTTAATCTGCCAAATACTGTATGCAATAATGAGAGAGTGTTTTGTTTTTTAAAAAAATAAAAATAAAAATACTACTTTGTATGTAACATGTGCCTCTTAAGTAATGAATTTATCACTATTTACTGGTTCTGGTTTAAAATCTCCTTTCAGCCTCCTTAGGGAGGGCTCATAGCTTTGTATGCAGAAGGTCCCAGGTTCAGTCCTGGTATCTCAGGTTAAAAAGGTTCAGGTAGCAGATGACACAAAAGATCTCTGTTTGAAACACCATCAGAGCTGAAAATACTGGACCGAAAGGACAAATAGTACAACATGTTATAACCATAAGACCGTTTCCTGTGTTGCAAAAAAAGAAAGAAAGGCCTTTCACTTGTCTTCAGTTACACAGAGATAGCAAATAACCTGACTAAAGGGACACAGAGGGTCAAACTGCATATGACGTTAATTGTGTCGCGTGTAGTTGTGGGTTATTTGTTTTTTTTACTGTAGACATGGGCCAGACATGGGTCTGATTTGGATCAGTACCATTGTGCACTGGAAGGGGAGGATTAAGCCCCCACTGCACTGTTTGCTGAATTTCACCCCACCCCCACACTAGGATTAAAAAAAGGAAAATGTCTCCATGGTAGGGATACTGCACTTGATCTAGGTGCACTTGATCAGCTTAGTTTGGTTTTAATCAGGGATTTATCCAGTTCACACTTTCCAGAATGAATACAGACTCAGAGGCAATGTGTAGTCAAAGTCTGTACATTTCTAAGTTTGCAATGTGATTTGTGGAACGCCCCCCCCCCCCCAATGTGTTTGACTTCTGAAAAATGTACACAAATACACTCTAATCAAATTGATGCATACATTTAGGAAAATACATGCAGAAATTATGGTCAGATTTTCCTGCGAAAAGGAAAAAAACTAGGGGTGTGCATGGACACCCCCGGATTGGATCGGGACCTCCAATTTTGTCCCGGATCAGATCGGACAAAATCGGAGCCCCCCCCCCCAACCAGATAGGGCCCGATCCAAAAATCAGACATCCGATTTTTGGATCGACCGCCATTTTTGTTTTCCCCATAGACTTGCATTGGGGGAAAGAAAGCATTCCCCCAATGCAAGTCTATGGGGAAAACAAAAATGGCGGTGGGTGGGTGAGGGGGGCCTAACTCCCTCCTCCCCACTTGCGGTTCTTACCTCCCGGGGCCATCCGCTGTGGATGGCCCTGCAGGTAAGCTCCCCCCCTCTCCTTGCTTACCTGCCGGGACCGTCCACTCCCCTCCACCGCTGGCCGCTACTGAAAGCAGGCTTCGCGGCCTGCTCCTGAGTAGCGCGCTAGGTGATGACATCACCTGGCACACTACCAAGGGGCAGGCCGCGAAACCTGCTTGCAGTAGCAGCCAGTAGCGGAGGGGAGCGGATGTCCCTGGGAGGTAAGCCCCCTCCTCCATTGTCCGCTGCCATCGGCGGGCACCCACTGGCGCCCGTGGATGGAAGCGGACAGCCCCACCAGGGAAGGCCCCCCCGCTGTCTGCTTCCATTGGCGGGCGCCCACTGGTGCCCGCCAATTGAAGCGGCAGCGGGCACCAGCAGGCACCCGCCGATCTTCCAATCCATTCTGATCTGGATCGGGTCCTTTCTGGATCAGATCGGATTGGATTGAACGATCCAGCAGGGTGATCAGAAATCGGATAATTGTATCCAATTTCCCCTGGATCGGATCCAGATTGTGGATTGGACCTGATCCAGTGCACACCCCTAGAAAAATCCCTGAAAGTAGCTTGCAATCGGATATGGACTCAATCTGAAGCTAGCTTCAAGATGGAATTTGTAGAAGTGAGCTTAAATTTTGCTGAATCGTACAGCCCTACTTCATTTGCATCACTGGAGGCATTTTTCCTTCTTTTTTTAAGCTTCCACATGCAGCGGGGTTTCAGAAAAGAAACAGTTTGAGGGTGGAGGTTTAATCCTTCCCTCCCAGGGCCTGGTGGCCCTAATTTGAAGCAAATCCATGTGTACTTACACTAGAGTGAAGAAAAAAAGGTTCAGTTACATGCTACACAGTTTGACAGTTGTATAGAAAAGGGAATTTCAGCAGGTGTCATTTGAATTGCATGCAGAATCTGGTGAAATTCCCTCTTCATCACAACAGTTAAAGCATCAGGAGCCCTGCCCTAGTGACCAGATACAAAAGAGAGAAGGGCTCCTGCAGCTTTAACTGTTGTGATGAAGAGGGAATTTCATCAGGTGCTGCATGCATACAAATGACACCTGCTGAAATTCCCTTTTCTAAACAACTGTTAAAGATACAGGAGCCCTGACCTCCTTAGTCACCCTAGCTTAGCAGAATGTTTAGTTTGTCACACACACACACACACCAAGGTGTTGGAAGGGTATTACCATATATTCCCAGAGACTTGCAATTCTTTGTTGGTATTTAATTAATTCCAGGGTTCAGTCTCACACTGAAGGGCCATTCCAGAGCTAATCTCTGGTATTAAGTCTTGTATATGCTACATGTGAAAAAGTATCACTAGGTAACATCTGAACTGCTCAGCAGTGCTGGCAGATGGAAGAGAAATGAAGATGAATTTAAATCAGCTTCAGAAAAAAAATTCAATTAGGGATTTACAATAGCAAATGAACATATTGAGGTCACAGGAAATGAGTGTGTTTTCATCAGTCTACTCTAGATAAATTTATAATTTATACCTCTCTGATCAATCACTCCAGGTATACTTTTTGACTAACAAAAACACATTTCTACAACTAATTTATTTCCATGTTTACATCTGGGATGTAATGTTTAAAGTGCCATTTGAATTGATAGTTCAGACTGCATGGAGAGATTATGAAAAAAGTATAGGGAGAAAAATGAGAAGGGAAAAAGCAAGTAATTTTCTTCCTTTAATCCTACTATGAATGACTTAACGTGTTATAACAAACTGGAAATCATGACACGTTATACAATATGTTTCCAACTATCGCAGCATTTCAGTGCATATTGGTTTTTGTTTTATTAATTTCATTTTCAGAAACCATGGTGAGTCCTGAAACATTACTACTCTCAATTTACAGATGAGGGCAAGAAGGTAGTTTCCCCAAAGTGATGACACACCTTCATTAATGAAGACACACTTCAGCCCCTCTCTTGGCATATTAGTGGGCTCTGGCACACAGTTTGGGTATCACAGGTAAATAAGAGTCATACAAGGCTGTTACAGGTGACTAATTCTTGCTCATACAGCCATTGAATGAGATGTGGCAACCCCAGTAAAAGTATTTTTTCCTTAGAATATCTCATCAGGTACTTCATGATAACTTGCTTCTCAGATTTGGCTTTAATTCAGAGAGAATCACATACAACAAAAATATGCATATGACAAATAATAGAGGGGGAAATAAGTCTGCCCAGCTGATGCTGATAAAATATAAGAGATATTCACATCCACACATTAGAAGGTAGATAAGATACAACACTGGGATAGTACATCCTCAGTTCCACTGCTAAGATGATAGTGATTGGGGTACATGCAATTTCGAAGGTGCATGCACACCCAATCACTGCTCATCTGCTCTTTTCTCAAGCAATAGTGGCATTCGGTACTAGCTATCATAGCAGTACTAGCAGGAGTGCTAGCAGGATGCAGAGACTTCCAAAACAGGAGAAGTATAGATAATATAAGGATTAAAGTATATGAAGAGAAAGACCAAGAACAATAATTGTTAGGGGAAGAAGCGCTCCCTTTGCACTCACAGCAGAGTAAGCGTGTTTCCAGAGAGGTCCAGTTAGTAAAAATACTCACACTCCAGTGGTTAGTGTATAATACAAGTCCTTTACTGTGATTCCAATAAATATATATACAGCAAACTGGTTCATCCAAATAACACAGGTTCCAGGAAGATTTTTTACATAGCATATCCGTCCAACCTCATATTTCTCATACCACCAGTCTTCTCCTCCACATAATCATCAGCCTAACAACAGCCATTCAAATATCTCCAGTTTATATACACTAGGCTGCACAGTGACTAAGCACTCAATCAATTAAGAAAACTTCTAGAAAGAATCCCACTATCTCACTGACCTTTTTAACAGTGAATAGAAAAAAACTATTCTCTGAGTTAATTGACTTTGGGTGCTCTAGCCATTCCTCTGGACACTCTGAAAACTGTCCAGTCCTTTATTCATCTTAATAGAAATTTCTCCCTGACAATAATATAGTTATTGGGGTTTAAAAAAAAGTAGAAGGGGTTTAAAGTACAAGCTTTTATATGCTTTTAGAAACAAATAATATGTGAGATATTAAAGGTTTTAAAAGATCTCTTCACCAAATAAAAAATAATCTACCCCCTCATCCTCTACCACAAACAAACCCTATCATTTTGTTTAGGGACTGAGAAATCTCAAAAGTCCAAATTTCCCACCACTGCAGACATTTTCATCTCGTTTTCCTAGCTGATAGATACATGAGGAGAGTGACAGATGGCCCATCCTGGCAGAATTACAAACAAAAGCAAAATCCGTATTTTTTTGCAATATTTTCAATTTTAAAGAAGGTTTTAAAGCTTTAATTACCTGTGGTGTGTGTGTCAGAGAGAGAGAGAGAGAGAGACAGACAGAGAAAGAGAGAGAATGGTGGTGGGAATGGGGGGCAGGGAGGGAGGAAAAAATAACCTAACTAAGACATTCAAGTATTACTAAACCATAACTAAGTTCCGGTAATTTGCCACAAAAGAACTATTTTTCCCCTGGTTTAGCTGGAAATTCTTCTTAGTGACTCTATTCATGGATGGTACTGCTACATATGTCATACTATGAGATTCTAAGTGATAAGCTTTGGGGTAAAATATAGAACCTATGTTCTATATTTGTACACTATATAACTAGTGTACAAATGGCCTCTATTCTCCACCCTATTTGTGGGCAGGAAAATGTGGGTATATGAGGGGGGATCCACATGGATCTTTCAGAGACTTATTACACACTGGCCCTAAGGATGCTGCACATCCAACAGAGGCCTGCTGTGATATGTTTGCAAGGCATTTCCAAGATAAAATATCTTGCATCCAGATTCCAGCATTATAGCAGGTGAATCAGGTGATATATCCAGAATACAGTATTGTCCAGTTTTGTTGGATGAGTTTCAGTTGGTACAGCTCAAGGACATTGACAAGGTGCTTGAACAGGTTGATGCAACCACTTCCATATTGGATCCTTGCCTCACTTGGTTTATACAAACTGGCAAGGAGAGAACAGGGTGATTAATGCCTCTTTGTGAGTGAGGGTGGTCCCAGGCTACCTGAAAGGGGTGGCAGTGAGACCACTCCTCTCTGAACTTGTAAGTTCTCACCAAATTTTGATAAGAGGAAAATGTTCATTTCCTGAGCAAGGTCCTTTAGCGGGTACTCTTGGATGAAATTGATTACCCAGATCCATTTCAGCCGGAGTTCAGGCCAGGTTTTGCCACCCTATATGTCACCCTAAATGATGACCTATGTCAGGAGAGAGACAGGGGGAGTGTGATGCTGTTGATTCTCCTTGATCTTTTGGTAGCTTTTGATGCCATCAACCATGGTATCCTCCTGGGGCAATTGACTTAGTCGGATATGGAATGTACTGCGTTGTAGTGGTTTTGCTCCTACTTGGATGGTCAGCATCCAGAAAGTGGTGCTTAGGAGATATTGCTCAGCCTCATGGATTATCCAGTACAGAGTCCCACGGGGGGGGGGGGTCATTCTGTCCACCATACTGTTTAACATCTACATGAAGTCACTGAATGGAGTCATGAGATTTGGATGGCATTGTCATGGTATGCTGACATGCAGCTCTTTTTCACTTTTTCATCTTCATCAGGGGAGACTATGGATGTGCTAGATCAGTGCCTGACTGTGACTAAGGACTGAATTAGGGCTAATAAACTTAAGCTCAATCCAGACTAGACTGAGATGCTACTATAATGGTTAGTTCTTCTGACGGGATGAAGGATGTTGTGCCTCATGGCAGGCATCTGGAGCGTCACAGGATTGGTGAGCATTCACAGGCACTGTTTCGATGATTGCTAATGCCTGAGGGCCCCCAGCTGTGAGTTTTACGGCCTCAGCTGCAGGGATAAGGGTTACCTTTAAGGCCAACCTTCCTCACCTACTCGGAGCTGTACGGCGCAAGGAGAGGTTGACATCGGAAGGCCTTCCTACCCCATAAGGGGCAGTCCGGGTTGTGGCGAACTGGGAAGCACCACTTCGCAGACGGTGAATGTCTCGCCCTGAAATATTTAGGATGTCCGCATAGGTTAGCCCACTCTGCAGATCTTTAATAAAATGGTCCTATTTAAAATCCACTTCTGTGTGTTGCCTTGTTATTTCTCCACCCTCCATTACCCAAAATGTGTTCTGCATGAGACTGCACTTGAAGATGGTTTGAAAGCCGCAGCTTGTGCAAAATGCCAAGGCCAGATTGTTTGCAGAGACCAGAAGGTCTGAGCATATAACAGCAATTGCAGGGAGATGGTCTTTTCCCTGGTAGCCCTGCAATTATGGAAACTTCTCCTCACTGAGGTCAGCCTGGAACCAACATTGCCATCTTTCTGTCATCAGGTTAAGACTGTTCTAAACGCTCAGGCTTTTGACAGCATATGATAAGGTTTCTAACCAGCTCTGGAATTTTTATAGTTTAGTGTAAATTGTATGTAAATTGTTTCTATATTATTTTTTATATTGGATTTTTAAGGTTTTAATTTTTGTACAGTGACCAGAGGCTTTGACTATTATGTGGTATAGGTGTATTATTATTATTATTACCATTCATGAAGTGCAACATAGGTGTGCTATACCAGAAATACCTGTAGAGGAAGGCACAAATTTAATAAAACATGATCTGATCAAAGCAACTGAGAGTACTTTTTAATCTACTAAATATTCTCAGTGATATAGGACAAATAGACATGCAAAGCTTGATTTTAAGGAGAATACAGAGTGCAGGTGGCTATGAAAGGATTAAGGCGAGGTAGAGCCTTTGTACTTTCCTCTTTGTTTCAGTAAATTGATTCAATTTTCGAACTCAATGAATGGTTTTACATGGAAATCTATGGGGGGAGGCAAGGAAGGGACAAATAAATTACTGTTAGAGAATTCTGCCAGTGACTTTCATATATCCATATATATATATATATATATAGTGAGCAAATCAAACATACACAGCACTCACCTGCATAAAACATTTAGGTTCCATGTGCTAAAATGAATTCTGGCTCTCTATGGAGTTGATTGTAAGGAAAATCTATGTATTAGCCATTGTTTCAGCAGGTATGCAGTAACACGTGCAATCATGTCACAATTTAGGCACAATTATTATTGGAGCCACAGTAGTGTCTGCAATAGATAAGATGATCAGAAAATAAGGATTCTGTAAGATTAAATGGAAATCAGGGAGTGAATTGCTATAACCATAATAAAATCGAAAAGGTTTCAGCAATCATCCTGAAAATTGCCCAGGCTATTTTACATAACCTGAAAATGCCTATTCTACATAACCTGAAAATTTCAGGAAGATTGGGAACAAATTGAGATAGAAAGGGCTGTTAACAGAAAAAAGAAAAGAAAAATGGCAACCATTTGTGTCCATCTCTTGTAAAGACACTGCAGCCTCCAAGTTTTAACAATTGCCGTTTTCTTATTCCCTTTCTACTGTAGTTGGTGGAATGGGATTTCTTTTTTTAAGGCTCAATTTAGTTATTTTTAAATATTTTTATTTGCTAATAAAAGCCTATGGAAGTTCATAACGCGGCACTCCAAATGTTGATGGTGGGGAAGGGAGTGGAAGAACTGCCATGTGGAGTAAAAGCAGCAGCAAATTTCTGGGATGTGTGTGTGTGTGTGTGTGTGTTTACGCACATAGACAATCAATCCCCTCAGCATGACTTCTGTTTACTGGTCTGCACTCCTGTCTGTTCCCTTCTTCCTCTGCTCTCTCTTAATCATTAGTGTTACTAAGGTCCTTTTGAGGTTAATGTGCTGGGAACAGAAGGCTTAGAAGGAAGCTATGGAATTGAATGGGAGTGTAACTTTGGTTCATAAGCAGGTCTGTCTTTCATTGAGGGCAGAGAGTTTTGCTGCCTGAGGTCCCAGGTACTCCATCCTCCCAATCTGGATTTGGGTCTGAAAGACCCAGGAAAAGTGTGGGTACATGGTGGATAAATTGTAAGCAAGCACAATTTGTGACATTGCACAACATAATAACTGATCACAGGGCACATCAGATAAGGCACCAGCCTTAGCTTCCAATTTCCTGGCTTTGTGGAGTTTGGACCAAGATAAGAAAGCTTTATTCTTCTGGTCTTTTAAACTGGCAGGTTTTTGATGAATGCATATTGACACCGGAGTGCAGAACCTATAGCCTGGAAGCCTAATCTGACCTCCATAGCTTCCCAATCCTGACTGTGGAGCCTTCTTGGGTTCATTTAGGGTGCGGAAGTGGGACCATATATATGCAAAATCTGTGAAATTCCACTGACCTATGATCCTCTTTCACATAAAAACTTCATTTGTATATGATATCCCATAGCAGGAACATCCTTGGTCCTATCCTCTATTCCTGTGATGTAAAAACTGGGCAAAGTTTTCCTGTGTGAATCACATAGGACAGAACTCTGTCCTACATGTCTCTAAAGCTCCTCCAGCCTCATGCTAAGTAGAGAACAGGATTGCCCTGTTAGTCCACAGAAAGGCAACAACTACACCAGCCTTTTATCCTGGGGTCATCCCTAGGTCATCCCTGTGCATCCATATGATGCACAAGGGATCCTGGGATCAACCAGGGGTGACCTAGGGATGACCCCGGGATAATGGAAAATTGAGATATCCTGGTTTTTCTGTGGTCCTAGGACCATCTCAAGGACCGCAGCTGGTGTGCCATTTACTCCCAAGGCCTGAAACAGGCATGGAGCTACGTGGGATGGCTCGGTCCCCATGGGGTGGGGGGCAGCAATGTCACCATCCCCAGGATGGCAAGAGGATGGTTAGGGCATGTTGTTGGGTTTTTTTGTTTTTTGTTTTTACTTTTGTTGGTGGATCAGGGCTGCGCGGCTCCTCTTCTTTTTAAAAAAATGGCAGCCTCAACATCCCTCTTCCCTCCCAGGATGTCACGCTAGCATCTAGACCATGGGGGAAGATTGCGGAAGATTGCGCCCTGATCCTATGCTTTGCTCCTCTGCAATGCTCAGTAAAGTCTGGAATATATAACAAACCATTCTATCTGCACACCATTGCAGAGCATATCTGTTATTAGTTTTGTCTCCCAAGATGAGTTTTTGGACAGGAAGGAGCATAACAAAACAAAACATGCATGGTACAGTAATTGCTCCTGACCTTGGCATAACAAATCTGTTATGATATTTAAATGTTTGTTGGATGCAAATTTACCTTCAAAAGATTAAATTATTCCGGTGATGGATTGGTAATACAGAAGAAAAGGACAGGGATAAAAAAAAGTGATTGATGATATACGGCAACCAAATTAGAAATAAAAAATTATGGTTACTGAACATCCCCAACGTTTTCTTTCTCACTCTAGTGAGATATGCCTTCACAATGGGCCCGGAGTGCCTGGGCAGGTGGAGGCCATTGTGGGTGGGGGTGGGGTGATGAGGTGGCAGCCATTGGCTGCTCCTGTGGTGCCTCGTGACAGGGAGGGGACTGAGTGAGTTTTAAAAGCAGGCTCACCCCTCCCTGCTGCCTCTTCTTTTTTGCGGCTTTACACATGGATGGCGCAGTTAGGCTGGCCCTTGAGGCCTCGGCGGCCTCAGTTCAGCTACGATGCAGGGACCAGCTGGAATCAAGCTCCGCATAGGAAGAGCAATGAAGAAGAGGAAAAGCCGAGGAAAAGCCAGTTGGTCCATTCCAGATTTCCCTAATTAAGGGGAGGTGCAAGGCGTGGGTCTCCTGGAAGGGCCCAAGTGGGTTAGCTGGCTGGGGGGCAGGGGGCTCCCTCTCTTCGTTTCCCCCCTCCCCCCTCCCCCATGCATTTTGCACTCACCAGCTCCTCCGCAGAGGAAGAAGAGACTGCTGTAGCAACACAATGCAAAAATCCCAGGCTGCTTTCCCAGTGGGGGAGGGGCAGGAAGTGAGCGAATCAGCCCTTGTTCTTCACAGCCTCTCTAGGACCCAGCATCCTCTCACTCTCTTTAACCCTTAGGTGGACTCAAACAGAAGAGCTGCCATGGCTCCTGCAAGGGCTCCTGGCAGAGATATGGACCTGGGGCTTTTCCGCAGGGGGCTTTTATCCCAGGGTTGTCTTGATGAGGGATGATTCCCAGGGACGCTTTGCAGTGGCACAAGGCCATTTATATGAAGCAGCAGCCATTGCAAGGTCATCGCAGGGCTTTCCCCTCAAGCTCCGAATTGAAAAAAACTTATTCCCACATGTCCCTCTTGCAGCAGCCAGCATATGCCATCTGTCTCCTTGCTCCAGCATTGCTTCCGAGGCATGTCCTAGCCAATAGCAAACCCTGGTTGGTCGTCATCCTGGGACAAAGAGGGAGGGGGAGCAGGGGGCCGGCCAAACAGGATAGGGAGAATGTTTATTCCCCATCGCCCACATGCAGATACTTCTCAGACAGTACATAATTAACTATGGAATTCACTACCACAAGATGTGGGGATGGCCACCAATTTGGATGGCTCTAAAAGAAGGTTGGAGGGATTTCTGGGGAGATGGCTATCAATGGCTAGTAATCCTGATGGTTCGGTGCTGCCTCCAGTATCAGAGGCATTAGGCCTATGCACCAGTCAATCCACGGTTGTCTTGCTTTGTCGGTCCCTAGTTGACTACTGGTTTGTTTGTTTATTAATTAGTTTATTTATTTATTGCATTTGTATATTGCCCCATAGCCAAAGCTCTCTGGCTGGTTTACATAAAATTTAAACACTTAAAAACAGTGGTTGCCACTGTGAATAGAGTGTTGTACTAGATGAACACAGTCTGATATGGCATGGCACTTCTTATGTCCTTTTTAAGCATCATAGGTTATATCCTTGGCACCTCCAGGTAATTTCAGGTTCAGGAGCCTGGGGAAAACAATAGGGTAAGAGGCCCAGGGACACATTTCAAAGCTTCCTGCTGCAGCTACATTTGCTGAGCCTGATCGATGCAAAGAAGGGAGAGTGTTTTAAGTTCCCAGATCTTCACCAATAGGCAGTCTTGCTGACTGGAATCCTCAGATGAGGTGGTGTATCCTGATTTACTCTTAATTCTAGGCAGCCTAGTGGGAGTTGAGAAGGATAGCCCCCACCATATCAGAACATCAAGAAAGTGAATACTGTGCCCTGGGGGCTATGAAGGGGCTGGTGGCATGATATTGTTTGTTTCAGTGCACCTGGATGTCATTTTAGGCTTCTGGAAATTCCTTATATTACAATCTGTTACATATTGGGGGCACAATGCTAGGACCCAGGATCAAGATACTCGAAAAATTTTACTCCAAGGTTTTGAGGAATTGCAAGCCTATGCCAAGAGGTATTTGATTCTTGGCCTATTTCATTATGATGGAAGCTTCCAGGAATTCTGCTTCCACAATGGCTGTGATTAGGGTAACACAACCACATTCAATTAGTGGATCACCTATGACACCAATCCTCCCATTCTCATTGGGGTCACATAACCAGTTTTCGAATAGCGAGCATCCTAACTGTAGATCAAGATATCTGTCTGGCCATGAACCCATGCGTGTGCCCATCTGTGCATAGCATCTTTTGCTAGGCCGATATAGGGCCTTCTATGTACTGATTGGATTGACCCGATACACTGACTTAAAATGGTTGGACAGACGAGGCATGTATTCTGAGCACTCCTTGCCCACCTTGCTTAGTTCTGGTGCCTAGCTCGGGGTCCTCCCTTGGTATGCAAATTCATCAGGGTGGCAACAATTTGGTTGCTTAAAGGAAAAAACCCTTATCCACAACCTTTGCCAACTCTTAACTGAAGGAGGGTAGTAACTAACAGGCCCTTGAGAGGGCCCAGGAAAAAGTAAATACTGTAACTCTTAAGGAATTACTTGAGCATGGCAATTTATGTACGCCGAGCATGGTTTTATTGGCTTTAAACCCCCATAGTATCATGAAAGGCTAATTTTGCTTGTAAAACAGAAGTCCTTGGGGCCTTCATCAGACATGCTCTAGGACTTTTTCCTTGTGATATTACTCACTGGTAGTAAGTGAGCTGACACAATTATAGAGCTGACACAATTGAATAGTGCAGCAGTCTGCATAGTGTTAAACTCCCGATTTAAGGTTAAAACATACATTTATTGTGCTCACACAGGGTCACACTCCATGTCCTGCTGGACGTCGGGGATGTTTTTTGTTTTATCGTATTGTAGTAGGAGCAGCCACATCTAGATCCCTGCTGTGACAGGGCAGCTATTCAAGGGCAAGCGGTTTTAGCATTAGGTGGGCATCAGGGTAGCCAGATTGCACAGCCACTATTAAGCACCTAAGGGCATTCTGCTTTTGTCTTGATTTTCTGCAAGGATTGAGAGAGGCCTCCTTCATTTGGAGTTTCCCCATAGTTGCAGCTCTCGATTATGCAACTACCAGTTCTCTAATTTCCATGGTGTATTTTGCTGCAATAACAGAAAAGTTACACATTTACACACCACCTTCATGCAGTCTAGGGATGTAGGCAATTTCCTTATTGCAGAGTAATCGCATATTGTAGCGTAATAGAGTCTGGCTTCATTTAATATGCTGACACTGGGTTGAGCCAGCTGGTACAAGGGCTTGTGAGTCCCCTCCTTGGTCCTATGTAAGGGGAAAATACAGAGACTGGACAAGAGCATGCAGTAGAGTTGAGGACTGTAGCTAAATAGGTCATGACACAATCCTAGCCAACAGCACCAGGCCTCCAGATTTCACGCTGACAGATCCCTTGCTTTCAGTGGAACGGACATTACAGACAATACGAGCCTATTCCCATAGACTTTTCACTGTCTTTCAGTGGGAGTCTCACAAGTGCAGCTTTTGCTAGCAAGATGCTGCTCTTGCCTTTGCGACCAAAGTGTTGGGGGGGGGGGGAGTTCATTATAATACCGTCTTATAAGGGTGAATTTTCTTGCAATCTACCAAAAGAGGGAAGCCTGGATCCTTATCCAGGAGCAGTGAGTGCCTAAGAAGGTGCAGCCCCACAGCAGAGGCTTTTTTCCTGAGTGCTCCGGGTTGGGGTGCAGCCTTGGTGTTTTTATGAATAGGGAAGTGTATGATAGCAGATGATCTCAAGTGAGGCTTTATCCCTAAGTTGTCCCTGGTAGCCCTGGACTTTCATGGACATTTCAAGTGAATTCGAGAATTATGGCCTAACACTCATTAACTTAACTAAGTACCAAACACCATTTGGTGGGCTTAACTAAGTACCAAACACCATTTGTGGGCAATCGTAATTTGGCCTGGCAACAGATGGGCTGCCCAACAGCTGTATTGTCTGGTCTTGCACTGAATAGTGGTAAGCTGTTTACAGGAGTCACGCCAAGTCTTCCTGCACATATGCTCTGACATACTTTGTAAAGTTTTAACAGCTCTTGTCCTCGAAGATGACAGGTACCAACTAAGGCAGTGGCCCAGAATTGGGCAGCGGCCCAGAATTGCGATGCGATTATGTATGACTCACAAAGATGAGTAATCAAGTAGCGGCCCTTTATTCTGTCATCAAAACACGATGACTTTAACAAAATTTCAGCTCTGGTCAGTTAATAAAGTTGCCTTGCAGGCCCTAGTTTTGGATGCTTGTCAATTTGGTACACATTCTTTACGTATCAGCGGAGCATCCATGGAGGCATTTATTGGCTTTTCCTCATAACAGATCCAAACGGTTTGCAGATAGAGGTCTAAGGCATTCCGGTCTTCCCTTAGTCAGCTGCCAAAATAAAGTTAGAAATGTATATTACGTACTAACATATCCATGTTTACTTTAGATTCAAATGTGGGCCATACATCAGTGGGCACAGCAGGATCTTCTGGGTTGGACAAAGGGCTTCCAGATCCAGCTTTGGGACACAGTGTGGATTGAGCCACAAATGAGTACACAATGGCTGGGCAGGCGTGGCATGTGCTGGGAGCATCTACTCCCTACCTTATTCCATCCGAGTTCAGTTGGTGTCCCCCTGGGCAGCGATGATTTGGGTCTGCTCAAAGGCAGAGCCCTTATCTTGCAAGCGATAGCCGATTTTGAGACAATTTGGCAGCGTTGGCCAGGCATTGTGACCTTTTGGTCCTGTATGTTGCCTCGGATCAATTGGAAAGTGGGCAGTGATCATCAGGCCCTGGAAAGTGTGCATAAGAAAGAAATAATAAAATGATTCATTTGAGCGGCAATGAGTCGAGTCTACTGAAAGGTAGAGCTCTGATATCACAAGCAATAGCCGATTTTGAGACAATTTGGCAACGTTGGCCAGGCATGGCGATCATATGGTCTTGTTTGTTGCCACGGATCAATCAGAGAGCAGGCATTGATCATCAGGCCCTGGCTAGGGTGCGTACAAAGTAAATAATCAACATTTTAAAGATCTGCTTAAGCACAGTGATCACAGTATTCGATACCCTGCGGGGTGAGCTATTGCGGCCGGATGGCATGCATTTATCGGATATTGGTAACAATATAATTTTACATGATCTGCAGAGGGGTTTAAAAGAAGTTAGGAAGTCTAGGTAGGGGGGAGCGACTAAACAAGTGCTTTGTCGTTCCCTGTGGCAGGTAGGTGCAGGCATCTGGAGTGTCATAGGGTTGGTGAGCATTCACAGGCACTGTTTCGGTGATTGGTAATGCCTGAGGGCCCCCAGCTGTGAGTTTTACGACCTCAGCTGGAGGGATAAGGGTTACCTTTAAGGCCAACCTTCCTCACCTACTCAGAGCTGTACAGCACGAGAGGAGGTTGACATCAGAAGGCCTTTCTACCCCATAAGGGCAGTCTGGGTTGTGGCAAACTGGGAAGCGCCACTTCACAGGTGGTGAATGTCTCGCCCTGAAATGTTTAGGATGTCCGCATAGATTAACCCACTCTGCAGATCTTTAATAAAGTGGCCCTGTTTAAAATCCACTTCTGTGTGTCGCCTCATTATTTCTATACCCTCCATTACCCGTAAGACAAGCATATGAAACAGTTTGGCTTAAACAAATGGAGAACAGATAATTAAGATATCAAATCAGAGCTTACTGCTAAAAGATCTTTTTATCTTTAATGACTTTAAATAATCACCTATTAGTTTTTAATAGAAAAACTTTCTGCAGAAAACCTTTCAGTAGGAATATTACAAAGATGAACAGGAATGCTGAGAAGAGGTATTCATTTCAACAATCAGTTACATATTTTTATTTCCATAGCTCTGCAATTCGTATAGTCAAATCATTTTATAAGGGAAAGTCTTCAATCCCAAGTTGAGGTTCCTTTTGGTCTTCCTTTCGTTTATCCATTTAAAAGTTCTACAGATATTTGAATAAGTAAACTGCATGAAGAGGAGCAGTGGAAATCAAACCCACAGAATACTGTTTTATTTAGAGGATACACAAGAGGGGCAGCAGACAGAGGAATTTGTTAGATGCACCCAATCGTTTGAGCATGGTGCTCTCCCAACGTGCCATAATGGGGATGAAAATTGGTCCCTCTCCATTCCTTAGCTGAGCCCCTTTAAGGAAGGTGGAGGAAACATTGGGGACCTTATTAGATTGTGTCAGAAGTGTGATCTGTGGGGGCTTGTCTTGCCCAGAAGACTCCAGAAATTATACATCTTTGAGGCATGTTGCTGCTGTTGCTGCTGCTCCTTCTAAATATGACCTTTTTCGTTTGACCCTAGCACTCAGCCCAACTGCATGCATGGAGGAAAAAACTTCCCTCTCTCACAGAGTATGTTTTTCAACTGCCTTCAGGCAATTCCAAAAGATATCAATGGCTTAATAATAAAGTTTCCATGGGAGTGAAATGCTTTAATTAAGTTTCTCTTCCTGCAGACAACAGGCCTCTAAGTTTGCAAAAGATAACCCGTAGAAGCAAATGAAGGAGACTTGATGGCCTCTTGTTCCAAATATTTTCAAACTCTTCCAAACCAAAGAATGTGTCAAAACAAAGAGAAAATTTGGAACAGCGCCTGAAGTGCCTTAGGTGAGCATGCAAGAGGGAGGGACAGAGCTTTTACAGTGTTGGCACCTAGTAACAGTCCCATTGTGGTCTGCCTTGGGCCAGGGATTAAGGAGGTGCTATTCCAGTGTGCTCTAAATTAATTCATGCCTTTCTCCAAAGTTTTAAACACAGCTATTGGTTTTGCCATTGCTGTTTTGTTTTATTGTTATTATTGTTTGTTTTATTATATTATTGGATCCAAACTACAAAACAAGTTCAAAGACAATGAGTTGGACAAAGGCTATGTTAGTTAATAGGGCTGTGCAGACAGGCTCTGCTCCACTTCGAAATTCAAAATGGAGCTCTGATGAGGTGCTGCTCTGCTCTGATTTTCAAAGCAGCTCTCTCTGCTCTGCCAAAGCTTCACCAGAGCTTCAATCCAAAGCAAAAACATGAACAGATCTGCTGCCAACTTGGCATGGCTAAAGCCCTACTTAGGAGTGATCATGTTGCCTTTATCTTTAATAATGATGGAGATGTGAGTATTTTTGTTAATTTCCATAGACTACAGTGGAGTGGATATCTGAAAATGGATCAAAGCTCTGATGCGGCCCTTCTCTGCTCTGCAGGTATTTGATGGGTTTTAAACTGTCCCCTATCAGATCCGACAACTCAAAGCTTTGTTGAAGCTCCGTCAAAGCCTTGAATTTTCAGAGCAGGGTGCACACCTTTATTAGTTAAATTTAGTTCTCACTGAGGTCAATGGGACAACATTGTTCTCACTGAGGTCAATGGGACATCAATTTCAACAGGAACTGAGTTCAATTAACTAATCTGGGTCCAACCCATTGTCCTTTATTTTGTTTTCTGTATACTCCAGTGTATTGTCCACTGAGTGTACTACAGCCACTTCCTCAGTGGAGAAAGGTGGAGTATAAATTGAGTAATAATTAAGAGAGAGAGAGAGAGTTATGCAACTGAGGCAGAAGTAGGATGTCAGAAAAATCTGCAACAAATTCAAAACAGTTCAATTTCTATGAATCCGATCTGCAGATTCTACAGTGGACTGCCTTTTTCTGAGTCATACGCATTCCACAGTCTTGTGGACTGGTTCATCACTTTGGGGGTGATAGCGGTGGGGATGATTGGCACTAGGGTGCATTAGTGTGCAAATTAGCACAAGTGAAATGAAATACGGTTTTTAAAAAATCCAATTCCTGACAACCTGCAAAACACTGATATTCCTAGAGAGAAGGGTTCAGGCATAAGGTTTTTAGATTTCTGTCACTGAATCAGAACTAGGGCTGTGCACGGATACGGATATGGATCCCGAATCCAGAGTGGATTGGGCTAATCGGAGCCTCCTGGATCCAGATCCGAACCGGATCAGATTAGACCCGATCGGGCCAGATCTCCACAATCTGGATCCGATTCTGGTCACTGCACTCCCTCCTGCTCTCCCCCTCGCTTCCCTCCACTCTCCCTGCTTTCCTGCTGCCTCCTCCACATCGTCCCGTTGTTCTCTCTCCTCGCTGTGTGCCGCCACATTTCCCGCTCGTGTTGGTTGATGTCATCACCCGACACAAGCAAGAAATGTGGCAGCACACAGTGAGGAGAGAGGACGATGTGGAAGAGGCAGCAGGTAAGCAGGGAGAGTGGGGGGAGGGAGGGGGAGAGCGGGGAATGTGGGAGGAAGTGCTGTGCATGGATCCAGATCGGATCCGCATCCGAGTCGGATTGGATCGGGCCCGATCTAATCCGAGTTGGATCGGGCCCGATCCAGACCTGACAGATCCAGATCCGGATCAGATCGGGGGGGCTGTGCACAGCCCTAATCAGAACCCTTGTTGTTAAATGTTACATTTTTTAGGCACTGTAGGACGGGTGCCTTCCTTTCTCCCACCTTCACAGGTTAAGAACCACTTTGATGCCACAGATCACCCCTTGGCTTTAGTAAGTAAATGCACTAGACACAGAAAAATGTACCATACAACATATTTTCTCATCCAGCACTGTAAAATAACAACAACACTGCATTTAAATGGACCACATCTCCATTTAATCTTTAGTCTGCTTCTGGTGGCTGAATTCTCCACTGTGCAGCTACTTTGCTGCTTCCTTCTAATATTTTATTCCTCTCATAAAGCACTGAAGCATTCCTCATCTTTCTTCATTGCAGATAAATATTAGCCTGCAGGCAATCAGACATTCCCCACAATAACTTTCAGATCTCCTAGTTCCCAGCCTATGTGCTGGAGGATCTTTCTGTGGCATACACACTTGTTCAAATAGGTATCATTGCTCATCCAGACCCATGAGATAGATATATTATGTATGGTCTTTAGATTCACTAGATTGCTGAATCAAGATGTGCAGGTGTGAAATCTGAAGGTTTTGGAAACTTTTAAAGAAAGACATTGGGCATGGTGTATTGCACACTATCAAGGCTTGGCCATGTACGACTTAAATGTACATTGTCATTTGTCCTGAGAAAGCTGGGTCTAACTTCTCCAGAGCTAACAAGAGGGAAAGTAAATCACCCAGTCATTTTTAAGCATCAGAGGAGCTCAGGTGGAATAGAGAGACAGGATTCAGGAGAGCATTGCCTGCAAAGTTTTCAGACAGCTTCAGTGAGAAAGATCCTTCTTCTAGCTCCACTGACATACGAAGTATTGGCATATGAAGTATGTGGCATTATCAGCTGATTAGAGGGAGTTTAGTTATTAATCATATAGATTTTAACTGAATAAATACATATGTGGATTACTAAAACCTAGTTATATGTTTAAATATGTGTGCAATGTATAAAAGACTGTTAAATGGAGAGGAAAAGAAATCCTAATGTGGGACTATTGTACCCTATCCATCAATCCATAAAAGGTTTTGCTTGCTACTAGACCTTCTTCTGAAAGCACAGATTGTTGTCCTGTTCTTATGCCTAAAGGCAGCTTCTGAGTGCCAGATTAGATGTTACATAGCTATGCACATAACTAAAGGATCCTGGAAGAACCAAGTCCAGTCAGGCCTTGGTGGAGATGCGTCACAGGCCTGTTCCAGCCTGGATGTCAGAGACCAGGGGGATTCTGGGAAAGTGAAGGAAGAAATCAGCTCTGATGCAGCATGCCAGCGCTTCAGGCAGCTCATCTACCAGGCAGCTGAGGGACCCCGAGAAGTTTGCCAGCAGCTCCGGGAACTTTGCCACCAGTGGCTGAAGCCCGAGAGATCCTGGATCTGGTGATCCTAGAGAAGTTCTTGGCTGTCCTGCCACCAGAGATGCAGAACTGGGTCACAGAAAGTGGTCCCGAGACCTGCATCCAGGCAGTGTCCCTGGTGGAGCAATTTCTGCAGAGCCAGCAAGATGCAGAAAGTCGGCAAGAACAGGTCTTGCGGCCTTTAGAAAACATGGCTGTGAATCCCTCCGAGGCCCAGCGGCTTCCATTGAACATTGGGCTGGGGTGCTTTTGCACTGGGGCCAAGCGGGAGAGCAATTCTCAGGGCGATGACGAGTGGATGTCCGAGAACCAGGAGGAGATGCATCAGCTCCGAGGCTTTGCAGAAATAGAACCGGTTGGAGCTTCTCTGGGAAGGAGACAAGAGAGACTTTCCCAGAGTCCCAAGCAGGGAGAACCCTCTGAGAATGGGCAAAGATTGGTCAAGGAGCACGGGAGTCCTGCAGGCCAAAGAACAGATGAATCTGAGGAAAATCCAGGTACCTGCCAACAGAGAACCCATGAGGGGGATAGACAAAAGCCTCATCCTAAGCAGGAGCAAAGTTTAAGTCTGGTCTCTGACAACAGAGCTGCAGAGGAAAGAACGAGCACAGGAGAGAAACCCTATAAATGCCCAGACTGTGGGAAGTGTTTCAGTCAGAGTTCCTCTGTTGTTCATCATCAGAGAATCCACACGGGAGAAAAACCATATCTTTGCCTGGAGTGTGGGAAAAGTTTCCGAGTTAGCTCGGACCTTATCAGACACCAGAAAATCCACACTGGAGAGCGACTGTGGGAGAAGCTTTTGCCAGAGTTTGCACCTAGTAAGACACCAGAGAATCCACACAGGAGAAAAACCCTACAAATGCCCACGGTGCGGGAAAGGCTTCAGCGACAGCTCATATCTCATTACTCATGAGAGAATCCACACGGGAGAGAAGCCCTATAAATGCTCGGAATGCGGGAAAAGGTTCAGCAACAACTCGAACCTTACTGTCCACGAGAGAATGCACCTCACGGAGAAACCGTACAAATGCCCGGATTGTGGGAAGAGATTTGGTAACAGCGTTGAGCTCATGGCGCATGAGAGGACGCCCTGACCGAGAAACCGTACAAATGTTTTGAATGTGGGAAAAGCTTCAACTGGAGCTCAGACCTTACTGTTCATCAGAGAATCCACATGACTATTGGAGAAATGGTACTCAGTTGATGTGACTGAGGGCATAAAGTTGTTTTTAAATGGATATTTTTTTGTATGTTGTCTGTTTTTATGGTTTTAAATTTTGTATATTGATTTTTAATGTTTAATGTTTTAATCTTTTGTAAACTGCCCAGAGAGCTTTGGCTATGGGGCAGTATAAAAATGTAAATAATAATAATAATAATTTATAAATGAAAAGCAGCCTTGGGAGGCTGTGAATTTGATGGTTCAGAGCCGGTTGTTTTCCCAGTCACAATTACATTCCTCAAGAAAAGCCAGTCCATCTCCCCCAATGGAAGAAAAAAGCCTGATATACTTGACCTGTGTGATTAAGTGGAAACAGGGACAGCAAGGAAAGGTGAGTACATCAATGTGAGTTTGTAGTGTGAATAAATGTGCAAGTGTTAGGGATGCTGGAGGTATCAGCAACAGAATGAAATTAGTTCAGATTTGTATGAATCCAACCTGCAGATTCTGGAGTGGACTGGCTTTTCTTGAGTCAGACATATTCCATGGACTTGAGGACTGTATTTTGACTTGATTTTTTTTTTTTTACTCTGAATTTCCTCCCCCACTCCTGAATTTTATGCAAACTTAGTTGTAGAAAAATACATTAAAAAAACCACCATCTGAAAATGTGCATTTTCCCCACAGGCTAAAGCATGAAAATGTGCATTTTGGGGGATTTGCACTTTTTGGAGATTTGCGCATTTGGGGGTGGGATTTGTGCATTTTCACAGGTGTAAATGTTCACAAATTTGGGAAATTGGAAAAAAATCCAATTCCGTCAATGAGTGGATGACGGAACAAAATCCATGAAATGCAGACAAAATGTATTTTACAAAATCTGTATGTTTGTAACATGCACATATATGTGGGGACCCTGATTCAGCCCTTGGGGCCAATAGATTTGTACACCTTTGCTGTATAACATAGGAAGCTGCCTTTTTTTCTTTTTCTTTTTTTTTTTTTAAAATCATATTTTAAATGTTTTTAACTGTTTTAATATTGTAGCATGTTTAATTATATTTTAAATTTTTGTATATCTCTATATGTTTTAACTGTACATGTTTTAATTTGTCAAGCCGCCTTGAGTCCCAGTATTGGGAAAAAGGCAGAATAATAATAATAATAATAATAATAATAATAATAAACCAGGTAAGACTATCTGAATATTTAGCCCAGTATTGCCTAGTCTGACTGGCAGCAGCTTTTCAGATTCTCAAGCATGGAGGCCATCACCAAATAAATATGTGTGTGCAGGAGAGAGATGTGGGGCTCTACCCCTTTACTCTTACCTCACAGTTCTGGCTCATGAAAGCTTATGCCATGATACAATTTGCCAGTGTTTAAGGTGCCACAAGTCCCTTCATTTTTTCTACTCTTTCCAGGAACAAGCCTTGAAAATAAAGTCCATAAAACAAGTCCATAAAAAGCTTGGTTGCCCATACTAGTCATTTGTGGCATAAAAGAGAGATTTTGTAAAGTTTTCTTGCATGGTGGTATAGATATTATTTTTAATCACCACAGGCAGCATTAACATCTGAATAGCAATCTGGAACTAGCTTCAGCTGTTGATGGCACTTATTAATGCATTCTATTTACAGATCCTCAAACTGCTTGATTTGTAGTTTCTCCCATATATATGGTTTGTTTGTGGGTGGGTATGATGTTTACACAAAATAAGTTTACCCAACAGGTTGTATATGGCAAAAGTGGTTAGAATTACTCAGACTTATAATCAATATGTAGGGCATCTCGAACTAGAAATTGCTTGTATTAAAAAGATTTTATCAAAAAATAGGAATTTGGAAAGAAGAGCCAGGATCATTAGAGATTTTGAATACTGTGATGCAGCTCTTTTACATAAAAAGCATTTTAAAAAGCCAATCTCCATTTGGATTTATCTCAGGATATTTCAGAGGTAGATTGTACAGTATTTCACACTGTTTTTCTACCTTTTATTCTCATGGTTAACTTTAATTATGTTCTCGCTACGCTCATAAACTTAGAGAGGATTTTCTCTAAGCTCTTTCTTCTGTAGTCTATATTAAGACCTTTAAGCTCTAAAAACCCAAGTAAGTATAATGGATTTTGCCACTTTACCATGGAAGGGGGGTGGGAGAAAAAACCCAATATGCACCCAAGCTTACATATTTTACATTAGACTTGAACCTTTTCACTTTAATTGCAAGATTTAAAACATCTTTGATGGACTCAGAACTTTAACAATCACATCATGCCTTCTGGATTAAAAGAGAAAAGATGCAACACCATCCTTTAAAGGAGGAAATGAAGCAAACAGCAACAATTGGAAAGCCATGTTCATTTAGCAATTCATCCAAGTCAGAAACCAGTTTTAATAGCAAAGCTGATGAACAAGGGCACAGGAGTGGCGACTGTTTTTCCTCATGGCTCAGAAGCAAAAATGAACGGATGTGGCCTTTGAGAATGGCATATTGAGAACGGATACGTCTTTTGATTTGTTGCTGTTGTTGGTAGTGTTGATGTTTATTGTCTGTTCCACCCATTTTTTTTTGTTATAACTGTAATGTTTTTAAAGCAACCAAACTGGATTAGGCTTCAAAGTAGGTGGTGCTGATAGCTAGGGGGTGCCAAATCTATTGGTGTGGTTGTTAAACTGCCATATTGGCCCAGGCTGCTAGGTGTTTTTTTCCCCCTCATACTCTGTACAGATACATCAGGGGCTTTGCTTTGAATAGTTTAATCTGATTGCAACAAGTGAGCAGTGTGGTTAGAGTGTATGTAGAGATCATAGATTCATTGAATAATAGAGTTGGAAGGGGCCTATAAGGCCATCGAGTCCAACCCCCTGCTCAATGCAGGAATCCACCTTAAAGCATACCTGACAGATGGCTGTCCAGCTGCCTCTTGAAGGCCTCTAATGTGGGAGAGCCCACCACCTCCCTAGGTCATTGGTTCCATTGTCGAACTGCTCTAACAGTCAGGAATTTTTTCCTGATGTCCAGGTGGAATCTGGCTTCATGTAATTTAAGCCCATTATTCCGTGTCCTGCATTCTGGGATTATCGAGAAGAGATCCTGGCCCTCCTCTGTGTGACAACCTTTTAAGAATTTGAAGATGTGAAGGCCTGGAAGGACACCCCAGAAAAACTGTGGGTGGGGGAGAGAGAGAGAGAATTAAAAATGCTTTTCCACAGTGATTTTTAGTGTGTGTGTGTGTGTGTGTGTGTGTGTGTGCCTAATTTTTCGAAGGCTTTTCCTATTTTTCTCCCCAAGCATTCACATCTCTAGGCCCATAGCAAGTGAATTATTGGAAAGCACCCCTGAGGTGCCTTTAGGCCAAAAGGGAGTTCCCAGGATCCGCCACTTAGGGGATTAGAACATTGGGTGAGAACAGGAGCTCCCTTTAGTGCCTGAATGTGTGCCACACTTAAGAGTTTGGGGACTTGAAGAACTGGGAGCCAAGGGAGTATAGTCATAAACAGCTACCAAAGGAGTTACTTGGATTGGTTCCAGGAATATCAGAGAAATCTATCCGGGGTATGTGTGAAGCTCACCAAACTTTCAGCAGCTCAGCCCCCCCCCCCCCCCGGCCCCTTTGGCTCAAGTCTCTGCAAGCTGGCTCAACTTGATCTGCATTAAGTTGGGCCTGCTCATGGATCCCCCCCCCCGAAAAAGACATTTGAGCAAATTGCAACCATAACTTGCTTAATTTTTGCAAATGACTTTTTAGGGGGTGGGACAGGAAAAGTTCCCAAATTCCAGGAAAAAAAACCCATGCAGTTTGGCTCATGAATGCAAGCTCAGCCGGGCAAGCAACAAGGATCCATCAGGCCCCCCAAAAGCCACATTTTCTAATGGTGGATGTTTCTAATTGGTTCTTTATGGCAGCTGCACGTACAACAAGCTTTATATGCAGTACAGCATGCAGCATAAGGATTGGAGCATTTCTCCACACTACTGTAAACCTAAAGTTTTGTATAGGAAGATGGGCACATTTCTCTCAGGCCAATTCCCACACAAACATCCCTTTCCTTTCCCACTACATAGCAGCATCCATGGGAAGGTAGCACCAATGCCCCTTCTGCCAAGGTTCCCTCTTGTACCGTTCACACTGCAATAGCAGCGTTGACCCAGACACTGAGAACTGTGGGAAATAATGTTTTCATAGCACCTGATCTCCATGCAAATTGTTCAAGTATCCTGGAGAACGATATTTTCCAAGGTCCCTGGGGCAATGCCATTGCAAATATCCCCTAGTCATCAAGAAGTTAATTGAGCTTTTCACCATGTGAATCACAATGTCTGGTATAATAAAGAGCCTTGTGGCAACTTCACATCATGTATTGCAGTATCAGCTTTTGTAGACTAGACCTGATTTCATCAGATGCATGAAGTGTGTCACGGACCTCTTGCATTCCATTGCCTTTTCAAACCCATTCTTTACATTTTCCCCTCTGTGCTAGTTTGGGTGTCTACTCTACAGGCCTGTTCAGACAACACCCTAAGCCGTAGTTAGACCGCTAAACTTTTTGCAGAAAATAGTGTGTTTAAACCATGGTTATGTAGCCACCATGGTTAGGAATCATAGTTCACATGACACGCTAAGTCATGGTTCACATGACACACTAGGCCATAATGTTTAGCTCGAAATGTTTAACCACCGTGGCTTAGTATGTCATCTGAACAGAGTCTATGGGCTTGTCTTTACCTACCAGCTTTCCAGGATGGTGTGGGGAGAGGATCCCAGGCTTTCCCGCTTCCGGGATCGTCTCCCAGCATGGACACGCCAGCACGATGTCCCAGAAGTCAGGAGGGACGTTCCAGCATGGTGGTGTTTTTGTATTTTTTTGTAAGCAGGAGCTGCTTGCACAATTGCGATCCTGCAAAAATGTTTTTTTTTTAAAAAAAACTAAAGCAAAAGTGCTGGCACCCATCCTGGGGATGGCAAAAAAAGCTCACCCCCTTACCCCTGATGGGCACAGAGCCCCTTGTCATGAGGCAGTCTGAAGAATCTTCCTCTGAGGAGGAAGAAGTGGCAGAGACTGCAGCTTTACCCATTCCCCAGGACTTACCGGAGGAGGAGGAACAGCAGGGAGATTCCTCTGAAGAGCCCCAGGAAAGCCACCCTCTCCCACCCCCTGTTTCTAATGAGGAAGACTCGGGGCCTGAAGGAGTTTGTCCAGTAACTCCCCAGCAAAGGCGGCAGCTCAAATGGGCGGAGAAAGCTAAGCCCACAAGGCGAAGCATGAGACTGAGAAAACAGAGCACAGCTGACGCAAGCCTTAAGTAAGATAACGAAGGAATTGCACGCAGCTGTGAACAGGCTCAAGCAACTATAAAGGAGAAAGAAGTGAGAAGCTAAGATCCGTTGAGAACAACCGTCGTCTTCGGCTCTTGACACCCGGCATACTCCTGAATCAGAACCTGTGGACTGAACAACCGGCTTGACTATTTTGGCTCTGGACTTTGGACTGCTCTAATACTTGGTTTGACCCTCGGCTTGACATTCGGACGGACTGAACTTTTGGCGTGACCTTGGCTATTGGTAATTGGATTTTGGAATTGCAAATAAACCCTTTAAACCGTTAAAGGCCTGGCATTTTTCCCAGACATTCTTAGATAAGGGCGTTGGCAGGCTTCCTATACTAAGAGTCGTAAATACGACACCCCTCCACAGAGCTCCATGCCCATTTGTTGTGCCATGCTACTCGCAGGGAGAAGGGAGGACCCAGGAGTGCATGCCACACTACCCGTGGTCCTTGGGGTTGTCCCAGGACTGCAGAAAAATTGAAGTAAGAGTAGTCCCAGTTATCCCGGAGAAATTGAGAGGTCATCCCTGGTTGACCCCGGAATTCCCTGTGCATCATTTGGACACACAGGGATGACCTCAAGACGAGCCTGAGATAAATGGCTGGTGTAGACATGGCTTTTATCTATATCTGCCAACTGAGGATAACACTTAATCTAATGTACATGAAAGCTTATACCACAAAAACTCTGATGGGCTTTGCAATGCTGCGCAATTCTTGGTTGAATTTGCTGCAAGAAAGTTAATTTTTCTCTATCTCCAAAAGAGATTGTGTCGTTATACATGCCCATGGGTTTTCCCCCAATCCAGTAACAGAGGATGCACAGCTAAAACTCCTTTTCCTGAGGCACCTCCAGCAGTTATCCCCACATCTATCATTATAATAAGCAGCGAACACGTTGTTCCAAATTCAGCTGTCAGCAGTCTGTGAAAAGAATGAAAAATTGCTCAATGGCTGTCTCTTGACTTATCAGTTATTCATGTCCTTCTATATGAGGGTGATCCTAATCAATATGATATATTATACATACATGTGTTGTAAACATGGGGGAGTGTTTGATAACATGGTCAATTCAAGAAGCCACAAACCACAGAAATTAATGCACGTTGCATCAATCTCTTCATCCTCTGAGCTGAATAAATTTATCCCGGGGGGTTGCTGTTGATATACATAGCTGCTGGATCCACAAGGTATTTAAAAATGTATCTACAGGGTCTTGTGAGAATCAGTTTCAGGTGCACCTTGCAAAGAAGTGCTCCAGGGGCTGTACTGACGGTCTCTGCTTTCTACATATTGCATTTCAAGGTGGTACATTTCAACTGGGCAAATTTTAAGAGACAGTGGCAATTGTAGCAAGCACTGTATGTATTAACTATGGACATAGCATAGGGATGGGCAAAATCAGTCTATTTCCAAGTCCATCTTCCTTTATTTAACATATATATATATATATATATATATATGAATATGAATTACCCCTCTGCCTAGTCAGTGCTCAAGGAGATTTATTTATTTATTTATTATTTATTTATTTATTTATTCCATTTATATCCCACCATTTTTCCTGCAAGGAATCCAAGGCAACATACATAATCCTCCTCCTCACCGTTATCCTCACAACAACAACCCTGTGAGGTGGGTTGGGCTGAGGGGCTGAGAGTCTGTGACTGACTCAAAGTTACCCAGTGAGCTTCCATGGCCAAGTGGGGACTAGAACCCAGATCTCCTTACTCCCAGTCCAATACTCTAGCCACTACACCACACTGCACCTCAACTATACAAATTAGATAATACACTATAATATCTAAACAATGAACTAAAAGCAACAACGGAAACCTACTTTAGGATAATTCAGAGAGTAACTCAAAATCCATTAAAAGCTCAATGGGACAATATATGTGTGCATTTCACACAAGTTCATCCATAAGTCTCTCACATCTCATTGCATATTAATCTGCCTTTTTTAAAAAACAAACAAACCACCTGCATGAACATTCACATTTAAATATGCATTTAAATACAAATTCCTGAATGTATCTTCTCCTAAAACACGATTTTTTAAAAAAACAAAACAAAACTGAAACCTCTGCTAAAACATTTGGGAAGTGGAAAAGCTGGTGAGCAACCAAGTTCCAAACTATACATTATTTTGGAAGGTGCAGATGAAGTCACTTCATGCTGGAATTCATAGGGATCAAATTCTTTAAGCACCCCCAATTTAGCTTGACTAAAGATGGGAGACCTGGCAATTTTTTACCCCCCCCAAATTCTCCAAAAATCCCTTTAAAGCTAATTTTCAACTGTTTTTTTTCATGTATTCAAAAAGGACAATGTGTATTTCAAATGAGGAAAATGGGTAGGTTCCTGGCTGCCATGCCTGACTTGACCACTGCCTGTATCCTGACCATTCCTGGCTTAAATTGACCCCATGCTGGAATGAATCCTCTGTGCTTGACTATTTGCCTGCTTCGGGGGCCATTGGATTTGCCCCTCAATGGCCCCGAAGTAGAGTCTGACCCAGTCTAAGTGCAATAAAAGTGCACATTCCTGTGTGCATTTTTGAAATGTGTTCACTTTCCCCCATTGACTAAAGTGGAAACGTGTATGATGTTGTTAAAGTGCATTTCAAAGTGTGCATTTATTTTAAATATGCATTTTCTGAATGCCATCACAAATTCAGAAATTTGCTAACATTTCTTAAAAAAACAGAATAAACAAAACAAATGGGACATGTTCGTGCGATTTATGAACAGAAGCAAAATTTTCCTACTTGAGTAGAGAGGAGCAGGGATGCTCGAATCTTTGAACCCAAGTTCATCCTTTGGTTTTACTTGCTCTTGTTCTCACTTACAACCTGTTTTACTTTTCATTCAGATGGGGAAAGTGTGTATTTTCATGGGCATTTTTCAAAAGTGTGCACTCTGCCCCACCACTGGGTAAAGCATGAAAGTTTTTTTTAAGGGGGGGGGGAGGTTGCATTTTAAAGTGCATATAATTTTTCATAATTTTTTAATGCCATTGCAAGTTCAGGAATTTAATAACCCCTTCCCCCATGCACTCCTATTTGTGTTCAGGATTGTGGACGGGGAAAGTTTGAATGATTTGTGAACTGAACTGGTCCTCATGAATCCCTAGGCTTGACTGTGTGTGATTCCCAGATGGGATTTCTGGGTTGTCCAGCAGCATGTCTGTCATTTGCAAACTGCACAGGGACTTTGTGGGATCCCAAAGCTGATCCTTAATCATCTTAATGGCAATCCAGGGACAAGGAGCAGCATCAACATGGATGGCATAGTTAAAAAACACTTCCCCCTCCCCAGTATGGATTCTCCTACTTCCGTTTCCATATTATAGTGTGAAGCTATCCATGGGGAAAGCTGCCAACTGCACTAACCCTATGAAGGAGACAATCTGAACTAGTTCTCACTGAGGTTGTACCTCTTTTTCATCTGTACCACTTCAGGCTGTTGTTGGGCAGAACCTGAAAACTAGTTGTCAGGGGAAATGGTTGCCTTTTCCTTGACATGCCAGTTTTCCATGTACGTGGATATTTATGGCATGGAGGAGCAATCAATCATGCAAGGTCCCTTCTCAATCTGAAGTGCTACAGCCCAGAAAAAGGGTTGCCACTTCAGTAGGAACCAAACCTCTGGCTTGAATGTGCATATCATGTGTATCCATACTTAAGTTCTAAACTGAAAGGTGTAAGAGATCATTCATGATAGAAATCATGTCCTCTGACCAAAAGTGCTGGTTCCTTGTCAAACGATCATGTGGACTGGTTTGATTGGTTGGTTTCTTACCATTTCTACCTCTATTGAATGTGAGATGGGGACTTCAGTCGAGATATACCAGTCAGCTGGAGTATTGAAAGATGCAAGATAATGAGCAATGCCTAGGCAGGGCAAAGCAAGACATGACACTGGTGGGATGGGTCCATAATGATCATTACATGCAAACTGGTCATCCAACCAATATATAACTCTTACCTATCATCCGGTAGCTGATTCCCTCCCAAATCTGAGACTGTTCCAGCAAGTGTTGGAATAAGGATGCTGGAATAGTTCCGTCTTTGCTCTGAAACATCAGGGTTCTTTGAATCGACTTGCTAAAAGTTCTTGATCCAGCCATGGAACTTCTCAAAGCAAATATAAAACTTTGTGTCTAGACCCCAGCTGTCAAATTTCTGTAAATCCATTGTCTCTGTGGCCTTCCAGCTTCTATCACAAATGCAGCGACCCTGTTAAGTAAAGCCATCAGCTACTCTACGTAGCTTTCTGACACGTATATGCATTTAATCACATTTGTTGGTTGCTATCTGTAGCTTCATGCCACTCAGAGAACATCTTCTAAGTAATGCCATCTGGCTCATGAGTGCCTTCTCATGATTATACGTCAATAATTTTCCTGCTGTGATATTGGATCTCTCATTACTTGTCCTTGTAATTGTAGGGCCAGATGTTTGCAGGAAGTGCCTTCGATACTTGATGGCATTATGTGGTTGCTATTTGTTTTGTGAATAAACTACCATTATGCAAATTCTACAATTCAGGTTCTGCTAAGCCTGAAACAGACAAAGTGGAGCAAATGTAAAGCTATGAAGTATACAGGTGATCCTTAGATGTTTTCCATTTGAATCTACTTGCAACCTTCTTTCCCTAAAATGCACCATATTTTACATATTTATCAGAAGCTGATTGTCATGAATAGGGATGTCAGAGGAATCCGGTTTGGGGGTAGAGCTTGGTAAACCACTGCTGACTTAGCTCCCTGGACTCCAGTTTATGTATCCATAAGCTTGCCTGACTTGTCACATAACAAATTGGGTATGCTCATGATTTTCCATCACCCACCAACCCCTCACACTGTCCTTGCAAGGGTTGAGAACATGAGGGATGACAGGCAGAGAGGACAGGAGTCCTTATCACTGCCCACCAACCCCTTGCAACCCCTTGAACAAGGTATTGACAGGCAGCAACAGGGACTCCCACAAGATGGCATTTGCATAAAATTAGACCGTTTATACCTGTAATTTTGCATAAATGGCCCAATTTATGACTATCATTTTGTACAAAACGGTAATTTATGGAACAGGCCTAGCTGCCATTTTTCACAAAATGGTGGGCGCTGGATCAGCGGGAAGCCTCGCTCCACTTGTCAGGTATCTGCAGACTGTTTGGCAGCTTGCCAGTCATGGCAAACAGGGTCGGACAGATAGTAGGGATCTGGGCAAGCAGTGCACAGGGCAGACAAAGGTGACTTCGCACATCCCTAGTCATGAGACATTACTATCCCTGATTTCATATTAGAGAATATCCTATATCAGAATAGAGATGTATAAAAAATTGTTTCAAATTGTTTTTGACAAGAATTTACCCAGTTTGCACTCCCCGAACACAATCTGCAGTTCAAGCCTATACATTTCCAAATTTGCAACGTGATTCGAGGAACAAAAAAATTGGATACACTTGAAAAATGCCTACAAACACGTTTTAACCAACGGGAGAAAAATGCATACATCTAAAAATGTTAATAATTTGTTTGTTTGGGGAAATGTCCACAAAAATACACATGAATTGTCATGCAAAAAGAAAAAGGGAAATGAAGCTCAGTTGGATATGAAGTTTTGTGTGTCTGTTTGCTCTCAGAAAATGTAGCATACGTAGCTTCTATCATCTGTCTATCTATCCATCTATCTATCTATCTATCTATCTATCTATCTATCTATCTATCTATCTATCATCTATCTATCATCTTTGGTTACAGAGTCCTACTCCTACAAAGATTGGGCCTTGGTAAGGATCCTGCTGAAGACATCTTTGATTATAATAATAAAGATAAGTTGAGAGTAGCGAAAGCTAGCAATGGAAACAGCTCACTTACTTTTCACTGAAATAATGACTACATTGGCTCTGAATTCAAGTTTTAAAGCTTTAGGTATTCTGGAACATATTCTGGAACAAACTTGTCATCACCTCTGGAACCTTTACATTAATTTAAAAATATAAGATAAATCCAATGGGGGTGGAGACAGTGAAAACTTATGTTGTTGAGGGCCACATTCCCTTGGTAGTAATATGACAGGGGTAATATGAAAGGCAGCAGTGGGTAGGGCCAGAGAAAAAAATGGAGAGGTCACCCCTGTTCTCCTTCTGCCATCCTTTTTTTCCTCTCACTTTCTGCTACTGCGTTCTCTCTCTCCCTCTTTCATCAAATGCAGTGGGCTGCCAGGGAAGGGGGCAGATCAGAGGTATGAACTGATGGCATGTAGGGGGCTTTTGAAATTAGGCTGAGGGTTGCATGAAATTAGGCCAAGGGCTGCCCATCCCTGTGCTAATACAGGTCACTCTGCTGCCACATGGATACTACTGGATGAACCCATAAACAGGGTAACTACAAAAACATATCCCTTTCCAGGTTAGCTTTTGTTGTTGTCCAAGTCAAAAGAGTCATATTAAGTGATGACGAAATAACAGACAGCACTAGTTTCAGCCACTTAGGCTGCAGCCCTATTCCAATTTAAGCCCCATGGAAGCTAATAGGACTTATGTCTGAGTAGGTGTGCCTAGGATTGTGCTGAGAGGTTATTCATTGAAAACTGTAATTACAGTGACTATAGGCTCTACAGGGATTACATTTCCATAAACCATATTAGCTTCACTACTGGGGCAAATCATTAAAGTATTCCTTAGGCACAAAGGATACTGTGGGGCAAACTATTTTAAAATTATTTTTAATTAAAAGGAAATTAAAAGGGACACCTGCTTGCACTTTTTAGATTCGGTTTTTAGATTAAGTATTTCATGGGGGCATCTACTGAGTTTTTTTAAAAAAAACCATTTACAATAAATGTAAAATCTTAAGGGAGAATGAAAAAAAAGTTGGAACTAGAATATAGAAAATTCAGTATGTTTTGAATTTTGTGTGTGTGTGTTTTTGGCACATACTTACTTATATGCCAGAAGTGCGACAGCCCGAGAGGAAGCTGGGACATCACGCTCTGATTTGGGAAGGGGAGGATGATTCCAGAAGCAGGTACGTCCGGGATCACCCCCCTCCCTCTACACCCATAGGTGTAGAAAGACCCTAAGTATGCTAAGCACATGCACCATAGTTGGGAGAAAAAAACTTATCTATTTCCTGCTGCTGCTGCTGCTGCTGAAAGAGAGCAGAAAATTATGAAGTGCTGTTCTGTGCAGCTGACTTGAGACACCCATGGTAGGGCTATGCCTGTCTTTATTATTAAACAAGAGATTGAAATTCTATCACCATTCCAAAAAATAAATAAAAATCCCACTTAGCATGGGTTTATGATCTATATCCAAAGTGAAGTATATCTTCAATAAAACATAGTTTGATAGCGTAAGCACAGAACCACAGACCTTGGTGGCACCAAAAAGCTCCTTAGTCCAATCCTCTACTATGATGCAAGGCTATTCATCCACAAAACTCCAGTTCAAGCCCCATCTCCTAATCACTCACAAACCTCCCATTGATCTGAAAACCTCCACTACAAGCCCCTCCTCCTCCTAAATTTCCCACTACAAGTCCAAACCCTTCCCTTGTACATCGCTCCACAGGCAGAGAGCTGCTGTACTACAGAAAACTGTTCTCAGAGCAAAGGACAGTAATGAACAAACTTGAGCCTAACCACATGCCGTAGAGCAGAGTGGGCAACTTGTGACCCTCCAGATGTTTTGGCCTTCAACTTCCATCAGCTCTTGGCAGCATAGCCAATGGTGAAGGATGATGGGAATTGTTGGCCAAAACTCAGGGAGTGCCATAAATTGCCCTCCCTTGTCTGTGGAACGTTGAATGAATCGATAGGGTATACTCTAAACACTCACCTCTATCAATGGACCTCTGCAATATGGGTAGTGAGGGGAGTCATTCCAGACTCCATTAGAGTGAATGGTCAAACACTGAATTATAGATACTTGAGGAATTTGAGGTTTTCAAAACACAGTGACAAGAAACACTGTTGCTGCTACTAGCCTCTTAATGACTTCCTTTAACTAAGGCCAAATTCCCTAAACTTCCACCCTGGAAAAAATACCCTCACAAAGGCCTTTCCCCACCCTGCTCGCTGGGGTGGGGGGGGAGGTTGCAGGTGAGGATGGGGTGAGGTGACGTTGGTGGCCTGCCATTGGCAGCCTGGGGTGGTGCCACTGGAGAGAGGAGGGGTCTGGGGCTATTTAAGACCGAGAACCCCTCCGTATCTCCACTGTTGCTGCGCAGCTCCCTCCCGCCCTCCCCTGTTGACAGTGTGGGTTAACCAGTCATCTTTTCGGAGGCCAAGTAGGAATTTTTTGCTCACAATCTAACTTGGCTGTGAGTTTTTTCGCCTACTTCACACTGCAAAAGCAGGATGGGTGATAATTAGGCTAATCTGGCTATTCAGTCACGTTATGGCGGTGGGAGCGGGCATTTTTATGTTTTGTTAATGGTGTGCATTCAGAGGCACTGTTCAAGTGATTGGTAACGCCTGAGACCAACCACTGATAGTCCTGCGGCATCAGTTGGGGGGATAAGGCTTACCTTTGGGGCCAATCCTTCTCATCTACTCGGAGCCCTGCGGCACGAGGGGAGACGACACTGGAAGGCCCCCCACCTCAGATTGAGGAAGCTCGGGGAGCGGCGAAAGCGCAGGCGCCACTTTCCAGGCTGTGAATGTCTTGCCCGATCCCTTCAATGGCCGGCCCGGCCATGGCAAAATGCCCGCTTAGGTTTACCTCCCCCTTTTCTTGCTTGTTTGTAAATAAATAAAGTGGCCCTTGTTTAAATCCCAACTCTGGTGTCGCCTCGTTATTTCTCATCCTTCACTCCGCAACTAGGTCCAACTCTTGGGTACAGCCGTTCTCTACTTCCCAAGCTTCTCCTGTTGTACTTCTGGCTGCTTAGACAGTTCATCTGAGCTTTTACTTCCTGCTTGTATAACTTTCTTCTGGCAATATCTTAGGGCAGCCTCCTGGCATAACACAGGCACTTCATTAGCCATATTTGGTTATCCAACAGAGAAAGAATGGCTTAACATCCAAGACTTACTCACTTTCTTCTCAGCTTTCTCTTACACATTCTAAAATACCACACACTGACCAGCAGACCTCCTCCCTCACAAACGCTCCTCAACTGTCCTTTCAAAACTGATCTTTTCTAGCTAGCTAGACTCCCTAGCCAATCAGAATTGAATTTACCTGAGCCAGGCCCCATGTAACAATATTCAAAGCAATTCTCTCTCTCTCTCCCACTTCAGAACATTATTAAGCAACTACTACACAGGGCGTTGATAGTAACAAATAAGACCGCAGGCCTACTCAGTTGCATTATTGCCTCACAGAGGCCACACGAAGTAAACATTGCATAACAACAACTGTCCTATACAGGGCATTTTTTCACCTTGGGTCAAATGGCTTTGCGTGCTCTCTGTTTCTTTGATTCTAGGAATCCAGTGAAAAGGCTCACACAAAGTCTAGAGGCCACTGCAGTAGTAGTAGTACATAATCTATCTTAAACTCGTTAGTTTGGGGTATTAGTCATTTTTATTATCTATGTTTAATTTGTCCACTTTTACTTTTTGTAATTTATTGGCTATTCTTTTCTCTGTTGTATTGTGATGACCTAGGGCTATAAACAATAAAAGTGAACATAACAATTAATAATCTATTACTATGAAAAGGCTATATGTATCTCGTCATTTCTACTGCCTTCCACGTTATTAAGGAAGCAATTATGTCTGTTCTTTTAGTCCCAGTGGGTGTTAGCAGCTGTCATCTATTAGGCAGTTTGCGTTACCTTTCCAGCACTTTATTATCCAGTACTGCCAAATGCCCTGTATGGAACAAGACAGTATAACGGTTTTTATATGGACATTACTTCAGTTGAACAGATTTAAAGCTATGGGCAATGTGGTAGGTGGTTATTTTGCAAGTTCATGACTCATGACCAGCATGACTGCCCTCTTTTTTAACAGAAAAACAAAAAAAAGGCCAGTTTTGAGAGTAATTCTGCATATCACAAGAGGAACTCTATGCAGGTACTTTTAGGCTAATTGCATTGTGCGCTAGGAAATAATTGCCATTTGCCCAGTTCAGCTTGGATACATCCTACTGAGAACTGTGAGGGCAATCACTACAGGTGAATACAAACAGTTTTGTTTCTGATTTATCCTAATACTTTATAAAAGTCCCAAATGAACTGAGTCTTTTTGCAGTTTCATTGGAGCTGTGGATGAATTTACAGTGGTTAATCTAGGCAATAGGACAGACAATGTTGCCAAGAAAGGTTCTTGTATAATTAATAGTATCCATGTGCTTTGGGGAAAGGGCCACCACTTTATCAGAGAATGACACTCCTTCCTTCAGTTAGCATGGGGGAAAGTCTGTCAGGATATATATATATATATATATATAGGATCTTGCATCTCAACCCTAAACCTCACTGACAAAGCACTGAAGCTGCCCCTCCACAACTCCTCTAAAAAATTTACCCCACTTATGCTAGAGAACCATGTTTGAGAAACTTGAAGATAGTGACAGAGGTACTATTGTTACTATCTGTAGTGTACATGTTCATCCATGCCCTCTCTGGTAAAACAGCTTCATAAAGCACAACAAAGAACTGCAAGACCAATTAGTCCAGAGATGATAATGAGTTTAATACTGTTCCGAACCCTGTTCCCTCCTTGTTTCTTCTGCCACTTTCATAGGGATGGGGGTCAATTTAAAAGCATTTTTTCATTAGGACAGTGGTTCTTTTTTAAGTGTAGGAGGAGACCAAAGGATCTTCTTTCTATTTTCTACCTTTAAACCGTTACCCAGAGAACCTTCTCTTCTGCCGCTCCCAGACTGTGGAACGACCTGCCAGGAGAGATCCGCCAACTTACCAGTCTTCCAGAAGACTGATCTCTTCTGACAGGCCTACCCAGTAGAATTTTAAGACTTTGTTGATATGTTAATCATGTATTAATTTTATATGGTTTTAATCATTTTTATGTATTTTATATTGTTTGTATTGATGTTGTTCCCCACCTCGATCTGGAGGGAGAGGCGGGTAAGAAATAAATATATTATTATTAAAATGTCCCGTGGACTATTGCACAATTTGGGGGTGGGGCGCTCTTTGCACAGACGCTTTCTGCCCAGCAGTGCTTCCTGGGATGCCATGAGGCTACATTACATGAAAATGAAAGAATCAGAACATTCGGCATGGCACTAAGAGAGATGTATCTGCACACCATTGGTAAGTATGGTAGGGGTGTGCACGCCCAAAAATATTGTCGTTTATCGTTATCGTCTGTTCGGACCAAAAAATTTATCGTCTTCATTCATATCCATGGCATCTCATAAAACCCTGGAGAGACGGTGCCAATCAGTGTCAACAATACCGGATGGACCAATGGTCTGATTCATTATGAGGATTCCTATGATTGTGGTCCAGTGCCTTGGTTGGCTGGCATGTAAGTATGTATGTGTGTGTACACGCACACATATGCATTAGTTCAGAGGACCTCCTTCGCACCAACACTCCAAACAACCAAGTCTGTATAAATGCAGTTAGTCACGGTGCATTGCAGGTTCTATGCCCAGACTCAGATGTATTTCACCTGGATGGTCCAGCCTTCTGCAGGCAGTAATAGACAACTGTACTCATCACATAGCTCAGTAGCCATACAAAGCATGGAACGAGCAGCCCTGTCATAGTACTTTATGTAAGGAAATATAATAGATGTGTAAGTGGGTTACATCTTAAAATTCATGCTTGCAAAGAGTTAATTGTAGAATTAACTTACTGAGATATGAATTATATATTACAACAAATATGGTATATGAATAGTTGTACGACAGAAAAATTGTACTCTATGGAATCAACGAGCAGATCCAACTGCCTAACTTGCAAATGAAGTCATTTTTCTTTTAAGACAAGTGTTCAAAATGTGTTGAGGATGAAAAGTTTTTTTGTTTACACTCCACAGCTGGTACTGTTGATGTTTCTTCCTCCTAACAAATCATAGCAATGCAGTTGGACACATTAAAATGAAAAACTGACTTGAAAGAGGGAGAAATCTGATTTGTTGCCAGTGGAATATGTATACACAGATCATCAGCTCAGACTTTTTTTTTCTTTTTTAGAATTACATAGAAAGGGGCATTTTCTCATGCAAACTTCTAAAATACACAGTATTATTACATATAAGGCAAAAGCCCTTTTCAGAAGCACGGCTGTCAGCTCCAGAGGCTGACACGGTTGGGCATTTGCTAGGGCTCCAAGAACAGCAAGGGCCCACTACCATAGCAGTACTACCATTTTCACTTGGTACAGAATACCCAAGGAGATCAGGTGCAGCCTAAGAGAAGTCTTAATTTGCCTGTCCTGCCTTTTCCGGGTTAGGAGGAATGGGCACTGAGGATGCTGTGCCAAATGGCCAGCATTGTATATCAGATATTTTTAGGTTCAGTAAATCCATGGACAGACACCAAACTGCTCCTCAGTCTCTGAATGTTCAAGCAGGCCTAAATCTGAACAAATTGTATCATGAGGGCTTTCATCAAGTGATTTGGATCCTAGAGTTTCAAGGCACCAGAATGCATTTGGGGGGAGTCTACATAAAGTTTGTACATGTACAGACCCTGGGTAAAATCCAACATAAGTCCTACTTATATGTAGACCCATAGAAATGAATATGATTTAAATTAGTCATGACTAACTTAAGTCTCATTAATTTCAATGGATCTACCCTAAGCAGGACATGTTAGATTTTACCCTTGTGCACAGGTTTGGCTAGACATGCAGAGGCTAGCACTTGGCCAGTGAGCCTCCGCAAATGACATGTTCTCTGAACATGAAAATGTTTTCTGAACAGGTCTATATTGTTGTTCATATAAAAGTAAGAAAAAACACCAGAAAATTAGGGCTCACCAACTCTTAACTTTCACCATTAGGTCAAATTAGCCTTGGTGTATGTTGCATTGTGCATTTACTAGGAAAGCTGAACTTCACAAACAAATTTCTAAAGTTTGCACTCCATGCCCTTACTGCTGGCTTTTCTCATTTTCTCTCCTGCATATAGTGGTCTAATCTTGTTTTAGCGCAGAAGACAATTACATAAACACCTGTGCTAAATACATGAGGATCATCAGCACAACTCCATTTCAAATTAATGAGAGTTATATGGCAAATTCCCTATCTATCCTAATGAAAATTGCCTATAGTGTTAATGGCCCTCAAAGTTTATTTCTTACCTGTTGTGCCAAATGTAGAAAATTGGATAGGGCCCACTGATTCAAATATCCAACAAAGAAACAAACAAACCTATGTACGTGATGTGGGGGGGGGGAGTCTGTCTTGGGATTTCTCCCCCCCCCCCATTATTTCCTACGACAGTTGGGAAGCATTTTATGGGTTTGTTTTGAATTGCACTCAGTGGCCTTGGTTCTGTCCTTGTGCTGAAGGAAATATTTTATTACATTCTACTCTATTGGCAGGAAAACATACAAGGAGTCGCCAAACGATATGGGGAGGGGGAATTGCTAACAGGAGGCACTCAGATGCTGCGCTTGTGATCTAAATCCCCTGTGCGGATTGTTTATCCTGAAGTACTTCTGATCCATTGACAGAAGGCTATATGCCATCGTCCCAACTCCGTCATCTCTCTTTCTCCTCCCATGATAAGGTGCAACTCCTTTTCATCAATGGGATATTATGCACAGCTTTCCAATCATTTGGAGAATGCCTTTCTTAAGACTGTCCTAAATTTAGGAGATAGAGGGGTACCTATACGATGCATCTTTGCTGCTCAGTTCTCACAATACCCCACAGAATCGCAGCTGTGGAGCGGGAATGAGAAATCCTAATGGTTGGAGGGAGTGCGGGTTAACCAGCTGGAAAACTGCAGTGCTGGCAGCCATTGAGCTCATCAAGCCCATTCCCTGCCCTCTGCCTGCCTTCCTGTGCTTACTTGGACCTGCCCTGGGCTTCGATCCACCTCCAGGAACACCCACTAGCTTTACCTGAACTGAGGCCACCACAGACAGATGAGGAAAGAATGTGATCTCAGAGCAAGTAAAACAAATTGCACAGTTTCGGTGGGGAGAAGCCTGATGTGGCTGCGAGTTGGCGGTTGTGTCATATAAACAATTCAGTGCCCCTGCACGGCCAGAAAGGGCTATACAGGGCATATAGCCAAGCCCTGGAACATATAAAGAAAAGGGAGGGAAGTCACCCCATTTCCACTTTGTGTGTGTTATAATGGTTGTTGTTTCCCCACCCCCTTTCTCTTATTCTCTCTTTCAGTACAGGCCCAAATATGTTTTTTTCTGCCTGAGGCAAAGGACAAGATGCCGCCTTCTTCCTGTTCCATGTACAGAAGCCAGCTGGAGTCGCAGAATTTAACTTCACCACTTCAACGGGATATTGTCCTCCACCTCACCTGAGGCAGCATGCTAGTTGAAATGGCTCAGGACAGGCTGTGTGGCTTATATAGTTGTTCTTTAACAGGGAAAAGTGGGTAGAGGCTCAGGAGAAACAGCTGGAGGGGGTTTGGGGTTTCTGTCCCTGGCCCCCAGCATCTGAGTCAGTCGTCTCCCTCTGTCTAATGGTAGGTCTGTCCCTGCACATACCTGCCCCCCCTGAATTTACAATGAGCTCCCACAAGCCCAATATAATATATTTTTAAAGTCCAGTTCATACACTGCAATTTTGCTTACTGTTCTTCAACTATTAGGAGTCGTAAACTTGCTGATCTCCTGCTCTTGCTGATCTCCTGCTAATCACCTAGAGATCTATCAACAGATCTCAGTCTTTCTGTTCCCTCTCTACAGAATTACCTTTCAAAATAGTCATTGTTGTTGTTCCTTGACAAGCTTATACCTTAAAACGTCATATCTGTTTATTATCAAAGATGAAACAAGGGGTAAAAGAAAGCGCCATACCCAATTTTCTTTTGATTTCTCTCTGTCCAAAAAAAAGAAAAAAGAAAATGACAAACCCATCCGATCTGGAGTTATACAGAAAAACAAACTGAATGTTCCATTTCAAAGAAAAAGTCGAAAAGAGCACAGTTGTATGGGGAAAATGTAATGCAGGAGTTTGACTTTCTTATTAACACAGCAAGCAGCCAGCTACAGCTCTTCCATCCAAATTCCTAACTAATGAACAATTCTATGGTGCACAGAAAACACCAATTCAACTGTTCTCAACCTTCCGGCATCCTGTTTATTTTAGAAACCAAGCAGCCATTTTGTACCTAATCAAAGAGTTCAGGAATGCAGTTCCGCTAAGCCAAAAAGCAGATAGCTATGTCCCAAGGTGTTAAATAAATTAGGTAAGGAATATGTCCTTCAAGCTCTGGGGCTTTGCAGTGAGCAGCTAGTAAAGCCCCAACAGCTTTAACAGCATATTCTGTATCTTACAGAGGACAGAGCTTAGGAAACATGATTTTGAAAGTCCACTGCCTCAAATATGAACAATCCCAAAATGATCCTGTAGTTTGCCAAGAGGAAAATGCACCTCTAAGGCTTTCTCCAAAAATATGAACTATATTAAACTTCACCATCTTGGAGCCTACTGGGTAATACTACCCAGACCTTATACATTACTGCCAATTCATTATGAACTGCTTTTAAATATATATATATATATATATATATATATATATATAATGATATATTCATTCCATCTCCCAGAGATATTTCACCTGATACTGAAAGTGAGCTGAGAATTGGATCAGCATGGTGTAGTTAAATCCACAAATTGGGACAAGAAGCCAATTTATACATGCAATTAAAATACACATTACAGTGTTGCTGGAACTGTACCATTTTATACTGCAACTGGGGTGATTGTATGGTTGAATATTCACTCACAACAAAATATCTCTGCTGTCTGAAAACTAGCTGAGTCCAAATGATGCACAGGGACTCCCAGGAGTGGGGCTGGGATTTGCCAGGGATAAGGGATCCCTGGAAAATCCCGAATCTCCCGCAGCCCCGGGAACTTCCGGAGACTGCGGGAGATGTGGCCGATGGTCCCGGGTGCTGCCGCGCTTACTCATGAGGGTGCCCCGTGCCCATCAGGGGAGGGGGGACACCAATTTTGCCATCCCCAGGATGGTGGGGGAGGGCCCCCTGATTTCACATGTGTTTGGGTTTTTTTACATCGACTTAGCTCCACTGGATATGCCTGCCAGAAGAGATTAGTCTTTACAGCTTTCTTAAATTCTAAAAGACAGTTAAGTTGATCAGTATCCTCCGGCAGGCCATTCTACAGTTTGGGAGCGGCAGAAGAGAAGGTCCTCTGAGTCTGTTGTCTGCCCCCACCCTCTGTCTGCAACCTTAGATATTTAGGGAGGCCCTCCTGAGTCCCAACCACTAGGATCTTCAGTGTGCGGTCCATTTGGATTTCAAAGGGTGCTCCTGCCATGCCCCAAGTTCCATGAGGTGAGTCTGGGAATTTCCCTCTTGCCTTAAAGGCATTTCCTGGTGCTTACCGGTAATTGACTCCCTAGGTGCCTACCCACACTGCCCACCTGCCTGGCCTACCTACTTAGGAATGGCACCCAAGTGCTGCTGAGGCTGCTTAGTATGAAGTGAGAACCAATTTAGGTGCTAGGAGGGGGTGGGGAATACTACTTGGCCCAATGTGAGCAACAAGTCCTCCGCTGAGTTCAGTTCCTGGTTGGAAGAACAGGTGTTAACTGAAACCAAACTGTATTAGGGATTCAATGGGGCCATTGAAATGGATACCAGAGCCATGCCTCCCAATGCAAAACTGCCACACTGCCTGAATATGCACACAAAGCCACCATAACTGCCCATCCACAGGGAGCCTGGCCACAAAAGCCACCTCTCCCCTCAAGTGGTTGGGGAAAGCGGGCATATGTTACATTTCTTCCAAGAGAAAATATATTCATAGATTTCCAGCATGTAATTAAAGCTTAGATGTGTTTGTTTGTTTTCCCTCTCCTCTGTAGAAGTGGATTATTAACTACCTCTCAGCTAGAACAAGCATATCCTGCTGAACAAAATAATAAAAACCTAGCAAAGTTAGTCTGAAATGGCAACGTCAGAGGTAAAGCTGGTGTGACCTTATAATTTGTGTTTCACAGATATCTAACTTGAAAGTTACAGCACAGAATAAGACCCTTTAGGCTTATGCATTCAAAGCTGTTGCTGTTGTTGCCTGTAAGGCAGGCTGCACCGAGCTCAGGAGAAAGAACGGAGCCTCATGCCTCACTAGTTTAAACCTGGCAGCTGAGGGAGAACATCTATTCTTGCACACAGCTAAAATTCCATTCTGCTCAAGATAATGATACAACCTACTGGTCTGAAAACCATTCAGATGGGTACCTGCTGAGGATACTAGCATCAAAGAAGCAGTGAGAGAAAGGAGAAAGTGGATTCAATGTACCTAATGAATCAGGGATGATAAATAAAGAACAGAACATGTTAAAAAAAGAAGAAGTCCTTGGAGTCATTTGTAACATGGATGATATTGATTCTACAAAGAAAAATGATAAGTGAAGGAGCAAGAGAAGGCTGTATTCCTTATTGTTCTCAGAAATCTGGGCTCAAATGTTATGACTTGGAGCCTGTATAAAAGACTCACTGTGTTCAGTAGGGATGTGCATGCCCGAAAATATCGTACCGTATCGTTATCGGAATTTCGGACCCAAAAAAATATAGTCTCCGATTATATCGTAGGTGAACCATATCGTATTGTATCAGATTTCCGATATTATATCATTTCTCCATTTTGCCCTAGAGTTGATTTTTGAATCAGAAAGGCCTAAACTTCTTAATTTTCCAAGTTACAGATTTGAAACTTGGTCACAGTGCAGACTGAGTGTTGCTAGTCTTGTGTGCCAAATTTTAGAACAATCGGTGCAAGCGTTACTCAGAAGTAAGCTTTCAAATACACTGTTTCAGGTGGCTGAAATGTAGTCCTTTTTCAAGAGACGTCGTCCAGTACTCATGGACATCTCACAGATGGCCTTGAGGGGACTCATCTATGCCCAATTTCAGATGCACAACTGCAGGCATTACTTGGAAGTAAGCTCTCAACAACATGCACTGTTTCCGGTAATGCACTCCATGTTGCTGCTGTTGCTGAGACTTATAGGTATATTTTTATGAATACAATGAACTTTCAAAACCTGTGGCTAAACCTAGGCAGTGCCTTCCATATGCAGTCAAAAAAGTAAAATGTGTTAATCAGAAGATGGTGAACTGCTGCTGCCTTGTCTCATTAGGCCACGCATGTCTGCAAATTAAAAGGATTGGGGGTACGGGAATAGCACAGGTGTTACATTTATTTTAGAGCCAGCCTTAGCAGGCAGGGCCTCATTGGGCCAGGAGATACCCCGGAAGCGTGCCAACCTGCAGGATGGATCCCACTAAAACTAAAAAAACTTAAAAGCATATTATTATTATCCGCGCCTATGGTGCATGGCACAGTGAGAGTGGATGCATTCCTCAGCAGTAGAACTGCTGCCTTGACTCTAGATTAGGCCACACATGTCTAAGTACAAATGAAATAATAAAAGGATTGGGGGGTAGGAGAATAGCACGGGTGTTATAGTTATATTTATTTTAGCCAGCCTTAGCAGGCAGAGCCTCATTGGGCTAGGAGATACCCCAGGTAGCGAGGAAACCTGGAGGATCCTATCAAAATAACCCTCATGCACTGCCTTGACCTCATCATGCTTGAAAATTAAAATGACCCAGTCTGCCCGCCATCCCCGTGCAGGCAGGTGGGCAGTTCTTCATGCCAGAGCTGCACATATTGGCTGGAGCAGTGGCAAATAAAAGTCACGTTCGGGGTAGAGGTAGGCACATTGCCAAATTAATATAAGTCATGTTGGGGGCGTGGCTGGAGCGTGATGGGGTAAGGTCGCAGATCTTCTGAGCTCCTTAAAAAAGCATTGAATTAAGCACTAATTCCCTATCGTGGAGTGTTTGGAGAGTAATAAAAGGCATGATATATTGACTGGAAGTGATAAATTATATGAATGAGAGCTGGAATGCGGCACTATCTTCCTGGCTTTAAAATCGAAACCAAATGAGCTGAGGATAAAGAAGAGGAGCCGCCATTACAGAGGTAATTTATGGACTTATAATTGAGATACAAGGAGGGCTGGCTGGCTGACAGCATACTGGGAGGGAGACGGAGATAAAATATAAGTGAAGAGGAAGAACGTTAATCCCCAGTATAACTTGGAAGAACAGGGCTGGCTGTCTGCGGTAAGAGCAAGAAGGAGTCAACAGGCAGACGGGGGGGTAATAATTCATGAGCAAAAAGGGGCGACGGGATAAGAAGCCTTCAATACCTACCCCCGCCTTGGTTAGACTCTCAAAAGAGCGTGGATCGGACAGAACGTGGCAGAGGTTGACACGTTTTGAGATTCAAAATATGCCAGATAAGCTGCCAAGTAAGAAAATGTCTCCTGTTAAAGAGACTGCGTCACAGATTACAGAGCCGGCTGCAATTCCAAAGACCACCAGAGGAGGTCAGCCAGACCCAATGGATGAATTAAAGGATGATCTTAAAAAAATGTTCAAGCTTGAGCTGGCTGATCTTGAAGATCGGTTAGCGAAACGCATTAATACCACCCAAACTGAGTTGATGGCGGGTTTAAAGCAAGTGGTGAAGGATGTTGAGGTGCTGCAGACAGAAACTAAAGCTTTGGTTGGAGTTTGTAAGAAGCAGGAAGAGCAGCTATCTCAACATGAATTACGCTTAATAGCCATTGAGGATCGGGACCGACGTGCAAATATTCGCATAAGAGATTTTGGCGAACAAGAAGGAGAAACTCCAAAAGATTTAAGAAATACAATTTTGACATGGATAAGATTACAGCTTCCAGACGAGACTTGGGAGGAAGCCGATGTGGAGAGGGCTCATAGAGTTGGATTTAAGCGTAAAGGAATGCTTCCAAGGGACATAATTGTCAAATTTGCTAATTATTACAAAAAAGAAAAGCTTATGCAAGCAATTAGACGACAAGGTCAACCAAGGATTCAAGCAACAGCAGTTCAAGTCTACCAGGATTTGTCGCCTCACACAGTGCAGTGGAGCAAGAGTGTCAAAATGTATACAGCAGCATTGAGGATGAAATTGATAATGTACAGCTGGGGATATCCAGTTTTTTTGAGATTCATGTGGAAAGGGAAGCAAGAAAGAATAACATCGGTGCAGCAAGGAATGGAGCTGTTGGAGAAGCTGGGCATAATTGATGCCAAGGATGGGGGAGAATTGGAGCAAGAAGAAGGTGCCGTTGGAGGATCCAGTCAAGGGTAGGGGATTAGAAGGGGGGGAAAGGGAGGGGAGGATTGGACTTTGCTCTGAGGGTTGGGCCGGGTTTCCCACCCCCTGAAGAGTTCTAAAATAATTGGGACCAGTGCCCAGATGTCTGGTGAGGAGGGAGGTAAAAATGGGGGTGTATGTGGGGGGAGGGAAGGGAGGGGGGGTATGTGTTTCACTGACCGAGACCAATTTAAAGACATGGGTGAAGGCAAGAAATGGAAAATAAATTGAGATTGGCAACTCTAAATGTTAAGGGGCTAGGAACAATGGTAAAAAGATGAAGAATTGAAACATTGTTAAAAAGAAAAAAAATAGATATAATTTTTTTGCAGGAAACTCATCAAATAAAGGAGGGGGTTAATGAGCTACGAATGAGGGAAGTGGGAGTGTATGAAAAATCATTTGGTACTTCTAAAGCGAGAGGTGTGGCAATAATAATATCGAAAAAATGTGGTATTAATATTCAAAGTATAAAGAAAGATAAGAATGGTAGGATCCTTATAATTTACTGTACGATGGAAAAGGAGGAATTTGTGCTGATTAATGTCTATGCTCCAAATGGGAAACAAACTGAATTCTTTAAAGAAGTATTTGATATGGTGGGAGATGTAGGGAAAAAGAACATTGTGATGGCAGGAGATTTTAATATGGTACTGGATAAAGGGAAAAATAGGGATAACATTATAAGAGATGTTAGAGGGGAGGGGAAGACAGAGTTAGCTAAATTAATGGAGAGGAAAGAATTAATGGATGTATGGAGAGTTTTAAAAGGGGAAGAAAGAAAATATACTTTCTACTCACCTAGATTTAAGAGTTATTCAAGGAGTGATTATATTTTTATATCAAAGAATATGGTACCTAAATTAATAGATTGTGATATTGGAGTAATTAAGGTCACTGACCATGCATTAATGATGATGGATATCAAAATGAAGAAGGATTACAAACAAGCAAAGAGATGGAGATTGGATGGAAGAATTTTTAAAAATAAAAACATAGTAGATAAGTTAAAAAAGGAAGTGCAGGAAATATGGCAGATAAATGAAAAAGAAGTTAAATCACAAGGGTTATTATGGGATACTATGAAAGCGGTAATAAGAGGGATCTGTATTAGGGAAATGTCCACACTTAAAAAGCAACAGGAAGTACTTAATAAAAAGATTGAAGAAGAGATAAAGAGTTTAGAAGAGAGATTAGGAGAGACAAAAGATAAGCAGTTATTTGCCCAAATTCAAGCAAAAAAAAAGGAATTGGAGAAAGAAGATATAGAACAAGTTCAAAAGAATTTGTTATATTTAAAGAGAGATTTCTCTGAATATAATAATAGAAATTCCAAGATGTTGGCCAGGTCCACGCAATCAGAGAAGGCTAAGAATATGATTGGGACAATAAGAGACAAGTTAGGGAATAGATGTAATTTAATGAAAGATAAACTAATTACTTTTCAGGAATTTTACAAAGAATTATACACATCAGAGGCGGTTTCACAAGATAAGATTCAGGAATATGTAGAAAGAAATTGGAAAATAAGACTGGATGATCAAGATAGAGATTGTATGGAAGCCTTGGTCACTGAGAAAGAAATTGAGGGAATTATTGATAAACTAAAAGGAGGTAAGTCTCCGGGGATTGATGGTTTGGGGCCGGAATTTTATAAAATATTTAAAGATATTTTAATAACAAGATTAAAGAAATTATATAATAATATAATAGAAGGAGGAATGACTCCGCCATCGTGGGACCAGTCCCTGGTTATTTTATTACAGAAGCCAGGTAAAGATTTGACGGATCCAGCGTCTTATAGACCAATATCTTTAATAAATCAGGATGCCAAAATATTTACAGCAATAATGGCTAAAAGAATGGGTACATTTATTTTTAAATATATCAAAAAAGATCAATGAGGATTTATTCTTGGTAGGAAAATGCCGAATTTAATAGGGAGAGTTATAAATATAATAAATATTATTTTAAAAAAGGAACTTAAAAGCAGGATTATTAGCATTGGATATTTTCAAAGCCTTTGATTGCGTGGAGTGGCCAGCATTAAAAATTATTTTAAATACATTTGGGTTTGGACATAAATTTATGGGGGTGATTAACCAGCTGTACAAAAATAATAAAGCAGAAATAATGGTTAATGATGGGTTAACGCAACAAATCACACTAGCTCGAGGAACTAGGCAAGGATGTCCACTTACACCGATTTTATTTGCAATAGTTATAGAAATTTTAGCAAATGTAATAAGGGAAGATGAAAGAATAAAGGGGATAGGAAGAAATCATAAGATTAAAGTAAATATGTTTGCGGATGATACGTTATTAACACTAGAAGATCCCCTAGAAAGTGGAGAGATGATACAGAAGCATTTAAGAGAATTTGGGGAAATTACGGGATTACAAGTTAACTGGGGGAAGTCAGAAATGATGTTGTATAATTATAACAAGGAAGAGATGGAGAAATGTAAAGTTAAGTTAGGATTAAGGCATAAAAATAAAATACGATATTTAGGAGTTAATATAGATAAAGATTGAGAAAGAATAGAGGAACTTAATTTTGTAAGGTTAAGAAAAGAGGTAGGGAAGAAATTACAGATATATAGAAAATTAAAACATTCTTGGTTTGGTAGAATAGCGGTTATTAAAATGAAGATTTTACCTAAGGTTAATTTTTTGTTTAGAATGTTACCGATTAGAATTTCAGTAGAGGAGATTAAAAATTGGCAAAATATGATTAATGCTTATTGTAATGGGGATAAAAGAGCCAGGATAAATAAAGGGTTATGGTACAAGGCTCAAAAGAAAGGAGGTTTAGGACTTCCGAATATTAAGAATTATTATATAGCTAATCAGTTAAGATATATTATTCATGGTATTTTAGGGGAGGAAGATTTGGAATGGTTGGAACCGCAAACAGCAGAGATAGATTGTAAATTGCGAAATATATTCTTTACTAAAAAGCAAAAGAAAGAATTGAAGGTACTGGACAACCCATTATTGGAAAATATAATAATGATTTGGGAGAAGTATAGAGGGAAGTTGATACCAGGGGACTCTCCACTCGCCCTAGTTGTAGTAGTGGGAAATTTCCCAATAGTATTAAAACCAGAGATAGAAGCGAGACTGAAAGATCAAGATATAATTAAGCTAAGGAATTGGATGGAAAAGATGAAGGATAGGGAGCATATTAAAGATTTGTTTAAAGGACAAAAGATAGCATGGTTCAAATGTTTACAATTGGAAAAATGGACACAGGAATGGAGGTTGAAAAATAAGAAATGTAGAAACAATACTAGATTTGAAGACTTAATTGAACTAACGGGGAAAAAAGAACGAGCGGGAGTTAAGAAAGGACTGACTAGTGAGATATATAAAATATTGATAGAGGAGGAATTTCAGGATTCACTTAAGGATATAAAACAGCTAAGGGAGGAAGATGTAAAGGGGGAAATTAATGAGGATAACTGGGGGAGGATATGGAATGTGAGAATGTTAAAGTTGTTGTCGATTAGAATCAAGGAGAACTATTATAAGACAGTTTGGAGATGGTATCTAACACCTGTAAGATTTCACCAGATTGATAAAAAAGTGTCTAAGAATTGTTGGAGGGGATGTCAGGAGGTTGGGACCTATTTCCATATGTGGTGGAGCTGTGAACAAGTACAAAAATTTTGGGAAAGGGTTTTTAAAGAAATAAGTGATATAATTGGAAGTAACTTGGAATTAAACCCAAAGTTAGCTCTACTAGCAATATGGGATAGGGGGAGTAAGCATACAACTAATAGAGAATTGGTAAACAACCTCCTGGCTCCTGTTAGAATAATGATTGCTTAAAATTGGAAAGGGCAACGAAGTTATACAATAGAAGATTGGTATAAAGAAATTTGGGATATGGCTTTGAATGATATGTTGACATGTAAAATGAAAATAAAGAGGGTAATGTCCAGTAAGAGTGATTTTGGAGAAATATGGAGTCCCTTTTTGGAATATGTATTAAGGTCGGGAAAGGGACAAACGCCGTCAAAAGAATCGTTAAAATTTTGGAAGGAGGAGGAATGAATATGAGAAGGTCTCGGGGGGGGGGGTGCACGGGGGAAGTTGAGGGTTGTAGTTGTTTTATATTGTGTATTATGTGTTTGTTTATTGTGTTAAAAATCAATAAATATTTTTTTAAAATATATATATATAAGTCATGTTCAGGGTAGAGGCAGGCACATTGCCAAATAAAAGAAACATTCAGGTTAGAGGTAGGCCCATTGCCAAATTAATATAAGTCACGTTCAGGGTAGAGGTAGGCACTAGGGATGTGCAGGGACCCCCCTGGATCGGGACCCAGATCGGGACCTCCAATTTTGTCCCGGATCAGATCAGACAAAATTGGAGGGCCCCTGGACCGGATCGGGCCCGATCCCGATCCAAAAATTGGACATCCGATTTTTGGATCGGCCGCCATTTTTGTTTTCCCCATAGACTTGCATTGGGGGAAAGAAAGCTTTCTCCCAATGCAAGTCTATGGGGAAAAAATGGCGGCGGTGGGTGAGTGGGGGCCTAACTCCACCCTTCCTGTCCCTTCCCCCTGTGGTTACCTCCCAGGGCCGTCTGTGGGCGCCCGCGGACCGCCCCAGCAGGTAAGCCCCCCCCTCGTGGTTCGCCTTACCTGCTGGGGTCGTCCTCTGCTATCTGCTGCCGGAGATCTACTGAGAACTAGGCTTCACGGCCTAGTCCTCAATAGAGCGCCAGGTCATCACCTGGCGCTCTATTGAGGACTAGGCCACAAATCCTAGTTCTCAGTAGGTCTCTGGTAGGTGAAGTAAGAAGATGCCCCAGCAGGTAAGTGCCCCCCTCCCTCCTCACCTGGCCGGGCTGTCTGCCCGCCGATGGAAGCGGACAGCCCCGCCAGGTAAGCCCCTCCGCTCTTTACCTGGTGGGGCATCCTCCTCAATCGCCGGCTGTAAACTACTGCAAACTAGGCCACGAGGCCTAGTTTGCAGTAGTTTACAGATGGCGATGGAGGAGGACGCCGCACCAGGTAAGCTCCTCCCCCCCTGCGATCCTTACCTGGCCAGGCTGTCCACTTCCATCGGCGGGCGCCCACTGGCACCCACCAATGGAAGTGGACAGCCCGGCCAGGGAAGCCCCCCACCCGCTGTCCATTTCCACCGGCGGGAGCCCGCTGGCACCCGCTGATGGAAGCGGACAGCCCTGCCAGGTAAGCCCCCCCCATCCTCACATGGCCGGGCTGTCTACTTCCATCGGCAGGTGCCTGCTGGCACCCGCCGATGGAAGCGAACAGCCCAGCCAGGGAAGCCCCCCCTCCCGTTGTCCGCTTCCATCGGCGGGCACATTGCCTGGACCAGAGTCTTAAAAAAAAATGTGTGAGGGGGATGCTTCTGCAGTCCCTCAGTAACGGACTCCACAACCCAGGGATGTAGTAACGAAAAATAATAATACAGGAATCTCTCAACTCAAGGGTCACTACAGTAGTCCCTCCAGACTGGAAACATTGGATGGAGCAGTGTCTTTGAAAAAGAAATAAAATGTGTGAGAGGGTGAGACAGCCACACAGAACTGTCCCCAGCAGCAACAGCATCTCTCCTAGACCCAGACCCACCTTGCCCAAGACACACCTCAGAGCCGCGTTTCATACAGCTAAAAAGTTTTGCAATTAATAATTACAATGTATGCTTTGCCCACAGTTTGTGAGTTTGTGTGCTGCTTTGACCACACAGATCCTGTGTAGCAGGCTACACGACACACCAGCACACTCACAGTTAATCAAGCAAACACACACACCCAGAGAGAGAGAGAGGGAGAGAAATATTATATATATATATATATATATATATATATATATAAATATTTTGCTTTTTTAAAGAAAGTTAAACAGGGAAGAGGACAAAACACACTCCCTCAGTCATAGTACCCCCACTCATGCTAACCTAACCCTTCAATCAAACCAACCAGAAAAAACTTATAACTCAAAGTCTCAAACCCACAAGCAACGCACAGCCAAACGAACCCGAGACACAAAGATACAAGACTACAAAGAATCTCCAACAATTCGCCACCAAGTAACTATAAGACCCAGGAGCCAGGACAGAGCTCCAACAAAATCCACCCTTCTCCCCTCAACGCCTAACTCCCAACAGAGCTGGAACACCAAGTGTGGGGGTTTTATGCAGGGATATCCTTAGCCCTCCTCCAACATTGTGATTGGAGCCTGCTGGAATCCTTGCTGCATGATTGGTCACTGAATCTGTCAATCTCATCAAGCACACCCCACCTTCTAGCTCTGTCCATGTGGCGACAAAAGAGAAAGAGCCTTCCGATAAAATGATAAAATATGATAATTATCGTAGGATTTTTTATTGTCTCCGATAATTATCATAGGGCTTCCTATCGTATTGTTATCGTTAACCGCATGCACGATAAAGAGCATATCATATCGTTATTGTACATTTTAACGATATGATACACATCCCTAGTGTTCAGAGGTAAACATCATATTTAAAGTCCTGGCTTGCTTACATTTTAGCTAGACATCTATATAGCCCCTCAGCTGGTCTCCTAAGAATCTGGCAATTAAGAATCTCCTCCAAGAAACCAGGCAGGGAAGCTCTACAAAACAGAGGTTTGAGGCCACAAATGAATATATGTGTACTGACTTACTGGGGTAGTAATTAGCTATCCTATTAATCTTGATTGAAGGATGCAGTATCAACTGTAATAGCAGCAGCAACTTTTGTATTGAATAAGAATAACAACTTTTGTAGATGTATTTTTGAAGCTGTTTTAAAAAAAAAAGTAGGTCTCAGGCAGTTCTCTTTCCCAATCCTGCTATATGATGATCCTGTTTCACTGGAAAACCCAGGGCAGGGATTAACCTGGGACCTTCTGCATACAAAACGTGATGATATAGGATGCTCTCCTCCCACAAAAAGTTTTTTTTTTAATTAAATAAGGTATCTGTGCAAGTAAGGCAAGAATATGAGTTGGATCCAGACTTAGTCATGCTTAGGGTAGACCCATTGAAATAAATGGGAATTTTGATAGTCATTATTAACTTGAGTTCTATCCATTCCAATAAATCTACTCCAAGCAGGCTACATTTACATTCAACTCAATGTATTGAAGATTCCCCTCCCCCAATTAAAAATAAATAGAACATTCATCCAGTTTTTAACTGGACATTTCAATCCATAGACATGACTTATCTCCAGGGATGGGGGAGGGGGAAATTACAGGAAATCACAATAAAGTTCACATTAGGTAACTTCTCATTTTAATGTGAACTTACCAAATTTTGCCCTTTCAAAGCAAAATATAAACCAACGTTCAGTTATCCTTCAACATTAGCTCTTCTTTGAATTTTGCAATGGAATGGAATTATCTATCCTAAAAATGCTCATATTAGGGAACGTACACACATGTGTATATTAGAGAAACTGATGTTCACAGTTATATTATATAAGGAACACTGCTTGCAAAAATTGTGCATATTAGGCAAAAGTGCATGTATCAGGAGAAATGTGCACAAAGATGCATAGAATTTTTTATTTAAAGAATATTTAAAGAATGTTTTTTTATTTAAAGAATATTAAAAGTTTGGGAAGATCTGAAGGTTAGAAAAATGAGGAATATAGAGACACCAAAATTGATAGATTTATTCAGCCCTATTATATCTAACAATTTCAACAGCAGATACTGGAAAGGAAGGAGAGCCCATAAGGCTTCAGAGCCAGCAATGGCAGGAGTTGCCACCAGTGTGCCATGGATGCTTGTTCTTTCCTCAAGGAAAAACCATGAGGGTTCAGAGTAGGCAGGGGCAGGAGTCCCATTCTGTCAAACATTTTCCCCTTTACATAAATGGTGGCTGCAAAGGCCCCCTTTATGCAAGGGGAAACACATAATTTCCGGAGCCTCCAGTGGAGGCTCCTAGTGAGGGTGAGGGTGGACGGCTGCCGGGTGCTTATAGGTACGATGCTCACTGAGCCACCAAAGAAGCTCACACAGCACACGAGCGGGGCGTGAGGTGTTTCTCTTCACTTCACCTCTTCCTGCAGCACCACCACCACCAGAGGACCCAAGAATCTGTCACAAAGAGTCCTCCAAACCTCTAGAGCAGATATAAAGGGTACATGAACAGGGGAGAGGAAATCCAACATACCAGCTGTGTCAACCCACCAGCAGCTAACAAAAGGACACAAATGGATGCAACTATGTACGTATGTACAAATGCATCTTGAGTTCAGCGACATTTTCCAAATTCCACATGGAAGCTCGTTCCATCTTGTGTCTGTATCAGATTGTGATCTTTGTTATTGTTGTCTTTGCATGAATTTTCATGCATATATTTTTCAAACGCATGCAACAATTATGCATCTCTTTGAAATGTATCATTCTTCTCCCATCGATTAAAATGTGTTTGTGCACATTTTTTCAAAAGTATGACTATTTCATGCACATTTTTCACATGTACCCATGCTGGCCAACACATTTGGTGGGCGGGGGGGAAGTCGCAAATCACATGGCAAGTTCAGAAATGTACATACTTTGACTGCAAATTACATTCAATTCTGTGTTCAACCTGTGCAAACTAAGGAATTCATGATCAAAAGTGAAATGAAATGAATTTCTCATACGTCCCTCGATACAACCCATTAGAATCAGTGATGAGAATTTTGGACTTCAATAAAAGCTCTCCAGGTATAAATGTTTGTCTGAAACAATGCTAATTAATCAGTGCAAATATTTTTAACTCCACTGCATGAACTATTCATTTCCTCAGCCTGCAATGGTCGGGGGGTGGGAAAATAAAGGATGTTAGATTCATTTGTTACTTTTTGCACACAAACAAACAAGGAAATGGTGCAGTGTGGTTGTTATTATGGAAGCCAAGTGCAAGACTATCACTGGGCCTAAATCAGCCTTCCCTAAACTGATGCCCTCTATGGCCAACAGCCATTCTAGCTGGGGAAGATGGGAATTGCAGTCCAGCACACATGGAGAGCACCAGGTTGGCAAAGATTGGCTTACGTAATGCATCAATAAGTAAGCCCTGTTTGACCAACCCAGGAAACTGGAAGTCCATGGAAGAGAAAAGAAATAAATCCAAGGCCAGACAGAATTAATATGCATATTTACAATGCAAAATGAAAACTCACTAAATCTTATGGTAGTAAATTCCATAGTTTGACTATGGAATTTGCTGCTACAAGACTTAGTGAGTTGTGGTAGCAAACTGTATGCTGTGTGAAGAAGTCCTTCCTTTTATCTGTCCTGAATCTCCCTCAATCAGATTTCAGGGTGCCCCCCCCCCAGCTTGGCTCACAAGGGCAAGTCGAGCCGGGGCAGCATGGGGACCCAACAGGGCCACATTCCCAGGCAACGGCCATCTCTACCATATGGTGTACTCACCAGAACTGTATTCCTAAGTGTGGTTGCATGATAGATTTGTATAAAGGCAGTATGATATTGACAGATTTATTCTCACTTCATTTTCTAATTATGCCTAATTGGTGTTGGTGTCATTACAAGAGATACTGAGAAGTGAGAGAGAGTTCACTAGAGTGTGTCACACCAGTTGCAAAGGATCACATTAGGACCACAGCCCCACATCTTCTGTAGTTTTACAAATTCTGTTGGGAATGGAGGGGGGGGATGGGTTTGAAAATGTTACTTGTTATCTCCTGTCCTTTACTTAGTTTGAGTACCTAAAGTACACCAACTTTAAAATCACTTCACTGGCTGCCAATTAGTTTCTGGGTGAAGTACAAAGTGTTGCTCATTACCTTTAAAGCCGTACATGGTTTGGGTCCAGGTTACCTGCGAGATCACCTTCCCCCATACAATCCGCCCCGCACACTCAGGTCCTCTGGGAAGAATGTACTTCAGTCAGCCAAAACTAGGCTGACAACCATTACCCAGAGGACCTTCTCTTCTGCTGGTCCCAGACTGTGGAATAGCCTGCCTGAAGAGATTCGTCAACTTAACAATCTTTTTGACTTTAAGAAAGCCATAAAGACTGATCTCTTCTGGCAGGCCTACCTAGCTGAATTTTAAGCGTTTTATTGTTATTTTAAAAAGATATTAGTTTTATATGTTTTTAATCAGTTTATATATTTGTATTTGATGTTGTTCCCCATCTCGATCCAGACAGAGAGGTGGGTAAGAAATAAAATTTTTATTATTATTATTATTATTATTATTATTATTTCCTTCTCGCTCATGGTGGTATTATTATTATTATCACTGGACAGAAAAGCCTATAACACTGAAGCCAATGACAACTCCGATTCACCTGGCCTGCCACCTACACACGCAGAACCAGGTGATTGATAGAAGTGTTATCTCCCATTCCAATTTACTGGTCTCAGTTGGAGGGAGAGCCTTTTTTGACCAAGTGTGAACAGAGATGGAAACACTTTGAATTGTTTCCAGTTCCTTAACTGAGCAACACACACACACATACACACACACACACACAAACACACACAGCTCATACAAAATGGTAACAATGAAAAGCATAGTTTAAAACAAACAAACAAAAAGCCTAAAATATTCCATTGATCTGAAATAGTTGTGTTCCTTGACAATGATATAACTAATTTGATCTGTCCAATATAAGAGGTCTGAAGAAAGACTTGGCAGGAACTAGATCAGCTTTCCCCAACATGGTGCCCTCCAGATGTTTTGGACTACAATTTCCATTAGCCCCAGACAGCAGAACCAAAGACCAGGGCTGATGGAAGTTGTAGGTAAATGGAAGGGACCAGGCTGGAGTAAAGCTTAACTAAATATTCAAAAGAAGACCTCATACATTTCGGGATTCCTGCCACACAACACTGCAAGGGCGCCTGATTTGCAATGGGGAAGCAGCAAGGGCATGTTCCGGATGGTTCTAGATGGACTTGTCATCTGATAGAAGTAGACCAGGAGAAGAGCCTTCAGTGTGGTGGCCCCATTCCTGCCTTTGGAGGTTTGGCAGGAGCCAACGTTGTATTCCTTCCAGTACCTCCTGAAAACGTCATTGTTTCAGGAAGCTTTCCCTGAATGACTGGCTACGGTTTTATCAGTACTGGTGTTTTATTAGAACTTTAATCTTTTAAAAATTGTATTTTTAACACTGTGTTTTTATTCTTTAATTCTGTTTGTTGTTCACCGCTCCAAAATCTTTGGATGGGGAGCGGTATATAAATATTGTAAATAAATACATGAACAAATGAAGTGCAAAGTGTATATGATTTATTCTTCACTGTCTTGCAGTGACACCTCAGCTACCCCCATGCATTATTACTTTTTCCTATTTCATGCAGCAAGACTTGGCAAGGAGAAAAACAGCCAGCTCTGTGCTACATTGCCCCTAATTTTGCAATGGAGAAGCAGCAGGAGTGATTCAGAGCTTTGCCAGTTGCCAAAAATCTAATTCTAGCCTATTCCCTGTTCATTTGCAAAGCAAGTTTCAAACATATTGAGTTTCTGATAACAATAGTTCTTCATAAAGATCATTAAAAAAAAAACACCTGAGGGAGAGGGTAACTTTATTTACATCTGCAACCACTGATGGTTTTTTACATTTCTTTGAAACTTCATTAAACAAACTCATCATATCAGGATCATTTACTCCAAAAGGTATTTCTTGTTAAAGAAAAGAAATAAAGTCTATGAATCATATGGGATTATCTGAATATCATGCATTTCTAATTATTGGAAGTGTACAGATTTACCCTTATACAGTGTAGCTAAGCGAGGTATCCAGAGCACAGCCTTGTCCTGTTTTTTTTGGATGAGTTACAGTTGATACAGCTCAAGGACATTGACAAGGTGCTTGGACAGGTTCATACAACCACCTCTGTATTGGATCCTTGCCCCTCTTGGCTTATAAAAGCTAGCAGGGATGGAATAGCCAGCTGGGCCAGGGAAGTGCTTAATGCCTCTCTGTGAGAGGGAGTGGTCCCATCTGAAAGAGGCGGTAGTGAGACCACTCCTGAAGAAATCTTCCCTGGCCTGAAAAATCTTAATAACTATAGGCTGGTGGCAAATGTTCCATTCCTGGGCAAGATCATTGAGTGAATGGTTGTGGGCTAGCTCCAGACACTCTTGGATGAGACCAAATACCTGGATCTATTTCAGTCAGGTTTCAGGCCTGGCTTTGGTATGGAAACAGTCTTGGTCACCCTGTTTGATTACCTATGTGGGGAGAAAGACAGGGGGAGTGTGACTCTGTTGATTCTCCTTGATCTCTCAGCAGCTTTTAATACCATTGACCATGGTATCCTTCTGGGACAAGTGGCTGAATTGGGAGTGGGAGGCATTGCATTGTAATGGTTGCACTTCTACTTGACAGGTCGGTTCCAGAAGATGGTGCTTGGAGAACATTGCTCAGCTCTGTGGATTCACAAGTATGGGGTTCCACAGGGGATCAGTCTTGTCCCCCATGCTGTTCAACATCTGCATGAACCGTTGGGTGCAGTCATCCAGAGTTTTGGAGTGCGTTGTCATCAGTACACTGAGGACATGCAGCTCTATTTCTCCTTCTCATCTTCACCAGGTGAGGCTGTGGATGTGCTGAACCAGTGTCTCGCTGTGACAATGGACTAGATGAGGGGTAATAAACTGAAACTCAGTCCAGACAAGATTGAGATGCTGTTAGTGGGTGGTTCTGCTGACTGGATGGAGGGTGTGCAACCTGTTCTGGATGGTGTTGCACTCTCTCTGAAGGAGCAGGTTCGTAGTTTGGGGGTTCTCCTAGAACCATCTCTGTCACTTGAGGCTCAGGTGGCCTCAGTGGCATGGATTGCCTTCTACCAACTCTGGTTGGTGGCCCAGCTATACCTATCTGGACAGGGATAACCTGGCCTCAGTTGTTTATGCTCTTGTAACCTCCAAGTTAGATTACTGCAAAGCACTCTGCATGGGGCTGCCTTTGAAGACAGTTCAGAAGCTGCAGCTTGTGCAAAATGCAGCAGCCAGACCAATAACAGGGACCAGAAGGTCATGCATATAAGACCAACTCTGGCCTGCTTGCATTGGCTGCCTGTACGAATACGAGCCCGATTTAAGGTGCTGGTTTTAACCTACTGGCATTTTTCCCAGACATTCTCAGATAAGGGAGTTGGCAGGCTTCCTAGATCAAGCGTAGTAAATACAACACCTACAAAGCCTTACATGGCTCAGGATCACAATACCTGATGCAACGTCTCTCCCGACATGAACCTACCTCAACATCTTAGGTCCCCCTCCAGGTGCCTACTCTGAGGGAAGCTTGGAGGATGGCAACAAGGGAGAGGGTCTTTTCAGTGGTGGCCCCTCAATTATGGAATGAACTCCCCGACGAGGCCTGCCTAGCAGCAACATTTATATCTTTTTGGCACCAAGTAAAGACTTTTCTCTTCTCCCAGGCATTTTAACAGCATATGTTGTGTTTTTAAATATGTTTTTATGGTTTAAAATTGTGTATATCAGTTTTTAATGTTTTAATCTTTGTAAACCACCCAGTGAGCTTCGGCTATGGGGTGGTATATAAATGTCATAAATAAATAATAAATAAATAGCCAACTAAGCACAAACTTCCTTTAAACCTGCTGAGATTCTGTCACCTTGGACAAAGGCAATGTGCAATTTGCACATGTATGCGTGATTTGCATGAATTGCCCAAATTGTGGCTGAACTTTGCACAAATTATGCAAATTGCTGTTGGATTTACACAGATTTGCTCAAATTGCAGCCACAAAACTCTAATTGCACAAATTACTGCTCACTGGCTGGAGTTCAGGGGGAAAGTTGCATCTCAGCCTGCAAATGCAAGCTGAGCTGGACACCCTGCAGAACTCGGTTGAGAAAAAATAAGATGGAGTTCCAAGTGACGGACATCCCTGGTCTCAGTTTGGGTTCAGGTTTGGAAAGTGCAAATGTTCATACTGAAACGCAAACTGAATTAATTTCTCACCCATCCCCAGTTTCCAGCAAGCCCTTTCTACTGTCTGTAGACTCCTGTCACAAGGGTGGGCTTAGCTGGATATTAGGAAGGAGGAGAATTGGCAGGAAGGACTTATTGTTTTTCTGAGTTTTCTCAAACAAAACTTAGAAAGACCCACACTCTTTGAGCTTTTTTCGTTCAGGCTTTTATTATCTATTGACATTCATCACACTTGGGTTTTTTTTTACAGGTACTTTAGTGGACATTGTGTCCCTCTGGTTTCACTTCTGTTTTTTAGGAGCACTTAGAAATGGGGAGTTGGAGCAGGGAAAGCTAGTATTTTTTGGCATAGCAAAAGAAAGCACAACTTCTCCCTTCCAATTAGGGATATCCGTTGCTGGGAAATCCCTAACTGGAGTTCCATGGCATGAATGACTCACTTTGCATCTCTGAGCTGAGGTGTAGGTTGTTCCCGAACTCTGGGAATTTTTTTATGTTTTTTTTGGGGGGGGGAAGGTACAGCAATTTGCACAAATTACAGTCACATTTGGGCAAATTATGGCCCAAAGTACGGAAAGACAGAAAAGAAAAATAAATTCATGTAGAGCTCCAATCTTAATTGTGCAATGAAATTGGTAGTAGAAACAGTGGGTTAAACAGCCTCATCTAGAAAAGCTCTTTATGAGAATTCTGTAAGAATTCCATCAAAAAAGCTGAACTCACTATCAGACAAAAGTAAGCCCTCACTAAATTATGATATCACTCATATGGTTATCAACAACTTGAAGAAAATAAACTTTTTCTTTTTAATTATATGCAGTCAAATCTGTTACGGGTGGATACTGAAAATCTTCAGTGGAGTATAAAACATTTGGGACATTTCAACTGGCAGGAAAATAACCTACCAATTTCTGGTAGCTATAGAACAACCAAAACAGATATGTTCATAGTTATGTAGATTCCTTTTCCCTTACTTTATCAAAGACTCTACTGGACTAATTTCCCATCATAAAAAGTATAAAAATTATTTGGTTCGTCTTCTCTTACATGTAGTACATCCTTCACACTGAGTATGTTAATTATTATTTAGAATTGAGGTTTTTCTTTTGGGGTTCTTAGTAGTAACGTTAAATGATAAATAATAAATATTTTCTATTTTTAAAAATCAATGAAGTAATTAGATAATTTCAATTCATTTTGAAAGTTTCTTTTCTCACCAGCTGTAGGCATTCAGAATAATAAGCCCATGCAATCAAGAAGCTGATCTGCCTTCTTGACTGCATAATATGATGAAACTGAGAATTATGTGAAACACATGCCAATTCAATAACAAAACACATCAAGTTTACCCAGTATGTCATAAAGGCTTTTTGCCTTATTCACCGTGGTTAAAGCCGTGGTTTAAGGTGTCTTCTGAACAGGGCCATTGACAGTGAGTGGGCCTGTTCATCAGGCAACATTTCGGGCTCTGTGGTTAGCAAAACTGTGGTTCTCTGGGGTTAGCACTAACCACAAGCCCTGTCACACACAATACTTTAAGCCATAGTTAGAGCCACTAACCCTGCTGCAGATGGTCCGATAGAGGTTAGTGATTGAGCAGGGTTTAGCAAAATGCCTCACACAAGACACCTTAAACCCTGCTGCTGAACCAAAAGCCTTAACCAAAAGGGTTTAGGTGTCTTCTGAACAGAGCTACAGTAGTTTAGTGAACGGTGTCTATTACTTATTTGTTGTTTTGTGCTTCACACTGAAAAAGTCATTTTATAGCACAGATATAAAGAAGTTTCAGAATACAAATATGTATTAAAGAATATAAACTGCAGCCACAGAATAACTATTTTAAATACAGTTGTGGCAATGCTTGTCACTTCAAAACAAGATCAAAACACCACAAAGAATTTGGTGCACAACCCAGAGAACCAAATGTGAGGGATTCACACGTGCAGTTAGCTGGTTTTCTTTAAGTCAGCATTCTCCAAACATCTCCAGATGTTTTGACTACAACTTCTATCAGCCCCAGCCAGCATGACTGATGAATTAAGGATGCTTCTGCTTGCAGTCCACAGTCCACAAATGATGAATTACTTTTTAAACATGGGCAAGTTTAAAATACAATTTGGCAGAAGGAGTTCTAAAACAAAGATTTTTAATTTTAAAAAATAAGAATTGCTTATGCTGCATCAGCTCTAAGGGTCCATCTAGTCTAGATTTGGACCCCAGCAACACCCAACCAAATACTAGTAGATGTAGTTGTTCCCCTCAGCCCTCCCTCTGTGTGTGTGTGTGGGGGGGGGTCACATGTGCATGTAGAGGATGCTTTTGGTCCAGTACCTTAGAGAGGTGGGGCGCAATGGCAAACTTGGAGAATTTTTATTGTTCCCATTCCTAAATTGGCTTTAGGACAGCCTGCATTTTGCTGTCAAGTGGTGCTGTGTTTAAACATTTGGTTACATTTGGCCTTACTGGTTTTTACCATATACACAGGATATCTATAGTGCAGTCAGAAATCCAAACCATTCCACATTTGTGATGTATTTTGCAAAACCAAACCAAATGTGTTCTACAAGAAGCACACATTTGAGGGGGGGGGGGAAACACCAGGAAAACACATGTTTCTAAAATGTGTACAAATACCATTTAGTCAACGAGTGATATGTACAAAACTCTGTACGTTTGAAAAAATGAGCACAAAAAATAGATACAGATTTCTGTGGTCAGGGCGGGAGAAGCTTGTATGGAACTGGTACAGAAGAAGCCTGGTGGTGGAAAACACAGAGCGTGAACAAAACCGAGCTTGACAGATTTGCCATCCGAGTTAAAGCATAGTTCTTCTTCTTCAGAGAGGGGTATACTTCCTACCAAAGTGAGAGCTAACTCACAAATGAGATATGGAACATAATAAATTGCAACCTATATTTCATCCCTCTTACAGTGTTCCACATCTTCATTCCGGGGAGTGCATGTAGCATGTGATATTCAAAGGTATATTGACTCTGAACATGAGGCTTATATTTAGCTCTTGTGGCAAATAGTCCTTGATAAGACACATTCACAGAGTGGGCCTAATTCTCTTTTAAACCAATAAGCTAGAAGCCATCTGTGATCATGAATTCCATCTGTTACTTCCACATTGTATTAAGTAGTACATTCTTTTGTCAGTCCAGAACCTATTGTCAATTAATCTCACCGAATGACCCTAAGACCTAGTATTATGAGAGTGGGAGGAAAAAATATCCATTCATTCTTTTTCCTATTCACGATTTTACAGACCTCTATCAAGCTCCCTTCCTTTTAGTTGTCTCTTTCTGGGAAGCAAAAAGCACCAACCTATTTTTGCTTTTCCTCATAGGTGTTGGTAGAGGGTTACACCAAACAGTAGTACAGGCTGCTGGTTAAGTTAAAAAAAAAAACTATTAGTAGGTGCAGTGACAGGGGTTGCTTAGGAAGGAGACAGGAAATCAGGGGAGAGAGGGAGGGATCACATTTGGGATCTAAATGTTTTGCCCCTCCTAGTTTGAACAGAGGCAGAGGAGTGAGGTGGGGATTTAAGCACTGTATGCGGCTTTTAAAATTAGGGATGTGCACGGCTGAAAATATCGTATTGTATCATTATCAGCATTTCCAATATTAAAATTTTTCAGATCCGATATTATCAGATGTTTTTGTATCGTATCGTTTCGGATTTCTGATAATTAATCAGAAATCTGATTATTATCGTATGATGCCATTTTCACCGTACGCTTGCCTTGAAGAACTTAATTCTCAAATTTACTTGCGAGTAAATGGAAGACACTTGAAAATCACTGACAGTGGATTTGGAAGGATGTTAGGCGTGTGTGCTAAATTTCAGAACAATCCCTTCACCCCTGTAATTTATATGAATATTTGAAAGATCGTCGTGGTTCTGGGTTGACAGCTGTCAGTGTCAAAAACCTGTCAAAACAGCCCAAACCCCGACGATCTTTCAAACATTCACATAAAAAAGTTATGGGGGGGGGGCCCAAAAGCCCCACCCCCTGCTGAAACAGTGTTATTTTAAAAGTTTGAAACTTGAATTTCGGTCACAGTGCAGACTGTTTTGACAGGTTTTTGACACTGACAGCTGTCAACCCAGAACCACGACGATCTTTCAAATATTCATATAAATTACAGGGGTGGAGGGATTGTTCTGAAATTTAGCACACACGCCTAACATCCTTCCAACTCCACTGTCAGTGATTTTCAAGTCTTTTCCATTTACTCACAAGTAAATTTGAGAATTAAGTTCTTCAAGGCACTGTGACCGAAATTCAAATTTCAAACTTTAAAAAAAACACTGTTACAGCAGGGGGTGGGGCTTTTGGGGCCCCCCCTATAACTTTTTTATTTTAAAAGATAGAGACATAAAACTTGGGGAGCCAGGACTAACAGCATCCCATCTGCAAAGTCCAAAAAGTTTCATGTCTCTATTGTTTAAAATAAAAAAGTTACACCCATTTATTAAGTTCTTCAAGTCTTTGACACTATAATGTCTATAACTTTTTTTTATAACTTCTGTATTTTATAAGTTTGAGACTTGAAACTGGCCCACAGTGCTTATGGAATCTGGCTAGTCATGTGCGTTAAATTTCAAAACAAACCATCCACCCCTGTATTTTATACAAATTTTTGAAAGATCGTGCAACTTTTGACAGCTCTGAATGCATGTGGCTTTAGCTGAGCTATGTGTGATTGGTTTATTTACCCCAGATTAAGCACACATAGTCCCAATTTGGATTGGGACCACAAAACTCTGGTGAAAGGGGGATTAAGCAGTTATTAATGGCAATTATTCTTCAAAAACACTTTCTGAGGAGAAGAACATTATGGTAGAAGATGCCCCAAGATGTTGGTAGCCAAAGTGGAATGATTAGCGAAAATTATGTCCTGCCAGAATCAACAGGGTCAGGTGCACATTTCAGTTAAATATTCCTGACCAAATCAGTAAAAAAGAAAGAAAGAAAAAAGGCATTTTAATAGCATCTTCCAACCAGATTACCTTCTAACCCCAGAACAGCAAAATGGAACCATCTGAAGTAAGCAATGCAACCACGATTCACATTTGTTTTCTCTTCCCTTGGAAAATTTGCTTAGTATCAGAAAGAATATCAGTGGATACTATTATCAAATTTCCTTATGTCATCTCTATTTAGCAAGAGCAAGTCTGAATGGAATGTATCTCATTTATACTGAAAAACAGCTTAGTTCTATCAACTCCATCCTCGACTATGCAAAAGTATTTAGTATTGTCAACTGGATTTAAAATTCACTCCAAATCATATAAAGTGCATTTTTTTCTACTAACAAAAATGAATTCCCACTTAGAAAATACATACAGATATAGATATGGTGGCAATACATTAGCAGTCCCTGTTCACTACAAAATTTTATTAACTATCACCTAAACTGTGCAGCACAGCGAACAAAGCATGATCCGATTGTTAGAATGCCATCTGTGTGTCACTGTTAAGTGAATTATGGTGAAAATTCTGCCTCTGTCTAACATTACTCTACTCCCTCCCTTCTCCACTCTGTTTTATTACATACTGTAAAAGACCAAAGATAATCTCCATCCATGATTTCCTGACTGTCTTACCAAATGGAATGCCATTATGGCCCACAGAACTGCTATTTGCTTCTACTTTCTTACGTGCAAGGGCATAACCATTTGAGAACCAATCTTTTTAAAGTTAGATAAATAGCTATCCAAAATACCTCTGGAGCTTGTAAGCCCTGTTCAGGCTACAATTTGCTTTGGGTGTTGTTGTTTTTAAAGATTTTCAGAGAATGTGCCCTAATGAAACGGATTCAAATGATGCATGACTGGAATTAGCTGATAGCAGGGAGAAGCCATTGGCCTTTTTAGTGACAGGCATCAGTTGAGGCATTCTCTTGTTACATTCGTTCCTTTCCCAGCAGGAAGCTTGCCCAGCTAAGCTAGTGAATCTGAGAAGGACTTTTCTGTGAATCAAACAAAGAAAATGCCCTATGCTATATGTCGGACTGAAATTTTCAGAGAGAAAATGAAATAAGCCTTTTCTGCTCGGTGTTCCACATCAAAATCAAACTGTTCTACTATCTTTATGTTTCATTTACATCTATTATTTAAACAGTTTCTCATTTTTATAACATTACAGATATATTGACAAGCATATTGTGATAAGAGAGGGGCAGCCAGGGAGGAGAAGAACAGAAAGGGAGAAGGAGGAGGGAGGAATCTGTGTTTATTAAGAGATAGGGCCTTCTCTGTGGTGGCCCCACAATTATGGAACTCCATTCTGGTTGATAATTGCTCAGCTCCTTCAGTACAGACCTTTAAGAAGGCCTTGAAAATGTATCTCTTCACTGCAGCCTTTCCTTAAGAATGTGAATGCCTTGTGCAATTCTTCACAGCATTTTGCTTTCTCTATGTGTACTCCTATTCACTGTGCCTAATATTTATTTTTGTACATTGCCCTGTGTCTGGACTTTGTAAGGACTTCTTACTGAAAAACAAACAGCTTAAGCAAGCAAGCAAGCAAGATGTGGTTGGTAAGGTTAACCAGATATTTTGTGCTGGAGACCTGGCATATAGCACAAGAGTTTCACAAGGGCAGGCTACTTAAAATTACCTGTGTAGGATGCCCAGGTAGCATGCTAAGTGTCATTCTGGAGTTGTTGTTGTTGAGGAGGGGAAGCAAAAGAGGGCAAACGCTGCGAGCGTTTGTATTAGTAATAAGTCCAGTAGCAACCCAGGAGCTGAAGAAATACTTACACACCAAATCTTGTGTATAATACAGATTGTTTACTCGTGGTCCAATATATACAGCAGCACACAGTTTCCATCCAGATATGTACAAGTCCTTCCTCATAAATCTCTCCACGTCCAAATACATCACGCCTGACACCCACAGTAGCCATTAAACTAAGGCTCACTTATATACATTTCAGACATCAGCCCATCCCAGATTAATCATCTTATCATATTAGACACTTAGCAATAATCAGGTTGACCTTTCCAGTTCTACGCAGAAAAAACTCTCTCTCAACCTTATTGCCTGCAGCTGGCTGATATGTCCTTCAGGACTCTAAAACTTTCAACCAATCCACTTAGATATAGAATTTTCCTCAACAGTTGTTTTTTAAGTATAGGCAGCTCACAGGAGGAAAGTATTCAGCTCAATGGGTGGTGGTGTGGGGAAGTGTTCTGATAAATAAAGTGGTTAGCAGCCAGTGCTTCACAAAGGATTGATTTCCCATGTCCTAGATAAATGATTGATAGTCCAGGGTGGACTACTTTTCTACCCATATTACAGGAAAAAAAATACATATCAAATCTTTCAATCTTTAGGCCTAGTGCAGCAGTTAGGACAACTTTCCCCAACCTGGTGCCCTCTAGATGAATTGGACTTCAAGTTGCAGCATTCCTGACCATTGTGCAGGTATGGCCATGTTCGTTGGGAATTATGGAAATTTCATTCCAACACATCTGGAGGACATCAGGTTGGGGTAGGCTGATGTACACAGTCAGCAACAAGAACTGCGAGTAGGGATGCAGGAGAAATTTGGTCAGGTTGCATTTCAATGTGAACTTACAAAATTTCACACATTTGAGCCACTATGCAAACTGAAATTCAGTAACCATTCAAAATTCACACGCCTCTAAATACTGAAGTGAAGTTCTCCAGTGAAGTTTAAGGTTCTAGTACTAGTATACAAAGCCCTAAACTTGGGACCAGAATACCCGAGATTGCCTTCTTCCCTATCAACCTGCTCAGTCACTGAGGTCATCTCAGGGCATGCTCCTGGTGGTTCCACATGGATCTATGGTCCAATTGGAGTCCATCAGGAGAAGAGCCTTCAGTGTAGTGGCCCCCTTCCTATGGAATTCCCTGCCTTTGGAATTCCCTGCCAATGCTGTATTGCTTCTAGCACCTCCTGAAAATGTTGTTGTTTCAAGAAGCTTTCCATGAATGACCAGCTGTGGTTTTTATCAGTACTAGGTTTTTATCCTAACTTTGATCTTTTAAAATTTTTATTTTTAATAGGGATGTGTTGACCAGGCCTCAACTTTCAGAACGAGCACAATCTTTAAAAAATTAATAGAAAATCGAGAGTTTGAGCAATTGCTCTGATTTTTTTTCACAAATGACCAGCCAGATCCCATCTTCAATGTCCCACAAGTTACAAGTTTTTATCTTTAAAAATGAAGAAGTTACAGCGGGGGGTGAGGCTTTTTGTTTATGGTTTTAAATTTTTATATTGTCTTTTTAGTGTTCAATCTTTTAATTTTTGTAAACCGCCCAGAGAGCTTTGGCTTTGGGGCGGTATATAAATGTAATAAATAATAATAATAATAATAATAATAATAATAATAATAATAATAATAATTTTGGGGGACCCCCTATAACTTTTTAATTTGAAAAGATGGAGACATGAAACTTTTTGGACATTACAGATTGGATCTTGCTAGTCCTGGCTCCCCAAGTTTCATGTCATTATCATTTCAAATAAAAAAGTTATGCACATGTTTCCCCCAATGCAAACCTATGGGGAAAAAGCAGACAACAAGATGACAGCACGGAGGCCCGGTCAACCAGATGTGACAATAAAGTTGCACGAACTTTAATAAATTCATATAAAATCGAGGGTTGGAGGGAACGATCTCAAATTTCATACACATGTCTAGAACATGTTGCTACACATATGTGCAAAATTTCAAATCAACCCCTCTACCCCTGTATTTTATATGAATTGTTGAAAGATCATGCAACTTTTTGACATGTCTGAATGAACGCACGTGGGAGCTGTCATTCTGACCTGTCAGAACTTAAACGTTCTTTAATAAATTCATATAAAATCAAGGGTTGGAGGGATCGATCTCATACCCCATAAGCATTGTGACCAAGTTGCAAACCTGTAACTTTGAAAATATAGAAGTTATAGGCATTTTTTTTAAAAAAAAATCAGCTCTATAGGGCACAATGGGGCTGCAAATTAAATATTGGATTTCCGATAATTATCATGAAGATGATATGATTAACCTACGATATAATCCGATCCAGTTTTTTTTTTTTTTAAGTGATTTCCAATAATGATACGATATGATAATTTCGGGCATGCTCACCCCTAATTTTTAACATGGTGTTTTTATTCTTTTATTCTGTTTGTTGTTCACTGCTCCAAAATTCTTGGATGGGGAGTGGTATATAAATATTGTAAATAAATAAATAAATAAATAAATAAAATAAGTGTACTAGGGAAAATAATGTTTGAAAATGCATTAGGAAACCTGCTTGCACAAAATATGCATATTAAGCAAGAATGCATACAGAAATGCATGCATTAGGAGAAATGTGCATAAAAATACTTGTGAGATTTCATGTGAATGTTAAACAAAAAATCTCAAAGTTCAGGAAGAGCCTAAGACTGGAGAAATCCTCAATGTTAGAGCCAAAGAAAATATGAAATTGGACAAAAATGAGAATACAAGAGAAAATGAAATTGAAAAATGTGGCCTTCCCTACTGCCTTGCTGCATTATACCCAAGATCTATCTAATCCATTGTTCTTTTTCACCACTGGCCAGTCAGATACCTCAAAAAAGAGAATTAGAAAGACATGAAGAATAAAGCATTTCCCTGTTTTTGTACAGCATTTTGAGTATCATCACAGAGTGGCAGCACTTGTTTTGCATGCAAAATGTCCTAAAGTCAATCCAACCATCTATAGTTGAAAGATCTCAGTTACTGGTGCCGAAAAATACCTCCACTTGAAACCACAGAAAGCTGCTTCTAGCGTTTTACAAAATACATACTTTTGTAGGCAATATGCAAGAACCATACTGCAAAATTCAGAGCAGCGTGAAAAGCAAAAGATAATTACAGTTTGATGCATCTATTAGAGCCAATTTACACATTACTTATCTGTTAGCTATTTATTTATTTATTTATTTATTTATTTATTACATTTGTATACCGCCCCATAGCCGAAGCTCTCTGGGCGGTTTACATAGGATTAAAAACAATTAAAAACAATATACAAAAATTAAAACAGCAAAAACATACAACATACACACAATCTGTACATTTAAAACCACTTGAACACTTCAAAAAAACTACAAAAACAAAACAAAACAACCCCAGGCTCCTCAGATATTGCCAAATGCCTGAGAGAGCTATGCCTTCTTTTCTTTCCTTTTAATAAAAACTAAGTGCCAGAGACCCAATCTGGATTGGGGCCCTAGCATAGGTTTAAGAGTGATTTCAGTCTTTGACACCTACTGCAATCCAGTTCTGTATCACACCCCCATAGTTAGAAATGGACCACTTTTGAGCAACCTCTTAAACCCCCCACATCTGGATCCCCATCCAGATTTCATTTCTCTGCACTTACTTTACAATTTTAAAAAAGTCATAGCTGCTAGCTACATCTTTAAATAACGTGTAGTTTGATCCTCAGTCTGGTAAGTGCGAATTAGGCTGATTCACTTAAAATTGCAGACTGAACCAAATCCTCAAGCATCATTAGAAATGGCAGGTTATTGGGCACAACATGCTGCTGTAGTGTTCATGGACATGTGCACTATGGAAAAGATACAACCATTCACAAATTGAACTATCAGATATCCTTGAGAGGAAGCAAAATCACAGAGAACAATAAACTCTAACAATTTAAATTCACAAAGTTTTAACAAGGTAACAATGAGGGGTATAAAAAGAGCAATTTTCCAAGGCCAGAGGCCAGAAAAGAGAGTGGTCCTGTCCCCTAAAAATATGGTCAGTTGGAGCATAGTGTAATATCACCATTATGCAGGTGGACTTCTGCTTACACAGAGGAACTATCCCTTGCTCCCCTGTAGCCTCCCTAAAAATCTGCTCTGGAGTGTCCCTGACACTTTGAAGCAGATTTGGGGCTGCTGAGGGAGGTGGGATATCTTCCGCTATGGATGCAGTTCAAGTGGTGGACAGGCAACATTACCTACAACCCACAATTCTTGTCTGTTTCTATCTGCTTTTGCCCCCTTTGGGCATTTATGTCACACTTTCTGCCAGAATTAGAACCCTACTGTAATTTGGATCCTCTTCAGTCATCTCTCTTTCCATCACTAGTGGGTGACCTAACAGCACACACACATGCAACCTCAGTGCTCTGTAGTGGTATACAAATTGCTTTCAATAAGTTATGGTTTTCAGATATTGAAACTGCTCCCAAGGTAGTAAAAGGGTACAAAGCACCCGAGCAATCCCATTTAAAAACTTGTTATGCTGCAGGAAGTGACAGCTACAGATCTTTAATTATTTAGAAATTCAGTAGAAGATAGTTTAAGAGTAGCTGAATTGTGAAAACATGATAGTCGGGGGAGGGAGGGAGGGAGGGAGGGAATACCCTAAAGAGACTGAAACAAGAAATACTATTGTGTTTTAATAACCCTCACTGCTACAATTGTTCTAGTCATTTCCCAATGAGAATATAAGGAGACAGTAACTACCAAAACCATTAAAATGAATGTTATTATAAGCTTGATAGAAAAGCAATACAAAAAAGTTAGTTCGCTCTTTCCCCTCCCACCTATGATCTTATTTAAGGAACTGCACTTTTTCTTTTACTGCTGGTAGCTGAAGTGGTATCCATCCTGCCTGCCAGTACAAGGTCACATGTGTCAACCTAGGAGCATAGGAAACTGCCTTATACCGAATTGAACCATTAGGCTCAGTATTGACTAGGGGTGTGCATCGGATCGGATCGGATCCACGATCGGAATCCAATCCGCCCCAAAATCGGGAAAATCCGATCCGATCCGATCCGACCAACTTCCGATCCGATCCAATCCGCCAAGGTCCGATCCGGATCGGACGCCATTTTGAATGCTTTTTCCCATAGCCAAGTATTGTTTTACAAAAATGCCTATAACGTTTTCATTTTTAAAGATAGAAGGATGAAACTTGGGCACATTGTAGACTGGTTAGGGATAGTTATCTGTGAGAAATTTCAGAAAGATTGGTGCATGCATTTTGTGGCAATTAATTTTTTAATAAATACACAGGAATGCCTATAACTTTGTCATTTTTAAAGTTACACACATGAAACTTTGCCACATTGTAGGTGGTACCTTGGGACCTATGTGTGTGAAATTTCAGAAACATAGGTGCTTGCCTTGTGTGGCAATTAATTTTAGAAAAATGAGTAGCAGTGGGGTAAATACAGTTATGCCTCCCACTTTTTTATTTTTGAAGATACAAACAGGAAACTTGGGCACATTACAGGTACCACTTGGCTTGATATGTGTGTGAAATTTCAGAAACATTGGTGCTTGCCTTGTGTGGCAATTAATTTTTGAAACAATGAGGAAAGAAACACCTATAACATTTTTATTTTAAAAGTTAGAAGTCTGAAAGTTGCTCACTTTGTAGATGGGTTAGGGGTAGATATCTGTCACAAATTTCAGAATGATAGGTCCAGGTATTTGATGGTTATGGAATTTTAGATTAAAAGTTACAAAAGTTTTTTCACATAGGCTTGGGCTGTCAATTGCACCCTTGTGCCTCCCGGGAAGAAGAAGGAAACACTTTCTCTCCATCTCTTTGATCCTTGCACGCGTGGCTGCAAATGAGCTAGGCTCAGCCATTCTGCTTGAGTAAAAAGTGAAAGTGAGCCAGGTTCTTTATCTCCTTCTGTAATGGATACCAGCTCAGTTTGTATCTTTGTATCTTCAATAATAAAAAAAGTGGGAGGCATAACTGTATTTACCCCACTACTACCCATTTTTCTAAAATTAATTGCCACACAAGCCAAGCACCTATGTTTCTGAAATTTCACACACTTAGGTCCCAAGGTACCACCTACAATGTGGCAAAGTTTTATGTGTGTAACTTTTAAAATGACAAAGTTATAGGTGTTTCTTTCCTCATTGTTTCAAAAATTAATTGCCACACAAGGCAAGCACCAATGTTTCTGAAATTTCACACACATATCAAACCAAGTGGTACCTGTAATGTGCCCAAGTTTCCTGTTTGTATCTTCAAAAATAAAAAAAGTGGGAGGCGTAACTGTATTTACCCCACTACTACCCATTTTTCTAAAATTAATTGCCACACAAGACAAGCACCTATGTTTCTGAAATTTCACACACATAGGTCCCAAGGTACCACCTACAATGTGGCAAAGTTTCATGTGTGTAACTTTAAAAATGACAAAGTTATAGGCATTCCTGTGTATTTATTAAAAAATTAATTACCACAAAATGCATGCACCAATTTTTCTGAAATTTCTCACAGATAACTATCCCTAACCTGTCTACAATGTGCCCAAGTTTCATCCTTCTAGCTTTAAAAATGAAAAAGTTATAGGCATTTTTGTAAAACAATACTTGGCTATGGGAAAAAGCATTCAAAATGGCGTCCGATCCGGATCGGACATCCGGTCCGATCTGATCTGACCATCCTCCGATCCGATCTGATCCGACCCCCCAGGTCCGATTCCGATCCGCTATCCGATCCGATCCTAGGGGTCAGTGCACATCCCTAGTATTGACCACACTGACTGGCAGAGACTTTCCAGAGGTTCAGGCAGGAATTTTTCCAGCCCTATCTGGAGATGCCAGGGATCGAACCTGGGACTTTCTGCATGCAAAGCATGAATGCACCCATTGCGCTACAGGTATCCTCCACAATTTTGTAATTACAGCGGCTGGAAAAGCTGGAGCCGCCATTAGCTGGAAACGATGGAGCCACAGCCACAGCTTATTTATACTAACGTTCTCAATGCAGTTTCATATCTGCAACACATGGATGGTAATATTGTAGAATCAGTGCTGTAGGGGATCATATAGTCCAGTTATCTATGCATATACTTTATCTATTTAAAATATTTCTAACCTGCCCCATATCAATGGATCTCTGGATGGGATTCAATCAATAAAAAACAAATCAACAACAGCAAAACAGATATAACAATAAATGCCCTTCCCCCGCATCCTGCTCACATGGCCGCAGGGAGGCTATTGCTGGTGCGGGGGAAGAAGAGACATGCCCTGCCCTGATTGGGTAGGGCATAGTGGTGCCACTGGCCAGGGGGGGAGTGGCAGCGCCTATATAAGGCAGCCGCATCCGACCACCAGCCTCTTTGGATCACGGCTCCCTCCCTCCCTCCCTCCCTCCCTCCCAGTATGCAGTGCAGGTTCTCTGGTTGCCCTTTTAGGAGCCGAGTAGAATTTTTTTCATGTAGCCTGATTGGCTTTGGCTACATGTTTTTTGCCTACTTCACACTGTAAGTCTGGAGAGAGTGTCTTAGGATACCTTGGGTAGTACGATTTGGTCACATTTGGCTCAGGCGTTAGGGGCGGGCACGTCTAGAGAACAAGGACGGTGATCATTCTGTGGCACTGTTAAGTGGTGACAGGTGATGCCTGAGGGTCTTCCGCTGAGGGTTCTGGAGCCCCAGTGGAGGGATAGGGCTTACCTGTGAGACCAACTCACCTCGCTCCACCCGGGTGTCACAGCCCAGGGGGGGGAGTGACACGGGAAGGCCTCCCCTCCCCAAAAGGGGTAGGCCTGGGGGTGGCGAGCAATGTGCTGCCACTCCGCAGTCTTGGAATGTTCGCCCGTTAAACGCCTATTAGTTATATGGTGTAGAGAGGGCCCGCCCAGTGTTTCCTATGCAGATCTTAATAATTGTGGCCCTGATTTGAAACCACACATACTTTGTGTCGTCTCTTTATTTCCACCCAATTCACCTGCAATCCAATCCACAACCCAGTATATAACATCAGCCATAGCAAATCAGCAGTGAACTATGGTCAATGAAACCCCAAAGGATTGGGTAAATTTCCTGGTTTTACTAAGCACCAAAACAAAGCGAATGTTGGCACTAGCTGGTTTTCTGGGAGAAGGGCACCCCATAACCACTGTGGAGAAGTCCCTCTTTTGTCTCCATAATGTACAGGTTCCAACAGTGGTACACAGAGAAGAGCCCCACTGACACATTTTAATACTCGGGCAAGTAATTCAGCATTGTCCCTTGGTTATTGTACAAAGGGATGGCTATTTGCAGAATTTATTTCAAAGTAACTGCATGCCTCTTTGTAAGCAGCAGCTGGAGGTAATTCACAAGATGCAAGCAGTAATTTCCAAAAGAAACATAGATCCTCTAGAACAGGGATAGACAACTTGAGGCCCTTCAGATTTTTGGACTACAACTCCCATCAGCCCTAGCCAGCACAACTAATGGTCAGGGCTTGTCCAAAACATCTGGAGGACAGCAGAGTGATTGCCCTTGCTCCATTACATGGGAACAAGCAGAAATTACTTCTGAAAAATTGCATTGCAAGGAATGGGGAAACAGTGGTCCTCTGGAAGTTGTTCAACCCCAACTCCTATTAGCCACAGCTAGCATGTGCAATGGTCAGAGATTATGGGAACTGGAGTCCAACAGTATTTGCAAGACCACAGTTCCCCACTCCAGCTATATACACTTATCTAGGGACTTATTTAGATGGGAACTTACTTATTCAATGGGACTTCTGATCGGGCATGCATAAGATTGCATTGTAAATATCTATCTATCTAACTTAACAATGATTGAGATGCCTACATAATGTACAATTTTTTAACTTTATGTGCCATGAAATAGGATCATTTAATCATCAGTAATGAATTATTCACAATTCAAATATATTAGGCCTTATTCATATCATTTTCATTTGGTTTTAGCTGCCAAAATTGATACACAAGGAAAAAGGCTTAAGATAGGGTGACCATATGAAAAGGAGGACAGGGCTCCTGTATCTTTAACAGTTGTATGGAAAAGGGAATTTCAGCAGGTGTCATTTGTATGCATGCAGCACCTGGTGAAATTCCCTCTTCATCACAACAGTTAAAGCTGCAGGAGCTATACTAAAGTGAGCAGATACGAAAGAGGGCAGGGCTCTGTGTATATATGTATGTATGTATGTATATATATACATACATACATACATATATATATATATACATATATATATATATATATATATATATATATATACCCCTCACAATTTGACTACATATACTTTGCCCCTGGCTACGCCCACAAATAGAATGCAGCCCTAGAGACCTTTCCCAGATTGGAATTCAGCCCTTGGACTGAAAAAGCTTCCCCATGCCTGTCTTACATACTCTGAAGCAGTGTGGATTTGCCTGTAGCCTTTCAGTTTGGCATGAAGTAGATGCAATACTGGAAACCGATATGATTAAAATCTCCTGCTGCTTTTGTTTGTTTGACTATTTAGCAGCCTTATGGAGCTATCTGAAGATGGGGGGGGGGATCCTGCCTCTGAAACTGCCCTGAGCTTTTGGAGGGCAATTTAGATCAGAGAAAGTGCAAGGGAGGAAAGAGTTCAAGATTCCCTTCCAAAGCAAAACTTTCTGGTCTTCAAAGCAGCCTCATGAGTCTGCCAAGTTGTATTTTATATTAATCCACTCCCGTATGCTGCTCTTAAAGATTTTCTGAAGAGTGGCCTAAAAATCTTTACCTTAAACAACATACTTAATAATCATGAGCATCCCATATGATGACTAGCTTGGCATTTTTTCTATTATTCTCCAATAAATACCTCCAATAAATTCCGAACCAGAATATGAAGTAAATACTAAGACTATTTACTTTGACAATAGGATCAGCAGATAGCTGCCTCTGAGCTAAGTCTAACCCCAATATTATCTCGCCATACCCAGTCTCTTGACATCATGGGACTTTGATGTGCATCATAGGACTCTTGTCACTTATCCTCAATGCTCTATTCAAAGTGACCACCCCATACATAAAACTAGTTTCTGACTATAAATCCACAGCATCGGAACGCAACTTGTGGCCTTCCAGATGTTTTGGCCTACAACTTCCATGATCCCTCACCATTGGCTATGTTGGCTAGGGCTGGTGGGAGTTGTACGCTCACAAATTGCCTACTTCTGGTCTAGAACATGGCAGCCAACCTGTACATAAAAGTAATTATAACCTGCTTTTGGATCCTAAAAAGGTTGCCCAGAGCATCTCAGAATAAAGCAAGGGGGGAAAAAACACAATAAAATCCAATTAAGATGCAATGTAACTAAGTGCAGACTAAAATTAAACTGCACACAATAATCAAGGAGGAGAAAAGAGAATCACACTAGGCAGAATGTCTAAAGCAGCTGGCCTAAAGCTTAAAAGAAAAATCTACAACTATCTTTTCCATTTCTATTGATTGTTTTATAAGTTTCTAATAAACCATGTAACTCCTGAGTGGACTTTATCTTCGCCAAAGAATATCTTTGACTATCAGGACCAAAGGAGACCTTCCCAAACTATGAACAATTAAATTTAGTGGCACTAGAAAGCCCAAAGGCCTTCTTTAAATTAGATGGAAAGGGCAGTGCTCCAACCAAATTTGGAGCCCCACTGTTTTCAATTGGAAAGTTAAGCATGTAACTCAATACTCTCCCATTGAAAACAGTTGGACTTCAAAGTGCTTAACTTTGGTTGGATAATGCCCAACATATTTAAATTAGAGAAAGTATTTATTTTTCCCCATCTTTCATCATTTTTGAGTAAAAATGTAATGATAGTTATTAAAATATAGGTTTGCCTGAGTAACAGAACTCATCAGGGCAAATGGGTCCATAAAATGCTATATTTCTGCATCTGCTTTAGAGCCTCGCTTTCCCCCTAATTGGCTGAGTGGCTTTAAACATTTAATTGGAAACAGCTGTGTGTGGCTGGGCTACACAGAGCCACATTTCCATGTACCTAGGGGCTGCAAGAAAATGAGTCCAGCTGGTAAGCATAGTAAGGTTAGACTCTGCTCATTATAGCCAGAGAGAAAGAGATGCTTACAGGGAAATGGAGGAGGATAAATTTAGGAAGTTCTAGATTATGGGACATACTGCGTAAGAGGCAGGAATAAAGGGGGGTGATTGTTAGAAAATGGCACACCTACAGGCTTGTTGACACAATTGGTTCATGGGATTAAAAACTCACTTGTATGAAAATATGAAGCAGCCTTATACTATGAATTGTACCATTGGTTCATTTAGATCAGGGCCAGATCTACACTTCATGTCATAGCGATACAATCCCATCATGGTGACACTATATCTCTCTTGCTCATTTATATCTCACAGTACACCCAACAACATCTGTTGCAGTATTTTGGATAATACAGAATAAAAAGCAGGCAATAACACATAATGCATAATGAGCCCCAACACATCAGTACCAATAAAAGTACTAGTGTAGAACTAGCCCTGTACTGAGTACTCTGCACTGGTGGCCCCAGAGCTAGAGGTCCTCCATAAGATCTTTCAGCTCAGCCGTCCCCACTCAACATCCAGAAGTTTTGGATTACAATTCCGATCATCTCCCAGTCAGCATAGCCAATGGGATGCTGACTGGCAATGATGGAGCTGTGGTCAAACAGATCTGGATACTAGGAAGTATTGAGTATTGAAGCTGGGACCCTCTGCAAAGCATGTGATTTTACCACTGAGGTATGTCCCCATCCCTGCTTAATACTCTGATATGCTTAGACATTTAAGAGCTGATTCTGGCTGAAGACAGGCAATCACTTTAAAAGAGTTAGCGTTACCAATAATGGACACACTCACCTTATCTTTGTCCCACTCTGTTGTCTCTTCTCAGCTTTCTGTTGAGCCAAGACTATTTTCATCCATATGATGACAAAAGAAAAAGTGTGTACATCACTGGCAATGATTAGTCTTACCAAATTGCCTTCCTTTCTCTTTTAAAACAACAAAGAAACAAAACAAAAAACAAAAAACACACACCTAAAATATTATTGCCTGTCTCCAACTAGAATCAGACCATAAGTGTGTAAACAAGTAAAACACTGAAGTTGTTATTCAAGGATAATGGAGAGTAAGACAAATGAAGGGCAAAAACCTATGCATGTTTAGACAGGAAAAAGTACTATAATTTCCAGCATTCCACAGCCAGCCATGCTGCCATGAGAATGCTGGGAGTTGTAGGACATTTTTCTGTCTAAACATGCATAGGATTGCACTCTAGGTGTGATCAAAGTCATTTCCAAATAATACCCATTCTCTGCCCTGAAAATAAAAATGCAACTTACCCCCTTGAGGTGTTCCCCCATATGAGAGCTGAAAGTTGAGGGGGGGGGGTTGGTGGGTTGCCCCATTCTTCCTCTCATGCAACTGTTAATTATATGAGGAGGGAATGACTCAGCAACTGTAGTGCTCAAACCACTTTCACCATAGTTTAGAATGCATGGTTGCTTTCTCACACTCAAAGAAACTAGTTGTAGCTCATGGCATTTCTGTGTTAGCTAAGTTTTGGGGAATGTGTAATATTGAGATAATATTCACTTCTCTTTTCAGAAATTCTATATTCCAAATGATATTGAAGTTTACAATATTGAATTGAATTATAATATACTCAGCTATTTGGCCTTATTCAGTTGACCAGTACACCACAGAAAATTTATAATATGAAGTGGATTTTTTTTTCTTGTGATTTTTTTCTTGTTTTCATAGTGTGTTATATAAAAAATTAAGAAGTCTGGTCTTTATCGTTCTTGAGGAATAGTAATACACCGGGGGTTCTGTTGAACTGATATGTTTGATACCAGACTGATACATTTCATATGAGATATATTTCATTTTCATTTATTACATTTATATACTGCCCCATAGCTGAAGCTCTCTGGGCGGTTTACAAAATGCATGTTTACGACAGAAATACCACAAAAAAATTCAACAATATACTACAACAATATTTAACAATATACTAAACAACAATATCACAATAATACTCAAAACTATACTAAATACAAGTTTACTGCAAAACAGAACAGATAAGGAAAAAAAACTTGGTTGGAATAACATCTCTCCCCTATTGACTTCCTCTGTAATTTGGTGTTTACTGTTAATTAGGGATGTGCACTGACCCCCCGGATCGGATCGGATAGCGGATCGGAATCGGACCTGGGGGGTCGGATCGGATCGGATCGGATCGGATCGTGTGTCGGATCGGATCGGATCCGATTCCGATCCGCGGATCGGATTTTCCGATCCGGATCGGACGCCATTTTGAATGCTTTTTCCTATAGCAAATTATTGTTTTACAAAAACGCCTATAACTTTTTCATTTTTAACGACAGAAGGATGAAACTTGGGCACATTGTACACTGGTTAGGGATAGGTATCTGTGAGAAATTTCAGAAAGATTGGTGCATGCAGTTTGTGGCAATTAATTTTTTAATAAATAACATGGAATGCCTATAACTCGGTCATTTTTAAAGTTACACACATGAAACTTTGCCACATTGTAGGTGGAACCTTGGGACCCACGTGTGTGAAATCCCAGAACCGTGGGTGCTTGCCTGGTGTGGCAATGAATTTTTGAAAAATGGGTAGTAGTGGGGTAAATGCAGTTATGCCTCCCATGTTTTTATTTTTAAAGATACAAACAGGACACTTCGGCACATTACAGGGAACACTTCCCTTGATATGTGTGTAAAATTTCAGACAGCTAGCTCCAGGCATGTGTTGGCAATGAATTGTTGAAAATTGGGTAGCAGTGGGGTAAAATACAGTTTTGCCTCCCATTTTTTTATTTTCAAAGATACAAACGGGAAACTTTGGCACATTGCAGGGAACACTTCACTTCAAATGTGTGTGAAATTTCCGGAAGCTAGGTGCAACATTTTAGTGGGAAACGAACGTTTATTCATGGCATTTCACATGGGATTTATGGGTTGGTTTTAAGAGCTACAAACCTCTAACTCGCTCACATGGCACAGGACCTATGCCCGCTCAAACGCTGGAAATTTAACAAACTTTGGTGCAATGCTTTAGTGGGAAAACAAAGGTTTATGCATGGCATTTCACATGGGATTTATGGGTTGGTTTTAAGAGCTACAAACCTCTAACTCGCTCACATGGCACAGGACCTATGCCCGCTCAAACGCTGGAAATTTAACAAACTTTGGTGCAATGCTTTAGTGGGAAAACAAAGGTTTATGCATGGCATTTCACATGGGATTTATGGGTTGGTTTTAAGAGCTACAAACCTCTAACTCGCTCACATGGCACAGGACCTATGCCCGCTCAAACGCTGGAAATTTAACAAACTTTGGTGCAATGCTTTAGTGGGAAAACAAAGGTTTATGCATGGCATTTCACATGGGATTTATGGGTTGGTTTTAAGAGCTACAAACCTCTAACTCGCTCACATGGCACAGGACCTATGCCCGCTCAAACGCTGGAAATTTAACATACTTTGGTGCAATGCTTTAGTGGGAAAACAAAGGTTTATGCATGGCATTTCACATGGGATTTATGGGTTGGTTTTAAGAGCTACAAACCTCTAACTCGCTCACATGGCACAGGACCTATGCCCGCTCAAACGCTGGAAATTTAACAAACTTTGGTGCAATGCTTTAGTGGGAAAACAAAGGTTAAACTTTATTATTTTAAACCTTCAGGAAGGGGACATTGCCTGCCTGGTGTGGATTGGTAATGAGGGAAGAAAGTTTCACTTATTCATTTGTAAAATGTAAAGTGATTGTAAATTGCTTTAGGGACCCATACATTTACATGACAAGACAGGTGTTGGTTGCAGGAATGCTACCAAATGCACTAGTAGCTAATCCCAGGTAATAGCTATTCAGATCCTAGCTAATAGCTATTATTCAGATCCTAGCCTGGGAAGGGATCTTGCAGGATAAGTGATTGTTCTTTTCTTGTGTACTATGTAATTCTAAACCAGAAGGCTGCTTTGATGTAGAGCCAATCCACATGGTCTCTTGCAGCACCTAGTATTATTTATTTCTCCTTCCACAGCAGAATCTGGAAGGCGGGCAGGCAGGCTGGCATTTAATGGGCAAAGTCCAACAGCGGCATTGGGGACTGGGTGACATTCTCCTTGAGGGCGAATGCCAAGTCCCATGGCTTGTGCGAGGAGGGCGGCTTGCTCTCTTTGCAGGAAGGATCTGGAAGGCGGCAGGCGGCATCAGCAGCGGGCGGGCAGGCTGGCATTTAATGGGCAAAGTCCAACAGCGGCATTGGGGACTGGGTGACATTCTCCTTGAGGGCGAATGCCAAGTCCCATGGCTTGTGCGAGGAGGGCGGCTTGCTCTCTTTGCAGGAAGGATCTGGAAGGCGGCAGGCGGCATCAGCAGCGGGCGGGCAGGCTGGCATTTAATGGGCAAAGTCCAACAGCGGCATTGGGGACTGGGTGACATTCTCCTTGAGGGCGAATGCCAAGTCCCATGGCTTGTGCGAGGAGGGCGGCTTGCTCTCTTTGCAGGAAGGATCTGGGAGGCGGCAGGCGGCATCAGCAGCGGGCGGGCAGGCTGGCATTTAATGGGCAAAGTCCAACAGCGGCATTGGGGACTGGGTGACATTCTCCTTGAGGGCGAATGCCAAGTCCCATGGCTTGTGCGAGGAGGGCGGCTTGCTCTCTTTGCAGGAAGGATCTGGAAGGCGGCAGGCGGCATCAGCAGCGGGCGGGCAGGCTGGCATTTAATGGGCAAAGTCTCTCCTTTCCCGGGCACTGTGGCAGTGAGAGTGCCATAGGCTGCAAAAGAAGAAGGGGGGGAAAAAAAGAATGAATATTAGTTGACCACTTCAACACAACCAGCTCCCTTCCACCCAGGATTGCCCTTCCTGAGTGCCCACGCCCCAGCAGGCACACGGGGCTGCCTGCTCACTCGGAAGTTAGCAGGCAGACAGCCAACCTTCAGTTAGGTGGAAGGTGCCCCCCCCCATTCACAGAACACTTACCGTAGTCCTCCTGAGGGCGTTGTTGATAAGATGCCACTTCCAGGCGGGCAGTGACGGGCAGGTGGGCAGTCTGCATTACCGTCTCTCCTGGGCACTGTGGCAAAGAGTTCCATAGGCTGCAAAAGAAGAAGGGGGGGGGAGAATATGAGAAAAATGATACTTTTCCACCACTGGCTCCCTCCCACCCAAGACTGGCATGTGCCCGGTCCTGAGTGCCCACGCCCCAGCAGGCACACGGGGCTGCCTGCTCACTCGGAAGTTAGCAGGCAGACAGCCAACCTTCAGTTAGGTGGAAGGTGCCCCCCCCCATTCACAGAACACTTACCGTAGTCCTCCTGAGGGCGTTGTTGATAAGATGCCACTTCCAGGCGGGCAGTGACGGGCAGGTGGGCAGTCTGCATTACCGTCTCTCCTGGGCACTGTGGCAAAGAGTTCCATAGGCTGCAAAAGAAGAAGGGGGGGGGGAGAATATGAGAAAAATGATACTTTTCCACCACTGGCTCCCTCCCACCCAAGACTGGCATGTGCCCGGTCCTGAGTGCCCACGCCCCAGCAGGCACACGGGGCTGCCTGCTCACTCGGAAGTTAGCAGGCAGACAGCCAACCTTCAGTTAGGTGGAAGGTGCCCCCCCCATTCACAGAACACTTACCGTAGTCCTCCTGAGGGCGTTGTTGATAAGATGCCACTTCCAGGCGGGCAGTGACGGGCAGGTGGGCAGTCTGCATTACCGTCTCTCCTGGGCACTGTGGCAAAGAGTTCCATAGGCTGCAAAAGAAGAAGGGGGGGGGGGAGAATATGAGAAAAATGATACTTTTCCACCACTGGCTCCCTCCCACCCAAGACTGGCATGTGCCCGGTCCTGAGTGCCCACGCCCCAGCAGGCACACGGGGCTGCCTGCTCACTCGGAAGTTAGCAGGCAGACAGCCAACCTTCAGTTAGGTGGAAGGTGCCCCCCCCCATTCACAGAACACTTACCGTAGTCCTCCTGAGGGCGTTGTTGATAAGATGCCACTTCCAGGCGGGCAGTGACGGGCAGGTGGGCAGTCTGCATTACCGTCTCTCCTGGGCACTGTGGCAAAGAGTTCCATAGGCTGCAAAAGAAGAAGGGGGGGGGAGAATATGAGAAAAATGATACTTTTCCACCACTGGCTCCCTCCCACCCAAGACTGGCATGTGCCCGGTCCTGAGTGCCCACGCCCCAGCAGGCACACGGGGCTGCCTGCTCACTCGGAAGTTAGCAGGCAGACAGCCAACCTTCAGTTAGGTGGAAGGTGCCCCCCCCCATTCACAGAACACTTACCGTAGTCCTCCTGAGGGCGTTGTTGATAAGATGCCACTTCCAGGCGGGCAGTGACGGGCAGGTGGGCAGTCTGCATTACCGTCTCTCCTGGGCACTGTGGCAAAGAGTTCCATAGGCTGCAAAAGAAGAAGGGGGGGGGGGGAGAATATGAGAAAAATGATACTTTTCCACCACTGGCTCCCTCCCACCCAAGACTGGCATGTGCCCGGTCCTGAGTGCCCACGCCCCAGCAGGCACACGGGGCTGCCTGCTCACTCGGAAGTTAGCAGGCAGACAGCCAACCTTCAGTTAGGTGGAAGGTGCCCCCCCCATTCACAGAACACTTACCATAGTCCTGAGGGCGTTGAGGACTCGGTGAGATTCTCCTGGAGGACCCCTAGTCCCATGGCTTGTGCAAGAAAGGCGGCTGGCCCGCCTCGCAGGAACGATCTGGAAGGCGGCAGGCGGCATCAGCAGCGGGCGGGCAGGCTGGCATGTAATGGGCAAAGTCTCTCCTTTCCCGGGCACTGTGGCAGTGAGAGTGCCATAGGCTGCAAAAGAAGAGGAGGGGGATAATGAATATTACATAAATACTTTTATACTGCAAAAGAAGAAAGGAAAATAAATAAAGATTTGTATTAATTAATACAAACAAGTCCTAGTAACTAGTCTCCCACCGGCACACTTCTCTTGTTTGTGATGCAATCCTCTTTCTCCTGCACCCCTCCCTTTCTAAATCACTCTTCTGAGCCCATTGTTAGAGGGATTGGCTATCCTTTTGTGTCTGGCAGGACACAGCTTACCGGATCATTAGAGAATCACCATTTCTTTTGTCCTTGGGTTATTCATTCACTCCTAATAGCACCCTAAGTTAGGCTGACCAGATCAAATCCAGGTCAGGGTTCCTAACTTCAGCAGTTGTAGAGAAAAGGGAATTTCTGCCAGTGTCATTTGTATGGAATTAGTTCCTGCTGAGATTCCCTCTTCATCACAACAGTTAAAGGTGCAGGGGCCCTGCCTTCTTTTCTATATGGCCACTCTGCCTGCACTCTTACCTGAGTCGTAGGGGCGACGTGAATCGAGGGGCCACCTCCATGCGGCCGTGGCTGGGGCAGATGGGCAGTCTGCTTGCTTACTCGGAAGTAAGATCTCACACTGCCCCACTTCTGGACACTCTCAGGTGTCCCTGCGTTGACTGCACACACTTACCTTATTCGTGCGGCGGCTGTGGATCGGAGGACTCCAGTGGCACATAGGCTCCTCCAGGCAAAGTCCCAGTGGCACAGGCTCCTCCAGGCAAAGTCCCAGTGGCATAGGCTACTCCAGGCAAAGTCACATTGGCACAGGGTCCTCCAGGCAAAGTCACAGTTTAGCACAGCTCCCTCCAGGCAAAGTCACATTGGCACAGGGTCCTCCAGGCAAAGTCACAGTTTGGCACAGCTCCCTCCAGGCAAAGTCACATTGGCACAGGGTCCTCCAGGCAAAGTCACAGTTTGGCACAGCTCCCTCCAGGCAAAGTCACATTGGCACAGGGTCCTCCAGGCAAAGTCACAGTTTGGCACAGCTCCCTCCAGGCAAAGTCACATTGGCACAGGGTCCTCCAGGCAAAGTCACAGTTTGGCACAGCTCCCTCCAGGCAAAGTCACATTGGCACAGGGTCCTCCAGGCAAAGTCACAGTTTGGCACAGCTCCCTCCAGGCAAAGTCACATTGGCACAGGGTCCTCCAGGCAAAGTCACAGTTTGGCACAGCTCCCTCCAGGCAAAGTCACATTGGCACAGGGTCCTCCAGGCAAAGTCACAGTTTGGCACAGCTCCCTCCAGGCAAAGTCACATTGGCACAGGGTCCTCCAGGCAAAGTCACAGTTTGGCACAGCTCCCTCCAGGCAAAGTCACATTGGCACAGGGTCCTCCAGGCAAAGTCACAGTTTGGCACAGCTCCCTCCAGGCAAAGTCACATTGGCACAGGGTCCTCCAGGCAAAGTCACAGTTTGGCACAGCTCCCTCCAGGCAAAGTCACATTGGCACAGGGTCCTCCAGGCAAAGTCACAGTTTGGCACAGCTCCCTCCAGGCAAAGTCACATTGGCACAGGGTCCTCCAGGCAAAGTCACAGTTTGGCACAGCTCCCTCCAGGCAAAGTCACATTGGCACAGGGTCCTCCAGGCAAAGTCACAGTTTGGCACAGCTCCCTCCAGGCAAAGTCACATTGGCACAGGGTCCTCCAGGCAAAGTCACATTGGCACAGGGTCCTCCAGGCAAAGTCCCAGTGGCATAGGCTCCTCCAGGCAAAGTCACGTTGGCACAGGGTCCTCCAGGCAAAGTCACAGTTTGGCACAGCTCCCTCCAGGCAAAGTCACATTGGCACAGGGTCCTCCAGGCAAAGTCACAGTTTGGCACAGCTCCCTCCAGGCAAAGTCACATTGGCACAGGGTCCTCCAGGCAAAGTCACATTGGCACAGGGTCCTCCAGGCAAAGTCCCAGTGGCATAGGCTCCTCCAGGCAAAGTCACGTTGGCACAGGGTCCTCCAGGCAAAGTCCCAGTGGCAGAGGCAAAGTCCCACTGGCAGAGGCAAAGTCACAGCTGCATGGGCACCTCCAGGCAGGCAGGCGGGCGGGCAGGCAGAGGCGGGCATGATGCCAGGCGCTTGCACATTGCACAAGTAAGCAATAGAACCGTGAGACCAGCCCACGCATTCCGGCTACTTCACAATGGCGGCAACCTAGCAGGTGGGCAGGCGGGCAGGCAGGCAGGCAGGCAGAGGCAGAGGCAGAGGCGGGCATGATGCCAGGCGCTTGCGCATTGCACAAGTAAGCAATAGAACCGTGAGACCAGCCCACGCATTCCGGCTACTTCACAATGGCGGCAACCTAGCAGGTGGGCAGGCGGGCAGGCAGGCAGGCAGGCAGAGGCAGAGGCAGAGGCGGGCATGATGCCAGGCGCTTGCGCATTGCACAAGTAAGCAATAGAACCGTGAGACCAGCCCACGCATTCCGGCTACTTCACAATGGCGGCAACCTAGCAGGCGGGCAGGCAGGCAGGCAGAGGCAGAGGCAGAGGCAGAGGCAGAGGCGGGCATGATGCCAGGCGCTTGCGCATTGCACAAGTAAGCAATAGAACCGTGAGACCAGCCCACGCATTCCGGCTACTTCACAATGGCGGCAACCTAGCAGGCGGGCAGGCAGGCAGGCAGAGGCAGAGGCAGAGGCGGGCATGATGCCAGGCGCTTGCGCATTGCACAAGTAAGCAATAGAACCGTGAGACCAGCCCACGCATTCCGGCTACTTCACAATGGCGGCAACCTAGCAGGCGGGCAGGCGGGCAGGCAGTTTTTTAAATCATATAGCCAAAATAAACACAACACCCAGTGACAGCCCTGCAAGGCTGCCACATAAGTCCAAAAGACACAGTCAGAAACAGTGTGGGATGCTGCTTGTCATCCACTCAATGTAGGAGCCTGGAAGAGGAATCCTATCGCGTCCTTCGTTCATAGTCAGAGAGGTGCATGCGTTCCTTGGCGATAAAATTAAGCCTTCTTCTTATCCAAAGTTCTCATGAGCCTCTGACGTGGTCTTACAAGAAGAAACGCCCATGGAAGTGTGGGACCTTACAGAAGGCCTGGAGGGAGCCATCGGAGTCCAATTTCAGAGGCACACGTGCAAGCACATTGGTTCAAGTCAAACAACATAGAATGTGTGAGATGCTTGTGCATCCCCTCAATGTAAGAGGCTAGGAGAAGAAACTAGATCCCTTCGGGATCCATCGTTCAGAGTTGAGTTACTGAGCTGTAAACAACACAGCCAGTAAATTAAAGTAAAGAAAATTAATTAACCGAAAATAAGAATTAAAAAATCAAGGGCCTGCCGGTGCCTGCCCAAAGGTGTGGGATGGATGGGGGGTGCCTGCCAATTACTCCCCCGCGGGCATGAGGGTGGGGTATCCCAGCAGGGGCAGATTGACCTTGAGGAAGACCAGCTGCTCCACAATCTCAGCGTCCAAGCGAGAGCGGTGGGGTGTGACCACGTCGCCCGCCATGGAAAACACCCGCTCGCTTGGAACGCTGGACGGTGGGCAGCTGATTCTGTCCATGGCCACCCGCGCCAGATCAGGCCACATCTGGCGCCGAGATGACCAGTAGGCCAGGGGTTCGATGGAGCCGTCCTCCATCTGCTCCGCCAGGTAACGCTGCACTGCTGCTGCAGCGTCATCCTGGCGGCGGCTGGGTTGAGTGCCTCTATGCCCAACCGCAGCCTGCAAAGCCTTGTCCCAAAACCCCTGGCCTGTCCCCCTGCTGGGTGTGGTGGTGCTGGTGCCGCCGCTGCTGGTGGTGCTCAGCGGACTTAGCGCCTGGGCTTCGGTGGGCTCCTCCTCTGCCTGCCCAATCCTGGCATCCCGGGCCGCCCGAACGTCCGTCACCAGCATTTCCACCCAACCTGCCCGGGAAGTCTGCCCACATAACCCATCCTTGATGCGCGGGTCGCACATGGTGGCCAACATGTACTGCCTCTCGTTGTAGAGAGGCTGGACCCGGCGGGATAGGCTTTCCCTCAGCCTCGTCACCACTTCCCGCACCTCTGGCAGGAAGCGCCTGCCGGTGACGGCATCCCCGGCCTCCAGAAACTCGCCCATCTGATTCTGGAGATGCCTGGCCACGGGGAGCACCTGGCTGAGAAGGGCAGTGCTGCTGCTCAGGGTCTCGGTGGCCTCAAGGAACGGCTTGAGGACCACCAGAAGCTGGGACATGGCCTCCCACTGCTGCCTGGACAGTGGGGCCTGGATGCCAATGTCCCCGACCCTGAACATCTCGTGGACAACACGCTGTTGCTCCACCATACGCTCGAGCATGTGGTAGGTGGAGTTCCAACGTGTTGCCACGTCCTGCACTAGCCGGTGCTGCGGAAGTCCCAGCTCCTGCTGCTTCTCCCGCAGCAACCGACTGCCCTTCACGCTGTGGTGGAAATGCCCAGCCACCTTCCTGCAGCTCTCTAGGAGATTACGGATTTGGGGAGGGAGAGGGGCCTTGCTGCCTCCAAGGCCATCCCTGACGACCAGGTTGAAGACGTGCGCGATGCAGCGGATGCCCTCAAATCCGCCATCGCGCACCGCCTTCAGCATATTGGCTCCCCCGTCCGTGACCATGTAACCGCGGGTGTGCTGGTGCCCGCCCAGCCACCCTGCCACCATGCGGTTCATGGCCTCCGTAATCTCCTCCGCCGTGTGGGACTGGTCCATGACTGCGGTATGAAGGAGGGCCCAGCGGCAGCCCTCCTTCCCAGTCCCAGAAGTCCTGGGTGCTTCCTGCCCTGAGGCTCCCCACCAGTGAGCCGTCAGGGACAGGTAAGCGTGCACTCCTCCTTCGCTGGACCAGATGTCCGAAGTGAAGTGCACCTTCTGTGCCTCTGCCTGGCACAGACGACCCAGAACTAACTCCCTGCATGCCTGGTACAGGGAGGGCACCACACGCCTGCTCAGGGTGGTGCGACACGGCGGCTTGTAGTATGGAACCACAAGAGCCATCAGCCTCTTGAAGCCTGCGTTCTCGACGAGGCTGAATGGCTGGTCATCCAACGCCACCATCTCACCGATGCAATTGGTGATCTGGTTGGGCGCTGGAAAACGCCACCTTGTGGCTCCATACTTCCCCCACCCCATCTCTTCCATGGTGGCCTGGCGAAGCCTCTTGGGGATGGGAGGTCGAGAGCTGGCAGAAGTTGCAGGAGCCTTCTGCTTGCCCTTGCCGCTAGCACCAGTCTGCTGCGAGGTGCCCGCCTCGGTCCCAAGCAAAACAGACTGGTGGTGCCTCTGCATGTGGCGGGTGAGGTTCGTGGTGGTGAAGTGGCCTGGCATTTTTCCCCTGCTCACTGACATCTTGCAGTGGCGACAGACAGCAAAGCGGGAATCCACTGCCACCTCAAAGTGGTCCCACACCTTGCTTGCCTGTCGCTTCTGGGGTGACACAGACGGCCTGCCGGCGCCTTCGCTCTGTGGTGTCACCTCAGGAGCAAGGGAATGAGTGGAAGAGAGGACGGATTGTGGAGAGTAAGTCTCTGGTGCTGCCTGCTCTTCCTCTTGCCCCACATCAGAGTCCTCCTCCTCACTCTGAACCTCGCTGACTTCCACAAGATCTGGGAAAAGATCAGTCAGCGGGTTCACAGGCTCACCCACCAAAGAAGGAGCTGGATAATATAGTGCTCCTTCTTCATGCCCACTGCTGCTCCCAGCACCTGCCTCATGTTGCTGAAAGAGTGCCCTGCAGGCACTACTTTGAGTTGCCTCTGCCTGCTTCTGCTGCCCCAGTGGAGAACGCCTCAGTTTAACTGGGGGTGTGGAAGTAGGCTGCCTGCTGCTGGTCCCAGCAGCAGCAGCAGCAGCGCCATGCCCAGAGCGGCCTCTCCCAAATGCTGCCTTGGGAGCACCCCCCCTTTGAGTGCCACGCTTCATTTTATTTTTATTATTATTTATTTTTGTGTAAGTGTGTGCTTTGCTGACTTTTTTTGTGTTTGTAGCAGCAGGCTACACAGCCCAGCAACACACACTCACTCACAAGCGCGCACACACACACACACACACAGAGAAAGAGAGAGAGAGAGAGAGAGGATAGAAATATTTTTTTATGATTTTTTTGGGTTTTTTTCAGAAAGCGAAAGTAGAACAAACAAACACACTCACTGCAAAGACAAACTGAACTCACAGACAAACAAACGTGCTATCTAAGAAAGGAAAGGCAAGAGAGAAAGGAAAGCCAAGAGAGAGAACAAGAAAAGCTGAAGTAAAAGATCAGAAACTCCTCAAAACCACCTCCAAATGCAATCAAATCAATACAGTCTCTCCAACACAGCTCCAAAACACTCCCTAATCTCCTCCACGTTCAACCCACAAAGAGCCAGAAGGGCAGGGCTGAGAGAATATATACTGGTGCCCTCCTCCAGCATTGCGATTGGAGGCTGAAGAAAGTCTTCACAGGATTGGGTGATTCAGTCATGTATTCTAAAGCACAATTGGTGGATCAAGCTGTCAAACACACACACACAAACACAGCCTCCCCCTCCCTTTCCTGAAGGTTTAAAATAATAAAGTTTAACCTTTGTTTTCCCACTAAAGCATTGCACCAAAGTTTGTTAAATTTCCAGCGTTTGAGCGGGCATAGGTCCTGTGCCATGTGAGCGAGTTAGAGGTTTGTAGCTCTTAAAACCAACCCATAAATCCCATGTGAAATGCCATGCATAAACCTTTGTTTTCCCACTAAAGCATTGCACCAAAGTTTGTTAAATTTCCAGCGTTTGAGCGGGCATAGGTCCTGTGCCATGTGAGCGAGTTAGAGGTTTGTAGCTCTTAAAACCAACCCATAAATCCCATGTGAAATGCCATGCATAAACCTTTGTTTTCCCACTAAAGCATTGCACCAAAGTTTGTTAAATTTCCAGCGTTTGAGCGGGCATAGGTCCTGTGCCATGTGAGCGAGTTAGAGGTTTGTAGCTCTTAAAACCAACCCATAAATCCCATGTGAAATGCCATGAATAAACGTTCGTTTCCCACTAAAATGTTGCACCTAGCTTCCGGAAATTTCACACACATTTGAAGTGAAGTGTTCCCTGCAATGTGCCAAAGTTTCCCGTTTGTATCTTTGAAAATAAAAAAATGGGAGGCAAAACTGTATTTTACCCCACTGCTACCCAATTTTCAACAATTCATTGCCAACACATGCCTGGAGCTAGCTGTCTGAAATTTTACACACATATCAAGGGAAGTGTTCCCTGTAATGTGCCGAAGTGTCCTGTTTGTATCTTTAAAAATAAAAACATGGGAGGCATAACTGCATTTACCCCACTACTACCCATTTTTCAAAAATTCATTGCCACACCAGGCAAGCACCCACGGTTCTGGGATTTCACACACGTGGGTCCCAAGGTTCCACCTACAATGTGGCAAAGTTTCATGTGTGTAACTTTAAAAATGACCGAGTTATAGGCATTCCATGTTATTTATTAAAAAATTAATTGCCACAAACTGCATGCACCAATCTTTCTGAAATTTCTCACAGATACCTATCCCTAACCAGTGTACAATGTGCCCAAGTTTCATCCTTCTGTCGTTAAAAATGAAAAAGTTATAGGCGTTTTTGTAAAACAACAATACTTTGCTATGGGAAAAACGCATTTAAAATGGCGTCCGATCCGCCGATCCGATCCGATCCGGATCGGACCTCGCCGGATCGGATCGGATCGGATGGTGTGTCGGATCGGATCGGATCGGATCGGATTTTCCGATTTTTGGGGCGGATCGGATTCGGATCGTGGATCGGATCCGATCCGATGCACACCCCTACTGTTAATCATGCCTTATTTGCTTATAGACATGTCTTTAAACTATCACAAACTGACTTCTTTTTATCCAGTATATAGTGGTTAACTGCAGTTTTGTAAGCTCCCTTACACCTTGTGTGTTTTTGTTAAATGTTTTCTCACACTGACTGTGTAAACTGGCTTAGAGGTGTCTATTTTTCACAAAGACCTCAAGTTGATGTCACTGTTGTCCTACCTTTCACAAAGGCTAATTTAATGTGCCAGTTTTTGGTGCCTGGGCCCAAAGCTTATGGAAAGGTTGGTCTAGATATCTACGACCACATTACTGCCCCCAAATCATCTCCTTCTAAGCATGCATACACAATACACTTTCCCACTGCCAACTACCTTCTCCCTATTCAGAATAACTTGCTTACACTTGCCATGGAATTGTTATCACCTTGAAAATGAAGCATTAAGAACAACCACATATAGCTAACAAGCTAGAAAACAGCTTAGGGTCTTGAATCTGGCCCTGAGGCTGCTCCTCTTTCACCAGCTCCTAACAGTTCAGCAGGAATTGAGACCCTCCAGCCTTCTTATCAGACTCTATGGTACAGTTTCCATACTTGGATTTTCCCCAGAATTCAGACAAGAAGGGTTGGATCATAATGTTTATTTTAGTCTTTAAATGTCTATTGGCTGCAATTCAAGACGTGTTATTTACCTTTCCAAAACCTTTGTGATTTTTTTTAGGGATGTGCACTGACCCCCCGGATCGGATCGGATAGCGGATCGGAATCGGACCTGGGGGGTCGGATCGGATCGGATCGGATCGGATCGTGTGTCGGATCGGATCGGATCCGATTCCGATCCGCGGATCGGATTTTCCGATCCGGATCGGACGCCATTTTGAATGCTTTTTCCTATAGCAAATTATTGTTTTACAAAAACGCCTATAACTTTTTCATTTTTAACGACAGAAGGATGAAACTTGGGCACATTGTACACTGGTTAGGGATAGGTATCTGTGAGAAATTTCAGAAAGATTGGTGCATGCAGTTTGTGGCAATTAATTTTTTAATAAATAACATGGAATGCCTATAACTCGGTCATTTTTAAAGTTACACACATGAAACTTTGCCACATTGTAGGTGGAACCTTGGGACCCACGTGTGTGAAATCCCAGAACCGTGGGTGCTTGCCTGGTGTGGCAATGAATTTTTGAAAAATGGGTAGTAGTGGGGTAAATGCAGTTATGCCTCCCATGTTTTTTATTTTTAAAGATACAAACAGGACACTTCGGCACATTACAGGGAACACTTCCCTTGATATGTGTGTAAAATTTCAGACAGCTAGCTCCAGGCATGTGTTGGCAATGAATTGTTGAAAATTGGGTAGCAGTGGGGTAAAATACAGTTTTGCCTCCCATTTTTTTATTTTCAAAGATACAAACGGGAAACTTTGGCACATTGCAGGGAACACTTCACTTCAAATGTGTGTGAAATTTCCGGAAGCTAGGTGCAACATTTTAGTGGGAAACGAACGTTTATTCATGGCATTTCACATGGGATTTATGGGTTGGTTTTAAGAGCTACAAACCTCTAACTCGCTCACATGGCACAGGACCTATGCCCGCTCAAACGCTGGAAATTTAACAAACTTTGGTGCAATGCTTTAGTGGGAAAACAAAGGTTTATGCATGGCATTTCACATGGGATTTATGGGTTGGTTTTAAGAGCTACAAACCTCTAACTCGCTCACATGGCACAGGACCTATGCCCGCTCAAACGCTGGAAATTTAACAAACTTTGGTGCAATGCTTTAGTGGGAAAACAAAGGTTTATGCATGGCATTTCACATGGGATTTATGGGTTGGTTTTAAGAGCTACAAACCTCTAACTCGCTCACATGGCACAGGACCTATGCCCGCTCAAACGCTGGAAATTTAACAAACTTTGGTGCAATGCTTTAGTGGGAAAACAAAGGTTAAACTTTATTATTTTAAACCTTCAGGAAGGGGACATTGCCTGCCTGGTGTGGATTGGTAATGAGGGAAGAAAGTTTCACTTATTCATTTGTAAAATGTAAAGTGATTGTAAATTGCTTTAGGGACCCATACATTTACATGACAAGACAGGTGTTGGTTGCAGGAATGCTACCAAATGCACTAGTAGCTAATCCCAGGTAATAGCTATTCAGATCCTAGCTAATAGCTATTATTCAGATCCTAGCCTGGGAAGGGATCTTGCAGGATAAGTGATTGTTCTTTTCTTGTGTACTATGTAATTCTAAACCAGAAGGCTGCTTTGATGTAGAGCCAATCCACATGGTCTCTTGCAGCACCTAGTATTATTTATTTCTCCTTCCACAGCAGAATCTGGAAGGCGGGCAGGCAGGCTGGCATTTAATGGGCAAAGTCCAACAGCGGCATTGGGGACTGGGTGACATTCTCCTTGAGGGCGAATGCCAAGTCCCATGGCTTGTGCGAGGAGGGCGGCTTGCTCTCTTTGCAGGAAGGATCTGGAAGGCGGCAGGCGGCATCAGCAGCGGGCGGGCAGGCTGGCATTTAATGGGCAAAGTCCAACAGCGGCTTTGGGGACTGGGTGACATTCTCCTTGAGGGCGAATGCCAAGTCCCATGGCTTGTGCGAGGAGGGCGGCTTGCTCTCTTTGCAGGAAGGATCTGGAAGGCGGCAGGCGGCATCAGCAGCGGGCGGGCAGGCTGGCATTTAATGGGCAAAGTCCAACAGCGGCTTTGGGGACTGGGTGACATTCTCCTTGAGGGCGAATGCCAAGTCCCATGGCTTGTGCGAGGAGGGCGGCTTGCTCTCTTTGCAGGAAGGATCTGGGAGGCGGCAGGCGGCATCAGCAGCGGGCGGGCAGGCTGGCATTTAATGGGCAAAGTCCAACAGCGGCTTTGGGGACTGGGTGACATTCTCCTTGAGGGCGAATGCCAAGTCCCATGGCTTGTGCGAGGAGGGCGGCTTGCTCTCTTTGCAGGAAGGATCTGGAAGGCGGCAGGCGGCATCAGCAGCAGGCGGGCAGGCTGGCATTTAATGGGCAAAGTCCAACAGCGGCTTTGGGGACTGGGTGACATTCTCCTTGAGGGCGAATGCCAAGTCCCATGGCTTGTGCGAGGAGGGCGGCTTGCTCTCTTTGCAGGAAGGATCTGGGAGGCGGCAGGCGGCATCAGCAGCGGGCGGGCAGGCTGGCATTTAATGGGCAAAGTCCAACAGCGGCTTTGGGGACTGGGTGACATTCTCCTTGAGGGCGAATGCCAAGTCCCATGGCTTGTGCGAGGAGGGCGGCTTGCTCTCTTTGCAGGAAGGATCTGGAAGGCGGCAGGCGGCATCAGCAGCGGGCGGGCAGGCTGGCATTTAATGGGCAAAATCTCTCCTTTCCCGGGCACTGTGGCAGTGAGAGTGCCATAGGCTGCAAAAGAAGAAGGGGGGGGGGGGAAAAGAATGAATATTAGTTGACCACTTCAACACAACCAGCTCCCTTCCACCCAGGATTGCCCTTCCTGAGTGCCCACGCCAAAGCAGGCACACGGGGCTGCCTGCTCACTCGGAAGTTAGCAGGCAGACAGCCAACCTTCAGTTAGGTGGAAGGTGCCCCCCCCCCATTCACAGAACACTTACCGTAGTCCTCCTGAGGGCGTTGTTGATAAGATGCCACTTCCAGGCGGGCAGTGACGGGCAGGTGGGCAGTCTGCATTACCGTCTCTCCTGGGCACTGTGGCAAAGAGTTCCATAGGCTGCAAAAGAAGAAGGGGGGGGGAAGAATATGAGGAAAATGATACTTTTCCACCACTGGCTCCCTCCCACCCAAGACTGGCATGTGCCCGTCCTGAGTGCCCACGCCCCAGCAGGCACACGGGGCTGCCTGCTTGCTTACTCGTGGGTAAGCTCTCTGACAGGCTCTTACCAGAGTCGTGCGGGCGACGTGAATCGATGGGCCACCTCCATGCGGCCGTGGCTGGGGCAGATGGGCAGTCTGGATTCACGGGTACGCTTTGCGCAGTGGCGAAGAGTTCCATAGGCTGCAAAAGAAGGAGGGGGGGGGGGAAAAGAATTAACATGAGATAAATCATACTTTTCCACCATTGGCTCCCTCTCACCCAGGACTGGCATCTGCCCGGTCCTGAGTGCCCACGCCCCAGTAGGCACACGGGGCTGCCTGCTCACTCGGAAGTTAGCAGGCAGACAGCCAACCTTCAGTTAGGTGGAAGGTGCCCCCCCCCCATTCACAGAACACTTACCATAGTCCTGAGGGCGTTGAGGACTCGGTGAGATTCTCCTGGAGGACCCCTAGTCCCATGGCTTGTGCAAGAAAGGCGGCTGGCCCGCCTCGCAGGAACGATCTGGAAGGCGGCAGGCGGCATCAGCAGCGGGCGGGCAGGCTGGCATGTAATGGGCAAAGTCTCTCCTTTCCCGGGCACTGTGGCAGTGAGAGTGCCATAGGCTGCAAAAGAAGAGGAGGGGGATAATGAATATTACATAAATACTTTTATACTGCAAAAGAAGAAAGGAAAATAAATAAAGATTTGTATTAATTATACATGCAAGTCCTAGTAACTAGTCTCCCACCGGCACACTTCTCTGGTTTGTGATGCAATCCTCTTTCTCCTGCACCCCTCCCTTTCTAAATCACTCTTCTGAGCCCATTGTTAGAGGGATTGGCTATCCTTTTGTGTCTGGCAGGACACAGCTTACCGGATCATTAGAGAATCACCATTTCTTTTGTCCTTGGGTTATTCATTCACTCCTAATAGCACCCTACGTTAGGCTGACCAGATCAAATCCAGGTCAGGGTTCCTAACTTCAGCAGTTGTAGAGAAAAGGGAATTTCTGCCAGTGTCATTTGTATGGAATTAGTTCCTGCTGAGATTCCCTCTTCATCACAACAGTTAAAGGTGCAGGGGCCCTGCCTTCTTTTCTATATGGCCACTCTGCCTGCACTCTTACCTGAGTCGTAGGGGCGACGTGAATCGAGGGGCCACCTCCATGCGGCCGTGGCTGGGGCAGATGGGCAGTCTGGATTCACGGGTGCGCTTTGCGCAGTGGCGAAGAGTTCCATAGGCTGCAAAAGAAGGAGGGGGGGGGGAAAGAATTAACATGAGATAAATCATACTTTTCCACCATTGGCTCCCTCTCACCCAGGACTGGCATCTGCCCGGTCCTGAGTGCCCACGCCCCAGTAGGCACACGGGGCTGCCTGCTTGCTTACTCGGAAGTAAGATCTCACACTGCCCCACTTCTGGACACTCTCAGGTGTCCCTGCGTTGACTGCACACACTTACCTTATTCGTGCGGCCGATGTGGATCGGAGGACTCCAGTGGCACATAGGCTCCTCCAGGCAAAGTCACATTGGCACAGGGTCCTCCAGGCAAAGTCACAGTTTGGCACAGCTCCCTCCAGGCAAAGTCACATTGGCACAGGGTCCTCCAGGCAAAGTCACAGTTTGGCACAGCTCCCTCCAGGCAAAGTCCCAGTTTGGCACAGCTCCCTCCAGGCAAAGTCACAGTTTGGCACAGCTCCCTCCAGGCAAAGTCACATTGGCACAGGGTCCTCCAGGCAAAGTCACAGTTTGGCACAGCTCCCTCCAGGCAAAGTCACATTGGCACAGGGTCCTCCAGGCAAAGTCCCAGTTTGGCACAGCTCCCTCCAGGCAAAGTCCCAGTTTGGCACAGCTCCCTCCAGGCAAAGTCCCAGTTTGGCACAGCTCCCTCCAGGCAAAGTCCCAGTGGCACAGGCTCCTCCAGGCAAAGTCACAGTTTGGCACAGCTCCCTCCAGGCAAAGTCACATTGGCACAGGGTCCTCCAGGCAAAGTCACAGTTTGGCACAGCTCCCTCCAGGCAAAGTCCCAGTTTGGCACAGCTCCCTCCAGGCAAAGTCACAGTTTGGCACAGCTCCCTCCAGGCAAAGTCACATTGGCACAGGGTCCTCCAGGCAAAGTCACAGTTTGGCACAGCTCCCTCCAGGCAAAGTCACATTGGCACAGGGTCCTCCAGGCAAAGTCCCAGTTTGGCACAGCTCCCTCCAGGCAAAGTCCCAGTTGGGCACAGCTCCCTCCAGGCAAAGTCCCAGTTTGGCACAGCTCCCTCCAGGCAAAGTCCCAGTGGCACAGGCTCCTCCAGGCAAAGTCACAGTTTGGCACAGCTCCCTCCAGGCAAAGTCACATTGGCACAGGGTCCTCCAGGCAAAGTCACAGTTTGGCACAGCTCCCTCCAGGCAAAGTCCCAGTTTGGCACAGCTCCCTCCAGGCAAAGTCACAGTTTGGCACAGCTCCCTCCAGGCAAAGTCCCAGTGGCAGAGGCAAAGTCCCAGTGGCAGAGGCAAAGTCCCACTGGCAGAGGCAAAGTCACAGCTGCATGGGCACCTCCAGGCAGGCAGGCGGGCGGGCAGGCAGAGGCGGGCATGATGCCAGGCGCTTGCACATTGCACAAGTAAGCAATAGAACCGTGAGACCAGCCCACGCATTCCGGCTACTTCACAATGGCGGCAACCTAGCAGGTAGGCAGGCAGGCAGGCAGGCAGGCAGAGGCAGAGGCAGAGGCGGGCATGATGCCAGGCGCTTGCACATTGCACAAGTAAGCAATAGAACCGTGAGACCAGCCCACGCATTCCGGCTACTTCACAATGGCGGCAACCTAGCAGGCGGGCAGGCAGGCAGGCAGGCAGGCAGAGGCAGAGGCAGAGGCGGGCATGATGCCAGGCGCTTGCACATTGCACAAGTAAGCAATAGAACCGTGAGACCAGCCCACGCATTCCGGCTACTTCACAATGGCGGCAACCTAGCAGGCGGGCAGGCGGGCAGGCAGGCAGGCAGGCAGAGGCAGAGGCAGAGGCGGGCATGATGCCAGGCGCTTGCACATTGCACAAGTAAGCAATAGAACCGTGAGACCAGCCCACGCATTCCGGCTACTTCACAATGGCGGCAACCTAGCAGGCGGGCAGGCAGGCAGGCAGGCAGGCAGAGGCAGAGGCAGAGGCGGGCATGATGCCAGGCGCTTGCACATTGCACAAGTAAGCAATAGAACCGTGAGACCAGCCCACGCATTCCGGCTACTTCACAATGGCGGCAACCTAGCAGGCAGGCAGGCGGGCAGGCAGGCAGGCAGGCAGAGGCAGAGGCAGAGGCGGGCATGATGCCAGGCGCTTGCACATTGCACAAGTAAGCAATAGAACCGTGAGACCAGCCCACGCATTCCGGCTACTTCACAATGGCGGCAACCTAGCAGGCGGGCAGGCGGGCAGGCAGGCAGGCAGGCAGAGGCAGAGGCAGAGGCGGGCATGATGCCAGGCGCTTGCACATTGCACAAGTAAGCAATAGAACCGTGAGACCAGCCCACGCATTCCGGCTACTTCACAATGGCGGCAACCTAGCAGGCGGGCAGGCAGGCAGGCAGAGGCAGAGGCAGAGGCAGAGGCAGAGGCGGGCATGATGCCAGGCGCTTGCGCATTGCACAAGTAAGCAATAGAACCGTGAGACCAGCCCACGCATTCCGGCTACTTCACAATGGCGGCAACCTAGCAGGCGGGCAGGCGGGCAGGCAGTTTTTTAAATCATATAGCCAAAATAAACACAACACCCAGTGACAGCCCTGCAAGGCTGCCACATAAGTCCAAAAGACACAGTCAGAAACAGTGTGGGATGCTGCTTGTCATCCACTCAATGTAGGAGCCTGGAAGAGGAATCCTATCGCGTCCTTCGTTCATAGTCAGAGAGGTGCATGCGTTCCTTGGCGATAAAATTAAGCCTTCTTCTTATCCAAAGTTCTCATGAGCCTCTGACGTGGTCTTACAAGAAGAAACGCCCATGGAAGTGTGGGACCTTACAGAAGGCCTGGAGGGAGCCATCGGAGTCCAATTTCAGAGGCACACGTGCAAGCACATTGGTTCAAGTCAAACAACATAGAATGTGTGAGATGCTTGTGCATCCCCTCAATGTAAGAGGCTAGGAGAAGAAACTAGATCCCTTCGGGATCCATCGTTCAGAGTTGAGTTACTGAGCTGTAAACAACACAGCCAGTAAATTAAAGTAAAGAAAATTAATTAACCGAAAATAAGAATTAAAAAATCAAGGGCCTGCCGGTGCCTGCCCAAAGGTGTGGGATGGATGGGGGGTGCCTGCCAATTACTCCCCCGCGGGCATGAGGGTGGGGTATCCCAGCAGGGGCAGATTGACCTTGAGGAAGACCAGCTGCTCCACAATCTCAGCGTCCAAGCGAGAGCGGTGGGGTGTGACCACGTCGCCCGCCATGGAAAACACCCGCTCGCTTGGAACGCTGGACGGTGGGCAGCTGATTCTGTCCATGGCCACCCGCGCCAGATCAGGCCACATCTGGCGCCGAGATGACCAGTAGGCCAGGGGTTCGATGGAGCCGTCCTCCATCTGCTCCGCCAGGTAACGCTGCACTGCTGCTGCAGCGTCATCCTGGCGGCGGCTGGGTTGAGTGCCTCTATGCCCAACCGCAGCCTGCAAAGCCTTGTCCCAAAACCCCTGGCCTGTCCCCCTGCTGGGTGTGGTGGTGCTGGTGCCGCCGCTGCTGGTGGTGCTCAGCGGACTTAGCGCCTGGGCTTCGGTGGGCTCCTCCTCTGCCTGCCCAATCCTGGCATCCCGGGCCGCCCGAACGTCCGTCACCAGCATTTCCACCCAACCTGCCCGGGAAGTCTGCCCACATAACCCATCCTTGATGCGCGGGTCGCACATGGTGGCCAACATGTACTGCCTCTCGTTGTAGAGAGGCTGGACCCGGCGGGATAGGCTTTCCCTCAGCCTCGTCACCACTTCCCGCACCTCTGGCAGGAAGCGCCTGCCGGTGACGGCATCCCCGGCCTCCAGAAACTCGCCCATCTGATTCTGGAGATGCCTGGCCACGGGGAGCACCTGGCTGAGAAGGGCAGTGCTGCTGCTCAGGGTCTCGGTGGCCTCAAGGAACGGCTTGAGGACCACCAGAAGCTGGGACATGGCCTCCCACTGCTGCCTGGACAGTGGGGCCTGGATGCCAATGTCCCCGACCCTGAACATCTCGTGGACAACACGCTGTTGCTCCACCATACGCTCGAGCATGTGGTAGGTGGAGTTCCAACGTGTTGCCACGTCCTGCACTAGCCGGTGCTGCGGAAGTCCCAGCTCCTGCTGCTTCTCCCGCAGCAACCGACTGCCCTTCACGCTGTGGTGGAAATGCCCAGCCACCTTCCTGCAGCTCTCTAGGAGATTACGGATTTGGGGAGGGAGAGGGGCCTTGCTGCCTCCAAGGCCATCCCTGACGACCAGGTTGAAGACGTGCGCGATGCAGCGGATGCCCTCAAATCCGCCATCGCGCACCGCCTTCAGCATATTGGCTCCCCCGTCCGTGACCATGTAACCGCGGGTGTGCTGGTGCCCGCCCAGCCACCCTGCCACCATGCGGTTCATGGCCTCCGTAATCTCCTCCGCCGTGTGGGACTGGTCCATGACTGCGGTATGAAGGAGGGCCCAGCGGCAGCCCTCCTTCCCAGTCCCAGAAGTCCTGGGTGCTTCCTGCCCTGAGGCTCCCCACCAGTGAGCCGTCAGGGACAGGTAAGCGTGCACTCCTCCTTCGCTGGACCAGATGTCCGAAGTGAAGTGCACCTTCTGTGCCTCTGCCTGGCACAGACGACCCAGAACTAACTCCCTGCATGCCTGGTACAGGGAGGGCACCACACGCCTGCTCAGGGTGGTGCGACACGGCGGCTTGTAGTATGGAACCACAAGAGCCATCAGCCTCTTGAAGCCTGCGTTCTCGACGAGGCTGAATGGCTGGTCATCCAACGCCACCATCTCACCGATGCAATTGGTGATCTGGTTGGGCGCTGGAAAACGCCACCTTGTGGCTCCATACTTCCCCCACCCCATCTCTTCCATGGTGGCCTGGCGAAGCCTCTTGGGGATGGGAGGTCGAGAGCTGGCAGAAGTTGCAGGAGCCTTCTGCTTGCCCTTGCCGCTAGCACCAGTCTGCTGCGAGGTGCCCGCCTCGGTCCCAAGCAAAACAGACTGGTGGTGCCTCTGCATGTGGCGGGTGAGGTTCGTGGTGGTGAAGTGGCCTGGCATTTTTCCCCTGCTCACTGACATCTTGCAGTGGCGACAGACAGCAAAGCGGGAATCCACTGCCACCTCAAAGTGGTCCCACACCTTGCTTGCCTGTCGCTTCTGGGGTGACACAGACGGCCTGCCGGCGCCTTCGCTCTGTGGTGTCACCTCAGGAGCAAGGGAATGAGTGGAAGAGAGGACGGATTGTGGAGAGTAAGTCTCTGGTGCTGCCTGCTCTTCCTCTTGCCCCACATCAGAGTCCTCCTCCTCACTCTGAACCTCGCTGACTTCCACAAGATCTGGGAAAAGATCAGTCAGCGGGTTCACAGGCTCACCCACCAAAGAAGGAGCTGGATAATATAGTGCTCCTTCTTCATGCCCACTGCTGCTCCCAGCACCTGCCTCATGTTGCTGAAAGAGTGCCCTGCAGGCACTACTTTGAGTTGCCTCTGCCTGCTTCTGCTGCCCCAGTGGAGAACGCCTCAGTTTAACTGGGGGTGTGGAAGTAGGCTGCCTGCTGCTGGTCCCAGCAGCAGCAGCAGCAGCGCCATGCCCAGAGCGGCCTCTCCCAAATGCTGCCTTGGGAGCACCCCCCCTTTGAGTGCCACGCTTCATTTTATTTTTATTATTATTTATTTTTGTGTAAGTGTGTGCTTTGCTGACTTTTTTTGTGTTTGTAGCAGCAGGCTACACAGCCCAGCAACACACACTCACTCACAAGCGCGCACACACACACACACACACAGAGAAAGAGAGAGAGAGAGAGAGAGGATAGAAATATTTTTTTATGATTTTTTTGGGTTTTTTTCAGAAAGCGAAAGTAGAACAAACAAACACACTCACTGCAAAGACAAACTGAACTCACAGACAAACAAACGTGCTATCTAAGAAAGGAAAGGCAAGAGAGAAAGGAAAGCCAAGAGAGAGAACAAGAAAAGCTGAAGTAAAAGATCAGAAACTCCTCAAAACCACCTCCAAATGCAATCAAATCAATACAGTCTCTCCAACACAGCTCCAAAACACTCCCTAATCTCCTCCACGTTCAACCCACAAAGAGCCAGAAGGGCAGGGCTGAGAGAATATATACTGGTGCCCTCCTCCAGCATTGCGATTGGAGGCTGAAGAAAGTCTTCACAGGATTGGGTGATTCAGTCATGTATTCTAAAGCACAATTGGTGGATCAAGCTGTCAAACACACACACACAAACACAGCCTCCCCCTCCCTTTCCTGAAGGTTTAAAATAATAAAGTTTAACCTTTGTTTTCCCACTAAAGCATTGCACCAAAGTTTGTTAAATTTCCAGCGTTTGAGCGGGCATAGGTCCTGTGCCATGTGAGCGAGTTAGAGGTTTGTAGCTCTTAAAACCAACCCATAAATCCCATGTGAAATGCCATGCATAAACCTTTGTTTTCCCACTAAAGCATTGCACCAAAGTTTGTTAAATTTCCAGCGTTTGAGCGGGCATAGGTCCTGTGCCATGTGAGCGAGTTAGAGGTTTGTAGCTCTTAAAACCAACCCATAAATCCCATGTGAAATGCCATGCATAAACCTTTGTTTTCCCACTAAAGCATTGCACCAAAGTTTGTTAAATTTCCAGCGTTTGAGCGGGCATAGGTCCTGTGCCATGTGAGCGAGTTAGAGGTTTGTAGCTCTTAAAACCAACCCATAAATCCCATGTGAAATGCCATGAATAAACGTTCGTTTCCCACTAAAATGTTGCACCTAGCTTCCGGAAATTTCACACACATTTGAAGTGAAGTGTTCCCTGCAATGTGCCAAAGTTTCCCGTTTGTATCTTTGAAAATAAAAAAATGGGAGGCAAAACTGTATTTTACCCCACTGCTACCCAATTTTCAACAATTCATTGCCAACACATGCCTGGAGCTAGCTGTCTGAAATTTTACACACATATCAAGGGAAGTGTTCCCTGTAATGTGCCGAAGTGTCCTGTTTGTATCTTTAAAAATAAAAACATGGGAGGCATAACTGCATTTACCCCACTACTACCCATTTTTCAAAAATTCATTGCCACACCAGGCAAGCACCCACGGTTCTGGGATTTCACACACGTGGGTCCCAAGGTTCCACCTACAATGTGGCAAAGTTTCATGTGTGTAACTTTAAAAATGACCGAGTTATAGGCATTCCATGTTATTTATTAAAAAATTAATTGCCACAAACTGCATGCACCAATCTTTCTGAAATTTCTCACAGATACCTATCCCTAACCAGTGTACAATGTGCCCAAGTTTCATCCTTCTGTCGTTAAAAATGAAAAAGTTATAGGCGTTTTTGTAAAACAACAATACTTTGCTATGGGAAAAACGCATTTAAAATGGCGTCCGATCCGCCGATCCGATCCGATCCGGATCGGACCTCGCCGGATCGGATCGGATCGGATCGGATGGTGTATCGGATCGGATCGGATCGGATCGGATTTTCCGATTTTTGGGGCGGATCGGATTCGGATCGTGGATCGGATCCGATCCGATGCACACCCCTAATTTTTTTATTACATCTTAATTAAAGTGTATTGCTTTTATTGACTGCATTTATCTCTCTTTACCTTTCTTTAATAACATAATACAACATACCAAAGCAGAAAAAGAGCTAGCCTTCAGCCAGCACTGCAAATACAGATTGCTCACTTCTCTAAGCACGCGTTGGAGTTCAGTTCTCTCTAGAACCACCGGAGCAACTCAACCCATCCCATCCCCCATGGTAGCTAGATATACCAAGGCAGAGAAGCTTACTGTTTGATTCAGAAGTACTACTGGGCTCATGTACTTTTTGCAGTTGTGCAGCAGGCAGAAATTCAATAGGTTCCACTTTTCCTGAACTGGAGATTCAGCAGTGAGAAGGAATTTGTTGAATGTCTGCCTGTCATACAACTATTAAAGACTAAGGCACTATGTCAGGATGAGGTAAAAACTATATATCAAATAAACACTTATCTCCTGTCCTTTTCCTATAGCTAAATCTGTACCAGGCCCTAACCCGGGTTTGGAGGTGTGTCAACCAGTTCTGGATGTGGTTACACTCCCCCTATGTTCGCAGATTGGGGGTACTCCTGGGTCCGTCAGTCGAAATGACAGCTCAGATAGATGTGACGATGTGACGATGGCCAGAAGTGCCTGTTATCAGCTTCGGCTGATATGCCAGCTGCGCCCCTTCCTAGAGTTGGAACACCTAAAGAAGGTAGTGCACGCGCGGTAACTTCAAGGCTCAACTTCTGCAATGCGCTGTACATAGGACTACCTCTGTGCCTAGTCCAGAAACTTCAACTAGTTCAAAATATGACAGCCAGGTTGGTGAGGGGTACACTTAGGGGTGACCATGTTACACCAGCTTTAAAATCTCCCCACTGGCTGCGAATTACTTTCCTGATGCAGTACAAAGTGTTGGTCATTACCTAGGCTGACCAGATAAAATCCAGGTCAGGGCTCATGTAACTTTAACAGTTGTGGAGAAAAGGGAATTTCAGCCAGAGTCATTTGTATGCAATTAGTTCCTGGTGAAATTCCCTCTTCATCACAACAGTTAAAGGTGCAGGCACTATACTAGAATGACCATATACAAAAGAAGGCAGGGACCTGCAACTTTAACTGTTGTGATGAAGAGGGAATTTCACCAGGAACTAATTGCATACAAATGACACTGGCTGAAATTCCCCTTGCTCTACAACTGTTAAAGTTACATGAGCCCTGACCTGGATTTTATCTGGTCACCCTATCATTACCTTTAAAGCTCTATATGGTTTGGGTCCAGGTTACCTGAGGGATCACCTTCTCCCATGCAATGTGCCCCACACACTCATGTCCTCTGGGAAGAACTTACTACAGTGAGCCAAAACTAGGCTAACAACCATTACCCAGAGGACCTTCTCTTCTGCCGCTACTAGACTGTGGAATGGCCTGCCGGAAGAGATTCGCCAACTTAACAGTCTTCCAGAATTTAAGAAAGCTATTAAGACTGATCTCTTCCAGCAGGCCTACCCAGTCGAATTTTAAGGGTTTTATTGATATTTTAATAATGTATTAGTTTTTATGTTTTCAATCAGTTATATGTATTTTACATCATTTCCTTTTTAATGTTCCCCGCCTCAATCCAGAGGGAGAGGCGGGTAAGAAATAAATCAATATTATTATTATTATTATTATTATTATTATTATTATTATTTTCTTGTTCTTCTTCTTATTATTCTTATTATTGAAGTGCACATTACATATTTCATATACCATTTCTCTAGTATTATTTCCCCCTTTTAATTCCGTATTATACAAAATACTGCAACAGATGTAATTGTGTGTGCCATGAGATATTAATGCACAAAAGAGATATAGCGTTACCACAATGGGATTGAATAGATATGACAAGAGATGTAGATCTGGCCGTAGACTTGCTTGAGTAAAGAAACCTGGAAGTTTAGTCAGTATTGCCATGATCATGACATGATTCTAGTCCTCACTGTTGCTGAGAAATAGCTGGGGATGGAATGGGTAGTTTTTGTACTTGGGTTAAAAAGAAATATCTGTTGGCAATATGGATAGCTGAGGGAGGTGGTTTTACCTATGTTTCATATCATGATGTTTATAAATGGCAATGTTATCGAAGGCAATATTATCCAATTCCTTTACAAATACTATGGGAAACACATAATCCACAATTATGTAGAATGACAATTACCCTGATAGGTCTCACAAAATCAACATCAGAGGGAAATGAAGCTCAAAAATAAGTTAATTTCTAGCAACTTAATTGGAATAAGTGGGGAATCTCGAAGTAGCACTGAACTGTGAATCTAATTGATAAAAGCTGCAATTCTGAAACAAATTAGATTATCAGTACTAATGGAATTTATAAACATCCCAAGTGATACCAGGGTGGTATCCCTTGTACATTAGTTTCATTGCAACTTAACACTTTCAAATTACGTAATGATATCAATGTCTTCTACTGGACCACCTTCTATTGGTGTACTAGGAAAACAAAAATGGGGAAAAGGCAGCTAATTCTCAAACTGCCACACCTTCCCCTCTATTTTCTCCATACAACTTCTCATGATGAAGTCAACTTTACTTTCTAGGTTGCCCATATGAAAAGGAGGACAGGGCTTTAACAGTTGTAAAGAAAAGGGGATTTCAGCAGGTGTCATTTGTATGCATGCAGCACCTAGTGAAATTCCCTCTTCATCACAACAGCTAAAGCTATGCATCTGCAATTTCCACTTCCATTTCATTAGCGCGTCAAGCACTGGTCAGTTTCATGAGCGTGCATTGTTGCACTATTTTGCCTTGTTTACCATTTCACCTGTGCTGGCTTGCGCTCTCCCACTATTGCGATCACCCCACCCCTTCTCCTTCCCCTTCCAGTTCACTGGTTCTTGTGGTTGATGGACATTGTGATGAGCATGGGCACCTTCCCCCCTCTGGTTTTGTTGTCTAGCATTTTAGCGATTTAGCGTTTCATCGGCTGGGTGCTGTTTCTGCCTTTAGAGGTGAGATGATGCTCCCTTCTGTATGGGGTCTTCATGCACCCTCTTTCCCTCCATCCCCCTTTCCAGTTGAGCGGTTCTACGGACTAGAGGAGAACCACCCCACCCTACTCTTTCTGCCCTTCAACACACCTGCCCCCAAGAAGGGACATTCTGCAACATAGTACGAGGATGGCAATACATGGGGACGGAAGGGGGGGGTTATCCCATGTTGAGAAAAAATACCACACTTTCCCCACCCTAGAAAAACACGGAAAATTGAAGGGAAGAGGCGAGATGACTGCAGGATGGGGACAATGTCATGTGAGGATCGCGGGTCAAAACAGTAAACAAGGCAAGACAAAAGTGCAATAAAACACTGGTGTGATGGAGCTCAATGAGACTTTGAGAAAATATGCATCAGACTACACTATAAATAATGGATAAATCTGAGAAAAATAATTTACTATAATAATTACAAATATATAAGACATAAAAACATGTTAAAGCACCAATAAATCATTCCGTTTTAGTGATCACAACAGGGAATCACATTGCAAGGGAAAAAAATATCTGTTTTGATAGATCACAAACATAAAAGATTTTGAAATCTTTTGGTTAATGGATTACCCTTTATTATACCACACTTTAAAACTGACAGCTAATCCCTTTTTGTACAAACAATTCCTTGTTGAAACCTAATAAAAAGCCTCTGATAAATATAAATCTGTACAAAACAGCTGTAAGCAAATCTGTGAGAATAGAAGGCTTCCAATGAGACCTGACAAGTGGAAAACAGATGGCAATGTGAGGAAAAGTATTCTTCAAAAGAAAATCTGCTGTAAGAAAGCATACTCTGTAAATCACACACTTCAAGAGGCCTTGTTTATATCACCTTGCAATATAGTCTTGGGAAGAGGATGTATCCCCCACATGTTGGTTTGCACTAAGTTGAGGAAAAATGCTTTTAGGGCACAATTCTATGCATGCCTAGTCAGAAAAAAAAGTCCTCCAACTTCCATAGCTGGCTGGGGAATGCTGGGAGATATAGGACTTTTTTCTGTCTAAACATGCATAGGATTGCACCTTTAAAGAATAAACCAATATATTGCATATAGCATGGATAATATTCATTTCATTAACCAGCTTATCAACAAAATGCTTGACATGATGTTTATAACATCCAACCTTCTTGGAAATAATTAGAAAAGATTCAAATGGCTGCCATTTCCTTCAGTATGAAACATTGGCCAGGTCTACACCAAGCAGGATATAGTGGTATGAAAGCGGTATATAAAAGGCAGGAGTCACACTACTGCTTTATAGCGGTACTGAAGTGCACTGACAACTGTTGGGGGCCATTGACACATACCATATACCGCTTTCATACCACTATAACCTGCTTGGTGTAGATCTGGCCATTATCTGTTTCCTACAAAAAAGTCAAGTCCTCCTGCTCTGCCCTGCTCCCTCCTCCTGCTCCCACATCAGCTATTTTGGCGGCAGCAGCGAGACATGAGGAGCGCTGCTGCCTTCTCCTCCTCTGATTTTGGCTATCATGGCAGCCGAGGCATGGGTGGGGCAGGAGGAGGATGAAAGGCAGCCATTTCCACTAACTTACATTTATGAAAAAACACGAGTCACCATATTTGTTCTAGGCTGACCATATGAAAAGGAGGACAGGGCTCCTGTATCTTTAACAGCTGTATAGAAAAGGGAATTTCAGCAGGTGTTATTTGTCTGCATGCAGCACCTGGTGAAATTCCTCCTCCATCAAGCTGCAGGGGCCCTGCCTTCTTTTGTATCTGGTCACTCTCATATAGCTCCTGCAGCTTTAACTGTTGTGATGAAGAGGGAACTTCACCAGGTGCTGCATGAATACAAATGACACCTGCTGAAATTCCCTTTTCTATACAACTGTTAAAGATACAGGAGCCCTGTCCTCCTTTCCATATGGTCACCCTAATTTATTCATTTATTTATTGCTTTTCTATACTGCCTAATGGCCAAAGCTCCCTGTAAACGATAGCCCAAAAAGAAGTCTGGGGCAAGGCCTGTATACCTGCCTGAATTATATCGCTGCTAGTTTTCTTTATTGCTCTTGGGCTAAATATCTTTTTTCTCTGTCTAAACATGCATACGATTCCCCCCACCCTTAGGCTGCAAACCTATACCCATGTCCCAACAGTAAGCCTCTTTGAGCTCAATGGTAGGGTGACCAACTGTCAGGATTTCCCCGGATTTGTCCTGGTTTTTGTTCTATTCTGGATGTCAGGGGGGATTTTCTGTGATTTTCTATATTGTCCTGGAAAGACACACTTTCCCCTTTAAGGCCGCCATTAGCATTTTGGGAGGGAATGATGTGCTTTCTGGAGGTGCATCATTTCCCTTCCACTGCTCCAATCAGGACCTTAAATGGGAAAATGTGTCATTCCCAGAGATTATAGAAAAGGCCCTGATTGGAGTAGTGGGGGGGGGGGCAGAAATGACACACTTTCCCCTCCTCCACTCCAATTGGGGCCTTTAAGGTGGCGGGGTGGGGGATGACGCTTTTTCCAGAGACCCTGAAAAGTCACTTTCCTGCCCTGCCCACAGGTTGTCCTCTTTTTTGGTTTCCCAAATATGGTCACCCTACTCAATGGGATTCTTCTGAGTAAACGTGTAGAGGAATGTGCTGTTAGTATCTTAATAACAAAGAAAAATTGCCTCCAACTGTGATATCTCCTCTACGGTTGTTTTTCTACTCTATCTTCTGTAAAGTCCTCTAATTACCACAGAGTAGACTCTATGCTGTGTGCAAGGAATTTGCATCTTCTTGAGTATATATTAAAACTCAGAGTTAGATCTTCCTCCAATTTTGCCTTGTTCTTTAAGCATTGCTTGAGAAATCATTGTCCCTCAACTGACAATTAGTACAATTTTAAGTATACAAATTGATTGCACCTGCAATATGTCCCTGTTAGTTCTTAGTCTTGATCCACACTGATGAAATATGAATAAAGTAAGAAAAGGAAACAGAAGCAGCATGAAACAAAGGGGAAAGACAGGAAATCAAATTACAGCAGGTTCTCATTCTCAGTAGTAGAGTTCTAAGTCTTGGGGTAGGAGATCAGCAAAAAAACAAAATAGAACACCATCTCCCCATGCCAAGAAATACTTTACTTCTGGCAAATAATAGATTTTTTTTTTTGGCGGGGAGGGGATTGTATGATGATACTCACAAAGATCAGGATTATGTGAGCCCCTATGGGCAACATTTCCTGAAGCTTCCCAGACTTGCTATGAGCTGCTCCAGTGGAGATTGTTTTTTTTAACAGAAGCCTTTCTTTGTGTAAGTTGGATGTACCCAAAAATAAAGATAGGTAAATATATTAAATCTGATTCCCTTTAGTTTCTCATATTTTTTTTTGCAACGTTACACTCATTCTGTAACCATTTCAGCATCAATTTTCAATCCTTTTTCTAATAAGTCTTCACTTTTGTAAGTATCTCGTGCACCTAATACATGCATTTTTGAATGCACATTCCAAACATACACATTGTTTTACAAACATTTTCTGCATTCTAAAAGATTGAAAAGGCTTAGCTACGTTCATTACCCCTGATATATATCAATCGGATTATAGATGGCATGGAATTCTACTCCCGATGGAATTTGGTCCCAAAATGACAATGCATTTTTAAAACTGTGCTGGAATTGACCAGGGACTTACAGACATTTACAGGCATCCAATAGAATGCATCAGATGTATAAAAGGACTTCATGGTGGAGGATGGCTTAATGCATGTGCTTTTGGAGCCACGGGAACTCATCAAATTCTGTAGTTTACCACTACCATGACATAGTAATCTGCCAAGATTGATTTCCACTACTATAATGCATATCAGTTGGGGGGGGGCAGGGACTTCTGCATGCATGGACGTTATCTGGAAAAGCAAGGTAATCCGGGACATTCTATGAATGTTGAAGATCGTGGGAGGCATGAAATTACAACTTCTACAGGGAGCAAGTGGGCGGGACTTCTGGATGCATGGACGTTATCTGGAAAAGCAAGGTAATCTGGGACTTTCAATGAATTTCAAACAATATGGGAGAAGCGAAATGGCAATTTCTACAGAGGGAAATGCGGGCATGTTTTGCACTTCAGCAGCCATACCAATATTTGACATCTGTCCACAGTGTGAAAAACTGTCACAAAACTTCAATCGTTGATAGAGATTTCGTACCTCTGGGGAGGGGGGAAATGTCCCTTGTCCATTGTAAGAACAGTGAACAGATGACATCATGTGGGTGGGAAGCTCATCCGTTGATACCAGCCACCACGATCAAACATTTGAATAGGATCTCCTGTCTAATTCTAAGGAGAAACGTTTGAGGAAGCCTCCAATTAATGGCAACCTTAAATACATTGAATAATAATAAGCAGTTGTGACAGTAATTTTACTGTCATGTTATCTGAACTACTGGCTAACTTACATTGTTGACAAGTTTCATTACGAGCACATTTTTTTTAAAAAAAATCTGCCACACAATTAAAAGAGCATTAGTTGAGCTTCTCAAGGTGGGCTCTGACAATTACATCAATAAGTGTAATCTGAATGTCGCTCTTGCCGAAGCCCATTAAAAGAACAGGTGCTGTTTGGAGGTAATGGCTCGTAACATGTACCCAATATTTAATGTCTCACAATAATATTCCACTCTTTCTCCTTTTAATGTTAGAATCTTATACGCACCTGGGAGCAAATTCCATTGCACTCAATGGGGCATACTTCTGAGTAGGTTTCCATGACATTGTGATCTAACTCATTTTTATAAGATCGACAACATTTGAAATCTTACAGATTTGTCAAATTTGGGAATTTGTATTTTTGATACTGGAATTCAACCTCAGGACTCAACATTTGAATTTTTGAATTCAAATGTGGCAACAAAACCTGACTGTTCTGATTGTTTAAATGAAAAGGTTAATCTGAATTTACTGAACTCTGTTAGAAGAACCCCTCAAATGCTGTCTGCCAATGCATGTTGCTCCCGTTTTCTGTTAAATTTTGATGGCTGCTACAAAACCTTTGGAGACCAAATGTTTCCATTGCTGCTGTTAGATATCAAATATTCAACCGAATTTTGGCAAATATAAATAGTGTTTTTTGGCAGGCTGGTGGGGCCTAAACTTTACTTATTTAGAAATTGTGATATTTGAAACTGAGGCTTTTGAAGTATGTAGCTGTATATGTTTATTTTTTTTATTTTTTATTTTTTAAAAAAAAAATCTATGTTTTTTTGTTTGTTTACAAATTCACAATAAAAAAATTGATTAAAAAAAACCCCAATAGGAAGATGACACAAGGGGAGGCACATTTTTGTATGATGTTCTCCTGACATAAATCATATCCCCCAGTTCACAAAACAGCTGTTTGGTGGCCCGCAGAAGTCATTATTTAGAGTGGGAGGACGACGGATAGGGATGACTGTTGTGGTCTCATCCTCCCTGTCATAGTAGCCCTTCCCACATCTGTTTGCTGTGGTGGGAGAGCACAATTTAAATGGGGAGGAGGACATATGGGAATAGCCATTGTCGTGCACCATCCTTCCCATTTAAATTGTGCACATCCCACCCATTAGGCTAATTTGCACTGGGGAAAGCTGTGGAACCTGATGATCAATGTGTTCCTCAGCTCTTCCCAATGTCCATCAGTTGGGTAGGCTCTGATCCAGAGGAATGCTACTGGAAACTGCATCCCCATATCAACAGCTCTCCATCCATGCTGTAATGTTTTAAGTTCATATCAGTTGACACAGTTTAACACAGGGAATATCTCGCTCCATATCAGTGATGTCCACTGGCATAGGCAGAGATACTCTCTAGTAGAGCCAGAATGTACCATAGGCTTCATTTTATTTTATTTTATCTTGCATTGTACCTGTGGCAAATCTAGAATTCAGCCCAGTTCTTAGTTGTCTTTTACTCTGAATCCCAGATCCAGGAGGAATCCAACTCTACTTTAAGAGACAAAATGGTGACAGCCTTCTTAAAAGGAGGGAGTAATGCATTGACTCCTGAAGAAACTATCAATGGACCCAGAATATCTTAATAATCATAGGACAGTGGCAAATGTTCCTTTCTTGGGCAATGTGCTTGAGCATGTGCAGTGGACCAGATCCAGGTTCTCCTGAATGAAGTTGATTTTTTGAGTCCATTTCAGTTGGGTTCAGGCCTGGTTATGGCCCTGATACAGCTTTGGTCACCTTGTGGATTGACCTCTGTTGAGAAAGAGATGGGGGAATACAACCCTGTTTATTTTTCTTGACAACTCAGCAACTTCAGATACCATCGGCCATGATATCCTTCTGGAGCGGTTATTGGAGATGGGTATGGGTGAGACTGCTATGTAATGGTTCCACACTTAACTGGAAAGTTGTATTTAAAAGGTGGTTGTGGCGATACCCCACATTTTTGTCTCCTTAAGTATGTCTGGATTAGTGTGTTTGGAGAGTGCTGAATGTTGTACTGAGTGGGTGTGGCTGGTGATGCTGGAAAAGGGAGAGGGAGGAGTATATAATGTGTGAGAGAGTGGCTTGTAGTTAGTGAGTGTTGGTTGGGTGGAGGATAGTTAGGTGAAAGATAGATGTGTTTACTATGTGTTCTTGTCAGGAGTGTGTGAAGAAAAATTAAATATAAGGTTTTAAGGATTTAGGATTATTATTAAGATTATTAGAATTGTTAAGAATAGGCAGGTTTTAAATTGAATTTGAAAGAACTGTAAACAACAATAAACATTTTCTTTTATTTTTGCTACCACAAACCATGTGTCAGCTTGGCTTTGTCACCTGCTCTATTTGTTTATAAGAAAACACATTACTTTAAACCTTCTGCCAATGTAATCACAGAAGAACCTTTTCAAAACCTCAGTAACTTTTCCTTCTGCTGTAAGGGAAAAGTGCTGTATCTATTACCCTTCCCTCAGGTGTTTAAGTGGTGGTGCTTAGCCTGAGAGGGGTGTGCTCATCTAGGCCTAGTGTTTGAGGCTGTGGCGGCACAGTGGTCCTGGGAGATTTCTGCTTGACTCCATGGCATATTCAGTTTGGGATCTTGCAAAGTTCCATCTTATTCCCTCTGCTGTTTGATATCTACGTAAAACTGTCGAGTGTGTTCATTTGAGGTTTGGAGTACATTATCAACAGTATGCTGATGACATGCATCTCTACTTCTTCTTTTGGGAACCATGAGAATGTAATGGACCTGACAATGTTAATGGACTGGATGACAGCTAACAAACATCATTGGCATTAGAGGCTCAAGCATCCCCTGTGAAATGGAGTGCATTTTACCAGTTTCAGTTGATACCCCAGCTATGACCTTACCTGGAGGTGAATAGCCTAGCAGCAGTGATCCATGTTCTAGTAACCTCCCATTTGGATTCCTGTGCAAGGAATTACTTTTCAAGACAGCCCAGAAACTTCAGCTAGTGGAAAATATGGCTGCCAGTGTGCTAACTGGGACTAGGAAGTCCTCCCTTGTGTAAACTGTGTTTCCAATTTATTTCTGTGTTGAATTCAAAGTGCTGCTTTTGACTTATACATCTTTATGCAGCTCAGGACCTTAGTCAGTATCTGACAGAATGGCTGTATTCGGACAACACATTAGTCAATGGTAGGTTGAGTAGCCAACTCACAGTTGGTTATTTTGTGGGTACTTCCCACACAACATATTCCTACACAACTGTGGGTGGTTGGGGCTGGTGTTGAGTGGACTAATAGTCAACCCAGCATTTGACTGACACAGCCCCCGCCCCTCTCCCCACCCACCCTCCTCCCTCAATCCTCCCAGTTCTATCCCAGCAGCCTCTGCAAGTTGCACCAGTTGTAGCAGAGTGGCAGCCGCTGCTTTGGTCGCTCTTGCTGCCTGCCTCTATGGGCTTATGTTTTACCCCACTCACCACACACCATTAACACACTCACCCCTCCACACAACACTTAAAATAACTAGCTTCGATCTAAACAACTTGCAAGCCAGTTGTTTCTCTCAGTTGCTTATTTGGGCGGAATAGCATACCGTCAGTAGTTTGCGAGCAGCGTGTTACCCTCCACACAACACAATAAGCAACATAACTGACTATTGTTTCCCCCCCTTAGTTGCTTAATGTGTTGTCCGAATGCAGCCAATGTGTCCTCCCATATGTACCTACCTACCCATGCTTTAAGGCAAGGATGGGCAACTTGTGGCCCTCCAGATGTTAAGGCAGGAGTGGGAAACTTGTGGCTCTTCAAATATTTTGGCCTACAACTCCTATAACCCCTCACCATTGGCTATGCTGGCTAGGGCTGATGGGAGGTGTAGGTCAAAATAACTGTAGGGTCACACGTTGCACACTCCTGACATAATGTCATCCAGGAAGCCCTTCTTGGAGTGCCCCCTTGATTCTGAGGTTCGGAGGATGGCGACAAGAGAGACGGCTTTGTCAGTGGTGGCCCCGCTGACTTTGCAATGCTTGCAGAATGGAAACTCATCTGGCACCCAGGCTAAGACTTTTTCTGTTCTCTCAGTCTTTTGAAGTATTATTTTATTTTTAATATGTAAGGTTTTAGGTTCTGTATCCATATTTTATCATGCAATCTATGTTTATTTGGTTTTATGTTTTGCTGCATTTTATTGTTTTACTGTAGTCTTGTTATATACTGTTAAGATATTTTTACATCAGTAGTTTTTTGTTTTAAACTGAGCTGTACAGAGCCTAGAGAAACTTATTTAATGAAGTGTTTTAACAAATACAATAAATCAATCAATAAAAAATAATATCAGAATTCTAAATTCTAACATGTGATTGATGTCACAGGAAAAATGAAGTGTTGCTAAGGGGGGGTGTTACAAAATCACAGCCTATGCATCAAGAACTTTGCAAGATAAAACACATGAATTTTACAGCTAAAATACTTCTGACACAAGATATGTACTAATGGGTTGGGAAAAGAAGGATTTCCCGCAGTACACCATCATGCAATTGTCTAGGAACATTTTGCTATTCTCTGAAGCATCTGGCACTGGCTTCTATCCAAAATAACAATATGCTTTGGTAACTTCAGTTTTCCTAAAAATTTCTCATTTCATTTATAGAGCCTATAAGCTTACTACTGTGGTTCTTTACAAATGCGATAAGGAAAGTAAATATTTCTTAAGCTACCTCATCTACTACTTACCATGGCTAAAATAAAACTCATCTGAAGTAATGAGTTTGGGAGCTTAAGAGTCCTCTGAAGTAATGAGTCCAGAGAAATTGTAACATGCAATTACTGGGACAATATCAGTACTTATTTTAATTCTCGTAGAGCTGCCACTTTAATAAGAATGGAGTAGAAGGAGATGCATTGATTTTAGTAGATTTCTTTGTTAAAGCTGCAATCCCATAATACTTAACTGGGTGTAAGACACATTGAGTTTAGTGGGGCTTACTTTTAAGAAGACATATGTAGGATTGTGCTGTAAATGTTATTTATTACAGAAGCTAGTGGCCAGCAAACAAACATTGTACCAAATATGAGTAACAAATTATATGTCTTGGGGACTGTTCTAAGTGCCACTTACTTTTGCAAAACACATTAGGGACAGGAGACAGATGGGATGATAGTTCTGATGTCAATGGATGAGATATAATGGAGTTTTAAAATAGACCAAGAGCCTATCCAGATGTCTAGCTGTCGTTTTCCTTATGATCCCAATTGTTCCATCTAGTTATTGCATTTATCTATTTCTGCCTAGTAATACTTGATGTGGAAATTGGATAAGTTTCATCAGTGTGTTGAGGGAACCTAGGAGGATATAAAGAGTCCCAATGAAAACCCAACAATGTCTCAAATCCTGTACTGGAATGATATTCAGCCCGTGAATGACATTTTCAGCAACAGAAAAATATGCTACAGCAATTTGTATTTGTAACCATTTTTTTCTCCATTCAAGGCTGATGAATATAGCTATGAATTCAGGAATGCAAGTACTCCTGAACCAATAGAAATAAAAAGCCCAGCTGTCCATATATTTTCTATAGATGAAAGATATGGGGGAGAGTGGGGATAAAGCAAGAAGACATGAACCAAGGGCCCCAAATGCAGCCATCTACTGATGGACTTACACATGGGCAGGAGCTCTTCAGTCTACCCTCTACCTAGTGGAACACATCACACCCCTTCGCCCCCATGCCACTCCTCAAGGGCAGGGTAACGTTTGGACTTGCATTGTAGGCATCAAGAGAGGTGCCGACAGAAGTTAAAATCACTGAAGTCCCTATTTGCATGTCAAAGCACATTGGGTGACCATGGAGAGGTTCTCTGGATCCTATTCCTAGCATTTGGACAGGTACGGATTGGAAGGAGACCAGCACTCTCTAATCATTAACTTTCCTATGCCTAAAGTTCCATGACTAGCCATCAGTGGTGTAGTGGTAAACTCTGAAGTGCAGACACTCATCATACCAGTCCCCATAGCCACGCCCCCAAGGAGAATCTGTCATATTTACTACGCTTGATCTAGGAAGCCTGCCAACTCCCTTATCTAAGAATGTCTGGGAAAAATGCCAGGCCTTAATTGTTTAAAGGGTTTTATTTGCAGTTCTAAAATCCAATTACCAATCGCCAGGGTCACGCCAGTAGTTCCGTCAGTCCAGTTGTCGAAGCCAAAGGTCAAACCAGGTTTCCAGAGTCCAGGGTCCAACGCAAACAGTCAGCCGGGTGTTCAGTCCACAGGTTCTGATCCGAGATCACGTAGGATGTCAAGAGCCGAATACGTCGGTTGTTCTCAATGAATCTTAGCTTCTGCCTCCTCCCCCTTACATACTTTGTTTGAGCCTGTTCACAGCTGCGTGCAATTTCTTCGTTATCTTACTTAAGGCTTGCGTCAGCTGTGCTCTGTTTTCTCAGTCTCATGCTTCGCCTTGTGGGCTTCGCTTGCTCTGCCCGTTTGAGCTGCCGCCTTTGCTGGGGAGTTACTGGACAAACCCCTTCAGGCCCCGAGTCTTCCTCATTAGAAACAGGGGGTGGGAGAGGGTGGCTTTCCTGGGGCTCTTCTGAGGAACCTCCCTGCTGTTCCTCCTCCTCCGGTAAGTCCTGGGGAATGGGTAAAGCTGCAGTTTCTGCCCCTTCTTCCTCCTCAGAGGAAGATTCTTCAGACTGCCTCATGACAGAATCCCAAAATGCAAACAATGGAGTTCTTGCAGTTTCATTTCCACCAGGAGCAGATCATTTGTAAAGCTAACTAGTCTTAATTGCTCATTCAAGACTAGGGTGACCATATTGTGGAAACCAAAAAGGAGAACAACATGGCCGCCCCAAAGGGGCATGCCCACCAACATGTCCGGCCCCCAGGGGGGCATATCCAGCCCCAAGGGGGCATGCCCACCCAAACATAGGCTTGATCCTATGTCTGATTTACAATACGCAATTAAGACAAACCTGATCACTGAATTAAAGAACAAGTGAGACATTCAATATATCTGAAATTAACTTCACTCACTTTTGTAGCTTTTGCTGTACTTCGAAGCTTTTGCTATACTATGTGTGGTACAGACTCCCCCTCCTTCAAATAACTTTTCTGACAGCAAATCCTTCACCTTTCCTAACATTTAACACTCTTTCCCCATCACCTTTCTCATATCCATACTCATAGATTCAGCATACTACTACCACGGAACAAATAAAGCAGTTGACAATTGCAGAAAAATCTAGTACAACAAACTAGCAACCTAAAATTCAGAAGAAATATAAAATATATTATCCTGCAAACATTAGCCATGGAACAAAATGGACTAAAGGCTTGTTGCAGTCATTTCTCACTAGCACCTCCTAGCTTGTTTCAACTTCCGGTTTATCAATGAGAAACTAATTTTAATAAAATGTCATTATACCTCTGGTTCATTAGCCATGTAAACAAAACCATGGTCAGTAGCAATACAAAGAAAGGCCAGAACAGATGCCCATTATCACAATGCTAGACAAGGATCTTTCCCCCCTTTTATCCAAATATTGCCTGAATTTACACTGCCTCAGTGTGCAGAGAACAGTAATTCCAATCAGGGACCCAAAGAAACCTGCCCAAAGAAACCTCAGAAATAAGTCCCATTGATTTCAATAAAGCTTACTCCCAGTTAAATGAATATAAGATTGCAGCCTCTTCACATCTGTTCACCTTACTTTGGTAAGTGCAAGCCCCCCTGTCAAGGAGAACTATGCACTCACAGAATCTGGCCTCGTGGATCATGCAACCAGCAGGTTCTCTCCAGAAAGATGCTTTCAGAGCCTAGGAGATTCAGACACACTCAAACAAGTGAAGCCAAACCACACTATGCACTCATATATTACCTTGCTGGGACAGAACAATTCTGGGACAAGTCAATACTTTGCAATCAACCAGACATGACAGTCAAAAACAACAAAGAAAAACACACCTACCTCACTGACATAGCAATACCTAATGACGAAAATGTTACAGAAAAGGAAGAGGAAAAGAGAAGAAAATATACACCACTGGCTATGGAAATGAAAGAACTATGGCAACAGGAAAAACTTACAATTTTTCTGTTAGTTACATCAGTCATCAGCATAACATCAAAATAATTTTTTTATATAGAAAATCTTCAGAAATTAGGCCTACCAAAATACATCCACACCAACATCCAGAAAGCAGTCAAACTTAAAACATGTTCAATAGTCAGGAAAATTATGAATCAGGAAAAGACAGCATGACTTGGCAAAGCCAGTCATGTTCATCTAGAAAACCACCACAAGCAAGAAAAGAGATGATGTTGATGATGATGATGATGATGATGATGATAATAATAATAATAATAATATGAATGGCAACCCTGTTAATTTTTTAAAAAGATTTCTTAAGAAGGATGAACAATTATCAGCAATTGTTACAAAACAGACATCATGCCAATTCTATCAAACAAATTGGAGAGGAAAGTCTATGGGTCAAAATGCATTCTTTAAAAAGTGAATTACTATCTTCTAGTACCAGCTAGAGACCTACTACTTCCTTTGCACTATGGAGCAAGTAAGTCAAGCAAGTGAGCCAAACCACATACCACAAAGGATGACTAAAAACAACTATCTATGTTAGGGGGAAATTTCCTTCAGGACTCAAAATTCCTGATCCTCAGTATGATGACCCAGCAAAGGTTCTAGGAAATCTTGCTCATATTGGCATAGGTTGAGATATTTTGCTGGTCAGAATTTTCATCAGTAGAACTCCAATGAAAACACCTTAATGGGAAACTTGCCAGTGAACTAGGGTGCCTATCCACCCGGATTTGTCCGGACATGCCCGGAAAAAGGAGGGCAAATCCAAATCCAGGGGGAAAACCCGTTTTGGGGGGCCAAATCTGGAAATTTAGCCCCCCCCCAAAGCCTGTTTCTGGTACTTACAGTTTTGGTCTTCTGAGGCCTGCCGAAGCCATTTCTGGGTTCCTAGAGGGCCGTCGCTATGGCGACGGCCCTCTAGGAATCCGGAGATGGCTTCAGCAGGCCTCTGCAGGCCAATTTCAAGCACTTCCGGTTTTGGCCTTCTGAGGCCTTCCAAAGCCATTTCCGGGTTCCTAGAGGGTCATCGCTATGGCGATGGCCCTCTAGGAATCCGGAGATGGCTTCAGCCGGCCTCTGCAGGGCCGTTTTTAGGACTTCCAGTTTCAGCCTTCCGAGGCCTTCTGAAGCCATTTCCGGGTTCCTAGAGGGGCCGTCACCTCTAGGAATCTGGAAATGGCTTCGGCCGGCCTGGGCGGGCCCATTTGGGGCACCTCTGAGGCCTGCCCCTGGTGGGTCATCCTCATCCACACTTACCAAAACTCAGTCTGCAAACCCCTTCCGGCTCCCGCTCGACGATCCTGGGCCTCTTGTTGGACAGTGCAGGCAGGAACAAAAAGCAGGCAGAGCAGCAGGTAGGACAGTTTTATCCTGGATGTTACAAGGTTCTGAGAATTTTTCCAAAACTGCCCTCCACCTGTTAGGATCTCTCCTCTCCCAAGTCTCATCCTGTACTTTTCTAATCCCCTTCTGTGCAACCCCTTGCCACCACTAAGAATATTTTCAAGGTGAATGTAAAAATCCCCATAATTTGCCCAGAGAAATGGGGGAGGGGGGGAAGCAACCATAGGAGCAGCCTTGGGAGAGGTATGTTTGTGTGAGTGTATTTATGTGATGGGTGCATGGGGTGCATGTTCATTTGTCTATGAATGGATGTGTGTGCGTGTGTTTTGGGGTGGGTGATCCTGAGAGAGTTTACTTGTTTGCAGTGTGTGAGTGTATTTATCTGATGGGTGCATGTTCATTTGTCTATGAATGGATGTGTGTGTGTGTGTTTTGTGGTGGGTGCTTCTGAGAGAGTTTGGTGTTTGTGTGCATGTTGAGAGTGTGTGGGGAGCTATAGTTTTGTATGTGAGAGTTGGAGGAATGATATGGAGTTGATATTCCTATTTACGGGAAATAAATTTGAATGAATTTTCTAAGAATTCATTTAGAGATGGTTTGAGCAAATTGGTTTAGCTGTCTGGAAAACAGGTGTTGTGCTGGAACAGAAAACTGGCTTCAAAGCAGTACCTTTATCTGGTTACCTCACCCATTTGCTTTTCTTTGATTGTTTTGTTGGAGGAGAACATTGTAATATATTGATGTATGAATTGACTTATTAGCAATATTTATTTACTGCTTCTTATGAAATAGTTTTAAAAAAGAATATAAAAATGTGCTATGCTATCATATTAGAAGTTCATTTGAACATACAGTAGCTCATGGCTGTGTGAAAAGCAAAGTAAATGGATGCAATTTCAATGGGCTTTTTAAATATCATGAATACATAATTTATTATCCATCTCTATTGGAGGATGATTGTTACTGGCCATGGTGTTTTTACTTCATCTGTGTGATAATTGCTGGTGCTAGCATTTGTTTTATCCTTTTAGTAACTGTACAAAAACAGACGATTCTTGTTAAATACAGTATCCTCCTCCAAGCTGGTTCTCTCCAGATGTGTTGGATAAAACTCCCAACGCCCAGTCAGCATGACCAGATAGGAATCACAGTCAAAGACATTTGATCAGGTTGGGGAAGGCTGAAATACATAGAGTTCTATTTTTTTTTTAAAAAAAGTCATATTCCTCTTCAGTTTATTAATCTTCACAAGATCATATCTAGCTGAGCTGGAGTCTAGATCCACATTGTATATTGTATCTTCTATATATTTTCTCAATTAATTCCCAAAACCTGTGTCAGACTGTTAATGATTTTTCCATTTAATTCACTAATCTTTTGGATCTAACTATTAGCTCTTGCGCCAATGTGCATGGTGGGTGGGGTGGGTGGAGAAGGGTTTTTCACTTCTCCTGTATTTGCTAGTTATTTTATATCGTCCACCTGAAGTTTCTGAAGTCTGAAAGCCCAAAGTAAAATTGTTAAAAGTCCTAAAGACATTTCCATCAAAGTCCATTGGAGTTCTACTGATGAAAATTCTGACCAGCAAAATATCTCAACCTGTGCCAATATGAGTAAGATTTCCCAAAACCTTTGCTGGGTCTCTCTTTTCCTCTTCCTTTTCTGCAACGTTTTTGTCATTAGGTATTGCTATGTCAATGAGGTAGTTGTGTTTTTCTTTTATATGTATGACTGTTGTGTCTGATCGCTTGCAAAGTATTGTCTTGTCCCAGAATTGTTCTGTCCCAGCATAGCATGGCTTGGCTTGACTTGTTTGAGTGTGTCTGGATCTCCTAGGCTCTGAAAACATCTTTCTGGAAAGCACCTGCTAGTTGCATGATCGAGGAGGCCAGGTTCTATGAGTGCATAGTTGTCCTTGACAGGAGGGCCTTGCACTTGCTAGAGTAAGGTGAATAGATGTGAAGAGGCTGCAATCCTACATTCATTTATCTGGGAGTAAGCTTCATTGAAATCAACAAGAGTTATTTCTAAAGTTTCTTTGGGCAGTTTTCTTTGGGTCCCTGACTGGGATGTCTATTCTCTACACACTGAGGCAGTGTAAATTCAGATATACTTGGATAAAAGGAGGGAAAGGTCCTTGTCTAGCATTGTGATAATGGGCATCTGTTCTGGCCTTTCTTTGTATTGCTACTGACCATGGTTTTGTTTACATGGCTAATGAACCAGAGATATAATGACACATTTTTAGATTAGTTTCTCACTAATAAACCAGTAGTTGAAACAAGCTAAGAGGTGAGAAGTGACTACAACAAGCCTTTAGTCCATTTTGTTCCATGGCTAATGTTTGCAGGGTAATCGTATTTTATACTCTTCCTGCAATGCTAAGTTGCTAGTTTGTTGTACTAGATTTTTCTGCACTTGTCAACTGCCTCATTTGTTCAGTGGTAGCAATGCTGAATCTGTGAGTATGGTTAAGAGAAATGTTATGGGGAAAGAGTGTTAAATGTTAGGAAAGTTGGGACTATGGTCATCCAGTGAAGGATTTGCAGTCAGAAAACATATTTGAGGGAAGGGGAAACTATCACACAGAGCATAGCAAAAGTTTCAAAGTACAGCAAAAGCTACAAAAGTAGGAGTAAAGTTAATTTCAGATACATTGAATGTCTCACTTGATCTTTATTTTAGTGATTTTAACATGAAGATATTGTGTAGAACAGGTTTGTCTTAATTGTATGCTGTGAAATCAGACATGTGACCAAGGCCATGTTTGGGAGGGCACGCCCCCTTGGGGGCTGGACATGTTGGTGGGCACGCCCCCTTGGGGGACGGCCACGTTGTTGGGCATGCCCCCTTGGGGCGGCCATGTTGTCCTCCTTTTTGGTTTCCAAAACAGGCCCTTTCAAACCTCTTTCGCGGCCATCTGCCATTCTGCTGGGTCATTGCGATGCCGAGGACTCACCAGCAGCCCCGATCACCCCCGGGAGAGGCTTGAAAGGGCTCATTTCGGCATTTCCAGGAACAGGCCTTTCAAGCTGCGCCCATGGAAGATCTGGGTGTCTGGAGGGTCATCACTATGGCTAGCCTCTCCCGGGCAGTGAATTTTCTGGATTTGGGGGCAAATTATAGGATTTCCCCCCGGACCCAGATTTGTCCCCCATTTTCCTGGCATGTCCAGGGCTTTCCAGACATATGGTCACCATATTCAAGACTAAAATACCTTAAAATACTTTGTATTGCAGCAGGCTGGGGCTAATGGGACCTGAGGTCCAAAGCATCTGGAGGGCACCAGGCTGGGGAAGCCTGCCACAGGAATTGTTACATTCCATCAGTAGATGGCCATATTATGCATCTCTTTACAGGAACTTTGAGCAGAAGTCACAAATAATTCTGACAATACTAATGAAGCCACATCAACTACTTTAGGACTTGCAAGCAATGTGTAAACACATGATTCAAGTTTGAAAATCGAAAACATTTTCTGAGCCCATGGGGTGTGATATATTTGTTCTAATGGGACTAATTGCAGCTTCCTTCAATTTTCACTAATTTTTCCTAATTCAGACTTTTATTTGTTACAGGGATTCTCATAAAAATTTGCAAACAAATTACAAACTGTGGTTAATGAGCTATGCCATAACCCCTTACTTATCTTTTATCATTCCAGCCATCTGTTTTCCTGTTTTATTATCAGCCTGTAAGCTAATCTACCTACTTTGTTTCCCCTTTCCTAAAATAAAAGACTGCTGTGAAAGAGATTCAAATGCCTTCCTAGTTTTATCTTTATTTTTACTTCGGCTAATATCATGCTTCTCAGTTTTCAATCCTCTCACTCTTTCAACACGTCTCACCATAAATTTGGACTTGAAGGTCAATTCAGGTTTAGCTTTAGTTAGCTTAATATACTTCACATGTGGAAGCATCAGACCAAAAATGTTTAAAAAGGAATCCACTATTGCTGTTACTATTAAAACATCAATGTTTTTCCTTAATTAACATAGATTGGGGCTCCCCCTTTTTCTTCTAGCAACAGTGGCATCAGGTTGATTAAGCAAAGGCAGGGAGACTAGCCCTAGGCCACTAAAAATGATGTCTTATGCATGTTTACACAGAAATAGGCTGACCATATGAAAAGGAGGACAGGGCTTATGTAACTTTAACAGTTGTAGAGAAAAGGGAATTTCAGCCAGTGTCATTTGTATGCAATTAGTTCCTGGTGAAATTCCCTTTTCATCACAATGGTTAAAGTTGCAGGCACTATACTAGAATGACCATATACAAAAGAAGCCAGGGCCCCTGCAACTTTAACTGTTGTGATGAAGAGAGAATTTCACCAGGAACTAACTGCATACAAATGACACTGGCTGAAATTCCCTTTTCTCTACAACTGTTAAAGTTACATGAGCCCTGTCCTCCTTTTCATATGGTCAGCCTACACAGAAAAGCATGCTGGTTGGGGAATGCTGGGAGTTGTAATACTTTTTTTCAGTCTTAATATGCATAGGATTGCACCCTAAGTGAGCTACATGCCAATTCAAACTCAGGTAATTGAAGTTCAATACTTTATCATCTAGATAAAACTTAAGGTTTGTAGAATCCATTTTGTTTTTTCCCTAGAAGTCCGGGGTCCAACAATGGCAGCCAGGTACAGCAGAGCGAGGGGAGGGAATCAAAATGGTGCCTCAGAATACAGTGTTCTCAGGCAGAACAATCACAAGGCCTGCCAATGAGGTTCTGGAGCAGTTTAATAATAGGGCAGAACTGGGGCCAGACCTACACCAAGCAGAATATAACAGTTTGAAAATGGTTTGAAAATGGTATACATAATGTGTCCTGGGCCCCAACGGTTATAAAGCAATAGTGTAGATCCTGCCTGGGTGGTTTTCTCTTTGTACTCTGTTCTGCCTCTGCCATGGAAAGGGCTTAGCATCATTGGACATTGGTGAGACCTGGACCACAGGGTTCCGCTATGGATTGTTAATTTACCAGGGTTTGGGGCAAGTCAGGTTTCCCAGGAAGGCAGGAAAAGGAATAGGACAGCCTGACAGATGATAGCCAAAGTGTAGCCATCTTTGCTTACAAGTACAGAATGCTGGGAACGTTTGCTCAAGGCTGAAGGAAAATTCAAAGTGCGTATGCGGAAGGCCTTGCCACAAGCCTGGTTTCATCTGGTTGTAGCATTTGTCCTAATGCAAGGCCATCAGCACACCTTATCTGAAGCTACAGAATTTACCCCAGTAACAACTGAAACATGCGCAGTAGCTTTCAACAGTGTGTCAAAGGGCAGTGACTCTCTCATTGGAATGCATTGGATTTTGCTTGCGCTTACGCTGTGTAAAGTACTGACATAGATCTTATGCTGTATAGTATAAAAGGGGGGGCTTGCATGCCCCTAGGTTTGACTCTGATGAGCTGGCAGCTTGCTAGAGTGCACCCGCTCAGCTGTACGTAACAAAAGTGCGTTGGATCGGATCTTTGGAGTCTGTGCTTCTTAGTGGGAATTGGCATATCTCCTAGGAAAAGAGCCTGTTACTTTTGGGCAACACAGAGACCTCCAAATGGGCCTAGAAATCAGATAAACTTGACTAGGGTGACCATATCTGATTTTTACCCCGGATTTGTTTGGGAAATTAATGATTTTGGGGTGTCAGGGGGGATTTTATAGAATTTCCTATAACATCCGGAATTGCATACTTTCCCCTTTAAGGCCCCGTCCACTCACTGCTCCAGTCTGGGCCTTAAAGGGTTGAGCGTGTCATCATCCCTCTTGCAGAGGAGCCTGGAAGCTGGGCAGGGCCAAGGCAGCTATTGGCCGCTCCCGCTCTCCCCACCTCCCACACATCCTTCTCTTCTCGGCTGCAGAGCAAAGAGGACAGCGGGGTCTGCAGCTGAATGTGAGAGCCCGTGCTGGGGAAGAAGGCGCGGCCCAGGGGGCGAAGAAGAGGCGGTGGCAGCAGCAGCAGCAGTGGCTTTCCAGGCTGCTGAAACCGGCTTCCCTCCCTTCCAGCTAGGTTGTTGGTGAGCCCTAGCAGCGGTGCCTGCTGCTGCCCATGTCTCTCCTAGTCAAGCAATCAGCCCAGTTGCAGGAGCACTGGTAAAGGAGCTGCGGCAAGGAGAGCGAGCTGGAGCGCTCTGCCCTGCTATGCCTTCCTTCCTCTGAGGATTCCTGCGTGAGCACGTACAGCATTTTGCATGCTAGGGTGACTTCTTTGGAATTAGTTATACTAGCATGTTGTAAAAGTCATGCCTTTTTATTCTATATCTACTTTTCTTCACTTTATGTTTCATGTTTATATTTCACCTTTTCTCCAGGAACTAAAGGTTGTAAACAAGCTTCCCCCTCCCCCCACCACTTTTTATCCTGGTAACAATCCTGTGATGTAGGTTAGGCCAAGAGGTTGTGCTTGGGCCAGGGTGATTCTCTTCTAGGCCGTAGTTTGAAAGTTTGATGTTGGAAGTTTTTGTTAATTGAGGTCTTTGAGGACCAGGCCCCACTTCCCACCACTTCTTCTCACATGAGAGCAGCAGCTCATCTTAGTGCTTAGTCTTTTCTCTGAGACATGTGTTCATTTCTTCTCTTCTAGTTCTTGTTCCATTGCCCAGTCAAGTTGTACTTGGTTGTGAGGCATTGGCAGGGGAGGGGGAAGGTCCTGCATCTCTCAACTGCCTTTTCCCCTCCCACCCCCAACACTCCTGGCATAGGCCTTGTAATGGTGAAGCTGGAGGGAAGCTCTACCCTTCGAAGAGGCTGAGGTAGTAGTAGAGTCCTGAAGTGATAGAATTCTGGACTGTGCCACTTCAGGCTAAAGAGGAAGTGCTTTATTCACTGCGAGCAGAAAGCTAGCATAGCAGGGACCAAAGGTTTAGCACAGTCCTCTCTGCAATGTGTTTTTTACTTGCAGGAAGGATTGGGGGGGGGCGAGACGTTGGTGCATGTAGAGATTATGTCTTAGTCTGTGATATTTTTGACCAAGGATAGGCAACCTGGTGCCCTCTATATGTTTTGAAGTACAATCCCATAATTTCTGGCCGTTGGCCATGTTGGCTGGGGTTGATGGGAATTGCAATCCAAAACCAGTCCATCAAATGTTAATTTCAGATACAATGAATGTCTCACTTGTTCCTTATTTCAGTGATTTTAACATTAAGATATTATATAGAACAGGTTTGTCTTAATTGTGAGCTGTGGAATAAGACATGTGAGCAAGGTCACACCCCGTTGGGGGCTGGGCATGCTGTGGTGGGCACGCTTCCTTGAGCATTGGCCATGTTGTCCTCCTTTTTTGTTTCCAAAATATGGTCACCCTAAACTTGACTGTATGCTGATTTAGCAAGTAGCAAATTGTGACTTAGGTTTAAGTAGGGTTTTGTCTTCCTTTAGGTTGGTTAGCCTCACCTCCCCACTGACTAAGGCCTTTTCTTTAAAGGGGCCTAGTCTCTTTTAGAAACCTCAAGCTGCCACAATGTGGGGTTAGCTGTGGCATGCTGGAGTCCTCAGACTCTGAGGATTGCAATGTGACTTCCGCACAGCGGGACAGGTTCCTGGAGTCTACCTGGAAAACTGGGTCCTGAGGAAGTGGAATCCTGTTTGTAACCATGTCCTCTCCCTGAACAATAAACTCAGGAACCTCTTCTTCTGAGGTCCAAGTCCATGACTTTGGTGTCCAAGTCCATGACGGCTCGCTCAGCTGTTACCATATGCTAGGCAATCTCACAACTCTGTGCTAACACCACAGCAGCTGAAGAGATAGTACAGGGTGTGTGTGTGTTTTACAAACTATAAAACTGAGTATAAAAGAATAGATTGTGACTACAGGGAAAAGAACAGACTTATGAGATATTTCTGCTATGAAGTTTACAGCCCAAGTGCTTAGAAAAGAGAGGTGATAAACTTACTTTTTAAAAAATGAAAGTTGATATTCTAAGGAAGCTAACATGGTTCCTCAGACAGCACAAAACTGCCTTGGGGCCATTTTGCAGTTCTCAAGCTGTATGTAGTCTAATCCAGTGTATATTGGAAAGCAAGAAGCAGAGAGGTGAAGAACAAACTGGGATATACAGAGATGCCTTTAGGAATATTCCATTTTCAGGCAAGAATCCATTTCATACAAAGAGGACGACAAACTTAGGGCCATTTCATGGGTAATGATGTGAGGGGACAGGAAGCACAATTAAATTGTGCTTCCTGTTCCCATGCTTTCTCATCTCATCTCATCTGAAATCATATGATGGTGGGTACATGCAATTTATTTCAGACTTGTATTTCCTGTCCCCACACCCACACAACCTTGTTACTCCTGTCCTGGTGAAAAACAAATGCAGGAACAATCCCTTCTGTTTTGGGTTTGAGATCGTGTTTGCTTATATAACTGTGGATCCTCAAAAGTTAGTACCTGTACCTCTAGGGTGTCCAGATGGCTCGGGGTTTCCCGGTCCTAACCGGGAAACCTGGGGCCAACCGGCCCAACCGGGGGCGGTGGGGGCAAACCGGGGTGGCGGGGGGTCACGCGGCGGTGGCAGCAAGCGAGGAGCGGCGGTAGACCTGGCGGTGGTGGCGGCGGAGGAGCCCGGGAAGCGGCCACCCCAGAAGGTAAGTGCCCTCCCTTGCGCCTCGCGCTCCTTATCCGCAGGGGCGTCCGCTTCCCTTCAGTGCTCAAATCTACTGAGAAACAGGCTTCGCGGCCTGTCCCTCAGTAGCGAGACAGGTCGCGAAGCCTGTTTCTCAGTAGATTCGAGCACCGGAGGGAAGCGGACGCCCCTGCGGGTAAGGAGCTCGAGGCGCGGGGCGCGGGGCACTTATCTGCTGGGGCGGCTGGGTCCTCCGCCACTGGGTCCTCCACCGCCACTGCCGGGCTCGTGAGGCCAGAGGCTGCACGGAAGGGACGGGAGAGGGCCGGATCCGGAAGTGACGTAATCGGCCCTCCCCAGCCTCTTCTGCGTGGCTAGTCGCGATGGCAACGACCCCCGAGGAGCCCGGACTCCTGCGTGGTAGAGGCGGGGGAGCTCCCCCCCTCTTCCGAACGGGCATCCGGGCTCCTCGGGGGTCGTTGCCATCGCGACTAGCCCCGACGAGGCCAGAGGCCGCGCGGAAGAGGCGGGGGAGGGCCGATTACATCACTTCCGGATCCGGCCCTCCCCTGCCTCTTCCGCGTGGCCACTGGCCTTACGAGCCCAGCGGTGGGGGACCCGGCGGTGGCGGCGGCGGACCTGGGGGGGAGGCGGACCCGGTGGGGGCGGCAGCGGCAGCGAACCTGGTAGGTCCGGGCTGATGTTTTTTGGGGGTGGGTGGCTTGGTGGGGGGGTTGTTTTGGGTGGGGGGGGTGGCTTGGGGGGTTTGTTTTGGGGGGGTGGCTTGGTGGGGGGGTTCTTTTGGGTGGCGGGGGGGACCGGGAGTTTGGGTTCCAAAATCTGGTCACCCTATGTACCTCTAAACATTGCACAGACGGAGAGCCTATGTTAGGCTGACCATCTGAAAAGGAGGACAGGGCTCATATAACTTTAACAGTTGTAGAGAAAAGGGAATTTCAGCCAGTGTCATTTGTATTCCCTCTTCATCACAACAGTTAAAGTTGCAGAGCCCTGCCTTCTTTTGTATATGGTCACTCTAGTATAGTGCCTGCACCTTTAACAGTTGTGATGAAGAGGGAATTTCACCAGGAACTAATTGCATACAAATGACACTGGCTGAAATTCCCTTTTCTCTACAACTGTTAAAGTTATATGAGCCCTGTCCTCCTTTTCAGATGGTCAGCCTAGCCTATGTAGCCACTGCACTTCTCACCATATGCTCCAAGCTCATTTCCCCACCATTCTGCCTTGTCACATAGCATCCGGGGCTTTAGTTTGTCCCAGAAAGTGGCAAGTTGGTAAAACCAGCCAAAAGACCAGTTGAGCAGCAAGGTAAAGGGCAGAATGGCTTAGTTCACACTGCTTCGTTGCTGAACAGGAGATAGACGCCACCTCTGTATGAAGACCTGCAACTCTATTTGGTTCATAAGGCACCTGGCCCTGGATATGCATTATTTGCTGTACAATGTTACATGCTTCCATATTGTTATCCCCTATCTGCAAGTTTGAACATCAGAGGCAGAGCTAGGGATGGGAGAAACAGTGAGGATCAAGGTCTTTGAGGTTCTCCAAGCGCCACCTCGAAGCTCAGTTGGCCTCATTCCCCTTCCTGAATGAGATTTGTTGTTGATTAAACGGAGGAAGTGCACAGTTTTCAGTGTGCAATTTCTAAAAGTATGCTTCTAGATATATATTCCTGCCATTGATTAAAGCATGAAAATGCTTTCCCCCCTTCAAATGCATGTTTTAAAGTGCACATTTTTTTGAACGAACACAGTTTGCCAATGCGATTGCAAGCTCAGATGTAGGCAAGCTGTGCCTGAAAAATGCACTCGCATTTGGGGAGGTGAATGGAGCAGGTTCTGATGGTTAATTAACTTAACCAGACTTCTTATACACCCTTACGCAGAGCCAATGAAGACTCAACACCAATCAGGATAGGACCCATAACATGCTGTGGCAGTGGAGTGCTGAAACATAAGACCAGTTTTAATTTTTTTAAAGGGTACAACTTTTATTGATTAACATTACCAGCTTGTGGCAGACTGAGATGATCTTGAGTCTGATAAAGTGGTTCTAGTCTAGAAACAATCATGCTTCAATAAACCTGACTTTCAAAAGTGCCAGAGGACTCATTTGAGATGATACAGGCACATCACATCTCTGTCTACATAAATTCAGAAAATGCTCAGTGTTTCTCACATCCTCCTTTCTTAGATTATTCTCTATTTTTCCTTCAGACTATCTCTCAGTATTACTATGATTTTCCCCCTGCAATGCAGAAAAGCTGCATAGATTATCTTTAACTAAAAGAACCGGTATACTAGTGCAACCCTTTAGAAGAACAGACATTGTATTTAATGGAGTTTACTCTGCAGAGACATGCATAGGGTTGCATTCTAGGAGTTATTTCCTCTGTATTTTATTAAAGGGGTATATTTTTCTTTCTTTTTTGAACAAATCCTCCTTTCATATTACCAGTTTTGTTCATTTTTCCATTATCATTTTATCAATAATAATTTCTCCAAAAGTCATCATCTGGCTGTTTTCCATGAATATAGGCAACCATTTACCAAATAATAATGTACTGTGATCCATATAGCCATACGGCCAGCACCCAAACCTCAGGAAGGCAGGAAACTAAAATCTTCCACTGGACTCTTCAGATGATCATTTCCCTCATGTGGTTGAATGCCTACTACACACATTACCACTTAGTGAATGCTTATTTGCCCATAATCACTCTTAGGGTACAATCTTATGCACGTTTTGACTGAAAAAGCCTTACAACTCCCATATTCCCTGGTCAAAAAAAAAAAAAAAGTCCTCCAACTCCCAGCATTTCCTGGCCAGAAAAAAAGTCTCCAACTCCCAGCATGCCTGGCTGGGCAATGCTGGGAGTTGAGAGACTATTTTATGTCTAAACATGCATAGGATTGTGCCCTTACACAGGCTTCTTAAAAGTTTCTATGTTTAAACACATTTGCTCCATCTAGCAGTACTGGTGTGCATGTAGAGGATACATACAGAACTAGTTCAATTCAGTGCAAGTAACATTCTTTAAGGAGACTGGACAAAACTCATGCCAGCCTATAATTGCGTAGAGCTCCTTCGAGCTCTGGTTGCTGGGTTAGATGAGGTGGGATGATCATGTAGAAGACTTTATAAATGTGGACTTCCCAAAAACAAATTTCACCAAAACTTGAAATGAATGTAAGTCATGGGATGAGAGGGCAAGTGCTCATCTGGATTGGTAACTTCTGAAACTCCATCAGCAGAAGGTGGGAATAAATGGTTAGCTTTGATATGGTAGAGTCAACAATAGCTTCATCCAATGTCAGTTTGGGGATTTTTAGTTTAGAAAAAAAAATGGCTAAGGTGATATTTTGGAGGTTGTAAAACTATGACTGGTATTAAAATAATAGTTAGGGTTTTTTCCCCCACTGTCATATAATAAGTAAAACAACGCAAGCTGTAATTATTATTATTATTATTATTATTATTATTATTATTATTATTTCTTCACATTTGTATACCACCCCATAGCCTAAGCTCTCTGGGTGGTTTCCATAAGAGTAAAACAATGAAAAACAATATACAAAAATCAAAACAGCAAAAACATACAATATACACACAATATACACATACATTTAAAACCATTGTAATAACTTTAAAAAGCTATAAACCTAAAAATAAAACAAACCCAGACTCATCAGATATTGCTAAAAGCCTGGGAGAATAGGAAAGTCTTGACCTGGCACTGAAAAGATAACAATGTTGGCGCCAGGCGGGCCTCGTCAGGGAGATTGTTCCACAATTGGGGGGCCACCACAGAGAAGTCCCTCTCCCTTGTTGCCAACCTCTGAGCTTCCCTCAGAGTAGGCACTCAGAGGAGGGCCTTAGATGTCAAAAGTAATGTTCGGGTAGGCTCCTGTTGGGAAACCTAGACCACTGGTTGATCTAGTCCAGTATTGCTGACACTGATGGGCGGTGGCTCCCCACAAATTGAGTTAGGATTCTTTCCTAGTCCCACCTGGAGATGCCAGAGATTGAACCTAGGACTTTCTGCATGCAAAGCATGAGCTTTACCACTGAGCTAGACATTGACCAGTGGTAGGCTATGAGATGGCAAAATGAAGTGCTTAATATAACATCACTATCTTATGGAATTCACTGCCACAGGCTAATGTGTTGGCCATTAGCTCAGATTGCTTTTTGAAAAGGTTAGACAATTTGTTTAACAATCAATTTCTTGTTTATTTCTTTATTACAATTCTCTACCGCCCAATAGCCAAAGCTCTCTGGGTGGTTCACAACAATTAAAACCACAAAATACCACATAAAATACAATATAAAAATTTAAAGTTTAAAACCAAATGTAAAATCTAGCAGTAATGCGCAGATTTAAAATACAACAAAAGTTCATCAAAACCTCTGAGACAAATGTAACAATCATGGGATACATCCTCTTCTGGATTGGTAACTAGTTAAGTTTCATCAGTGGAAGGTAGGAATAAATGATTAGTTTTCACATGGAATCCAATGCTCATCTTCTGTGGAGAAGAGATATTTTTGCCATTACACAGCCAAATAGAACCTCTGTGTTCCACAGCATACAATGAGAGAGGCCTGCTGTCTTTATGCTCTTCTTATAGGCTTCCATGAGGTATCTCACTGGCTGCTTTTAGAAACAGGCTGTTAGGCTAAAATTTAAGGCTGGGGCTAAATCCCACCCCTAAACATATTCTCACCCTACTGATTTTTAAGAATTAATCTTAAAAGTCAACTTACCTTACTTACCCTGACAAGGGAGCTGAGGGATTCCATTTACTCTTGCTTTTTACTCTTCATTCAAGATACCCATGCCACTCACAGAGGCACAAATCTCTCTCTCTACTTCCCAGAATGCCTTGGGAGCAATGCAATGGAACTCAATGTCACAGCGCTCCCATGGCTTTCCAGGAAGTGTGGCTGGCAGAAAGCTGTAGAGAGAACCTTGCACCTCTCTCTGAATGCTGCAGGGCTTTAAAAGACAGTTACAGTAGCAAGGCGGGTGGGGGGATCCACAAGTGGCAACATATACTTCCAGGAAACTTTGGAGAATATTTTCCACCATCTTTTCAGGGCCCAACAAATGCTCAAAACAGAATTTTTTGGAAATGTTCATCCCAATCTTAAATAAATTGAACACCTGATCTAGCAAGAGATGTCTTAATTTCTCACCATTTTTAAAGGATTGGATCCAGATTTACGCTGGATCAATTGCACTGGTGGAAATGGATTTCCCTACCCCCTTGTTCCCATGGTGCCCCTCCAGCCCTCTGAAACTGTTACACAAAGTCAGGAGACCCTGCTGAATGGGGTCAACTATGGTGTAGGGGGAGGAGAATCCTCAAAACGTGGACAGAGGGACCTTCCACAAGCAAAGCTCTTCCTCCCACAGAAGGTCACTGTTTCTTAGTGAAGGCAGATCCTGGATCCAATCTCAAATCAAGATTGCAAGTTTGTCCAAAAAACCCTAGAACACTTTATTGGGATTTTCTCTGTTTGGGGCTCAATTCTAATTGCCACTGGTATTTCTATAAACTTCACACAGCTGCTGGCCACTGCCAAGCTCAGAGCAAAACTGCATCCATGTAAAAGCTAACTTTGGGATTCCATCCCTGTGTGCACTATAAAATGTTTGCATAACCCATCACATCTTTTTATGTGCTGTCTTGGGCTTAAGAAAATAACAGGTATGACCTTCATTCTGTGTGTGATTAATGATGGCAAACAATTTTATTTTTAAGACAAATAAGGGAGAGGAACCAGGGATGAGAAAACTAATTAGGTGAAGAAGTTTTGTATTAGTTATGCAGATTGTGGGCCAAATTTAATTGATTACTGCAATTTTGTACAGTAGATCACCTCATTTATTCAAATGGTTCAAGAGACAGATAAAATTCCAATAGACGTGGACATAACACAAACGTTGTGTACAAAGCTTTATTGAAATTGGGACAGGTGATGAATCTAGCATGACTCTGGCTACACTGGAAGCATTTGCAAGCAGCTGAGTGTGTATGTGTCAAGTGGCTCCAAAACATATCTGACGTTTGTAATGCAAACAGGTTTTTCAGTATCTAAGGATGTCATTCTATGCATGTTTAGGCAGAAAAAAAGTCCTACAGCTATCTACACTACTGCTTTAAAACGGTTTCAAACAGTTTCAAACAGAACTGTTGGGACCCAGGACACACTCCATATACAGTTTTCAAAACATTTTCAAAGTGTTTTATTCTGCATGTGTAGGTAGGCTCCTACATCTCCCATCATGCCTAAGAAGTGCTAACTGGGGCATTCTGGGAGTTGTACTTTTTTCTGCCTAAACATGCATAACATTGCACCTTAAAATTACCCTGCTGCCTACATTGCAGGTAGTGGCTGTTGTGTGGCACTTAACCTGGAGTCTACCTGGAATCCAGCCTGATACAAAATTGATTTGTAATGACCTCATTCCCTGCAGTGATTTTTTCACCCTTAAGTGTCCTCTCCTGTCTTCAGTCAAATTGCTGGAGGTGAGTGAGGAGGCGTGGGGAGGCGAGAACAACTTCAAGGATCACTGCAGGGGAGATGGAGGCCCCTAGGCCATCATGGGCAGAGGACATCTGGAAGATTAACAAGGTGATGTGCGATTAATATGACAGCAGATATAGGCAGCTCCACTTATCAGGATGGACATTAGTCCAATTTCTACATTAAACTAAGGACCATATCCCCATTGCAGCTTCCTGAAAGAGCAGGAAGCTGCAATGGGGATATGGCACCAATTGTTAGACAATAAGCCCTTGGTTTGCAACTAAGTTTTGACAGATCGTCTTTCAGCTTAAGGTGCGAATTCAATTTTGGAGAAGCTCTCAGGGGCTGTGTTCCAGTGGTGCCCCATGCCAATGGCAAAATACCAAAAGGACCTGCATATTTTAGAGTAAATCTATTACTGCCAGGAACTAAACCTCAGGAGAAGCATTTCCACATTATAGAATGGGGGGGGGGGATCATGGGGAAGCTGGGAAATTAAATGATCAGGGGAAAGGGACCCTGGGGACAGCGGAAGAGGGCATAGCTATCTAGAGAAGCCTGGACAGTCAGATGGGTCCCCAGGAGGGCCAGATTTGGCCCATGGGCCTGAAGCTGCCCACCTTGGACTACAGGGTCAGCAACAACATTGTTTTCCACCCACTGATTCACTGCTGCACAACCTGAGACATGGTCAATGGTCTCTTTAACACCCTTGCCTGCAGTGAAGAGAGCAGTAAAAACTTTCTTAGATGGCTCAGCTGCTCCTTTCCATTTTTCTGTGTCTTTGGTTCATGCACAGAAGTTATCAGACCATGCGCAAAATAAGGGAGGTATGCCAAAGTGTCTCTTGTAGTTCACTCTGTGGGATTGTTAGTCAAAGAGGCTTTGGAACTTGGAAGGATGTAGCTGAAATGCCTAATAGTGTATGGGTAAGGTCCTCAGGTTGAAAGACTGAGACCACCCTGATTTTCATAGAATCATAGAACAGTAGAGTTAGAAGGGGCCTATAAGGCTATCAGGTCCAACCCCCTGCTAAGTGCAGGAATCCACCTTAAAGCATACCTGACAGATGGCTGGCCAGTGTCTACTTGAATACCTCCTACAATGAAGACCCCTACCTCCTTGGTGGCAGTTGGTTCCATTGTTCTGCTCAAACTATTAGGAAGGTATTTCCTGTAGGTATTCTTCTGAGTGCAACTATTTTCAATGAAAAGGAAAACACGTTAATGCTAGAACTGAGCTGAAATTTATAATGAGGGATTTTTCTGAGTAGATGTTCATCCCCCAGAAAAATAATCAGACATTGATGGATGTTGTCTGAATATCCACTCCTTTTTACTGATGACTACCATTCCCTCCTCCTCCTCCTCCTCTCCCATCCCCCCACACACATATACATGCATGCACACACATATCAATACTTGATCCAGGGTGTTGTCGAGGATGGAATATGGCAGCCAGGTTGCCAACACAGTTGCTGTTGCTGTACCTGCTTGCAGTAGGAACAGTAACAAAATAATAATTTTAAAAAGCTTAGGAAAAAGAAAGAAGTTGTACTCTTGCCAGTGCTAGTCGTGAGCCCACCACTGAGATACTGGCTCAGTTCTGATGACATATTAAGCAACGGAGGGGTAAATAATGTACTGACCGTGCGTTAGGCAGGAGGAGCTCCACAGATGACACACTGCAGCCGGCGCTGCTCGGAATTGGCAAATGCCCCGGCTGCTACAAACTTGCGGCAGCCATTTTGGTTGCAGCCTCTCCTTCGTGTGTCCCCCAGCCGTATCCCAGCAGGCACCGTGAGTTCTGCCAGCTGCATAGAGCGATTGGGGTTTTTTGGCTGCTCTAGGCAGCAGAACTCTATTCCGAAATGGAATTGTCCACGGAGAGAGGGGGGGGGCTGAATTCGGATGACACTTTAAACAATGGGGCTTCGGGCTAAACAACGTGCAAGCCTGTTGTTTCGCTCCGTTAAAGTGCCTGATTAACGTACTGTCGTGTGTGTGTTGTGTGTTGCCCTCCAAACGACACAATAAGCAACACAACTGATGATTGTTCCCCCCCTCCTCCATTGCCTAATGTGTTGTCCGAACTGAGCCACTGTTGGATAATGTATCCTCCCCTGGAGATATTCAGTGAAATGGTACCCCAGTTTGACTGGCTGCAAAAAGGGTGTGGAATTTCAAAAGCTTATCTGTACACAGCATTAAATGTAGTGACTACAGAGAGGGTTGGGATGTATGGATTTTGTAGAATCAGTTCCATCTGCATTTTGCCAATTGCCTTTCATTCTGTCATTGGTGGAATCAGAGTTTGTCCAAATTTACGCAAATTTGCACTTGCGCAAATTCACCCTATTTTTCTACAACTAAATCTACACGAAATTCTGGGAAGGGCAAAAAAGGAAAAGGAAAGGGGGAAAACAGTCTGCAAGGCCACAGAATCGGTGCCAGTCAGGAAAAGCTCTCATTTGATTCTGTTGTGAATTCCTCCAACATCCCTAGGAGAGGATACCAACTACTGAATAACCTATTGTTCGAATACCTGACTGATTGTGAAGACATGGAAAGAAAGATATAAATCCCACTTGATCCAAAAGGGAAAAGTTCTTACTGTTTGCAAGTGCCCTGCTTTAGTTGTTCTGTCCATACTACTGTTCTGCCATAGTTACTCCATCCATATGTTAATAATAATATAAAATACACATTGTAGTAAACAAACATGTAATAATATTTTTTTATTTATTTAATTACATTTCTATACCTTTTAGTACACAACGCTAGAACATAGCATAGTGTCATTAATGATTAATGAGTAATTCTTAATCGGAAGTAAACATTCTAAGAACATAAGAAGAGCCATGCTGGATCAGAGCATCTTGTCCATCATGCTATTTACACAGTGGCCAATCAGCTGTTGACCAGGGAGCCACAAGCATGATACAGGTGCAACAGCACCCTAGTGCCCATGTTCCCCACCAACTGGTGTATATAGGCTTACTGCCTCTGAAATTGCCTCTGATTATCTTGCTCTTTTGTTTCTGAATGATGATTTTCAGTCCAAAATGCTGAACAGGCTGTTTTAATATATTTGTGCCTCAGAATTGCACTTGGCAAGATTATCAACAAGGAAAGTAGAAGCAGGAAAGACCTAGAGAGAATATCTTTGCTCATAAAATCAATAAAAAAAAAAAGAATTATTAGGTGGCTCAATATGCTCATCATGGAAATGCTGTTCAGTTGCTGAAGAATGAAGCAATGAGACTTGAAAATTATAATGTTTTGCATTGCATTTCTGGATAAACAAATCTGAGATGTAAATATATTATGACAAACAACTTGGACTTTGATGTACTTGTTTACATCAGTGACAAATAAATTGTATCTTTGACTTTTTCCCAGGCAAAGCAAGCTTCAGTCATCTTAATCTCTAATTATTCTGCTGTCATCTGTATTGTACAATAAACAGAATGTTCAGAGGGAAAATTTGACAATATCATTAGGCATCTTCAGTACTCTTTGAAAAATAAACAAATATCTACTGCCTCCCTTAATATTGTGTTTTCTACCTTAGTCTCAGTTCTGAGGTTTTCCACATTTAGTGACATCTCATAATCATTTGCAGGAGAGGAAAAAATGGTAAAATTATGAGAAATAAATCAAGGAAGAAAGGAAGAGCGTATCAATTTACAGGATCCTTGTTCATGCAAAACCCCATTACATCTGTGGATTGCTACGTGGAGAGATCAGGAGGTGCAGAATTTTGCTTTCAGCATTCAGAACTGTCATCATTAAGAACTGATCTAACCTGGTGTACAAGCCATAACTTGCTTCCAGTTCTACACGTCATGGCTTCATTTGACCAAGGGCTCATCGGGGCAAAAGCTCGCCATTTTATTGTCAAGGCCTGTGCTCAGTTCTCAAATGTGAGAAGAAACTATGTTTGGGCCTCTCAGAGTGCCTGTCATTCAGCGTTTCCTTGACACTACCTGTAAAACACACATAAGAAAATCCAGGCAGCTAATTTCGCCTCTTGGAAGTAGCATCAGAAACCCTACAAGAGGGGAGACCTGTTTCTTCTGGGGAATCCTATGGGATCCTATGAGTGGCTCAAACACAGCTACAACAATATTTCAAATCTGACACAGCTCCAGATGTGCTGGACTGTATCTCCAGTCATTCCCAGCCAGCATGGTATAATGGAAACGTGGAAGACCACTGTATATTTAGGAGTCAGTGGGGTGCAGAATTCTCTTGCCCATGTCTAGAATGCTGTTTGGGCCTGTTTAATAAGTTGAATTCCAAGGGTTAATGTGTTGATGCTGTACTGTACAACTAGAGGCTGGTAGCTAAGCCTTTGGTCCCAAGGAATCATATACTCTTCCCTTGATCCCTCCCATTCTGGACATAACCAATCGCGTCAAGAATGGTCCATACATTCTTAAAGACTGGAAATCAACCAGTTTCAACAACTGGCCGGCAGGCAGCCCCAGTACCTCCCATCTCAGCTAACCTTGAGATTCTGCCCCCACTCCCTCGCTATTCTGCCCCCACTCCCTCATAGCAAGCGTTTGTGGGGACGTTGCCTTGGAGATCACCTGTGTTGCCATACACAGGCAGCCTCCAGGACCACTTTTCCACCAATGCCTAGCCATGAGGAAGGACCGCTCACAGAGAGGCATTGATGGGGAACCAGGCAGCATCAAAAATGGGAGTAGGAGGGGGGTGGAAGAGGCCCAAGGAAGGGAAAGGCAGCATGAGGTGAGTATTGAGGAAGAGAAGAAAAGGTAGTGCTCACAAGGCAAGGGGTGATAGAAGTGTCTTGATAATAAGAGTAGTTTGACAGTGGAATCAATTACCCAGAGGGGGTGGCTCTCTCCCACTTTAGTACTTCAAGTAGAGGCTGGGCAGCCATCTGTTGGGAATGCCCTCACTCCAGATTCCCTGCACTGTGTAGGGGGAGCACTGTGCCAAATTTTTCTATTGATTTATTTTCGAACATTTGTTGGGTGGAAAGGCAAAAAGAAATTGCACCTGAACATTGTGGGAAGGGGTGAGAATATTGGAGACATTTCACAGTGTGCAGGGCTTCCATGCTTATCTTACTCTCAGAGGTGGCTCTTTCCCCACAAATGAAGCAGAAACAGAACTGCCTCTTTTGCAGGGGAATGAAGAGGGGGAGAAACGGGCAGGTAAGAGTTTGGCATGGCACTCTTAGGGGTTTGGACTAAATTATAAGAAGAGGCATGCTGGATCAGACCAAGGGTCCATCTATCCAGCACTCTGCTCACACAGTGGCCAACCAGCTGCCGACCAAGAAAGCACAAGCAGGACATGGTGCAACAGCACCCTTCCACTCATGTTGACAAGCAACAAGCGTACATAGGCTTACTGCCTCGGATACTGGAGGTAGCACATAACCATCAGGACTAGTAGCCATTGAGAGCCTTGTCCTCCAGGAATTTGTCCAACCCCCTTTGAAAGCCATTCAAATTGGTGGACATACTACATGTTGTGGTAGCCAATTCCATCATTTAACTCTGTGCTGTGTGAAGAAGTACGTCTTTTTATCTGTCCTGAATCTCCCCCAATCAGCTTCATGGGATGACCCTGGGTTCTATTATTATGAATGAGGGAGAAAAATGTCTCCCTATCCACATTCTCCACACCATGCATAATTTTGTACACCTCTCTCATGTCTCCCCTTAGCCTCCTTTTTTCCCAAGCCAAACAATCGCAGCTGCTGCAACCTTCCCTCATAGGAGATATGCTCCAGCCCCATTATCATTATAGTTGCCTTTTCTGCACTTTTTTCAGCTCTACAATATCTTTTTTTTAAAAAAAAGGCATGGTGACCAGAACGGTACACAGTTTACTAAGCATGTTCACACCACAGATTTGTATAAAGGCAGTATGATATTGGCAGCTTTACTCTCAATTTATTTTCTAATTATGCTCAACATGGAGTTTGCCTTCCCCACGACAGCCAACTAATTGGCCAACAAGCCCCTCCCCTTCCATTCTATGATTCTATGACTATTTCATGCAAGGTTGAGTCTCTTAATCTTTTAATTTAGACACATATTTGAATCTAGCCATGCCAGTCTACTAACTCTGGGAATGTATTTGAATATTTCTTTCATCTGCCTTAACTCTGAAGACAAACCGATTTGACAGTCCAATGTACTGCCCTGGGTAGCCGAAGCAAAGGAAATGATACTCTGTTGAAATGCATTTCCCTTCTCTCTTTAGACAGGCTTCATTATTGGAGAAGATCCATGTGCGAACAACGCGATCTGGAATCTGCTCAGGGAGGTTCAAGTCCCTTGAACTCAGTCAATGGGACTAAGGTTGCCTAAAAGCATTTTGGATTGCAGCCAAAGAAAACAGCTGGGACAGAAGTGACATACTCGTCGGAGAGCATTAGGCAAATGTGGGATCAGCTTGCTCATGTCCCTATGAATTTATCACATTATTCAGAAAAAGCAGGCGTTGTATTTTTCAGCCTGTCACCTGGGCTGTGAAATCAATAGGATGGAGCACGTAACAAAGAAAGGGGTAAATGGGGAAAGGTCAGGTTTCTATTCCGCCAAATCCCAGTTTGCATTCCCAGAAAGTTTTGTGCTAAACTTCGCCTTACAAAGCCCAGCTGCCCTGTCAATCTTTGACTAATAGGTCTACCACTGGTGGAATAGCATTTCCAAAAACAGGATTCACTTTAAAAAGGGGGGAGGGTTAAACAACCCTGGCTGTTTAGCTTAGAGGAGGCTTACAGATGACATGATTCAAAACTCATTTGTATTTGTTAGTTTCAGGTTGCATCGTCATTATTATCACCCGGCTTTGCAGTGGTGGCCCCAGGGAAGCCCTCCAGGAACCCCCATTGCTATCTTTCTGGGAACAGGCTAAGACTTTACTGTTTTCTTAGGCAGTTGGAAGTGTTTTAGCATTTCTTAAAAGATTTACATTGTATTGTAGTCACTACAGCTTTAGCTGTTGTACCTGATGGTGGTTTTCTTTTATTAGTTTTTGTATTTGTATTGCTCTTGATCGTGCGCTGTCAATATATTCTACTTGATTTTATTGTGATTTTGTTGATTTTTATTACATTATTATGTTTGTATTCTGTTTTAAATCGTGTTGTACATAGCTGAGAAGAATCATTTTACATGGCAAATACACTAAATAAATATGCAAATAAATAAACTTGTATGCTTCTTTCTCACAAGACCATGCCCAAGATGCCTCAAAACTCTTCGAATTAACAGCGATAAATCTAGCAATTCAAAAATAAAATATGAACAATTGCAAATAAACCTGAGCTGGGTAAATCAACAAGTACATTATAAAAAATGTCTATCAACCAATATCAACTTTGTATGAAACAATGCAAATCAACTGACTTTATAAAACAGCTTAAAACTAAACAGGAGAGCGAATAAACTGCCAAACGAAACAATAAGCGCATGCAAGGCCGAAAGAAATCTCAGTTCCACAAAGGCAGGATGAAGTTCTCCATAATTAATCTACACAACTGGTTGGAAGCCACACTTCTTATTTTTAGCAGCCTTCCTCCCAACTCTCACATGGACACATAAAAATTCTTTTAAAAAGTTTTTTTTATGTGCTTTTATTCTTTTATTCACCGCTCTGAAATTCTTGAATGGGAAGTAGTAAATAAATAAATAAATAAATAAAAACTCCACTCCTCTTTCAAGCTCCACATATACTTACAGGCCACCTTCCAATGACACTATAGTCAACAGAGGGGGAATAGGCAACTCATAGTCCGTTATTTGGCAGTTACTCCCCAGACGACATGTTGCCCCGCCCCTGTTGAGCAGCTGACACTCCCATCGAGTACATTAATAGTCAACGTGGTGGTTGAGTGAGATTCCAGCCATCTGTTGCTCCGCCCTCCCTCCTCCCGATCCTATCCCAGCAGCCATTGCAAGTTGTGCCGGCTGCAGCAGAGTGGCGGAGGCACTTTCAGCCACTCTTGCTAGAGGAAATAGTGCACTCAATGTGTCAAATTAGACAATGGAGCCCGCCAGATGACACATGGAGCAACAGATGTCTGGTTAGTTAAGAGAGTAGCCCGTTGTTTTTCTCCGATGCTTATTTCAAGAAAATAGCGCACTGTCAGTTGTCTGTTTCCCACCAGATAACACGATAAGCGATGCAACGGTTAATTGCCTAATTAATCACTATTGTTTATTGTGTCGTCTGAACCCAGCCACAGATTTGATGTTACTCAGTCTCTCTCCACCAAACACCCCTTCCTTGTCTTCATGAAAGCTGCAGGCGGGCGTGGCCATGATCGAGTCGGAGTGAGGTCACAGATCTTCTGAGCTCCCTAAAAAAGCTTTGAATTAAGCACTAATTCCTTATCGTGAAGAGTAATAAAAGGCATGATATATTGACTGGAAGTGAATAATCATTTGAGGGTGAGTTGGAAACTGGCAAGAACTTGCGGGCTGCTAGCGGCTTGTGTTGACTGTAAAAGTGAAACTAATCTCCTCGGACAACGGAGGAAGAGAGACGCCATTAATGAGGTAATTTATGGACTTATAATTGAAGATATAATCCAGCCTGCTTGACTTATAGTATTAAAAGGCATGATATATTGACTGGAAGTGAACAATCATTAGAGGGGGATTTGGAAAGCAGCAAGAAGTTGCTGGCTGCTGGCTGTTTCTGCTGGCTGCAAAAGTGAAACTAAGTATACGGAGGAAGCGAGACGCCATTACTGAACTAATTTATGGACTATAATTGGCAGCTAGCCTGACTTATAGTATACTTGGAGGGAGTTTGAGAAGAAATAAAGTTAATTCCCAGTGAATTTGAAGTCTAGGCTGCAAGGCAGAGGCACGAATAAGGGGTCTCCAGGCAGACGGGGGAGGAGGGAAATTTATGAGTAAGAAGCAGAGATGGCAGAAGCCCTCTATTCCCACCCCCGCCTGGGTAAGACCCTCAAAAGAGCATGGATCGGATCGATCGTGGCAAAGATTGGCGCGTTTGGAATCTCAAGACATGCCAGATAAGCAGGTTGTTAAGGGCTCTGTGTCGCAAATTCCAGAGCCAGCTGCAATTCCAAAGATAGCCAGAGGAGGGCAGCCAGACCCAATGGATGAATTAAAGGATGATATAAAAAAAATGCTGATTGGTTTAGAAGAACGCTTGGCGAAGCGCATTTCAGATACGCAGACTGAGCTTATGACGGGATTAAAGCAAGTGGTGATGGATGTTGGAGTGCTCCAGACAGATACTAGAACTTTGGCGGGAGTTTGTAAGAAACAAGAAGACCAGCTGTCTCAACATGAACTACGCCTTATTGCTATGGAGGATCGGGATAGACGGGCAAATATTCGTATAAGAAAATATCCAGAACAAGAAGGAGAGAATTTAAAAGATTTAAGAGATACAATTTTGACATGGATAAGAATACAACTTCCAGATGAGTCTTGGGATGAAGCTGATCTCGAACGGGTGCATAGAGTTGGTTCTAAGCATAAAAGAGTGCTTCCAAGGGACATAATTGTTAAATTTGCAAATTATTATAAAAAAGAAAAAATTATGCAAGCAATTAGACGACAAGCTCAACCAAAGATTCAAGCAACAGCAATCGAAATCTATCAGGATTTATCGTCGCAGACCGTGCAGTGGAGGAAGAGCGTCAAAATTTGTACAGCAGCATTGAGGAAGAAATCGATAACCTACAACTGGGGATACCTAGTATTTTTGAGATTCTTCTGGCAAGGGAAGCAAGAAAGAATAACATCGTGCGAACAGGGAATCGAGCTGCTGGAGAAGTTGGGCATAATCGATGCCAATGATGCGGGAGAAATAGTCCAAGGAGCGGTTGGAGGTTCCAGTCAATGAAAAGGGATTAGTGGGGAAAGGGTTTAAAAGGAGGGGAGGATCGGACTTTGCTCTGTGGGTTGGGCCGTGTTCCCCCCCGAAGAGTTCTAAAATAATTGGGACCAGTGCCCAGATGACTGGTGAGGAGGGGGGTAAAAATGGGGGTGTGGGGGGGGAAGGGAGGGGGGTATGTGTTTCACTGACCGAGACCAATTTAATGACGTGGTTGAAAGTAAGAAATGGAGAATAGATTGAGATGTGCAACTCTAAATGTTAAGGGGCTAGGAACGGTGGTTAAAAGACGAAGAACTGAAACATTGTTGAAAAGAAAAAAAATAGATATAATTTTTTTGCAGGAAACTCATCAGATAAAGGAGGGGGCTAATGAGTTACGAATGAGGGAAGTAGGAGTGTATGAAAAGTCATTTGGTACTTCTAAAGCGAGAGGTGTGGCAATAATAATATCGAAGAAATGTGGTATTAATATTCAAAGTATAAAGAAAGATAAGAATGGAAGGATCTTTATAATTTACTGTACGTTGGAAGAGGAAGAATTTGTGCTGATAAATGTCTATGCTCCAAATGGGAAACAAATTGATTTTTTTAAAGAAGTATTCAATATGGTGGGAGATCTAGGGAAAAAGAATATTGTGATGGCAGGAGATTTTAATATGGTACTAGATAAAGGGAAAGACAGGGATAATATAATAAGAGGTATTAGAGGAGAGGGGAAGACAGAATTAGCTAAATTAATGGAGAGGAAAGAATTAATGGATGTATGGAGAGTTTTAAAAGGGCAAGAAAGTAAATATACTTTTTACTCACCTAGATTTAAGAGTTATTCAAGGATTGATTATATTTTTATATCAAAGAATATGGTACCTAAATTAACAGATTGTGATATTGGAGTAATTAAGATCACAGACCATGCACTAATGATGATGGATATCAAGATAAAGAAGGATTATAAACAAGCAAAGAGATGGAGACTGGACGGAAGAATATTTAAAAATAAAAACATAGTGGATAAATTAAAAAAGGAAGTGCAGGAAATATGGCAGATAAATGAAAAAGGAGCTAACTCGCAAGGATTATTATGGGATACGATGAAAGCAGTAATAAGAGGGATCTGTATCAGGGAAATGTCCACACTTAAAAAGCAACAGGAAGTACTTAATAAAAAGGCTGAAGAAGAGATAAGGAGTTTAGAGGAGAGACTGAGACAGTCAAAAGATAAGCGGTTATACGCCCTAATTCAAGCTAAAAAAAAGGAATTGGAGAAAGAAGAAATAGAACAGGTTCAAAAGAATTTATTATATTTAAAGAGAGACTTTTTTGAATATAGTAATAGAAATTCCAGGTTGCTGGCTAGATCCACGCAGTCAGAGAAGGCTAAGAATATGATAGGGACAATAAGAGATAAGTTAGGGAATAGATGTAACGTAATGAAAGATAAATTAAGTATTTTTCAGGATTTTTATAAAGATTTATATACATCAGAGGCGCTTTCACAAGAAAAGATTCGGGAATATGTAGAAAGGAATTGGAAAATAAGACTGGATGATCAAGATAGGGAGTGTATGGAAGCCTTGGTTACTGACAAAGAAATTGAGGAAATTATTGGAAAACTAAAAGGAGGCAAGTCTCCGGGGATTGATGGTTTGGGGCCGGAATTGTATAAAATATTTAAGGATATTTTAATACCTAGATTAAAAAAAATATTTAATAATATAATAGAAGGAGGAATGACCCCACCATCATGGGACCAGTCCCTGGTGGTTTTAATACAGAAGCCAGGCAAGGACTTGACAGATCCAGCGTCATATAGACCAATATCTTTAATAAATCAGGATGCAAAAATATTTTTAGCAATTATGGCTAAAAGAATGGGTACATTTATTTTTAAATATATTAAAAAAGATCAATGCGGATTTATCTTAGGTAGGAAAATGCCGAATTTAATTGGGAGAGTTATAAATATAATCAATATTATTAAAAAAAGGAACTTAAAAGCAGGATTATTAGCTTTAGATATTTTCAAAGCCTTTGATTGCGTGGAATGGCCAGCGTTAAAAATAATATTAAAAACATTTGGGTTTGGACATAAATTTATGGGAGTGATTAATCAGATGTATAAAAATAATAAAGCGGAAATAATGGTTAATGATGGGTTAACGCAACAAATAACACTAGCTCGAGGAACTAGGCAAGGATGTCCACTTTCACCGATTTTATTTGCAATAGTTATAGAAATTTTAGCAAATGTAATAAGGGAAGATGAAAGATTAAAGGGGATAGGAAGAAAATATAAGATTAAAGTGAATATGTTTGCGGATGATACGTTATTGACACTAGAAGATCCCTTAGAAAGTGGGGAGATGATTCAGAAACATTTGAGAGAATTTGGGGAAATTACAGGATTACAAGTTAACTGGGGGAAGTCAGAAATGATGTTGTATAACTATAACAAGGAAGAGATGGAGAAATGTAAAGCTAAGTTAGGATTAAGGCATAAAAATATAATAAGATATTTAGGAGTTAATACAGATAAAGAACTAGAAAGAATAGAGGAACTTAATTTTGTAAGCTTAAGAAAAGAGGTAGGGGAGAAATTACAGATATATAGAAAATTAAAACATTCTTGGTTTGGTAGAATAGCGGTTATTAAAATGAAATATTACCTAAGGTTAATTTTTTGTTTAGAATGCTACCTATTAGAATTTCAGCAGCTGAGATTAAAAATTGGCAAAATATGATTAATGCATATTGTAATGGGGATAAAAGAGCTAGGATAAATAAGGGGTTATGGTATAAGACTCAAAAGAAAGGAGGTTTAGGACTTCCTAATATTAAGAATTATTATATTGCTAATAAGTTAAGATATGCTATTTATGCTACTTTAGGGGAGCAAGATTTGGAATGGTTGGAATCGCAAACAGTAGAGATAGAATGTAAATTGCGGAATATATTTTTTACTAAAATGCAGAAGAAAGAATTGAAGGTACTGGACAACCCATTATTGGAAAATATATTATCGATATGGGAGAAGTATAGGGGGAAGTTGATACCAGGGGATTCTCCGCTTGCCCCAGTGGTAGTAGTGGGAAACTTCCCAAGAGCATTAAAATCAGAGATAGAAGTGAGACTGAAAGAACAAGATATTCTTAAGCTAAGGAATTGGATGGGAAAGATGAAGGATAGTGAGCATATTAAAGATTTGTTTAAAGGACAAAAGATAGCTTGGTTCAAATGTTTGCAACTGGTAAAATGGACAGAGGAATGGAGGATGAAAAATAAGAAATGTAGAAACAATACCAGATTTGAAGATTTAATTGAACAAATAGGAAAAAAAGATGAAGCCAGAGCTAAGAAAGGACTCACTAGCGAGATATATAAAATATTAATAGAGGAGGAATTTCAGGACTCACTTAAGGTTATAAAAGAGGTATGGGAAGAAGATCTAAGGGAAAAAATTAATGAAGATAATTGGGGGAGGATATGGAATGTAAGAATGTTAAAGTTATTGTCGATTAGAATTAAGGAGAACTATTATAAGACAGTTTGGAGATGGTATCTAACACCTGTAAGATTTCACCAGATTGATAAAAAAGTGTCCAAGAACTGTTGGAGGGGATGTCAGGAGGTTGGGACCTATTTTCATATGTGGTGGAGCTGTGAACAAGTACAAACATTCTGGGAAAGGGTTTTTAAAGAAATAAGTGATATAATTGGAAGTAAATTGGAATTAAACCCGAAGTTAGCTCTACTAGCAATATGGGATAGTAGGAATAAGCATATAATTAATAGAGAATTGGTAAACAACCTCCTGGCACCCGTTAGAATAATGATTGCTAAAAATTGGAAAGGGCAACGAAGGCCCCCTCCACAAGGATGCGCTTTTGCGCCCGGTTCGGGGATTATGCGCATTTTCGCGGAGGCGCATTTACGCCTAATCCCTCTGCACGGGAGGCGGCGAGAAGCGGCGAAGCGCATTAAAAGATGCCCAAAAAGCACTTTACAGGTAGTTAATGCGCATAATCGCTTGTTCACACAGCGAAAATGCGCTTTAACGGCCGGAGCAAAATAAAAGTCGCTATTTAACGCGCGTTCGAAAATGCGCATTATCGGGGAGATAACGCGCCTGTACGCCCGTTTTGCGCTCCGCTCGTGTGTAGGTAAAATTTATAATGAGCCTTCAAGGCTCATTAAACGTCTCGTGTGGAGGAGGCCGAAGTTATAAAATAGAAGATTGGTATAAAGAAATTTGGGATATAGCATTGAATGATATGTTGACATGTAAAATGAAAATAATGAGGGGAATGTCCAGTAAGAGTGATTTTGGAGATATATGGACTCCCTTTTTGGAATATGTTTTAAGATCGGGAAAGGGACAATCGCCTTCAAAAGAATCATTAAAATTTTGGAAGGATGATGATGAATGTGAGTAGGTCTCGGGGGGGTGCACGGGGGTAGTCGAGGGAGTTAGTTTGTTTATATATTATGTATTATGTGTATGTTTGTTTTGTTTTGTTGAAAAATTAATAAAAATTATACAAAAAAAAAAAATGAAAGCTGCAGGCATTGATGGAATCAGATTTTTTTCTTTACCATTAATGTTTTTACTTGTGCTAGTTTGCATTAGTGCTAATGTACAGTTGCATACTTGTGAAAATGTGCTAATCCACTTTTGTTCATGTGAATTAGTGCTAATGCAAATTAGTGCAAATCCCCCCCCCCCAAGTGAAACACATAGTTTTGCAAATCTGCAGAATTCACATAACATGACAGATGCTGTGGAATCCACAGGTCAGCTTCATAGAAATTTAAACTTCTTTTAATTCACTGCCAATTTCTACCTCTAGATGCAGGGAACAACTTATTTACTTTGGGTGAGCAAGGCTGCATCCTCCACTGGAGCAAATGCTGAAGTCCCTTCATTCAAAAACTCTGTGTGTGCATCAAAGTGCTCATGGGGCTCTGAAGCAAGGTCTGTATGAGCGAAGTATCAATCACGTTACTTTAGGAGAGATAGAGGTAATATCCAACAAAATGTGTTTATCCCATTGTAATATTGCTGATGTGTCTCGAGTATATTACATTAAGGTTTCATATACATTTTACACACAGTCTCTTTTTGAAGAGTCAGCTTGGCAGTTGCAGGTTTTCTGAGTGCTGAATCTCTAAATCCTTTCCCTACTGCTACATTTAATGAGACTACTTAGTTCCATGTTATTTTATAGCTGGCTCAGCCCTGACATATCTACCGTTTATGTTGCGCAGAATGTGATGTGATTTTTTCTATCACGTGGCATTGCATATTAAAAATGAAAGAGATACAATTTAATTTGAACTGTGTTATTAATTTACATCTATGTATAAGTTATTAACTACTGCAGGCTGCTGAACTCAAAAAGGTAGGGTGGGTGGTGTTTTGATTTATGTATTAATTATAACACAGAAGCTAATGTTCCTTTTATATTTAACGTGTGATTATTCCCCCAAAGGTGCCTTCGCAGAAACTGCAGCATCATAGGATTTTGGATTAGACTCCTACAGATTTTAATATGAAAGGAACTCTGATCAGAAATCAATGGATGCCTTACTCCACAACTGCCAGTCTTATAAATTATAGGGCTGGGAGTGACTTTGTTGAGGGTGTGGAGAGACTTACTTCCCCAAATTTCCCTTCATTGTGAGAATGTTCAACTTTTTTCCCTTTCCTTTGCTGCTATTTTCTCCCTCTCTGCAGATGTACCATATCTTTCTTCTTATTACTGCATCTTCTTTTCCCTTTAGGGAGGGACTGGAGCTCATTGGTGGAGCACGTGTTCTGCATACAGAAGATCCCAGAGTCAATCCTTGGCAACTCCAGATGTTTGGGGTGGTAGGTGATGTGAAAGACCTTTTCCTGATACCCATGAGATCTACAACCAGTCTGAGTCATAATAATGGGCTAGATCAGTATTCTGAGAAATAGTCTGAACTGCTAAAAGGCAGCTCCCTCTGTTCTTTAATTGGGCAATCCAGTTCCATTCAGAAATCACAAAGCAAACAGGATGATGTCATAAGAGTGCCTAGTCAATTATATTTTGGCTATATGCGTATATCACTGGATGCAGAAAACACAATTCAGAAAGCATAGCCCTCACTTTAATAGGTGAACAGAGGACACTCGTATAAGGGTGTCAGTTGCTTGAAAATCCAGACTTTTCGGGGCCCAATGGATTCCCACTGGGTGTCCATCTTGGCTTGCATTTGCAAGCCAAGCCGTTGTTTTTTACTCATATCCAGGAACCTCTTGGGGGTGGGTTTTTCCTGTCAATATTTAGGCAAATTATGGCTGCAATTTGCGCAAATTATGCAAACTGCACTCTGAATTTGTATATGTTTCTATTTACTAAAGACACACACAAAAACAGAAAATCCAGACTCAATGCAGATCAATTTGGGCCAGCTTGCGGGGAAGCAAGACAAAAAGTCCAGCGGGGAGCAACCTGTTGAAAGCTTAGTGAACTCTACCCCTGAGATGGATTCCTCCTTCACCCCTACACTTATACCTGCAACTGCAAGAGAAATTTGGAGCCTAGCTACATTACTGTTTTAAAATGGTTTATTACAGTTTTAAACCGGTTAATAACGGTTATTAACTGGTTTAAAACTGTTATAAACCGTTTTAAAGCAGTAGTGTAGATAAGCTAACTGTTCCAAAGAGTATATATGAAGGTTTTTTTTACACTTTGGTGAAATGCAGACTCCTTTTCAGCGCACACTAGGGATATTTGGATTTTGTGAAATACATCCCGTACGTGTTTTGTGGATTTTGCACTGTCATTCTTTCCAGCATCCATTCACAAATGCGGAAAAATATGCAAACAATTCTGTAAAAGGAGGGTTCCAGGGAAATCCAGCAGGCTTAAAAAGGACTGGATTCCCCTGTGGTGGCCATCTCTACATTGAAGAAACGTCTCGCACCAATTAAAGGCTTCTAGAAGCATCCCAGCCTCAAGCAAGTATACATGGATTAGATGAGCTGAATTAAAAATGCAGGAGGAATTTAATCCAGGTTAATATCTTAAGAGAGCAATCCTATGGGTCATGGCAAAGTGTCTCTGGGACCACAGGATGGCTTGGACAGCCCTCCAACCTTGGAAGGGCAAGTCAGAGATAAGCCCCATTCCCCACTCTTTCATAGCCAGTGTGGAGAGAGCTGTGCTGGCTGCCCTCTGAGGGCAGAAAATTGACCTCAGAGGAAGAGGAAAAGGGGCATTCCATTTGGCAGGGTAGGGAGGAGACTGGAGAAGCCAGGATTTTTTTGACCAAAAATACATTTTTAAAGACACTTCAACTACTTATCTACGCCATTTTTAAGATAGAGTCAGCCATTTTGAAAGATGGCAGACATATTGAATACTAATTGATTTTTTTGGGGGGTCCCTATAATAAATGACTGATATAGGCCTAAAGTAAACATGAGCAAAGCAGCACCTTCTTATCACAAAGTGCCGGATCTTAATGGTTTTTGCGAGCAGCCCCCACTATCAGCCCTGTGATGCATAGGAAGGTGTGAAGGAAAGACTGTGTGCAAATGGGTAGAAACCTTAGAGAAACCATTTCACTGATTTTATTTCCCCATGGGAAGGAGGAATTCCCCAACCATTTCTTAAGGGCAAAACTCACCATTAGCAGCGGCAGTTTTGTTGTTAGTGCTGGTGGTGCTGCAAGTGGAAGCAGCAAGGTTTGTACTGTCTGGCAACCTGGCCATCTTACATCCTCCACAATGCCTTAGGCCTAGCATCATTCTGGGGCATTGTGGGGAAGGGGGATGGCAGCTGCAAAAAAAAAAAAGGTGGTGAAACTATACAGAGGGAAAAAAATATGACGCGCCCTTCTTGGAGATGGAGAGGGTGGTGTGTGTGAAAAAGAAAAATCTCTGAAATTTTCTCAGAAAAGTGTCTCCGAAGATAGGCTGACCATAGGAAAAGGAGGACAGGGCTCATGTAACTTTAACAGTTTATTTATTTATTTATTTTATTCCATTTATATACCGCCCCATAGCTGAAGCTCTTTAGGCGGTTTACAAAAATTAAAAACACTGAACAATTAAAACACCAATCTACAAAATGTAAAAGCATAAAGCATAAAAACAAGTTAAAATTACAGTTGTAGAGAAAAGGGAATTTCAGCCAGTGTCATTTGTATGCAATTAGTTCCTGGTGAAATTCCCTCTTCATCACAACAGTTAAAGTTGCAGAGGCCCTGCCTTCTTTTGTATATGGTCACTCTAGTATAGTGCCTGCAACTTTAACTGTTGTGATGAAGAGGGAATTTCAACAGGAATTAATTGCATACAAATGACACTGGCTGAAATTCCCTTTTCTCTACAATAGTTAAAGTTACATGAGCCCTGTCCTCCTCTTCATATGGTCAGCCTACCTAAGATATTTGGGCCCTGCTTTAGAGAAAACTTACATGGAGCTCTGAGAGAGTAACAGAAGAAAAACTGTTACTTCCACCACACACACACATCCACGTCACATCGATTTGAAACCTCTTTTTCTCTTCCACTAGAGAAATCTGAAATGATGCCCTGGGATTTTAAGTGGACTTAGGCCAGTTCAACTCCAAGCAGGATATAGCGGTATGAAAGTGGTTTATAAAAGGCAGGAGCCACACTACTGCTTTTAGTGGTATTGAAGTGCACTGACAACTGTTGGGGCCCATTGACACATATACGGCTATATCCTGCTTGGTATGGCTCCTGCCTTTTATAGACTGCTTTCATGCCGCTTTCATACAGCTGTATCCTGCTTGGTGTAGATCTGGCCTTAGTCTCAGTTAATACATGCACTATTGCAGCCAGACTGGAGTACTGCACTCAACAGAGGGCTGCTTTTGAAGGCAACATGGGAACTTCAGCTGATGAAGACTGTGGCCACTGGAGTTGGGGATAGACAATTAGATACAATCACACCAATTCGATGCCAGCTGCACTGGTTGCTGGTGCATTTCAGAGCTCAATTCAAAGTGCTGGTTTTGACCTTTAGAGCCATAAATGGTTTGCTCCATTTATTTAAAGGACCATTTACACCATTATGAACCTGCCTGTTTATTAAGAACAGCATTTGAAGCCCAATTGCTGGTTTGCCACTGGTGGCCACCAGTGCTGGGACCTTCTCAGTGGTGGCTTCTGCCCTATAGAACTCCCTCTCAAGAGATGCATGGCTGCTTCCATCCGTTCTTGCATTTCAGAGGGTTTTAAAAACATATTTAGTTTCTTTGGGTTTTAATTGAAAAGAAGTTTAAATTATTATATATGTCGTTTTTTACTGGTTAATTCTTAATTGTGTTTAAAATTAATGTATGGTTTTATAAACTTGTTATATTGATACAGATTTGTATGTTTTGCATTGTCAGCCAGCTTGGGAAGACTGCAGGCATCTAAGAAATGCATTAAACAATCCATTAAATAAATGAAATACATTAAAAAGAAAACCCAACCACATAGCATCAATAAAACAAGGCATTTTCTCTCTTCCCTGGCCTTGTCTTGGTGTCTATCTATTGAATAAAGCTTGGCTTGCCTCATCCTTTTTTTCTTTCTAAGCTTGTTGTGAGAATAAAAACCTGGATAGTTCAAAGCACATCACCTGGTGCATTTTGGAGGAAGAATGGGATATAATGATGATTATTCTTATACTAATACTAACTGATCTCATTCTCATTGTTTGAGCAGCAGTTAAGGATGACATTCTCCTGTGGCTAGGGCGCAGTGTAGCTGGTAAACTAGGCTGCATTATTCCGCAGTTGCTAGCTTCAGTTAATAAAAGCTCTCCTATTCAGTGAATGCTTATACAGCCCAGAAATTTCCCTGGGTCCTTCACATAGGATAAACTTAGTGACATTCAAGATAATGAAGAATGAGCTACTTCACTGACTGGCAAGTGAGAGTCAGCAGCAAAGAGAATCATGGCAAATAACATTCCTCTCTATTAAGGAAGGAAGGCACACATTGCTACGTTGCTGCACGGTGTGGAAGAACGAAAGCAGGTATTTTGTTTTTCAAGTTTGCAAGTTACATCTGACTTGCAATGATTTCCAATGCCTTGCAAACGATAATCCTAATGGGAAAAAGAGACCCTTTGGCTTCCCGCTTCTCATGCATCCTGACGAGAGCAAGCCGACAACAATTGAAACCAAGCAGACACATCTTATTTCTCTTCCCCAAGACCTCAAGGGGGCCTTCCCCTGGGTAGCCTTTACAAATCTGAATGAGCAGCATTGTAATGGCATTCATTTAAATTGAGCTTTAAATCTGAGGATGCTTTCATTTGTGACAGCACCATCATGGCCTGTGGCGCTGCAATGCCTGATAGACAGGGCCCTGGATGTCTTGCATCAATCACTCATAATGGTACAGCCAGATAGAAACAAAAAGCCCTGTGGAATAGTTCTAGAGCCCGTGACATCAGGTGCTTGAGTGGTCTAGAGAGAATTGTTTGGGGTACATTTGAAAGAAGAAACTAGCTGTACACCGTGGATTCAAAAGGCGATGAAACCACAAGAGAAAGAATTAGGTGCATCCCAAGCCCTATTCAGCCATTATTTCCTCCAAACCATTAACACAGTGTGGAAAAGAGTGGAGCCTCAGCCACTAACCCCGCCCCTGCCGTTGTGTGTCCTGAAAGTCCCGCCTCCATGCTGTTACCATGTTGGGGTAGGGATGGGTAAGGAATCCACTCCGTTAGATTTGTGTGTGTGTGTGTATTCTCCGATTTGCACCACCCAGAACTAGGGGTGTTTTTGTTGCTAGAGAATTTGGTCCTTTTGGGGCTCATTGGATTTCCACAGTGCCCCCAACTCTGCTTGCCTTTGGAAGTCAAGCTGCAGATTTCCCCCCAAATCCAGGAACTTTTTCTTTTTTTATTTGCGTTAATAGAAATTTACCCAAATTGCTACAATTTGCATAATTATGACCAAAATTAGTACAAATTAGGAAACTGCAGCTGCAAATTGCACAAATTTCTATTTACACTAATAGTAAAAAAAACCCTAAAAATCCAAAACTTTGCCCAACACAATGCAGATTGAGTTGGGCCATCTTGTGGGAAATGAACCAAGTCCAAGGGGTCTGAGCTGATGAATGCTGGGCAAGCTCCCTTCCCTCTCCCAAATGGATTAGTCCAACATTTCTACCCATAAACTCATGCACTTTGTGTCCAGAAATCTATACATTTCTAGACTTCTGGAGCACAGGAAAAATGCACTCCCCCCAGGCCTCCATTGAAAAAGTGTGCAAAGAAAAAAAATGCACATTTGAAAAAGTTTGCAAAAAAACCAAAAATGTACTTTTCAAACGTGCATAAAACACACAGTTTAGTTAGTGGGTGGTTGTGTACAAACAATGCCTACAGTTTGGAATATGAGCACAAAACTGGACACATTTCTAAAAATGTGCAAAAAACAAATCCTCTGGATTTTTTCTTTCCTTTAAAAAACACATCTGCATGGAACCGGCATAGAACAGACTTGGAGGTTGAAAAAGGAAGAAATCCTTGACAGATCTGCCCATCGCTATATTAGGGGCATGTCTGTAAAGAGGAAGCCTTCCAAATGTATGTAGGCTGCACCCATGAACTAAGACACCATTGCTCCAGCTCATGCAGACAACCTATGTCCATTCAGAAGGCTTTCCCTCTATGGATATGACCCTAACATGTGGCCAATATGGAGGCATGGCTGGCAGAGATGTGATGGCAGGGCCTGGGACAGCGCACATGGCCCCACTCATTCTCCATGCAATGTTAATCATCTGGAGGAAATACTGACTGAATAGGTCTATAGTCCTGTGCAGAACAGAGATGGATTCAGGATCCAGTTGGCTGCCAGAGGGTAATGAATGCACTACGATCTAGTGATAAATCAGCCACTAGTGGTAAATTTGTATTGTAAGGCAAATAACCTTGACCCCCTAAGTTGACTGTTGCTTCCTTTAGTGAGAAAATTACTCTTTTTCCTTGGGAAGACCATGTTCAACCACATCATATTTCTTAATGAATTATTTTGTGCTGGAGTCTCTCTTTTGAATCTCTTTGTTTAAGGGAGCCAGAAATAAAACCTGGAATCATTGGAAAGGAGTGAAAAATGGGATCAGCCAAGATAGCATTTGCTGGCATAGCCAAATGCTATTTCATTTGCATATCTATCCAGGCTTAGAGAATTTTTCTCACAACCTTCCCTGCTTAGGCCTTCTATTAGCATCAATTGCCAATCTTTCCTTTATTTTTGTTGGAATAAACAAAATCCCCCCCCCCTTTCCTAAAGGATGTCTCATGAGAAGAACCAGGTCAGAAGTGAAATTGTGCATGTTGAATAGCAATCATGAAACAACCTTCAAGGGAATGCTTACTTATTCACTCAAGATTAGCATATCAAATAAACCTCCACTTCAGAATTAGGGGTGTGCAAGCAGGGAAAAACATCGTTTTGTTGCACCATTCATTTTCATTATTAAAATTGTCCTTCATTTGGTTGTTCCATTGTAAGCATCACATTTGTTTCATAACACATTTTCATTATTCCTATTTATTTTTGTTTCCCCCTGATCTCAAAGAAAGACCCAGCTGCCTGTTGTCATGATGTTTTCAGGCATTTTACTACCCTTTCATGGAATCAGCCAGATTTCAGACAGATAGGGGAAAAAGGATCCCTATTTATAAGCAATTAAAAAAAGGCTTGCAGACACTGCCTACCTCCTATGCAAACTTACAAGGAAAGCATATAGCTGTGGCAGAAGCATGTGAATCAAGCAGATATAAGCAACAAGCTTCAGCAGTAGAGTTGCATGTAGGGATGTCGTGAGCATAGGCATGTGCCAGGGCTGTGCCCAGGCACACCCTAATGTCTCAAGCAAGAAGTGCCAAATTGAGTGGGGGCATTGAGTAGGGATTTAGAGGGAGATCCAGACGCAGCTGCCCTCATAAGCCCTTCCTCCAGCCGGTGCAGAGCTGGTAATAAGCCCAGGCCAGATGGGAAGTGTGTGCCTCCCCCCATTTCAAACTGCTCATTAAGTATTTTTAATGATTTTTTAATGCCTACCAACATGTCCGTTCCACAGAACACCTTCATATTAAACCTGTTCTACAACACCTCAATGTTGAATCAGAAATTAACATTCATTTTTAGTTGCTGTACAAATACAAGCAACAACAATAGAACAGTCCTTCATCATTGTCAAACATTATCATTACCATCATCATCACCCTCACGGTATCACCATCATTATTATCATTAATAACTATCATCATCATTACTTCACCCTCAGCTCCATAGATTATATGCCATGGAGAAGATTGAGGACAACCATCGCAACTTAGGCACATATATCCCCGCCCCGCATGTGGCATGGCCCTCTGGAGCTTGTAGACTGACCGTGGTATTCATGATGGATGCCTTCTGCGTTGTTTCTGCAAGACGGGCTCCTAGCTTCTCGATGGGCTGCTTACGCTATGGAAGCAGTAGCGTAAGCTGGGGGAACCTCCTCGTCAGAGTGCCCCCTCAAAATCACGTGCCCAGGGCCAACTGGCCCCACTGCCCCCCCTCTGCCCTGCCCTGGTTAGCACAAAGCCCTGCCAATGCTGGGGCTTGTGGAGCGCCTCCTCATTCCCTTCCCCCACCCTCACCTGCAACTGCCTTCTCATGGTCAGGCAACTGAACATGATGTTGGGCATCAGTGTCTACAGTGTTTAATAAATAAATGAATAAAAATAATGTCCAATATGACTGAAAATTTAATAAATCTTTTTTATTATTCCCTGGGTGCGCACGATCGTCATGAGCACCCAACTTAATCTGTCCGCCTGTGGCAGGAGTTTGAGTCCCTCAGGGAGGCCTATGACTCTCTCTTATGAGAAAGGGGTCATTTATTGTCACAGATCCCTTATGAGAAAGATCTTTACTCTAATTCTTTATAATGCTTTGATACAGTAACTGGCCTAAATGTAGACTAGGGATGAATAACTTTAAGATGGGGAAGGGACCTCCCATAGATCAGTGACTTCCCACCCAATAACTTCAAAGGAGTTATATTCATGCAAGCAATTAAACTCAGTTACAGTGGAGTCCAAAGATACTCACGTATTGGTTTCTTAAAGAATAAGTTTATTGAAGAAGACACATCAGCTGAGGGAGCCAGAGATAGACCTCTGACTGAATTAAGTATATAGGGTATCACTCTTATATAGGAAACTGGAAACATCAGAATTAGCATATCTAGCTTTTTGTACAGAATCACCTTTGTACCAGGGGAAAGTTTACAATAATACAGGGTAGCACATAGGAATGATGTAATTTGTCTCTAAGTCAAAATAGAGAAAGGCGCCACATATGAATGATGGAGGTCAAGATAAACTAAAACAATACAGAATGCATATAGTTGCTAGTGGACCAAAGTTCATTATGATGAGGCTCAACACATCTAGCTAGTACATTGCTGGTTCTCTCTTACAGGAGAACAGATACATGGTTTTATTAGAAGCATGAAATCAATATTAGTTTCTCAATCATTTAAATGTTGTTATCACTAGCTATTGTTATGATCATACCTGAAATATTCCCGCAACACCGCCTGCCACCCCCGGTGCATGTGGCACGAGTGCATGCCCACACCCAAGTGCTCGCGACGCCCCCATGAGTACTCAGCAGCCGTCTGCTCTCCCTGCCACTTCCCCTGCTGCATCAATGGCTTGCGTGGCCCAAGAGCAGGGACAGATGGCGGTGGCGACGGGGCGAGCATCCAACGAGAAGGTTGCGGGTCCGTTTGTCCACCTGTAGGATGGCAGAGAAACACAACAGAGGTGCATAGATATGGGCATTAGTTTGACAGCAGAGTTTAGCTGAGGCTACACCTGGGGTCACAGACAGCTACTAAAAAGTGATCCCTGATCTTCAAACAGGAGCTAAATGCTTCCATATTACACTACCCCTTTTCAATGAGACAACCTAATCCCATTTCAGAATAGCTCAGGGCCTTTTGTCCCACTTTTTGACACTATAAAAGAGCAGGAGTTGCAGATATACTCTTAGCATGAAAGCACCCGAAAGCACCTGTCTTATAATTTTGGAGCATAATGCAGCACCAAATTCAAGATGGTTCCAAACTATCCTTGTTAATATGCTATCCTTCATATTATCCAAACTGTGATATCCTTCATCAAGGCTTCCTGATGCATTTGGCATTTGAAGATGACATCTTCACTCATCCATTGCCTTGCTCTTTTCTTTTTACATTGTTGGATGCTAATAATCTGTTTTAAGTGCTGGTTTTTGCAGAAAAGCACTTACTTACTCATCCACATCACTTATATCTCATGGAGAAATATGGCATCTCATTTATTACTGCGGTACATTTCAGTTAATGTTCTAAACATCCCTCTTTGATATCTCCAACCCCCAAAATTCGGAGTAATAATGAAGAAGAAGTAAGGGCAAGGAGAATTCAAAGAAAAGTTAAAACATTGCAAATAAGAAATAGGAAGATAACTAATATGTGTGTGTTTGGGGGGGAGAACAGGCAATATAGACAGCAACAAACTGTTACAGCCCAATCCAATCCTGATGCATATTTATTTGAAAGTAATTGTCAACAAGTTCTATGGGACTTTTCCCCAAGTGATATGGGTTGCATCCAGATTTGTGCAGACTTAAACTCCATTAGCTTGATGTTCCTGCAGGTAGAAGGTTAGGCTGACCAGATAAAATCCAGGTCAGGGCTCATGTAGCTTTAACAGTTGTAGAGAAAAGGGAATTTTAGCCAGTTTCATTTGTATGCAATTAGTTCCTGGTGAAATTCCCCCTTCATCACAAGAGTTAAAGTTGCAGGCACTATACTGGAGTGACCATATATAAAAGAAGGCAGGGCCCCTGCAACTTTAACTGTTGTGATGAAGAGGGAAATTCATCAGGAACTAATTGCATACAAATGACACTGGCTGAAATTCCTTTTTCTCTACAACTGTTAAAGTTACATGCGCCCTGACCTGGATTTTATCTGGTGACCCTATGGGTGGGAGGCAATTTTTACTGGTTTCCCCACCCCCAGCATCCAGTTCGCAGCACATGAGCTTGTTCTGGATCTGACTCGCTTCCATTAATGGAAGCAGCTCTACCATTTGTGGAATCACAGGTCTGGATTGAACCCTCTGTGTAGAACTGCAACCAAAATATAAGTATTGTACTTTGGATTTGTATTCTCAGGTTCTTGTATGACTTGGAAAACTGAGAAAGAGCTGGTTTTCCCATAAAAGCACTTACCCATCCATGGCCTCCTCCACACGAGACGTTTAATGAGCCTTGAAGGCTCATTATAAATTTTACCTCCACACCAGCGGAGTGCAAAACGGGCGTACAGGCGCGCTATCTCCCCGATAATGCGCATTTTCGAATGCGCGTTAAATAGCAACTTTTATTTTGCTCCGGCCGTTAAAGCGCATTTTCGCGGTGTGAACAAGCGATTATGCACGTTAACTTCTTGTAAAGCGCTTTTTGGACATAAATTAATGCGCTTCGCTGCCTCTCGCCGCCTCCCGTGCAGAGGGATTAGGAGTAAATGCGCCTCCGCGAAAATGCGCATAATCCCCGAACCGGGCGCAAAAGCGCATCCTTGTGGAGGGGGCCCATGTCACCTACATATCATGTAGAAATAAAAATATAATATGTATTTATATATTATAAATACAATACACCAGCATTAGAAGGCTAGTTTTAATGGTACTGATTTAGTGATTTTCTTGTAAGCAACCTTGGCATAACCATAGAAAGGATGGGTAGTAAACATTTCAGTAAATAAAAGTGAATACAAATAAATAAATAAAAATAAAGCAAGGAAATCTGCAGAACAATGAAAGGATTGAAAGAGACATGTGGTCTAGGAAGCTGAAAATTACAAGGGAGAGTTCATCTCTTTCTCCATGAGTAAGTTACTATAGGGCAAATAGAGTCAATTTTAAAACTGTGAGCGTGTTTGAAAGTTAAAGCTTGAAAGGTAGTCATTAACTTTAAAAAAAGTGGGGGAGAGATTGAGCCTACGAGTAAAGTTTCCAACCAAGCACCAAAAAGCAGGGAAATTGGGAGTTAAGGCTCCCAAGCCGCAATGCCACATCCTCTCTAAGGAGGCAGAAAGTGCAAGTGAAATTCTCATTCTCCCAAAGCAGATAAACCATGAGGACAGGATGGAGAATTTGATATGCAGAGGTGACTGTGGGGTTATGGAACACTGATGATGAACAACTTAGGGCCACCTACTTCTATTTTTTTGTTTAGAGCAGCCCTTCCCCAACCTGCTGCTCTCCAAAGGTGTTGGCCTACTACAACTCCCATCATTGCAAGTCAGTATGTCCCATGGTCAGGAATGCTGGGACTTATCATCTCATACACCTAGAGGGCAGCAGGATGGGGAATGCTGTTCCATACCCTTACCAAAAACAGGGTCTGCACAATACTTTTCTCTCACACACATCTTGCATATAGCAGCATGCTTGATAAAAAAAGGGGCACTATTCATTACAGATCTAGAACGAGAGCATGTGCCAGGCACTTTCAACTTTTGGTCAATATCCTGCCCTTCAAAGAACCAGTGTATTTTCTTAAAATGTGTTTCTACAAAATATACTGTTCACTCCCTACAATTCCTCCACAATACATCATCTCATCAAAGAGACAGAGGAGCAGAAAAGGTTTAGTTTGGCTGTCTTGAACTCCTTTCAAATGAGATTAGTTTGCAATCCTATTCCATTTGGGAGTAAGCCCTAGTGAATTCAGTGGCATTGACTTCTAAGAAGACATGTATAGGATTCAAGTGTAAACCAACCTTCTCCGGCCTCGTGCTGTCCAGATGTTTTGCACTGAAACTCCCATGTTATTGGTAAGACAAAAAGCATTTCATCCTTATTTTTTTTTAAAAAAACTTATGCATGAAAGTATTAGGCGGTAGATCTGCCTTTGCTCTCACACTGAACACATGAGAGAAATCCTCTATGTTAGTTCACCAACACCACATATCTGATATTCTAGAAACATACATCCTATGCCATGTGTTGAAAACTAATGTTGATGCACTCCTGTGAAATCTGTAGATATAAATGGTTTATAAATACTCATCAGTAAATACATAAATAAACAAACAAATTGGGATTTCATGATCTTAACCATGATTGTAACAAACCATGTTTAGTAATGATGCTGTCAAAGGTTAGATGACAAACCTTTAAAGTAGGGACCATCTCATGTAGGGGCCACCTTGACTTTTGTATATTATGGTTTTAATTGCAAACTGCCCAGAAAGCCTTGGCTGTTGGGCAGTATAAATATGTAATCAATCAAACAAACAATCAATCAATCCAAGGATGGCATTATTCATTCCATTCTACATCATTTCATATCCTATTTCTCACCTAAAAAGTTTGTTTGGAGGTTGGGAAGTATTATTTGCAAGAAATGGAGACCGGAGACACAAAAGAGACGACACAGTATATGGATTTAAACAGGGCCACTTTATTTAAAGATCTGCAGATTGGGTGAACCTAAGCGGACATCTATTCTATTTAGAGCGAGCATTCACCACCTGCTAAGTGGTGCCAGCCTTCACCACTCAACAGGATTACCCCTTTCGAGGTAGGGAGACCTTTCTGTGTCGACCCCTCCCCGCTCCGTATGGATCCGGGTGGGCAAGAAAAGGTTGGCCCCAAAAGTAATCCTTATCCCACCAACTGAGGCCGTAAAACTCACAGCTGGGAGCCCTCAGGAATTACTCATCACCCTAAATAGTGCCTATGAATGCTCACCAGCCCTGACCCGCCAGATGTCCGCACCTACCTGCCAAATTCAAAGTGACCAACGTAAAGAACCTAGTTATTACTCCCACAACTGTCTTACAGTGTGAAGTAGGCGAAAAAAACCATAAACATAACAGTGTTTTATGAGCAAAAAATTCCTACTTGGTCCCGTAAAGGCAACCAGCGAACCCACACTGTCTACAGGGAGTGAGGGAGGGAGGGAGCAATGAAACCAGGAATGAAGATGGGAGGGGTGAGTACAATGTATACTCTTTCACCCCTCTACGTCATCTCAGCCCATATTTTGAAGCCGCCAATAGTGGGCTTCCACGGGGTCCCTTTTCCCCCCGGCCCCCACCCGCAACGGCCTCACGCGGCAGGATGAGCCAGCCATGTTAGTGGCATATCTGAATTCAGCTGTGTGAGGAGTTTGACTATAATATGTATTTATAATGTTTGCATCTGTGAAATAAGCAAAGGAGGAAAGGGATTGGTAATACTCCCACACACACACTGGTTGGGGCTCTTGGAATGTTCCATCAACAGGTAGATTTTTATTTCCTATGTACATTTTGATTTTTATCAAAACACAATATTCTTTGACTTTAATACCACCTAATTGCTCCTTTTATAAATATTTTTTTCACTATGTATTGAAGAAAAGTACCCTTAAAATTGCCTTAAAGCATGGTGATGAATTAACAAATCCTGCTGGATTTCTGGAAACCTTAAGAATCATTCTTTAATAACATGCAGTGAGGTAGTGGTTAGGCTGACCATATGAAAAGGAGGACAGGGCTCATGTAACTTTAACAGTTGTAGAGAAAAGGGAATTTCAGTCAGAGTCATTTGTATGCAATTAGTTCCTGGTGAAATTCCCTTTTCTCTACAACTGTTAAAGTTGCATGAGCCCTGACCTGGATTTTATCTGGTCGCCCTATAGTAATTTTCATCTCTGCCAGGAGCCATTGGAAAAGCTAATGGGTCTTAACTGCCCATTCAAGGCTACTCCAAAATACAGCATTGCAACAAGGAACAAAAACTGCTACTGTGAGAATTGCAGAAGGAACAGGAAAATCTGAGAGGATAGGAGATGACATCATTGTCCCTGTTAATCAGAAAGTGCTAGCATAGGGTGACCAGATAAAATCCAGGTCAGGGCTCATGTAACTTTAACAGTTCTAGAGAAAAGAAAGTTAAAAACAGTTAAAGTTGCAGGGGCCCTGCAGGGGCCCTGCCTTCTTTTGTATATGGTATATGGTCACTCTAGTATAGTGTCTGCACCTTTAACTGTTGTGATGAAGAGGGAATTTAACCAGGAACTAATTGCATACAAATGACACTGGCTGAAATTCCCTTTTCTCTACAACTGTTAAAGTTACATGAGCCCTGACCTGGATTTTATCTGGTCAGCCTATGCTAGCACTGCATCCCTATGGGCCCTGGTTCCACTGCACCACTAAGAACATGTATTTTCCACTGTTGTTTTACACACCCAGTGGCTGCTGGGAACAGTTATGACATGTAGTATCCCACTGAGCCACAGCAGGGGAGCCTAGGCTGACCATATGAAAAGGAGGACAGGGCTCATGTAACTTTAAGAGTTGTAGAGAAAAGGGAATTTCAGCCAGTGTCATTTGTATGCAATTAGTCCCTGGTGAAATTCCCTCTTCATCACAACAGTTAAAGTTGACGGGGCCCTGCCTTCTTTTGTATATGGTCACTCTAGTATAGTGCCTGCATCTTTAACTGTTGTGATGAAGAGGGAATATCACCAGGAAATAATTGCATACAAATGACACTGGCTGAAATTCCCTTTTCTCTACAACTGTTAAAGTTACATGAGCCCTATCCTCCTTTTCATATGGTCAGCCTAGGGAAGCCTATTTCAAGAAACGTGATCACCATGAAAAGGACTCCATTTGAGAACTCTTTTGAGGGACACATGAAAAGGGCTGAAAGTCCCTGTTCCTTTCTCTTGACAATTCACTTACAATTGTGGGTGGGTTTGAAGATCAATCTGCACACTGAGCTGTTGCCTCTTTAACAGCCACTCTAAGGTAGGGTGACCAGATTTTAAAAATCAAAATCCCGGTCCCCCCACCCACCCAAAACAAACCCCCCACCAAGCCCCCCCCCCCAAAAAACCAGGCTGGACCTACCCCCGGGTTCCTCCGCCGCCCGCGCGGGGTCCTCCTCTACTGCCGCCCGCACGGAAGAGGCGGGAGAGGGCCGGATCCGGAAGTGACGTAACCGGCCCTCTCCCGTCTCTTCCGCGCGGCCTCTGGCCTTTCTGGGGCTCGTCGCGATGGCGACGAGCCCCGAGGAGCCCAGACGCCCGCACGGAAGAGGCGGGCGCGGGCGTCCGGGCTCCTCCGCCGCCTTCGCCACCGCTGCCGGGCTCGTAAGGCCAGAAGCCACGCGGAAGAGGCGGGAGAGGGCCGGTTACGTCACTTCCGGATCCGGCCCTCTCCTGCCTCTTCCGCGCGGCCTCTGGCCTTACGAGCCCAGCAGCGAAGGCGGCGGAGGAGCCCGGGAAGCAGCCGTCCCAGCAGGTAAGTGCCCCCCTTCGTGCTTACCTGCTGGGGCGGCCGCTTCCCAGGCTCCTCCGCCGCCGGGTCTACCGCTGCTCCTTGCTTGCTGCCACCGCCGCGTGATGCCCCGCCACCCCGGTTTGCCCCCCCACCCCCCGGTTGGGCCGGTTTGCCCCTGGATTCCCGGTTAGGACCGGGAAATCCCGAGCCACCTGGTCAGCCTACTCTAAGGAAGCAATCCTGTGAACATTTAGACAGAAAAAAGTCCTACAACTTCCAGCATTTCCCAACCAACTGGGAGTTGTGAGACTTCTTTTCTGTCTAAACATGCATAGGATTGTGCCCCAAATAAGTGATCTGCAGCATGACACCTTCCCCTCTCTTGCCAAATGCTTTGCCAAGAGATGAGGACGGATTGACTTCAAAATGAAAGGCAATTCATTAATTTTGTATAGGGAAGCAGAGCAATTTAGGAGAAAATGCAGCCCCACCCATTATTCTTTGCCTCAGCCCTAAAAAGATTATATCTAAATTGCATATGTCATGTGCATCAAATCAACTCTAATTATAGTCCCTGTGACAATCAGTTGCTTTATGCCATATAAGCCAAGAGGTTTTACAGGTTGAAATGTGGATGGTAAACACATATGGTATAATATTGAAGGATAATTAGGTTCCTGAAGTTCTACTTTAATTAGTTTTAGGTCACTTGAAAAATTCTAGTGTCAAGCCTTGCATAATAATAATAATAATAAAAAGTCCCCAAAGATCCATCTCTCTCTCTCTGCATGCTATAAATTATGGATACTTGGTAACTTATTACTTCTAATTCAGGGGACTCTTTCTGGTCCCTTGGCCAGAAAAATGAGGTTCCCTTTCACAGCCTGAAGACTGCATGTCTAACTCTGGCATGTAGCATTGTTGCTACTGTTGTGCTAGAGACTCAGTCTTGATCCAGATAAGAACATGAGAACAAAGGAAGAGCCATGCTGGATCAGACCAAGTGTCCATCTAGTCCAGCACTCTGTTCACATGGTGGCCAATCAGCTGTCGGCCAGGGACCCACAAGCAGGACATGGTGCAACAGCACCCTCCTGCTCCTGTTCCCGAGAAAATGGTGTATATAGGCTTACTGCTTCTGATACTGGAGGTAGCACATACCCATCAGGAGTAGTAGCCATTGACAGCCTTGTCCTCAGGAATTTATCCGAATTTATCCAAATTTGTGGCCATCAACACATCTTGTGGTAGTGAATTCCATAGTTTAACTATGTGCTGTGTAAAGTAGTACTTCCTTTTATCTGTGGTCTCCTCTAGATTATTTCTGCAACAGACTTGGGGAGTGGTCCCATGGACTAGCCCCACCCAACTAAACCACACAGTTTGGTTTTGGATATTGATTTTTATACTCTGTTCCACCTTAACATCCCAATTCTAAACCCACCCACCCCGCCATGGGTCAAGCTTTTGCAAGTATTACAACTGAATACTGGCAACATATGAAGGAGGCTGGGAAAGCACCAACACTTGCAGAAATATACCTTGAGGTATGTTTCTGCAAGGTGCAGAAATATACCTCAAGGAAGGTTGCAGCAGATGTGGCAGGCATTCCCAGATCCCAATGGAGCATCTTTTCTTTTCCCATTGAGGACTGGGCCTACATGCTCTCTGAGCAACTTTCCCACCAAAGAGAGGGCACGTGTAGTGCCAGTTTCCCACTAGGAATTCTGAGACTTGTCATTCTAATTCCAGTGGAAGTAGAAGTTCCGCCGGAGCCTGGGAGTTCCTGCTACTATGTTCTCCTACCACAACCTAAGTTTCTGCACCTTGGGACCAGGAAAGAGACAGGTGTCAGGAGCAGCTTTCGGGAGCAAGCCAAGTGCATTCTTCATCAGCTGTGCTTAAGTGCCTGTTGAGGATTGGGGTCTAAAACTAGTTAAGATCAAGAGTTCAAATTGTTCTCTCATGTTTTGGAATGCAGAATTGTTAAGATATCATTTTTAATCATGTCTAAGTATGGATTATTCACAGAGTGTAAAGGCAACAGGGTAAGGGTTGGCCATTTACACCTCTCCGAAAAGGAGGAACTGCATCACCAATAAAGAGAACAAGGTGGGCATCGATTGGCATTGAATGTGTATGTGCTAATGTCTATGTGTAGTTGGAAATTTAGAAATAACCATTGAAATTTAAACATAAATACAATACGTCTCACCATGGTGGAGAAAACTGACCAGATGATTATGTGCCTGCTCAGTCTGCTATTCACATGCTAACAGTTGATGGGCAACTTCCAAGGCCTCTGGGCTCTTCCTTCTGATGGTTTTTTATCCTTAAACTGGACTTGGATTGGATAGGCCATTAAATAGAGGACACCTCCCAAAAAGAGGGCACCTTCAGACACAACTGTCCTCTGTACAGTAGGACATTGGCCACTCTAGAATGGAAACATGAAAAATAGAGTGATTGCAAATTCACAGAAGACAACACCATCCTTTCCATTCAGCAGGAGTTTCAGTCATCTCTTAAAGCAATGGGTAACACTGGAGTATCAGATGGGTGAGGAAATGAGGGGTCATTGAATTATGAGCCGAACAATATGAGAGTGACACCTGTCCAATCAGTAAGAGCTGTGTTCTCTCCTAACAATTCCTTAGCTTTTGCCCTCCATTTATTTAAACCAGGATGAAGTTATTACATTTTATACACAGAACACTCTTGAGAGATTTGGTTTTATAACTACGCCTTTCATGGTCAGACTTGCCCTCAGTTGCCTGTGGTGCTGGAAGTGATGCAGTCCCACACACAGGTCTGGAGTTTGTTTGTATATTAGCCTGAGACTAATGGGATTTCTAATACAATCCCAAGGCAACAAAAGGAGGAGCATAAGATCATACTGTCTGTAGTGAGCAGATCCCACAGTCCCATTTCTTACCAATGTTTTGAACTTGGGCTCTTTCCTAAACCTATTTTACTTTCTGAGTCCCCATCCCCAACCTATATACATACATTCCTTTGAACGTGAACATATTGAATCCTCAAACCCAGCTTCATCTGCACAGTTCACTGTAGTGTTCAAGGATATGGGGATTGGAAGTTCAACACTGAAGCAGAAGTGGGAGATACAACAAAATCTTGCAGCGTGAAGTTCTTCCTGTTCAGGATTCCAGTCTCTCTATTCCAGCCCTCTTCCCATGGTTTACCTTTCACCACCACTACCACCACCACCACCACAAGAGTCAGCTAGCATGCCAATGAGCATGCTGTCTTCATTGAACTGTTTTTGGGGTGCCCCCACCCAGGTTTCTTTTCCCTGAAGTCCAGTGTCCTCCACACTCCCAAACTTGCTGATACCTCCTTCTTGTGCTTGGATGGTGATGCTATATTAGCAACTGCACTCAAAGCCTGAACCATTGGGAACTGCAACAAAATGTTGCAGTCTGAAGTGCTTCTGTGCAGAGTTCCAGCCAGCCAGCCAGCCAGCGAGCCAGCCAGCCTATGCGTTCTTTCAGAATATTCCATTCCATTCCACTATCCCTCCTGTGTTTCTCTTTTGTTTATTCCCAACAGACGGTCAGTGTTCTATGACCCATAATTTGTCTCAATTGGGCTGTTTTGGGGGTTGCCATGAAGAGTCCCCCCCTAACGTTTTGTTGTTGTTGTTGTTTGTTTTGTACGTCTCATACCTTGGGAGTCCCCCAAGCCTGCTCATGCTTACCTCTTGAATAGAGATGGTGCTGTTTTCCCTACACAAGGATCCACAATCAGGGTGTCCATGCGTCCTCCTTTACACACCATCGTCTGTTTGAAGTGCCGTCCTCTCCAATTCAATTTCCAAGATAAAGAGCCAGAACAACTGTTGCCCATCAGCAGTTAGCACCCAAGGCAGATGGCACAGAACTCACCTGGTCACAGTCTTCTACACTTAGTGCCGTGCTGAAAATTTCTCCCATGAGAATTTCGACCATTCTCATTCTATTTCAGAGAAAAGAAATTGCTTTTGAAAAGGAATTCAAAGATGAATAAAATTTGGAGAAATTCTCATAGGTTGGGTTTGGTGTCCTTGTGCTTACCTTACTTAGGAGATGGCTGAGGAGTTTGTATGAGCATCCTGTCTTTCATTGTACAATCATCTCTCTAACAGCCTGTAGCCTCCTTGGCTTCCTGCATTTTCCGCCCAGGGAAAGACACAAATTTATTCCTCCCCTAGGGCCTTTTCAGATCAGGAAGTGCAGGCAGCTTGAGAGACTGTAGAGCAATGGTGAGATGTAGGGTGACCAGATAAAATCCAGGTCAGGGCTCATGTAACTTTAACAGTTGTAGAGAAAAGGGAATTTCAGCCAGTGTCATTTGTATGCAATTAGTTCCTGGTGAAATTCCCTCTTCATCACAACAGTTAAAGTTGCAGGGGCCCTGCCTTCTTTTGTATATGGTCGCTCTAGTATAGTGCCTGCACCTTTAACTGTTGTGATGAAGAGGGAATTTCATCAGGAACTAATTGCATACAAATGACACTGGCTGAAATTCCCTTTTCTCTACAGCTGTTAAAGTTACATGAGCCCTGTCCTCCTTTTCATATGGTCAGCCTAGTGAGATGTATATTAGAAAGAAAAATACAGACAGTACCCTCAGCCACCTTACAGTGATTAGGTAAGATCAAAAACACCACCAAAACACATTCAAAATAAATTATAAACTGCCCTGACAATGAGGCAGAAAAATGGAAAGTTTGGAAACCCCTTTCATGGAGGAAAGGAAACTTTCAGGAAATTCCTGAGATTTTTCTTTTCTTACCTCCTAGAAATTAAAGGACACTTTCAGAATTTTTGCTACATTTTTTTCACCATTATTTTTTGTGGTAACGGCATTCCCTCCCCTCATTGCCCAGGATGATGCTAGGTATATGGGGCATTGTGGAGGATGCAAAATGGGGGCCAGGATGCCAACACAGTTGATGATGTGCACCCCCCCAAAAAAAAACACCTTAGGGGGAAAAATGAAAAAAGCTGTTCTACCTGTGAGAAATTGTTGGAGAATTTCTCCTCCCCCTGGAGAAGTTTGGGGAAATTGTCCCTCCCAATTTTTCTACCCACAAATAGGGTGGATAACTTTGAGAGGCCCCTTGCTCACAGCTCTATCCACACTATGGTGAGATGTACTGTATTTTTATTTAAGTTCAAATAATTATTTTTAAATTTGCATCTATGCATATAAATTAGCATATGCCAATTTTATGCAAATTAATGCCCTCTTGGCTCCTCTTTTTTAGCTATGCATTTCCTCTTTTGGGTGGCTATTCATAAGTGCCCACCCTATTCACTCTTGTAGAATGAGTTCACTTCCAGTATGAAGGATGACTTGAATGAGGAATTCACATACTTCCTTCTTCAACCAGACAGACAACCAAGCAAGCGAGATGGAGAGAACAGCCAGGATTTTCCATAAGCCCTCTGCAGCATCCACGGTCAACATTAATTTAATGCATTTAAATGCATGGCGAACTGCTTAGTGAATGAGATGTGGTTCATTCATTATCCTTCACTGGCCTAGCATCCCTCAGAGGTTTGTTGTAAATATTAATGAAATAAGTATTGTAAGGTTGGAGCCCATTGCATACTCACCTAAGAGTAAGCCCAACTGAACACAAAGGGGCTTACGTCTGGGTAAGCAAGCCTAGTAATGGGCTGCACAGCAATAGTTCAGATGAGAAGTGATCTATGTTTTCTTAATAGCAGCAAGCATTTGTCCTGCAATATTGATTTATACGGTGGAATAAAATACTAACAAAGAGAATATATTTAGACCAGAGTCATTTTAATTTTACAACTCTATTATTTTTCTGGTATGCTTCATTTTTACAGAGGATTTCAGAAGAACACATTCATATTAACTAAGCAGAAAAAAGGCATAATTTTAAAGGGAATGTTTTAATATAGACTGTTGTTTCAATTCCAATGTGGTGCATTTGAAAAATGTCCCTAATTAACCTAACATTTATTTTTAATTGATGTATGGTTAACTGGTAGGGATGTGCACTGACCCCCCGGATCGGATCGGATAGCGGATCGGAATCGGACCTGGGGGGGTCGGATCGGATCGGATCGGATCGGAGGATGGTCGGATCGGATCGGACCGGATGTCCGATCCGGATCGGACGCCATTTTTAATGCTTTTTCCCATAGCCAAGTATTGTTTTACAAAAACGCCTATAACTTTTTCATTTTTAAAGATAGAAGGATGAAACTTGGGCACATTATACACTGGTTAGGGATAGTTATCTGTGAGAAATTTCAGAAAGATTGGTGCATGAGTTTTGTGGCAATTAATTGTTTAATAAATACCCAGAAATGCCTATAACTTTGTCATTTTTAAAGTTACAAACATGAAACTTTGCCACATTGTAGGTGGTACGTTGGGACCTATCTGCGAGAAATTTCAGAAACTTAGGTGCTTGCCTTGTGTGACAATTAATTTTAGAAAAATGGGTAGTAGTGGGGTAAATACATTTACGCCTCCCATTTTTTTATTTTTGAAGATACAAACAGGAAACATGGGCACATTACAGGTACCACTTGCCTTGATATGTGTGTGAAATTTCAGAAACATTGGAGCTTGCCTTGTGTGGCAATTAATTTTTGAAACAATGAGGAAAGAAACACCTATAACTTTGTCATTTTTAAAGTTACACACATGAAACTTTGCCACATTGTAGGTGGTACCTTGGGACCTATGTGTGTGAAATTTCAGAAACATAGGTGCTTGCCTTGTGTGGCAATTAATTTTTTAATAAATACCCAGGAATGCCTATAACTTTGTCATTTGTAAAGTTACACACATGAAACTTTGCCACATTGTAGGCGGTACCTTGGGACCTATGTGTGTAAAATTTCAGAAACGTAGGTGCTTGTATTGTGTGGCAATTAATTTTTGAAACAATGAGGGATTCATTGGACAGCACTTGCCCATAGGGATTCATTGGACAGTACTTGCCCATAGGGATTCATTGGACAGTACTTTCCTATAGGAAATCATTGGAAAGCACTTGCCCATAGAAAATCATTGGAAAGCACTTGCCCATTGAGAAATACAGTTATGCCTCCCACTTTTTTATTTTTGAAGATACAAACAGGAAACTTGGGCACATTGTAGACTGGTTAGGGATAGTTATCTGTGAGAAATTTCAGAAAGATTGGTGCATGCGTTTTGTGGCAATTAATTTTTTAATAAATACCCAGGAATGCCTATAACTTTGTCATTTTTAAAGTTACATACATGAAACTTTGCCACATTGTAGGTGGTACCTTGGGACCTATGTGTGTAAAATTTCAAAAACGTAGGTGCTTGCCTTGTATGGCAATTAATTTTAGAAAAATGGGTAGTAGTGGGGTAAATACATTTACGCCTCCCATTTTTTTATTTTTAAAGATACAAACAGGAAACATGGGCACATTACAGGGAACACTTCACTTGATATGTGTGTAAAATTTCAGAATGATAGGTCCAGGCATGTGGTGGCAAGGTGTCTGCACACACCACTTTGAAGACTGTAGAAAATTTCTCCTGTAACGATCCCAGCGAGAGAGAGTGATCCTAGGCTCAGCCGTTCTGCTTGAGTGAAAGTATCAAAGCAGACACGAGCCAAGTGCTACTTTGTTTCTCCTTTTGTAATGGATACTAGCTCAGTTGCAGCCAAGCGTGCAAGGATCAAAGAGATGAGAGAAAGTGTTTCCTTCTTCTTCCCGGGAGGCGGGAGGGTGCAATTGACAGCCCCAGCCTCTGTGTAAAAAAGGTTAATAACTTTTAATCTAAAAAATTTGTAGCCACCAAATGCCTGGACCTATCATTCTGAAATTTTACACACATATCAAGTGAAGTGTTCCCTGTAATGTGCCCATGTTTCCTGTTTGTATCTTTAAAAATAAAAAAATGGGAGGCGTAAATGTATTTACCCCACTACTACCCATTTTTCTAAAATTAATTGCCATACAAGGCAAGCACCTACGTTTTTGAAATTTCACACACATAGGTCCCAAGGTACCACCTACAATGTGGCAAAGTTTCATGTATGTAACTTTAAAAATGACAAAGTTATAGGCATTCCTGGGTATTTATTAAAAAATTAATTGCCACAAAACGCATGCACCAATCTTTCTGAAATTTCTCACAGATAACTATCCCTAACCAGTCTACAATGTGCCCAAGTTTCCTGTTTGTATCTTCAAAAATAAAAAAGTGGGAGGCATAACTGTATTTCTCAATGGGCAAGTGCTTTCCAATGATTTTCTATGGGCAAGTGCTTTCCAATGATTTCCTATAGGAAAGTACTGTCCAATGAATCCCTATGGGCAAGTACTGTCCAATGAATCCCTATGGGCAAGTGCTGTCCAATGAATCCCTCATTGTTTCAAAAATTAATTGCCACACAATACAAGCACCTACGTTTCTGAAATTTTACACACATGGGTCCCAAGGTACCGCCTACAATGTGGCAAAGTTTCATGTGTGTAACTTTACAAATGACAAAGTTATAGGCATTCCTGGGTATTTATTAAAAAATTAATTGCCACACAAGGCAAGCACCTATGTTTCTGAAATTTCACACACATAGGTCCCAAGGTACCACCTACAATGTGGCAAAGTTTCATGTGTGTAACTTTAAAAATGACAAAGTTATAGGTGTTTCTTTCCTCATTGTTTCAAAAATTAATTGCCACACAAGGCAAGCTCCAATGTTTCTGAAATTTCACACACATATCAAGGCAAGTGGTACCTGTAATGTGCCCAAGTTTCCTGTTTGTATCTTCAAAAATAAAAAAATGGGAGGCGTAAATGTATTTACCCCACTACTACCCATTTTTCTAAAATTAATTGCCACACAAGGCAAGCACCTAAGTTTCTGAAATTTCTCACAGATAGGTCCCAAGGTACCACCTACAATGTGGCAAAGTTTCATGTTTGTAACTTTAAAAATGACAAAGTTATAGGCATTTCTGGGTATTTATTAAACAATTAATTGCCACAAAACGCATGCACCAATCTTTCTGAAATTTCTCACAGATAACTATCCCTAACCAGTGTATAATGTGCCCAAGTTTCATCCTTCTATCTTTAAAAATGAAAAAGTTATAGGCGTTTTTGTAAAACAATACTTGGCTATGGGAAAAAGCATTCAAAATGGCGTCCGATCCGGATCGGACCTCGTCGGATCGGATCGGATCGGATCGGAGGTTGATCGGATCGGATCGGATTTTCCCGATTTTGGGGCGGATCGGATTCGGATCGTGGATCGGATCCGATCCGATGCACACCCCTATTAACTGGAACCATCTTTCTTTTATGGAATAACCTCTCTTTCAACATTACTTAGCCTTTTAATAAAAACTTCTTGCCACATTTTATGTTTATTTTTTTCTTAATACTGTAAGCTTCGACATCCAAACTATTCTTTGTAGGCCTTAGCTGTTCATTTCTAGTCTCAGTTTAAAAGGCTGGTCTTCACTTTTAAAGCCCTGAATGGTTTGGAATCAGGTTATTTGAAGAATAACCCATATAAATTTTATACCCATATAAACTTGCTTGAGTCCCAAGATCGGACTCACAAGCAGAGTTCCTGATTTTTCACTTGCTCTCAACAACCATCAGACTGATGAGTACTAGCTACAAGGCTTATTCACTAGTGCCCTCACATCTTTGGAACTCCCTCCCCCAGGAAATACATATATCCCCTTCATTGGTTCCTATCTGTAAGCTACTTTGTGAGGACTTGTACCCTGAAAGGCAGGGTATAAATATAAGAATAAATAAAACAATAGTTGTGGAAGGCTTCAAAACAAGTCTTCAATTGTGTAAACTTGTCCTCCTTTAAAACAGCCTTGTGCTTAATCCCCCCTTATGCTGGAATAACTTGTGCCTCTTTGGTGTTTCAGGGCTTGATTGGAATAAAACTTGCAAAGATTTGAATTGAATGGCTTTCCTTTATTAGAACTACAGCTATACAGAACAATATAGCAATAGAGCTAAATGCATAACATAGTTATTAATTTGTGCATTATGCTACATCATGGCTCTGGACACTTCCATGTTAGTCCTCTGCAGACAACTTTAATCCCAAAGCAACAGGAAAGCCACAGTAAATGACAAGGTTGAAGGTCATATCCTTGCAATAACAATGCAAATACGACAAATACCAGAGATAAGAACATAAGAAGAGCCATGCTGGATCAGACCAAGCATCCATCCAGTCGAGTTTACACAGTGGCCAATTAGCTGTCAACCAGGAAACCACAAGCAGGACATGGATGCAGCAACTGGTCTATATAGGCTTACTGCCTCTGTTACTAGAAGTAGCACATAGGCATCAGGACTAGTAGCCATTGATAGCCTTCTCATCCAGGAATTTATGCAACCCCCTTTTAAAGCCACCGAAATGCACAAATTTATTTCCTCTCCCCTTGCTAATCAACATACATATGGCTGATTTAAATATATAGAATGTATACAGGTGATAAAAGCCCAGAAAAATATTTAGTTCCCCAGCAGAACAACCCCTGGGTATGAATCATATTTGTACCCATCGTAATCTTCAAGAGTTACATGGAAGACCAAAACAACACGGTTCCTCTCCATGGATAAGAATAGTGGTACCTATTGAATTTGGCTGGTGCAGATTGATGAGAATTTGGTTTGGTTGGTTCCTTAAGAACTTACCAAAATTCACCAATCTCTTCATAAAATAAGATGGAAAAGTTTGTTTTTTTTAAAAAAAATGAATGTAGAAGAAAGCAAAATTGACAGTTTGATCCATCCCAGTTCCAGATTTACTGGACTACAATACCCACCCTCCCTGGCTATTGGCCATGTTGGCTGGGACTGAGGAGAACTACAGTCCAACAACATCTGGCAGGCCATAGCTTTCCCACCTCTACCATAAGAGGTGGATGGGCCTGTATGTAAAATATTGCTTCTGCTTCACAATAATGCTGCAAGAAAGGTCATATTGCTGCTTTGAGGAGAAGCCAACCAACCCCACATTTCAAACCAACTGGACTCTGAGCCTTTCCAAATGAAGTACTATTGTTCCCAGCCAAAATAAGCCCAACTTCTAGCACCTGGCCTTTGCGAGCCAAAGTTCCAGTCTCTAGCAATTCTCAATCTTGGAAACATGCTTTTCTTGCATCCTTAACTTTCTTTACTGTAGATGCCTTTATTCTAACACTATGTTCTGACCTGTTCTCATGGGTATTGTAGTGTGGGTTTCTTAGGGCCAGTTAACTGCCTCTGCTAGTAGAGAATTTGCTTCATAGCACATCAAGCAAACTTAAGTGCAAAGAACTCAACAAAGCTAAGGCCCTTTCTACGCTGGGCGTTTCGCCTGGGATGTCCCCTGGCTGGTCCCTGTGAGTCCAACTGATGCACAGGGACTCCCGGGGTGGGGGGCAGTCACGGGATTTTCCAGGGATAAGGGAACCCTGGAAAATCCTGATTTTACCACAGTCCCAGGATGTTCCCAGGGGCTGCGGGAGATGTGGCTGCCCATCCTGGCTTCTGCCTGCTTATTCACGAGTAAGCAGGCAGTAGAAAGGGCACAGCCGCACCACGCAGCTCTGTGCCCATCAGGGAAGAGGGGAGAGCAAGTCCGCCATCCCCAGAATGGTGGGGGGAGGGCCCCTCAATTTTGCACACAGTTTTTTTCACTTACCTTGCATTGGAGCACTAAAGCACTCTTCTCCCGTCCCCCCAAACCACAAAATGGTGGGCGCGACGGCATGACAACCTGAGAGCAGCCTGGGTTCCTTCGCACTTCTGATGTGGACTAAAGTGACGATCCCAGAAGTGGCTGCTTCTGGGATCGGCCCCACCCCCATACACCCGTACGGTATAGAAAAGGCCTAAGTCTTCTATATACATAAAGGAAAACACTTATGTTTATCCCCAGCCAAAACCATGTCAATGTGCAACTAGGAGAGATTTATACCCAGCTACTGAAATGTAGAAAGAATGAATGTAAGATCATGGACTGGGTCAGGGGGCACAATCACACTCTTCTAATTTAGGGTGACCATATGGAAAGGAGGACAGGGCTCCTGTAACTTTAACAGTTGTACTGAAAAGGGAATTTCAGTGGGTGTCATTTGTATGCATACAGCACCTGGTGAAATTCCTTCTTCATCCCAACAGTTAAAGCTGCAAGAGCTATACAAGAATGACCAGATATAAAAGAGGGCAGGGCTCCTGCAGCTTTAACTGTTGTGATGAAGAAGGAATTTCACCAGGTACTGCATGCATACAAATGACACCTGTTGAAATTCCCTTTTCTATACAACTGTTAAAGATACAGGACCCCTGACCTCCTTTCCACATGGTCACCCTATCTAACTAGGTCTGGGGACTCCAATATGCTGCTCATAAACTCTTCTCTTGTTACCCACCAGGCTCCTTGCTGCTTCAGGTTTTATTTTATTTCTTAAGATTTTCACTTAAAATTAAAAGTATTTTTAATGGTCATCTAGTGCCATCTTTATTTGGGTTCAAAAAAAGTGGTTTTGTGTTTTGGCTCACTTGGCCCCCACCTCTGGCTTATACTTAAGTTCTTGAACAGGTTAATTTTCTTTTAGTCTCACCAATTTGCCTTCTGGGAAATTAGTGTTTTGTGACTGGATATGCATCCATTGATGAATGGGAAGCTATTTTGTGAAAGCACTTACAACACTCTCAAAAATTCCAACCGTGCCTATCAACCCAATAACATTGGAGATCCAAGTCAAGGTGTTGATAATTATCTCTACATTTTAGTCATCAGTATACAGCTCATGCCTCTCCATTTTATAAGTTCCCCTAACTCTATAAAATGGGCCAGTCCCACAAGCATGCAGCAGTTTAGGCTGCCTACATGAAATACCAGAATCTCTGTGCTAACTGGACAGCAAATATTGTTTTTCAAAATGTTACTTCCTATACAATAAGATCATTATTAACATTCTCTCAAGATGATAGGTGAGAGAAAGTATTTAGACTTTGGCTCTTAAGGTTAAATAGCCTTTTTTGTTCTTGTTGTTCTAGTCCAAATGTACCAGATCAAAATAAATAATTCATTATTATCCTATTTTTCTGACTCCAAGGCACACAAACCAGCTTATATGGTTAAAACAGGCCGACAGCAAAACAATGCATTGGAAGGAAGCAATGTTATCCAAGAGTTATGCGTAACATCAGGACAAGAAACATGCAGATCCCAAAGTTCTGTAGAGACCGTTTGCTGAGATTTTATCAAGCAGGTTAGATTGGTACAGCCCACTGATTCTGTATGGTCAAGCAAGTCACTCCAATGAAATCAAATCAATATTATAATTGCTGAGAACAATACATTTCAGTTTTTTTTTTATTATTGAGTCAATTTAGACTGCTTGACTATCTAAAAAGATATTTCGAAGCAGTTTACAGGTTTAAAATATAAAATGTCTATAGTTAAATATATAAAAACAGAATGTAAAATATCCCAGTTAAAATATTTAAAAATACACTCTGAACTAATACATGTACAGAGAACAGCCAACAAACTTACCAATGCCAAGACATTTGTGTTCTCATCAACATTCAGACACAGCATCAGCACCTGGAATCCTAGGGCAGCTACTCAAGTTCCAGTGACGCAGCAGGCCCCATCATCACTAACACCTTCTCCAGGCCCTCTGCACTGGACAGTTCTGAGCCTCCATTTGAGTTTCTCATCAGGGTGACCACTTATGAGTCACCAAAAAAGAGGACAAAAGATAATATTGATTTGCATAAATTTTGCATGCCCTAATTTGGAGGTATAGATGCACATTTTAAAATAATTATGGTTTATTTTGATAGAAATACAGCATATCTCAGTATTAGGGCTGTGTGTCACCTCAGTCCTTAAGCCCAAATCTGAGTCGAAGTAGGCACATTCGGCCAGCCTCGGCCCGAATCTGCTTCAGGACCAGATTGGGCCATCACGGCCTGAAGGAGCCCAATGGCCAACCGCTGCCCCCCCCCACCTACCCGTGGGACTTACTTGAGCCTCCCAACCTCTCTCTGGGCTGCAGCAGATTTAGTGTCATAAACTATGGCAGCTGGAAATGGCCAGAGAGGGTTATTTAACCCATCGTGGGTTATTGTGTCATGAGACGGTCACAATGGGTTACTTTGCCACCTACAGAGTCACTTGGCAAGAGCAGTCAAAAACACTGCTGCCTCTCTCCTCCTGCAAATTTCCAAGGGTTTATTTGCGCCACCCCCTTTTTGGTCCATCCAGGACTGCAGCAGGACAGGGGTTGTGGGGGGGATGCCTCCGTTTGTGCCCAGTAGCTTAATAAACTACACACAGTAGCTTACTTGTCCAGTTGTGTGGGAATAAATGCCCTACCCGGCTTTTGGCTTGCTGGACCGTAGGGGTAGGGGGAGCGGTTGTGGGCCTTTGTTGTTTTGCTGGAAGGAAAAAATTGGATCTGTTAACAGAACTGGCAGGGGATTCAGGAAAGAATTTGTGGCAACTAAAATTTTTGTTTGGGTAGTGGGGAAAGGTGTAAGGTATTATATGTATATATAAAAAAGGAATTGTGTGAAAACCATGAATAGCTTAAAAAGGATGCTGCTAATCCATCTTCTATGTCATTCTTTTTATGTCTAAGTCTTAAGGACACTCCTGCTATCATTCTCTTGCCAAGCAGTAGTTTGAATAGAACTATTTCTCCTCCTACATTGTACCAAAAGACAAGAAACTGCTGATTAAGGATGACCTTAAAACTGTGTATGGGAAAACTGATGGAATTCGGAAGACAACATGCTTTTTTTGTAAGCCATTAATATAAAAACAAAGCACACCCAAAGTGACTGACTGGAAAACAAGAAGAGTCCTACACATACAGAAATCTAGTATTGTTATAACAAATTCCATACAGAGATGACTGTCAGTTTCTATGCAAGTAGAAAGCACTGTGGTCTCGACAGGAAAATATTATTAACCTTTTAGTTCACAGCCGGAGCTTGAAAAGGTCTTGTTAAATTACACGGTGCTGAACTTCCTTCCACCTATCATCCACAGAGAATTCTAATACTGTCTTATTGCATAGAAAGGCTCAATGGAAAACAACAAAGTTATTGGAAAGCTAAGTCTTCCATTGAAATCCACAGATGGAGGCACCACAGAGAAAAGGCTGCTATGGCAACCTTAGCTGGGTTTGCAGAGTGAGATGTGCCCATTGCTGTGAAAGGGGCTTTTATGATAGGATTGCCTAATTGTGGATTGCAAGAGATGTACTCAATGGGATGCTGAAGAGATACATGTCGTGTGTAATGAACTGAGATGAAGGGAAGCAGTTTGTGTGATAAAATAGCTGCGGCAGAGCACTGTAGATGTGTGTATAGGTTTGGAATCTTAATATTTTACAGATGGTAAAAAGGAAATTGACTAAATCAGCTTCCTCCAGTCAGGTGCCTTCCAGATGTTTTGACTATAACACCTGGCATTCCTGATCTGTGGCCATGCTGGCTGGGCCCGATGGGAGCTGAAGTCCAAAATATCAGGTATGGGAATGTGACACTGAATCCTTTTCTCCTTTAACTTGCATCTCTCTGGCAGCTTCAGCCAGGCTGCTAATGATTTTGAAGGGCTTGGAGAAGAGTCATGCCCTATGCCTGGCAGATCATTCATTGTGCTGAAGTTAAGATTCTCTTCATGGTCCTACCTAGGCTCTATGTTTTCTGAGCAATCTGGACTAGGGATAAAAAATAAGGTTGGCAATTTTTCTGCTCTTTCTCACTGTCAATTATCAGAGTGTAAACCTGCTTGGAACAGGGTCCTTTGTTTACTAAACTACACTACGTACAATGATGGCTGTTATATATTCTCAGAAGCTTCTAATACTCCTTGCCTAACCTAACCAATTTGAGATAGGTATGTGGGAAGTGGATAAGGGCCTTTACCTGCTGGGAAGAGGGGGCATGTGGGGAGTAGCTGATTGATTTTATCCTGTATACTTGTAAGAAGACATGCAAAGGCTTTTCCTGCTTACTTGTTAGTATATATGCTCCTCATGCTTACTTCTGGATAGACATACAGAGTCTTGGTTTTGGAGATGCTATTTGAAAATGCTGCTGAATGATTCAGTCCTGCTTACTTGTGAGCAGACATGCAGAGGCTTCTCCTGCGTACTTCTTAGACATTCAGAGGCCTCTTATTTGGGATTCTATTTGAAAGTGCAGCCAAATGACTCTGGCCCCATCTTGACGGTGGCGCATTGGCGCCAAGTTGCCTTGAGCCCTCATACTTGCACTCCTTCCTGGCATCTGCACAGGAAGGAGCACAAGTGCAGAGTTGCTGCCATGGCCATGCTGAGCACCAAGGAAGGGAGAGTAACGGGGCAGCCAGAGAGGGAGGAAGGGAGGGATGCGAACCAGCTCACATCCCTCTGGATGCCTCGTTCTTCTCCCTTCCCCAGTGCTCAGTGTGGTGGCAGTGGCAACTCCGCACTCAGGAGGAACGGGACAGCCAGAGGGAGGTCAGAGGGAGGTGGGCTGGTTCGTCCCCCTCTTCCTCCCCCTCCATTTGTATAAAAAATGGGGGGAAGGAACCGGGCGGACAGAGGGGGAGGAAAAGAGGGATGCTGGGTGCTCAAACCAGATCTCCTCCAGCCGATGATAACCAATCAGCTGTCACCATTGGCTGTGCAGGCTCAGCAGGAAAAAAAAGTCAGGGTAAGTGCCCGACTTTTTTACAGTGGAGTTTAGGGGTTTTGGCCCTGGATAACTTTGGAGTGGCAGCCGCGTCATGTGCATCACCTACCCCCACTCCGAAGCCACCGCGGGGAAAAGCTCCCGTCTAGAGGTACCCTCTGTTCTGCATTCTCTTGAGTAGAAAACATTTCCCCACCACCATAGTAGCACTGAAAAATGCCATGCCATGTTTGTGGTGTTGTGTTATGTGAGTGTGCGTGTGTGCCTCTGGCCCTACAGAAGACAATGAATGCAGCCCTCAGGGCTGAAAAAGTTGTGTACCCCCGGTTTAGATCTTTAAAGGCAAGTTTTGAACTGAGGACAGAAAACAGTTGATAACTAGCACAGTTCTTTCAGTATTGGGGTGATATGTTACAATGTCCTGTACAGCTGTTAATTTGGTGCATGCGCTGTGTGGAAAGGCTGTGGACGAGGCACCACTTGGGGGGTTCTGAATGGGTCACACTTTCAAAGCCATGGAACTCAAGGGGTTGGGACTCAGGTAACTAAAGGGGAGGCCAGAGGGTAGGACTGGCCATTGATATGTCTTCAGACTCCAGTTGGGTTCTGTTTAATAGCTAAGGTGAACAATGCCCCCACAGCTTTCACTGTTGTAGAACCACTCTGTCTTAATTTACCTTAATTTATCCCACCCTGCTGTTGCATGCCTCTTTATTTCTGGGTCTGGACACAGGCCAGATCTACACCAAGCAGGAATCAGGTGTGCTGAATTAGCACAAGGAAGAACTAAATGGAAGCATTCAAAGGAAGCAAGAGCTAGCTGAGACTGTGGCTCATCATCAGCCCCCTTCATGTGTTACTCATGTGAAGGGGGCATCACATTAATCATGCAGGTGGAGACACACTCCTGGACCCACCTCCAACATCTGGCACGCTGCCTCGTCCCATCTACAGATGTCAGGGCATTGGCATGGTCACCTGCAAAGCAAAAGCCTATGGGTGAGCAGCTTTTTCCCTGCAGAGAAGCTGCTCACTTATAGGCCCTTGCCTTGCAGATGATCATGTCAATACATTGACATCTGTAGATGGGATGATGCAGTGTGCCAGATGCTGGAGGTGGGTCCAGGAGTGTCCCCCATCTGCATGACTAATGTGATGCCCCTTCACATGAGTAACACATGAAGGGGGCTGCTGTATGGGTGTCTGTAGTTGGGGTCAGTCAGCATGCCTGGCACTGGAGGTGGGGCAGAAACACAGTCCTGCCCCCCATTATTCATATGATGCCCCCTTATAACACCAGGAGCACTTGACTCTTAGCTGGGTTTGGTGCAGTTCAATTTGTATTGATTGGTCAAAGCAGGGGTGAGCAGTGCAAGTGGGACCATGAGATTCATGGGAAGGGGATTCAGGGAAGGGAAAGGTACCACTTGGGGGGTTCTGAATGGGTCACACTTTCAGAGCCATGGGACTCAAGGGGTTGGAACTCAGGTAACTAAAGGGGAGGCCAGAGGGTAGGACTGGCCATTGCTATGTCTTCAGACTCCAGTTGGGTTCTGTTTAATAGCTAAGGTGAACAATGCCCCCACAGCTTTCACTGTTGTAGAACCACTCTGTCTTAATTTACCTTAATTTATCCCACCCTGCTGTTGCATGCCTCTTTATTTTTGGGTCTGGACACAGGCCAGATCTACACCAAGCAGGATATAGTGGTATGAAAGCGGTATATAAAAGGCAGGAGCCACACTACTGCTTTATAGCGGTATTGAAGTGCAGTGACAACTGTTGGGGCCCATTGACACATATGATATACCGCTACATCCTGTTTTGTGTGGCTACTGCCTTTTACATACCACTTTCATACCACTTTCATACCACTATATCCTGCTTGGTGTAGATCTAGCCTGTCCCTCTTTCTCTCTCTCTCTCTCTCTCTCTCTCTCTCTCTCCGTATGTGTAACAACGTTACCTAAAATACAGCTGAACTACAATGCTGTTTTATAGAAGACAAACGAGTAGACACCTTCTGAAACAGATAAGTGCATACAATTTGTGTGTTCTGCACAGATCAAAATCTACCACATTAATTTCTGGAAACACTTCTGCTCCAAAATGCCAAAATCACATTGACATTCCATAGACCTTGCCTTCAAATGATACAGGATAAATGAGAATAAATTACTCATCTGAACAAGCGGCCACCTGTAGAAACGTATGCTTCTGTAATTTACATCAGCACTGCAGGCCTTGCATCTGAAACATCTGCATTCATCCTTACCAAGACAGACGTCCTAGGAAATTGCAGAATTTCCATCTGATGGCCAGGAAACTCAGCATGCTAAAATATATAGGAAAAACTATACCAAGTTATCATGGAGAGGGGAGGGGACAGGTTTATTATTATTATTATTATTATTATTATTATTATTATTATTTACTTGCATCAGTGGTCATCGTGTATGTTTCTTGCGAACGGAGAAGAGAAACACACGAAATAAGACTCGGACACCAGAGCTTGGGATAAACTAGGGCCTCTTTATTTACATTGGGGATGCTCCCCTCCTTGATTCTGAGCATGACGTGCGGGAATTTCACTTATTTATCTCAGGCGCTAGCCTGCCGTTTTAGGGCGAGCCACTCCATTGAACCCAGGGGTCGGAAATACCCGGCCCCCTATTCAAACAACACTTGAGTGTTTGGTGAGACCATCTGCGTCATCCACAGCCCGGGCTGCACAGCTCGGGTAGATGAGACAAGCCGGTCCCCAAAGGCAAGCCATATCCTGACACGGGAGCTGCACAGCCCCCGAGGAGCAGGGCCTCTGACTTGCCAATCACCTTAAAGGTGCCTGAGTGCTCACCATTCCTATCCTCATCCCCCCAAAATTCCCGCACTATCCGCCAAAAAAGGGGGCCAAGCCTCAGCTTTGGTGACCTACCCCCACCTGAACTGGAAGAATTCCAGCAGGGCCACGCTCAGATCATGCAGGAAAATATCATTCCCTGCATCGGAGAAGTGCACTCCGTCGGCCCTATACAAATCTCTTCTGGCACTTACAATAACCGGGTGCGGGATAACTACTCCCCGCCGGTCACGAAAAAATAATCTAATTTCCCTATTAACCAGTTTAACTGCCCTATTTAAACCATGGGCGTTCCAACCTTCACGCCATTGACATCTAGGGAGCATGTTTGACCACACTATCCAAGTGTCCGGCCACCGGCTCCAGATGAACTCAAAATCTAACTTAGCCTGCATGATTAGGGCCTTCCCCTTTAGAAGGCCCAGGTCGTTCCCACCCAAGTGTAGCACCAACACCCTGGGCAGCACGGGCACATTACCAGATCCAAACAGCAGATGGAGAAGACCTCCCCAGCGCAAGCCGCGCCTCCCCAACCACTGGACGGAGGCTGACGGACTGCACAGAATTCCCCCCCAAAATCAAATACCATAACATTGACCACATTCTCCATTCATCCCAGTGAATTGGATAGTCACCAATGGAATTTCTCCCCCCAAACTAATTCAATATATTAGTCTTTAGTGCTTTGATAGCTTCCTTCTCTTTGCCTTGCCCTCCATCAAAAGACCAGATGGTCAAAGATGTCCTTCTACACCACATGCTTTTGGTGTATCTGCCATCCGAATATGTCAGGATTTATGGTGACACTTTTGACTTGAAAGAAAATTTACTTTGGACATTTAAGAATTGTTTTAAATAAGTGCAGTAGAGAAAAGGGCTGTAGCTTCCGTGCCATAGGCTAGGGCTGCTTGTCTCATAGTTAAAAAATACTACTTAAAATTAAGCTTATTTGGAATTGACACACTACTTGGGGTGGCTTATATTATCTACAACATCAAAGGCATTGAAGATGTTCCTATATGTTGAAACTCAAGAGTGTGTGAAAGTGGATTAGATTTTGCAAGTAGTCAATTGCACACTTATTCAAAGTTAGTCCTTTGATATCAAACAGCTGGAGTTCCACAAGGGGCTCTCCATATTCAAAATTAACTAGTATTCAAGTAGGAGCTCCTAACCTATTTGCCTGTAAAAGCCATGATGTTATATAAACACTCATCAAAATGCAGAACACATCAAATGACTCAGCTAAACTTGGCAAGAAATACCCATTTCCAAATGGAATCTAAAATGGAACACTGAAAACGAGCTTAACAGAGTCTCACTGTACTCAAAGGGATGTACTTCTGTGTAGACTGACAGGATGGCAAAACTAAATGCATTTATTAGTCACTAATCCTTATTGCACACAATGGGGCTTAAATCTGAGTAAACTTATCTAGGATTGTGCTGCATGGCTGCAATCCTGCACACATTTATTTGGGAGAAAATTCTATTGAATTCATTTGGGTTTACATCTGTCTAGGCATGCATAGGTTTGAACTGTAAAATAAGTTGCAATTACGTAAGCCACTTTTTACTGGCACAACATGTGTGAATTACACAGGATGTGTCAGATTAGGAAAAGGCAAAAATATCCAGAGTGCTGAAGATTTATTTATTTATTTATTTATTTATTACATTTGTATACCGCCCCGTAGCGGTTTACATAGGATTAAAAACAATTAAAAACAATATACAAAAATTAAAACAGCAAAAACATGGGTTACACTCGCGACCACATTTTGCTTAAAACTAAAATGTATCATACAGCTTGGCCTGAAGAAACCATAGCCTTTATAGTGTCTGACAGCTTATTCTACTGAATGTCAAAAATATATGTGTCACGATATCCAATCAGGCCTTAAAATAGAAAGCAGCACAAAGTCAGCTCACTGGTATACTTTAGATTAGGGTGACCAGATAAAATCCAGGTCAGGGCTCATGTAACTTTAACAGTTGTAGAGAAAAGGGAATTTCAGCCAGTGTCATTTGTATGCAATTAGTTCCTGATGAAATTCCCTCTTCATCACAACTGTTAAAGTTCCAGGGGCCCTGACCTGGATTTTATCTGGTCAGCCTACTTTAGATTAATTTCTTGGGAAAATCCCATTCCACTTAAGCACTGTACATGGAATGGTCTGACTGAGATGGAAATTCTAGTTTTGAGAGCTCATGGATTCAAATCTTATGCACTTTTTCTAGTCATATTGAGTGGTATAGAAATGTAATAAAATAAATAAATGAACACATAATACCTCTGTCTGGGATGGTTTTAGGCATAGTGAAAATTTTTGACCACCATCTTGAACCAAAAGGGTGGCAAATCAAAATTTTACCCGTTGATTGATTTCAACCAAACTTTGCACCATGATTCAGAACTGCAGTGAGCAGATTTTAACCATAGAGCATTCATGGTTTTAGTCATTTAAAAAAAGGCCAAAATATTGGGGGAGGGGGGGAAAGCATGTTAAAATATGGAAAAGAACAAGCACAGTTTAAAGCCAGGGAAGATTAGTAGGCTGAATTATAGGCCTGCCCCCTCCCCTCTGCATGGGGCAGATCCATCTAAGGGGGATGGAGTGTAAAGACCCCACCACTGGGGGGCTATAGGTAGGGTGACCAGATCGTCCTGGATTTCCCGGTCCTAACCGGGAAAACTGGGGCAATCCAGGCCGACAGGGGGACTGCAGGGGCAAACCAGGGAAAGGATCAGCTCTCCTCCCGCCCTAAAATGCCCACGCTGCTCCCTTGCCTCTGCAAGAAACAAGTGCTCAGCATTAGGGAGCGTCAACAAATTCCTTGTCTGGTGGCTAAAGCTAACTGCTTTAGCCACCAGACAAGGAATTTGTTGATGCTCCCTAATGCTGAGCACTTCTTTCCTGCCCGCTGCTCCTGCTTCTGCAAGAAAGAAGTGTTCAGTGTTAGGGAGCGTCAACAAATTCCTTGTCTGGTGGCTAACTGCTTTAGCCACCAGACAAGGAATTTGTTGACGCTCCCTAATGCTGAGCACTTGTTTCCTGCCGAGGCCAGCTCTTCCTCCTCCTTTGCATGCTGCTGCTGTTCCTCAGGTACCTCCAGGGAGCCCAGGAGCAGGGCAAGAAGGGTGAGGGGGCTGCAGGGGGTCACGCGGCAGTGGAGGAGATCGGCAGTGGCAGCGAAGGACCTGGTAGGTCCGGGCTGGGTTTTTTGGGGAGGCGGGTGGCTTGGTGGGGGGGGGTTGTTTCTGGTGGGGGGTGGCAGGAGTGTCTGTTGGCCGCATGGCAGGCAGCCTTTTTAATTTTTTTATTTTATGTTCGGGGGGGGCTGCTTTGGTGGGGGGGCATTTTGGACCTGGATTTTGCTTTCCAAAATCTGGTCACCCTACTATAGGGCTGGACTATGGCAAGGGTTTTGCTCAGAGATGCCAGCAGGCATGCCTTCACTCAGGCGGGGCAGGCACAATGTGGCCAACTGTGACAGCTGTGTAAGTTTGCTTGAAGTCTTCTCTGTATTAACCTAAAGGCAATACTAACAGGTCCACTTGTTAGTATTCAATAAGGAAAAGAGCAAAAGATTAGGAGAATAAAGCACAGATTAGAAGGGGAAAAGGGTGAGCAACAGCTTGAACAACCAAGACAACTGCTGCAGATTTACACATTAAATGAACTCTTTAATTAAAAGATTAGGGCCACAAACCAAAACACATTCTTTCATCCTGAGTAGTTCCTCCTGCAGTGTTGGAGGCAAATTTTGATGTCCTTCCTGGTTTTGAAGGCTGCTTCTGAAAAGAGGTAATTTAGATGCCGGTTCAGCTTTCATCAGTCACCATGAGGCCCTTTGGATCAGATCCAAAATGTATTGCCTTTGAATTCATGTGGATAACAAAGGGTCAGCACTGGGTAACAGTAGGCTGACCATCTGAAAAGGAGGACAGGGCTCATATAACTTTAACAGTTGTAGAGAAAAGGGAATTTCAGCCAGTGTCATTTGCATGCAATTAGTTCCTGGTGATATTCCCTCTTCATCACAATAGTTAAAGTTGCAGAGCCCTGCCTTCTTTTGTATATGGTCACTCTAGTATAGTGCCTGCACCTTTAACAGTTGTGATGAAGAGGGAATTTCATCAGGAACTAATTGCATACAAATGACACCTGCTGAAATTCCCTTTTCTCTACAACTGTTAAAGTTATATGAGCCCTGTCCTCCTTTTCAGATGGTCAGCCTAGGTAACAGGTAGCTAAGGCAGAACAAAGATCAAGTACCTGCAGGATGAGGAGCCAGCAATGTCAGGGAGCGTCACTAGGTCTTGATTCCAAAATTCAAAGTGTACCTCAGTGTCAAAATTGAGGGATCAGTCTGAATGAAAGGAGTGGGGTGCAAACCAGCAGCTAGTGAATCAAGCAATACCAATTCTCTGCCCATCTGGTTTGCATGAAAAAAAATCCTTACTGTTCATGCTTTCTACAGAAACAGGACAGTCCAATTTAGTAATTTATTGATGTGATGAAGCTCTTTTCTGAGGAAATTTCTGCTTCCAGTCCCCATCTTCTCTCTCTCTCTCTCTGTCTCTCTCTCTCTCTCTCTCACACACACACACACTCATGGTACTGCTGAGTGTTCAAAAAGAGTTTGAGGATATTATTGGCAGGACTGTGATATGACTTTTCTTCAACTGTGGTGGTCATGTGTCATTATACAACAACTTTGGCAGGAAGTATTTGTAGAAGCCAGCAAAATAACAGGTCAAGTGATTAATCTGTCTCCAGCTATCAATTTGTGACAAAGACGATGACAAACTCCAAAACTAAGAGCTACTGTCTTAAGGGCAATGGCCTGGATGGAAATTGTAGCCAGCTAGAAAAGAACATTACAGCAATGGTACCTCAGGGTTCGGTCAAGCACTCTTGTGAAAAAACTGACCCAAGTCAAAAGGGCAACTATAAACAAGATTATAACACAACATCAGTTTATAACTTATATGATTAGGTACATGATAACATGAAAACCACCACACATTCATGGCCAATTATGGAAAAAATGTTAGGATAATACTAACAGGATATGAAGGGAGTGGGATGAATGGATTATAGGAAAGGCCATCTCTGTAATATAATACAAAATATTGATGAAATACTTTCATCATTGTATTCCTCATTGTTCTATTGTTTATTGATGTTTTATTTGTTAAAAAAAAAAACCAAAGCAATACCAAGAGATGACAACAGGAAAGAATGTGTTTGGTCACAGAATGAAGAACTTCATCAGGAGGGCTTTAAACTGAATCCTATGGGGGCGGGAGATGTAAACTTTGAGGCAACAATGGATGAAGGCTTATGCACCATAACAGAGAGAACAATAATGCCCCCAAATAGTGTGCGCAACAATGTAGGAAAGAAGCCAGACTATAAAGCACATGATCTTCGATGTCTATATACTAATGCACAGACTATAGGAAACAAACAGAACAAACTTGAACTCTTAATACATGAAGGGAAATACGACTTGATAGGTATAACTGAAACTTGGTGGGATGACTCCCATGACTCGAATATAGAAATTGAAGGATATGATTTTATATGTTTTAATCAGTTTTATGTATTTTATGTCATTTGTATCAATGTTGTTTCTCACCTCGATTCTGAGGGAGAGGTGGGTAAGAAATAAATATTATATTATATTATTATTATTATTATTATAACTTGTTCAAAAAGAACAGAAGAAATAGAAAGGGAGGTGGAGTCGCACTTTATGTTAAAAATACATATCCCTGCACAGAAATACAAGACGATGAGCCCGGGAGCCCCATCGAGAGAATCTGGATTAAAAAAAATGGGGCATGGAATAAAAGGAGCATGATAGTCAGAGTCTACTACCGACCACCCAATCAAGGAGAAGACAAGGATGAAATTTTTGAGAAGCAAATTGATAGTGTTTCAAGGAAATCCAATGTATTAGTAATGGGGGACTTCAAATACCCCGATATCTGTTGGGAGACAAATTCTACCATAAGTGGCCCCTCCAAGAAATTCCTAACATGTGTGGCTGATAACTTTCTCCTATAGAAAGTAGAGGAAAGAACTAGAGGAAGGGCTTTCCTTGATTTGATACTGACCAATAGGGATGACTATAAAGTGGCAGTTACAGGAACTCTGGGGGAAAGTGACCATGTCATACTTGAGTTCTTTATTTTAAAGGAAGCAAAAGCTGAGTGTAGCTATACACATACTCTGGATTTCAGGAAAGCCAATTTTAATGAACTCAGAACTATGATAAGTAAGGTCCCATGGCAAGTAACTCTAATGAGAAAAGGAGTCCAAGATGGGTGGGAGTTTTAAAAAAGGAAATTTTAAAGGCCCAATTACAAACAATTCCAACAAGTAAAAAAGATAGAAGACAACAGAAGAAACCAATGTGGCTCCACAAAAAACTTAGAGATGACCTGAAAATAAAAAAGGATACATATAGGAAGTGGAAGGAAGATCAGGCTACAAAAGAAGAGTACAAACAAGTAGCACAGAAGTTCTGGAATGGTGTCAGAAAGGCTAAAGCTGAGAATGAGCTGAGGCTAGTGAGGGATGCTAAAAGCAAGAAAAAGGCTTTCTTCAGACACGTGAATAGTAAAAGACAGAGGAAAGAAATGGTGGTTCAACTGCTTAATGAGGATGGCAAATTGGTAACAGATAACAAAGAAAAGGCCGAAGTGCTCAATTCCTACTTTGGCTCAGTCTTCTGCCAGAAGCAGGTCTTTGACCCCCTTGGAAAAAGTGAAGTACAAGCTGAAGGGGCAGGATTGCAGTTAGAGATTGATAAAAAAAAATGGTCAAGGAACACCTGCTTTCTTTAAACAAGTTCAAATCTTCAGGGCCTGACGAACTGCATCCTAGAGTAATGAAAGAACTGGCAGAGGAACTCTCAGAACCACTGTCTATTATCTTTGAGAAATCAAAGGAGATGGGTGAAGTGCCAGATGACTGGAGGAGGGCTTATGTTCTCCCTAACTTCAAAAAGGGCAAAACGGAGGAACCTGAGAACTACAGACCAGTCAGTCTGACATCCATCCCTGGGAAATTTTTTGAGCAGATTATAAATAAGTCAATCTGTAAGCACCTTGAAAACAATGCAGTGATTACTAGAAGCCAGGATGGATTTGTCAGGAACAAATCCTCTCAGACTAATCTGTTCTGATTGTTACCTCCCTTGTGGACTGTAGGAATGCTGTGGACAGAATATATCTTGACTTCAGCAAAGTTTTTCACAAAGTGCCCCATGACATTCTGATTCACAAACTAGTGAAAAGTGGGCTAGATGGAACAACTATTAAGTGGATCCACAGTTGGCTACAGAATCAGACTCAAAGAGTGCTGATCAATTGTACCATCTCAAACTGTGGGGAGGTAACAAGCAGGGTACCGCAGGGCTCATTCCTGGGCCCAGTGCTCTTCAACATTTTTATTAATGATTTAGATGAGGAGGTGCAGGGAATGCTTATCAAATTTGCAGATGACACAAAATTGGGTGGGATAGCTAATACCCTGGAAGACAAAAACAACTTCAAAGGGATGTTGGTAGACTAGAGCGTTGGGCTGAAAACAACAGAATGAAATTTAATAGGGATAATTGTCAAGTTCTACACCTAGGAAAAAGAAACAAACTGCACAGTTACAAGATGGGGGATACTTGACTCAGCAATACGACAAGTGAGAAGGATTTTGGAATTGTTGTAGATCACAAGCTGAATATGAGCCAACAGTGTGATGTGGCTGCAAAAAAAGCAAATGCTATTTTGGGCTGCATTAATAGAAGTATAGCTTCCAAATCATGTGAGGCTGCATTAATAGAAGTATAGCTTCCAAATAATGTGAGGTACTGGTTCCCCTGTATTCAGCACTGGTTAGGCCCCATATTGCGTCCTGTTCTGGGCACCACACTTCAAGAAGGATACAGACAAGCTGGAGAGTGTTCAGAGGAGGGCAACAAGGATGATCAGGAAACAAAGCACTATGAAGAGAGACTGAAAGAACTGGGCATGTTTAGCCTGGAGAAGAGAAGACTGAGGGGGACATGATAGCACTCTTCAAATACTTGAAGCTTTATCACACAGAAGAGGGCCAGGATCTCTTCTTGATCAACCCAGAATGTAGGACATGGAATAATGAGCTCAAGTTACAGGAAACCAGATTCTGGCTAGACATCAGGAAAAACTTCCTGACTGTTAGAGCAATACGACAATGGAACCAAGTACCTAGGGATGTCGTGGGCTCTTCCACTTTAGAGGCATTCAAGAGGTAGCTGGACAGCCATCTCTCAGGTATGTTTTCAGGTGGATTCCTGAATTGAGCAGGGGGTTGGACTCGATGGCCTTACAGGCCACTTCCAACTCTACTATTCCATGATTCTATGATTCTATGAGACAGGGATATCTTCCTGTTCCTAAAAGCCCCCAGTATGGTCCAGGGTCAGTATTTTATTTCTTCTTTGCATCAATATCAAGGTATAGACTAGATCCATAACTGTCAGCATGGTGCTAATCTAGGCTGACCATCTGAAAAGGAGGACAGGGCTCATATAACTTTAACAGTTGTAGAGAAAAGGGAATTTCAGCAGGTGTCATGTGTATGCAATTAGTTCCTGGTGAAATTCCCTTTTCATCACAACTGTTAAAGGTGCAGGCACTATACTAGAGTGACCATATACAAAAGAAGGCAGGGCTCTGCAACTTTAACTATTGTGATGAAGAGGGAATATCACCAGGAACTAATTGCATGCAAATGACACTGGCTGAAATTCCCTTTTTATCTACAACTGTTAAAGTTATATGAGCCCTGTCCTCCTTTTCAGATGGTCAGCCTAGCTAATCTCCTCTCCAGTGTTGCTTTCAAACAAACTAAAGCACAAGCATGCATTTTAAGGGAGACCCTTCTTCACTTCATATTGAGGCCTTCCATTAGTGCTGCTTCTGCCTCTAGTAATGGCAGGTTATGCAGCGGGACACGGAGAAAAGTTGGTCCAGGTGCTTCAGTGGCTGTTTCTAGGGATGGCCCCTGGCTCTGAGTCCAAATGATGCACAGGGATTCCTGGGGGTGGGGGCAGGCACAGGAATTGCCAGAGATAAGTGATCCTTGGAAAATCCCGAATGTTCCACAGACCCGGCAAGTTCTCAGGACCGCAGAAGATGTGGCCACCCATCTCAGGTGCTGCTGCGCTTACTCACGAGTAAGCACGGCAGCAAAAATGGGCACAGAGCCACACCACACGGCTCCTTGCCCATCAAAGGAGAGGGGGCAAGTCCGCCATACCCAGGATGGCGTGGTGGGGGCCCAATCACATGTGTTTTTTTTGTTTTGTTTTGTTTTTAAAAAAACACTTTTTTCATAGGAGCGCTCGTGCGCTCTCCTTGGGCCCGAAAGTCAAACAAAATGGCGAGCGTGACATGCAACAACCCAGGAGGAAGTGTGTATTAGGATGACGATCCCGGCAGCAGCTACTTCCGGGATCCACCTCCCTCCCTCTACACACCTATGATGTAGAAAGGGCCAATAAAAGCTTTTCTTCCTTATAAGAGTTTGAAAGAGTGATTAGGTTTTAGAGCAGAGCTGGGCACCTTGTCATCCTTCAGGTATTTGGACCTACAAAATAGCTACTAAGAAAGGAAATAGAGTGGATTCTGAAACTAAAAACTCTGAATCCGAGTGGCCTAAATGAATAGAATAGAATAGAATTTATTACGGTCGCAAGACCAGCAAAGTAGAGCAGCACTATAAACACAGTCATATTCACAAGGCCAACAAGGTAAGGTGCAATAATATTAAAAAAATAATAATTAATTAAAAATACAGATAAACAGTAAAAAAAAATTAAAATTAATTGAATTGTACATATCCTCCTCATAATAATATAGGATTTAAAACATTAAAAATTAAAACATTAAAACATTATCACTGTCCGATGATATCCCACGCTGGCATGCAATTACAACAGCACAGAATCTAGCCGCCTTGGAAGTTATTTGACAATTCTGGTCGGGCAGGAGATAATCTGTATAAAACACATCAGATCTGGCTGGTATACATTGTAAGATAGAGATAATAAAAATCACAATAGAAGATCACAATAGAAGGAGCAATACCGCAGTACATGGCCCACAGTCTCTACCATGCTAGATTATATGTATATCAAATTTTATTACAACCATAGACTAGCAACATTTGCACATTCAATTTTAGATTTTACCACATTCATATCATTCCTTCCCATATAAGTGTCTCATTTTATACAATTAAAAGTAGGTACATATATCAAATCTGTCTGCCTTGCTATTATTTACCTACTACTTTTCTACGACACGTGATAGCCGCTGCACAAAATCTGGCTACTTTTGATGTAGTTTGAGCATCCCGATCCATTAACAGATAATCTAAGTAAAATATATTCGATCTCCCTGGGAATTTATCTATAATCGGTGTAATCAGGGAGATCCTGAGCTCGTTATAGAACTGGCACTGTAACAACACATGGCTTATTGTCTCTATTGCCCCTATCCCACATGGGCATACTCGTTCATTATAAGGTATTTTCTGGAATTTTCCCTCCAACAATGCGGATGGCATAACGTTGAGCTTCGCCCATGTATAGGCCTTTCTAAGCCTAGGAATAGTTAAATTTATTAAGTAGTTTGCAGTTGTAAATGGGCCTCTATTGCCCCTGATACCAGGATATAAAGTTGCTTGACTTAGATCATTTTGGAACTCAATGTCTCGTATTCGTTGTACTATATCCACTTTTGCCTTTTCATATCCTACACTTTGGACAGCAGCCATAGAAAAACCCAGAGATTGTAGCTTCATATTTAATGATATTTTCCACCTTGAGTGGAAGGTGTCCTTCAAAGTTAATGGGGCCAACCCAACTGGCATATATACCATTTTTAGCCACAGATTTAGCTTACGTATCCATATACGCGCTTCCATTGAAATCTGACCTACCTCTAACCTTAAGACTGAGTTCGGTACACAACTTGGGACCCCTAAAATTGCTCTTAAGAATTTAGTGTGAACAGCCTCCCATTGTACAGATTTTTTGTGCATACAAATTTCAGATGAAGATCTGCAATTTTTACCACTCCTGTGACTTAGGAACAATTTGCAGACACTCCCTAACAATAGCAGCAGTGTCTTACTATGAGAGCTTGGACTTACCACAACTACATGGAAACACCTGGCAGACACCCCCTCAAATGAACTAAAAACATAAGGATGGATTTAAGGAATACCCTTTTCAGTTGCCATAGATTACCACAGGAGACAGCTAGAGGAAATTTTGCAGATGCTACCTTCTAACAAGTAAGGATATCTATATTATACTTTTGTTATAGGTCAGTTTCATATGATTTTAAATTATACTAAATATGCAAAGGCCCTAGTGGCACTCTGTAATGTTAAAAAGCTTTTAATACTAAAGTATATGCATAGACCCTTGTAGCAATGAGCTTAATTAATTTAATAACAACACATATTTTAATATTACTTGTTATCTTATTTTATTACGTTATTAATGTTACAGCCCCCTGAGGAAGGCCTTTGAATAAAGAACAGGCCAAAATGTGTTGGGCGTCATGAAAATAAATATTTTGCATCCTGAGAACCCATTTCTCTTTATTTTGGATGCTTACTTCCATTTGTTTTGTTTTTCCAAAAAATCTAGAAAGCCAGAACTTGCCTCCTCTGTTTTAGAAGCCAGATCTATACCTTGTGTCAAATCATTACAAATGTGGAATAAAAAGCAGGAAATAACACTATGAAAGATGTATATGGAATGTGGATTGTGCTCCAAAAGTTATCAGTGCACTTCAATACCGCTATAAAGCAGTAGCGTAGCCAGAGTGTGAAAAATTGAAGGTTCAAGTTGAACCACAAGCCAATTCCAATCACCAGCCTCATTATTCAGGAAATGTTCTTTAAGGATTAAAGGGAATCATCAATATTTTACTTCCAGGAACATAAACATAACAGCATCAACTGACGTAATGAGAAAAAGCCAATAACCACTACAATTTGTGCTTCATAAATTGTTTAGTACTGTTACATTTTATGGGATTCAGATTTTAGGAATAGCTAGTGAAGCTTTACATATAGTGCTCCAGGCGTCCTTCTAAATGTTTGCTAAGAAATGCTTCTACATTTCTTACCATTCTAAACCAAGAAGAGGCACTCCCAAGTAATTGGAAAATAATAGTAACAATGATGCTGTTGTAATTGACATTTCTGCTCCTTTTGTCTTATTAGAAGAAAACTAATTTTGTTCCTTGAAAAATCCAGATCGAAACACCAAATATTTCCAATTCAAATGTTGGGACAGCTTAGATTTTTAGATTAGGATGGGTAAATTTAATGCCCTCTCCTGGGACTTATGTCCAGTGGGTGGTAAAGTAATATACTTATGCCAGGCTAACACATGATTTCAAAGTGGCTCTGTTTACATGTAGCAGCTAAATATTACCCTCTCTCTCTCTCTCTCTCTCTCTCTCTCTCTCCTCTCTCTGTGTGTGTGTGTGTGTATATATATATATATAGTTTATGGTTATAATTTGAATAGCATTTAGACAAACAGGAGAAAATCTATACTTATATGGCCATTTTGGAATCTATAAGGGGGTGGGTACTGGAGCTAAAAAATGCAGATCCAGGGAGCAGACTTTTATTTATTTATTTATTTATTTATTAATTATCCCATATTTTCCCTCTTGGTCCTCCTCCTCCTCTCCATTTCATCTGCATAACAACCCTTTTAGGTAGGTTAGGCTGAGACTCAGTGACAGTGACTGACCCAAACTCACCCAGTGAGCTTCATGTCAGGGTGGGGACTTGAACCTGGATCTTCTGAGTCCCAGTCCAGCACTTTCACCAGTACAACACACTGGCTCTCTTTAAGTTCCAGAATTAACTATTTTCAAGCCCATTGGTTTCAATGGGACACTTAATAGGAAATGGAGCCTACTTTGCCTCCCTGTCTTTGCATATAGGAATGTCGTGAACATTCAAATGAGGCCACTCGCAAAAGCGAGTGAGCAGGTTCGAGGTGAGCAAGGCTCTGCTGCTCACAGCCTACTGCAAGCATGGCAAGCAATGACCTGCTCGTCCTAACCCTGTGTCACCACTGCCTTCCCTAGTAGCTTATCTAGGGGTACATAAGGACATAAGAAATGCCATGTTAGATCAGACTGAGGGTCCATCTAGTCCAGCACTCTGTTCACACAGTGGCCAACCAGCTGTTGACCAGTGACCCACAAGTAGTAGAGGAAGGAGAACTCTGTACTCTCCAGATCCCAGTGGAGCATCTTCGCCCATCAGGAATTCTGGGAATATCCTATGACGAATGAGAAAAAATGTTTTATTAGGACCACCACCACCATCTTCTCCTGCCTTGCTCAAAGGTAGAGACCGAGCCGTTCCTCAGACTATGGAAAACAGACTAAAATTTATCTGCTGTGGTGAAGAATTCTAAAGAAAACTCCAAGCAGCCTATAAATTCCAGCTATATCTTGGTTTGTAAGGTAAAGGGGAAATATATTCAAATATGTTAAATGTACTACTCTCTGTCAATAAGTAGATTTCCTTTCTTTTATTTATTTATTCGTTTATGTCAGTTGGGTTGTTTAATCTTGTTTTTTTTAAAAAAAACTAATAAAAGAGAGAGAGAGATTCTGAATCTTATGTAGCATGAAAGAGACTTAAAATGCACAATTGCCACAAATCTCATCTCATTAAAGCAAAGCTACATTATTCAAATTACATTTACATTGTTTTATGAATATTAGCCCATAATATTTTGCCCATTTTTCTTCCTTTAAAATCTGTTAAAAGATCCGTTGATTTTAAAGGTGTCTGTCTTGCCCAATTTCTATCTTCCATCCACTTTCCAGTATGAACTGAACTGGACCTAACTATAAAAGACAGTCAATTTTCTTTGCAGTAATCTTTAATATTTTTCATCAGCATCTTGCTCCCCAGACAAAGTGGTAGTTTTGCAGTCTGAATCCACTTGTCGATGAATAGCTAATAAGATTACAGTGTTGACTTTCAAAAGTAATCGCAAATAACAGGATGTATCATACCACCGATAAAGCTGGGATTAGGAAAAATTGGAATCTTGGGTATAATTTTGCTAATGTACAAGATATTTTTTTCTCCCAGCTGATGAGATGGGTAGGAGACAAGCCCTAAGAGTCAGAATAAACCTCTCCATGAAACAGATACCACATACATTTCAAATGGAGCCGGAGGCTTTGATTTAAGTTTCTGCTGGTGAATGAATGTGTTAAGAATTACAGATTTGTATCTTTTTGTTTCTTTCCTCTGTGACCAAAAAACAAATAGACAGAAAATGGCACATTGTGTGCTTTATTCTATCAGACCAAAAATACCATAGAAACACAAACCCTACGCAGGCATTCAGACTGAATATGTGAGGCTAAAAGGGAGGTGAGGGCTCAGTAGAAGCCCGAGGACAGGAATGGGACGTTGGAGGAAGGATTTGCATGCCCCACCCACCCTTTTAGCTCTTGTGTGTGCTGGCTGGATGCCTGCATAGGGTTAGAGCTGGACCAATGGTTGGACTCAGTATAAGGCAGCTTCTAATATTCCTATGGGATGGCATTATCTCATGAAGTTTCCCACCCCCTACAAACAGCAGCAGCCCATCAAGTGGAGCAGCACAAAGATGTAAAGTCACACAGTACACTGTATTACAGCAGAGGTGGGGAACCTGTTGTTGGATTCCATCTTCCAACGGCCCAAGCCAAAATGGCCAATGATTGGGGTGATGGGGGCTGGAGGGCTACAGGGTCCCCACCTCTGCATTATGGAGAGAAAAGAAAAGGAGAAGTAGGACTGCTGATTTGTTGGCATCCACACAATCCGGGTATCACAATCCAATTAGAATGGATGTTCTCTGGCTTGCAAAGGCAAGGGTGCAAAGACTGAAGCCCTCTTCAGACATTCTACTTACTATGTTGGAAGAATGCATGAAGAGAGGAGCACTCCAGCCTTGGCCTGTCCAACGTCAGATCTGTTGTCCTGTGTAGGATGACAGTCTGAAGAGGAGCACCTCCTGTATCCAGGGAGGTACTCCATGCGATTAAGGACCTTGGGAAATCAGTCTTTTTCTGGCTACCATTCAAAGACCTGGAAAGCCCTAGACGGCTTGGGTTGAGGTTTCCTAAAATACTACGTTCTCTCTCATACGAGCCTGCCCACTTTTTTAAGATAGCCTCCCAGAGCAGGTAGTTCAAGAACCCAAGAGAAGGCCATCTCCATGGCTGCTCCCAGGCTCTGGAACTTCCTGCTGAGGGAGGCTATGTTGCCCTGCCCTCGCTGTTTTCCTTCTACCAGTAGGCAAAGACGTTTTATCCAACCAAGCCTTTGGCAAGTAAGCCAGTCTATTGCTGACAGGGTTTTCACTTAGTTGGCTGTTGCCTATTATTGCACTTCACAGTTAAGGTGCAATCCTACACATGTTTAGACTGAAAAAAGTCCTACAACTCCCAGCATTCCACTGGGAGTCTTTTTTCCTGTCTAAACATGTGTAGGATTGCACCTTAACTGTGTTTTCTCTTTTTATGCTATATTGTAATTACTTCTGTTTTTAATCTGTATTTTATTATTGTTAGCCGCCTTGGACACCATTTTTGGAGGAAAGGGCAAGATATAAATTAAATAAATTCAATAATAATAATAATAATAATAATAATAATAATAATAGCTGTCGGGCTAAAGTCTGCCCACCTCTGCATCATAGCAGTCATTTAAATCTTTTGAAATGCCTTCTTTTCTATTTATACGTCTACCTGTGCCTTGCCTTCCAGGATGAAAGTCTACTTATTCTCCTCAATGGCTTTCACAAGTACTGATTAGTAGGAAGCTTGTACCGAGTATAATAACCTGCGTAGAAGGGATGCTGAGAAAGCCAAGAAAATGAACAGAGTAGTCAACACGTTGATACACAGATGGCAGGGTGAAATTATGTCTTTATCCTCCTCTCATGACAGGCAGGATAAAAGGTGAGCTAATTTTACAATCTTCAGATACACCTTTATGGTGTTTTGTTGTTACAGGGTTGTTTCTGTCAGACAAAAAATTGCTGTGAATATTGTGCAGCACCACCACCTGCCCTTTCAGATAAAAATTACAGCTGCAACATATCCGGTGGCATTTCTCCCCCCCCCTTCTCACTTTTCTGTTGCCATGGCAATGTATGAGATACCAAATCTGCACCATCATACAGGCCTGGAAAGTGTTCCCACTCCGTGTGCTCAAAGGAAGTTTTCATTTTCATTCATCGCTGCCACTGCTCTTGCTGCCATTTTGAGTAAAAGTCCCTCTCTTTTGTTGTTGTGACCTCAGGGGTATATTTTCTTAATTGTCTTTGTATAGGGACTCTAGCATAAGAAGTGATAAGTGTAAAAAACACAACAGGGAGGCCAACTTATCCATTGTGAGACTGAGCAGTTCGAAATATCAGTGAAATCCAATATTGAGCAATGCAAATGCAGATTCTGCAATGGATCTTTTCTAGGGTGACCATATGGAAAGGAGGACAGGGCTCCTGAATCTTTAACAGTTGCATAGAAAAATGAATTTCAGCAGGTGTCATCTGTATGCATGCAACATCTGGTGAAATTCTCTCTTCATTACAACTGTTAAAGCTGCAGGAGCTATCCTAGAGTGACCAGATACAAAAGAGGGCAGGGCTCCTGCAGCTTTAACTGTGGTGATGAAGAGGGAATTTCACCAGGTGCTGCATGCATACAAATGACACCTGCTGAAATTCCCTTTTTTATGCAACTGTTGAAGATACAGGAGCCCTGTCCTCCTTTTCATATGGTCACCCTAATCTTTACCTCCCTTTCAGCTCCCTGTAATCCACCCACAAGCATCTCCAAGGGAACTTACCAGACATGGCAGGATGGAAGGATGGAGTTACTTGGAATGAGGTGGAGAAATCTTGCACCACTCATGCAAGGTTCCTGATTTCAGCCATTCGCCCATCCCACTCTGTAAGGTATGTCCCACAATGTGCAGTAGGTCCCCCTGACCCCTGCAGAGGATTTTTGAGGTATACAGAGGGATGCAGTGGGAAAGAGGCAAAAGGGAAAGATCATTGAACAAGCTTGCCTTCCATTCACACAGTGTAGGATTCACCTTATAGATTTAAGTGTCAAACAACTCATCACATTAATCACTCAGCGAGGATAATCAGGTTTTTTTTTACTTTAGAGTAAGTTCACATGGCTGTGATTTGGATCAGGACCACTGTGCACTGGGAGGGCAGTATTAAACCTCACAGACATAAACATACATGAGGTTTAAAAAAGATGAAATACATTTTTATTAACCTGCTTTTAGAGACCATAACATTTTCAGCAAGAGCTTACTAGAGTTTAGTTCCGGATTGTAATTTTGGTCCCAGGTATCAGACTGGGAGTATGCAATGTTATATCTATATCTATATCGATATCGATATCGATAGATAGATAGATAGAAAGATATTTGATAAGAAATTGCAAAACAGAGCAAGCAAGCAAGCAGTGAGTAGGGTGACCAGATAAAATCCAGGTCAGGGCTCCTGTAACTTTAACAGTTGTAGAGAAAAGGGAATTTCAGCCAGTTAAAGTTGCAGGGTCCCTGCCTTCTTTTGTATATGGTCACTCTGGTATAGTGCCTGCAACTTTAACTGTTGTGATGAAGAGGGAATTTCACCAGGAACTATTTGCATACATATGACACTGGCTGAAATTCCCTTTTCTCTACAACTGTTAAAGTTACATGAGCCCTGACCTGGATTGTATCTGGTCACCCTATTACTGTGCATCCCTAGTACCAATGCCTCTCACTTTAGAAATAAAGCCCAGCCAATATCCTATCTCCACAGCCTCAGCCCATCCATACTTCTTTCCTTTGTGGTCTTGCTTTTTCTGGAATGCTCATGGCATCTTAATGATGAAACCAAAAAAAAATAAAAATGGGTCTGCCTGTCTGCCTGCTGCTGCATCCATTCACTGACATTCAAATGACATGAATCTTCCCTAGCAGTAGCTGCTCTTACATTTCTCCCCCTTGCAGCAACAACTCCTTTTTCCTCCTTTCATGCCACTTTGCTTTGAGTCGTGCTTCAGTGGAAAAAGTAGCAATAAGGACACTGGATGCCTCCTTCACCAATGCTGCGAAGAGGGTTCTGGATTAGAAGTTGAGCCTGGCCTGCGGCAGTGGAGGGAGGATACAGGACTGGAACTAACTGGCAAGGAAGGACCCCTTTGTCGAAGAATCTCTTAGATGACATAGCAGAGGTGCTTCTGCAAGGGTAATTCCCAAAGTTATTCTTTATTTGAGAACTGTTTGCCATCACTTCTTAAAAAGAAAATTCTTTTGGTTTTCCATGAGGGCCGTTTTGGAAGCTCAAGATGCATGCAAATTTCCCACATTCGTTCCCTTTTGCAATTTGCAGTGAACCTGGAATTCATAGTTTCTAATATCTGGAAAATCTTTCAAAGTTAACATTAGCCTGTGTTCATGGGCATACTCTAGAACTTTGTGACTTACTAATATCGTACAGCTGGGTTCGGCATGTAGATCAACTAAACTCCACGTGGACATAAAGTAATCTCACACCATAAGGGCACCCCTTTGAGTTTCTGCAGAAATTGAAAGGAATATTGTGGTCCTGTCACTTCTAAATTTAGATGTGAACATTCTGGAAGTCACTCAAAAATCTGCCAGAGTTTTCATCAAGCTGCTTACGTCAATGAGATCTGTGGCAATGCACCCTTGTTGTGCCCAGATAGTTATTATGATTAGGGGTGTGCACGGACCCCCCGGATCAGATCGGGACCCGGATCGGGACCTCCAATTTTGTCACGGATCAGATCGGACAAAATCGGAGGCCCCCTGGACCGGATCGAGTCCGATCCCGATCCAAAAATCAGAAATTTTTGGATCGGCCGCCATTTTTTTCCCCATAGACTTGCAATGCAAGTCTATCAGGAAAAATGGTGGTGGGTAGGTGAGGGGGAGCCTAACTCCCTCCCCTCCTGGGGCTGTCCGCTGTGGACGGCCCTGGCAGGTAAGCCCCCTCCCCCCGCGCTCCCTACCCCCCCCCCGGGGCCGTCCGCTTCCATCTGCTGGCGCCCGCGGGCGCCAGCGGATAGAAGCGGACAGCCCGGGGGGGGTAAGCCCCCTCCCCCCTGCCACTGCTTACCTTACAGGGACGTCTGCTCCCGTCCGGCGCTGGCTGCTACTGCCAGTGGGCTTTGCGGCCTGCTCTAGAGTGGCGCGCTGGGTGATGTCATCACCCGGCGCGCCACCCTGGAGCAGGCCGCGAAGCCTGCTGGCAGTAGCAGCCGGCGCCGGACGGGAGCGGACGTCCCTGAAAGGTAAGCGCGCCGCTCCATGCGACCCCCTCCTCCCCTCCGCGTGCCCCCACTGTCCACTTTCATCGGCGGGCGCCCGCTGGCGCCCACCAATGGCAGCGGGGGTGGGCGCCAGTGGGCGCCCGCCGATCCGCCGATCCATCCGAACCGGATCGGAACCTTTTCGGATCGGTTGGGATTGGATTGGCTGATCCAGCTGTCGGATCGGAAATTGGATAATTTATCCTATTTCCCTCTGGATTGGATTCGGATCGTGGATCGGAACCGATCCAGTGCACATCCCTAATTATGATCTCAAAGATATTGCAATGTTTCTATGCTAAACTTTATTCATTCTAATTCAGATATGGGGCCATGTGCTGGATGCAGCCCCAAGTGGTCCCCGTTCCCCCCACCACCACCCATGCACTGTTGCTCCACAAAAAATATTTTTAATAAATTCAGGGAGGGGGGAATTGCATCTGTAGAAACTATGGAGCACCCAAATGGTCAAATTTAGTTTATTTTCCTGGCTGAGCAAGGTCAATGTGGCTCTTCCCCATCTGTCCTTGCTTGGGTACTGGTCCAGGGGGGTGGAAATCCCAGGCAGAAGGTGACTTTTTATTGGTCACCGGAAACTGCAGGAGAGGGAGGGGTGGGCCCAACAAGCCTAATGGCCACCTCAACGACCACACTGGCCCTCCTTGTGTCAATAACTTGCAGCAACGATACCACGGGGTTTGGTAGTGGAGCAGCGCCAACTCAGTGCCGTGAAGACAGCTCCCTAACTAAAAGTGAAGCTCAGGCCATTCGCAATGGAACTGACTTCCAGAGCTAGAAGCATGAAGTATTATTCCTAGAAACCATTATTACTGGCCAATCTGAAAATATGTCTGTAGCATTTAAAACATATTCGATATTTCTTTTAATCACTTTTTCTTCATTTTCCTTAGCGTTATTTAAATCTTCCTAGGCCATGATGTAGAATCTATCATTAGCAAAGTACACATCTTGAAATAATTTTATCTTCTTTGATCTAGCACCCTGCTGAGGTGTCAAACTGTGTTTAAACTTTTAAACTCCCCTGAATGGGCAGCCTGCAGTTAGAAGAACCCTCCTGGTGTGTACAAGAAACCTCCTGTGAGTGCATTGGCATTTCCATGGATTGTCATCAATATCTGCTTTCAGATTCAGAAGAAGCACTGAAATTCCAAAAACAGCCTGTTGAAATAGTTAAAATGCAAATGATGAGACACAAAATGTAAGTCAATTACAAACCAGTCGTTCTTTTACACTGTCTCCTGGCATATCTGGAAAGTATAGGACAAAGTGCAACTTATTTATTAATCTTATTCATATATCGTTGTCATATGCTGGTGTGTGTGTGTGTGTGTGTGCATTTAAGGAAAAAAGTATCATTACGATCCTTATCCAGTTAAGGTTAATCATGGATGTGACCCATTGAGCTTCTTTTAAATTAGCATTTTATAAAACGCCCGTGACTGGCCACTCACGGATGTTCGCAGGTCATTTGATGATGCTGTCAGCCTCCTGCGCATCTCCCTCTCCATTCCCCAGTTTTAGCGGTAAAAAAATAAACCTCAGAAAACCTCACTCTTCTGAGATATAACAGTATTTGTCCGGCTTCCCTGCCATGTACAGGTGAAGTTGCGCTATAAAATGCCCTGGAAGACAGAAACAAACTCCAAAGTGATGTTGATAGACTGGAGTGCAGGGCTGAAAACCACAGAATGACATTTAATAGGGATAATTGCCAAGTTCAATACCTAGGAAAAAGAAACCAACTGCACAGTTACAAGATGGGGGATACTTGGCTCAGCAATACGGCAAGCGAGAAGGATCTTGGAATTGTTGTAAATCACAAGCTGAATATGAGCCAACAGTGTGATGTGGCTACAAAAAAGCAAATGCTATTTTGGGCTGCATCAATAGAAGTATAGCTTCCAAATCGTGCAAGGTATTGGCTCCCCTCTATTTGGCACTGGTTAGGCCCCATCTTGAGTATTGCGTCCAGTTCTGGGCACCACACTTCAAGAAGGATCCAGAGTGTTCAGAGGGGGGCAACAAGGATGATCAGGGGTCTGGAAACAAAGTCCTATGAGGAGAGACTTTAGCCTGGAGAAGAGAAGATTGAGGAGAGACATGATAGCACTCTTCAAATACTTGAAATGTTGTCACATGGAGGAGGGCCAGGATCTTTTCTCAATCAAACCAGAGTGCATTATACGGAATAATGGGCTCAAGTGACAGGAAGCCAGATTCCGGCTGGACATCAGGAAAAACTTCCTGACTGTTAGAGCAGTACGACAATGGAACCAATTCCCTAGGGAGGTTGTGGACTCTTCCACACTAGGGGCATTCATCTGTCAGGCATGCTTTAAGGTGGATTCCTGCATTGAGCAAGGGGTTGGACTCGATGGCCTTGTAGGCCCCTTCCAACTCTACTATTCCATGATTCTACGATTCTATACCCAGTAGAGGGTATTGTCCCATTGAATTGTATGGGCCATGTGGTCACTGCTCTCTTCCTTGTGTAATTACAGCTCATTGCAAATGAAGAAGAGAACAAGAAGCAGGGCCACGGTAAGGGAATGTGATTTTCCCCCATCTGAAGGAGCTCAATGTAAGCCATGAGATTTACATAAGATGCAAGTAACATTTTACTGAGTCAGATCGTTGGTCCATCTAGCTTAATACTATCTGCACCTCAGGCCCAGGGACCAGATCTGCCATGCCTGAGGTCCCAATCCAGCCCTCTGAGATTCCCTAGGTGCCACATTTTCCCTTTTACCCCTTGTCCTTCCATTCTAAAAAGTTGAAACACCTCTCCTAAAACTTAGTTACTGGCAATAAGAGCTTTAAGCTAAAACATGCTGGTATTTTGGGTCCCTAACCATTTGAATGGTAGTATATACGTGCTTGAGGCTGGGGTGACAGGGAAAACAACAGCTATGCCAATGTAGCCATATAAAATATGACATTGTGGCAAGGTTGCAGTGACATTATGTCTGTGTTGCAGACAGATGCAGACAGATGCACTGGCACAAACAATTAAAATCAGGACACAAGTGCAGCCAAATAACAAGAGTGTAAATTATCCCTACAATTCCCTTGTAAGCATCTTTCAGCAAGGCAGATGTCAGTTGGGATGTATGTGATGAACTGGTGTAAGTTCAAATGAAGCTTGATCACAGAAATCAATACCATAAGAAAACATATTCATAACAATTTCAGCTTATTTTAGGCTGACCATCTGAAAAGGAGGACAGGGCTCATATAACTTTAACAGTTGTAGAGAAAAGGGAATTTCAGCAGGTGTCATTTGTATGCAATTAGTTCCTGATGAAATTCCCTCTTCATCACAACTGTTAAAGGTGCAGGCACTATACTAGAGTGACCATATACAAAAGAAGGCAGGGCTCTGCAACTTTAACTATTGTGATGAAGAGGGAATATCACCAGGAACTAATTGCATGCAAATGACACTGGCTGAAATACCCTTTTCTCTACAACTGTTAAAGTTATATGAGCCCTGTCCTCCTTTTCAGATGGTCAGCCTAGCTTATTTATTTATTTATTTATTTTAAAGCTTTTCTTGGCTGCCTTTCAGGGCAGAAGCCTTCCCAAGGTGACATAGAACAATAACATGCATAAAATACACCTTAACACAGGTTTTACAACTTCAGGCCTAAGGTATCATGCTGGACTTGAAATGCTAGATATGAAATCCTGAAATAATGGAATTTATGTTTGAGTTTTAATATCTAAGTCAATGTAGTCAGTGTGATGTAGCTGTGAAAAGGGATTTTGATCCTACCTTTCTAAAGCCAATGCTTTACTTAGGGCAGCTCACAAACAATTTAAAATCACAATGTTGTAAAATGCAGTAAAAAAAACCCACAATTAAAATCCCAACAATGGCACAGACCCAGACAAAAAGAGTATAATATATAAAACAGCAGAAATGTAGCAGCCAAAATTTTGCAAGAATAAACATATTTGTATTTCAATAATGTTGCCTTTCTCTACTGAACTCCTTCCCAGTAAAAGCATACTGTTTCACCTGTTGCCAGCACACACACAATTTGTTTGGTTTTTTTAATCTGCAGATCTGTGTGTTCTGTGCTTTACTTTGATGTATCATTCCGATGCAACCATAGTAAGTGCTCTAAATGACTGTCCAAACCTAGTTTACTCTTCCCAAATAGATAGATAAATAGTGTCAAGGATAAAAACCCACTTCGGTTGTAAGGCAACTCCGTTTTATTAAGCGTAATACAGCTGTATGGAGAGAGTCCTACAGACAAAGAACTTCTCAATTGGCAGAGTTATACATAGTAGTAACTTAACCAATTAGCATTTGGCAGCATTCTAAAGCAAAACAAAGATAGATCGAAGAAAACTTCTTCATTACACCTTTTCAACAGGTGGCCCATAACTCTTCTAGCAATGTCAGATTGACCTAGCTCATGTGTCACATACTATATCAAAAAGGTCTTGACAGTTGGAAATTCCAATTAAGCATTTCCTTCCAATTAAGCAGATTCAGCATTACAGCACATACAAGCACCTACATCATTCCTATCCCATCTTGCAGTTCACTTGCAAGAACCAAACTACATACAGAGCAAGCCTTGTTTTCTCATCCCCCCCCCTTGGCCTACTAGGCCCACCAACGACATTAAACTTGCATTGCCATCAATAGTTCAATTTCTCTCTTTTTCTTTCTCTTCCTCAAGCATTTCTCTCTGCATAACATTGACCATTTGCTTCAATTCTGTCTTTGTGACAGCTGACCATTCTGCAAGATTCCTCCTTTTGACTGAAAACTACCTACCTGTATCAAGCATTTAAATTGATGCAGTATGTTTTCCTGCTGCATATTGGGTCTGGAAACAAAGCTCTATGAGGAGAGACTGAAAGAACTGGGCATGTTTAGCCTTGGCCCTCTCTACAAGAATTCGGTTTGACGCCTGGTTCTCCGATTATGCACATCTTCTCGGAAGCGCTTTATGGTAAATGACTGTACGTGGGAGGTAATTAAGCGCACAACTGGTGGCCTTACTGGTTGTTTGAAATGTGCTTTAGAAGTAGTTAATGCAGAGAATCGCTTGTTTACATAGTCAAAATGCGCTTTAACGGGCCGCAGCAAAATAAAACTTGCTATTTAACGCGCATTCGATAATGTGCATAATCAAATAGATAACGCGCCTCAACTCCCGATTTGCGCTCCGCTCATGTAGAGGTAAAATTTTTAATGAGACTTGAAAGAGCTTTAAACCTCTCGTGTAGAGGCAGCCCTTGAGAAAAGAAGACATTATAGCATTCTTCAAGTGCTTGAAAGGTTGTCACACAGAGGAGGACCAGGATCTCTTCTTGATCATCCCAGAGTGCAGGACATGGAATAATGGGCTCAAGTTACAGGAAGCCAGATTCCAGCTGGACATCAGGAAAAAAATCCTGACTGTTAGAGCAATACAACAATGGAACCAATTACCTAGGGAGGTTGTGGGCTCTCCCACACTAGAGGCATTCAAGAGACACCTGGACAGGCATGCTTTAATGTGGATTCCTGTATTGAGTAGGGGTTTGGACTTGATGGCCATATAGGCCCCTTCCAACTCTACTATTCTATGATTCTATGAAGGCTGTGGCAGTGGTCAGTGATATTAACAATTCAGCATCATGTTTACCTCTGTGTGAGAGGCTTAATTTGTACAAGGGTCAACTGGGATTTAGTCCTTGCATTTGTTTTCAATGGCAGGATTTAGTTCTGGAACTTATGTAATAAGAATGGATGAGATTGCCATGGAACATGTGCAGAGTACATTTTCCATATCACATAGTAACTGCAGAGCAGTATGGATGAGATTCTCAGCTTAGTCCCCATTGAAGTTACAGACATACATCCAACGTTCCTTTTTATATCCTCACCTCCAAGATGAAAGTGCCTGGATTTCTAAGCACAGTAGTTTGAGCAGTGGCAGAGTACACATCTCCAATAGAACAAGGCTTTCTTTCCATCTTAAGAAGTAATCACACGATTCTTCTTTTAGTCACAGTCTGACCTTTGGATATCAACATAAGGAATAGCATGTTTGAGAATGTATTCATTCAGCTAGCTTTGGGAGTCCAGCTTCTCTTTTATCCTCACTGCATCATGCCCATTAATGGCTCATGTCAAACTTCCCTTCTGAAATGAATGAAGGGTTGAACAAGCCAATGAATCCTCATTCTCAATAGAAATGATTAAAATCAGGGTTTTGCTGAGTAAGCACCATTGCACGTTTTGGGTACAGAAATGGACTTTAGGGGAACCTTAAAAAACAGCCAATCTTCTTCTATGTATGCATGCCGGAGCAATGTAATGACCTCACTGAGTGAAAACTAAGCAGATTCAGAGGAAGTACCGAGGACGTGGACAAGCTGCTTGGTCGAGTGAGGAGGACGACTGCACTCTCGATCCCTGTCCTTCTTGGCTGGTCGCCCAGGGAGGAGATGCAGTTAGATCACAATTACAATATATTATTAATGCATCTCTCAGGGAGGGGAGTTTTCCATCATGTTTAAAAGAAGCGGTAGTACGGCCGCTTCTAAAAAAGCCCTCCCTGGATCCCCTGGACTTTAATAACTACAGGCCAGTATCAAATCTTCCATTTTTGGGCAAGGTGATCGAGAGGGCGGTTGCCTTCCAACTGCAAACAGTTTTAGATGATACAGATTTTCTAGACTCATTTCAAACTGGCTTCAGAGCAGGATATGGAGTTGAGACTGCTATGGTCGCCTTAGTGGATGATCCACGCTTAAGTATTGACAGGGGAGTGTGTCCCTGTTGGTACTCCTGGACCTCTCAGCGGCTTTCGATACCATCGACCATGGTATCCTTCTGGAACTCCTGAGGGAATTGGGAATTGGGGGCACTGTGCTTCAGTGGTTCCGGTCCTACCTCTCGGGCAGGTTCCAGATGGTGATGCTTGGGGATAGTTGCTCTTCAAAGAAGGAGCAGCTATGTGGTGTACCTCAAAGTGCCATCCTATCCCCAATGCTGTTTAACATCTACATGAAACCGCTGGGAGAGATCATCCGGAGGCATGGGGCGGGGTGCTATCAATACGCTGATGACACCCAAATATATTTCTCTATGCGTTCGACAACAGCATCAGCTAAGGATAGTGTGTCTCCTCTGAATGAATGCTTGGAGGCGGTAATGGGCTGGATGAGGAAAAACAAACTGAAGCTGAATCCAGACAAGACGGAGGTGCTTACTGTCAAGGGCCACAACCTGGGGTTGGAGGTGTGTCAACCAGTTCTGGATGGGGTTACACTCCCCCTGAAAGACTGTGTTCACAGCTTGGGGGTGCTCCTGGATCCGTCGCTCCAAATGACAGCTCAGATAGATGCAACTGCCAGGAGTGCCTACTATTAGCTTCGGCTGATACGCCAGCTGCGCCCCTTCCTAGAGTTGGAAGACCTAAAATCAGTAGTGCACACGCTGGTAACTTTGAAGCTCGACTTCTGCAATGCACTGTACATAGGACTACCTCTGTGCCTAGTCCGGAAACTTCAACTTGTTCAAAATATGGCAGCCAGGTTGGTCACCGGTACATCTAGGGGTGACCACATTACACCAGTTTTAAAATCTCTTCACTGGCTGCCAATCAGTTTCCGGGCGAAGTACAAAGTGTTGGTTATTACTTTTAAAGTCCTACATGGTTTAGGTCCATGTTACCTACGGGATCGCCTTCTCCCATACAATCCGCCCCGCACGCTCAGGTCCTCTAGGAAGAATTTACTACAGTCAACAAGAACTAGACCGACAACCGTTACCCAGAGGACCTTCTCTTCTGCTGCTCCCAGATTGTGGAATGACCTGCCGGGGAGATTCGCCAACTCACCAGTCTTCAGGAATTTAAAAGATCTATAAAGACTGATCTCTTCCGGCAGGCCTACCCAGATGAATTTTAAAGTGTTTTACTGGTGTTTTATTGGTATTTTAATGATGTATTTGGTTTTATGTGCTTTTAATCAGTTTTGTATTTTATGTTAAATGCTGTTCCCCACCTCGATCCGTTGGGAGAGGCGGGTAATAAATAAATATATTATTATTATTATTATTATTATTATTATTATTATTATTATTAACATGTCTCTACATGAAGCATTGCCCTCACTCTGACTTAGCTTTGCTCACCTTCAGTGAGGTCATCATCTATTTCACCCTATGACAGTTAGCTCTGGGGTGCCTCAAGGTTCTATCTTGTCCCCTATGCTTTTTAACATCTGTATAAAACTGCTGAGGGAAGTCATCAGGAGGTTTGGGCTGAAGTGTCATCAGTATGTGGATGATACTCAGCTCTAGCTCTCATTTCCATCTGTACATCCCAGGGAGACTGTGGAACTCTTGAACCAGTGTCTGAAGGCTATTTTGGGATGGATGAGGGTGAACAAGCTGAAATCCAGACAAGATGGAGGTACTGTGGGTTGGGACACCAACTACTTCAGATGGAGGTTTACAACTGGTCTTAGATGGGGTTGCACTCCCCTTAAAAGACCAAGTACACAGTTTGGGAGTCTTCCTGGACTCTCAGCTAACTAGGGAAGCCCAGGTGGCTGCAGTGCTCAAGAGTGCTGTGGCCCTATCTGGAGAGGATGGAGCTGGCCTCAGTTATCCACACACTAATTACATCCAGGCTGGACTATTGTAATGCACTATATGTGGAGCTGCCTTTGAAGATAGTTCAGAAGCTTTATCTGTTGCAGAATGCAACTGCCTGAGTATTGGTGGGGGCAAGGCATTCTGACCACATAACACCTATATTGCACCAGCTGCACTGGCTGGTGTGTGTTTCCAAGCCCAATTCAAAGTGCTGGTTTTGATCTTTAAAGCCCTAAATGGTTTGGGACCAAGTTACTTGAAGGACCGCTTTCACCCATCTCAGCCTGCCCACACTTTAAGATCAGAAAGAAAGGCCCTTCTCATTTGCCCACCTGTGAGGGCAATTAGGTAGGTTTCGACACAGGAGACGGCCTTCTCTGCAGTGGCCCCAAACCTCTGGAACAAACTTTCATCAGAGGTCCATCATGCACTTTTCTTGCAGGCTTTTAAGAAGGCTTTAAAATGTTTTATTTTTCCTTTACCTTTGCAGCAGTATTATTATTATTATATTATTATTATTATTATTATTGTTGTTGTTGTTGTTGTTGTTGTTGTTGTTGTTGCTGCTGCTGCTGCTGCTGCTGCTATTATTGATCCTCCTGTTTTTATTGTTGGTTTTATTGTTTTAATTGATGTTTTATTGCTCTTAATATTTTAAATATTTTATTGCTTTTCATGTTTTATATATTTTATTGTTGTAAGCCGCCTTGTGAGGGCTTCTGCCCTGAAAGGGAGCCAAAAATGTTTTAAATAAATAAATATAGGCAGGCTATTGTTAATATGTGATGATGTCACTATTATAGAAGAAAGCACATTTGAAGGTAAAAATTACAATGAAATTGCAGTCAGTGGGACCACATGGATGTCAAGTGCAGGGTTATGAGTTGCTTAAATGTGTTTTGGAAAGCAGGCCACCTATCTTTGCAGTTAGAGGAGGGGAAATCAAAGGGTGCCCCCCCATTTTATCTCAACCCAACTTAAAATTACCTTCTCCCAGTGGCCAAGCCAATAGGTGGTGCCTGGAGATTGTTCCCAGGCATAGCTTATTGCTAGGCTAGCTGATGGTTCTTACAATGGGGTGGATGGTGCCAAAATGCTGATTAAGCAAAGGATCCAGAATGTAGAGAAGCATCTGATAGGGTGCCTCTACAAGAGCGATTTAAAGTGCTTTCAAGGCGCATTACCAAATTTACCTCTACAAGAGCGGAGCGCAAATCAGGGGTCCAGGCGCGTTTTATCTCCGATTATTCGCATTTTCGAATGCGCTTTTAAATAGCGATTTTTAATTTGCCGCGGGAGTTAAAGCACCTTATGGCCATGTAAACATGCGATTCTGTGCATGTAAACAACTTTAAAGCGTATTTCATACAGCCCGTAATGCGCTTCACCGCCTCTCATGAATAGGTATTAGGAGTAAATGCGCTTCTCCGTATATGCGCATAATCGGGCAACCGGGCGTCAAAGCAAAATCTTGTAGAGGGGACCATAGCTGCATCTCAGCATCTCCCTGGTTGAGAAAATTCCTGGGCTGCATTCAAAGACTTTAGCAGTCCCCAATTACAGAAGAGCCCTTTTCCAGGCAAGGTTTAATATTTTACTTTCCACAGCACTGGAAGATTGGTTCTTAGGAATCACAATCGAACTAAGATTGGGTCCCTGCAACTCTGATGAGAATGAAACTATTCCTCATGTGATGGTTTATGGTAGTTTCTATAATGGAGTTAGGGAACAATTGCTGTATCCTCTTTTAGTGTTATTTCCTGGACACTCTGATGGATGTCTACTTGCTTTCTGTTTAGATGGCTCTAATGCCAAGATAATATTGTTGCTATGTTTTTGAACATTACATTTTTGCTCTCTAATGAGGGCAAATTAAGCTGTACTTGCACTCTGAGCATGGCTCTTTCTATTCTATTTTTGTACTATGGTCAGTTGACTAATAAATTTTGATGATGATGATGGTTAAGCCATTACTGGGACCAATTCCTGCAACTGTATATTCTGGGCACCAAAGAAAGACAACCTGCTGCCTTCTTCCTGCTCCTAAGGACTGTTTTTATTGTGTTTATGTTTTTAATCTCTTTTCATCCCTTAATAGTTATGTGTTTTATTATTATAAGCCACCTTGGGAGGGCTTCTGCCTCGAAAGGCGGCCATGAAATATTTTATATTCCCCCCCAGAACTGATTTTTCTTTGGTTTTCAAAAGTAACGCTAAGAACACCTTTTGGGCTACAATCCTATCCACATGTGTTTGGGGAGAAAAAGTCCACTTCAAAACAGTGAATAACTAGCATGCTTCTGATTAGGTTGTTAGCCACATAATGCCTAGTAAAGTATGGATGGCACACGTATAAACCTGGGGCCCTTTGGATCGTGGGAAGAGTCAAGTATCTGGCACAGATTCTTGTTATATTGTAAAATTTATGAATAAATAACCCTACTGTGAGAAATCTGCATTGCAAGCACTTTGTAAAAACACTTCCATTATTAAATGGACCTCATACAGTAAAACCCTTTTAATGATTTATTTTTATTAGAACATTTCAACAAAAGAAAAGAAAGGGGGAAAACGTAGCTACACAGATTTGATTATTCAAATACAGTAAAATCTTAATATTATTAATAATGAAATGGAAATAGTGCTGAATAACAATAGAGACAAGATGGTCCCTAACCCTTTCTGAGAAATTCCTGTTTTGTTCATGTTGTAACATAAATTTTGCAAATAAATGTGCAGAATCTGTCCTGCTGGTGGATGGTGCAGAGAGACAGACCCCTACATGTCTTGTATTTATACTGATAATGCTATTACCTCCTAGGATTTATGCAAACTCATGCATCTCATTATATTTCAGTTGTATCTACTCCAGGGGTACTAGATACCTTTCTTGGCACCCAACTGTTTATTTAATTAAAATTTTCTTATCAGCAGCTGGAATTGCTGTGAAATAGTTTTCTGTTGGTGTTGAAAAGTGTGGGTTCAAAGGAACTGTTTAGTATGTTGGGGCTCAGACTGCACCTCTGCCTTCCACTCAGTCTTTTGGGCAGGTTACTTGACTTTTCCCATGCCTCCCATGGCAGCCATTTTGTGGTGGTGCCTAGGACGGTTTAGCAAATTGCCAAAATGTGCCTACAGCCCAGAAAGATTGTCTATGCCAGTGTGGTGTAGTAGCTAAAGTGCTGAACTGGGAGTCGAGAGATCTAGGTTCTAGTCCCCATTTGGCCATGGAAGACCCCTGGGTGGCTTTGTGCCAGTCACAGACTCTCAGCCCAACCTACCTCACAGGGTTGTTGTTGTGAGGATAAAATGGAGTGAAGGAGGATTATGTATGCCGCCTTGGGTTCCTTGGAGGAATAAAGGGGGGGGGGGTACAAATGCAATAATAAAATAAAATACAAATAAATAAATCTACTATATTGAAGACAGACTTGAGCATATCCTAAGCCACAAAGTGCAGTCCATGTGAGACTTGCTGTAGGCCTTGGAATTGATGGAGAGGAAGGCTGGGGCAGATGATACAGCTTTGAACAGGTGCTATAGTTTCCGTGTGAATGATAACATCTATAACACAGAAGAGCCACTACACAGTCACTTTCATTTCACAGAACAACTCAATCACCCACCATTATGCATGTGAACATAAGTTTCTTTCAGTTGTTTTGGGGAGTGCAAAGGGCTGCTGGGAAGGGGAATATTAGTCCAATCCATTACTCTGGGCACTAATGAACTGCTCTTACACCTGATGGCACTGGCACTCTCAGAGTTGTTAGGGAGACATTGCACTCTACTTGTACTACCTAACTGGCACCTAACTGGCAATCTGCTTTAAGCTATGTTAAACAGTGGGCGAGTGAAGCTCAAACTTAGGCCCTCCTTCCTCCCCAGCTGCTTCATGGTGCTTACTGTCACTGGGCTAAAACAGATATTATTTTAGCACTGTGTCTAATAACTACATCTTTTTTTCCCCATTTTTACTCTAGAGTAAATGCAGGGGGCTCAATCTATATCAGGATCCATGCATGGGAAGATGGGTTTAAGTTCTGGATTGGTCTCCCTGTGTTTACTGTAGTGTGTCATTTTAAAAACAAATAGAGCATAGCTGCTAGACACAGATTTAAGGTAATGTCTGTTATGGCCCATAGTCAAATTCCCATTTCACATTCCCCGAGTGGTGCACAATCCATTTCCACCAAGGTCCAGTCTAGAGCTGAGCTGAAATTTCTTAGAAGAGAATTTTGGGCTCATATTGGGTCTTAGACAGTGAAATTCAGACCCTTCCACATGAGAACATTTCACTAGATATTATCCAGGGAATGGGGGTATAATTCTCCAAAGGTTCCTCATTAGCAGCAATGGCAGCGTGGCTTGTATTCTTTATTTCTAACCTTTTCTTCAAAGGGCATTGAAATCAATGGTACATGTCCCATTGATTTTAGTGGATCTTCTCTAAGCATGACTAAGTCGGGATCTATCCCAAAGTTTTTAACTATATATATATATATATATATATACATAAAATATCTTCAAATTGCATCTAAAAAAACTCTGAATGCATGCAGCAGTTATTGGTGGCCCAATTATCCCCTGAACTATTCATCAAAAAGCCTTCTGACTATTTTCCTTGCCATTTTATACCTAGGCCACACTGCATATCAGCTTTGCAACCTCTCTCATCTAGCATCCCTTTCCTTTTGCCAACCTAAGTCTGATTCATGACTCTGCCTAAGGATGAATCTGTCTATTTCCAGTCCATTTTGCTTTTGTGAGTGTGTTTTAAGGGAAGAGTGATAAGAATTTCAGTTCAGTTCAGTTTTGAAAAGAATTTACTGAAATTCACTAAGTTTGCCATGTTCAAGACAAAAAGAACTTGAGATTTATTTACTTGGGTTTTTTTAAAAAAAAAATGAACGTGGGAGAAACTGAAATTGACAGTTTTGTCCATCTAAGCCCAGGGCTTTGAATGCTTTTCTCTTAAAAGTCTGGAGTTGAATATCTGTGTGTTCAGTTATGTTAGGGTGACCATATGAAAAGGACAGGGCTTTAACAGTTGTATTGAAAAGGGAATTTCAGCAGGTGTCAGTTTCACCTAATGAAATTCCCTCATCATCACAACAGTTAAAGCTGCAGGAGCCCTGCCTTCTTTTGTATCTAGTCATGCTAGGCAGGACTGCTGCAACTTTAACTGTCGGATTGAAGAGGGGATTTCACCAGGTGCTGCATGCATACAAATGACAACTGCTGACATTCTCTTTTCAATACAACTGTTAAAGATACATGAACCCTGTCCTCCTTTTCCATATGGTCAGCCTAAGCTATGTGAGTGGTGAATTAGGGTTGTCATTTTTTTTTCTAACAGGCTCCTCATCTTTAACAGCTACATGGCGGGCAGGTACGTCCTAGTCCTCTATATGCTGGCAGGGCCATTGCTAGGTAAATAAAAGATCCAGGGCACAGGCCCATAACACACATTTGCATATATACTGGTGTGGACCAACCCCCCACTTCAACTTGAACCCCAGTTTGGTGCTTCGGAAAACTTCCTACTTCTCCTTGGACCAATTTGGAGTCAATCCGCTTCAATTCAGTAACAAACCTGAGTCGGAAAACCGAGGCTTTGTGTTTCCTGTTGACTCTCATGTGAAATTTAAAAAACACTATAACTTGCTTTTATCTTGGTTAGAATTCACAAAGTCTTCATATTCTGGAGAGAATGAACTTGAGAGGTTAACCTGTCAGTTGCAGGCGAAAGCAAAACTGACAGATTTAACCACCCTCAATATCCTTCCATTCTGTTTCCAAGCTAGCCTGCACTTTTTTTAAAAAAAGTATTTTTCTAAAATAAAAATGGTTTAAACATGCATGTAAATGTGTATTTCCTTTAAAACAATATATTAAATGTACCCTGATATGTTGAAGTTACCAAACACTTCCCAAAGCACCCCTAACTCTCCCTAGCAGAGTGGCAGTGTTCTCCAACACCTTTTGGCTTGAGCAGCAGCTAGAGCAGCCTTCCCCATCTTGATGCCCTCCAGATCTTTTGAACTATAACTCCAAGGGCAGTATCCAACTGTGTTGTTCCATTAGCGCAAATGATGTTGCGCTTGTGGAAACTAGGTTCTGAACTACGTGCAAGAGGAGAATACAACTAAAGTTGCATTTGTACAAGCATGGTTGTGCAACCCACTTGTGCATCACACTTGTGCAACCTATTCTGCATTACAATTCTGCAACCCATTGCGTAGCCTGTTGTGCATTATGCTTGCCCAACCAGTTGAGCAAGCAAAATATGCAACTGCCTGAATAACAGAAAGGTTTGGCGATGTTCTACTCGTGTTATTTCAGTTAGCAGAATGACATCATTGGGTACTGCCCCAAGTATTCCTGACCATTGAGAACGTTGAATAAGGCTGGTGGGAGCTGAAGTCCACAACATCTTGAGGGCACCAGGCTGGGGAAGGCTGGGTTGGGGAGTTACTCCACCCTTCAGATCTTTCCTGAAATTCCCACAGATTCCTGGGTAGAAAAGGAAAAGATCCTGATGCATCCAATAAGAGCTTTGGTCTTTTTTTCTTACTGTAGAAAACTATCAAAACCTGTGATTTACTAAAGGGGAAAAGCAATTTACTGTTCAGCAAATAAGGCCACTATGGCTGTGAACCCAGGAAACATAAGTATAAGAAGTTTCCTTTGACATCTATGAAAGGACAAAGAGGAAAGGCAACTCAGGCCCTTTCCACACCAGGCAGTTTTCCTGGGATGGCCTCTGCTGCTCCCTGTGAAGCCATATGATGCACAGGGAGACCTGGGGGCAAGGGGAGCAAGCACAGGATTTTTCCAGGAAACCGGAAACTAGAAAAATCCCAAATTTTCAACAGCCCCCAGGAAATTCCCGGGTCACGGAAGAATGCAGCCGGCCGGCCCAGGACTGCCATGCTTACTCGTGTACCGATGGCTACGGAGCCGCACTGCACAGCTCCATGGCCATCAGGAGAGGGGGGAAGCGAAATCGCCATCCCCAGGATGGCGGGGGGAGGGCCCCCCAATCACACACTTTTAAAAAAAATAATACTGTTGCAGAGGAGCACTCAAGCACTCTCCATGGATGTTGAAGGGAAAAAATAGCCACCGCGACTTACGACGGCCTGGGAGAAGCCTGGGCTGTCACATTTCTGATAGGGATTGGGCGGGCCAAACCCGGAAGTGGCTACTTCTGGGTTTGCTTGTGTTGGGCCGTCTACACCCCCATCATGTGGAAAGGGCATCATGCTGTATGAACACAGGACGTTTTTCTACCATAAGCAGTTATCAGAAGCCTGCACACAGCCTGCAGTTTTTGAAATGACTGCATGCAAGCTGTTAACAAAGTATCGAGGGGAAAGTATTTTATTTATAAGAAAGCATGATATATTTTGACATTCGAAAGAACATGGAGGGAAATTATCCACCTGCTGAGAGAACAATCTTCAAACATATTAATAAAGACAATTGTTAAGTTAATACAGAAAAAAGCAGAGGTAAACTTGGCAAACGAAATTGCTAGTAAATGTTGGATACTCAGTCACTGAAATCAAATACCATGTAGTCATGCAGAGCTGAATAAGTCAAACACAAGATGAGCAATTTATCAAACCAACAAATGTATTTGTTCCCAAAAGTATTTACTCCATGGTGGTGGGGGGGGGGGATGAGGATCTGAATTACGCTAAAATGTGAACAAGATGTAAAGACTGACAAATGCATCTGAATGGTGCCTTATTAAATTCTTGGCAGTTATATAACACAAGAAGAAGAGCAAACACAGATTCATGATGTGCAGTATGGTTTTGGGGATTTGAGATAGAAAAGAGTATTATCTGTAGCTAAAAATTATAGCCATTGTAGGTACATTACTACATTACCCCTCTTTGACCTCCTAGCATGATTGCTGCCTAAAGGCATAACTAGAGCTGTGTGAACTCTGCAGGCTTTGGTTCCGGAAGGGCATCATCATATCACAAACTGAACACTACAATGTGGTGCAAAAGAGTCTCTTAGTCTCTCAACCTTCCTTTAGTTTGCTTTCAGGTGATTAACCCAGAGGAGCATTATCAATATCATAACCGCCTCAATACCCCGCCCGGCACGCCTGGGTGGGGGGAGGCCAATTGCGGGTGGTGCGAGCGTGAGACGTGGAGGGCAGCTATTGGCCACCCTTAGTTTGGCGCCACTGGAGAAGGAGACGGTGCGCAGCTATAAAAACGCTGTGCAGCCCTCCAACGGTCTCTTCATCTTCGCGGCTCTCTCCCTCCCTCCCTTGTTGGCAGTGTGGGTTCGCTGGTTGTCCTTTTGGAGGCCGAATAAGAATTTTTCGCTCATAATCTAAAACTGGTTATGAGTTTTCGCCTACTCCACACTATGAGACAGGTTGGGTGTATTAAATAGGTTAATGAGTTCTATTTGGTCACATTTTGTTGGCGTTTAGGTGCGGGCATCTCGAGTGGGGGAGGTAATGGTGAGCATTCTCAGGCACCTTTGGGGGTGATGGGTAGTGCTTGAAACCTATGGCAGGGAGTCTTGCAGCACCAGTCATTGGGTGGAAGGCTGACCTATGAGACCAACCCTCCTCACCACCTCGTAGCCGTGCGGCACGGGGACGGGGACACCGGAAGGTCTCCCTACCCAAGTGGGGAGCCCATGGAGTGGCGAATATAGCGCCACTTTAGGGGCTAAGAATGGGTCACCCAGTCTTAGAAATGGCCTGAGAGAGACATATGGAGATGCCTGCATAGGACTGTCCCTCTTTGCAGATCTTTAATAAAATGTGGCCCATGTTTAAAATCCATACACTTGTGTCACCTTGTTATTTCTCGCGTCCACTCCGCAACATTCTCTGGAATGATATCTAAGGTAAGTCGATATAATAATGCATGTATCCACCTACTTGCTGTCCGGTAGGGATGTATGAGAAATTTGTTTCAGTTTGGATTTTTTAATCAAAATTTACCCAGTTCGCACATTTTGGACTGAACATAGACATGGATACAATCTATGATTGAAGTTCCTGCATTTCCGAGCTTACAATGTGATTCACGGACCCCTAAAAAATGCATACGACAGCATGCGTACATTTGAACAACAGGCCTGACAAAACACATGCTTTTAAAAATGCACACAAATATGCTTTAATCAATGGGAGAAGAATGCATACATTTCAAAGATGCATTCAATTGATGCGTACATTTGGAAAAATAGGCATGCAAATACAGGCAGATTTCCATGAGAAAAGGGGAAAAAGCTGATAATCTGATACGGACTCGAGTCGGATTCAAAGGTGGAATTTGGAGAACTTCAGCAAGCTTGACTTTTTCTGATTCACACATCCCTATATCTAAGCCTGGCCTGAACAAATAGTGACTCACCAGAGTGAAAACTGTGATATCTTTGGCTTAGTGGGTGACCACGTGTGTATGCCTGTTCTGTCCACTACCCCCATTTTGTCCCCTTTATCTGCTTTGAAACCAGATTCTGAATGTTGTCGTGGAAGCTCAGCCTTGTCTCATTTATATAGATCAAATTCACCCAGCCCATGGCCTCAGGGATGTAAAGCTTGCCTGGATCAGATCAGTGTCTGAATGGGAGATTGCCTGGGAACCTAATTGTTTTATTTAGGTAATGTGCAATCCTATGCATGTTTAGACAGAAAAAAGTTCCACAACTCCATTTCCCAGCCTTTAGTTATTTTCTTAAATGTGTAAACAGTAGGGGTGTGCACGCACCCCCCGATTTGCCTCAAGGGCCGTTTTGGAGCCCCCGAAACAGCCCTGATTCAATTCAGGGGGCTTTGGGGGTAACCTGCTTCACCTCAGTGCCAAAGGCGAGGCAAGATTCCCCCCCCCCGAGGTGTCTCGGCCTTGCAGGTCCCTGGGTGCCAGCTGCATAGCCGGTAGCCAGGAAAGCTGGTAGAGAGGCCAGCACTGAGTCCATTGGACTCATCTCCCTCTCCCGGCTCTCCCCACTCACCTGTTGCTGCATCGCCATTACCCGCCGTTGCCTGCTATTGCCTTCTGCCATATGCTGCCGCTGCTGTCATCGACGTGGGTAACCACATTGCCCACTGTGACTGGGAAATGCAGCACTCCAATGAGAACCAGGACTGGTTCTCATTGGAGCTCTGCATTTCCTGGTCACAGCGGGCGAAGATGGCGGGTGCCGTTGATGCAGCAGCAGGTGAGTGGGGAGAGCCAGGAGAGGTAGGTGAGTCCAATGGACTCACCACCATCTTTCCTGGGGCAGCAGGAGGGAGGGCCTGAGGCTCCCGAAGCTTCAGTACCGATGTGGTTTGGCTTTGGGGACCTCGAGCTGACCCAGAACTGGCTCGGAACGAAGGCAAATCAACCTGCCTCGCCTCGGTATCAGGGATTCAGCCCAAAGTGCTGCACAGCACTAATAAACAGCCCTTCATCCCCAATGTTTTAAATTAATAAATCTAATGTAAAAACCACACAATTACAAATTAAGAGGGGAGGAAAATCTCTTCAACCAGCAAACCAACAGAAAACACAGAAATCATTACTTTAAAAAGTAAATTAACTTTTAAAAGTCGGCACCAATCATATCTCCTTTGGGGCAGCATTCCAAAGCTGTGGTGCGACCACAGGGAAGTGAGGAGGATGTCAGAAAAATCTGCAATAGATTCAAATGACTTTGGGTTTCCACAGCACACTGGCTTTTTCTGAGTCTTGTAGGTTCTGCGTATTTGCAGATTTTTTTAAAAAAAAATTTTTTGGAGGATTTGGGCTAATGCACACTAGTGCTAATGCTCAAAATTTCCCACACATCCCTAAAAAAAAATCTGATTCTGTCAATGAGGAGACAATGGAATGAAATGCACCTGACAGTTCGTAACACTCAAACGGAATATATTTAACAAACTCCATACATCCCTACAGGAAACTCTTTCCTTTGCAAATGGTTCAAAAAAATATTTTGTATTTTTTTAAAGGGTACAAAGATGGTATTTGGAGAAGGGCCTGTGTATGCTGTCTTGAGTTATATGATGAAAGTCAAATAAATAAAAATATGTAATACATAATTACCATCACTTAACAACACAAAATGAGAATGTTTGGATACATAGTACCATAGCAGTATCATACTGCCTTTATACAAATCTATGGTGTGACCACACTTAGAATACTGTGTACAGTTCTGGTCACCTAAAACAGATATTATAGAGCTGGGAAAAGTGCAGAAAAGGGCAACTTAAATGATTCAGGGGCTGGAGCATCTCCCCTATGAGGGAAGGTTGCAACAGCTGGGATTGTTTAGCTTCAGAAAAAAGCAGGGTAAGGGGAGACATGATAGAGGTGTACAAAATTATGTATGGTGTGGAGAATGTGGATAAGGAGACATTTTTCTCCCTCTCTCAAAATACTAGAACCCGGGGTCATCCCATGAAGCTGATTGGTGGGAGATTCAGGACAAATAAAAAGAAGTAGTTCTTCACACAGTGCGTAGTTAAATTATGGAATTCATGACCACAAGATGTAGTGATGGCCACTAATTTGGATGGCTTTAAAAAAGGGGCTGGATAAATTCCTGGAGAAGGCTATCAATGGCTACTAGACCTGATGGTCATGTACCTACCTCCAGTATCCAAGGCAGTAAGCCTGTGTGCACCAGTTCCTGGGGAACATGGATGGGAGGGTGCTGTTGCACCATGTCCTGCTTTGTTAATCCCTGGTAGACAGCCACTGTGTAAACAGCATGCAGGACTAGATGGACCCTCAGTCTGATCCAGCAGGGCTCTTCTTATGTTCTTAAGGACAGCTGATGGGTGATCTGCTCCCATCCCAGTTGATGACAGCCATGCAGAATGGCTGTGGGATGTTGCTGGTTGAGGCTTTTAATATGTATGTCTCTTGGGAGAGGGACCATACCTCGGTGGTAGAGCACATCCTTTGCATGCAGAAGGTCTTTGTTTCAATCCCCTGCCCTTTCCTATGAAAAAGATTAGATAACAGGTGATGCGGACACTGAAGATCCACTACTAATCAGAGCAAACAATACTGGGTTAGATGGACAGATAGTCTGATCTACTACAGGCAGTTTCATAGGTTAACTATATAAAGTCCCAGGTGGAGGTAGGATTTGTGCTACCTCTTGATCTCACAAAAGCAGATGGAATAGGAGATGAATTGATAATAGTGGATTCCAGGCCCTTTCTAATCTCCTCCCTTGACTTGGCAATTACACTTTTATTATAGCTATGTCCAGTGACCCGAACCTGGAGAAATCAGGAAAATCATGCTGTGTCCTTTGATAATATGGTGTACTTTTTATGTGGATCTTTCTTGAAGTGAACCAGAAACATATCTCCATCCCAGAGGAAAGCAAAGGATGTTCACCAGACAATCTCCTCCCCCACCATTCACAGTAGAATAAATGGAACTGCACCTGTGTAATAGTTACTGGCGTTTTAGTCAATATTGTTTCATTTTGCCAAAATGTCTAGAGTTCACCATGGTCACACAGCCACCAGGAAAGCAAATTATAATTTAAACATGGCACCATGGGAATCAGGTAAGTGTGGATGATATTATTTTCAGATTTTAATACGGAGTATCAGAAAGACTATTAAACCATTCTGTAAAGTCAACACTCAAAACACACCGTTTAAAAGATCTCTGTGGTCTTAATAACAAAACACTATATCACAACATTGATTTTTTTAGACAGAACTTCGTCAGTAGGGAGTCCTCTTTTAAATCGATAGCACAAAGATTTATTAAATTACCAAAAGTGATCAAACTTCATCCTGAACTCATTTTTGAGCAATTTCTTTTGCTTTTTTATTCATTAAGAAGGGGATTTAGTAGGTATACAATGGGACTTTAAAGCAGTCCAATTCTCTCTCTCTCTCTCTCTCTCTCTCTCTCTCTCTCTCTCTCTCCAACTATTTAATGTATTTGTTTGTTTTTAAACTTTTTAGAAGTGATGCATCCCAGCTGTGAACTTGCAATGTTTGTCTGTAATCTTCCCTCCTCTTGGAGGCCTTCATTTTAAAGTCCTTCTAACTGTGATTTGGGTAGGATGTGCATTGCCAGAAGCCACGATTGTACTGCTGCGAACGTTGCAGGCTGCAGCTATAATAAAACACTCGCCGTGCACAGCACAACACAACTTACGCTGCTACACAATGAACCAGCAGCCGTCGAAAACAACAGCAAGGGGCCATTCAGTGATAGTTAAGTGCCATCCTTAGTCAAGTTCAATGTAATGAAAATAGAAAGGCTTTTACTCCTGATTTACATTCACGCACAAATGAGGCAGACATTATGCTCGCTCACAAATGGTTTCAAAGAGATCATGCTAAAATATAAAAACCATTTATCAAACCATTTTTGAAAAACATTTATTCCGTGTGAGATGCTGACATGAAGATGAGGCAATAGAAAGATTCTTGTCATTACTGGGGCAAAAAAAAAAGGGGGGGGGGAATGAATCTGCACATGATTCAACACCAGGACGTACACTCGGACTTTAAAGTTGTAGAGGTTACGTAAAAGAGATCAATAATTATTCAGTGAATAACATTACTGAGTGACAAAAATTTTACACTGTCATTCACGAAACGTCTGTTCTACTTCTCACTGAGTGACCTTTGACACATCACTGTTCTACTCCATCAAGCTTCCATCTGTATAATGAAAGAATGGATGTAAGGATGAAATTCTCAGTGGAAAGGAAGTAATTGGGGTATATACTTACCCAGATGGAAGTAAAAGTGGAGAGTTAGACTGAAGTTTTCAAATTCCTTTCACTGGAACTGCCTAATTGACATCAGCTATGGTAGACTAGTATCCATCCTTTAAAAATTACATGAACATTTTTCATAGTGATTATATTATTTTAAGTGCACTGTTTTTTTTAATATAGGTTTTTGAAATTAAACAAATTGTAATCTTAAATGATTATGTATTATAGATCGCTATATGTGTGGGGCGGAGCATCTGTAGCTATTACTTCTATGTTCATTCGAATTTGTAAATATTTCTGCATGTTTGCAACATTAAGCTGTTATAGTACATCTCCAGTTTATTTCAATTGCGGGATTTTCTAAATTGTTAGGTCACATCTTAGTTTATATTGTAGCATCATTTCACTTTGTTCCCGATGTTAAGAGACATACAGCATCATCGAATGAGCATTTTATCTTGCGCTCAAGACTGGCCACTCCAGAACTGGAAAGGTAGGTTTGTTTGTTTGTTTGTTTGTTTGTTTGTTTGTTTGTTTTTAAAGAAAACCACCAGCCATCCAAGCCTGCTTGAAGGAACAAGGTGACCATGCATGCCACAGTCATTTAAAATTCTTGGTGCCAGCACTGAAATTGCAACTACTAACATATCAACACAGGTAGGACGTAAGGAAGGAGGCGCAAAGAACCTCAACAGCATGGAAGTAGACAGCAAAATCTTCACTGCAAAATGGGTCACCAGATGACTGAACCATTTAGCCGACTATCCTATACATGTTTACCTGGGAGTAAGTCCCACTGAAATGAATGGTGATTACTTATGTGTAGACACATATAGGAATGCAGTGTTAGACAGACTTACAAAGGAGGAATACGGTACAGAAATACCTGAACTATTTCAGAATTAGCAATAACACCATTTATAATGAATAAGTGTGTCTTTTAAAAAAAAATGCTACCAATTATCTCATGAGGATATAAGAAGGGCCATGGTGGATCAGACCAATGGCATATCTAATGTGGCATTCTGCTCCCACAGGGACCATCCAGATACCTCTGGGAAGCCCACAACAGTACACAAATGCAAGACTACCCTGCCTCTCATGTTCCCCACCATTCCTCTGATACTGGAGTTAAAATATAGAAATCATGACTAATAGCTATGAATTTGTCTAATCCCCCTTTAAAGGTGTCTTGGTTGGTGCATCACTCCATCCGGTGGTAGCAAATCCCATAGTTTTATTATGTGCTGTGGGAAGATGTACCTCCTTTTATCTGTCCTGAATCTCTATCATGTATAGAGATTGCCTTTTTTCTAAGCTAAACATTGGCTGAATTCGGATGACACAATAAGCAACTGGGGGGGGGGGGAACAATCATCAGTTGTATTGACTGACGTCCGAATCGTCCGAATGCTGCCATAGTCAACTCAGTGCTGATCCTAATCCACACCACAGTTGATTATTCATTACCATGTTGTGTGGGGAGTACCCCCTAGATGAACAACTGTAAAGTTGATTATTACCCCACCGTGCGATAGGCAGGAGGAGCTCCACAGATGACACACTGCAGCCGGCGCTGCTCAGAACTCGCAAACGCCCCGGCTGCAAGGAACTTGCGGCAGCCATTTTGGTTGTAGCATCTCCTCCGTGTGTCCCCCAGCCATATCCCAGCATGCACCGTCAGTTCTGCCGGCTGCATAGAGCGGCTGGGGGGTTTGGGCTGCTCTAGGCAGCAGAACTCTATTCCGAAACGGAATAGTCCACGGAGAGAGGGGGGCTGAATTTGGACGACACTTTAAACAATGGGGCTTCAAGCTAAACAATGTGCAAGCCCGTCGTTTCGCTCCGTTGTTTAAAGTGCCTGATTAACGTACTGTCAGTTGTGTGTGCGTTGTGTGCTGCCCTCCAGACAACACAATAAGCAACACAACTGACGATTGTTCCCCCCTTCCTCCATTGCCTAATGTGTCGTCCAAACTGAGCCAATGTGTTTCAAGATCCACAACATGGAATTTGCCTTATTTGTTAACAGAGATTGATGTCACACTGGGTTGATGTTTTCATCAAACTCTCCATCACAACCCCAAGATCCCTTTCCTGGTCAGTCACCACCAGCTTGAACTAGTACTCATTGGAAGTATGAATTTGGAATATCATAACAGTATTGCTTTTGAGTAGCTTCAGCAAATTTTTATCAGGCCAGTACAAACCTTCATACACATTAATGAAAGATTTTTTTAAAAAAAGAACATATGAAACTCCCTATCCCAAGTCAGAACACTATTACCATTTAGCCTGTGTAATAGTTCTCCAAGGTTTCAGGCGAGCATCTCTCTTAACCTGCTCCATGACATCCCTGGGAGTCTATGCATGCAATGCACGTGCCACTGAGCAATGACTTTTCCATAATTTTCATGAACAAGCAAGAAAGTTACAAGCATACAGAGTAGTAGGAAGCTTCTACACATCTCCTAGGCTTAGCTTATCCACCAGGAATCACTGGAACAGGTAAATAACTATGTCCTCATAACGTATAGTTTAATCTTGGGGCAGAATAGGATATTCAAGCACAAATCCATGTACATATTTTTAATTATTGCAAACATGATTTCAATCTCATGGCTGAGTGGTTGGTATACACAGTGCAAAATAATAGTTACCAGAAGTGAATAATTTAGCCGAACATCATAAAAAATGCTTTCCTGAGAATATTCTTCGTAATGCATAAAAATCATTGGATTGCTACACGCCACATTTCTCTGTTGTAAGTGTTCACCTCCCAAGGGTAATATGCTCTTTAGGACTCCAAGCTAGCACACAAATGTTAGTTGTAGAGACTTGATTGATTGTTCAGGTGATGTGTTGCTGGCAAACTGTTAACCTTTCAATGATTGTGTTCCTTTGTTAATACAGTGTTTGTTTAAACCTCTACATCGTCTTCGGTGGCTTTCCTCCTAGTTTCCCTGCTCATCTGCCACAACAAGCCTAAATAAATTCTACTTACCGTGGTGCGAAATAAAATAAGAACAAAAACTGCTTGACATTCTGATACGGGACAGCATATTTTTAAAAAATTATTTATTTACATTTCCATACCACCCAGTAGCCAAAGCTCTCTAGGCGGTTCACAACAATTAAAACTATAAAACACAAAATGATAAGATACGACATAAAAAAAAATTAAAGTTTAAAACTACAGGCCGGGGAACTCACGCATTTTCTCCCTCTACTCTGGCTTTAGAGTAGAGGGAGAAAATACTCAATTTCCCCACTTACACCATGAGTGGGCAATCTTTTCACCCCTAAGACCACAGGTGGCATTGGATCAGGGGTCACATGCTGGTGGGTGTGGCCAGAACTGGTGCTGAGCGGGACCTAGGCTGGTGAAGGACACAGCAAGGCCTGGTGTTCCCCTTCCCCACACATGCAAAGACACACATTCTTGTACACAGTCACTCATGGCAAGAAAAGGGTTAACAGTCCCTGAGCACAGTGCTCTCCAGTATAAATTGCACACCTTCCATCCTACTGAACAGCTGTTTGGAAGGCTACAGGGAGCATGGTTGTGATCCTTCCATGTCACTCTGGTGCTCCCCCCAGTCTACAAACAGTTGAGTGTCAAGTTTAAATTGGGCGGGGAGAAACCCTGGTCTTGTTGGGCACCCATATGAGCCACAAAGAAGACTTCTGAGGGATGTACGTATATGGGTCACAAGTTGCTCACATGTGTATTATTCAACCGAGAGTGCTAAGAGAAGTTAATAATGGCAGCGTCTTAACACTATATTTGTAAGAGACACCATTTAAATCTCATGTCTTAAGATGGATGTGAACACAATACAGAAGGGATTACATGTGTTCCCTTTAGAGTAGCCATGAATTTGAGAAAACCTCAAAAGCCATGAATCCTCACTATTTGGATCCCATTGGAAAACACTGAGCAGTGAATTCTTTCTATTGCAGGGGTAAGAGAGAGCCCAAATGTTTTGCATTTCAATTCCCATAACCTCCTGCAAGTGTGCCCAATGGTCAGGAATGTTAGGAATTGAAGTTTGAACATCTGATCTACTTTCTGCCTGCCCCTGCTCTACAGCATTTAGAGGCTGGCGTGACTATGACCATTCCATCCTGATGGACTGCACAAGCCTGGCCCAAGACATTTTTCTGCATGAGATGAAGGACAAGATGGTGACAGCCCCACCGTACCATACATATTTCACATAGAGAGCCTGATCAGATGAATAGTTGAATCTTACCACACTGCTAGTGAAAAGATAGTATCCTCCATTGTACATATATGGCAGCAGGCTAGCTTAGGGAGTCTAGGGCAAGCTGCATGGCACACACAGCTCCGTTTCCCAATGCATCACTCTGTCCCCCACCCCACCCATATTTGTTTCCTTAGGGAGCAGTGTCACTCTACCCCTTGGCAGGGCCAACTCAAGATGTCATTGGGCATTGGCAGTGCTGAAATCAATCTCAGCAGATCCTACACATATGACCCAGTCTGTGTGCACAGCCAGTTCCGGAACTCCGAAGAGGCTATTTTCTGGCACTGAGGAAGCAGTGGGAATATTGAATAAGTTGGTATTTTGAAGTAATACTGGGTTGCGTCAAACAGGTTTCTGAATTCACTTCAAGCACAGTGCGAGAATGCCCCCAATTCAATAAGCCGGGGAGCGAGTATCACCTTCCCTTCATGAAAACAAGATTCTCTCTTCCCATGACTGGGAAGGACAACAGAAACATATGAGGTTGCCTTCTCAGTCTCTTTAATACACACCACACTTCCTGAGGCAGAAAAGCCATGATGTTCCAGTAGGAAGAAGGAAAGGAGGAAGGGCTCTTTGCTCTAATAATCATCGAAATATATTTGTAAGTGGCAACAACCCCGTTCCTTTGTTCCTTTTATTCACTTCCCGATATTTGTTGTCTCTTTCATCTGAATGTCACTTCACATCACAATGGTGACCCGAGATAACTTATTGCTCGGGCTTAGAATAGGGACACCAAACACACAGAGTCTTAAAATAAAGTGCATTTTCTGAAGCAACGTGTTTAAGGTCTGCGGGGGGTTCTTTTCTTTTCCTTTTTTAAAAATCAAATAATGTCTCTGGTTTGTGTGGGCTGATGTATTGATCCTCTCAGTTTGCATAGGTCTAAAGCTGCACTTCTTTCCGCTGTTCTTACTGAGTGGTATTCAGTGAACCTTTAAGTCAGCCTCCATGTACAAACGAAGCGATGTGAATTCTGGCACAGCCGCCAGGTGGTGAGAAGTACAGGGGTAGTCAGGAAAAGGGGGGGGGGGAGTACAGAAACTTAACATCCACAATCCAACCTTTAATAATGTTCTTCACTGACATTTTAACAGCTTAAGTTGACTGTTAACTGACTTTTTGGCCAGGCTTAAAAGTTTAAAATGTTTTAAATATCAGCTGTTTACATTTTATGGTTTTTTAAATTTTGTATATTGACTTTTTAATGTTCAATCTTTTAATTTTTGCAAACCGCCCAGAGAGCTTCAGCTATGGGGTGGTATATAAATGTGAAGAAGAAGAAGAAGAAGAAGGAGGAGGAGGAGGAGGAAGAGGAGGAGGAGGAGGAGGAGGAGGAGGAGGAGAAGAAGAAGAAGAAGAAGAAGAAGAAGAAGAAGAAGAAGAAGAAGAAGAAGAAGAAGAGACAAAGGGAAGCGATTTCATGGCAATAAAGGAGATGTAGTGATGGCCACGAATTTGGATGGCTTTAAAAAGAGGGTTGGATAAATCCCTGGAGGAGAAGGCCATCAATGGCTACTAGCCTTGATGAATATGGGCTACATCCAGTATCCGAGGCAGTAAGCCTGTATGCACCAGTTGTGGGGAACATGGGTGGGAGGGTGCTGTTGCACCATGTCCTGCTTTGTTAGTCCCTGGTTGACAGCTGGTTGGTCACTGTGTGAATGGACTAGATGGGCCCTTGGTCTGAGCCAGTATGGTTCTTCTTATGTTCTTAACAAAAGATCTCATCATGCAAAACAAATACTAACTATGAAAATCTGCTAATGCCCTTTTTAAGTACAATATAAATTGTTTTATAAATTTCAGTGTCTAGCTTTATTGCTTGCCTCCACCCCTCGAGTGCAACAACTTGAAGGATAAAATCAATTAAAAGGTACAGTAAGACAAAAACAAACTGCTGCAATAAATTTATTAACCATACTCTTTCCCACTGGGCATCCTTTATACTGGAACTGAGTAAAAATATTACTGTTTTCTTCATTTTTTTACAGATTCCTTCTGAATAGTGATACTGTCAACTTTAATATGGGGCTCCCAATACAAATATACCCAGCTGCCAAAATACAGATAATTTTGAAGCAAAATGGGCTTCTGCTTGCTATTAAATCAAGATTATTACAAGATCATGTGCTTACTTTGAACTCATTAGATATGAGAGAGAAATTCAGTTCGCATTTTAATGCAAATTTTGTTAGTAATTGAAAGGATTACAATTAAGAATGTATTATTTTTAAATGAGGAAGATCAGTAGTGAATGAGAGTGGAGATTGAGAACAGGTGTTCTGAATTAAGCAAGAAGACACACCTGAATTAACTGCATAAGTAAGAAAGGAAAAAGCTAAGCTTAGTCAGTCAGGAAAAGGTGGTTTAGTCAGGTGGGGTGGTTAGTAAGAAAGCTGAGTATGCAGAGGCTGAAGTGAAAGTTCAGAGAAGCAAGCTGTCTGGAGAAGTAAACTGGAGAAACGTTGCGAGGAACAGGCAATGCGGTTCGTATGAGAAAAAGAGCACAAGAAGGCAAAGGAATGCTTAAAGATTGTTTTGCATCATTATTTTGTTAAAGGCTGCTCAAAGGAAGGAAAAGATTGTAAAGCATAAAGTTAAGTTATTTTTCAGTTCATTATAAAAGCTTACCTGATTAAGTAAAGTACTTCCTTAAAGAAAAATCCTTGTGGAAAGAAGTGATTTATCTGGTGTGTGGGAGGAAGTGACTCTGCTGAGATTTCAGTCTAGAGATGGAGAAGGAAAACAAACAAACAAAACTACAAACATGATATATCACCAACAAATTTACCTAATTTTGTACATTTCAACCAGTATGTGAAACTGAAACTCGGGCCATTTCTACACCATGCAGTTATCCTGAGTTCATCTCAAGGTCATCCCTGTGTGTCCAAATGACACACAGGGGATCCCGGGATCAACCAAGGATGACCTAGAAACAACCCCGGGATAAGTGAAACCCGGGATATCCCTATTTTTCTGTGGTCCCTGGACAATCCCGAGGACCGCAGCTGGTGTGGCGTGGGCTCCCGGGTCCTCAAATGGGCACAGAGCTGCGTGGGGTGGCTACATGCCCATGGGGGTGGAGTGGGGGCAACAATTTCACCATCCCTGGGATGGCAAGGGGGTTTGGGCACTGAGTTTGGCTGGGAGGGTTCACTTACTGTTTCGCTGGATTGGATCAATGCTGGATTGGATCAATGCTGAAACTCATGAGTTTTTTTTTTTAATGGACATGTTATTTATAGAACTATATCATACTCCTCTCACATACCCCTGACATGAAGGGACATGTCATGTAAATATGACCTTTAGAAAAACAAATCATGTGAATCCAAATATTGCTACTTAGAAAATCTTCTACTTAGACATGAGCCTTCTCTGCTTGTTGCACTGGGCATGATCCATGGGAAAGTGGGGTATCAATATTTTAATTAATAAATAAATGAAAATACTCAGGAAAACTGGGGATTCAAACCCACAACATAAGAACATAAGAAGAGCCCTGCTGGATCTGACCGAGGATCCATCTAGTCCTGCACTCTGTTCACACAGTGGCCAATTAGCTTTACACAGGTGCATGCATACCAAAATTGCAGTGAGCAGGCTTGTGAGATCTACTTTGTTTATTATTAGCACCCTGAGATCTACCAACTGAAGCCTGGTACAAAAGGCAAACACATAGAACTGAAGAATTCAGAGCCCATCCAAAATTTATTTTGAGCACCAGAACTGAATGGAACACTCAGGACTTTCATTCAAAAATCCATCCTGGTTTTAGGGATTTTGCAGGAGTCCCAGAGGGGGGCTCCACCCCCTCAACCTCTCAGATTCTACTTGCTGAGCTGCAGTCACTTAAGAGAGCTGTTCACCATGTGCTCACATGCTCTGCAAACACCTGGCAGCTGCCCATCCCCTTAGTGAGCCACCACTTTGCGGAAAAAATGGCAACTCAGGGATTTCCAGGAATCTAATGTTGCATAAATGGTGTCCATAAAGAGGCTATTTACACAACACTACAGGTTTTAATGAACCATGTCCTGGGGTGCTAAAATGCCCCACAAACAGAAATGTGTCTGTAATGTTAGAATAAGTTTGTTTTCAACTCAAAATTAGGAAATTATCACAAATTATTGTAAAATTTAAGTAGGACTTTATTATTACTGAGAACAAATGTTTTTGCTCTTGTGGGTCATTTTTCTAACCCAATAAGAAATCTGTCTCTGGTGAGGTAAATGCCCCCAATGACATCCCATGGTTTGTACCAACCTATTGCCACCCCAAGTATTTAAGCTTGCTTCTCTGGACCATTGCTTGGCTTTGTGGCAGGGTGGATTTGATTTAAATCTATTTGAGTTAAATCACAATTTAAATCACAATTTAAATCACTCCCAGGATGGATTTGATTTAAATCAATTTGATTTAAATCATTATTTAAATCACGATTTAAATTACTACTCAGAAAGACTCGATTTAATCATGTGACTTCCCCCAAGTGCACTCTTCCTCTCTATAAGCTAAATACATATTTTTCACAACTCAGAATTACCAAAGACTCATTCTTGATGGTATAATCTTAATATTTACAAGCAGATGCAGGTTTCATTTTTAGCTTCTTGTGCAGATCTATTTCACTCCCAACAATCTATTCACTGATATTTTTAAAAAAAACTTAGCACTTAAGAGGTAAGGGGTTGATTCTGTGTACATAGATTTGCAAAGGAACAATGGGATTGTGATCTCTGCAGACACAAATTCAGTTTTGAGAACTGTAAAACCAAGCAACTGTGATAACATCTTCTAGATAGAAAAATTGCCCAATAATCTTACAGAAACCTCTGGAAGTGCATGACATTGTGAATGGATTAATGGAATTCATTTACCAAAAAATGTAAACATTGCAAGAATATACAGCCTCATGCTACATAATTAAAAACTAATCCTTATTTCATGATGAATAACCTTTGGACTATAATGTATCTTAAATAGAAAACTATTTTAGATAGATTTTTCCTCAAAAAGCATTTTATTAAAAAAAATCAAATTTAAATTTAAAAATCAAACTTAAATTTAAAAATCTGATTTAAATTTAAAAATCTGATTTAAATTTTTAAAAATCTGATTTAAATTTTTAAAAATCCATTTTTTAATTTAAAAAAATCATTGATTTTTATCCATCCTGCTTTGTGGACATAAGACACCCCAATGGGAAAATCAAGAGATTCTGCAGATATCTTATGTCCCATGTTCAATCAATCAATATTTATTATGGTCACAAGACCCATGTTTGGTTTTTCTTTTCTAGAAAGAAAATGGTAAGTGCTAAGTGACTGAAATTTAGGTGACAGAAGACAACAATCATGGGAGGACTATGTTGTAGGTCTACTTTTATGTAACTTTGTATGTGTGATGTTCTACTGCTTATTGTTATAATTCTATTGCAAAGTTTGTTGTTTATGATATGCATATATATTATAATCTTTAAAAAGATTAAGAATGCTAACAATTAAAGTAAATGACTAGGCTGAAATGTACTTACTGTTTGTGGTTATAGGTCTTGGTAAGTATAGAGCGATTGGCTGGTTGTTTGGAGTGTCTGGATTGGTTGGCTGTGTGAGAGTGGGAGGAGCTGGAAAACAGAGTGAAGGTATATATGATTCTGGCAGAGAGGAGCTGACAGGAAAGTAATTGGGGGTAGTATTATTATATGAGATGAGAGTATTTGATGAGTTAAGAGAAGTGTTTGATTGAATATTGAGAGAGTGAGATAGAGTTTTAGAGAATAGATGTTTAGATAAGAAACTGTTTGAAACCATTTCAGAGTGTACTGAGAGAAACCACTAAGCTTTGTACTTTTAACCACTATGCATTAGAACTGAGGAAACTGTTATGCTTATTTACCTGCAATTAACTTATGTTAATAAATTCTTGTTAATTTCAACCAGCTGTTGTCTTTGAAGTGTACCTGTGGAAGGTACTGGTGGCAGCGGAAAAGGGGTAAACTGAGGGCCAGGTTGCTGGGCTGTGGTGCTGTGGGGCCTAAATAGTAAAGGTGAGACAGAGGCAGCAGCAAGTGGCTGGAAAACCTCACCTTATCCCTTCCAGATTGGACTAGGGTGGCTGCTGAATACTCTTTTTTCATTTTTTAATCCAAACATAATAGGGCCTTCCATGAGACTCAACAAAAATGAAACAAACTGGGTGAAAAGTCATTCAAAGATTCAAAAACAAATCTAAAGTGATCCATCTTTCCCTAGTCCCAAATGGAACAAGGGGTCTACTAGACCACTCATCTTCAACTGGTGGGTTAGGACCCACAGCTGGGTCACACCCTGGCCTAAGATTAGGCTGACCAGATAAAATCCAGGTCAGGGCTCATGTAACTTTAACAGTTGTAGAGAAAAGGGAATTTCAGCCAGTGTCATTTGTATGCAATTAGTTCCTGGTGATATTCCCTCTTCATCACAACAGTTAAAGGTGCAGGCACTATACTAGAGTGACCATATACAAAAGAAGGCAGGGCCCCTGCACCTTTAACTGTTGTGATGAAGAGGGAATTTCACCAGGAACTCATTGCATACAAATGATACTGGCTGAAATTCCATTTTCTCTACAACTGTTAAAGTTACAGAAGCCCTGACCTGGATTTTATCTAGTCAGCCTACCTAAGATGAGCCATACCAGTGGCTCTACCTCCATACATATGCATGGTAAGAAAATTAAGAAGTGGCTCCAATAATACATGATTGGCTTAAAGGTGGGTTCTGAGACTCTTGTACTAAACCCACATTAAGGACTGGAACAGATGTAATGATCTCGGCACAGTAAATCATGGCCTATTAGGCCAAAATTGTTACATCTCATCCTATCCAATTATCCTATCTCATAAATTATTCCAATTTATACTGCTATTTGGGAGCTTCAGGGTTATTTTGTAAACTAACACTCCAGTAACAGTAAGCGAAAGCTTTGAGAAATGGAATTCCAACAAGGTATACTGGTGAAACAAGAATTTCAGAGTGGATGATCCCCTCCCCACCTTTTAAATCAAATCTTCAAACTATGTCAAATATTATTTGGCTTCATAAAATAAATTCTTCTAGATGTTTTTTTTTTTATTATTATTAGGGGTGTGCACGGACCCCCCGGATCGGATCGGGACCCGGATCGGGACCTCCAATTTTGTCCCGGACCGGTTCGGACAAAATCGGAGGCCCCCCGGACCGGATCGAGTCCGATCCCAACCCAAAAATCGTACATTTTTGGATCGGCCGCCATTTTTTTCCCCATAGACTTGCATTGCAATGCAAGTCTATGAGGAAAAAATGGCGGCGGGTGGGTAAGGGGGGGCCTAACTCCCTCCCCCCCCGGGGCCGTCCGCTGTGGACGGCCCCAGCAGGTAAACCCCCTCCCCCGCGCTCCCTACCCCCCCTGGGGCCGCCCGCTTCCATCCGCTGGCGCCCGCGGGCGCCAGCGGATAGAAGCGGACGGCTCCGGGGGGGGGGGTAAGCCCCCTTCCCCGCCACTGCTTACCTTCTCGGCCCGTCCGCTCCCGTCCGGCGCCGGCGGCTACTACCAGCGGGCTCCGCGGCCTACTCTCGAGTAGCGCGCCGGGTGATGATATCACCCGGCGCGCCACCCTGGAGCAGGCCGCGGAGCCTGCTGGGAGTAGTAGGCGCCGGCGCCGGACGGGAGCCGCCGGGCCGGGCAGGTAAGGGCCCCCCTCCCCCCTCCCCCCTCCGCGCGCCCCCTCCTCCCCTCCACGCACCCCCTCCTTACCTTCCCTGCCCGGCGGCTCCCGGCCGGCGCCGGCGCCGGCGCCTACTACTTCCAGCAGGCTCCGCGGCCTGCTCTAGAGTAGCGCGCCGGGTGATGACATCACCCGGTGCGCCACCCTAGAGCAGGCCGCGGAGCCTGCTGGGAGTAGTAGGCGCCGGCGCCGGACGGGAGCCGCCGGGCCGGGCAGGTAAGGGCCCCCCTCCCCCCTCCCCCCTCCGCGCGCCCCCTCCTCCCCTCCACGCACCCCCTCCTTACCTTCCCTGCCCGGCGGCTCCCGGCCGGCGCCGGCGCCGGCGCCTACTACTTCCAGCAGGCTCCGCGGCCTGCTCTAGAGTAGCGCGCCGGGTGATGACATCACCCGGCGCGCCACCCTAGAGCAGGCCGCGGAGCCTGCTGGGAGTAGTAGGCGCCGGCGCCAGACGGGAGCCGCCGGGCTGGGAAGGTAAGGGCCCCCCTCCCCCCTCCGCGCGCCCCCTCCTCCCCTCCACGCACCCCCTCCTTACCTTCCCGGCCCGGCGGCTCCCGGCCGGCGCCGGCGCCTACTACTACCAGCAGGCTCCGCGGCCTGCTCTAGAGTAGCGCGCCGGGTGATGACATCACCCGGCGCGCCACCCTAGAGCAGGCCGCGGAGCCTGCTAGTAGTAGTAGGCGCCGGCGCCGGACGGGAGCCACCGGGCCGAGAAGGTAAGCGCCCCCCTCCTCCCCCCCCCGCTGTCCACTTTCATCGGCGGGCGCCCGCTGGCGCCCGCCAATGGAAGCGGCGGTGGGCGCCAGTGGGCGCCCGCCGATCCGCCGATCCGCCAAACCGGTTCGGAGCTTTTTCGGACCGGTTCGGATTGGATCGGCCGATCCAGCTGCGGGATCGGAAATCGGATAATTTATCCGATTTCCCACTGGACCGGACTCGGATCGTGGATCGGGTCCGATCCAGTGCACATCCCTAATTATTATTAGCAAATGGGATTGCAAGTAAATAAAGCCTTTGCATGACAGATATTAGCCTTGGGGGTGCATCAAAACTGGCAATTACCCACAATTGGAAATGGAGCAGCAGGGGATAATGGCAGAAGAGGCGAGAAGGCTGGATGATCAAAGACAAATTTATTTACATATCAGCAAGAGGAAAAGTTATTCAGCTTTTCCAGCTGTAGTTGTTCACAGAGCCCAAAATAAACTTGATATTTATGTTTCGGGGCCTTTGGTATCTGACTGCAAAATCGTAGGCTGCTGCCTCTGGCTTTCCTACACAGTACATTTATTATTGGTATAATGTATCAAATATAATGTGTCAGTTCATTTTTCATCCCTAGTATTTTTTGTCATTCCCTCATGAGCTTTAAATTACAAGTGTGTTACTGAACCTAAGGACCCTCACTGTTCTTCTGTCTCGCTCTTTAAATCACCTCACATCAGCCACCACCTCCAAAGCCACCATTTTGAAGAATGGTAATGAAACAGGGTGTGACTAAGCGACATTGACAGTGATCAAGCGGAATAAACCACCTACTTCGGTTGGCATGAGATAAACCTTTGTCCCAATGCTACTTGCAGCCAGAGAGCCAAGCCCATGGCCAGACATGTTATGGTGAGGAGTCCAACTTTATACTGCAGAATACAAAGAGAAGCAACAACAAACTACATACAAATACATCTGAAATGTACCAGGGACTCAGCCCCATTCGATGGGACCAATATTTTAGTAGGGGGTATATAGTGAGGGGGAAGCTGTCTTGACATGTCAAGTGGTACTCACTTCACCTGTCTGCCATATTGGCATTATCCTACCTTTAGGATACCCCCTTTCTTCTTTTTGTGAAGTGATGGGTGGTGATGGCTTAAGACTGCCATAATGTTATGGTTTCCACTACAAACAAGATAACAAAAATTGGATAGGTCTAGTTCAAATGTTCTGCAGTGTCTGCTCTCACTAGTCACTGCTGACAGTAATGGTAAGAAAAAGCAAGCAAGAAACAAGAAAGGGAAAGAAGGTTAAAGGGGGGGAATCCTTATGAGAATGGGCTTGAATAGTAATTAGGGATGTCAAAGAAAACCACAATGGATTCAAATCAGTTCCAGTTTCTAAAAATCTGACCTGCAGATTCCGCAGAGGACTGGCTTTTTTCGAGTCACATGGATACTGTGGATTAGCAGACCGTTTTTTTACTTGCTGGTGGGGGGATTTCTCATAATCCCTAAACAAAATAAAATCTGATTTCCCTCAATGAGTGATCGACAGAATGAAAGAAACCTGACCATACATGAAATACAGACAGAGGGGATTTAATCAAATCTGTACATGTGTACAGCTCATAGACCACCTCTTAGCATTCCCACCCCCATCCTTTGAAGGGAAATGGCTTGCATAGTTTTCCTTATATCAAATAGGGCTACAGGCTTACTTCATAATACAAGGAAAGCTCACAAGTCAGAGATAGGCCTTTCTTAGGGGTATTCCTACTCCTAGCCCCTCCCCAGCTCCCGATCTCCTAAGGATACAGCCCTGCGATCTGCTAGTATAATGCAAATTTCAGCATTTTGCTTTTCTTTCATCTGGCTTTGCTTTGATCAGCAACTCCTCTAGATCAATGGGGTGAAATTCTCAGAGAATCCTTAATTTCGCACACTGAATGACTCATCACCATCTAGCTAGGCATGCTGAGATACCAGTATAGATTTCAACAAAGATGCTGTGGAGATTCTAAATGCCAGGCCCTTACCATTATTAACTAGCATTTCTCTACAGGGATGCTGCGAATATCCAATTGAGTCTGTGAGGGGACATCAGACCCTGATGTTCAGCCCTTATGGACCCGACCGGACACCCGTGGCAGTAACTGCCAGCTTCTGCCGAGCGCTTGCGAGTGTTCGGCAGAGGCTCAGCAGCCACTGCTTATTTCTCCCCTCCATGCTAATGTCAGCTGCTCATGTGGAAATGGGATGGAATGACCTTGACCTCAACAAATTTACAATCGTGGTGAGACCAAGAGTGACAGATCCATCCTTCCCTACTCCCAAATGCAACAAGGGGTCTGCTAGACCACTGGTCTTCCACTGGTGGGTCAGGACCAACAACTAGGTCACATCCTAACCTACGATGAGTCATACCAGTGGCACTACCTCCGTACACATGCATGGTAAGAAAATTAAGAAGTGGCTCCAATAATACTTGATTGGGTTAAAGGTGGGTTCCAAGACTCTTGTACTAAACCCATATTGAGGACTGGAACAGATGCAATGATCTCAACAAAATAAACCATGGCTTATTAGGCCAAGATTGTTAATCCAATCCTATCCTAAGAGTTATCTCAAATTATGCTGCTATTTGTGGGGAAGGGGAATCTTGTCCTGCATTGCTTCATTTCAGCTTGTTTTACTGATGTTCCCAGTTCCTGCTATGCTATGGAACATTATAAAGATTTGCTTTTGGAGTCCTTTATAAATCCATACCAGCACTTTCTTTACCTGCTGCTAACATTCGCACATCTCTAGGTGTGGGCAAAATCTAATGCACTTTTATTTCAGCCTCATTTATTGCACTGCTTCAGCACACCCATTTCATTCATCAGCAGAGCTGATGTTTCAGCCAAAGCGACTTTCCTCCTCAGGGTGCAGCCTTGCCAATAGCCCTGAACTGCTATTTAAATAGAACAATTTCTAAATAAACCTAAGGCACCAATGAAAGAGGAGTCTCAATTGCTGAACACAGGAGTATTATTGAAATAGCGATGATTAAGGCAATCCCAGGATGATGATGATGATGATGATGATGATGATGATGATGATGATGATGATGTCACAAGAGGGGGTGCTGATGAGAGATCAGGACTCAGATCACATTTGCTCGCTTTAAACAGTAATTCAACATTGCTGGGAGCACTCTAATTGATTTTCTGGCTGGTTGCTTAAAAGTCTACAGGCCAGGTCTGCTGGTACTTTATACTGAACTTGAAAAGGACCTGACACATAGAGCCTATCTACACAGTCCCTTGGAACGTTTTAAATAGTATTTTAAAATGTTCCAAATAGGTGCGTTCTAAAACGTCTTAGGCCACATTACTGAGTACTCACGTTACAGGAGAAAACTTCTTCAGTCTTCAAAGCAGTGTGTGCAGTCACACACTCTTCTCCCCTGTCTCTATCTCTTTCATTTTTACAATGAGTTTAGGGCAAGGCATTGTGGGCATTGTAGTTCAGTCACCCACTTCCTCCTTTGTTCTTCTGTCATTCTCTAGCAAGTATAGGGCTAAGAATTGTGGTTGTTGTAGTTCACTCGCCCATTTCCCCACCAATCAACTGCTAAGTATTTGGGCACCAGTAAACGAAGCACTGCCCCCATGAATCACAAACAGTAAGGAAGGACACATTATTTTACTTAAAATGATTTATTAAAAGTGAAACCGTTGTATATAACTGAAGTGAGTTTCAAAAAACCTCAGATATACAACGTTATAAGGAATGTGTCATGTGGCCCAAAGAGTTTTCATAACCCTTATAAAATGTTAGAAACCTAGCGTGTAGATCGGCTCATATACAAAGTTTACAAGGAGCTACCAATGTAAAGCCCAAACTGTGGGCTCAGGAAGCATGCGGACATGCAGTGAGGGAAGCTGCTAGTGTTCCCTGTAAGAAATATGTCCAGCCATTAAAGGTCACCAGAAATATGTCTGGCCATTAAAGGTCACCATGAACTGAAAGTGCCTACCTACAGGGGAGGCTGCCTCCGCACTGTTCACTAGCCCCCCACCCCAAGTCCAATTTCCTGCCTGAGGCAAAAATCAAGAGGTGGGGAGCCCTCCCGTCCCATACACAAAAGCCTACTGGATTGGCAAATGTGTCCGTCTTCAATACTGATGATTTGGCACCATCCTGCACTGCTCTCAATGATGAAGCTCACTGGGTGACTTTGGGCCAGTCACTAACTCTCAGGTTAACCTACATCACAAAGTAGGCTGACCAGATTTTAAAAGTAAAAATCCCGGTCCCCCCCGCCCCCCCAAAACAACCCCCCCCCACCAAGCCACCCCCCCAAAAAAAACCCAGCCTGGACCTACCGCCGGGTTCCTCTGTCGCCCACGCGGCCGCGCGGGTTCCTCTGTTGCTGCCCGCGCGGCTGCGCCGGGTCCTCCATCGCCCGCGCGGCTGCGCCGGGTCCTCTGCTACCGCCCGCGCAGCCGCGCCGGGTCCTCCGTCGCCCGCGCGGCCGCGCGGGGTCCTCTATCGCCGCCCGCACGGAAGAGGCGGGAGAGGGCCGGATCCGGAAGTGACGTAACCGGCCCTCTCCCGTCTCTTCCGCGCGGCCTCTGGCCTTTCTGGGGCTCGTCGCGATGGCGACGAGCCTCGAGGAGCCCGGACGCCCACGCGGAAGAGACGGGCGTGGGCGTCCGGGCTCCTCAGGGCTCATCGCCATCACGATTGAGCCCCAAGGAGGCCAGAGGCTGCGCGGAAGAGGCGGGAGAGGGCCGGTTATGTCACTTCCGGATCCGGCCCTCTCCTGCCTGTTCCGCGCGGCCTCTGGCCTTACGAGCCCGGCAGCGGCGGCAAAGGTGGCGGAGGAGCCCAGGAAGCGGCTGCCCCAGCAGGTAAGTGCCCCCCTTCGTGCTTACCTGCAGGGGCGTCCGCTTCCCGGGCTCCTCCACCTCCACCGGGTCTCGCTGCCACCGCCGCGTGACCCCCCGCCACCCCGGTTTTCCCCCGGTTGGCCCGGTTGGCCTCTGGATTCCCGGTTAGGACCGGGAAATCCCGAGCCACCTGGTCAGCCTATCACAAAGTCATCATGAAGATAGAATTGAGAGGAGAAGGATCATGTGAGCTGCCTCACTGTGTTTATTTATCCATGTTTAAATGTAAATGCCACTTTGCTGCCACAGAAGCACTAAGAGTGGCTCATTGAGAGAATTGTCTAAGGTAACTATTCTCTAATACTTACTTCAAGCAACTGTAACTTAGTATTTAATGGGGTGGAAATGTAAAGACATTTGCTACATATCACAGCATGTTTTGCTTAATTCTATATCTAGCGAGCTAATATTTTGTAGCCACCATTATTATCATTTGCTTATTATGGTTTATATTATGCTGACTCATCATTCCTTCCATTAGAACTCTTTCTGACATATTTGGAAGTGACTTTTAGGAATCCCTTATTCTCATCCTCATTAAATTATGCAATTTAATTAGGGCCTTATTAGATTTATCTTTATTGCTACAGAGTCCTTTCTGGCAGTTTTCTGAACAGATAGGACCATTTTGCATTATTTATTACAACAGTAAGGAACAAAGTTTTTAGGATTGTTTGTTGTTTTACTGCAAGGGAGAAGGTAGACACAATTCTCTTTCTATCCTCTCACTCTCTAGGGCTGACTCAAAAATTCTACCATTTTAATACCTGTCTGTGTGTGTGTATGAAAGAACATGTTAAGAAGTGAACACCTTCTTCATTGTATGACTGATGGACAGCTACATCTCAGCTTGGGGCAGTTCCCTGGATTTCCAGAGCTCTGTTGAGTTCCATGTAAAAGAGCAGCCCTCTGCTGATAATATTGGAATGCTCCCCAGGCCCAGCTCCTGACAAGCAAATAAAGCACTCAAATACTTGCAGGAAGAAGACCCACTGGCTGGCATACTCTTTTTCTGTTGTTACTTTCCATTTCTCTCTTGCTTCAGTGGATCATTCTCTCCCTTCAAATGCTAATTACCCCCCAAATTGTTGTGAGTAGGGAGAGCTGGGGGCTATCTTCATGGAGCCGGATTGACGCTGCTTCCCTCTGAAATGCCACACTTTCCCTCTCCCAGGGTGGTGTCAGGTAATCCTGAAGCTGAGAAGGGAGTGAGGGTTTCTGGGTGGCCATCTGGGTACCATAGCCACCTCCGCCCTCATCATGGTGAAAGGCGACCAATCGCTGGTCGCCTTCCACCAGGCACTGCCCCCAGGTTGACCCAGAGAGATGTCAGAAAGTGGAAGCACCATATTGACATCGCTCCATTTGAAAAAGTCCCTGAATTTTTCAAACCGCAGCATCGCAGGAAAGCTCCACAGTGGCTGTGAAGCTGTGGCTGCAGCGTCTAACCAATGTAGCGCAGATCTACAGTCACCGTAGGGCTTTCCCCACATATAGACAACCTCCTGGATAAATGAACTACTAAGGAGAGAGATATTTGAAGATAAACAACCACATCAACAAAGCTGGTCAGTGGCCCCTTTATCCCTGCATTTTACAATGATCTCATCCTACTCTCTGCCTGTTAATGGAGGAATATTCGGAATCTGGAATAGCCAGAATCAAGCTGCTCTCTTGTGCTGCCTGAGATAGCATGATCATGGCAGGATCTACACTACTGCTTTAAAATGGTTTAAAATGGTTTATAACAGTAGTGACAACTGTTGGGGTTCAGGACACACTCCATATACAGTTTTCAAAATGTTTTCAAAGTGTTGTATCCTGCTTGGTGTAGATCGGTCCCATGACTCTTACAAAAAGAAACTGGCCAGAGATGAGACAGAGCAAAAATTTGCCACACTAGATAAGGAACTAAAACTGTTTCATGAAGAGCTTAAAGCTTTTAAATACAAGAAATTCCAGAGAGACGAAAATGATTATGCCACAAATAAAGTAAATCCCTGGCTTTACAAAAAGCCAAAAAGAGTGGCCTTCGCCCTGCATCCAGACATCTCAGAACCATGCTCTGAAGGGAATTCCACCTGCACGAGTGAATTCGATTCTACAACATCCTTTCACTTTTTTGGAAGACAAAACAAATTGCAGGTGGGAGTTTCCTTCCAGCAGCCACAAAAAAAAAGAACAACCAGATATACCTCACCTCCCAGATGGTCGAAAAGAAGACGTTCCTCTGCAGAGCAACTTGTTCTGGATAAAGGACTTTCCTTTGAACCCACTCCCCGACATGATCCAGTACAAACAAGATTAGATCTTTTCTGGTTCTTTTGTAACATCAAATTATGGCAATATTTTGGGTCCAACATGTCCAGATTCACGGACATTGAAACACGTTTTAGACCCACCTCTAAATTTATGCCTCCTGCCCTAGTCAAGCTGGCAATACAAGTCTTCGAAAGACTGGTGCTACAAGACCTTGAGAAGACTCGAAAAACAACAACTCGCCCCTAGCATAACATCAATCATGAGGAAAAGAAGATTCTGCTGGACTTAGCTAATGACTCCATAGTCATAAAAGAAGCAGACAAAGGGGGAGTGATTGTGATTCAAAACAGCACTGACTATAAACAAGAGGTCCTTCATCAATTAGCAGACATTGTGTCCTATCGGGTATGTAAGAATGATCTGACTGCTGTTATTGCCAGGGAGATAACAAACACCCTGCGTGAGGGGTCCAGCCTGGGATATATAACAGAGGGTGAATATGGGTTCCCCCTACTCATTTCCTTCTCTCCCTTGCAGAAATAGCCTTATGCAGGAATTATTTCCAATTTAACAACAAATTTTGCTGGCAAATCAAGGGAGTAGCCATGGGTTGTCCCATAGCTCCAGAGGTAGCCAATCTGTATATGGCAGATTACGAAAAAGATTTTTTCTCATCAGTGGGGCAAAATGCAAAACATCTTCTGATATAGTTGAGATATATTGATGATGTATTTTCCATTTGGCGGGGGGATAGGGAAGATCTACAACAGTTTATAACGTGAGTAAATTCTAAGAATGACAATATTAAATCTGACATCCAGTTCAACACCAGAGAAATTCATTTCCTAGATCTAAAAGTGAAGGCGGGAGAACATCTCTTATCACCTCCATCTCTAGAAAACCCACCAATGTTTCTAGATATCTTAGATACAATAGTTCCCATCCCTATTCTTTAAGAAACAATCTCCCATATGGACAGTTTCTAAGATTTAAGCGTAACTGTTCCAAGGCATCAGATTTCAGACAGGAATCACAGACACTGTCTGTGCAATTAAAACAGAGAGGGTATCCCGATGCTGTAATCTCACAAGGCCTCAAAAAGGCAGAGGAAAAATCACAGAGTTTTTATCAAAAAAGAATCTAACAGTCCCAGACCAAATCAACTGCAGTCTAACGTATGACCATATAACAAATCATCTTCAAGGAAGCATAAGAAGACACTGGCACATTGTCCAACATATCCCAGGGTACCAGGAAAAACTTACGGTCTCCTTTAAAAGAACCAGGAACATTAGACATCTTTTAATCAGAAGTGAATTCAAAGACCATGGCAGAAGTTTACCCAATTTTTTTACCCGGTGCTTCCATACCCAAGGATCATCATCCCTGTGGACACTGCTGCTACTGTAAATACACCCTCAAAGTCACCGAATTCAAACAGCCATCTGATTAGCAAAGATATTTCCTCAAACATTTCACCACCTGCAACAGTACTTTTGTCATCTACGCCATCCAGTGTAAAGGCAAAACAATTGGACCTCTGAAAAAACGTATAGGAGAGCACCACAGCAACTTTAAGAACAACAGATCAGGTGCTCCTTTAGCAGATCACTTTTCAGCACAACATCATTCTTTTGCCGACGTAAAGTTTTGGGCTCTGGAAAAACTGAATAGACAAGACAATGAACTGCTATTAAGAAACAAAATAGAATGGATCCTGAGGTTAAAAACGATGAATCCACGTGGCTTGAACTTAGATCTTGAATTCTTGCCACTCCTGTGACTCAGCAATTACCTGCAGTGACTCCCACATAATAGCAATAAGGATAGCAGTAATGACGTATTTTGAGACCTTGCACTTATCACTGCTACATGGAAGCACCTGGCAGAGCCCCACCCCCCACCCCCAATGACAAAACAATGAGAAAAAATGAATTAGAATATAAGGAAGGCCCTGGAATGATTATTTTTCCCAGTCACTAGTAATTATCATAGGAGACTATCATCCTGTTAGGAGTATTTCTGCAGACATCTCTTATCAAGTAAGAATCTGTATATTATACTTTTGTTAAAAATGTTTTTATATGATTGATACAAGTTTTAATGACAGGCCCCAGAGCCTTCATATTTTATTTATTTATTTTATTTATTTATTTATTTATTTATTACATTTGTATACCGCCCCATAGCCGAAGCTCTCTGGGCGGTTTACGTAGGATTAAAAACAATTAAAAACAATATACAAAAATTAAAACAGCAAAAACATACAACATACACACAATCTGTACATTTAAAAACCACTTGAACACTTCAAAAAAACTACAAAAACAAAACAAAACAACCCCAGGCTCCTCAGATATTGCCAAATGCCTGAGAGAAGAGGAAAGTCTTGACCTGGCGCCGAAAAGATAACAATGTTGGTGCCAGGCGGGCCTCATCAGGGAGATCGTTCCACAATTGGGGAGCCACCACAGAGAAGGCCCTCTCTCTTGTTGCCGACCTCCGAGCTTCCCTCGGAGGAGGCACTCGGAGGAGGGCCTTAGATGTTGAACGTAGTGTTCGGGTAGGTTCATGTCGGGAAAGGCATTCCATCAGGTATTGTGGTCCCAAGCCGTGTAAGGCTTTATAGGTTAAAACCAGCACCTTGAACCGGGCTCGGAAACATACAGGCAGCCAATGCAAGCGGGCCAGAGTAGGTCTTATATGTTCGAACCTACTGGTTCCAGTTATCAATCTGGCCGCTGCATTTTGCACAAGCTGCAGCTTCCGGACCACCTTCAAAGGCAGCCCCACGTAGAGTGCATTGCAGTAATCTAACTTGGAGGTTACCAGAGCATGGACAACTGAAGCCAGGTTATCCCTGTCCAGATAGGGACGTAGCTGGGCCACCAACCGAAGTTGGTAGAAGGCACTCCGTGCCACTGAGGCCACCTGCGCCTCAAGTGACAGAGATGGTTCTAGGAGAACCCCCAAGCTACGAACCCGCTCCTTCAAGGGGAGTGCAACCCCATCCAGAACAGGTTGAACACCCTCCATCCGGTCAGCGGAACCACCCACCAACAGCGTCTCAGTCTTGTCTGGATTGAGTTTCAGTTTATTAGCCCTCATCCAGTCCATTGTCGCAGCCAGGCACTGGTTCAGCACATCCACAGCCTCACCTGATGAAGATGAAAAGGAGAAATAGAGCTGTGTGTCATCAGCGTACTGATGACAACGCACTCCAAAACTCCGGATGACTGCACTCAACGGTTTCATGTAGATATTGAACAGCATGGGGGACAAAACTGACCCCTGCGGAACCCCATACTGGAGAATCCACGGGGCCGAGCAATGTTCCCCAAGCACCACCTTCTGGAGCCGACCCACCAAGTAGGAGCGGAACCACTGCAATGCAGTGCCTCCCACTCCCAACTCAGCCAGTCGTCCCAGAAGGATACCATGGTCGATGGTATCGAAAGCCGCTGAGAGATCAAGGAGAATCAACAGAGTCACACTCCCCCTGTCTTTCTCCTGACATAGGTCATCATACAGGGCGACCAAGGCTGTTTCCGTACCAAAACCAGGCCTGAAAAAAAAAACTTTACATATGGGCATAGGCCTTTGTGGCAATATGCCTAACTAACCTCTAAACATATAAAATATTTTATCTATGTTATGTGTTATCCCTGCAAACATAATTTAATGCATTTTAATATTACAGACCCCTGAAGAAGGCCTTAAAAACAACACATCCTGAGCATCCTGAGAACTTGTTTCTCCCTTTTTTTGTCCAGAGATGAGGGGTGGTATCCAATTCCAGTCATCCCATTCATTTCAATGGATCTACCTTATGAAGGACTAACATTGAACACATTTTGAGGTTTTTGTGTCAGCATTTGAGAACATACAGGAAGTTGTGCTTTACTCCTTGGGGGAAATCTGAGGTGGATTTGGACCAAATGAAACTCCTGAAAGAATTTGCAAAGAAGTTAAAAGAACTTCAAAAAGCTCTACACATCGCTGCTCCTGTGTGTGATTCCCTTTACTCAATCAGGAACTGCATGTAAAACAGAACCCCAGTTACATGTCTCTGTACATCAATAAGGAGTCTATGCATGATGAGAATTGGATGTGCCTACACAACCAGATGCACATCCAGCCAAAGTAATCCTCATGAACACTACATGTTTGAATGGGTGATACACTACATCAGGGGGTGGGAAGAAAGTAGATCAGTATATACTGGTAAATTTCTGGGTGATTCCCAGTAGATCCCCAAAAGTGTCTGATTCCCAATTGTTCAACAATAGCAACAACAGCAGGATGTCCCTCACAAGCAAAATTAGACTGCTGAAATCTAGGAACTGATTTTTGTGCAAGAGAACTGTGAACTCAATTATGGCACTGAAAACCAAAAGGCACCATGTTCCTTAATTCTATCATCCCCCAACCCCTGCTCACAGCAGACTCTGGCTGGTGGATCTTGAGGTTCAAGTAAAAAATCAAGGCAGATCATGTCAGCTTGATGTCTGCCTGCCCCTTCACCACATGGTGCAACAACATGCAGCTATTACCAATGCATAAGTAGTCATGCCAAACGTCTGTGCGGCACCCAAAGATCTCTGAACTGAGATTCAAAAGTATAGTAGCCATTATGGTGTTCTTTTTAATCTACTTCACGTTACCATTGTTTCCTCAGCTTTTTCAGTGCCTTGCTCTTACCTGCAAAGTTGTACAGTTATCTATTGTTATAGCTGCTTTTTATTACTTTTCAAGGCTATGCTTTCTTACTTCATCCCAACAGGTCTCCAATGTGAAAGAGTCACATTTGACCCTGGAATTACTTAAGGTTAACATCCCATTTTCCTGAAGCTGTAAATAAACAGATTTCAGAAATAATCAAGACCCCCCTGCCGCCATATCTGCAGGTGGGGGGAAGATTTTACACTAACTATCAATAAGAGAAATATAGAGATAAAATATTTTAAAAAACATTTTAGTTTTGTGCCGCTTGACAGAGTTACAGTTTATACTTAACTGCCTCCTTAATTTGGCAGCCTGTAGTTTCACTTTATATATATTTCCATATGTTGCAATCAAAGCTGAAACTTTATTATTGCCTCTAGGTTGATATTAAAGCATTAAAGGCATTAAAGGCATTACCAAGTCTTTGGGCACATAGTCCTATTCTAAGACAAAGATACCCTTAGCTCAGGGATGGGCAATATGTGGCTCTCCATCAGCCCTGGGAATTGTAGGCCAAAACATCTGGAGGGCCACAAGTCATCCACCCCTGCTTTAGACACTGTAGCACTGTTGCAGTTGCAGGAGCTCTATGGTGGCTCCCAGAGAAAAGCCTATAAGGATGACTGCGTATGTGCCTTGTTTGGAGCCTATGCATGTGCACCTGAACATACCTGGGTGAAAAAATAATTCAGCTTAGTTGGAAATATAGACATAGGGTGCCTCTAAATAAGAGGTTTCCTCCTCCTTGACTGTACGCTTAGGGGGAACCCTCTAAACAAGCGGTCGATATGATTTCGCACTGGACTCATCTTTGTTTACATGCCAAAGCCGCCAATGTGAAGGCATATCGAATTAAATGCCTTTCTGCGACTTTAAAAAAGTCGCCATTTAGTGCGACCTTTTTAAAGTCGGAGCGGGCAGCCCAGGGAAAAGGGGTGGAGCAGCGAGCCGTAAGCTCGCTGCGCTGCCTCCGCTGTCCTCCCCCCCCCATTCTGTCAATTTTTTTTTTAAAAAAGCACTTACCGGACAGTAGGAGAGCCGATGCTCCCAGCTGCCCCTCCAGCTGGCGCCGCGCCGAACCATGAGCTGCAGCATGGGTGGTGGCGCGGGCGGTGCTGGGAAAAGCCCCTGTCGTGCCTCTTGTAAGAGGCGTCGATTCGCCCACGTGCCTCAGGAGCTGCTGGGAGATGCCAGGCGCATGCTTTTGTCTGAGTCAAGATGCATGAGCCCACAAGGAAACATGAGCAGGTGTATCTAAAAGATGAAGGGTAGTGTTACCGGACTTCTCCCTGTGTCTTCATTCACATACGTACACAAACACACTTCTATTCTTACGCATGTATGTGAAGGACACTAAACTATGGGCCAAAGTGAACATTCTTCCAATCAAGCATAGTCAAGCTATGCATGATAGGCTTGTTTGCTCTAGCATAAGTGAGCATTTAAATTGGGACTGTGGCTGTCCAAGAGGGAAGGTTAAACTCCCCCCAGCCCGTTTTTATCCCAAAATTTAATCCCCAAATTGGAGTAAATGGAAGTATTTTTCCTTCTTTTTTCAACCCCCTTGCAGGGGAGTGGAAATTCAGGATGAAAATGGATTGAGGGGAGTTTTAAACCCACCCACCCTGTCTTGGAGCACCACAGTCCCAATCTGAATCAGGGCCATGCACATTTACACTGCAATGAATAAAGTTATCATGCATAGCTTCACTATGAATGATTAGAAGAATGTTTAGTTTGCCACTATTAGAATATTTGCAGAGCTATAGCATGCATGTGGTCAATCAAGCATTGTGTTAGGCTAGTCTTCCTGGTGCCCTCCAAATGTGATGGATTACAAGACCCATAAAATGGCTTGGGATTATGGTAGTATAACACATCTGGGGGCACCAGGTTGGGGATGGCTGTTCCAGACTACATCAGGGAAATTAGCTCACTGACAAAGATTAGGAGTGAACAGTAAAAGTCTATTATTTTTTTTACCATGCAATGAAGAGTTACAGAATGAAAGAAGAAATGAAAGTTATAAGAAAACCACACAGCTCCCTTGACCATTTCAGAATGGTAAGGTAAGCTCATAAACACCTCCCGAAGTAATTCAAAAGAAATTCTAAAGCACTTTGAGAATGAGACAGAAAAATGGGAGCCTCTTTCATGAGGGAAGAAACTTTCAGGAAATAGGATGATAGATTTCAGAACAGCACTAAACATCAAGCAGCAAAGTATTTCTTTTTACCATTAGAAGAAATAATTAATGTGCCTGTTCCCTTAATTATCTGAGATCTAGGTTTCTTCAGAAATTGTGTGCTCTGTAGCAATTTCATTCATGTATTGTTTATGATGCATTTAACTACTTCCCTTTTTTAAAAAAAATTGATCCGATTGACTTCATTATAGCTTCATCCATTGTTTAAAATGAGCTCTACGTCTTACGATTATTCTTGTACTCCTGCCTAGTGCCATTAATATTAATCACAGAGGTAATAATATTTTCAAAGATTTTTTCATTTTTATTATTCATTTTCACAGAGTCATTTTCTGCATTTTTTTTCCAGGGAAAAAACATTTTCTTTATATCGGTGACACAAGGCTGACAAATGGGACAGCATACCGGCTAGTGGACAAAATGTCTGGGAGAGGACATGTCTTGGTCCTTGAACTGGAACACAAGAATGACCAGATGTTGTGTGGGGAGGGGAAACAAATTGTAAAGAAGTAGTGTGGAAACTCAAGGAAATTATCTTAGGTGGAAGCAAAGAAGCTTGTCTACCTTCTTTACTTCGTATGGTTTGGCCATAAAGGTATATTTGCATATCTGACTTCCGATTATTTTATTGAGGGCGTCTTTCTTGCCCAAAGCCTCTAGGGTCCTGACTGTTGTTCTCATTAAACACAGCAGTTCTTAATATCTCTTATTAATGTTTTTCATTATACACAAATGGACTCTTGAAATTATCCACCTTATTTGTGGGCAGATAAATTGGTGGGACCATTTCACCTCATTTCTCTAGATGGAGAAATCTTTAATAGTTTCTGGCATGGTGGGACTGATCATTAGATGTGGCAATAGCCCAGCTTCTATCATTTTTTCCTAAGGGAGTTGGTTTGTTTGTTTTGCTGCCACTGCAACTGACATTAGCAGCAACTCTATTGGCAACATGGCCACCTTTTTATCTCCCCCACAATGCCCCATTCCAAGGCATGGGTGGAGAGGGGGATGGTGAATGAAGCCCATAAAAATGATGGAGAATATTTGAATACATTTATGCAAAGTGGGTTTCTTTTTCTGAGGGGGGGTGAGAAAATGAGGGAAAAAATGAGAAAAATGTCTCCTAAGAAACTTTGGCATAACTCTACTTTTCACACCCATCAAAAAAAAGTCCAGAGGTTTCTATGAAAACTGGCTTCTTTCTCCCAGAAGAAGACTCCTCCAGGCATAACACTAGGATTGATCTCTAAGAACACAACCCCAAGAGGAAGCAGCCAGTATTTGACTAGCTAAAACAATGATGGCTGGTCTAGTGTTTGGAATCTTCCCTTGCCCTACAACTACTACATTAAGGCAAAGATAACTCACCTTATTAGAGGCAGTGCAGTCCTGCTCCACCAGCTGTCCTAAAAATGCTGTGCTTTTATTAGGAACATCTGAGAAGGATTGGAAGAAAGTTTAGATCTGGTAGAAGGCAGATGCTTCTACCATCTGCTCGTTCTCAGGGTTTAACAGTTCCTTTCCTCCCCACTCTTATTCGTTGCCTTGGAAGAGGTGGGGCATCCATAGCAATGGCACCCCCACTACCCACTTGTGTTTGCTTCCAGTTGGAAAGCCATAAGGCTGAGGGCACATGAAGCAAGCACCTTGCTGAAATTATGCTGATCTGATCAGGGCCTGGGTGGTAGAACACCTGAGATGAAAGAAAGATCGGATATAAATATTTTTAATACAGAAACTGATCAGCAGGCAGTACCTGATAATTCCATATTTTAGAAGTACTCCATTAATTCTATATATTGATATAACTTATCATTTTTTAGCAATTGGATAGATAAGTCCATCATAGATGAAAAGGCGTCCTCATCGTCTTATGTTTTCTACATAAACTATTATAGGTACCAGTTTTAAACATTTGTTAATTTTTACATACACTATGCACCACTGTCCTTGCTATCATCTTGCAACAATTTTCCAATTAATACAAACAGATAAATTACTACTATATATATATACCCTCCCAATCATGACATTCATAGTATTACTCAAGTCTTATATCCAGCTAATCAGAACTGCTTTCAGTAGTTCATTTCCACAAGGATATTCTAACAGAAATTTATAGATTTTAGACACTGATGTTGTTTATTAGCTGACTTTTTAAAAACTTCATTAGTTCTCTCAGTTGATATTGTTTCTGTAAATAAATGTCTTACATGAATTCGTATCTGCAGATGCCTCCACCAACAAGGTTCCCAATTATCCAAATTGTTTCTGAGTTCATACTTGTGCAAATGGTTATATTACCTATTCAATCTACCTATCTATCGTGTATGTGTGTGTTTCTCTAAAACAAAGTTTCCCAACTGGCCCTTATGAATGAAACCTAAATAATAAATGAATGATGCTATTGGCAACTGAGCTAAGCTGGGACTACTTTTAATTTCATTTTTATTTGCTAAACAAATTGCCATTGATAAGATGCTATTTTCTTTGTTTGAATGTTGAATTCCAATTTGTCCACAATAAAGCTTGTAAGTTAAATGGGACATATTGCTTCTTCAATTTCTAATCCTGATTATATATCCACTGAATACCATTGGCACTGTACTAAATCTTAGCTTCTGGCACTGCGAATCCTCCTTTTTGCCATCTTGTATAACAACCTCTCCAATTCTGGTTCTCTTTTTGTTTCTTATGTATTAACCTTAAGTTATTTGTTTCCCGGTTGAGATTCATCCTATCTTATTGGATGTGCATCAAAGGAACGGGTGGTGTTGGTGAAATTGCCATGTCATTAAGAACAAGTTTAATTTAGATAATCTCATTTGCCAACTTACTTTCTTTCATTGTTTGTCTTAACTATTTTTATATAACTATTTTTCTCATTTTTGTCAAATAAACGCTCAGATAATGCACTGGTTTTAACTCAGTTGATTTTCTAATTCTAATTTAATTTACCATTTTAGCAATTTTATAGCTTTCTGATTTATTTTATTTTGTAATTATTTTTGAGAGCAGTGTCGGATGTCATGTGCTTTATGAACAATTCAATAGGCCAGCCTAGTGAATTGTGAGTTGAAAGCTTGGCAATTGTTGTGAGAAAGTCTGTCTCTGTTCTGTGCTTATCTGTGGCTGCTAGCCGAGGCTTTGAGTTTTTTGAGAACAAATGTATGTTTAGAAAAGGTGGGGGCTATCTTGCACGCTGTCTCTCACATAGTGTCGTCATCAAGAGGATATTGAACTGTGCTGCCCTGTTGGCACATGAGTTTGGATTACAGGCCTGAAGTCTTGTCTGTCAAAAGTGGCTTAGAATTAGCTAGCCTCTATCTTATATAGTGGAACAAGCAAAGGGGAGGCTCTTTGCTAGGAACTATCTGTTCGACTGTTCGACTGTTCTACGGTTACTATCCGTTCTATGCTTGCTATGAAACTTTTCGTGTTTGGGATTCTATCTGGTTTGGAGATGGTGGATGCACTCTGTACATGTTCTGTTGCTATTTGGACTTGGAATTTCTAAGAACTATGCTATGAAAAGTGCTCTGAGGCTTTTCATAGATTTAGACTTGCAGATTACTGTTCTGGATTCGTCTTTTATGGCTTGAGTGATAGCTTTCTCTGCATGGAGCCAAAGTATGAGCACAGAGAAGCTCTGAGGCTGATCGTTGCTGTTCTGGAATTGTGTGTGTGTGTGTGTGTGTGTGACCTGCAAGAGAGCTTTTTGTTACAGGCAGAGGGTTTTTCTTAGGCCGAAGAGGTTCATCCCTTGACATCTTGCTTACGTGATCAGCTCAGTTTTCCTGGCAGGCTCAGTCTAGTTTGGTACAAGATGGATCTGTGTACTGTCAGACTTCATGCATTTCTGTGCTGGGATTTCTCCTTGAGTTTTGCTCGTGTTCCTGATGAGTCAGTGTGTGTGGCTGCTGCTGACTGTTTCACATGGGACAGGGGCCAACTCTAAATGTCTCCCCCTGAGTGATTGCTGTTCGCATTAAGCCATTGTACCTGAAAGCTATCTGGTCCGTCTTCAGCCTCAAGTGTGTGTATGCAGAAAAGAAACCGTTGTGCTTGAATTCTGTGTGATTTCACAATAAAAGAGGTCTCACCATTTTAGAGTGTATCAGTTTGCCTAAAGTTCATGAGCAGAAGCCTGGGGTGGGCTTGGGTCACGACAAGCAGCAACACACCAATGCCGTAAAAGGATTGTCTGCCATTCTGTAAACTTTATAGGATTAAAGCAACAACATTCTTCAGGTACACATGAGGAAGCCAGTGTTTGTATGAACATAGCAAAGGGCCTAGAGAAACAATGACCTTTAACATAGAATTAGTGGTTCCTGTGGCAACATCCATCCACTTGCAGTTTAGATTCAAACAGAGGCTGAATTGGAAGACAACAACCGGGAACAGGTTTTTCATTATCCATTGTTACATGAATAATGAAAGCTCTCAAAGAATTACCATTCTCAGGGCTTCCTTTTGACCTTTGTCTTCCCAGCAATTTTAGTTCCAGAATATGTTTTTTTTTTCAGATTTAATGAGCGATTTTATTTTTCAAGGCACATCACTATTGGAATTTATCCTAATGGCATGTTTACCTAGAGATGGCTGAATGAGACTATTATGTTCTCTGTCATTTTCACATGTATCTGCTTTAGTCTGCCATTTATTATTTTAAATCTGTACAAAAAATCACATTGAAATACATCTTTAAAAAGGTGTTTTATCTCAAAAACATGCCATTCTAAACACAGTTTCTCTCAAAAACACCTCTGTATTGTTAATAGCATTGTACTCGTAAGTCACTGATGAAATGAAGATTAGAAGATGGTGGCCATCTCAAGGATGTCTGCGATTTTAATCAATACAGTTTGGATTGAAACTTCACAGTCTAATTTTATATTTTTAATATTAATTCGAGAGAGATAAGGACGCCTCTTGTCCTGCTGCTAGTGCAACCTTTAATATTCTAATTAAAATTTATATTACTTATGCTGTTGCATAATTATATTGAAATGCATAACTCTTATTCAAGGTGCTAGTATTAATATTATTGGGATCTTGAACTTAGGTTGTTTATATATTTGTCTGTGAATGAAAACAAAATAAAGAAATAGGATTTCTTTGTTTCCCACCTGCATTATTTTTCCTGACTGTTGATCTAAATTGCCCTTGTGTTTTCTCAGTCATTCTTCCTTTTGCTTAATCAATTATTTGTTTCCTACTCCTCAGCATACAACACGCTGCATGTCCCACAGAGCGCACTTCCATACGCAGACCCATGCAGGGCTAGTACACACCGGCAAGTTCATTGCTCAAAAACTGCAACATCAAAATGATGACTTGAATGTGTAAAAGAGCTATCCTGGAACCTAACACCAGAGAGAGTGCTTTCATTTCACCCAATGATTCCTTCAGGCCCCCGTCACACACTCAGCTGTGAATTAGAGCTGCACACAGGCGGCCTTGTAAAATTCTCCGCTCTGTTTTTGGGCAGAGAAATTTCACTGGGTTTTTCCATGGGGAGCAGAAATTCTCAACAGGTTCTCACACACAGGACTCATCATTGGCAAGAATTGCCGCACAGCTTAATTTCTTGTTTGGTTATTTGTGATGCCACTTCAAGTGGTGACAGTATCGGCTGTGCTGGCAACTCAGCCTGCATTTTACATCCTCTGCAAGGCAGGCGTATTCTACATCCAGGGGAAAGGTGCAGCTAGTCCTCTGTCAAATCTGCCCTTCAATTTCCTGAAAGTTTTCTTTCCCCATGAAAGGGTCTTCCATTTTTCTGCCTTATTCTCAACATGCCCGAATGGAAGGTGGGTGTTGATTAGCTGGTTGGTTGGAGTGCCTGAATTAGCTAGCTGTGTAAGAGTGGGAGGAGCTAGAGAGTGAGTGGAGTGCATATATGTGTCTGACAGAGAGAGCTGACAGGGTTGATTGGGGAGAGATTTGAGAGAATTGTCGGTATTGAGAGAGAGAGAGAGAGAGAGAGAGAGAGAGTCTGAAGCAGGATTATTAGATGAAAAGTGTGTTTGATTAAAAGATTGAGATTTTAGAGCATAGATTAAATAAAGAATAGTTTGTTAAAGTATAAGAGTTCTGACTGAAACCAATAAGCACTGAAACCTTGTAACCCATATGCAATTGAACTGAAGTAACCATTAAGCTTGTTGACATGCAATTTCTTATTAATAAATTATTGTTAATTCACTCTCCTGGTGTAATCTGTGAGTGTACCTGCGAAGGTACTGGTAGCAGTGGAACAAAGAAATTATCTGGAAGCCAGGTTGCTGGGCTATGGTGCTGTGCAGCCTAAACAGTAAAGATGAGACAGAAGCAGCAGCAACAAGTGGTCGAGGATAACCTCACAGATATACCTAGAAGGAACAGCCAGGAAAAGTAGGAGCATATTGAAAAAGCTTCCTATCTTTGAGAAATATTAGCATAATGCTCCAACTTGCAAACAACAACAGTCACACATTAGCGCTAAGGGTATGATTCTACTCTCTTTGATGTGAGTGCCTGATGATTTGAATGGTGATGGATGAGAATAAAGGCTGCAGTCCTGTCACACTACCTGAGATTAAGCTCCATTGAGCTGAATGGGACTTCTGAGTCACCATTCTGTAAGTCCTACATCCAGCCAAGGATTTAGTATGTTAAGTTCATCATTATCATTCACAATGTCATCTTGACTGCAATGTAACTACATTAAAAGGTGTTGGGGAAGGTGGTGCAAATGTGTAATAGGTTGTGTGTCATATTTTTGATCTCTGAAAAGAAAGTGCAGTGAAAATGGTTGTCTCTGTTTGAAATGAGTGGTTGATGAAATGCTGATTAGTGCATTGTAATTGAAACATCTTCATATCAAGTCTTCTTAAAAAAATACAAAACAAAGGCAGAAGTAAACATATTCTGCTCCAAAGGTGGTGATCTCCTACAGGAGGGAGGCAGAACCTCTGGCCCATTGGCCAACTTTGGCCTGCCATGCCAGCCCATCTGGCCTGCAAAGTCTCAAATGTGCCCCCTCTCCCTTCTCAAAGCCCCATACCTGATGGCTAGTGGGGAAAGGAATCCCTGCAGTCACCTCCAATTAGTAATCAGGGATAACAGTGGACATCGTGTCCTGCTTGTGGGTTTCCCATGGGCAGCTGATTGGCCACTGAATGCTGGACTAGATGGACTTCTTACATTCTCATTTTCTTGTACATCACCTGCATGCTTCTCCCTCTCTCAACTGGAAGAGTGAGTGGTGTACGAAGAGGAATCTGTTACATCCAACCACTAATCAGATATAACAACATGGCTTTCCCTTAGCATGCTGGTCACCATCCCAAGTAGCATGTGGCATATTTTGTCCTCCCTGTGTCCTCACCAATGGGGGAAAGCACAGGGCAAGTGTAGCTGCAGTGGCTGAAGCACCAGCTGGATGGGCCCAGTCAAAGAGGCTTTGCTGTGCACAGATTTTTCTCAGCTGGGGAAAGCCCATGCATAGAGAAGCTGAGTTCCCATCAAGAGGACCTTCTCTTCTGCCACTCCCAGGCTGTGGAATGGCCTGCCGGGAGAGATTCATCAACTTAACAGTCTCTCTGACTTTAAGAAAGTCATAAAGACTGATCTCTTCCAGCAGGCCTATCTAGTCGAATTTTAAGATTTGTACTGTTATTTTAATAATGTATTGATCCAGAGGGAGAGGCGGGTAATAAATAAATATATTATTATTATTATTATTATTATTATTATTATTATTATTAGTTGGTGGAGAGGTCCGCCAGCTTACCAGTCTTCAAGAATTTAAGACAGCTATAAAGATTGATCTCTTCTGGCAGGCCTACCCAGTCGAATTTTAAGACTTTGTTGATCTTAATAATGTATTAATTTTATATGCTTTTAATCAGTTTATGTATTTTATTGTTGGTATTGATCCGGAGGGAGAGGCAGGTAAGAAATAAGTATTATTATTATTATTATTATTTTAATGTCAGGAGGTGGGGCATGGCCCCACTCCCTGGTATCATCTGGCCCATAGAGGGCTTGTTAAGGACCATCTACCTCCCAGATATGTTTCCCCACCCCTGACCTATATCGGAAGTACTTCCTTAAAGGATGATTCGTATAAAACCTGTGTGGTGATTGCCCATCCATTTATTATGCAACATGTACAAACCACAAGATATGCATGCTGGCATGTTTTATCCTACATGAAAATTCTACCCTTGAAACAGTCCTAAGATAAGTCCCTGCCCCCTTTACATTTATCTCAGAGTGGCACCATTGCTCCCCTTTCCAGTTGTTCCCATACTGATCCGTTGTCATAATCATCACCTGTTAATCTGTGTGACACATTTCCGTGGTAAAAAAAACCATGCTTGCAATAACTCACAACCTCAACAGAATACATTAAAAAAAAATACATCTAACAATATTTCAAGATAATTCACTAACAATAAGACATATCAGAACAATTTAAATAGTCATGGAAACAACATTTCAATAGGCCAATCAAAATAAGTCATATTAATAAATTCAATATGACACGAGCGTAATGATCCATTAATGATTCATACTAAGGCCTAACAATATAAATACAAAAATAAAAGAGCAGAAAAAAGGGCATTAAATCCTATGTTTGAAGAATTTCCCTTCCCTTCCAATTCCCTGGAGCCCTGCACATGTGCCCCAAATCTTTTCCAGAGGATCCCCCAACCAACTACGAGTAGATTTGGGGAACACTTTCAGGGGAAGAGGAAATTCAATCCACCAGCAGTGACCGTTTTGATGGTGGAAGGACACATCAGATACAATCCAGCATATTTTAACCTAAAGACAATGCTGGCCCCAGCAACAACCCCATAAACAAGACCACTGCTCTCTCAGGCCATGTAGAATTTCATCCGTAGATGGTCTCTTCTGCCTCTAACGCCATAGTCAACAACTATGCAATTTATTCACCTCCCAAGGGTCTTGTTGCCACGTGCATGGTTTCTAAACTTAGTATGGAGTTACCCATGTGGGCAGAAGAAAAGAAGAGATCTCCTTTGACACCAAGTTCAAATCCTTTTGCCGGAATGCACTGTTTAAATTTGTAATTTTACTTAGTTTATTCATTCATTCATTCATATTCCTATCCTGCCCTTTGTCACAAGGAGCCCAGGGTGTCTACCCCCCCCCCCAATAAAAATGATACAACACATGAACCCCACTGAAATCATAATTCTAAAATTACAAATACAATAAATACAATAAAACCACCTCTACAACATGACAAAACAGAAGGGGGGGAGGGAAACAAAACAATTGCCTATGCCCCAGAAGTTTGTACAAGTAAATACATCTTGGCATCTGAATGACAACAGTCTCTACTGGAAGGGATTTCCATAATCGGAGTGCCACAGACAAGAAGGCTCTACTATATTTTCTTGGGACATGATCCAACCACAATTAAGCATTTAAGCACTACTAGTTTCAGTTGGAAAACTAAACATGTGGTTAACACTGCAAGCTTATGCACATTTACTGGGAAGTCTTATTGAGTTCAGTAAGGCCTATTTCCAGTTATGTGCATATCAGATTGCAGCCTAAATCTCTCCAACTGAAATAAGTAGGACTTAAATTTCACATGGTGTATTCCAATTATAATATGGATTTAAGTCAAATAACTTCGGAAAGATTTTATCTTTATCAAAACTGGGACAGTTTTGGGGAAGTAAGTATGCATTCCTGGACAATGAGCCTATGTTATCTTAACTCTGTTTTCAGATCTGGAACGATATGCACAGTTTGAATTTTGCATCTAAGTAGATCAGAGGAAAAATGTGTCAGGTAGGTATTAGCACCATCTAGTAACAAGTGATGTGCTTTAAAGTATTAGCACAAGCATGTATAACAATGAGATTTTTATTCAGGTTTACCATTATCACCTTGGCAACTGAAGACGTATTCCTTCTAGTCTAATTGCAAAATGTCTAACTAAATTTGTTGCAGGTTCTCAGCTAGAAATGTTATTTGTTTTTCCTTAAAGGAATGGCATAGTTCCCTGAATGGCTCTTCTATCGCTTTTTCAATTACGGCTATGCCTGTTGACTAGAAACTAAGGGTACCTCTACAAGAGCGATTTAAAGCTCTTTCAAGACACATTACAAATTTTACCTCTACAATAGCGGAGCACAAATTGGGGGCTGAGGCGCTTTTTATCTCCAATTATTCGCATTTTCGAATGTGCGTTAAATAGCGAGTTTTCATTTGCTGCGGGAGTTATGGCCATGTAAACATGCGATTCTCCACATGTCAACAACTTTAAAGCGCATTTCATACAGCCCATAATGCGTTTCACCACCTCTCATGAATAGGTATTAGGAGTAAATGCGCTTCTCCGTATATGCGCATAATCGGGCAACCGGGAGTCAAACCGAAACCTTGTAGAGGGGACCTAAATCACACCAAAATCCAAGAAAGTGCACTTTTTCTCTTTGAGTCTCACTCAAAGGTCACCCTGCTCATAATGCACACACTTGTCCTTTTTGTCATCCAACCTATGAATAGGTTCCATTTATATAATTTGGAGACATGAGACATGAAAGAAAGAAAGAAAATCTGCAAAGGCCTGGGCAGCTACCATAAACCAAACGTTGTGTTTAGGAAATCTAATTGCTTTGCTGGATATTTGCGTTTATGACAAGAAGAATTTGGACTATTCCATTACTGGTCTCTGTTGGAAAACACATTGGCTGAATTCGGACGACACAATAAGCAATTGGGGGGGGGACAATTGTCAGTTGTATTGACTATTGTGTTGTCCAAATGCTGCCATAGTCAACTCAGCGCTGATCCTAATGATTATTTATTACCTTGTTCTGTGGGGAGTATCCCCTAGCTGAACAACTGTAAAGTTGATTATTACCTCACCATTGACTATCATGTCAGCCAAATTCAGCCATTGTGTTTGCTACTTGACTCCTAAGTACAGCTGATACATCGTGAAACAAAACCAGGACAATTAAAAATGGGTCCAACTGCACCATTGTGAATCCCCCTTGTCTGCAGCCCCCAGTACTACCTCCTCCACTTTTCCAGATAGTACCCCAAATCCTCCGGAGCAGATTGTGGGGTGGGGGTGGGATAAGGGACTACAGGGAGATGAGGAAATTGACAATTGCTTCCTCCCACATTCTGCCAGTGGAAATCTCTGCTGAATCAGAACAGAATCCAGCCAGGGTCAGTAATACCTTTACTTATGAGCTCATCTTTTAGCATCACACATTATTTTCAGCATGTACATGACCTTCCAAAGCATTGAGTTTCAAGATCCCTTGAAATATAAAAATCAGCTTAGAATGTCAGATGGGTTAGAACATTTTTTTTTTTTTGGTCTTCTGAGACGTTAGAAAATGTAATATCTTTATTAGTGTTGTGGGAAGATAAAGGAAAGAACAGATACATTAGCAGGACACAAGGATTACAGCAGTAATAAAATGTTAAATTGTGAAAAGGTATCACTGAAGGTCTGCAGTTCAAGAGATTAATTCTCTCCAGGTAATTTCACTTTACAAGTATTACAAGTGTATACTTTACAAGAATGTAATACCACTTTGTACTTCAAGAGGACATGATATGAGTGATCCAGTTGTACTCTTCCAAATCCACAATCATTTTCATCGCAGAAATCTCCAAGCATGATCTACTATTCTACCCACACAAGAATATCAAAGTTAATGGAGAACAGCTAGAAGAGTTTTAATAGCCAAAACCCTCCACTCTCACATCAATCTAAGTAATGAAAGATTATACATCAATGAAGAGGTACATAGTGGTATAAGGAGTATCTTACATTCCAGCAAATCCACCCTCCAGATCAGGAAGTTACAATAGAGGGGTAACTCATAACCTCTCCCCCATGCACTGAATGAACATGCGAAGGGTGCTGCGCTGTTGTGTGGTGTATCCACATCCACCACCATCATTGTACATTATGCCATGGTTCCCACAATGTCCATTTGACATTCATCAGAAAGAGTTCTCAGCAGAGATGTAGTGGTAAATGTTGAAGTGCAGGCGCCCATCATGAAAGCATAAGAAGCGCCATGCTGGATCAGACCAAGGTTCCATCTGATCCAACACTCTGTTCACACAGTGGCCAACTAGCTGTTGACCGGGGACCCACAACCAGGACACAATGCAATAGCACCCTCCCACCCTTGTTCCAAAGCAACTGGTGTATAGGCTAATTGCCTCTGATACTGGAGATAGTACATAGCCATCAGGACTAGTAGCCATCGATAGCTTTCTCCTTCAGGAATTTATCCACCCCCTTTTAAAGTCAGCCAAATTGGTGACCATCACTACATCTTGTGGTAGTCAATTCCTTATTTAAACTATGCATTGTGTGAAGTACTTCCTTTTATCTGTCCTGAATCTCCCACCAATCAGCTTCATGGGATGACCCTGGGTTCAAGTATTTTGAGAGAATGAGAAAAATGTCTCCTTATTCACATTCTCCGCAACATGCATAATTTTGTACACCTTTTTTTCCCAAGCTAAACAAGCCCAGCTGTTGTAGCCTTCCCTTGTAGGGGAGATGCTCCAGTTCCTTGATCATTTCAGTTTCCCTTTTCTCCACTTTTTCCAGCTGTAGTGACCATGAGAGTACCCATAGCCATGCCTTCAAGGAGAAATAAAAAATGCAGGCAGCTGTGTCGATCTATATCAACAAAGCAGTTCTAGCTGTTTTCATCTCTATCTAAAGCAGGTCTTTTGTAAAGTTATTTGGTCTTAACTGCCCATTCAAGACCAAGCCACCCCCAAACCACTTTGCTTTACAACAGGGATAGCTAAACTCAGAGGAAACAGGGAAGTCTAAGAGGGGCAGCAGATGAGGTCAGCATCTCTGTAAATCCCAAAACCCTACAGGCCCTGGCTCCACTACAACCCTGGTTCTCAGAGCATAGAGATGTATGCAGAGGGAGTTCCTACACACGAGGAGGGACCCTGGCTAATGAGATGGATGTTCATTGAGGGAGCATAGTGGGGGTGGGCATAGCAACAGCATTAGGTTCTACTTCAGCTATGACAGAGAAATTCAAGAAACAAAAAATGCTGGAGAAGACAGAATGTGCTAAATATATTTTTTCTGCTTGAGGCAAGAAACAAGATGGCAGAGAGAGAGAGAGAGTGAGACAGAGAGAGAGAGAGAGAGAGATCTGCTGCCTGAGGGGGGAGCCACTTCACTCTGCGGGGTAGCTGAATTTCACTGAATATCCCAAACCAGTTTCTCAGGGCGCAATTCTTTGAACAATCCCCACGGAATGCCATCAGACTTACTTCCAAGTAAATATATGTTTCTTAAAACATCCGGCTTGCAAGTCTAAACTCACATACTAAACAATCCCCACTGAATGCAATGACTTAGTTCCAAATAAACATGCTTAGGATCATGTTGTAAGAATGTTTAACATTCAATGCTCTTAGAAAAAATATATTTATCAGAACTTGTGAATGCCACATGAAATTAGTTCTCCCATTACCAAACATTTATTACCATTTCAAGAAAAAATATCTCCTGAACAATTTTGTTATCTTAGAAAAGACTGTTACACATATGATTAATGACAACAACATAATTAGAACATGGTTCTGTCAGAGGATACAGATATTTATCTTTTCAGCACAATGTTTTACCAGCCTCTGCCTTTTGTTACAGTACAAAAAGCCTCACATTTTCCATCAAAATATCTTTTCAGTAGATTTTAATTATATTTTAATTGTGTAACATTTTATTATGATTTATAGGTAGCAGCATATTAAATTTCAAGGGACATGAGAAGTTATTCATAAACAAATATTAAGTGTTAGAGGCAAAGACTAAGATGAAGTGATGTATCAGGTGGACCATTCTCTCAAAAACATATGCTATGGCTCATTTGTAGAATCCGATGATAATTTACATAGATGTAACATGGGAAAGTAGTCCCCCCCCACTCCACCAACCTCAGAGTCTGAGCCACAAATAACTTAGAGAAATTTTCCCTAACTTGTCCTGTACAGATATTTTGAACTACAATTCCCAGTTGGCCATATTTAGTGGGCTTGGTGGAAGCTAATGTTTTTGTCTGTTTTTCAAGACACATGCACAATTTTCAGCCACCCACCTATGATTCCTATATGGTTATTTATTTTGGTCCAGCATAACAATATAATAAAAAATGCAGAAGGGGATCAGACCAAAGCCTTCCTATTAATCCAGCATCCTGTTTCCCAGCATCTTCTGGGAAGCCCACAAGCAGGACATGAGGGAAATAGCACCCTCCTGATGTTTTTCCCGAGCAAATGCTATTCAGACACATGCTGCCTCTGATCTTTGAGACAGCATTAAGCTATCACCAGTAATCACCATTGATAGCCGTATTATCTGAGGATTTGTATAGTTCCCTCCTAAAGCCTCCCAAATTGGTGACTATACACCAAATTAAACATTCTTGCAATCATGCATAGTGTTTTACTCAAGTATAAGCACACAGTGCCCCAATTTGGATTGGACTGTGGTACTCCAGGAAGGGGGGGGGGTAAACTTCTCCCACCCATTTTCATTCTGAAAATCCATGCTCCCTCACAAGTGGATGGAGGGGTTAAAAAAAACCTCCATTGACTCCTATGTGATGACAGATTCCATAATTTAACTATGTGCTGTGTGAAGATATAATTTGTTTCATCTACCTTGAAACCTCCACTATTCAATTTCATTGGGTGATCCTGGATTCTAATATTAATTTACAAGAGAGGTAGAAAAAATGTATCTCTGAACCAAAATAGTTATATATCTGATTTAATTATTTGAATCTCCTGTCAGAGTCAATGTCATCATCTCCAAATTAATCTTATGACAGGGTACTTATTTATAAATAGTGTACATTCTGATGAGGATTTTTTGATCTGGGCTTGATATAAAATCAAAATCTAAATTCTGATTTCCCTCAAGCCTTGAAGAAATGTTTCAAGAGGAAGCAGAGACACTTAACACTATACCAGGCTAAAGTTCACACACCTCACATTCTAGCATTTCAATGAAAGAACACAGAACACCATAACCTAAAACATCCTTTCCTGATAACAAGTCTCACAAGCTCATCCCCCAAATGGTGTTGTAAATTAAACATGATTCAATGGCCCTCAAACACAATCTTACAGACAAGATGGCACCTATACTGTAAACATTTTCAGATTCTTCCCAAGAAAAACTGGCCATTAGATGAAACCAAACACCACCAAGTATGAGTAATCGAAGGTTATCAGGATGCAATAAATTACATTGAGGCGTTAAATGCCCGGGATATTGTTTTATTATGGTTTAGGAAATAGTTTAGTTGAAACATTTATTGACATGTAGTCCATCACAGGAGGGAGGGATGAGTGGTATGTGACATCAAAGCCTGAAACAGAGATAAAATGAAACAGTTTTGCCTTTGTGATTCAGAGAGCTTTGGTACTACCCATGTGCCACATCTCTCTCCTGTGTACATTGTATTGAATAAACCTGTTGGATCGAACTTTGCCTGTTCCTGGTGATTCTTCAACTTGAGGATTAGGGAAATTTCCTTAACAATTCCCCCCCCCCAACTATTTGATTGTCCAATAGTTTGAGAACTCAAGCTCAGTACTCAGAGTACTATATGGAAGTCTAATGAAGAAATAACAGTAACATTGGTTGATTAACAACTAAAAGTAAACTTATCTATGAGGAAAGGAGGAACCTCTGAACAACATGAGCAATAATACAACTTCCTATCTAAGGGGGGGGGGGGGTGAGCTGCCATGCAGCATGTAGGAAGCTGAACTTACAAGCTACTCGGCTCCAAGAAAACTGCCAACCTTAAAAACCTGGAACTAGGTGTCATATTCCATCTTAAACTGCAGCCCCCAGTGGTGGAGACTGAGGGGAGAAGACAGAGGCTATAATTACTTCAAATCTGAGCTCTTTTCGATTCACAGAGAGAGCAGCTGCCTGAACGAGGTAACAGAGGAGGAAGCTGGCAATCTCAAGTGAGGGGAGGGGAGGACATGACACAGCAGTTGAAATCAATTAAAGATGACCTACTGGAAAGTTTCTTTGTCCTCCTCGATAAGAAACTGACTGAGTTGGGCTCAAAGATTGAGGCAGCCACATTTAAGGCTAATGAAGTTTTTAAGCTTGCAGCTTTACATGAGGACACCATAGAGAAACTCAGTAAGGAAAATTTGCATATTAAATTAAAATTGGAGGACACTGAAAACTGGAGTAGATGTTCAAATATTCGTTTTCGCAGCTTGATGGAGAATGAAGTTCAAGGTGATCTGAAAATTTTCATAGCTCTGTGGTTGTCCACACTGCTTCCTAGTTTTGATATCACTCCTGAAGATTTTGAAAGCGCCCATAGAGCAATAGGCCCAAAACCAAAAGAACCCGATAGAACCAGAGATATTGTTGTGTGCTTTGCACAATTTACTAAAAAAGAAGTTATTGAAACAATTAAGAGGGCTCAAGAAGATCAAGAAATAATGGTGCTTCAGGACCTATCTCCGGACACTCTGCGCAGAAGACGTGAACTTAGACCATTCACCTTACAATTGCAGGAGCTGGGAATCAAGTATAAGTGGGGTTCAATCATAACAACAACAACAACAACAACGTAACAGAAGGATGTGAAATTCTAGCAGGAATGGACTATATGGACAGACACAATACAGCTGCAAAAATAATTCACCAACAACTGGCCATCAACTTCAACCTCATCAAACAACCTACACCATACTATAGATACTCACCCAAAACAATCTTGGAAAACGCAGATCATAAAATATACTGGGACAGAACAGTTCATGTGGACAAGACAATATTTTGCAATCAACCAGACGTAACATTCATAGACAAAAAAAGAAAACCACACCTCAATGACATAGTAATACCTAATGACAAAAATGTTGTAGACAAGGAAGTGGAAAAGAGAGAGAAATATATACCACTGGCCATGGAAGTCAAAGAACTATGGCAACAGGAAAAGGTCACAATTATTCCATTGGTCACCTCAGTCACCGGCATCACATCAAAAAAATATACAGAAAAGCTCCAGAAACTGGGCCTACCAGAATACATCCACACCAACATCCAGAAAGCAGTCATAATTAAAACATGCTCAATCGTCAGGAAATTCCTGAATCAATAAAAGACAGCATGACTTGGGAAAGCTTGTCATGTCCGTCTAGAAAAACCGCCATGAGCAGGAAAGATAATAATAATAATAATAATAATAATAATAATAATAATAATAATACACCATCAGTGTACACAGTGCCTTAGACAGATACAGATAAAGCTTAAGCCAGGGATATTAAATCTTTTTTCAGTTTGAGGGCTGAATTCCATTTCACAGATGGTCTCAGGGGCCACATTTGTCAAGTAGGTGGGACCTAAGGTAAAATCCAGCTGTTACCAATCTATAGTAGGAGGCTTCTTCTGCTGGGTGTGGTCTCAACCTCATCTTGCAGCCGCCCATGTCCTTTAATTGCACAGTGTTCTTAGTGTGATGGCTGTGTTATCTTTTTGTTCGGTCAGTCTCCAGATATCTAGTTCATGCATGCCTAATCAGAAGTAATGAACACAGCTCAATGTTATGCTCATCTACTCAAAAGTAAGCCACAGCAATCACAGAACACAAGTATCAGCAAAATTTAGCATTTTAAAAAATCCAACACCCTCCACCCCAATAAAAGTACAAAAAGAACAAGTACAGAAAGCTAAATTTCATTCAACCAATGGAACAGCAGAATGGGATTCCCCCTCCTCCTCTCAGTGTCTCTCAAACAAACCAGAGCATTTTTAAATCCCTCCCTCTAAAGTGTCAGCATAAGATTAAAAGTGGTTTCTTAACCATTTATCTCTTCAAAGGATCACTACATCAGGCCACTCCGGAGTTTCTTGGGGAAGAGTTGGAACCTGATTAGATGCAATTTCGTCACTAAAAACATTGCTGTAGTAATTAACCCAGATATCTGCTTGAATACAACAATCAGGAGGTCCCATCTTCCCTCTCAGTGCTCCATTGACCAGTTGCCAGAAACTCCTATTATCATTGGTCTCTGAAGCACCTATTAATAGTTGCCATTTTTCTTGATCTTCCTTTCTCTTTTTCTGTATCATAGTCTTTTGATATATTCTTTTCAATTCATAATACTCTTTAGGAAGTCTTCGTTCATTATTGTTTTGATAAAGGAAATAGGCTTCTTTGAGCCTTCTCCTCAGTTCTGCACATTCTTTATCAAACCACTTGTTACCGGAAGTTTGTTGATTTTTCAGAGTTAATGAATTATGATTCTTTTGTAAAAGCAGAATTAGTCTTTGTACCATGTCATCAAAAACTTTAGTTACATATATCTAGTTCTGAGTCCTTAAAAAAATTTGAGGAACTGGTCAAAAAAGTGAAAGCATTTGATGTTTCCTTGTTCCATCTAACTTTTTTTGAAGTTATTGAGAGGAATTTACAAGCCAGCATGGGATTCAGATCCTTCTCCACTAGGAACCCTGGTATTGACAGACATAATTCCAAAGGTAAATGATCGCTTTCAAGACGGTCTGCAATCCTGAATACACAGTCCAGGGTTTCTAGATGTCTATGTATTAAAACATAATCGATCACACTCGACCCTTTGGAAGAAATATGCGTGAATTCACCCCAATTGTCGTATTTGTTAGAGCCATTCAGAATAGCCAAGTTATTATTAAATACGAGGTGAAGTAGACATTGACCAGCATAGTTAAATAAAGGATCCTTAGAGTGTCGGGAATTTACTTGTAGAGAAGCTTTGGATGTTGAAAATTTACCCTGTTGGATTGTGGGATCTACCAGATATGTACCGGTTCGAGCATTAAAATCACCTGCTAATAAGGGGAATACTTTTGGATATTTGGCTGTTTGTTGTTTAAAAAAGCTCTCAAAATTAAACCAGCACGTTGAAATCAATGTTTTACATGACATGGGAGGGAAGTATATATTAAAAAGTAATAGATTTACCTTGGGAGATATTAAGTCTATAGCCAAAGCTTGTGTTGAGGAACCACAGTTATTGGCTTCTATTACTCTAACATTTAAAGAAGACGAAATTAAAATAGCTAATCCCTGTCTATCTCTTCCAATTCCTCTATTGGGAATCGCAGGGAGAGAGTATGAAATGAACCCATTCACATCTATAGGATCCCGGCACCATGTCTCTTGGAGAAAGATGATATCAAATTTTGCTAAGTAGTTCAGAATGGTTTGTGATCTAAATTTCGAACTCCAACCCGCTATATTCCAGGAAAGAATTTTTAATGGGAAATTTGTTTCTTTATACTTAAGTCAATCCTGTTCCATTATTAAGTCCAGCTGACCATCGGAATTTGTCCAAATACACCCATTGGCTGACTTTGGGAAATTAGCCATTAGACCGTTGAAATTTTCTCTAGTTCTGAGAGGTTCCTTCCCCATTTCCATATTATTATATTTTTCAACTTTCGGACTCTTGCAAAGGATGTTCAGCCATAAACAGGAGTTCAGAACACTCCTGAAAGAAGCAGAAAGACCCAAGGTCAACCAAAGTCAGGGAAACAAAACATGTTTTTCCCCCACAAGGTCATCTGAGATCGTGGGAATGCAGCTGTTTTTTTCCTCAAACTTGCCACATGAAAGAAACAAGCCAGATTATCTTTTGACAAATGTCTCTCTGTGTGTAATTATTTTAAGAAAATAAAAATACATGCTGATCGATGGTTCCTGGACACAAGAGGAGATCAAAGCAAAAAACTAAGGGGAGTGGGCATTATATTCTGAAGAAAACATGTTCACCCCAGGAAACTTGGGGAAGCAGATTGGGGACATGTTGGGTGAGATTAGGCCCATAGGCTAGAGAATTCACACCCACCCACCCCCCACACACACACCCTTTCAGATGTTCATTCCATGGACCATCAAAATGTGTAACCAGCGAGCAGCATCATGGCAGGTTCCATCTCAACCGGCATCGACAGCTGAAATGAGCCTGCATAGGACCTTCTGCCATGATATCACTGCCTCCTGCCTGCGCACATTGATTGTCCATGTGGAGTAAGTGGTGCATGGTAATTCAGACTCTCCTCTCCTTCTCTAGTGGTGATCTCTAAAGAGGCTAGCAGCAGAAGCTAGGATGGATAATATTGATAAGATGGAGCCCATTATTTCTCTCCTTCTTCCCAATCCCTGGTACGGACTCTGTGAAAAGATAACAACACTTAAAACAGATTGTGGCTATATAATGCATGGACGTTCCACCAATAGTAAAATCCATCTGCAAAAGTGTAAAGAGATCAGGCAAAAATGCGCTATTCAAAAATGCTCCTGAAGAACTCAGTTCAAAATGTGATGGGCTGAATACAAACACACACACGCACGCACACACACAGACACAGTGGCTGCATTCGGACAACACATTAGTCAATGGTGGATTGAGTGGCCAACTCACAGTTGGTTATTTTGTGGGTACTAGGCTGACCATATGAAAAGGAGGACAGGGCTCCTGTATCTTTAACAGTTTCATAGAAAAGGGAATTTCAGCAGGTGTCATTTGTATATATGCAGAACCTGGTGAAATTCCCTCTTCATCACAAAGTTAAAGCTGCAGAAGCCCTGCCCTCTTTTGTACATGGTCAAGAGACAGGGCTTCTGCAGCTTTAACTGTTGTGATGAAGAGGGGATTTCACCAGGTTATGAATGCATACAAACAACACCTGCTGAAATTCCCTGTCCTTTGCAACTGTTAAAGATACAGGAGCCCTGTCCTCCTTTTCATATGGTCAGCCTAGTGGGTACTCCCCACACAACATATTCCTACACAACTGTGGGTGGTTAGGGCTGGTGTTGAGTGGACTAATAGTCATCTCAGCATTTGACTAACACAGCCCCCACCCCTCTCCCCACCCTCCCTCCTCCCTCAGTCCTCCCAGTTCTATCCCAGCAGCCTCTGCAAGTTGCACCAGTTGTAGCAAAGTGGCAGCTGCCGCTTTGGTCGCTTTTACTGCCTGCCTCTATGGGCTTGTATTTTAACCCACTCCCCACACGCTATTAACACACTCCCCCCTCCACACAACACTTTAAACAACTGGCTTCGAGCTAAACAACTTGCAAGCCAGGTGTTTCCCTCAGTTGCTTATTTGGGTGGAATAGCATACCGTCAACAGTTTGTGAGCAGCATGTTACCCTCCACACAACACAATAAGCAACACAACTGATGATTGTTTCCCCCCCTCAGTTGCTTAATGTGTTGTCCGAATGCAGCCATATTGTGTGCCAGAAGGTCTGCCCTTTTCCAATTCATAGCAGAACCTAAAGAGACTTGTAGCCAAACCACTACAAGTCCCAAGGCCTTCTTAGATGTTGTAAGTTGTGCAGTGCATACCTGCAGTATCCTGCACATGTGTGGTATGAAGACACAGTGACACCATGTTCATACATACAATAACAATACAAGAGCATGAACAATGGTGTAGGCTGCTACTTAAGTACAGGCCACTTCCTAGATTTTGTAGGCTGAGCCACACCTGGGCAGAAGCTGTCTGCTTTGCCATGATGAAATGGTGTCATTACATGACACCAGTTCTACAGTAATATCATGTGCACAGTGCAATTTACAACACAGAGAAACCTTTGGAACTGCTAGAGCATCTTACCTTGGTAAGTAGGCCATCAAAATGGGGCAGCTGAAAGGGACTCTGGAGTGAGACAGAACTTTGATGAACTTCTGAATAGATGAGTCTGCTGAGCCTGTTTTCCAGAGAAGAATCAATTAGTTTCCCTGATCTCTGTTTAATTGTTGCAATCAGATTATTAAAGCTTGCTACCAAAATAGTTTCAAAGCAGCACTACTCTCTCTGTCCAAATAGTTTAACTCTCCCATTGAAATCAACAGATTTTCTACATGCTTAACTATGTATGGAAAATTGTGCCCAGTGTATGTGTATGTCTGCATTTACATGAGCGTGGCAAAATCCATCTCACAGGACTAATTAAACTTCTGTGGTATATTCTTCAGCCCAAGACAGCAGCAGCAGATCAGAGATGAGCATATTTGTAGTAGCTTCTGGAGCCTCGCCCCACCTTCCTAAGCCGCGCAGCTTCGATCTTGGTGTCTGATTGCTTTCAGGTCATCCCTTCATTATAAAAATTCAAGACTTAATATAAAAACAAACAACCCCTCCCCCCATACACACACACACAACCAAATCTGACTTTGATATTTTTCTTGCTTGTGTAGCTAATTCAAGAGAGGATGGAGTCTGACTCAGGCACACAGCAGCTCTCCCACCTGGCCAATTAGGATCAGCCTCTTCATTTATGCCCTTAAGGGCTGTACTCCAAAGTCACAGCCCTACAATCCCCTATAACAGCCATTGCACATCTGACAAAAAGAGTGAACTACATTCTGCTTGACAACTTGTTATATAAGTGCTGCTGGGCTTCTTGTTCACCATATATATATTTTCTTTCTTTAAGTAGCTGGAGGAAAACAAAAGTAGCATTGCATTGATATCCTGCCTTCCTTCCATGTCGGAAGTCAGGGATACTTTCATAGGGTTTCAGAGGCAGTCTTCTTCCTGCAAGATGACAAGACCCAGGCTGGCTTCCCTTTAACAAGGCTGCTTCCTCATGTGCCCTCAGGATATCTGCCTGTGATCATTCAGTTTGCACGATGAGTCTTTTCCCTTTTGTCAAATCGGAGAAAATTATTGCATATGGAGTGGCAAAGTCTGCTCAGAGGATGAGGCAAATGGTCTTCAATGTGAATGTTGTGGATTATAATCGGGTGAAATCTCCCATTCCATACTCCACTGCTCCTTCTGCATCCATCAGAGCAGGAGCCAAATATCTTCAAGATGTTGTTTGTCAATGACTCCAGCACTTGTCTTATGAGAAGGTGGTGAGAATAGGATGAGTACTTCACCTCCTTGGAGCAAAAGGAGCAGTGAGAACTCTGGTATGCTATAGGATAAAGATCTTGATATTTTTTTAATCCACTCAGGCCAATGAAAGGGGTCAGTGCCGTGGATATGGTCCTCAAAGCCAGTCCCAGTAACCAGCAAAGTTGAGTAGAAGGATGGGGCCCATGGATCTCTGAAAGTCCTTCTGAGTTAAGCCCAAATCTCAATGCAAGTCCTAATTCCCCCTGCTACATGCACACACACTACAGCTGGGAGAGTGATTTAAGGATTATGGAAGAGATGCAAGTAGAGATGTATTTTATTTCTGTAAACCTGAGAGGGCTTGTGCCCTGTAAGGTGGACAAGAAATGTTTTAAAAAGGGGATGGTTGTGCCCAAGGGTGGGCGATTTCAGAAAAATTGGAAAGCTTGGGGAAAATGGACCAGATCTATAGTCACTCTGTTGTTTCAATACAGCCTTCCCCGATTGGATGCCCTCCAGATATTTTGAACTTCAGTTTCCATCAGCCTCAGGCAACATGGCCAACAGTCAGGAATTCTGGGCACTGTAGTCCAAAACATCTGGAGTGCACCAGGATGGGGAGGGCTGCTTTAGGAACCTAAAGCAGCTTTCTGTTCCTAAAGTTATTTTATATATAACTTAGTTTGCTCATAAAATTACCATTATATTTTAAAATGTTTAAAAGAAACTCAGTAAATGTTTAATTATTGTCTGAATAGATTAAAACTACATGAAATGACTGTTAATGTATCAGAAACACAAGACTCTACAAAACAAAACCCAAACTATCAAGAAAGTGCATTTACTGTCAAGAATGGCAATGGCGAATCTACTCACATGTTGGGGAATTGATGATAATAAATGTCTACCAGTAAAATATACTTCAGATCAATACTTTTAATAAGGATTGAAAGAACTAATTATGCTGGAAATCCTACAAAGAGGATTGGGGAAAAAACATTTTCCTCCATAGCTTCATTATTTAAAGACTTTTTACGTCTCTAGTCTTTCTATAAAAGTGTTATTATTACATAGTTTTTAGAAATAATTTCAAGGGGAGACTGGTATATTTTAGAAAATACTTTTATATTCTAAAAAACAAACAAACCATAATCTAAAGCTGTTCAATTTTTCTAACTTTTGTAGGGAGGACCCAAAAATGGTCCTCAGAACACCCCTCCCCCCAAAAAAGCCATTTTTTTCTGCGCCTTTACACCTCTAGAAACAGGTAGAGCATTCTCAATTAAAGAGGAGCCATTACTTGGATACAGCACTTCATGTCTGACATCTCTTCTGTTCCAGCACAATCCCAATTCTTCTCTCCCTGTTGTCAGTCTGTCTCCAGGTAAAAGAGTGTGGAGCCAGAAGAGAGTGAGTGCCTATCCACATTGCCCTTAAAACAACTTATATTATTTTTAAAAACATGGTAAGTTTAAGTAATTTCATTACATGGTAGGACACACTGAGCAGTACTTACGTTTCATAGTGACTGCTTCCTCCGTGTTCACTGGTGTAGTACAGGGTTAATTCCTTGACTCTTCTTGTTTAGTTTCTGTTTTGCAGGCTGCTTGAGTTACGGAGACAGAAGTGGGCGGGTCAAGCAGCCTGCAAAACAGAAACTAAACAAGAACAAACAAAGAATTAACCATGTGTCACACCACTGAATGTTTTAAGGATGGAGGAAGCAGTCATTATGAAATGTAAGTACTGCTCAGTGTGTCCTACCATGTAATGAAACTACTTCAAAAATCATGTTTTTAAACAGAATATAAGTCATTTTAAGGGCAATGTGGATAGGCTCTGAGTGTTGCCCTGTCAGTCTTTTGCCACTATGCAAACCAAAACGCCGTGGTCCATCGAAATTTGCACTCTTCTCAATTTTGCAGTGGAATTCTCAAAACTGAAATGTATGTAAAATGTATATATTAGGAGAAATAATGTTAAAGATGCATTAAATTAGAAAATTGCTTGCAAAAAAGTTTGCATTAGGCAAAAATACATACAAATATGCATACATTAGGAGAAATGTGCAAAAATGCTTTTGAATTTTCATGCTAACTTTTAAAAAAGCTTACATTTCAGGATGAACTGAACTTAAGACTGGACAACTTCTCAAATTCAAATTAAACCAAATTTAAGAATGGAAAAAAATTACAAACTGGGAGAAACCAAATTGCCAGCTTCATCTAACCCTATCTGTAGCTGCCTTGAAATACAGCATCAAAATACGGGCAGATTCCTAAATGGTCCTCTGAAGAATATTCAACTGCCTCAGAACCGTAAAGCCTGCAAAATCAGGCTGCTAACTGGCATTTTAATTGGCTGTTATAATAATGCATGTTGAGGGGGATACTTTAAGAATAAGCAAGTAGACAAGTCAGTATCATCAAATTGCCCATGTTTGTGACATGATGGCAACAAGAGGCCAATTCTTCATTTTCTTAAGAGATTAGATTTCATTCTCTCTAGAACTCTTTTTAAAGGACTGAGTTAATTGGAAATATAAGTTGCCTGCATGGCACTGCCTTGTGACTAGATGAGATGCTATTATTCATAGGTGGCATTTGTTGTCTTTTAAATGAAGAAAAACCTCTAAATCTGCTGTAATTGCTATGCAGACTAAGGATGTAGATGCTGAAACACAGCAGATGAACAGACACTATAAAGTATTATATATATATATATATATATATATATATATATATATGATCGGCAAGGAATTTTATCCTATAACAGAACTAAGAGTAGAGTTTATATAACTCTGTGATTTCTCAGTGTCATCCAATGTCTGCAAGGCACAGGAAAAGAAATAAAAAACCTGAGATATCTGTCAAGTACTATTTATAAGATACTACGAGAAATACATAGGAAATCAAGAGTAACAGTGGATTTACTAGGGGAACTTTGAGAATATAAATTCAACCTCTGGCCTTCTCTTGGAAGTTAATGATGATAAAGTGATCGCAGGAGCTATGCAACCATGCTGGTAATGTCTTTAGCCAAGACAAGGGCTATGTTTTATTTTAGGCTGCTGGTAACATTTTGTCACAAATCCAGAGACTACTCTAGGTGCTCAGGCATGCATTTTACTTTTAGAAATATCCCAGAGTTAAGTTAGTAAGGATGAGGCCTGGTTCATATATGCATGTTCATCATTTGATGATACCATCAAGTGTTAACTTTTATGTGCAAGTGGGCCATTAGACATTTTTAATATAATTTAGACAATCTTCATTTCCATCCAAACCTCTTCAAGTACAATGTTTTTCAATGCAGACAGTTCACACATGAAGCTGCCAGTCATCAAGGCCTGATCCACATACTCATGTCCCATCCATTGATGATTATCAGAATGACTTGCCTGAGTGAACGGCCCTTTCTGCACCAGGCAAAATGCCTGGGATGGACTCTAGCTGCTCCCTTTGTGTCCGAATGATGCACAGGGAGCCCCGGGGGTGGGGGGGAACGGAATTTTTCCTGGTTCTCAGGAATCAGAAAAATCCTGATTCTTCCGCAGTCCCCAGGACCAAGGAAGAATGTGGCCTCCTGCTCCAGTGCTGTTGCGCTTACACATGAGTAAACACAGCAACACAGATGGCCACGGAGCCACACCCATGGCCATCAGGAGAGGGTGAAAGCAAAATCACCATGGGAGGGGATGCCGCGATTTCACCCACATTTCCCACCAGACACAAACTTCGTTGGAGCACTAGAGCGCTCTTCTGCAACTAAAACAAAAACAAAATGGCAGCCCGGGTCATAGCATTGTGGTGTGCACAGGAGGGATGAACCCAGATGTGGCTACTTCCCAGTTCGCCCACTCCCCGCCCTCTACACCCCTATGGTGTAGAAAGGGCCAATGATAAAATGTGCATATTACCTTACATCATGGGAGATGGACCACTTTCAGCTGGGGTGGGTGAGGCGCATTCCATTGGTGAATGGAGGTGAAGGCAATGGGGGCGGAACCAAAGAGGTAAGGCCAGCATGTTTTAGCTTAAACCTCTTACTGTCAGTAACTAAGCTTTAGGAGAGGCATCCCAACTTTTAGAATAAAACGACATCAACAATGGGAAGCCACCAATTGATCATTGGGGATTTGGCTACAAAGCTTCTGCGTCCCTGCTCTACACAACCTCAAGCTCAATGCAACCTCAGGGGGTCAATTATTCACACATTCAACTACCACTCACCAGATGTATATCTATGTGTGAAGCAGGCCCAGCTGTCGAGCAGCACAATTAAGTGTTGAAAAATCAAGAGATGGACATGTATGTAGAAGACAGCTGCAAACCAAACAGATTTCACACTGGCTCAAGCAACTGCTACCAATTTACCCTCTTTCCTCATCTACACAGGTAAAAGATCTAACCATTCCTGACAAAGAACCTGTGACATTAAGGAATTCCCAACTCTTAATGTAGAAACCAGGCTAGGTAAACATTTAGCAATGTATAAACGAGAAACTATTGTTTTTGTGTTGTTGTTTTTTAAAAATGTAAGTCATCGCACAGTATTAGGATAGAGACTTCATTATGTGTGAGTCCATCTTATTTTATTAAAGTGTGATACTGCCTCGGTAATTAATTTTCCACCTCCAGCTGTAAAGGCAATATCACCTATCACCAATTGAAAAATGCCCCAAGATTTAACATGTCTGCTACCATGACTACCATTGTGAGCTGCTCTGAGAAAAAATCTCAAAATATAGATCAGGCAACAGAACTGTGAACTAATTAAAACTGCCTCCATTATCTCATATGCAGAGAACCAAATGCCTTATGTATATTTAATGATCTGATGTAAAACAAAGGCCAGCCACCCTCGCCGTGTAGACACTCTGACAAGATTAACTTCTTAGAGATTATGAGCCTATCCACATTGCCCTTAAAACAATTTATATTCTGTTTTAAAACATGGTTTTTAAGTCGTTTCATTACGTGATAGGACACACTGAGCAGTACTTACGTTTCATAGTGACTGCTTCCTCTGTGTTCACTGGTGTCACACAGGGTTAATTCTGGTCTCTTCTACTTTCGTTTTTGTTTTGCAGGCTGCTTGACCTGCCCACTTCTGTCTCCCTAACTCAAGCAGCCTGCAAAACAAAGAAATAACCCTGTGTGACACCAGTGAATGCTTTGAGAATGGAGGAAGCAGCCACTATGAAATGTAAGTACTGCTCAATGTGTCCTACCACGTAATGAAACGACTTAAAAAGAACATTTTTAAACAGAATATAAGTTGTTTTAAGGGCAATGTGGATAGGCAGTATAGGACTTCAGTAATAAGCTCCAGCTCGGCAAAGTATTCCACTTTTTGCCGTGTACAGTGGGATTAAAAATAATGGGTCAGAGCATCAATAATATATTAAGCGCTGAGGCTATAACATGGCTGCATTGGCAGTGCAATAAAATTCATCATTCTTTGCACATCTAGAACAATACGTCTTACAGTTAATGATGTGGCGTTGTCTTGCTATCAAGGCATGCGGAAAGGATTCTGAAGCTGAGAACAACAACCTGTATAAATCCGGAAGCCCAACCTGTGCAAAGGGCAATGAATCCTTAATGCAAGGCTTTAAAACCAGAGGTTATGTTCTATGAAAGAGAAAATGCATAATAGTCCCTGAAGGTATAAGACCTTACAGTGACCAAAAAGCTAAATTTAGAATAGACGTGGGGAATCTCTAGCCTCCCGGCTGGATCCGAACTACAAGGCCTCCCCATCCAGCCCACCAAGTTCTCCTGACCAGCCATGCTCACTTTCCTCTGTTAGGCCTCTTTGCCTTTTTGCCATTTTTCTTTCCTCTGCTCCTTCCTTCCAACCTCCTGAAATGGAATGTGAGCTGTGTTCAGAGGAAGTGCCTTGGCACCTTCCTGTCCTCTGTGTGACATTTTCTTGTGTTTTCGGAGCTCCTTGGAGCAATTTGTTGTTCTACGGCTCCTTGGAAACCTTATTTTCTATAAGTCTCCAGAAGTCTCTGTTCTTCTTCAGAGCTTTTTGGTCTTTTCCAGACCAGCTGCTACAGAGCATAAGTCCCTGCTAACGTTTCCATTGCAGAGAGTCATGGCTAAATATATTGTTGCGTAGCTAAACTCTGGTGAGGTTATGTGGGGTCTATGCAGGAGGGCGGGCTACAGAGAGCTGAAAGTGGAATTTAGACTTGAGTTGAATTTTGTCTACATGTGTGTGTATTGTTGCTAGTTAGGATTTTGTGATGCTATTTCTCAGGGAAGGGAGGGGGTCCTGCATAGAAAGATTCTTTGGTTGGCTGAGTTCTTATTGGGGTGTAGGTGAACTGCAAAGAAGCGCTATCCACTCTGGGATTTGTTTTGTAGCTTGCTGTGCTTGGAGGATAGCAAATAATCCAGACATGCAAAAGAACACATGTGCTCTCCCTTGACCATAGGTGGGCAACAACATGGTCCACAGGCTGCGTGTGGTCCCCTGCCTTTTTTGCAGTTCCCAACACACACACACACCATATTATTGCCACACCACTGAATTGGCTCCAAAGTTTGGTGGTGGCCTGATGCAGCAAGGGAGAGGGAGAAAACAAAGCCAACATTGTGCTCTGCCAAGAAAGGCAGTGAAACAAGGTGCCTGCTGCCTGCAGGCCTTGTTTTAAATGGAAAATGTACCCTTTTCTCATTAATTTTGGTGGTGGGTAGGTGTGTGAGCCCAGTAAGTTCTGGGAGAGGGGTGAAAATTACCCCCTGAACCTTCTGATGGTGCCCACCCTGCCCTAGACAAAGACCATAATCAGACAGGGGGGGAAATGCATTTCCCTACCTTCACTCCCCCCACTTCTGTTCCACTATACTTCCTCTTCCTTCACAGGGGGGAAGAAAGAGGAAGTAAACAATGACCATATATCCCATGCAGTGGGTGTTTTTATCGTGCTGCTTTTCCTGCACGCAGCAGGAAATGGAGGCACATTTGCTTCCCAAAAAACAAAGTAGTCTTTACCAAGGTCTTATTTCATCATCAAAAGGACCCAAGAAAAACCTTGAGTGGCCAGTAACGAGCGTGTGATAAAAGACTTGTCTGATGATGCTCAAAGGCTGAAATTACACATGAACTTAAATGCATGGTAGTCACTGCTAAGACACATCTTCTCCCCACATCTCCTGGTAATTATTTATTAAAACAGCCTCACAATGTTATTATGACACCATGTTCAGCATTTCCACATCCCTGTTGAAATCTTTGGTTTGGATGTCTGCAGGGAGAAAGCTTATGCACATCAAGGTCTACCTGCATGAATGTACTCCTGCTGATATGTATCCATGCTGAACCCAGGGACCTCAGTGGTGGGGAAAATCATGCAATCTCGGGTGTCCGAGGAAGAACTGTTCACATGAACATGCATGAAGGGATGCATTTTCATCAGTTCTTTTGAAAGAAAAATTGTGAGGCAAGACAGTGTCACTTCCCTTTGGAAGTAGCTGAGGAGTTTTCCTGAGCATGGTCCTTTGGGTCTAAGTGATGGAATGTACAGATGATTCTTCTCAAGGCTGAGCAGCTAGGCATATTGAGAAAATAAATGCATCTGCACTAAACAATATATCTTTTCAGAAACAATTATTTCCAGCACAGTTCTTTTATTAAGTGCTGGACTTACTCTTTTACTTTTATTTTTGGAAAAGGAAAGATGAGATTGGCGATTAGATTGGCTCACATCCTGAGTTCTCCATCTGCAAACAGAAGCGTTTCTCCTGCCATTCATAAAAGAACTTGTAATCCAGTGGAGGATCTCATCAACAGAAAGGAGGGGGGATGAGTTTTTAAAATGCCTCCTTCCCCTTGCAACTTACTCCCCACTGCTCTAGGGGGGCCCCAACCCTCTGGAGCAGTTTTTCAGAGGGAAGGCCAGTAGTCACCCAAAGGGAACCGAATTTAAGCTCCAAGCCAATATATTACCAGTAACCATTTTCACAGCCCAATTCAAAGTGTTGGTTTTGACCTTTAAAGCCTGAAACATTTTAGGACCAAGTTATTTCAAGGGCCACCTTCACCCATATCAGCCTGTCCACACTTTAAGATAAAAGAGAGAGACCCTTCTCATTTGCCCACCCATGAGAGCAATTTGGTGGGTGATGACACGCGAGAGGGCCATCTCTGCAGTGGCCCCACACCTTTGGAACAAGCTGCCATCGGAGGTCCACCATGCTCTGTCATTCCAGGCTTGAAGGCCTTGAAAACATATTATTTTACTGTAACCGTCTCTTGATATGACTGCTGTTGCTGCAGCTATTGGCATTGTTGTTGCTGTTTTTATTGAATTTAAAACTTTTTATTTTTCAGACAAAGATAAAACACAAACAGTATAACAATACAACAATACAACAATACAACAATACAACATACAACATTAAAATGGATTTCCGAATTTCTCCAACAAACAAAAATATCTACGTTTTCTTAATGCTTTATCACAATAAGACTAATAAAAAAAGAAACAAAATAGTGAGTGAATTTCCGACTTCCCTATCTTGATCAATTGTTTTTCTTCCAATTTAATTGCTGAATCCGCATGCAAATATGTCCTTCCCTTCTCTCTCTTTTAAAAAATCTATCAAAGGTTTTCATTCCTCAGTGAACCCAGTTATTGTTTTGTCTCTTATTATCGCAGTAGGTTTTGCCATTTCCGCCAATTCTGTAATTTTCAACAGCCATTCCTCTTCTGTTGGTACTTTCTCAGTTTTTCAATTCTGGGCATATATTAATCTTGCTGCCGTTATCATGTATAAGAATAAAGTTCCATAGCCTTGCGTCAACTGTTCGTCTATTATCCCCAACAAAAAGTACTCTGGATGTAGTTGTATTTTAGTTTCAGTACATTTTGCATCACCTTATGCATTTGTACCCAAAAGGATTTCGCTTTTTTACATGTCCACCATAAATGATAAAAAGTTCCTTCCTGTTCTTCACATTTCCAGCACCTTCCTAATGACCCTTTATACATTTTTGCCAATTTTGACTGAGATATATACCATCTATACATAATTTTATTAAAAAATTCTTTCAATCTGGCACATAATGTAAATGTCAAGCCTCTCAACCACATATTCTCCTACTGATCCATAGTAACGTTATAACCAAAATTTTGAGCCCACTTTATCTACAATCTTTTATCTGTTCATCTCCAGTCTCATACTTTAACAAAAGTTTATATGTCTTTGAAATAACATGATCATCATTTGTACATAAAACTTTCTCAAATTCAGATTTTGTACATTCAAAACCCCAATTTTTTAATTTATCTTATAACTTTCCATCATTTGTAAATATGAGAACCACTGGCAAACATTTCCTTCACTCATTAAATCCTCTCTTGATTTCATTTTAACATCTTCTATTATTTCTAAAATCTCATTGTACGTCAACCATTTATTCGTACTTGCCAGTTCTCTTCTATAAAAAGCCTCCTGTGAGGAAATCCATAATGGTGTTTTCTGACTCAATCTGGGTTTATGTTTAGTCCATGTTCTCAAAATCACTCGTCTCACATAATGATTATTAAATTCTACATTCACTTTAGCTTTATCATACCACAGATACCCATGCCAACCAAATCTTAAATCATGTCCCTCTAATTCCAGTAGTCTTCTGTTTTTCATCAACATCCACTCCTTCATCCACATCAAGCAACAGGCAGAGAAATGCATCCTCAAATCAGGCAAACCCAAGCCTCCTCTCTCTTTGGCATCTTGTAATATTTTAAACTTCACCTTTGGTTTTTTGGATTGCCATATAAATTTAGAAATCTCTCTCTGCCATTGCTTGAATGGTGACTCCGAAGTTACAATAGATATTGTCTGAAATAGAAACAACATTCTTAGCAAAATATTCATCTTAATTGTTGCAATTCTCCCTATCAAAGACATTTGAAGTTTATCCCATCTTATTAAATCTTGTTTAACTTCTTCCAGACCTTAACATAGTTATTATGAAACAACATTCATGTTTGTCAAGTTTATGCCCAAATATTTCACCTTCTTTTCTACTTTAAAACCTGCTTTTTCTGCCACCTTTAGTTGATCTTACTTATTCATATTTTTTGTAAGTATCTTAGTCTTTTGTTTGTTAACCTTGAATCCTGCTAATACACCAAATTCATTCAACTTATTCATTAAAGTATCAATTCCACTCAGTGGATCCTCTAAAGTAAGCACCAGATCATCTGCAAAAGCTCTTAACTTTTCTGATTTTTATTCCTCCAATTTTTTCTTCTTATCTTACAGCTCTGTTCAATACTTCCAGCACCAAGATAAATAACAAAGGTGACATTGGACAGCCCTGTCTAGTCCCTCTTGCAATATTACACGGTTTCAACAAATCTCCATTAATGATGATCTGTGCACTCTTGTTCAGTATAAATTGACTTCACCCACGTTGTGAAATTAGACCCAAAGTTTATTGCTTTCAAAACTTTAAACAAAAAGTCCCAGTTAAGATTATCAAATGCCTTCTCTGCATCCAAAAAAATCAGAGTCGCTTGATGTTGTCTTTTATCTGTCTTTTCGGTAAAAATCCACATTGATCTTCATGAATAAATTCCTGCAACACAAACTTCAGCCTCTCCACCATTATTGATGTAAACAACTTATAATCATTATTCAACAGCGATATTGGCCTGTAATTTTTAGTCAAAGTTAGGTCCTGGCCTTCTTTAGGTATCAACGTTATATATGCAGTTTTCCATGTCTCTGGTATCTTCCCCTCTTTCAAAATAAAGTTCATCATACTTTGCAGAGGTAATAATTTATTCTCAAAATTTTTGTAGTATGTGCCTGGAAGACCATCCTGTCCTGGCATTTTCCCCAATTTAATTCTTTTTATAGCTATGACCATTTCCACCATAGTGATCTCTCCATTTATTATTTGTTTCTGATCCAATGAAATTTTAGACAAATTCTGTTTTTGTAGGTATCCATCTATTCTATCCAATGACGTCTCATGTTTCTTATATAAATTCAAATAATACTGTCAGAATACTCTTTGTATCTTCGCATCATCCATTATCTCCATATCACCATCCTGAATTTTAACTATTGTCTTATTTTCCATTTTTTCGCTCAGTTTATAACGTAGACATTTTCCTGGTTTATTTGCACCTTCAAATTCTCTCTGTTTTACAAAATTTAACTTCCATTCCATTTCTCTGACCGTCAACATAGACAGTTGCTGTTGCAATATCTTGATCTGGTGGCTAATCCCTGCCTTTCTTAGTGTGTTCTTTAACTCCTCTTCCTTCTTTTTAATCTCATCCATAATAATGTTCATTTTCTCCTGTCTTTCCCTCTTAATTTGACTGTTCTTCTGAATAAAATATCCTCTTATAAAAGCTTTACTTGTGTCCCAGACCATACTTTGGTTAACACCTTTATTCAAATTCAACTCAAAAAAATCCTTAATTTTTTTTTGGCCTTCTTCCAGCACCACTTTATTTTGTAGTAAAGATTCATTTGATCTCCATCTGAACGTACTTTTTTTTTCAGAACCATCAATATTGAATTATGATCTGAAAAAGATTTTGACAAGATCTCTATTTTCTTTACTTTTGTAAGTATTGTCTTGGATGTCAAAATCATATCTATACTTGAAAAAGATTTATGTTTATCCAAGAAATAAGTATATTCCTTGGAGCCACCATTTCTATGTCTCCATACATCAACCAGACCCAAATTGTCCACCAGATTAAAAAAAAAAAAAACCCATTTTGGAAGCTTTCCCTGATAAACATTTCTCCGAATGTTTATCAATTTGTGGTGATATAATTCCATTCCAATCACCCAAAAGACACCAGCTATCACTTGAAATATCTGCCAATCTATGTAACAATCGTTCATAAAATTCTGCGGAATGACCTGCCGGAGGAGACTCGTCAACTTAACAGTCTTTTAGAATTTAAGAAAGCCATAAAGACTGTTCTCTTCCAGCAGGCATATCCAGTGTAATTTTTAGAATGTTTTTAGGATGTTTTAGGATGTTTTAATGCAGTTTTAATAATATTTGTCATGTTTTAATTAGTTTTATGTATTTTATCATGTTGTTATTCCCCGCCTCAATCCAGATGGAGAGGCAGGTAAGAAATAAATCATTATTATTATTATTATTATTATTATTTAGGTTATTATTATGTATCAATAAAAATCTTTATATCCAACAAATTTTACATGTCTGAAGTTTCTCCTTCTTCTCTTGGGTCCCTTTTGTCAACTTGTATTTCCTCTAATTCTTTTTTATAGTTCTCCATAAAATATCTTGCTTTTTCCACTGAGTTAAGCTTATATCTTTCCCCAGCGAATGTCAAAGTCAGTCCTTCAGGTATTTCCCATCTGAAAACAACCTTTTTCTGTTTCAGAATCATTGTCAAAAATTCGTAGTCCTTCCTTCTAGCTCTTATACTCGTTGGTACTTCTTTTAAGAAAACAATGTCCTTTCCATCAATGTTTACTTTATTCTGATGTGGCATTGTAAAATCTTGTCTCTAGTGGATTGTCTCACAAAATATACCATAATATCTCTTGGCAGTTTCTTTGTCTTTGCATAAACAGAGTTTCTTCTATATACTCTGTCTATCTCAACTTCCATCCTGTCTTCCTCCCAGTCCAGTAAGTCTGCTAATATTTTTATGATCTCTTCTCTGAGGTCACCTGGTTTTTCTATGATATTCCTCAACCTTAGGCATTTTTCCATTTCTCTCTGTTCCAAAAGATCCACTGTATCTTTTTCCCATTCAATTTGAACCTGTAAAATTTGTGTTTTATGATCCAAGGTTTGCACTTTATCTTCTGTCTCCTTGACATCCTTCTTTAGTTGTTTAACTGCCATATTTATTTGGTTCATCTCTTTAATCAAATCATCTTTAGTCCCCTTAAGTTTCCCCTCCATGGCCAAAAATTGATTATCTATCTTCTCTGTAGAGGCATCCATTTTAGTCTCCAAACAACTAGACAAGTCCATCATTGTCGTCAAGATTCTATCTAGTGCCTTCTTAGTTTCATCAGCAGGTGGCACCATAGCTTAATCAAATGAACCTATTCTGGTTACACATTTACCAAACATATTTCCATAGCAACCTTCTTATCTATCTGTTTGGGAACAGCCAGAGAAAGTGAAAGTCAACAAGAACAGAGCAGACTCCCCGAAGACAGACTCTGTAAATTTCCAAAGTTTACTTCAAAGCCTCTCTGTTTGCAGTTCAAAGCAACCCAATGGAATCCTTTTTTCTCCACTTTTTAAAGTTAAATATTCAATTCAGCTTACTGTCAATTGCTTGCAATTCCCTTCTATCATAAATGCTTGCATTTACATATCTTATAAAGAAAGTCTGTGTCCACTCACCATAAAAAGGTATGTTGTTTTCTCTTGATTTTGTCACGTTGAAATCCCCCGTCTTCTTTTAATATTGTTTTTATATAATCAATCAGTCTCGGGGAATGGATGTTGGTGGATCTTAACCCTTTTCCCAGGGTGACAGTGAAATTCACAAGCAGTAGATGTCTGGTCTCTTATCTCCCTGCTGTCCCGTTTGTCGAAGCTCCCTTCATCGAATCTCACAGCTCCAGAGATTCATGAGACAACTTACGACCTGCTCCAGCCAAGACCCCTTCGATCTGGGGTCATAAATTCCATCCAGCAACCACTTAGTATTTAAATCACACTGTTCTTCTCAGCTAAGCAGCTGAGCAGCCTCAATCCTCCATTACTCCACCGGAAGTCCTTGTTGCTGTTTTTATTGATGGCTTTTATTGTTGTTTTTATCGCTATTTTATTGTGTTTATGTTTTTACTGCTTTTAATATTTTAACTGTTTTTATGTATTTTATTGCTGTAAGCCACTTTGGGAGGGCTTCTGCCCTGAAAGGCAGCCTAGAAATGTTTTAAATAAATAAATAAATAAATAGTTATTGGATTTATCCAATATAAACGGTCAAATAATGGATAATTCAGTTTGATGGATTTCAGGTTGTGCATTCCTGGGCAAGACAAGGCACCACAGAGATAATATTAAAGTCCAATATTTCTGAAGAGAAGTTGCCAAGCCTTGACTCAGCTTAGATAGGAAATCTCTGCTATTACCCAGCTGTTCAGGCAGTTGGGAAGGCAGAAAGCAGGCACAACCTGGCCAAACTAAAAACTTCCATTCATTTATGTGCAAAAGTCAATATGTGCTTAGCTCTCTTCCACTGAAATCAATGGGACTAAAAGGTACTTTAACACTGGCTCAATGTTATTTCAAGGAAAGAGGGAGAGAGAGAGAGAAAATTAATGCAAGCAATACGTTGAAATCAGGCATTCCATTCTCCAAATAGAAAAACTCATAAGTGGCTGTACTATTAATACAATTTTCATCATTGTCACAAGTGGTGTATGGGATGAAAGAGGGCTTGTCTATTGCATGAAACACCCAGGAGAATGCTTAACTAGGGTTACCATATGGAAAGGAGGACAGGGCTCCTGCATCTTTGAGCTATACTAGAGTGACCAGTTACAAAAGAGGACAGGGCTCCTGCAGCTTTAACTGTTGGGATGAAGAGGGGATTTCACCAGGTGCTGCATGCATACAAATGACACCTGCTGAATTTCCTTTTTCTATGCCACTCTTAAAGATACAGGAGCCCTGTCCTCCTTTTCATATGGTCACCCCAGGTTGCACAAGTCCATTTAGGGTCAGCAGCAGAGGGCAGACCATGTCCTCAACATCCACAACATTGTCTCCAGGTGCAGAACTTCACTTTACTCCAATTGGTGTAAACCATACTCATTCTATTGTAAAGGAGAGTAAGTAAATGGCCGCATTCCAATAATTAGCCCCTGCCCAGATCTACACCAAGCAGGATATAACACTTTGAAAATGGTTTGGAAACTGCATATTCAATGTGTCCTGGGCCCGAACAGTTGTCAAAACTGTTGTAAACCATTATAAAGCAGTAGTGTAGATCCTGCCCCTGTCTCTGAGCAGCCACCTGCCCCCAGGAATCCACTGTGCTTCTACCTGTGCTATCCCAAGGGGACACCTGCCGAAGGCCCACATTCCAGCAGGGGCCTACTAGCAAAAGCTCCATGGAGTTGCTCTTCCTCTTCCCCATTGCAACCTGATTATTCACCTGCCTCTCACTTTGGCCCAGACATCAGAGGTGGTGAGACGGAGGAGTTGATGCCACTGCCTACTTGCTCCCTGGCTCCCTGGCCCTTTCCACACCAGGCATTTTGCCTGGGATGGCCCCCGGCTGGTCCCTGTGTGCCAATGGTGTGTATTAGGTACTTCTGGGATCGTCCTCCCTCCCTCCCTGTGCGCCAATGGTGTGTACTAAGTACTTCTGGGATCACCCTCCCTCCCTTTACACCCCTATGATGTAGAAAGGGCCTCTGTCTGTCAATCAAGCAAGTGGTGACAAGGGCAGGTAGACTCACCAAGGGAGGAGGCCGATGGAGGCTGTCTTGCCCAAGGGCTCCCAAACCCTGGAGCCAGCACTACATTTACACATATTCTGTTCTTTACTATGTGCTCATGGCTATGCACCCTATTGCCACAAATTCATGCCTAAGTTGAGCTTTAAATTGTCTCCTCCCTCCCTCCTTTAGCTGCACAAAAGTGTAGAAAGAAATTTCAAAGACTGTGCTAAACAAAAACAGATTTGGGTTGCCAAAATACATCAACGTGCTTGTAAAAAAATTAAGGCCACCAATGCTTTCACTTAACCTGATCACCGAACCGACTAAAGTATACATGCTGCTGATATTACAATATTCACAGGATTCTGCACATTATTCATCTGATAGAACTAATGAGGAATGCATTAGCACTAACAGAAATGCAACCACAAATGAACATATAGCAGAGGCCTGAATAGCTCAATCTGTCTATATCTCAGTCAAGGGTATAATACCTTCATTAGCATTTTCAGATGTTGTTTATTGATGTCAGATTTATTAATGCTTTCCTAGACAACTTTTGTTTCCCTGCCAATAACCATCCCGTATAAAGCAATCAGAGTTGCACTGAATCATATTTTTCCTATGAGGAAATTTGCAACCCATAATGAGAATCCCAGTGGGAACCATAGAAGCTTACCATTTATTTCATTGTTTGTATTCTAACTTCCTCTTAGTTATGCTTCCCCCCCAAAAAAAAAACTTTCACAAATTATAAAAGTTTGGTTGGAGGTTTTTTAAAAAATTATTATTAAATGCTACTATTACAAAAAGTTTTATAACAACTTTAGTAAGGCTAGTCCTATCATTGGACAATTTTTACAACAGTGTGTTCCTGGACTCTAGAGAGATTGAGCCCAACCTTTAATAGTTGAACGGGGGTGGAACCATAAAATCCAGTGTCCAACCCCACACCTGCCATTTTTGGGGTCCCACCACATCACTGTACATAAATTACCCCCTTTCTTCTACCTACTTATTTCTGATGATAACATTTGTTGTTCAGTTCCTATCTCTTGCAATAGTCATGTGCTTTAGTAGCATTAAGGACCACTGCAACATACTCTTTGTGGGGTGCCCTTAAAGACTGTCCAGGGTCTTAAATTCTACCTGTGTTTTAACTGGAGCAAGTTGGACAGATCTAATGTTGAACTGATAATTTCAGCCACTTTATTGTTTATTAACTTTTATGTTTTTAAGACACCCAATAACAAACATTCTCTAGACAGACTACAAAAGCTCAAAATTCAATGCAAATCTCGAAATATAAAACAGAATGCAAATATTTAAAAGAATATACAATATATTACAAACAACAAACAGCACAGGAATAACAGCCATAAAATCTAGAACTAGGACTCTAAAATGCTTGGGAGAAAATATTTTTTGTCTGGTGCTGAAAGAATAACAATGTAGGTGCCAAGGAAACCACTTTAGAGAGAGTATGCCATAAGTGGGGTGCCACAACAGAGACCTCTATCACACCTAATTCCCCCCGTTTGCCTCCACGTTTTTTTTTACCTCTGATGCAGAAGCACATCAAACTTATGAACCCTTTCACCTGAATAGTTGCTCTTCCACTACACTACACTACACTCCGCCCCTCCCCTTCTCTTTCTCCCTCCAGTCAGGTCCTGTCAGATGAGCACTTCAACCAGACCACCTTTCTGCTGGGCAAATATGGAATGATCCTTTTGTCTGGTTCTTTGGGGGCATCAAGGGAGTACAATCCTGTCTCTGCAGAGATTCAGTCATTGTATGATTTTAAAATATGCTTTCAAGCCTGGGATGCAAGGTTTGGGTTTTATATTGAGGCTTAGAGCCGGCTGCTGGGAGAGATTGCTTTTCCTTGCCAGGACCTGATGCAATCCATTCAAGCCCCCAGTTACTTTAAAACTAGATGGAGGCTTAGGGTGCATTAAATGCACTTAGGGAAAATAATTCAGACTTTTAGCATTCTAGGAAAAAAACAGAAAAGGCTGGCGAAGAGGCGGGGTGTCAGCAGGACAGGCACGGCACCTTGTCAGTAGGATGTTGCAAATCCGCACACCAGGCATGGCGAGAGTGCACTAAATCGCTGGTGTAATGAAAGTCTAAGAAGGCCCTCTCTTTTGTAGATACCAACCTAGCTTCCTTTGGCAGTTAATCAAGTTAAAACCAGCATAAAATTTATAAGTAGCAAAAACCAATGAAAACAGTTAAAACAATGTGCAAGCTTGGTGAATTTAGCCATCAAAAGCTTTGCTAAAAAGCCATGTCTTTACTTGGCACTGGAATGAAGTCAGCACTGGCGCCAGTTGGGCCTCCATGGGGAGGACATTTCACAGTCAGGGTGCCACAACTGAGAAAGCCTTCTCCCATGTCCCATCATAGTGTATGTCTCACATTGGTGGGACGTGGAGGAGGGCTCCTCCAACCAATCTCAAGTCTCGGGCAGACATATAGAGAGAGAGGTGCTCCCTCAAGTATCATGGTACCAAGCCGTTTAGGGCTTTAAATGTCATTACCAACACCTTTAATTCAAACCGGAAGCGTATAGGCAGCCAGTGCAATTCCTTTAAGACCGGTGTTATATGGTCTCTGTGGGATGTACCGGTCAGCAGTCTAGCTGCTGCATTTTGCACTAGCTGCAACTTCTGAGTCATCTTCAAGGGCAGCCCCATGTAGAGTGCATTGCAGTAGTCTAACTGGGAGGTTACCCGTGCATGCACTACTGTGGCTAGGTTATCCCTGTCCATAAAAGGCTGTAGCTGGCGGATCAGCCAAAGCTGGCCCCAAGTACTCTGGGCCAGTGACAAGGATGGATTTAGGAGTACTCCCAAGCTATGCAACTGCTCCTTCAGAGGGTGTGCAACCCCATCCAGAACAGGCCGCTTACCCAATTCCCAGACATGGGAACCACCAATCTACACAGCTTCTGTCTTATCAGGATTCAGCTTTAGTTATTGGCCCTCATCCAGCCCATTACATCCTCCAGGCACTGGTCTTGCACCTTCACCACCCCAGTTGACTCTGACGACAAGAAGAAGTAGAGGTGAGTTCTATCAGCATCCCGATGACACCCAACCCCAAAACCCCTAGTAACCTCATCCAGTGGCTTCATATAGATATTGAACAGTATGGAGGATAGAATAGAGCCCTGTTGCACCCCACAGCTTAATAGCCATGGAGTGGAACAGGAATCCCCCAATACCATTCTCTGGAATTGAACCTGCAAGTAGGAGCAGAACCACTGTAACACAGTGCCTCCTACTCCCATTCCACAGAGCCAATCCAGTAAGATACCATGATCAATGGTATCAAAAGCTGCTAAGAGATCCAGGAAGATCAATAGGGTAGTCCCCCTCTGTCTTTCACCTGGAGTAGGTCATTGGTAAGAGCAACCAAGGCTGTTTCAGTGCCATGTCCTGGCCTGAAACCAGACTGACATGGGTCCAGATAATCAGTTTCCTCCAAGAATGTCTGGAGCTGCCCGGCCACTGCGTGCTGAAGCACCTTGCCCAAAAAAGTGATATTGGCAATGGGGCGGCAGTTCTCACACCCCTCTGGGTCCCGGGAGGTCCTCTTCAGGAGAGGGTGTAGTACAGCCTCTTCCAAGGCAGCAGGCACCAACCACTGACAGGGTGAGGCGTTTACCACCCCCTGGACCCACCCAAGCAATTCACCTCTGCTGGATCATATTCTTCAAGATGGGCAGGGGTCAAGCTTGCACGTGGTGGGATGGACTGATTCAAGCGACTTGTCCACATCATCAGACTGTAACAACTGGAACTGATCCTGGGAAACATGACCAGACAGAACACTGTACACCTCCGTAACTGTGGCATCAAGTCCTGAACAAAGATAAGCAACTTTCTCCTCGAAGTGCCTAGCGAATTTGTCACAGCAGATGACCGAGGGTTCCAATCCTGGTCTCTCTGAGCTCATGCCCCATCCCAACAGGCTCCTCACCATTCAGAATAGTTCTGCTGGGCGGCATTTTAAGGATGAGATAGAGGAGGCATAATAAGATTTTATTTATTTTTTTGCCATCCTCGCTGCTGCATAAAAGGCACAATGAAAAGTCTTTGCTAATCTCCAATCATACTCACTCCAAGACCTGTGCCACCTGCACTCTAGGCATCGTCCAGCCTGTTTCATTGCCCATAGACCTTCTGTAAACCAAGCGTAAGAACAACCTCCCGGAGAATGTCTACCTGACCCCATTTCTTTTCATGAAGATTATAAGTGAGCTTTTACATAGTGCTCCATTCAAGTTGTCTTAGGCTGATGCTGTCTTTTAGTCCCTTCACCTTGTTTTAGTGGCATTTTTTTTGTTTTTTATTATTGTTATATTGGATTGGATCCTAAGAGAAGTGAACGTAAGGAAGTTCACAGAAATATTTTTCTTCCATCTCCTCCTACCCCTGCAGCCACTTGCAATCCCACTCCAGAGAAGTGAGGGCCTTCCCTGAACAGGTTAGACAGGGGAGAAGGCGGGGACAGGAATTGTCCTTAAATTCACTTAGGATTCAAGCTGGATTTAAATTCTGAGTGTAAGTTGCCATGAATGTTTCTCAGAAAGGTGGGGAATAAATGCCACAAATAAGAAGAGCCCTGATGCTGGATCAGACCAAGGGTCCATCTAGTCCAGCACTCTGTTCACACAGTGGCCAACCAACTGTCAACCAAGGACCAACAAATCAGGACATGGTGCAACAGCACCCTCCCACCCATGTTCTCCAGCAACTGGTGCACACAGGCTTACTACCTTGGATACCGGAGGTAGCACATAACCATCAGGGCTAGTAGCCATTGATAGCCTTCTCCTCCAGAAATTTATCCAACCCCCTTTGAAAGCAATCCAAATTAGTGGCCATCACTATATCTTGTGGTAGTAAATTCCACAATTTAACTATGTGGTGTGTGAAGAAGTAAATAAATAAATAAATAAATAAAGGTAGCATCTTGAACCTGAAACTACTCAGAAATGATATTTTAAAACTCACGATTTTATTATAAGTCAACCCATAATATTTTATTCAGGGACTTACTTCTGGTGGGAGTCCTCACATATATCTAGATAAGGAGTGGGCAAATTGTAGCTTTCCATGTGTTATTGGACTGCATCTCCCTTTGGACTTAGCCAGTGTATCCAGTGGTGAGGTATGATGGGACTTGTAATCCGGCAACATCTGGAAGGACACAATTTGCCCACTCTTGATAGAAATGGTCAGGTTCATGGAGGCATTAATTCTACGCATACTTTTCCCTGCATAGACTACTGACAGGTAGCTTTACAACCTACCACTGACCCCGGTACTAAACAAAGTGTCACATGTTCACAGACTTTGGGCAAAGATTTATGGGGACCAAAAGCTTTTCATAATCCATAAACAAAACAAAAAACATTAAATGAAAGATCAGATATCTAATGAAAGCATAATAGTTTGGAGCATATAGTTTGGAGCATATCAACAAAAAACTTGAAACACCATTCTAATTACCAGCACCCCTAATTCCCCAGATGGAAAAGCAGTCATTAGGATACCTATTACAGGGTTATAGAATTTTAACCATCTTGTTTCATATTATACGGAGCAAAAGGGCAGATCAGTTTCCTAATACAGGTAGGTGTTAGGAGCAGGGTACGTCTGCAAACAAACAAGAGCAACAATGGCTTTTGAGTTAGACTGGGCACCTGAAAATAACTCAAGGCTAAACCCTATATGCAGTCCTTCTTAAATCCTTCAAAAGGATGCTTATGTATAGAAGGCGTAAACAGTGAAATTGTCACTATGCCCTGTTTTGATTGCCTGATGCCCGAGAGCAGGCAAATGCAGTAAACAAAGCGGAGATTCTCAGTTACTCCAAACCTCCAAATTAAACCTTGGCAAATATATAGAAAACCCTTGTGAATTCATAAGAGGAGCTGTTCAAAGAAGAATGCTAAAAATAACACTGTGCTGTGCATGGGTACATCAGGATCAGACCTTTAATCAAAACTGTATTCCTCTTCATCTGATACATTCATCCGTATTGTTCTATTATATTGAGAGGCTGGTGAGGTTTTCTTCCCAGCCTACCTGAACAAAATTGTATTCCCCATTTAATTTGTTAAACTGATACAGCTGCCTTGTTTTCATGTGTGTATATATATATATATATATATATTCCGAATTCATTTGTTCTGTAAAGGTTTCCAGTGGTTCATCTGCAACTTTTGTGATTGTGCTCTATGTTCCACTTCGCTGCACAGTTTATACAAATAATATTACTATCCTTCCGTGACGGAAGTTGGAGAAAGAGAAAAATTAAAAAGAATATTCAAATCTGAAGGGAAAAAAACCCTGTGCATTTGTAAGCCAATCAATTACCAGTTTGTCATAATGTTTGAACACCATGTTGGCATGCATATGGCACATGAAAATGTGACTTTTCTCAGTGCATGTCTACATTGCCTGTTGAACCTTTATTGTTCATTCAGAGACTCCATGCAGGTTTTGGTACTGCAGCAGGTCTTAGCCCTGGTTATAGATTAAGCTCCCCCCAAAAACCAGGCTTGCAGCTCGTCTTCTTGTCCAAGGGGTAGAGGAAAATCTGGAACCTGGTTTACTCTTAAGAGGGTAGTGCACAGTTAATTAACTACACATGAATATTACACATTCCACTGCACATCAGCTATTTCTATACCGCATAGGAGGGAGGGGCGGCAATCCCGGAAGTACCAGCTTCCAGGATCGTCGCTTGAATCCACATCATGGACACAACGTCCTGACTTCCTCCGAGGCCATCGCACCGTCACGGCCACCATTTTTTTCAAACCTTGGGAAGAGCGCTTTTGAGCTCCATCGCTCAAGGTAAGTTTTAAAAAAGAATTGCGTATGAAATCAGGGGGCCCTCCCCCCTGCCATCCTAGGGATGGCTGACTTGCTCCCCTCTCCCCTGATGGGCACGGAGCCGTGTGGTGAGGTTCTTTGCCCATTTCTGCTGCTGTGCTTACTTGCGAGTAAGCGCAGCAGCAGCCAGGATGGGCAGCCACATCTCCCGCAGTCTCGGGCCATTCCCCAGACTGCAAGAAGATTCGGGATTCCCCAGGGATCTGTTAACCCGGGAAATACCCATGCCTGTCCCTCCTGTCCCCAGGAGTCCCTGTGCATCATGTGCATCATGCTTTATCACTGGATTTTGCTGAAAATAAACATGGCTGAGGAGAGGGACCATGGGTTAGTGGTACAACACGTGTCTTCTTGCATGCAGAAGGTCTCAGGTTCAATCCCCGGCATCCCCAGTTAAAAGGATTGGCTACCAGGTCCTGAGAAAAACCCTTGCCTGAGACCCTGGGGAATAGACTACATAATTTAGGACAAAGGGAGCCTCTCTTTCTCTCTCTCTCCCCCACCTTTCTCTGCTTACTGATCCCATTTAGTGAATGACTTTGTTATGAAATGGCCATACATGGCAAATGTGCACATACTTTTGTATATATAACAGTTTCATCTCTGTTGATAAAAATGTCTATGGTTATTATGAGGTATTTAAAACACATTTGGGGGCTTTTAACCTTTTTAATAATAATAATAATAATAATAATAATAATAATAATAATAGTTATAATAATAATAAAGCTGTGAAAGTGTCCAAAAGCAAGCTTTGCTGAATCTCCTCAAGTCTCTGCTGAAATCTGAAGTGCCCCTTCTGGCAGAAATAAAAATGTGGTCTTTTTTTTTCTCCCATGAATCAGTTTTCTTCCTAGAATTTACCATGGATGGAGGTGAATAGTAGTGTCCCCTAAATATCTTTTAAACACAGGTTTTGATAGTTTTGTATTCTGTTTTGTCTGTAAACATTGTGTTCAGGTTTTCCCCCCCTCTGGAAAGGTTGTGAATAGTATAGTAGCAACTTTTGCAGTTGTTTACAATTTATTGAAAGTAGTTAAGCCTGAAGCAGGTTGCAAAGATTTATAGAAGGATGTGGTAACAGTTGGATCACTGATAACAAAAGGAGAACTGAAATCCAATATTGATAATTACAAAGTGAAACACCTTGGGAAAAATAACTCAAGCTATGCTGCTCTGCAGTCTTACCGCTGAGATTTCCCCCCGCCCCCTAGCATCCTTATTTAAAGCAAGACATTGTAGCCACACTGGACTGAATAAACAAGGAAAATCTTAGGGTAAAAGGTTGTGACTTTATTGCTACATGATAAAGATCTGCAATGGAGAATAAACCTGTGCATATGTGCAGTAACCCCTTAACCTCAGGACACTTCTGTTTATGTCCCGGGCTTGAGGCACCAGATCAGTCAGGAGCCAATCTGGGCCTTTCATCACCTGTCCACCATGAAGTGGGAAGCCTGAGCACTCCATCCCATCCCCTAGAGGCCCACGGTCCCCGAGAGCTGTTCCTTCCACCATCCTCTCAAGCTGGCTGGCAATAAGAGTAGGCCAGGCTAGTGACCCTTCTCCTCACAGGGTGCTTACCAGGTTAGCCTATTTACCTCACTGGATGCCCATGTTACCCGCCCGAGTGGGATAAAATTAGCAAGCTAGCTGACCAAATCAAAACTATCCCTGAAGGCCAAACAGTGTGGAGTAGGGGGGACAAATGTGTCCAATCAGGAGCCACACAAAATTCCTACTTAGCTCCTGGAAGAGGAAACTAGCTAATCCACATGGTTATCCAGAGTGGGTAGGTGGCGAGACAGAGCCAAGGATGAAGGGGCTATTTGGAGGGCATCACTGCCTTATAATGGTGTATATCCCTCTACTTGATTGGATGCGTGCCCTCATGCTGGGATGTCAATGTACCCCTCCATATGTCTTCCCTCCTTCCAAAATGGTGGGGAGAAGAAAAATCCACCCTTGTGTGAGCAGAGAAACAGCAACATTAGGTCTACAGCTAAGAGGATTCCCATTTATTCTTAGCTGCTCGAGTGGAACTGCAAAAGAAGATTCACCCATCTAAATGTTATGCCACTCAATGATGCTGAATTACATAATACAAGCCAAGGGAGACCTTAGAGTTGCTAACGTTGGGGACATAAAAACTGCTGATTGTCATATTTACCCCAACAAGTGACACACAACAGTCACATTAACATTCCCTGCAAACAATGAGACACTAATGATCTCACCACTGGTTCCTCTGAAGCTATTATTATCATATTAGACAAGCTCATTATAGATGTTAACACTCCACAAGATCTATCAGCTTTCATGAGGAACAAAGGAAATGAGACAAGTACCAAATAGATGCTTCTGCAATAAAGGGGTTGAACATGCACTCTTGGTTGTTAGAGCATTGGCGCTCTTACGCACCCTAGGTATGGATTTCATTTATTTATTTATTTATTTATTTATTTATTTTTCTTGAACAGTAAATACACACTAGAGTATGTTCTTCACAAGGCAAACAAAAACAAACACACACACACACACACACAAATCCAATTAGCATCAAACCACTGATACTGTAAATAAGAATTCCTTCATCCATTTGGCTATCACTTGGGTAGAGTGGGGATTATAAATATTAAACAATTAATTATTAAATATTAATAAATTATCACTGGGGTAGAAAGGTGATTTTGAATAATAAACAATTAATTACAAAATATACATAAATTATCACTCAGGTAGAAAGGTGATTATGAATATTAAATGACTAACTACTAAATATAAAGTAATTAAACGTTAAACAATTAATTAATTCCGCACAAAGTACCATCTGTGATATTTTATACACATGGCATTGGACTGCCAACATTTCATTTCAGTTGTAGAACAACTTACGTTCCATGGTACTGAACCTTTGCAATCAAGGCCTATGAGATGTTTGCCTGTTTGTGAGGGAGGTGTCTTTGATTAGTCTGCCCTCCCCCACTACCTCCCCCCCCCATGCTCATCTGAAATTGCTCAGTCAGTTTCAAACAGATCCCAGCTGGTGCCATTGGGGCTAATGGGGCAGGGGAAAGAGGCATCAGAGGCAGAACAGTGTTTTCAGTCTCTAGCAGCCAACAATCTATATCACAGAAAAGGAGAACTGAGGCACATGAACTTTAAGATCAAGAATGCAAAAAGCATGGGGAAATTCACACAGTCACAAAAAAGCACTTCTTAGGACCCACATTCTCTTGTTCTACCAGCAACTCTAATTTCAAAGAGAATCAAGCGACTTTAAGAGCATGAATGCAAAATGTGGAAGGGGGGATCCACACAGCCACATGATGATGATGATGATGATGATGATGATGATGATGATGATGATGATATCCTCAGAGCCACACAGAAAAACAGTCTTTGGATCCCAGCAGCAATTTCTGAGAACTTCCAAGATCCACCCCTCTGCAGGTAATAACAACACTGACATCCTCAGAGTCACACAGAAAAGCATCCCAAATCCAGACCCAGAATAGACCCATTCTATCCACACTATAGATATAAAACATTTTAAACCAATATAAAATGTTTTATATTGGTTTAAAACATTTTATATTGGTTTAAAACGTTTTATATTGGTTTAAAACGTTTTATATCTATAGTGTGGATAGGCTGTCAGAATAGTTGTTTTTAAATGATATTGTATTTATAACATGTTTGTATGCTTTTTATGGTTTTACATTTTGTATATTGGTTTTTTAATGCTCAATGTTTTTAATATTTGTAACCTGCCCAGAGAGCTTCGGCTATGGGGTGGTATATAAATGGAATTATTATTATTATTAATAATAATTATTATAATTATAATAATAATATCTTCTCCATAGCACTTCAGAAGTAGCAGCAAGAAGCAGCACAGTATAAACATCCAACTTATGCATCTCTATTCAGAAACAAGAAGAACTGGATTTCTCAGGTGTAATTGCCCAAGCCAAGATTAAGTAGTACAGCCCTCCCATGACAGTAAGACCCCCTCTAGATGGATTCCGTTTGACGCCTGGTTAGCCGATTATGCGCATAATCGTAGAAGCGATTTATCATAAATGCGAGGTATTGAGCACGCAACTGGTGACCTACCGGTTGTTTCAAATGCGCTTTACAAGTAGTTAATGCGGAGAATCGCTTGTTCACATAGGCAAAATGCGCTTTAACGGCCGGAGCAAAATAAAACTCGCTATTTAACACGCATTCGATAATGCGCATAATTGGAGAGAAAACGCGCCTCTACGCCCGATTTGCTCTCCGTTCTTGTAGAGGTAAATTTTTTAATGCGCCTTGAAAGAGCTTTAAATGCCTCTTGTAGAGGCAGCCTAAGTGACAGCCCTCCCATGACAACAACAACAACAGCGGAAATGCAAAAGTCCTTCTGGCTGCTGCATTAGTTTTACTGGTCAATAATACGAATTACACTCATACCACACACACACAAACAAACACTAATTCAATAAAGTAAATTACGCTGCTTGCCTGCATTGCACTGCTTGCAAAGTCAGCTGGAGGCTCTGTCCATGCACAATGCTTAATCAATCACACTCTCTCTCACACACACACACACACATACATACATACATACAGAGAGACAGAAGTGGTGGGTAGACATTAAAAAAAAAACCACCACACTCTCACTGTCACAAAAAACTTAATTTGCTCATTGCCCTGTGAGCACATGCTGCTGCTGCTGCTGCGCTGCTTGGTAGACAAATTAATTCGGCGAGGAACAGGAAATAGCTACTAGCTCGTTGTCACACTTTGCATGTCTTTTTTAAAAAAAAGAACTTTTAAAATACTTGTGCTGTGATTGGCAATGGGAGTCTACCTTAACACCGATGTCTCCCCTGTACGCAGTCACAGAATGATGCTTGGGAGAAGGGCTGATTTACAACCATATAAGGCAACCAGGCAGATCAGCGTTGGCAAATGACCTGCTTGGTGCCTTCTGCTGGCCCCTGCTTTGCCTGCACACTGCCCTGGTGAAGCTAAAGAAGAACAAAGCATGTGCAATAGCTCCCTCTCTCAAAATACTAGACCCCAGGGTCATCCCATGAAGCTGATTAGTGGGAGACTCATGACAGATAGCAGACAGTACTTCTTCAAGCAGCGCAGAGTCAAACTATAGAATTCGCTACTGCAAGATGTAGTGATGGCCACTAATTTGGAGGGCTTTCAAAGGGGGTTAGATAAGCCTAGTAAAGGACCCTGCTTTACTCTAGAAACTTGCTATTAACCATTAAGTGTCATTTGTGGTCATGTTGATCCAGCCCCTGCAGCATGCAATTTTATAATCTTTGAAGTGCCTGCATTTTGGTGGTGGGAAGACTAATCCTCATTATAGTTCTATTTTGGACCTATGCAAAATAGCTTAGATCTATAACACCGCAACTTTTCTGTGAAAACCGATCTGACTCTTTACGTTGTTTTAGAGCTCTAGCTTACACTATATCTAGAAAGTAACGTTATTTATTGTACATTTTCAGTGACAAAATGGGGCACCAAATAGTACTTCACATCTCAGTATCATATTGCCACACAAAAGAGATAATACTGAGACATTTCTTGTTCATTTGTACAATTGGCCCTATTTTCAAAGATTTACCTAGTTTATAGCTAATAATTTGTAACACCAAAAATATGGAGTTTATCTGCAGCCTATAGGGAACAAGGTTAAACAAATGAAAATCAATGTTAATTTAAAACAAGCAGGAGCAGCAAGAATTCAACAATGTATTTCACAAACAATAAATGTTTCCTTCTTTATTGCATTGTTTAGCAGAAGCTCAGAATACCATAAGTCTATGTATGTTTAATTGCTATAAATTGTATCATCTTTTTTCATGATAAATCTGAAGACAATTTCACTATTGGATTTATTATTGCTATTTTGCATTTATATTAATGCAGTGCCAAACCTTGTCCCCTACTTCCATGAAAGGTTCTCTTCCTGCAAAAGAAGATCCCCCCGCCTCTTTCATAAAGAGGGGGAGAATTTTGAATAATTTTGTCATTGGAGGAGGATGCATGGTTTCCACTTATCTTTATTAAGTGTGGCTATGGGGGGGGGGGCTATCTTCTTTTTATTTATTTTTAATTCTAAAATTGCCCTGTGCACTGTCACAGCATTGTGGGGGCTCTTTGCACAAAGGCTTTCAGCCTGACAGCTCTTCCTGAACCCATGATACCACGTGCTCTCATAGGCATTCCGGAAGAGCTGACACACTGGTGAAGCCACTCTGTAAAGAATCCTGCACTGTTGCAAGAGGCACTTTTAAAGTATGAAAGAAAGAAAGAAAGAAAGAAAGGAGACCTAAGAAGACCTTTAACCAGTTAAAGTTGCAGGCACTATACTAGAGTGGCCATATACAAAAGAAGGCAGGGCCCCTGCAACTTTAACTGTTGTGATGAAGAGGGAATTTCACCAGGAACTAATTGCATACAAATGACACTAACTGAAATTCCCTTTTCTCTACAACTGTTAAAGTTGCATGAGCCCTGACCTCCTTTTCATATGGTCAGCCTACCTTATAGTTTAAGATGTTAAGCAATTCATCATCATGAGAGGCACAAGAGCTTCTTGCCCATGCGATCAAACTTGAATCCATTAAATGGGAAGTCTCACGATAACAAACCTTTGTATGTGTTTTAGCAGCTGAGTTTGATGTGAACAGCTACAGTTTCTGCTGAATGTGCGGGTTTTCTCCCTAGTTCATTCACTGCTGTCATCTGCATTCCGCTTTCTGGAACCCAGCTGTCATTGGGAGTTTATATTTGGCCATAAGAAACCAATTCATCCAAATGCTTTGTCTGGAATCCATCATAATAGTCTTTTAAAAGGAAATGTATCAACACTGAACGTACCTGTAAAATCACTTTGAACAGCCTTTCTTCTTTAAGTGACTCCCTCCCCATCACCACCCTTTTAAATAAAAATGTAGGATTCTGAACAAATAACACCTTGTTTGTTGATGCTTGATGCAAGGCAGTGAATTTTCACATGAAACTAGACTGTTGTGGTAGAGCCTGAAATCGTGCCCATATCATAATAATCAAAAAGAATTCTAAATTGCAAAGCAGATGGTACATTGGAAAGAATGTTCTATATATACTACACACACTACCAAAATACATCTCTGATCATATGAAGCTGCCTTAGATTATCTGACCATTTGCCCATGAACTGTAACTAGGGATGGGAGCATAGGTGTGCGCAGCTCACTTCATTAGGGGGTGCACCCAGGGATTTTTTTTTAAAAAGGCAAACATTTATTGAATACTCAGTCATAAAATACCTTATTTTTGTTCCTTTATTTATTAAACACTGTAGACACTGATGCCCTACTCTACATTTGGGTTGCCTGATCACAGGAGGGTCATTATAGGTTGGGGGGGGGATGAGAAGATGCTCCTCAAGCCCCAGCATTGGTGGGGCTTTGTGGTGACATTGACCAGAGGAGGGCCTTATGAGGTGATATTAGCCTTTAGGGGCCCTACTCCTGGCCTCTTTGAAGTAAGGTTCCTGACAGAGAGGCTCCCGGCAGAGCGATTCCTTTTCACTCCTGCTGCCGGGGGCAATGGTGCTCTCCTGGAGACAGTGGTTTTCGGTGTGGCTGCGGAGCACCTGGAGGGCTATTCCCGCTGCGTTTGGAACCCCCTTTGGATCCCAACTCAATGTCCCCCTCAATTTGGCAGTTATTGCTTGAGGCATTAGGGTGTGCCTGGGCACACCCCTTGCGCCCGCCTATGGCTGGGAGATAATTTCATTTCAGTTCATTCTTGAAAAGAACTTACCAATACTCGTGAATATTCAGGATGGAAAGAACTTGAGATATATTTTTTAAAAAAAAATCTGGAAAAAAACAACACTGACAGGTTTGTCTATCCAGGCCCAGGGCACTAAGTTCTTGGCTCGTCACAATTGGGGTTGGCCACTCCATTTTCTGACAAGTCCTTCATCTTTAACAGCTACATGGCAGGCAGGTACAACATGGTCCCTCCATTCTAGTGGGAATAGCTATGCCTATTGATTTTGGCCAGTACCTATAGGTGAGGATTTAATTTCAGTTCTATTTTTATAATAATTTACCAACATTTACAAATGTCTTCCTACTTGCGATGGAAAGAACTTGATTTTTCAAAACATTTAAATGTGGGAGAAAGCAAATTGGGCCAGTTTGTCCATCCGTACCTATAACTCAGAGCTCTCTGCCATGACTTGCAGCAGCTCTCAACATTTTCAGGCAGAGGTCTTTTTTTTTTACCATCTACTCCCAGAATCATTTAACTGGAACTGTCAGAGATCAAGCCCAGGACTTTCTTCATGCAAACAAAAGCATGTGCTCTACCATAGGGCTTTACCTAATGTGCAGTTCTAAGCCAGATTTGTGCAGTTCTAATGGGAATTTTGTGCAGTTCTGAATCGGTAGTCACATAAAGAAAGAGGATTAAAGGAAACAATTGGGTTTTTTTATTCAGCAAACCTGTTGCAACACCCATCATTTGTTTTTTGGTCTTGTACTACTGTAATCCACAAAATGGCTTGGCATTCCACTTGGGCTCAAAGTTCCTGCTGGCTTTGTTGTCAGAAGTGTTAAATTCACAGGCTTTCTAGAAACTCTATCCATGTTATATAAGATCTTACTATGCATGACAAAGTGCTAGGGGAGCATGTGGGGTAGTGGGAAATATTTAGGGGGAGCATCTGCTACTCCCCCTAAATATCCATTGAAGTAATCAATGAGCCTACAAGAAACAGGAAGATATAAGTCCTATCACCAGAGAGCAAAACTCTATATACATTCTTCTCTTCTGCATGAGTGCTATCAAATCCCCAGTTCTATGGATTTTTTCCAACTCTGTGTAGACTTCCATGAAATCTAACTCAAAGCAATGAAGTGTGTGCATACACAAGGAAAATGCAAAGGTGTGGTTTAGTAATGCACACCAGGCACACAAATGAAAATCACATCCCACAGCATAGTCCTACATTTTCCTAAGAAAAAATGTCTACCATAGATCTCTGGTTCCCTGACCAGCAGCAATGAAATAACCTGATCCTGACCATTTGACTGCCAGGAGGTACAATAATGATACAAGAGAGCCTGTATGTCTGTATTTATCAAGGAGACATAAGTAATGGCATGAGCACATGGCTGCCATGACTGCATAGCTAAACTGAGTGGGGCAAACAACGCTCTGAATGCTCCTCCAATTTTCTGAGCATTACATCCCATTTAACTAAATACAATGTCTGGCTGAATACACCTGATGGCAGCAATCCAATACATGCTTACCTGGGAGTGAAATCCCATCGAACTAAATGGGGCTTAGTCCTGAGTAGACATGCACAGGATTGCACTGTAAGCCAATAATCTAGTGCTTTGCCATCCCAAGTATAACTAGATTTATAAGGCAAAATTAGTGGCAGAACTCAATATCACTTCCAATACCGGAACATCTCCTTCCTACCTTTGTGGTGCTTTGCCTTCTATTTACCTTGCAATTCAGAATTAGAGAAGCAATCAGAGATGGCCTATATGAACACCAAATCACATAATAAAAGGGGTCCTAGTTTAACTTCCGAAAAAAGGTGTGGAGATTGCCTGTTTCCCTCCGTATGTAGGAGAAGGTTTCTAGCCTACCCTTCTCCCGGCAATGCTATTTTTCTATGTACTTTTTTTTTATTTGCATGTTTTTTGTGGGGGAGCTATCAAACATGCAACCCTCCCCCCATCTGAATAGTGTCATCCAAGATCAGCTTTATCACATGATCTGCTGTTATAAACGTTATGTAGATGAGTTGATAACTGGCAAGGCTGTGTGAGCTCTTTTACAATCTTCTTTTGAAGGGCTGGTAAAAGGTCCATCCTCTATTTGAAGGTATCCTCTATTAGAAGGGCTGTCCTGTCCTATTCCAGTTTAAAGATAAAGAACCTGAAGAACTGTTGTCCATAAAAAAGTAGCACCTGATCAGCAGACTTAACAGGCAGGTACACGGGTCACCTGGTCACAATGTTTCACACTAAGGTGAGGTATGCTGTATTTCTATTTAAATTATAATAATGGTTTCTAAATTTGCATCTGTTCAAATTTTATGCAAGTTGCATACCTTTTAAAACTATTTTGTGATGCATTTTCTCTGTTAGAGTGATTCATAGATGAACACACTAAGGCTTACTCTATCCCCTTCTGGAGCATCCTTACAAAGCTTAAGGGGTTGATTAAAACTTCAGTGACAGCTCCAACAATGCAGAGGCTAGGACTTTTAATGTACGGCCAACATATAGTGGACAGTGGCGCAGGATAGCTTTGCAAATGCAATGGAGTCCAGAGGCACTTCCCCATTTGCCCAACATAGAGGCCATGTCTACACCATCCATTTATCCCAGGGTCAGCTCGAGGCCATCCCTGTGTGTCCAAGGGCTCATCTACCAGCTATCTGGGATGGGGGGAGGATCCCAGGCTTTCCCGCTTCTGGGATCGTTCCTCAGCATGCACACGCCAGCGCAACATCCTGGAAGTCAGGAGGGATGCTCCAGCACAGTGTGGGTGTGGGTTTTTATGCAGGAGGCAGTTGTGCAACTGTGCAGCCCCGATCCTGCACACAGGGATGACCTCGAGCTGACGCTGGGATAAATGGATGGTGTGGACATGGCCCAAATGACGCAAACGGGCATGGAGCTGCACGGGGGCTCCTTGACCATGGGGGTGGGGGCAGCAGTTTCATCATCTCCAGGATGGCTGCTGGTGCTTTTCACCACTAAGTTTGGGGGGGGGGGGTTTACTTTCTTTGCGCAGGATTGTGGCTGTGCAGTTGCACGACCAGCTCCTGCATTAAAAAACCACACACGCTGTGCCGGAGCATCCCTCCTGACTTCCAGGGTGTTGCACTGGCATGTGCACACTGGGGGACAATCCCGGAAGCAGGAAAACCGGGGATTCTCCCCTCCCCCTCAGCAATCCCAGATAGCCAGTAGGTGTAGATGAGCCCAGAGTCAACGTAGGCAAGTGCATTTCCATAATAAGCAATGGTGTAGTGATACATTTTGAAGTACACTGTCATTACAACAGTATGTGTATATATATACACGCACACAAACCACAAACTGCTGCAGTACATAGCATAATACCCACTTTAATAGGATCAGTATAACTACAATCCTATGCTATACATAGTTACCTAGGATTTTGCTCCATTGATTTCCGAGATGCTTACTGACCTCATAGGCTGAAATTGTAAAATGCATTGAGCTTTAACAAAAGACCTTGAGCCAGCTGAAATGCAAACTTTAGCTTTTAATTAAAAATGCAAACTATCTTGGAAAGACGTGCTCCCATGTAAATTGCTAGAATGATGTAGGAAGCCTATCGACAAGAAGCATCCAGCCTCTGCTTAATTGGTTTTTTTTTCTTATTCTCTGATTTCCTATATGCTAATCTATCACAAGCAATACTAAAACTTGGAAGTCTCTATCAGATAGTGGCAGTATTCCTGCTGTCAAAAAGTCCCAGAACTGCACACATCTTCTCCAACGTCCACTACACCACTGGTAGCAAGCAACACCACATGTATTATGAAGAAATTTGCCAGACAGAGGAGGAGGAGAAGGAGGAGGAAGCAGAATTAAGGCTAATGCATTCTAAAAGGAGAAAATCCATGTTTTTGAATGTAAATGTTTAAACTTAATTGGGAACTCACTCTAATGCTTTTAATCTTTACTTGTTACATTTCGGCTTCAGATGACAAGTTGATATTTTACTGCTCTTCCTCTGGTCCTTCGGGGAGTATTTTATCGCTTGTATTATTATCTTTGCCTTCTGGCTGAGCTATGTATTGAGTTAATGTTTGTAATTGAAAAATGAAAACACCAATAATAATAAAAAAGAAAAGAAAACGAAAACTCAAACACAAATGTTTAAACCACACTTTCCCCTATCTCCTCTCAATCTCATTGGCAGTTAGTTTTTTGCCTCTGGTGTTCCAGAAATACATTAGTACTAGTTTTGTTTTTGCCTTGTTTTTCAGCACGAATCTAATGAGAACATGTTCAGAGTACAATTAGCTGTGTTATTCATAATATTGAGCTGCTGACATCAATGTCAGTAAGCTAGCTTATGAGAAAGGCTAAAAGAAATTTATACACAAGATGGGAAGGTTCACATTATAATTCAAAAGTGCCAAATTGGGGAATTCAACTCAATTTTCCCAACAGTTCTGTGAATACATATCATGAAATATCAGGGACACGCGCACAATCTTCAGAGATCACATCAGGTATGAAGGTCACAGGCGCCATGTGTATAAATGATAACTTTTCATATAAACACATGAATGTGCCTGATACCAAATCAAGTAATCAGTTCATATAACCTAGTGCAGTCTGATCTGATTATTGGATCTCCAGCTGAAATATTTCCCTAGCTGCTCTCTGAGATCATCTTAGCTGAAATGCCATAGAACAAACTTGGGATCTTCTCTAGGCAAACCATGTGCTCTGTCATGGCCATTAAACTTGAAAATACTAATGCCAGATCCTGTCCTGCTCACTACTTAGAAGTACTTTGAAGGGGGAAATTGAAGAAGAAAATTAAAAATGTTTACCCTTCATAAGTGATATTATGTGGGGATATTTTATGCTTTGTTGGGCTTGACTTATAAGGGCAAGAGAAATCCAACTATCTCCTCAGAACCTTGGTTTGCCCACTGGCAGCAAGAACACAGCACTACGTTCAGAGTAACTGGGAGGAAGTAGCAGGTGAGTTAGGTGCACCTACTGGGAGGCAATTACATCAGGCAGTGCAATCAGAGGCCATATACTGCAGGTACCTGTGCAGAGGCAATTACATCAACCTTCCCACCATAACATTAGGTAGAGTGGTTTTAGGCAAGTGGCAAAGGAGAGCGGCTAAGAATGTTTTTTGAATTATCTTTGGAGCAAGATCTCATCCATAAGAGCACTGAGAGTTCTTTCTCTTCAGACTTTCTCTGTAAGCCCATCTGGTAAACAATGGAGAACCTGATTATAGAACTTTTCAAACCTTTTTGTATATAATACCTAAAAGGTGTACACAATGGAGATGAATCTATATGACAGTCAGGGCCTCTCTGTCTTTTATAATAATTCATCTGAGTTTTAAAATTAATTATTTTGTTTTAAAGGGAAGCTTTTTTTTCTTTCTTTTTTCTCTCTCTTTTCTTCTTGCTCTTTTAACTACTGGTTTTAAAGCAATTAGAGTTAATTAAATCTCACAAGGATCAAAGGAGAAATCCTTCCTAAGAGTAATAAATAGCTATAGATACACTTTTGAATTCATTCTTATGCTAAAGAAAGGGAGAAAGGGAAACACTTGCTAAAATCAGAATGGATATATGATATCCAGAATGGATATAATTCTCTACACTTACAACAATTATTAATTGATTTAACTGTACACCAGTGTAAAGTCATTACATTTTAATGATATGAGTCAAAGAACCCTAAGGAAAAATAAGAAACTAAAAACAACAAATGCGTTGATTAAAGCTACCTAACATCCAAAAGAATGGAAACCCACAAATTTTAAAGATTTGGAATCAGTTAAAGGTACAGCAAATGCAAAAGAGGTTAAAACATAAACCTCAAAAGTTAATGAAATACAGGACTCCAAAGATCATGAAGCCCAAGATGAGTCAATTAATGAGTCATTTAATCATTTCAACTCAATCATTTAGACCATCCACAGTGAAAGATCCAGCTGCAATGGAAGATCCTACACTAAATTGTTGTGTGTTTGTGTTTTGTTGTTTTGTTTTGTTTTTTAGATGAAAAAACTAACGTTACACATCTTTTCAATTCTTTAAAAACATTACTGATAACTTATTTTTTAAAATATGCAGAACAGATAAAACCAAACTTTGGAAGATCAAAACTACAACAGAAGCTGGAATCTGAAGATTTTTAAAAAAAAAATGAGTGATGTTAATTGGAAAAAGACAGACAAATTGATAGGAAGTTGAATGAAATTAGTTGAATGAAATTACCACCAAAATAACACAAGTAATTGAAAAGGTGAAGAAAAAAACAGAAACAATTAGAAGTATCTACAGATAATTTTCCAAGACCAGCACATAAATAAGATCTAAACAAAATAGACAAGAAACTACAAATGCTCACACATGTAACATGAAAGCACAACTTGCAATTCAGAGGAATCCTAGAAATAAAATGAACAGGGTAATTTAGTAGGCTGTATCAAAATTTCACAATTGAAATGAAATCAATCAGTAACCATCTTTTTGGACGTGGAACAGTAATTTGATAATATTGAATGCATCTTTTATACAAAACTCAAATTAAATCTAGGAGGATAATTTAAAAGCTGGATTTCACTAATATACTAAAACCCTTCTGTAAACCTGTAAAAAAATTTTTTTTTAAATTTTCAAGTCATGTTTTAAAGAGATACACAAAGGACTCTCTCCTTTGTTGTTGACACTCTTTTCTGTATGAAGGAGCATAGAAAGATTTCTGTATCACAGATTGGAAAGACTAAATTTAAGATATGTTTATATGAATGCAATATTGTTTTATCATTGGCAAACCTGCAAGAAACCTTTCCAGAATGATTAAACACATTTCATCAGTTCAGTATGGTATCCAGTTATAAAATAAATATTGCTAAATCAGAGTGGTTAGCAATTCATATTTCAAATAAAATAAAATAACTATTTGTAGGAACAATATTCAATGGGAAAGCAACACTATTAAGTATTCAGCAATATGGCTGCATTCAAGGTTTCTTTAGGTTAAGGGGAAATCATAGTGCATTACCGGGCCTTTGCTTCCTGTTTCTCTTGCACAATTGTAATGGGCTGCATTACACAGGAGGTGAAAGGTGACCACGTGATCTATAGTTGAAAACTTACCCTCCTCTCAGTGCTCAAAATCTTGAATGGGACAGCGGCCCCGTGTGTATGCTCTTTAGTGAAACTTCAGCTATGCATGGTAGGAAATCCCATGATATTTCAGAAGAATTAGGGTTTTTAGAATGTAATAACCTGGGGAAGGTGCAGGAGACATGCAAGAGGGTGATGTTGTCATCAAAAGGACCCACAAACTTCCATGAGTCATGAGCATGCCTTATTTTGTTTGTGTAAAGAGCCCCTCAGGCCTAACTACACTTGAGGAATTTAATCATAACAAAGAATAGTATTAGCAGAAATAGGAAGAATTGCCACTGTAATTGTGAATTTATTACCAAGCCATCACCTCTTATTTATCAATATTCCTTTAACCCCTCAATACCTATTACATTACAAAATTTTATAAAAATGCGATGGCAAAATAATCCTTTTAGAGTAAGGAATGTGGCCCCGTGGGCACCAGTGCATCTGCAGACACCTTTCTTGGTATCCCCTGAGGTGTCCTACCCACTCCTACTTTTTTTTCTTTTTTAAAAATAGCAGCATTGAAGTTGTATTTCAAAACTATAAGTAGGATTTAGACAGTTCCTAATTATGCAGCAAAACTGGCATCTCTAACTAAGTGGTCTGGATCAGATAAATTAATTACAGACAGGGAAAGATTAGTAGACCCACTCTGGTTTCATTCATGAAATATCTTACAAGATGTAAAATTACTGTCATCTTTGAAAGATCCTCTAAAATAAAAGTTGGGTATAATCTCCAATGACATAATTATTATATAACAAACTAACTAGTAATTTAAATCAAGTGTTGGGGGGAATTCAGTTTGGAACTAAAATAGTCTAACAATTCAATCTCTGGTCATTTTTAATTGTGTAGTCTCTCATGATGACTTAACAATACATATGGAAGGATACCATCCACCAATATATTGATATTTCTATGTTTATCATACTATAAACCATCTTCTCATTAAGCATGGACAATTCCATTAAAAGACAAAGATTCATCCAAAATTAGACACTTGGATAATAAAGCATATAACTCAGAGTCTGATTAATAAAATCTATACTTTAAAATACTAACAAAGTAGGGCCTGATCCTCTCCAAGTTGAAGAGGAAAACTGTGCTTAAAAACACAGGTACCCTTCATAACTAAAGCATGTGTGTGTGTGTGTATTTGTATGATAGTAAGTTATAAGTATCTATAAACAGTAGTAGCCCCTAGAAAGCATCCAGTCATATGGGGAAACAAGAAGGGATTGGCTAGTTCTAACTCCAGCATTAGGGCCCAGCAAAGGACAGAGGGAAAAAGAATCTCTGAGTGAAGACAAATGTAATATAAGTTAGGGATGTGCATGGCCAGAAATATTGGAATTGGATCGGAATTTCCGATATTAAAAATATCAGACCCGATCATAGCGGGGGGTACCCGTATTTCATCAGATCCGATATCCGATAAATATTGGAAGTTCCGATTCGATTACGGACCGCCATTTCAGGTGTTTTTCCCATAGGCTTGCATTGGGGGAAAGAAAGCTTTCCCCCAATGCAAGTCTATAGAGAAAACACTGGGCCGGTGTCATGGCCCCATCTGAGGAATCTTCCTCTGAGGAGGAAGAAATTCCAGAGGCTGCAGCTTCGCCCATTCCCCAGGACTTACCAGAGGAGAAGGAGGGACAGGGCGGTTCCTCAGAAAAGCCCCAGGAAAGCCACCCTCTTCCACCCCCTGTCTCCAATGAGGAAGATTCTGGGCCCGAAGAGGTTCGTCCTTTGACTCCTCAGCAGAGGCGGCGTCTGAAGCGTGCGGAGCAGATTCGACCAACAAGTCGGAGTTTGAGATTACAGAAACACAGCACAGCAGACGCGAGCCTTAAATGAGATTGCTTCAGTAATATGGGACAGCTGAGGAAGGGCGAGTACAGGTTCAGGCGAGGCATAAAAGGCTCAAAGGGGGAGGCAGTGCTTTTGCTGGGAACAACTGCCGTAGACAGCTTCTAGCATTCCTGCCTGCTTCCAGCTCATAAATCATGGATTGACTACCTGGCTTGACTCTGGACTTTGGACCCTGGACTTTCTACACTTGATCTTAGCCAAAAGGCCGAGAAGCGATAGGACCCTGGACTTTCTGAATACCTGACTTGACCCTTGATTTTGGAAATTGGACTTTTGGATTACCTGGCTTGACCCTGGACTCTGGGCTCTGGACTTGTTATCTCTCTGGCTGGCCCCTGACTTCATTGGACCCTGAACTGGGGATTCTGGACATTGCAATCTTGCTCTGTAGGTTGGAGGGTTTGGTACTCCATGCTTTATTGGAGTTAATCTCTTGGGAATAAACAAAAAACAAACCTTCAGTTTGTTTGCTGGCCTTATTCCCGGACATTCCTCAGATAAAGGGTTTTATTGGCTGGTTCCCCAGAAAAGAACCAGGCGAAATACGACAGCCGGCCCTCCTTCCCCCCCACTCATGCTCCTTACTTGCTGCCTCCTCTGGCCTCCACTGCTTCCGGACTACTGAGAATTCGGCTATGCGGCCTAGTTCTCAGTAGAGCGATGACCCACCGGGTGACGTCATCACCTGGAGTGTCTTTGCTTTACTGAGAACTAGGCTGCAAAGTCTAATTCTCAGTAGTCTGGAGCAGCGAAGGCCAGTGGACAGCAGTGGGAAGGCCACAGATAAGAAGCACAAATGGGGAGGAGGGAGGGAGGGGTCCCCACTTACCTGCGGCCTTCCCCACTGCCATCCACTGTCCTCCACTGTTTCCGGACTACTGAGAACTAGGCTTTGTGGCCTAGCTCTCAGTAGAGCAACAACGCGTCGGGTGATGTCATCACCAGGCGCGACGTCGCTCTACTGAGAACTAGGCTGCAAAGCCTAGTTCTCAGTAGTCTGGAAGCAGCGGAGGGCAGTGGATGGCAGCGGGGAAGGCCGCAGGTAAGAAACATGAGTGGGGGGGGAACGGAGGGCAGGCCCTAAACTGGCGGTCCAAAAATCCAATATATCTGATAGTTGTCAGATTTCGGATCCAATCAGATAAGGTGCTCTTAGAAAATAATCATTACTGGTCATAGGATGTCTGATAACGTCCTTATCAGTTCATTATCGGACATTGGACCGATACAATACACATCCCTAATGTAATATAATATAATCCTCAATTACACCAGAAGTCTATCTTCAGACAAGCATACCTGCAAATCAAACCTTCATTGAAGTTCATCAATTTTGCTTCTCCATGAGTAATTTCCTCAAATTTGGCTCAAAGAGAAGAGATGACAATTTCTGTTTGTAGTGGTATATGGAAAAATTTGAAGTGCAGGCATTTTTCATGAGAAGTCCCCACAGACACACAAGGAAAGTCCAAAAATTCAGGCAGTTGTGTTGTTCCCTCTCAACAAGTTCTAGCATTTTAACTCCTCCAAGAACAGGTATTTGTTTTTTTGTTTGTTTGTTTTGTACAGCTAGTGGGTCTTTATTTCCCATTCAAGATGTAGCCATTACAAAATATTTTGCATTACAACAGAGAAAAACATATTGTTTGGAAAATTCATTTCCCCACATATACCATGAGAATTGCAGCTATGCTCAGAGAGAACAGGGAATTCTGATGGGTGTGATAGATGATGTGACTGTCCCTGCTAATAAAAAAAAAGTGCTAGCACTATGTCCCCGTGAGCCCTGGCTGCACTACGCCACTGCTTGTACGTGCCCAGCACAGTAGCAAAGTCTTTCTGGACACCAAAATCCCAGATATTATGCTTGTGAGTGGTGAAGGAAGCATAGAATAAAGACACAGACACCAGAGTTTGGGATTAATTAGGGCCTCTTTTTTGAACCAATAAGGGAAATTCACCCCTCTGGATCTGCATGTGAAAGTGAAGGAATCAATGTGTCCTTAGCTCAGGCAACTTGCCTGGTTTTATGAGCGAGCCACTCTCCAAAGCCAGGAGTTGGGTAAACACGGCCCCTTTCTTATGTGACACTAAGTGTGGGGAGACTGACCAGCATCACCCCTGCTCTGTGCTGCACAACTCCGAGTAGGTGAGGCAGGAGGGTCTCCAAAGGCATACCATATCCAGACACGGGAACCACACAGCCCCCTAGGACCAGTTCACCATCCATATTCTAATATAGCAATTTCCTGCACACCTCTACAACCAATCAACCTATTTATCCACCCTCCTGGAGTAGGCAAAAATCTATCCACCAAGTGGGAGGAAAAATTCCTACTCAGCTCGCCTTCCAAAGGGAGAAACCGGCTAATCCCATACTAGATGAAGGGAGGGAGAGTGGAAAGTGAAAGAGGCTGATGCCAGCTGGGGCTGGCCTTTATAGACTCTGCCCCCCTTGCTTCATGTGGCACACATGTCCTGTACACGTGAGGTGCCTTATTCCTCCCCACTCCCAATGACCGTTTTCCGCCCAAGCCTTCCTGGCTGGGCGGGTACTGGGTTGGTTGTTGGCTCCTTGGATTAATCAAGAGGCAAAATTTATTCTGGGATTAAACTTTAGTTGCTTTATTATACCAATTAATTCATTAAATCTTTATAAACACATTCAAATAAAATCAAGATCATTATTTTGTAATATACAAATTAGGGGTGTGCACGGACCCCCCGGATCGGATCGGGACCCGGATCGGGACCTCCAATTTTGTCACGGACCGGTTCGGACAACATCGGAGGGCCCCCGGACCGGATCGAGTCCGATCCCGACCCAAAAATCGTAAATTTTTGGATCGGCCGCCATTTTTTTCCCCATAGACTTGCATTGCAATGCAAGTCTATGAGGAAAAAATGGCGGCGGGTGGGTGAGGGGGGCCTAACTCCCTCCCCCCCCGGGGCCGTCCACTGTGGACGGCCCTGGCAGGTAAGCCCCCTCCCCCGCGCTCCCTACCCCCCCTGGGGCCGTCCGCTTCCATCCGCTGGCGCCCGCGGGCGCCAGCGGATAGAAGCGGACGGCTCCGGGGGGGAGGGTAAGCCCCCTTCCCCGCCACTGCTTACCTTCTCGGCCCGTCCGCTCCCGTCCGGCGCCGGCGGCTACTACCAGCGGGCTCCGGGGCCTACTCTCGAGTAGCGCGCCGGGTGATGACATCACCCGGAGCGCCACCCTGGAGTAGGCCGCGGAGCCTACTGGTAGTAGTCGCCGGCGCCGGATGGGAGCGGCCGGGCCAGCAAGGTAAGGGCCCCCTCCCCCCCTCCGCGCGCCCCCTCCTCCCCTCCACGCACCCCCTGCTTACCTTCTCGGCCCGTCCGCTCCCGTCCGGCGCCGGCGGCTACTACTAGCGGGCTCCGCGGCCTGCTCTAGAGTAGCGCGCCGGGTGATGACATCACCCGGCGCGCCACCCTAGAGCAGGCCGCGGAGCCTGCTGGTAGTAGTAGTCACCGGCGCCGGATGGGAGCGGCCGGGCCGGCAAGGTAAGGGCCCCCTCCCCCCCTCCGCGCGCCCCCTCCTCCCCTCCACGCACCCCCTGCTTACCTTCTCGGCCCGTCCGCTCCCGTCCGGCGCCGGCGGCTACTACTAGCGGGCTCCGCGGCCTGCTCTAGAGTAGCGCGCCGGGTGATGACATCACCCGGCGCGCCACCCTAGAGCAGGCCGCGGAGCCTGCTGGTAGTAGTAGTCACCGGCGCCGGATGGGAGCGGCCGGGCCGGCAAGGTAAGGGCCCCCTCCCCCCCTCCGCGCGCCCCCTCCTCCCCTCCACGCACCCCCTGCTTACCTTCTCGGCCCGTCCGCTCCCGTCCGGCACCGGCGGCTACTACCAGCGGGCTCCACGGCCTGCTCTAGAGTAGCGCGCCGGGTGATGACATCACCCGGCGCGCCACCCTGGAGCAGGCCGCGGAGCCCGCTGGTAGTAGCTGCTAGTGCCGGACGGGAGCGGACGGGCCGAGAAGGTAAGCGCCCCCCTCCTCCCCCCCCCGCTGTCCACTTTCATCGGCGGGCGCCCGCTGGCGCCCGCCAATGGAAGCGGCGGTGGGCGCCAGTGGGCGCCCGCCGATCCGCCGATCCGCCGAACCGGTTCGGAGCCTTTTCGGACCGGTTCGGATTGGATCGGCCGATCCAGCTGCGGGATCGGAAATCGGATAATTTATCCGATTTCCCACTGGACCGGACTCGGATCGTGGATCGGGTCCGATCCAGTGCACATCCCTAATACAAATACAGAGAAGCCTTTAAACTGTATTTCCAGTGTCCATTCAAATGTCCAGGGAATATACACATGGTAGAGTCTGTCTAGAAGACTAGAGTGACCCCTAGTGAATAAGTGTCAACCATGCTCCATCCACTAAACAGATCTTTAAATTGTATTTAACAGAACAACTGAATTCAAAATAAAAGTGTTCTAGATAGTTCCTCCCAAAAGGAATTGCTCAAGGCAGTGATGCAGGATTGGATTTATGGGGAAAGAAGGATTTAAAAATAAAAGAGATTGATTTCAAAATATCCTTGGTGTTTTGAAAGAACCTTGATTCTCCGAGATCTTTTATTGCTTTCTATCAGAGAACACACACAGGGCATTTTCAATTACTTTAATTATGTGTCATGGTTATTGATGCACTCAAGCCTGCCAGGCATTCCATGACATTATCTTTCATCACCAGCATATTCTTATCTACATTTTTTTTAAAAATGCTACTTTGTATGATTTCATTGGATAGGAAAATAATGGTGTGTGTGTGGGTGTGGGTGTGGGTGTGGGTGGGTGTGTAAGGCGAAAGAAAAGCTCAATTCTCCTCCACCTTTCCCCATCATATCACAACAATATAATTACCATGGTAGCAATATTTACCCTTTGTAATGATGTTTTAATGCATGCCATTAGAGGTTAAAATCCCTGTTGTTGTTGTTTTACTAGCCCACATTACTAGGCCTCATGAAGTCTGAAATTGGCAACTGTGGCAAAGAAGAGAAACCAACGGCATTCACCGGTACCCTGCTGGCTGTTAATCCTCAATTGTAAAATGGAGAATAGATTGATTTTGCAATCTGAGTGACTCACCCTTTCTCAGAAGGAAATTGCAGCTTTAAGAAATACAGATTGAACTACATTTTCTGCTGGGGTTAAAGTGAAGTCATTCCCCTGCAGAAGTGTGTGCACTATTTAAATCATGAGTATGCATTGGTAATATATGTCCATAGACCAATTGTAACAATTGTTTACAGCAGTAATTCCCAAATTGTGTACCAGAGCAGCCTGGAATGGATTACCAAGCCACAAGGAATAAGTAAGGTTTATTTTAATTTTTGCAATGTTTTATCACTATGCATACCTCTATCATTATCCTAGATGGGGGATACAAAGACAGAGAAAGTGAAGGAACCAACAGCTATGGCAAACTGCACACAGACCATATCCCTGTAGAAAAATCATAAATTACAAAAAATGCAGGACACCTTATGTATCGATTCTCCTTAGGACACAAGACCAGGACATTCAAAACTCCGGTGTGTAGGGAGACATTTCGATATGCAGAATATTGGAAGCAGAAGTAGTTCTGTTGCATTTCTGCATTAAGATAGCAAGTGGGAAGTGTTTCTCTTCAGAATTTCAGACAGCTATAGCATGCCATCTTCCAGTTCAATCCAGCATTGAGGTCTGTGCAGGTCCCCTTTAAAGTAGTGGAATCCTACCAATCAGCTGGTGGGAAATCCTGCTAATTACCATCAAACTGTTGATATATAAGATTCCAACTTCTTCTTGTTTTAACAGGGGCAACATGCACTCAACCCCAGGTGATGTATGCTCATTTCATTGGATCGGGGGGGTGGGGGGGAAGGGAGGAATCCATCACTGCAGAGGCTTGCTTTCTGCTGCTACCCCTTCACCTGATGGCCATCACAATCAGCTAACCAACTGCTCCTCCCCGTTACAGGTACCTATTTAAGAGAAGCGTGCCAGAGGCAGCGCCTCGGCAACGCGCTGAGTGTGGCGCCGAGTGTGCACTTGGCGCTGCACTTAGCGTCGCACAGAGGAGTCACCCTACTGCCTGTGCCTGTTGAAACCAGCAACCAGCAGCAAGTTGAAGTTTTGAAATATTGTTTAATTTGTATATTTTGAATATGTGCCTGGAGAGCTCAAGGGGGTGCCCGCATAACTGTGGTCATGGGTAGGGGGAGGTATGGTGTTGGGGGAGAAACAGGCCAGATGAGGAGAAGAGGGGGTAGTTGCCTTACAACTATCCCCCTTTTCTGGTTCTTCCCCCAACCAGGTAGTTCCTGGCGGCCTTACCAGCTTGCCCTTGGGGTTGGTGCTGCTGCTGCTGAATGCCAGGTCAGTCCAAAATAAAATCTCCCTCATCCATGATTTGATTGTGGATGAGGGGGCTGACCTGGTATGTATCACTGAGACCTGGGTGGATGAACTGGGAGGGGTTACTCTCACTCAGCTTTGCCCTCCTGGGTACTCGGTGCAGCGCCAGCACTGACTTCAGGGCCGGGGAGGGGGGGTTGCCGTGGTCTATAGAAATACAATCTCCCTCTCTAGGCTTCCTGTTCATCGAGTGCTGATCTTGAGTGTCTGTACTTTGTGTTGGGTACCCGAGACAGATTAGGGATTCTGCTGGTGTACCCCCCCCCCCTGCTGCCCAACAGTCTCCCTGCCTGAGCTAACGGAGGTTGTCTCGGACCTGGTGTTGAGGACCCCCAGGATGGTGGTCCTGGGGGATCTCAACTTCCATGCGGAGGCTCCTGCATCTGGAGCGGCTCAGGACTTCATGGCTGCCATGACAACCATGGGGCTGTCTCAACATGTCATCGATCCAACGCATGTAAAAGGACATACTCTTGACCTGGTTTTCTCGGGTGGACAGGAGGATGGTGATCTGAAAGTGGGGGAACTAACATCTACCCCCTTGTCATGGTCGGATCACTTTCTATTGAGGTTTAGACTTTTGGCATCCTTTCCCCTTTGCAAGGGTGGGGGGCCTATTAAAATGGTCCACCCCCAGAGGCTAATGGACTCCAATGGATTCAAGAAGGCTCTGGGGGATTTTCCTGCTGATATGTCCGGTGCTCCTGTCGAAGCCCAGGTCTCTCTGTGGAATGCAGAGATGACCCGGGCGGTTGACACGATCGCACCCAAGCGCCCTCTCCCTCTGAGCAGAGCTCGGCCAGCTCCTTGGTTTACACCTAAGCTGAGGGCAATGAAGCAAAAGGGAAGATGGCTAGAACGCAGGTGGAGGAAAACTTGTGCTGAATCTGATCGGACATGGGCTAGAGCTCATTATCGAGCCTATTCTGTGGCGGTGAGGGTGGCGAAGAGACAGTTCTCCACAGGCATTGCATCTTCACAGTGTCGTCCGGCAGAGCTTTTCTGGGTGGTTCGTGGCCTGCTACACTCTGGGCCAGGGCGAGAGATGGTGGAACCCTTGGTAGCACGCTGTAACAAGTTTGCATGGCACTTTGAAGATAAAGTCACTCAGATTCATCTTGAATTGGACACCACGCTTAATGCAGCTCCGCTAGTAGAGGCATTCAGAGCACCGTCTGGTCCAGTTTTATTGGATGAGTTTCAGTTACTGAGGCCTGAGGATGTGGACAAGGTGCTTGGCCAAGTCCGGTCAACCACTTGTGTGCTTGACCCTTGCCCATCGTGGCTAATTATATCAAATAAGGATGGGACCGCCGGCTGGGTCCAGGAGGTTGTAAATGCCTCCTTGAGAGAGGGAGTGGTGCCGGCCTCGTTAAAAGAGGCGGTAATCAGACCACTCCTGAAAAAGCCTAACCTGGACCTGGAAGATGTTAACAACTATAGGCCGGTGGCGAACATTCCTTTCCTGGGCAAGGTGCTTGAGCGGGTGGTTGCAGGACAACTCCAGACACTCTTGAATGAAACGGATTATCTAGATCCATTTCAATTGGGTTTCAGGCCTGGTTTTGGAACAGAAACTGCCTTGGTCGCCCTGTGGGATGACCTTTGCCGGGAGAGGGACAGGGGGAGTGCAACCCTGTTGGTTCTCTTGGACCTCTCAGCGGCTTTCGTTACCATCGACCATGGTATCCTTCTGGATAGGTTGTCTGGGCTGCGAGTTGGAGGCACTGCGCTGCAATGGTTCCGCTCCTACTTGGATGGCCGTTTTCAGAAGGTGGTGCTGGGGGATTATTGCTCTGTGCCATGGCATTTAAGCCATGGAGTTCCACAGGGCTCTATTTTATCCCCTATGCTGTTTAACATATACATGAAGCCACTGGGAGAGCTTATCCGGAGATGTGGGCTGTGATGTCATCAATATGCGGATGACACCCAGCTCTACCTCTCCTTTTCAACAAACCCAGGTGAGGCAGTGGCTGTTCTGAATCAGTGCCTGAGCACGGTAATGGACTGGATGAGGGCTAACAAACTGAGACTCAATCCAGACAAGACGGAGGTACTGTTAGCGGGTGGTTCGTCTGTCCGGCGAGATGATGTTCACCCTGTTCTGGAGGGGGTTGCACTCCCCCTAAAGGATCAGGTCCGTAGTTTGGGGGTGCTCCTGGATCCAGAATTGTCGCTTGAGGCACAGGTGAACTCGGTGGCAAAGAGCACCTTTTACCAGCTTAGGCTGATATACCAACTGCACCCTTATCTGGACAGAGATAGCCTAGCTACAGTTATCCATGCTCTCATAACCTCTCATTTGGATTACTGCAATGCGTTATACGTGGGGCTGCCTTTGAAAACGGTCCGGAAACTTCAGCTGGTACAAAACAGGGCAGCCAGATTGTTAACGGGGACTGGCCAATGAGACCATATTACGCCAGTCCTTTTCCAACTTCACTGGCTGCCGATCCAGGGCCGGGTCCAATTCAAAGTGCTGGTACTAACATTTAAAACCCTAAACGGCTTGGGGCCAGGTTATCTAAAGGAACGCCTCCTCCCATATGTAACTGCCCAGACCCTAAGATCATCTACAGGGGTCCTTCTCCGTGAGCCCCTGCCAAAGGAAGTGAGGCAGGTGGCCACTAGGAGGAGGGCTTTCTCTGCTATGGCACCCCGGCTGTGGAATGAGCTCCCCAGAGAGGTTCACCTGGCACCTACTTTGTACTCTTTTCGTCGCCAGGTGAAGACCTTTTTATTCTCCCAGTATTTTAACAGTTAAATTAACTCAATTTTAATCCTTGCTGTTTAAAATTTGTATTTTAATCTGTATTAATTCCTGCTGCTTGGTTTTATTCTGGTTGTGTTTTTATATTGTATGTTATTTTGTGTTTTTAGATTGTGGCTTGTTTTATATTTTTAAAATGATTTCATGGTTTTAATTTTTGTGAACTGCCCAGAGAGTTTCGGCTATGGGGCGGTATAAAAATGCAATAAATAAATAAATAAATTGGATCAGGCCTGCAAAATTGAGAATAATCTTATGGCCCCTATGGTCTGAAGGGCCATAGGATAGGATGTTGCAAATCTGCCCCTTCTAAGCCAGATGGGAAGGTCCAACCTCAGAGGAAGAGGTCTGATGGAAGATCTTCCCCACTCTTCTCAGCCACTTCGAAAGCTCCATGGTAGCTCCTAAGCTCCCTCTCCCAAGGTCAGGACTCCAGCCTTGGGAAGGAAGAAATGGGTATGTTGAGGCGGGCCAGTGCGAAGAGAGAGAAAAGGCCATGTATCTGCTGGATTCAAAGGCTTCTCAGCCACTGTAACCTGCCTCTAGCAGAGAGAACCATCTAATGGGAAGTGCTTCAAAGGAGGACAGCAGCAGCAGTAGCCTTAGTTGTTCCTCCTTCCTGTCAGGAAGAGTCCAGGAGGGCAGAGGATGGGCAGAGGACCGTGAGGTCAGAGGCCTTCATAATTTGAGCCTCTAGTCCATAGGATTGCTCTCTTTGCTTACAAATCTGAGCGGCTAAGATTGCACAGGCCGACACAAGATTGTACACAGATGAAATTCAGATGTCAGAGCCTATGTATGGTGCTGGACAGTGACAGATAAGGCATTAACATCCTGCTATGTTACCACATATCAAATATATCTAGGCCCACTTTTACAAACATGTATATTGGCCTTTAGTGCTTTGACAAAGTGGCTTTTGTCTTACAATAAGTAGCAGCATTTCTAGGGCAATACTTAAACTAGAACAATGAGAAAGCTTTCTCTCATCCTTTGCTTTCAAATTACGAGAGAGAGAGAGAATGTAGAAATAAAACTAATTGACCAGGTGAAAATGAAATGCATCTAGGTCATATTATTCAGAGTATTGAGTCTTTTTTTTTAATCCTTCTGGTTTTATTAGATGTCATCTACCGCAAATGGACTATTTTTGCCTTCAGGTGTTTCAATTATTTATGAACATGGAATATTTTTCTCTGTTTCACTGTTGATAGTTTCCACTTGTCACCTCAATGACTTTGTGCATGAACAGAATAATCTATGTTTAATTTTAGAAGCACTATTTTAAAAAGAAATCTTTCCTATTTTTTAAAGCTTATGTTCCCTGTCTGCAGCCTTTTATTGATCAATGGTTTCAGAGCAGTTTGGGGGCTTTTATATTAGAGCCTGCATGAAAGATCCCAATAGTGATCTGTGATCTCTGGAGCACTAACCGAGCTAGGAAACCACATGCCTTCAGTTTGAAATCCCAGTCCTCAGTATTATCTTCGAACGGTTGCGTTTTCTCTTGTCCATGTCCATAGGTTTCCCGACAATATACTAGTAGTTTTCAATTTACACCCTCAAATGGGAAGTAACTCATTCAAAGCTAGATCCAATCTACCTAACTCAGGCTGCAGCCCTACGTACATATATTCCACTAAAATATTTGGGGTTTGCTTCCACAAAAATGAGCTTAGGTAGAATGTTAGTTACTTCAGCAATGACCTTCAAAACACTTACTTCAATGTGATTAACCATGGGGAGGGGCCATGGTTCAGTGGTAGAGCACATGTTTGGCATGCAGAAGGTCCCAGGTTCAATTCCCAGCATCTCCAGGAAAGGTTGGAAATATTCCTGCCTGAAATACTGGGTAGATGGACCAAAGCTCTGACTTGACATCAAGCAGCTTCCTGTGTTTCTAACCAAATAGTTTGAGAATTACAGCTTTAGGCTGCAATCCTGCACCCAAAGACCTGGAAATATACCCCATTGAGTTCAATGGGGGTTACCTCTGATAAGATATTTAAGGTATTGCACTGCTAGAGAACAACTTAACACTGAACCCATACAGGTAGGCAAAATGCCTTTAGTTAAGCCATGGTAGCTTGGTCACCTATATCATCCTGCCAGGTAGAGCGAAAGTGTGGTATAGTGGTTACAGAACTCTTCCCCCAACCTGTTACCCTCCAGATGTGTTGAACTACCAGTCCCATCATTCCCATGGTTGTTGTAGAGAGGATCTTAGAGGAAGCTTCTTGAGCTTCTTGGAGGAAGCACAGGCCAAAATGTAATTGATAAAAATTAGAAATTCCACATTCTTGAATTTATTCTGAATGTGGTAAATAGGACTGTACTTGCACAGTTTGCCACAGCTCTATGTTCCTTCTGTTGATGTGTGTCTCCACCCACCACCATCTACATTACCAAAGTGCATATGTTCATTGAGACATGCAGGCAAGCCATCCTGATGTGATCATATGCACAATTACATCAGCACTTGTGTGTGTGTGGTGTTTTAACTATTGTGAAAACAGCTTAACCTTCCTTACCCTAACCTTACCCCCAGGGTTGTTGTGAAAATAAGGGGGATGGCTTGAAGGAAGGGTGAGATAAAACAAAATGTGTGTTTAAATGTGTCCTCTGCCCTCTTAAATGAGGTCTCTGTGGTGGTGTTTGTAGAGGAGGGGGAATTTACTGTTGCCTTCAACCTAAAAGAGATAATTAGCAAACAGCTACAAAAATTTCCAAGACTTCAGGAGACCTCATACAGTGATCATTTGAAATCTTGCCTTTGCCCAAGTTACTGTGAGAGGTCATGCAAGGGGACTGTTTTATGAGTGCGCAGAAGGCCTTTGCACCCTGCTGAAGCAACAGCTCCCTTGCTAAAGGTGAGAAGCCTTCAGCCAGTGCTCTATCCAAGGTCCTGAACACTTCTGCTTAGTTCTAGCCTGATCCCTCCTAAGCCTGGACCTTGCTTAGGAGGGATCAGGCTAGAACTAATTAGGACATTACACTGTTGTAGCTTCCCTTTGTTTTTATCTACCAGTACCTGCCTTTGATAAATGTTATTATGCTGTCTACTGCTATTCCCCCACTTACAAGTTACCAGAACCACAGCTCACTTCCCTGGCAACTTAAAGCCAAGGCAGGACAGATGGAAAGAAGATCTAATCCCTCCCTCTCCACTTGAGCTGGGCTCATAGCATGCCAGGAAAAAATGGCCCTGGGGGCCTTTGGAAATGTAGTTTTCTCAAGGACTACTGCCAATAGAACATTAATTCATACTTAACTCTCTCTCCCTTCAAGGGAAGAAGTAACACCTGGAATGTGGTTTAAGGCTGGGCATAACATGTGAGACCCTAATAGCCCCAGTTTGGAAATTAATGGTTAAGCTGGGGTGAGTAGTCGCCCCCTTCCCTACCTGACCTGGCTTGGATGGCAAGGGGGACTTGCCCATATGAGATCCTAATAACCCAGGTTTGGAAGTTAATGGTTTAGCTGGGGTAAGTAGTTTCTTCTCTTCCCTATCTGACCTGGCTGGGATTGCATGCAGCCATGCTCTTCAATGAAGTTGTAATCTTTGAATCCTAGTACTGTGTATCCAGCTTCATTTTGACTGCTGCTTCAATGCTTGGTCTCAAGAAAGGTAAGAGTTTTCTGCCCTGTGAATTTTGTTTTGAACCACCAGCACAGAGAACTTCGGCTATGGGGTGGTATATAAGTGTAATAAATAATAATAATAATAATAATAATAATAATAATAATAATTCTGATTTGTACTTAATACATGACAACGCTGTTTTAAATTATTGCAACATCACAGAACACAAGGTGTATATGAGATCAGACCACACGTTCATTTAGGGCACAATCCTATGCATGTTTACGGTGCAATCCTATCCATCCTATGCATGTTTAGCTATGCTGGGAATCCTATGCATTCCCAGCATGGCTGGCTGGGGAATGCTGGGAGCTGTAGGACTTTTCTTCCATGCATATGACTACACTTTTCACCTACTAATATGTACTCTGACCAGCAGCATTTCCCCAGGGTCTTAGACAGAGGTTTTTCCCACTCTTGCAAGCCCACTTGAGAGCCCCTCAACTGCAGATATCAGAGCCTGGGGTCTTATGTACATAAAGCATGTGGACAATCACTGAGGCATAATTCCCCACTAAGAGAAGACCAGATGTAGTGACATGGATCTATGCAAGTGCTCTGACAGGAGGGGAAATGAAATTATAATACAAAGTCAACTGAAATCCTCCCCCCCCCCCAAAAAAAGATGTTTTTAAAGTATCTTTCTAGTTTCTTATTCTTAAGCTCAGCAAGTGGATATCTGACTCCAAATGCAAAGAACACATGCTCACGTAGACGCCCAAGGTTGTTTTAGAATTTGGATGCCATGCAATTTCTTCTGATCCGTATGCTTCCTTCAACCAATTGTTTCAGCACATGTTAATCCTTTGCTAACTTATCCTTCCAGCTTTCATTTAGAATTATGTGTTTGTGTGATATCGTGGGGCGGGAGGAGGAGGAGGAGGTAGCACAGGAACTGCTGGGATCAGATAGACATAATTGTCTTGTTTATTTTAGCTACTATACATACCCTAAAGGTAAGATGTAGATTAGAATGGTAGAAATATACAGCACATGCAGTTAAGGGCCAAAACATCCATTACTTTAAATTCATATCTAGCAGCTACATCTCCCCCACCCACACGTCATTTTTACACTCGAGTAGGTACAGAAGGCCAAATCCAGAACTAAAAGCCCCTCTACCATGCATGTTATGGTCCCAATCCAGATTGGTTCTCCTGGGTGCCTACTTCGAGTAAAAATGAAATGAAAAGAAAAGGTGTACCTACTACGTAGGGTGATAAAACAGTGGAGGCTGGTGGCTCCAATTTCGGTGGGGCTGTGAATCCATTCTGGGTTTTAGCCAGAACCAGCCAGAAGTCTAAAGGAGCGATCCAAGCTCTTAAGCCTATTTTGGGGATTGGATTCATCAGTTTGGGTAGCCCCTTGAGAGTTCTGGCTGGTTCTGGTTGAAACTCAGAATGGAATCACAGCTCCACCGAAATTGGAGTCTCCAGCTTCCACTGATATAAAGTTAACGTCTGTTTTGGCCCTTAGTTCCTCTTTTGAAAGTAACATTGTGTCAGTAGTAAGGCAAGGTATGGCACTGCCCTGACTCTGCAGAAAACTGTCAGAATCTCGACTAAGAGAAAATCAGTATTCAACTGCAGTAAAATGAATTAAAGGCTGTTATCTAAGAATAAGACTTTGGTGAACTCTTAGGTCTACTGAAGGTAATGAGAACGAAATGTCAGTGAGTCCATGGATTCAGCCCAAGAATGTTGGTCAATTTTTGGTCATTATAAAGCAGAGGTGGGAAATCTCAGGCCTAGGAGCCCAATCCAGCCCTCCTGGGCACCAATCCAGCCCAAACTTCATAAGATCACCCCCCTTTCCCCTAGCCCTTTTTCCCAACCATGAATCATTTGGTGGTTTCCTGGTATTAGTGCAATTTTTCCCCATTCTAAACTGTTTAAATGCCTCTTCTAAGACTTAGTGAGTCACAAATCACATACATCACTGGCAGTAGGAGCTTTAAGTTAAACTATGCTGGTGTTTTTGGAATTTTGCCATTGGCCTTGCTCCCTTTTGCCTTTGGCCCTGCCCACCACTAGAATGCAGCCACTGAGAGGTTCTCCAAAATGGAATTCAACCCTCGGTCTGAAAGAGGTTCCCCACTATTTCTGGAGTACCACTCCATCTTCAAAAAAGAGAAGTAGTTCCACTTTTGAGCAGATGTAGAATGTGATAGATCCCACAATAAAAGGGATTTCATTGATGTACCAACCTCCCCACTGAGACTTGATGGAGGTGGTCTCAGAGATGGTCTTGGAGACACATGGAGACACATACACCCAAGCTTGTAGACTTTGGAAGAAAACAGCCACATCAAACACTCCTTGTTGAGTCTGGTTCAGAATCCATGGCCTCCACGACAACTATGACTTAAATGGTATCTGATCCTGCACATCTGCCTGGTCAGCCATGACAATCCAGTCTTCCTTAGTGGATAAGAGAATAATTAAAAACAGCTTATCCAGCCTCCCCAATCTCTTGCCCTCCAGATGTGTTGGACTGCAACTCTCAGCATTTCAAGCCAGCCTGGCCAGTTGCAATCCAACAGATTTTGGAAGCCTGGCTTAGATCATAGGTAACATGATGGTAAAGGAAATGTTGTAAGTATCAGAATGGTTGTAGCTCATTAGATATGGCTCTTTGGCATTGATGGTGGCAAAGAAGTGACTGTCCATGCTTGATGTTCCCACACTGTTACCATTTCTAGAAGGGTCTGGCACTGTTTCTAAGAGTATGAGTTAGGATTCAGGAGGGACCCCATTCAAATCTTGCCACCATAACAAACTCACTAGCTGGCTGTAAGCCAAAGCATGCTTATTTTCCAGTGTTTCTGCTCTACAAACTTCAGCCAGCTTCAGCATCTTCCCCCTTCCTTCCCTCCCTCCATCCACAGTTGCAATATGGGGATGATACAGCTGACCAACCTGACAGGGATGCAATAAACAGCCAAGTGTTTTAACACTCTAAAACAGTCCTTCCCAACCCCATGCAGTCCAGATGTTTTGACTCCTACTCTCCTGCTGATCATTGGCCATGCTGGCTGAGGCTGATGGGAGATGAAGTCCAAACCATTATCACCATCACCATCACCACCACCAGCATCATCATCATCAAAGTTACTTGGACTCTTTCTATGAGTAAATGTTTCCCCCACCTCTACCCTGATAGATGCATTTGTATTTTAAGATAGGAACACGTTCTCTAACTACTTCTCTCTTATTAGGATATTGTACTTGAGAGAAACCGGTTCTCTCAGGAACCCAAAGATATGAGCAATATAAATATAACTTTATTATCACACATGAAAAGCAAGCATTAGACACCCCTGTCACAGTCCTTCATCAGTTCAATCACTGAAAAGATCAAAAGCATATGTTTGCTAGTAATAATGCTACATCTCAGACAAAATTTTTACACAAAGGTGGCTTTGTCATTTCTACAAGCAATGATTGGGAAAACACATCACTTGATTTAATAATCAGAACAACTGGTTGTCTGCTGCAAAAGAAAAGAAGAAAAAAGTTCCTAGGCATAGCCATAACATATTCAATTTGCACCCCCAAAAAAGTCATTTTAAAATATTACTCTTGGTCAGCAAGAAATGTCTTCATGGAATTTAAATGGCACCTAGAACTTTTTGTAATCCTATAAGTATGGTATAGCCTTTGCTCAGAAATAAAGTGCTATAAGTGGGAACGAAAGGATTTGTTATTCTCCAGTGTTTCAATTTTATAAACCTACCAAGGTCCTCAGCTGTTGAGCTCCTTATCAAGCCACTGCAGACATATGCTGCTTCGATTTAAAGCTTGTAGTCATCTAGTGCCTCCGAGTCTTAGGCAACAATCAAAGATTAGTGTTCAGTATAACAAGGCCCGATATCCTAAATGCCTCCTGAAAGCCAACAAATCTTGGACTGAGAAAGCAGGTCTTTAAAGTCATTATTTTTAATAGCAAAGAGGATAGTTGACTGCACCTACGGAAGTTGAAAACATCTTTCTCCTCATAAGATAAATAAGCAGTAAAGCTGAATAAGAAACAGAGGTGCAAGAACAAGAAATCTCCCAGACAGTAGAGATGAATTTGATCACTGTTTGCGGTGCATAGTGTAACTTGCACCAGCCAACTCTTCTCAGAATGATGGCAGTAGTGCTTGGGAGACGTATGATGAGAACATCATGCCATGTCCGAAGGGGTACCTGTTTACGTTTCCTGTGGCAAAAACAAGAAATCATCCTGTGGTATCTTAAAGGCAAGAGCTATGCACTGCTCTGGTTCCAAATCTGAATCCCAAACCAAAGAGGGCCAATTTAGACAGCTTCGGTCTGAATCCAGATCAGGCCAGGATCGGGGCGAAGCAGACTGGATCAGGTTGTATCAGTTCTGGAAATGGCCCTTTACAGTTGCCATTCTTTGCAGCAGTAAGTCTATGACAGTAGAGAGTCCCCATCTTCCTTAAAAATGGTGGCTCTCATGCAGAACGGGCGGAGGACGGGCATGAGCTGATGGGTCAGGTAAGTCCTGCTGGCTTGGTAGGCAGGGGGCAGTGGCTCACCAAGTTTGGGGGATGAGCAGGGAGGGGGAATCCAATGGACTCCCCATCGGCCTCGCACTCAAGAAACCACAACACCTGACCTGCTTCAGATGTCTGAAGGGAGCCAAGGCAGAAAGGAACCAATTCAGAAGCTCTGAATCGGCCTCCAAAGCAGGTCGGGGGTCCCTGCACACCCTATTAAAAACTAACACATTCATTATAGCATAAGCTTTCATGAACTAGAGCAGGGGAGTTGAACTTAAGACCCACAAACCAAACCTGGCCTATCTGGGGTCCCAATCCTGCCCTCCTGATGTTTGTTGTTATCTTTTTGTGCCGGGCAAAGATCTTTCTTTTTGCCCAAGCATTTCAGAGACTTAGTTCTAAGTTATTATGGATGGTTTATCAATTCCTGTGCTGTTTACTTTTAGCATTATATTTAGGGATGTGGGAGAACTCCTGAACAGAACCAAATGAGTTCAGATTTTGATGAATCCAACCTGAGGATTCTGCAGTGGACCGGCTTTTCCCCTACTTGGCAGCCTCTATGGAGTTGCGGACCACTTTTCTAACCTTCAGGAATTTTGCACAAATTTTGTAATTAAAAAATAAGCAAAAATTAAAATAGCCAGTCAAAAATGTGCATTGCCTCCATAGGCTAAAGTATGAAAAAGTGCACAATTCCACTCATGGGAATTTGCAAAAACTTTGCATTTGTGCACATTCAGAAACTAAAAGGCTAATTCCATTGACGGGCAGACAACAGAACAAAAGGTACCCGACAATCCATGAAACGCAGACGGAACTGATTTTACACAATCCATATATCTTTAATTATATTATATTTTATTCTTTTAAATTCTTGTATAGTATGTTAGATTTTTAAGTGTTAAATAGGCATTTTAGTTTTTTAACTGTTTGTTATCCACCCAGGGAACATGAATTATTGGGCAGAAAATGTAATTAATCAATCAGTAAAAACTCAGGAACACTTTGGGAAGGAAGCCAACCCTACTCCACTGAGTAACATTCCCAGTCCTGTCTGCATAGCTCCATCCTGGGTCTTGTTGGCCAGTGCTCATGCTACACTGTAACAGAATGTTCAGAGCTGGCTTAGAGAGAGGAGTGAGGAGAGAGAGAAGGTTTGTGTTGTTTTTTGTCAGCTGTCTTGAGAAACACTGAAATAGGCCCAGCCCAAGGTAGGTCGCTGCTGCTGCCGCCATCTCCGCCATCACCGCCTCCCAATCTGTGTTCCTGCTTAATTTTCCTGGTATGAATATGCGCACCCACATCAACAATGTGTGGCTCTTAAGGTATTTTGACCTGCAGGAGCCGGGTGGCGCCTGTGCAGCCAGCAAACTATTGCAAGAGGTCCTGGAATTTCCAGGATTTCTCACAATACTTTTCCCGACCTTGCGTAGGTGCTATGTGGCTCCCGAAGGCAGAAAATCCTTACGGGCAGCGTGTTGGCAAGGCATGTGTGTGTATCTGTGCCAGAACAAGTAAGTCAGATGGCTGGCAGCCAGGCAGGCAGGGCCAGCTAGGATGGGAGGCATACGAGCAGGGCAGGTGGGAGGCAGGCGAGCAAGTGGCTGCTTCTTGGCCGTGCAGGCAGCCAGCAGGACCAGGAAGCAGAGGACCCTTTAGAGCACCGCTCTTCTTATACTCTGCCGCCTGTTGTGCCTACTTCCTCCCACTTCAAGATGGGCCCAGCCCTGCATGGAGAATATGAGTTAGCAATGTTTTAAACAAGCTTCCTTCCTTATATTTGCACATGGAATCTGGCAGAATTTACCAAAAAGCTGAAAATACATTTTAGGAAGATAAATTGTTGCTAAAAATCCATTCTGAGATTACACCACTGTAAGAAAAAGAAAGAAGGAAAAAACGAGAGGGGAATGGAATTTGAGAAAAAATGCATGTGAATCTGAACAAGAAACCGAGTGATATTGCCCAATGCAAGCGATACCACAATATACAGATATAAGAAGTGTTCTGTGAAGGAGGAGGAATGTGGGGGAGAGAGAGAGAGAGCATATGCTGATGGCTACTACTAAGATTAAGAAGTTATATAGATTTTTCACACATGCTTACTTCCAGCCATATGATTTACTTCAGATGGTCCATATAAAAATTGAATAGAAACTGATTTCTGAACATTGTTGCATGGATAAGAACACATTAAGGCGTTTGGGTCTGTGCAACTCAGAACCCAACCACCTGTGACGAGCAAATCAGCTGGAGAATTACCTTCTGATCTGCAATTTAGATGCTAGGCTGTAAGTACCAGTTTAGACTATAATCTCCACTAGATCCAAATCATTGTACCAAGCACAGGTGTTACAGATCAGATACCAGCTTCTGGAACTCTGGTGAAGGGATGGGCTGAATTACAAAGAGAGGGAGAGGGGACATGATATCCCTCAAAGCAAACTATCATCCCTGCAATTCGAGTTGTTGACCTTTCTTCCTAAAATTGCTGTTAATGGAGACATTCAGATTAATGTACACAAGTATCACAAATACGTATTTAGAGGCTGGTCATTCACACATCCCTATACAGCTCCTCTTGGCGCTTTTCCTCTTCCACACCAGGGAGATTCACACACAATCCAACCTGACCAGGCTGCTGAAGAATACTGTAGCCATGCCCCCACCAACGATGACCATGGTAGAAATGTAGCCATTCCCCACCTCAACCCCATGATGACCACAGTAAATGCTTCCCTGCCAGCCACACATTCAACCAGCGTAGGAAAAGGCTTCACACACATACTAATCTACAGGCAAAGAGCTCCTCCATGCTGATTGAGCTCAGACCCCCCTGTGTAAAGGAGCTCTAGGCATGTTCATCAGTATGTGCATACAGCCTTTTCCCATGTTATCTGAACGTGCAGATGGCAGGAAAGCATTTCCGATGTGAACGACATGCATGTGTGCCTATGACACACATCAGCAGCAGCGGTTCAACTAGCCCGCATGGCCTGCAACACCCTTCTGCATTCTCTCAATTACTTTTTTCATCACCCTTTACCTACAGAGGATGACTTTCCTAAGGGGAAAGCCTCCTGTGCCCATGGAGGCTCTCCGTGCAATTTTGAACACTGATTTTGGATACCTGAATAGAGCCAGACTTTCCTATATAAGTTCTCCTTCCCCTTCTCCTTGCCCTTCTTCTTCACTCTCTCTGGAGGGACCAGACTGCCAGTAGACTGCTCACAATATTGTTTTTTCTCTTGTAATAATACAGCATCTAATTGCTCCAGCAAATCTCACTAGAGCTTACAACAGCTGGCCTTCCCATATAGATAGAAAGGAAAAAAAGGAAAGTTTGCATAAACATCAAGGATTATCTACAATTTAGTAGGGATGTGTATCGTATCGTTAAAATCACTTATAACGATATGATATGCTCTCTATCGTGTCGCCATTTAACGATGATATGATAGGAAATCATAGGAAATCCAACGATAATTATCGTATTTTATCGTTTTATCGGAAGGTGCTTTCTCTTTTGCTGCCACATGGACGGAGCTAGAAGGTGGGGTGTCGTTGATGAGACTGACAGTTTCAGTGACCAATCGTGCAGCATGGATTCCAGCAGGAGCCAATCACAATGTTGGAGGAGGGCTAAGGATATCCCCGCATAAAACTCCCACACAGTGTTCCAGGCTCTGTTGGGAGTTAGGCGTTGAGGGGAGAAGGGTGGATTTGTTGGAGCTCTGTCCTGGCTCCTGGGTCTTGGTGGCGAATTGTTGGAGATTCACTGTAATCTCTTGCATCTTTGTGTCTCAGGTTCGTTCGGCTGTGCGTTGCTGCCTGTGTGTTTGAGACTTTGAGTTATAATTTTTATTTTTATAGTACATTTTCTGGTTGGATTGATTTGAAGGGTTAGCATGAGTGGGGGTACTGTGACTGAGGGGGAGTGTATTTTGTCCTCTGCCCTGTTTAACTTTCTTTAAAATAACAGAAATATATTATATTTTTTAAAAATTATATTTATCTCCCTCTCTCTCTCTGGGTATGTGTGTGTTTGCTTGATTGACTGTGAGTGTGCTGCTGCTATGTCTAGCCTGCACACAGGATCTGTGTGGTCAAAGTAGCACACTAAGTCACATACTGTGCGCAAAGCATACATTTGTTGCAATCATTTTTGTACTTTATAGCAGTATGAAACACAGCTCTAAGATGCGCCTTGGGCAAGGTGGCTCTGGGTCTAGGAGAGATGCTGCTGGGGGCAGTTCTGGGGTGTCTGTCTCTCCCTCTCACACATTTTATTTCTTTTTAAAGACACTGCTCCAGCCAATGGTTCCAGTCTGGACTGGAGGGACTGCTTTAGGGAGGGGGACTGCAAAAGCAGAAGCAGCATCCCTCTCACACATTTTATTATTTCTTTCTTTTGAAAACACTGCTCCAGCCAATGTGTGCAGCTCTGGCATGAAGAAGAATGCCAACGTGCCTGCACAGCTGAGTCCCCTCAAGGCCATCTGTGAGTACTGGATGACGTCTCTTGAAAAAGGACCACACCTGTAACTTGGAAAAGTAATAAGTTTTAGGCCTTTCTCTGACTCAAAAATTAACTCTCTAGGACAAAATGGAGAAACTATATAATATCGGATTTCCGATAATTATCGGAAATACGATACAATACAATACGGACCACCTACGATATTATCGGAGACGATACTTTTTTTGGTCCGAAATTCCGATAATGATACGATACAATAATTTCGGGCATGCACATCCCTACAATTTAGCCTCATTTTAGCACAATTTAGCACAGCCTGGGCTCTGCTGAAAATCTGGGTCTCAATAAAGTGCACCGCAACAACAACAACAACAACAACAACAACAATCCTTGACCCTACTTAGCATTGTCCAGTTCTATATGGAATCCAACATAGAACAAATGGTGGTGGGGACTCATTAAATAGCAGGAAATCTTCTCTATTTATACTGACAGAACTAATTCAAGAATATACCGTTAGGTCAGTGTGACGTTACGCCCATCGGTAATTGACAGAAAGGCAGCAAGATCTTTTCCTAAAAACAATTTCTCTCTATAATCAACATCTCCATTCCTGTAGCATATGAACTGACCAAGTCAGCAAGTATTCTAAGATGAGGACAAATGGCTATTGAACATTTCTCCTTGGCTGGGGCACATTGCTTCTTTGCCCTTCTTATCATAAAGCTGACTCAACCAAAATGAATTTTGTCTGCTGGAAGATTTTTTTCTTTAATGTTAAAAATATTTCAATACTTACACAATATGATCCTTACATTTCACCTTTGAAATGGTGTCACTTAGCCTGAAGTAAAATTGGCTTCTTAGCGTATTGCTCTGCTCCATTTTCTTATTTATTATAATGTTGTTCAAAGCACAAGAACCCTGATTCAGCAACACGAGTGTCCAAGTTGAGGATGGGTTGTCAAAAGCCTCTAAAAGAAAAAAAAGATGTTTAGGGTGCAAGACTGTGCATATTTAGTCAGAAAAAAGTCCTACAACTCTAGGCTGACCATATTTGGGAAAACCAAAAAGAGAACACCCAGTTGGGGGTGGGGAGGATGACACCCATTAGTGTGGCAGGGGGGATGATGTGCTTTCTGGAAGCCCCAGAAAGTGCACTTTCCCCTCCTCCACTCCATTTGGGTCCTTAAAGGCCCTGATTGGAGCAGAGAAGCGGAAAGTGTGTCATTCCCTTCCACTGCTCCAATCGGGGCCTTTTCTATAATGTCTGGGAATGTCACAATTTCCCCTTTAAGGCCCTGATTGGAGCAGCGGAAGGAAATGCTGGGCCTCTGGAAAGTGTGTCATTCCCCCTTGCCACAGTAATGGCAGCCTTAAAGGAGTAAGCATGTCATTTCCAGACATTATAGAAAATTACAGTAACACCCCCCCCCCCCGAAACCCAGGGTAGAACAAAAGTCAGACAAATCCAGGGAAATCATGACAGTTGGTCACCTGGGCACCCTAACAACTCCCAGTATTTGACTGGGGAATGCTGGGAGTTGTAGAACTGGGTGTTTTTTTTTTGCCTACACAGGCATAGGATTGCACTCTTAGGTTGCAAGGTCAGTACTTTCAAGTTCAATACTAAGCCACATTGAATATAATAGGACTCACTTCTGAGTAGACGTGTATAGGATTGCACTGTTTATATGTTTACTGGAAGCCAGAGAAAGTCTGTTTGGACAAAGCATAAATGTCTTTAAAATTAACATAGAAATTATTGTTTAAATGTGGGAGATCAAGTTTTTGTGTGCATGAGTAAAACAGAATTCTTCAGGGAACCTGATCAACTTGATTAACTTAGGCAGCAATCCCATGGAACACAGTGGGTCTTACTTCCAAGTAAACATTCATAGGATTGCGTTGTTAATGCATTACAACAACATGTTCTTCTTCTGCATAGAAGACTTTTGGCAACATCAAAACTAGAGTCAGTCTGGTGTAGTGGTTATAGTGATGGACTAGAACTGGGGAGACCTGAGTTCAAATCCCCACTTGGCCATGAAACTCACTGGGTGAGTTTGGGCTAGTCGCTATCTCTCAGCTGAAACTATAGGGCTGTGTGAAGATAAACCAAAGAGGAGGAGGAAGATCATCTATGCTGCCTTTATTTGTTACACTTTTGTTAAAAGTGTAACAAATAAATAATACATAAATACATGCTGTAAAAGCAATTTGATGTGCTTGGCCATATGACTGCATCACAATTCTTCCTGTGCAATGAGGTACACGTCTGCTCCAATGCATTGATAAGTCACCACACACACAAGAAAAAAACTTGATGCATCCATGAGAGAAATCACATCAGTCATGTTCTTCAATTTCCTTTTTGGCGGTGTTTTATTAATGCACAACACCAGTGTACCAGTGCAGCAGTAAAACATCCCCTCTCCACAAAAGAAAGAAACCTGATGTAATCACATCAAGACCTCTCTTTTTTTCTTTCTTTTTTCTTTTTTGGCAATGTTCTATCAACATACTAGTAAGCATCAGTAATGGCAAAAGGGGAAAGACACAAATGAACTGAAGGAAATGAAAGCTGCAGAATCGGACCTTGACATTTCATTTAAATGGAATCATGGAAGATCCCTTATGCATTGGTTCTACTCTAGAAACAAGACAAAGGCCAAGCAGGATATAGCGGTATATGGTATGTGTCAATGCACCCCAACAGTTGTCAGTCCACTTCAATACCACTATAAAGCAGTAGTGTAGCTTCTGCCTTTTATATACCACTTTCATATCGCTATATCCTGCTTGGTGTAGAACTGGTCCAAGTCATTTAGAACTACAGCATCCAGGGAGAAATTCAGAGGAGGAGAATTTGGGGAGTATCCCTCTCCAAGAACAGCCAAAGCAAGGAGGCAGAGGATGCACAGAACCAGCAATCAATATTAGAAATTGCAGTGTGGAAGGGCCAATTGGAATCAAATCCCATCCATTGAAGCCTTGAAGGCAAGGGGTACATTTCTATTGGTGCAACTGGAATGGCTAAAGAGTGCTTGTTACTTTACACCTTCTTCCAGTTTATCATCTCCCAACTGACAACCTGATTGCAGGAAGACAGTGAGAGGTGGCAAATCACCATTCATAGATTTGAGTGTAAATGAATGTAACATAGTATAATGGTTTTGTAATACTGGATATTAGACCATTTTTCATTCTTCTGCAACTTTTATGTTATCAGTATTTGCTCTTAAAGAATGTAATTTCAGTTTCCTGTTACAGGTAATTGGAATGTGGCTTATCTCACTACGGTGTCCAGTCAGATGAAACATAGAAGTGCATTTAAAATAAGAAAAATATAAATGAGGAAAGGAAAAGAAAAACCCTATACAAAATATCTAATATGTTACTCTTTCATCATCACTGCGGGACATAATTTGTGTTGACTTCTTCATATTTTATCCAGTATTTTGTTTCCTGTTTGATCAGCAATATGGAAAAGATGGCAGGTGATCTGACTTTTCAGCAGCTACTAAAGCATTAAAAAAAACTTATTTGTTAGTGTAAAATTTCAACAAAAGAAAAGGAAGAAGAAAAACATGGCTTCGTGGATTTGAATATGTCAGTTTCAATGCACAAAATACAGGTTTCAAAGAGCTATATATAAACTTCAACAAAAGCGGACCAAATATCCAAATAAGCATCCATTCACAGCTGGTATCTATTGCCCACCCATTCAAATGTTGAAAGTGTTGTAAGGTCTTCACTCCATTACATTCTATGGCCCTTTCCACACCAAATGACGCACAGGGACTCCTGGGGTCAGGAGGGGGGGAGCGGGCACGGGATTTTTCTGGGAAAACACAAACCAGAAAAATCCCAATTCTTCTGTGGTCCCGGGAAGTTCCCGGGACTGCGGAAGAATGTGCCCACCCATCCCGGGTGCAGCCACGCTTACTCGTGAGTAAGAACAGCTGCAAACTGGACATGGAGCCACACTGCGTGGCAAAGTGCCCAGCAGGGGAGCTGTTGGCACCAGTTTCGCCACCCCTGGGAGGGCAGGGAGGGGGGAGGGCCCCCACTTGTGTGGTGTTTTTTTTAAAAAAACTTACATTTTGTGGAGAAGCACTCGTGTGCTCTCCATCAATTAGAAAAAATGGCGCCCTCAATGTGCAGTGGCCCAGAAGAAGCCTGGGCCATTACACTTCCTGATGTGTATTGGGCATGCCAATCCCAGAAGCAGCTACTTCTGGGATCCCCCGCCCTGAGCCCTCTACACCCCTCCGGTGTAGAAAGGGCCTAAGAGGTAATCTTTCAAAGCTGTAATATTAGCTGTCAGAAGGGTGCTGACCATGCATTAACTTCCAGGAAGCAGGTATAACATATACTTCAGTAAATATTAAGAATTGTTCCAATACAAAATGTATCCATATAATGACTTCTTCCAAAAAAGGGGCTACTACTGGGCATTTTCAAAACACATGCTTAAAACAAGCATCAGCTGTGTTATACCTCCAACAATTAGCCAACTGAAACAAACCCTTATTAAAGAGACCTTGGTTGAAATCCCATGTCCTTACCAGGGCTTTCTGCTTCCGGATTCTTTTCAGTATTTAGAGCAGCTTCTTTACACAGATGGAAAGTGGAAGGTCCTTTCTTGACAAGTTCTATATGTTCCTTTTTACAGCAACTAGATGGTGTTGTGATTATAGCGCAACTCCATCTTTTCCCATGGCCAACATCTCTTATTGTGTTATCTCCAATCTTTTTGTAAGCACGATAAAGGTCATAAACTGAGGGAGGGGCCCTAGAGGTTGTCAATGTTGTTTAAAGGACCCGTAGACTTCCGTGAGCAACCAATCTTGATTATATGATATAAGACCCATGTGGAGAAGCTTGTTGTACTGTCCAATAGACACGAAACAAACATCTTTGCTGAATAAGATGCAAACTGATGCATCAGATACAGAAACGAATTCAACGATTAGGAAAAATGGGACAATCCAGTTCCATTCCTGCTTAAGACCCATACCACATGTTTATTCGCCAACGATACTATACCATGCTACAGATCAGTAACAATGAAAATGAAAGCAATTCATGATGAGACAAATATGTAACGTTTCACTACAACCACTACAACCATGCCTTGAAAAGGATCAAATCAATGTTGGATAGAGAGCAGTGTGAATGACTGTCTATAATTACTCTGTTTTATTCTAAAAACTGAGGGAATATACACCAATGCAAGACAATCTCAAAAGCCAAATTACAAATTACACACTCATCAAGCAAGAGCAGCCCAGTTCCGCCTGAGAATTTTGCAGGCCAAGAAAGCTAGAGAGAATCCCTCTCTCTCTTTCTCTCTCTCAAGTTTTGATTGAGGGTTGAGTTCAGCAGTGGCACTATTAACAGGACCAACCCTACCATGAAGCAGTAGGAAGTGGGCACAGCAGATGGCAAAGTATGGGAAGAGTGGCACTCTCCCCCTCCAAAGGATCTGTCACTTCTTGGTCTTGCTGGCCACCTGCATAGCCGATCATGCAGGCAGAGGGCAGGACCAAGAAGCAGCCACTCACTTGCCCACATTCCTCCCACCTCACTGCGCCTCCTGCCCTGCCTAACTGCATCTCCCATCCTGCCTTGCCATGCCTCCCACCCACCCACACGCTTGCATACCCCACTCATGTGCCTTCCAACCCTGTTGGCCAGCCAGCTTACTTTCCTGGCACAGACACGCATGCCTCCTGTAAGTCTTTCTGCCTTCAGGAACCACACGGAGCCTGCGCAAGGTTGAACAATCATGAGAAATCCCAGAAGTTCCAGGATCTCTTGTGATACTTTGCTGGACACACAGGTTCCATGTGGCTCCTGAAGGCAGAAAGACCTTATAAGTAGCACTCTGGTAATGTGGGCACACATGTTCGCACTAGGAAAAGTAAGCTACCTGGCAGCGGGCAGTCATACAGACAGGAGGAGGAGGAGGAGGAGGAGGAGGAGGAGGAGGAGGAGGAGGAGGCAGCAGTGAGGTGGGTCCCCATTTCAGGCAGTGACTTGCCTTGGGCCAGGCCTGACTATCAATGCATGCTGAGCTTCAAATTGGCACGTTTCTAACAGAATTACTTAAGCCCATGTGACTCACGTTTGTGCCTAACAGGGCAATACTATACATGACAACTCAGACATAAAACCCACTGAATTAATTTGGGCTTGGTTCCAGGTAAGTGAGAACTGGATTGCAGCCTAAAACATTCTGCGCTAATCAATTGTTGGAAAATCCAGTATGGAGCCATTTTTATTTAATTTGTTGCAAAAGATGCTTCTTTTCCAGATGTATACCCTCTCTACTCCATACCCCATCATCAAGGAAGTTGTAAGGAGATTACACAAAGTGAGGGTAGTGTGAATGAAACTTCTGATTTGCCTACAATCTTTGGCTATCATCTTCGTCTAAGAGCAATTGCCTTTTTAAATTTTACTATCTGAGTACAGAGCCGTATTTGAAATGTTTCCAGGCCCACTGCCTTTCTCCACAAGTACTGTGAGCAGGTGGTGCCCAAAGTCTGAGAGCTTTTATACATCGTGCCTGCTGTGAGATCTTTAGTTCTCACTATTTCTGCATTTGGCTTTTTCTTTGACAAGGTCAGAAGAAAGGAGATCAGAGCAGGCCTTGATGTTTTTCGAATCGTTGTCTTTTCCACATTGTGATCCCGCTGAGCACCACAGAGTAGAGACAGCTTACAGCTACTTCGGGGTAGCCTTGACTCAGTTTCTGACAGACTCACCCTTTGTATTGAGCAAATCCACTTTACACTGCCCACTTTCATGAGAACCTATGGGCCATTTCTCACATTACAAACTTGGGGCCTTTTGCCTGCAAAGCATGTATTCCAGCCTTTCCCACCTGGTGCCCTCAAGGACTCTAGCTCCCATCAACCACAACACTATCTACTATATTAAAATGATTCGTAAGTAGCTGTTGTACTTAGATGTGGGAAACTAACTGATATCACAGAGTTGATGTGAGCCTGGAATATAAAAGCAGACAATGGGCAGACAATTCCACTATACTAATGCAATGAAATAGCCTTAATCTGAAGTGGGCATAGTCTCAATCCCACCTCGCCTCCTGGAGTAGGCACTTCCTTGACCTGGGGCTTTCACTCTACCTCTGCAGCTCCTTGCCAGTCTGTCTTCCCCAGACACCCCCCTCCAAAAGTCTTACCTCAGGGAAGTGGGCAGAGCAATAGGCAATGGAGGCCTTTCTAAGCACAGGAAGTGGGGTTCTGCATGCTGGGAAATGACACAAAGAATATCATTTCAAGCCTCATAATCCCTAGCAGGAGTTGACAGCGGCAGCCCTAGACTGGCTGCTAACAACTGGCGCCTTAGGTGAACCATGCAATTGATGCCCCCACCACCTGAGATATTTGGTAAAATGAGAATCGTTTGCCTGTATTTTCCATTTCATTAAGAGGCAACCTCTCCCCCCACCACCAGCATATTTAGAAGCAGAGGTATTATACTTTATAATAAAATGTGCCCCATATATATATATATATATATATATATATATATAATCTCCCATCCACAACATCCAAGAGAAGTCCCTGGAAGAAGGGTCCCGGTTACATCCTTAGGACAACATGGCCGACAAGGTGCCACCAGCCTCTAGGCTTAACACTCTGAGGGCAAAGGAAGCGGCTGCTCTTGGGGGAGCCTCTCACTCCCTGTCTTCAACTGGGAGCAGCAGTGGAGCAGGAGGATATCCCACTCATCTCCACAGTCTTGGTCACATTCCCTCTGTATGTTCATGTGTTATTTATTTATTTATTTATTATTTTTCTCCCTCGAATTTGGTGCCTCACTTAACTTGGTGCCTTAGGTGACTACCTAGTTCACCAATATGAGCAGGCAGCCCCCTGGAAGTTGATGCTGCATGTATGACATTTGCCACAATGGAGAACCATGGATTGGATCCAGACTTAATTTAGTTAATGGGACTTAAGTTAGTCTATTTCAGTGGGTCTACTCTAAATATGTAAGTTGGGTTCTAACCTATAGGACCTCTCCTATGTGGACAAAACCCTCAACCACTGGTTGCTAGTTCCCTTCTGCAAGGCAAAGTAATTATTATTATTATTATTATTATTATTAATTACTATTATTGGAAGGTGTGAGGGGGGTGGATTCGGGAAGGGGTCAGGGTAGCAGGGAAGGGGTTTTAAAGCATTCATATCAAACATTCAAAAACTGAGGTGACTTGGGTGATTAGTACAAGCGCTCCAATTTATGGTGGGGCAATCAGGAAGGGGCAGCAAATATCCCTACCATAAACCTGCGAAGGATTGTGCTGCACAGAGAGAAACAGACACTGAAAATGTGCCCCTGTATTTATGTCAATGAGCCCCTGCAAATTAAAGTCTGCAGTCTTTTGGCATGCCGAGTGCCTCTCCAAAGCTGCTTGAACACTGTGTAAAGATGGAAATATGCTTCACTGAATCCTAAATGAGTGGAAAACAACTTAAACATGTGCTGCTTTGGCATGCATTAGAGCTTAGGTTTTAGGTCATTTTTTTGCACTTAGTTAAACAGTTGTCAAGATATTTTGCAGAAAAAAAGCATATATGCATTGTATTTATTAAGCAACACATCATTCCCAATGGTTGTAGACTGCAAATGCCAACAATGCCAAAAATGAAGATTTAGTAGTTTTCACTTGGGCATATTTAAATCTTAAAATATCCTTATTCTTTAATCTGAACTGACCAAGTGGTTGGCTTTGGTGAAGATGTAAGTGCATTTTAATTTGCTTTGAATAAGCATGGGTGAGAAATTTGTTTGGTTTGCACTGCAGTGCAAATTCACCAAACTTGTACTTCCAAAACCTAAACGCGATTGGACAGTGAATTCCTTACTTTTTCAAAATTTGTGATGTAGTTCATGAAAATGCATACATTTAAAGTTTTTAAATGCATACAAAATCAGGGAAATTGGGGAAATGCACGCAAAAACACCTGATTTAATGGAAAGATCGCTTGCAAAAAGGTGTGTATTTGAACAAATGCACAAAAACATGCATACATGTGAAAGACAAGAGTACATGTCTTTTATTCATTTAATTTTGTTATCTCACTTATAGCCCACCTTTCTTCTATCAAGGAACTCAAGATGGGTACATGTGATTCCCAGGTAGTCTCCCCTCCAAGTATTGACCATACCCACACCTGCTTAGCTTCAGCAAGATGGTTGCCTCATCTACCTTTAGCCATATCCTGAGATATTTTGAAATATGCATGTATACATACAAATGTTTGTACATACTTTTTTTAAAAAAAAAAATCCACAATCCCATGAGGAAATGGGATGGAACAAATTTAGAAGTGAAAAAATTAGAACCCAAGTGATATAGAATTAGACACATTTGTCTATCGCTAGAGCTAAGCATCCTATTTTGATAACTTAAGTAGCAGTAGTAGAAGAGGCACAGGTATTGTTTTCAACTTTCCACATCCCCCATTACCAACATGCAAAGCACCTGGATCTAATCTATGCCCAAATAGAGACTCGTAAAGCTCCATCAGATGAATGTTTTATTGCACGCTCATTACTGTGGGTCCCTCTCATGACGTTGTCTGCCTCCCGCGTGCCTCCCGCGTGCCTCCCGCGTGCCTCCCGCGTGCCTCCCGCCCCTTCTAGCCTTCTTCGTGACAGGTTACATTGTCTTTTTCTAAAGCAATTTCATTTTTATCACCCAGAATGATCGAAAAAAATACAAGAAAAGCACTAGTTTTTGTTTTTTAACATAAAAAAGACCAATTCTTCACAGAAAAACAACAACAACAACAATGGCCTCACTTTTTCCATGCACAAAAACTTTTCAAAAGAGGAAGGTCCTGCAGGAAAGAAAATGTTGCCTTTGCCATGTGGTGTTTTAAAAGCAGTTTATTTTTGCTTTCTATTTAGAGTGCTTATCACATTTTATGCAAATAGCGCCAACAGCCTAAGGATAAATGACAAAACTAACCCAATTCAACTCTCACAAAATTTGTTACATACTGCAAAAGTTCTTGACAGATCCAGAAAGTGGAAGAAAACGACTTCAGTCAAATTTATCAAAATCTTTCCTAACTTCAAAAGAAAGAATAATAAGTTACAACATCACATGAAGTGTGGAGTGAAGGGTCCTTGATTTTTTTCACTCCATAAATATTTTTCTTGCTACTATATATAGGAATGTTGCGGGCATCTGGTTGTGGCTAGAGGCTCAGCAATTTCTTGCTCGCTTGCCCTCCCCCCCCCCCCCGGAATGGAGTCTGTGGACCGCTACACTTGCCTAATTCACTGCGTACTGAGTCAAAGCAAGCACAGTGATCCACACTGGTCCACCGAAATGCAAAATGGCAGCTCAGCCTTTTCCGTAAAGAAGCATTTTGTGTAAACGGTGGCCACAAAGTGGTCAATTCAGTCAAAATGACAGGAATAAATAGGCTAAATAGCCTATTTACGCTAGTAATTTTGTGTAAATGGGCCTCCTGGCTGCAATTTATGCAAAGTGGTTTTTCACAGGGAAAGCTGAGGCACCATTTTGTGGCTTGATGGAGGAGCAGGATGTCAGGCACCACTTGCCAGGTGCCTGTGGACCAACTGGCAGCTTGCCATGCTCAGTGAACAGGGTCAGGCGGCTGTTGGGGGTCTGGCAAGCGGTGCTCAGTGTGGGCAGGGGTGAGTTCGGCCATCCCTAACTAAATAGTATCAAGTGATTGTTCTCCCGGTTTATTTTTAGTTATTTTTTTTAAAAAGGATCAAGATGACAAGAGCATATTAAAAGAACAAATGCTGTGCCTTCTGTTCTTTAGATTGAAATTAATGGCCTTCTTTTTTTCTGTTACAGCTAATGTGAAACAAACAAAAAACTTCCTATAAGAGCTAAGTGGTGACTATTGAAACCTGCATCCATGACCCAAAGCTGTGTGTGTATGAACATCCCCCCCTCCAATGTCTGGTCCATCACAGGGACCAGACATTGGAGGCACAGTTTATTTCCCTGGAGCCCCACATGTCCTCCAGATTTTTCATCGATTTATTTTCTTTAAACAGGATAAGCCACACCAATTGCAGCTGCAATTTACATATAACTAAGCATGTTATGGTCGCAAATGACATAAAATATCCTAATTACATCTGTAATTTACCCAAGATATATCAACTATGACTGTAACTGGTGTATCTTGCCCTGTTTTTTTTTTAAAAAAAAAACAAATTTCTCCAAAATCCAGAGGATGCACAGGTAGGGAGAGCTGATCCACTGCGGAATCCACAGTTTGGTGTCCCAGAAATCCACAGCAGGTTTTTTCCAGTATCCCTATGTGTGTGTGTGTGTGTGTATGTTTTCCTTTGCTAGATCAAGACTTTGAGTCCTTCAGCAGTAGCAATAGTCAGCACTAATGCCAGTTTTCCCCTTCTCTCTCTCCCACTACAGTTGATTGCTGTTTTCTATCAATGTGGTGGGGAGATCCTTGTCTGCAGAAATACCCATGCAGTGCTCTGCATACTGTATACTCCTAGGCCCATGGTTCTGTGGATCAGGACCCAGGCACTGTATTATACAGAATCATACAAAATATGAAAACTGCTTTCATAGTGTACTGTGCTCCCAACTTCACCTAGTAGAAGGAAATTCCGGGCATTATTTTAGCAAGAGAATTTCCTCATAAAATATGAAGCTGTCTTATACTGAGGCAGACCATTGGTCCATCTAATTCTGTATTGTCTGCTCTGATTGACCACAGCATTTTGGAGGTTCATTAAGGGGTCTTTCCTAGTCCTAGCTGGAGATGCCAGGGACTGAACCTAGAACCTTTTGCAGGCAGGCTTTAGCACTGAGTTATGGCCCTTCCAATTATGAAGAGTTCCTAGATTTACAGTGTTTTTGTAATATCTGTTTATTTACTGTCATTTCTGTGACATTATAAATATACACCATTAGCATGGGAGGAGGAACTCCAGAAAGGCAATGCTAGTCTTTAGAGCAATAAGAAAGCCACAACAAAAAATGAAAGTCCTCCAAGGCTGTTTCTTGCCAGCCAGCTGCAAAAACTCCATCACTTTCTGCTTTGCTGGGCACATCCTTCCAGCCCTTGACCTGTTCATTACGTTTGACCTGCATCCCTAACTTAAAAAGCATCCGTATGGACCATCAGTATTCCTTAGCAACAATGTTTTAGCTACATAAATACCTAGTCTAAGTCATGCCAGGCAAAAGGCATTTTGCTGTCTGAGGTGAAGGATGAGATGGTCCTGTCCCCCCCATTCCACACACAGAAGCTGACTGGACTACTCTTGAAGCTTTCCTCAACACTGGACAGAATTGTCTAGCAAACCAAGGGCAACAGGCTAAATTATGGGGCATTGGGCACAGAGTGCGGCATCCACACCTCTGTCTTCCAACAAAGCAATGCCGCTCACACCTCAGCATTTGCTGCCTGAGGCATCTGCCTCACTACTGCCTAACGGTAGGGCTGGCCCAGGCCTACAGGCATTCATTATCTTCTCTTCCTTTACTTTCAGAACTCCTTTCAGAATTCCTAGCATGCATTTAGTTAATAATATTTCTTTTTAAAACAAGTTCTCAGTAGGGATGTATGAGAATTTTGTTTTTGCTCATAAACATGCAAGCACGCATCATTTGATGTCCCAAATGCAAACAGCGGTCCACCAAAGATTTTCACAAATTGTCATATATATGCTTATGTTCATCTCATTCCCGATTCACAGTTAAATTTGCACAAACTTCCTAAATTGTTCAAGTTCCCTCAGTAGAGTGAATCAGACTCACTTTAGTCTAGGGAGGAAATTTGCACACATTTCAGGAAATTTGCACAAATCTCAAGTTCGATCGCTTCTCAGTTTGTGAAAAACTCCCGTTTGCACAAAGCAAGCAGCAAATGCAAATGGGAATCAGGCACGAGATCTCAAACATCGCTCATTTGTCCATCCCTAGTTTTCAGTGATTTAATTTTGTTAGCTGCCATCATAGATGAAACAGCCAAGGTCACATTACAGAGCCATTGTTTTCCCCACTGGAGGCCAGTTACTGTGCAGGCCAGTAACTAGGTGGGCCAGTAACTTCCACCCTGGAGGCTCCCAATTCAAAAGGTTCCATGGCCATTGTACAGGCAGGAGGGCCCCATAAACAGAGCACCCCCAACTTGGTTTGTGAAGGCTAAGGGCATTATGGGAGTCCATCTAGCCCCCAAATGGCCAGATTCCACATGATGGACATCCTTAATGTCAAGGGAAGAGGAAATTTATAGACGGAAAAAAAAAAGCTGGGAAAGGGGAGAAAGTCTCCTCTACCCTCATACACACCCTGTCCTGGTCCCAGTGAGACAACAAGGCTTAGAAGTGGTGGGTCATCTGCCACATAACTCCCAGCACCACCACTTGATACCCTAACTATAATCCTTTTGCCATAGGTGTGCACAGCACATTTCATTAGGGTGTGGCTCTGGAAAGCACTTTCCCATCCTCCTTACAGGCGACGATTGGAGCAGTGGGAGGAGGAAGTGGAGGTGGCCCCGGAGATATTAGGGTGTGCCTGGGCACACCCCATGAGCATGCCAATACCTTTTGGTATCTCATACATGTTGGTCAGGGATTCATTTCACATGAATGAATACCCATAGTTCAGCTTTCCCCAACCTGGGGCCATCTCGATGTTTTCGACTTCAACTCACATCAACCCCACCCAGCATGACCAATGGTCAGAAATACTGTGAGTTGTCACCAGGCTAGGGCAGAGTGCTATAATCAGTCCTTAGTTCTCACTGAGGTGATCACCCTGCATCCGGATTGTACCACTTTAGTACACCGGTAGAGGAATCACAGGACTGAATATTCCTCCATGGCTATATATTCCTGCACATAGGGAACTCAATGTCATGGGAAAGTGTTTTAGCTTAATCTCATTTCTAGGATGCCAGTTTTCTATGTGCATGGAATTGATTTTATACGGAGGCACCTTCAATCATATGAGCTCCCACAAGATAGCTGAAAGAAGCACCAGAAATTAGAAAGCCATGGAGCAAGCAAGAAACAGCCAGCCTGAACTTTATCCCCATGCTTGCCACAACAAAGTATGTCAGTCTTGAGTGAGATCTTTGGAAGTAAAGAGATTAGGAATGCAGAGCAAAGAAACTATCAAGTACTAAAATGATTTTGTTTTGTTGTTTGATGGACTGTCTGTCAGTAGTTTCCAAGCAATGTCCCTGAACGCTCTGAAGGAAGAGCCATCTTAGAAGAGAATGAAAGCTACGGGCAAGCTGTGAAGCAGAGGCATCCAATGCACCCTGTTAAAAGTCTGCATTGACTGGAGACCCAGACAATCTTAGGGACCCTTTTAGCCTGTCATTTTCAACAAGGTTTGAAGGGCCAGAATATAAACACAATTAAAAATGTCTCCAATATGAAAAAAAAAAAATCATTCTTATACAGCAATTCTGAATAAGATAGTGTCCTGATGGCATCAACCTATCCCATCCCATAATGTTGTAACATGTATTCATTGGTTCCCGTTTGTTCCCAAGACCAGATCAAAGTGCAGGCTCTTTCCTTTGAATCTCTAAATGTTATTTTATTTTTATGACTGCCTTGAAGGGTAGAACCCTCTCAACGCAGCATCTTCCCCAGTCTGGTGCCCTCCTGATGTGTTGGACTACAATTTCCATCATGCTTAGCTGGGTGAGGATAATGGGAGTTGTAACTAGACATATCAGAAAAGCATCAGACTGGGTAAGGCTGCCCTAAATGGTTTGGGACCAGCATATCTGTATGACCACTTTCATCCCATATGAACTACCCACAAGCTGAGATCCTCCGGTGAAGCACTGCAACGTGTCTCACCATAGTCTGAGGTACAGTGGGTGAGTACATCAGGCAAAGTCTTATTGGTAGCAGCACCCTGGTTTGGGGATTTGTTGTCCCAGAGACATTCCTTGGCTATTTGTGGGAGCCAGATCAAAAAGAGGTTGTTTAAGCAGCTGATCATTTATTTTATTCCTCTGCTAAAAGATGTTAACTCTTGGTGTGTGCTTTACTGTGTTTTATTTTATGCATTATGAGCCACATAGCCCAGTAAAAATGCTTAAAGTCTTGCATTCACTGATAGAATGATACCGAAATTAATATTGATCCAGAAAACAAGCATCATTACTTATTTGAAAATGCTCCCATATTAAATTCTCCTGGTTCCATCCCTAACATGTTAAACAAAAATAAGCTTCCTCTGAAGTAATCACAGACCCATGTGCCTTTTCAAATGGTACAGTTCTGCAAGAGAACTATATCATATGCATGCCTTAATATTTAAACCAAATCACAGAAGTCTTGTATCACGGTATTGAGCGAACAAGTTTTTTAAAATATATATTTATATCCCACTTTACTTCCACAAGACTTTAAAGCAAGCAAATCAATCAATTAAAAGCAGCATTAAAATAAAGATAATACCATTAAAAATAGGGGAAATGACCAAATACTTTAATCTGAGTGTGCTGGTTCATATGAGAATAAAACTAATAGGATATTTTCTTGTACAACCCTGTTGGGGAAGAAATTACCAGGATTATGCACTTGCAAATTTCATATTCATATCCATAAGTCACCATTTCATTTTACTCAATGACACTTAGGCATGCTGAATGCTATAAGGTATCAAATGACAATAACCTTATATTTTATGAATCGTGTATTGGCAGTGGGGTGCTTTTTACCATTTTACTTTTCACTTCTTTTAATATGTTGTGGGGAACCATTTTGTGGCTAAGGCATTTTCTTATCAACCCTGTATTGCCGCCGTAATTTAAGGAATTTATAAATATAAATGGGAATGAAATGCAAACATTTCCCAGTGCAATACATTCAAGTTTCATCTCAAAAGCGAGATTGGCCAAGTTGTTGCAGTAATCATCCTATAAAATCTCATTCTTATTTGAATGAATTATTTTTCTTTCATTTTGGTGTAATGTCATTTTTCCTGCACATCCATGAAAATTGTTACTATCGCAATCTATGTAAAAACTAGGTGGGCAAAAAGTTTCTAACAGCACAATGCTGGACAGGTCTACTCAGAATTAGGTCCCATTGAGTTCAGTTGGACTTACTTCCAGGTATAGGATTGTAACCTAAAGCAACTATGCCTCAAACATTAATTAGCAATATATAATAGAAGATATGCTTGAGAACATTCTCAAGTCTTTCTTTGGAAGACTTCTTTTTTTAAAAAAAAATCTACAACTCACTTGGAGAATAAAAAATTGGAAATCATTGACTCCAGAACAATTGTCGTGTCGCCCACAGTTCCCACATCAATGATCTACAGCCTTCCTGGACAATGACACTTCTTTCTCACAGGACTTGGGTGCCCCATTCTCAGACTCACCCATGAGCTGGTTGACATTAGAGCATGGGCCCCACCACCTGACCTCATTGGGTCCCTGGCCAAATCACTAGCTTAACTTTCCCTAGCCAGCATTTTAGTTGGGACCCCTGTTTCATTCCTCCTTCACCTTCCCCACACAGGGAAGGTGGATGAAGAATGGAGTACTTCCAGCAACCAGGGCCAGATCTACACCAAGCACTTTGAAAACTGAGCCCCTACAGTTGTCAATACTGTTATAGACTGTTTTAAAGCAGTAGTGTAGATCCTGCCAAGCTGGGTCCAACACACCAACTTCCATCTTCCTCCACTTTCCCAACACAGTTCTCCCCTTGCCCTCTCTCCCTTTAAGGGGGTAGGGCTTTGGGAAAGAGGAGGGGTCTTGCCGGAGGCCCCACACACTATATGGGTTAGTTTGATGTGTCAAATTGGCAGTAAATAGTTGATACTTCATTAAAGTAATTGGACCTAATGTCTGGTTTATTAGGTGCAGGTCTATTTGGGGGATATGGTAAACAACCCAAGAAACTTTCCATGTAGAAAGCGACAATGACGACTGTCATACTGCCAGAGTTGTGCCCTGCTTCCCCATCTTAATGAATTATCCAAGTTTCTTGAAGCTCCAAGAATCCACCAATGATCTCCCTGTCATAGCGTGCTCCACCCATCAAATATCTGTTGACATGATTACCCAATAATGCAGTGACATCACTGAGCATCCCACTGGGTTCACTACATGCATACTAGGGGTGTGCACAGACCCCCCAGATCAGATCGGGACCGGATCGGGACGTCCAATTTTGTTCCAGATCAGATCGGAACAAAATCAGAGGTCCCCTGGATCGGACCAGACCTGATCCCGATCCGAAAATTGGATGTCCAATTTTCGGATCGGCCGCCATTTTTCCCCATAGTGCTGGGGATCAGGTGCTAGGGATCAGATCAGATAATTTTATCCGATTTCCCCTGGATTGGATCTGGATCGTGGCTCGGACTCGATCCATTGCACACCCCTAATGCATACACACCTTACCAACACTAAAACCACACCTACTCAGAATGAACTCTGCTGCCCCACGCCACCCACAAAGCCTTGCTGTGAGCATAAACGAGAGGAAAAAATCCAAATGTTTATTGTATACAGTAGAATGTTCTCTTGACATTCAATAATTTAAGACTGAAATGTTTAGTCAATTAATCAGTTAGATTAATCAATTAAAAGGTATTGATAGATTAAAATGATGTTCACAATTTAAATGATTGAAGTTCCATTGTTTTCAATTGGACTAAAGTATGACTAGCTTAGGTAAGATCTACACCAAGAAGGATATGACACTTTGAAAACGGTTAGAGATCCTGCCCTAGATCCAACCCCTTTTAATCATTTGTGATATAAATACTCCTTTAAAACTGTGGATAACTGAGGAACATTCTGAAAAGAGGCATCCCCCTTCTCTCACACACAGGAGAGAATGCCTCTTCTTAAACCATTCAGCAGCCCACACACACTTGGATCTCTAAAAACAACAAAAATATACTGTTTGCTCCCTTCAATGCTATTGCATTATTCATAAGCAAATTTATGAAGAAATTATAAATTGGTAAATGAATCAAAACTTAAACAGTCAATTTTTAAAACCCTAAACTCAGTCTAAAATATAAAGACCTTTGTTGACTAATCAATTGTATGAGGGTCACGTTTTACAATGAAATATACTTTTGTCTTTCTTGCTTTAGGTGGACTTCAAGGCCAAGGCCACCCACACTCAACATCTCAAAATGTCAGGTTCTTCATTGTGAAAGCAAATGATGAAAGGTCACCACAAGGTCACTAGCTGAGCACTTTTGCCTTGCTGCTCTAATTTCAAGGGACAAAGAGATCAAGTTTACTTATTCAGCATTTCCTCTGACTGACAAGGTGGCTGCCAGTGGTTAGGCTTTCCCTGTGAGGCTGCTTGCTCAGCATGTCTTACTGCCTGGCCTGCCGTGCAAACACATCTCACCTTATAAAACTAATAAAACCAGGTTAATTATCTAAGTTAAATACAGAAAGCCAGAATGGAGAGATGTGCTTTTGCAACAAACCAAATAACCAAGCGACTGCCAGTGGGGTAGCTGAATAGTTCTTTTTGTACCATCATGCTGAGAATTTTGTGACATCTTAAAGATGAACAGGTTTATTATGGCATAAGCTTTTGTGGACAAGAGTCTAGTCCCTCAGATGTGTGACATGTTGTCCTACTTTGGCAGTTGTGCAGGTGTGTGTGTAATGTATAACCATGTACGTAATGGCTATAATTTCCCCCCCCCTCTTGGTCAGGATTCTTAATTTGGGCCACCTCTATATTGTATCTTGTTTTTATAATCATTGCCCACAAATAATAATAATAATAATAATAATAATAATAATAATAATAATAACAACAATTCATAGGGGGATAAGCACATCCTTTTTGGGAACCCTCCAAACTGTACCATTGGCTCTTGCGAGCTCTTGCTACTTCTATTGTGAATCACACTCTGCTTTCTAGCAAATTGTAACGGACCGTACTGTGTGTGTTTACCTGCCAACTGAGGATTTCACTTCATGTATTTTGATGTGGTAGGCTCTAGTCCATAAATGCTTACGCTAGTAACAAATCTGTTTGTTTTTAAGGTGCCACAAGACTTTTCACAACAGGGATTATGCATGATGTTCTCAACCCTCACCCAAGTCCATTCAGACAACCTAACTAGCCCAGGGTGAGCACTCAAACTCTGAAAAACTTGGCCATCCTTGAGCTAGCAAATACAAACTAGGATTCAGAGGCAATTACAAACTAAGAAGCCATACTCAGTGGATATGGTTTGTTGCTCGGGCAAAATCCCAGCCTGACCTAGTCCTTCCAGGTTAGAGAGACACAATGGGCAGTCTCAGTCATCCTGGAGCCTAGGAATGCTTAAGTGGCTAGGGACAACAGCACCGAGATCTGTGGGTTCCTACTTTTACTCCTGACAACTTCTGACAGTCATGCTGTCAATGCTGATGAGTTGCATATCAAGAGCTGGTCTTTGGGCAAAGTTCAGTACCTGCACCAATGCAATGAATAAGTGGCCCAAGACAGATTTTGCAGAGAGGCCAGGGGTAGAATAGATGGTTTGGTCCCTTCATTCAATTTCCTGCTTCTTCAGGTATGCCTGGCAAAGACCCTTGTCCCAAACCCTACAGAGCCATTGCCAATCATGGTAGACCAGGCAGGGGTTCCCAAATTTGGGGGGTTATGGATGCATTTGTCATTTAAACAGTGTTGTAAGTAGGGGTGTGCACGGACCCCCCGGATCGGATCGGGACCCGGATCGGGACCTCCAATTTTGTCCCGGACCGGTTCGGACAAAATCGGAGGCCCCCCGGACCGGATCGAGTCCGATCCCGACCCAAAAATCGTTAATTTTTGGATCGGCCGCCATTTTTTTCCCCATAGACTTGCATTGCAATGCAAGTCTATGAGAAAAAAATGGCGGCGGGTGGGTGAGGGGGGGCCTAACTCCCTCCCCCCCCGGGGCCGTCCGCTGTGGACGGCCCCGGCAGGTAAGCCCCCTCCCCCGCGCTCCCTACCCCCCCTGGGGCCGCCCGCTTCCATCCGCTGGCGCCCGCGGGCGCCAGCGGATAGAAGCGGACGGCTCCGGGGGGGGTAAGCCCCCTTCCCCGCCACTGCTTACCTTCTCGGCCCGTCCGCTCCCGTCCGGCGCCGGCGCCTACTACTTCCAGCAGGCTCCGCGGCCTGCTCTCAAGTAGCGCGCCGGGTGATGACATCACCCGGCGCGCCACCCTAGAGCAGGCCGCGGAGCCTGCTGGGAGTAGTAGGCGCCGGCGCCGGACGGGAGCCGCCGGGCCGGGAAGGTAAGGGCCCCCCTCCCCCCTCCGCGCGCCCCCTCCTCCCCTCCACGCACCCCCTCCTTACCTTCTCGGCCCGTCCGCTCCCGTCCGGGGCCGGCGGCTACCACCAGCAGGCTCCGCGGCCTGCTCTAGAGTAGCGCGCCGGGTGATGACATCACCCGGCGCGCCACCCTAGAGCAGGCCGCGGAGCCCGCTGGGAGTAGCTGCTAGTGCCGGACGGGAGCGGACGGGCCGAGAAGGTAAGCGCCCCCCTCCTCCCTCCCCCCCGCTGTCCACTTTCATCGGCAGGTGCCCGCTGGCGCCCGCCAATGGAAGCGGCGGTGGGCGCCAGTGGGCGCCCGCCGATCCGCCGATCCTCCGAACCGGTTCGGAGCCTTTTCGGACCGGTTCGGATTGGATCGGCCGATCCAGCTGCGGGATCGGAAATCGGATAATTTATCCGATTTCCCACTGGACCGGACTCGGATCGTGGATCGGGTCCGATCCAGTGCACATCCCTAGTTGTAAGGTTGCCCACAAAAGAGCTGTTATGGAAGTAGTCTCCCAAAAGCAGCCAGGGAGTGGCCACCAAACATTTTAGAGCACACATACACCCTGTGTGTGTGCATATGTGCATGCATGCACATGTATTTTCTCTCTCAAAGAGGGAGAGAAAACATGGGAAGACAGAAAACAGAAACACAAAGAGAGAAACACACAAAGGCCCTTTCTACACCATAGGTGTGTAGACAAAGGGAGGGTGATCCATCGGCTCACAGGGAGGGAGGGAGGGTGTAGAAACGGCCACAGAAAGAAAAGAGAAACTATAGAGCAGGAGAGTGAGGCCAGGGACATTTTGCTGCCTGAGGCAAAGAACAAGATCTCACACATGCACGGACACACAACCATTCTGCATACAAGAGCTGAATGGACAGCCAAGTGAGCTCATTTCAGCACTGATGACAGGACAGTATCATCTACCATGCCTGAGGGCAGCAGGCTAGTTTAGGGGGTGCACACAGCCCTCTCTGGGTGGCGTACCCAGCTCTGTTTGCCAACAGAGGAAAACTGCTGGGGGCTTTCCCTCTGCCCCAAAGGCTCCAGCCTCACTCTGCCTCAAGGTAGAGCTGGCCCTGACACTCCCACAGACAGGAAACATACCCATACCCACCCACCCACAATGAGAGAGAGAGAGAGAGAGAGAGAGGTGTCAGATAAAACATGCAGAAGGGAAGAAGAGAGAGAAAATAGGGGTGTAGAGGGAGGGAGGGAAGGAGGGAAGGAGGGAGGGAGGGAGGGAGGGAGGGAGGGAGGGAGGGAGGGAGGGAGGGTGATCCCGGAAGAACCTAATACACACTATCAGTGCACAGGGACCAGCCAGGGGCCATCCCAGGCAAACAGCCTGATGCAGAAATGGCCGGAGAGAGAAAGAAGGATAGAATGAAAAAACGCAGAGAGAGCATTTCCTGCCTCTCCCTATGGACAGATTTCTCCATTCATTTGCATGCTGAGCAGGTGGCAGGGCAGCTGCACCACTACAGTGGAGGGGTGAAACCTTTCCACCCCAATCAAGGATCCTATTGGTCCAAGGCCTTTGGAGGGGAGTGCTCCTCCCCGACACACACACACAACAGCCAATTTATTCCAGCACTGGAGCTTTTTCTCACTATGCAAGTGAATGGAACTGTGCAAGTGAATGAACAGTGCCTACTATGAGCTTTGGTTGATAAACCAGCTGCATCCCTTCCTAGAGTTGGCAGACCTAAAGACGGTAGTGCACGCACTGGTAACTTCGAGGCTCAACTTCTGCAATGCGCTGTACATAGGGCTACCTCTGTGCCTAATCCGGAAACTTCAACTAGTTCAACATATAGCAGCCAGGTTGGTCACCAGTACATCTAGGTGTGACCATATCACACCGGCTTTAAAATCACTTCACTGGCTGACAATTACTTTCCGGGTGAAGTACAAAATGTTAGTCATCACCTTTAAAGCCCTATATGGTTTGGGTCCAGGTTTCCTGCAGGATTGCCTTCTCCCATACAATCTGCCCGCACACTCAGGTCCTCTGGACAGAATTTGTTACAGTCAGCCAAATTCAGGCTGACAACTGTTTCCCAGAGGACCTTCTGCCGCTCCCAGACTGTGGACTGGCCTGCTGGAGGAGATTCATCAACTTAATAGTCTCTTTGACTTTAAGAAAGCCATAAAAACCAATCTCTTCTGGCAGGCCTACCCAGTTGAATGTTAAGAGTTTTATTGGTATTTTACTGGTATTTTAATAATGTATTAGTATTATGTGCTTTTAATCAGTTTTATGTATTTTATATTTGATGTTGTTCCCCGCCTTGATCCAGAGGGAGAGGTGGGTAAGAAATAAATATATTATCATTATTATTATTTCTTCATTCACTAACATAGGAGGAAAAGGCTCCACTGCCAAAAGCTGGTGGGCATCCCATTCAAGGCCAATAGACCATTTGCCCCAAGGGGCCATGGTGGGAATAGGGCTTTATTCTCACACCAGCCATTTTTGAGCAGTGGAGACACACTCTATTCACTTCAGTGGGGTGAGGGGAGACTAGCAGGAAGCAGCAACAGCTCAGCAGGCCCCTCCCCATGGCCTCACAGGTATAGCATTGTATGCAGGTGCTGCGTTGGCAATGACAGATGTTGGGGACAGACAACCTATCAGTTTCACTTTGTCCTGCATTCAGATTTTTTAAAATCTTCATCTCGAATATGAAGAAATTTGTGAATTGTGGTAAACCCTCACAAAAAGCAAAATTCTCATCCTCATCTGCACCGGCCAAACCCAATGAGGTACGTGTTGTACCTGCCTGCTGTGTAGCTGTTAACACTGAGGAACCTGTCAGAAGAAAAAAGAGGTGGGAACCCTAATTCAGTACCACAAACATGGTTGAATGCATTGTAATTTAAACCTAGACTTTGAAGAACAAAGTAGTCAAAGCTCCAGGCTTGGTTGAATGAATCTGTCAGTTTCAGTTTTTCCCACATTTGAAAGCTTTTAATCTCAAATTCTCTCCATCCCAAATATGAAGAAATTCATGAGTTTTGGTCAATTCCTTATAAAAAAAAGAACTGAAACAAAATTCCGTACTGGAAGTGGATAATACTGAACTCGATGGATCAATGGTTTGACTCAGTTTAAGGCCGCTTGCTATGTTCTTTCATAGATTTAGCATTAGACTGTGGAATCTCTATTTCTTAAAGCTTACAGTTTTGATATGATCAATGCTTCAGGGACCACTGATTCAGGAGTCATTCCCGCTATAAACCTTTGCCTCCACTCTCATGCTATAAGCTTATGGCACAGTAGACATGTCACTTTAAAACATCTCCTTTCCTTCATTTTATAGCACTTTTGTTCTCGTATTTTGTGGCATCCATTTTAGCTTCCCATCTCCTTTTCCATCATCTCCTCAGCTGCCAAGTGGGATAGATGAGCAGAGTAATCAACTGCCAGAGATAAATCAGTTTTACAATGAACTTTTCATTCACCATATCACAAAGCAAATACACTACAAATAAATGCATGAATAAGCCAACAAGCCAACAATTAGCATAACAAGATCTCATTTTTTCCTCCCATTGTCCATAAAATAGAATAATATGAAAGTCAAAAAGAAGAGCAAGTACAAGAAAGCAGCGAGCAGGAACAAAACCCCTATATAGCTTCAAATTGGAATTAGACATGACGTACGCTATGCGGCGCAACAAGTCAGGAGTTAAAAGAAACACTAGTCTTTGTAGATTGGATGGCTAGTGTCCAACCCCCTGCTCAATGCAGGAATCTACCTTAAAGCATCCCTGACAGATGGTTGTCCAGCTGCCTCTTGAATGCCTCTAATGTGGGAGAGCCCACCACCTCCCTAGCTAATTGGTTCCATTGTCGTATTGCTCTAACAGACAGGAAGTTTTCCCTGATGTCCAGTAGGAATCTGGCCTCCTGTAACTTCAGCCCATTATTCAGTATCTTGCACTCTGGATTGACAGAGAAGAGATCCTGGCCATCTTATGTGTGACAACCTTTCAAGTATTTGAAGAGTGCTATCATGCCTCCCCTCAGTCTTCTCTTGTCAAGGCTAAACATGCCCAGTTCCTTCAATCTCTCCTCATTGGGCTTTGTTTCCAGACCCCTGATTATCCTTATTGCCCTCTTCTGAATATGCTCCAGATTGTCTGCATCCTTCTTGAAGTGTGGTGCCCAGAACTGGATGCAGTACTCAAGATGGGGCCTAACCAGTGCCAAACAGAGGGAAACCAGTACCTCACGCAATTTGGAAGCTATACTTCTATTAATGCAGCCCAAAATAGCATTTGCTTTTTTTGCAGCCACATCACACTGTTGGCTCATATGTGCCTCAGACCCACGCCCGGCAATGCCTGGGCGCGGGGAGGCTGATTGTGGATGGGGGGGAGACAGCGTGGCGTGGAGGTAGGCCATTGGCCACCTCTTTTTGGCGCCACGGGGGCAGGGAGGAGCGCAGCTATTTAAGGGCTGCGCTCCTGCCCAGAGCCCTCTTTGTCCATTTTTGACTGCAAGGTGCTGCTGCGACGAAGAGCAGGGCAGCAGTCTTCGGGCCTATAGGCCCCAGGTTTGGCATGGGACCAGCCAGTTCCCCCCCCCCCAGCTTATCCGTGGCCTCACACTCACCTCTATCCCCTGGGGGAGGCAATTAGAGGGGCGGCAGCAGAGCCGCGATTTGGCTGCATCAGCGGCCGTTTTTTCTTTGCATAGCCGCTGTTGGAAGTCAAGCGGTGGCGTCCTTGGGGCGAGGGGATAGCAGATGCGCTGCTGCGCTCTGCCCTCCAGGCGCTGAAGCTCCTAACCCCCTTTTGGCATGCGAGGCGCTTGGTTGAGTCCGGGTGGAGTGCACGCGCTGGTAACTTCGAGACTCGACTTCTGCAATGTGCTGTACATAGGGCTACCTCTGTGCCTAGTCCGGAAACTTCAATTAGTTCAAAATATGGCAGCCAGGTTGGTCACTGGTACACCTAGGGGCGACCATATCACACCAGTTTTGAAATCTCTCCACTGGCTGCCAGTTAGTTTCCGGGCGAAGTACAAAGTGTTGGTCATTACCTTTAAAGCCCTACATGGTTTGGGTCCAGGTTACTTGCGGGATCGCCTTCTCCCATACAATCTGTCCCGCACGCTTAGGTCCTCTGGGAAGAATTTATTACAGTCAACAAAAACTAGACTGACAACTGTTACCCAGAGGACCTTCTCTTCTGCTGCTCCCAGATTATGGAATGACCTGCCGCGAGAGAACCATGAACTTACCAGTCTTCAGGAATTTAAAAGATCTATAAAGACTGAGCTCTTCCGGCAGGCCTACTCAGATGAATTTTAAGTGTTTTATTGGTGATTTATTGGTACTTTAATGATATACTGGTTTTATGTATTTTTAATCAGTTTTGTGTGTTTTATGATGATGTTGTTCCCCGCCTCGATCTGGAGGGAGAGGCGGGTAATAAATAAATAAATATATTGTTATTATTATTATTATTATTATTATTATATAGCTCCTTACTTTATCAAAGCATTTAGCTTTATCTAGACTGGCCTGCTATTTATGTGAATTTATTTTACACTGTAATTTCTTTTTTAAAAAGCATAGAACAGGACATAATCAAATTAAAAGCACATAATTTTGTAAATATGCATGCATTCAGCAAGGCCATCACATCAAGAATGATATAAGCTTTATAGTAACCTTTATTGTTTCTCCCCATTAAAAAAAACAATTTCACAAAGCTGCCTTCCCTTTTCTGGGGAATGCATTTTAGCAATTCTAGTGCAGACTGAAATAAAGTAATATTGGCAATGTTCTATGGAGAATTATATGTAGTTCTGGCCCAATTTGTGCACTGTAAATCTTTTCATGAACACTAAAATACATGATACATATGTTTTTTGTTTTTTAAAGAAAGGAGTTACAAATTAAGTGACTGCATTGATCATTTTGATATATACTTCAAATGCTGAATGAATTTATGAACTTTGCTAACAAGCTGTGATAATGTCTGAAGACATGCTAATGTGGCAATACAGAAAAAATATTTTTTAAAGAGGAAAATTATCTCATCCTTCAGTACAGTCTATGAAGCATCTACAAGCAAAAATCCTTCAAAGCAGGGTTGGGTAACTTGTGAACTTCCAGACATTTTGGACTACAACTTGCAACAGCCTTAGCCAGCATAACCAATGGTGAGGGATCATGGGAGCTGTAGGCAAACCATCTGGAGACCCACAAGTTGCCCACCCCTGCACTAGTGAAATGGATTTCCCCTTCTACAGCCACCCGGAGCCCTCCAAATCTGTTCTGATTCCAGATCTTGATTCAGGAACCATTTTGTAGAACAAAAGCATTCCTATGCAGATTTAAAATTTTGGGCACTAGATAGACATAATACGCATGATAACAAACAGCTACTGAGAAGGGAAATAAAATTCTGAAATTAAAAACTCTGAATCCGAGTGGCCTGAACAAAGATCTGAAATTTTTACCACTCCTGTGACTCAATAACTATTTGCATACACTCCCCTACAACAGCAGCAGTGTCTTAGACCCCCCTCTAGATGGATTCCGTTTGACGCCTGTTCCTCCGATTATGCGCATCTTCTCGGAAGCGCTTTATCGTAAATGCTTGTATGCAGGAGGTAATTGAGCACTCAACAGGTGACCTTACCAGCTGTTTCAAATGCGCTTTACAAGTAGTTAATGCGGAGAATCGCTTGTTCACATAGTCAAAATGCGCTTTAACGGCCGGAGCAAAATAAAACTCGCTATTTAACGCGCATTCAATAATGCACATAGAGAGAAAACGCGCCTCTACACCCGGTTTGCGCTCCATTCTTGTAGAGGTAAATTTTTTAACGCGCCTTGAAAGAGCTTTAAATGCCTCTTGTAGAGGCAGCCTTACTATGAGACCTTGGATTTATCACAACTACATGGAAACACCTGGCAAAGCCGAAAAAAATGAATAAGAATATAAGGATGGATTTGAATGTTACTCTTTTCAGTCGCCATAGATTATCACAGGAGGCAACTATCTTGCTAGAGGAAATTCTGCAGACACTAAGGATTTGTATATTATACTTTTGTTGGAGACAAGTTTTATATGATTTTATTAATACTACATGTGTATAGGCCCTAGTGGCACCGTGTTATATTAAAAGTTTTAAAAGGGCATAGGCCCTTGTGGCAATGTGCCTAATTAACCTAATAACAAAAACACATTTTAATGTTATGTGTTATCCTAATGTATTTAATGTATTATTAATGTTAAAGCCCCCTGAGGAAGGTCTTTGAATGAAATACAGGCTGAAATAACATGTCAGGCTTCATGGAAATAAATTATTTTGCATCCTGAGAACCTGGTTCTCCTTTTTTCTGACCTGGTTTGGATGCGCTCCTCCTTTTGTTTTTGATTATCAGAGCCAGTCCTGCCATTAGGTAGAATGAAGTGGCTGCCTCAGGCAGCAGATTTGGGATATCCTGAAAGGGCAGCAAATGTTTGGTTATTTAATTTGGTATTTTATTTTTACTGCCAGGAATGGGGAGAAGTGTTTGTAGGACTTTCTGCCTCATGTGTCAAAATAACTTGTCTGGCTTTGGGTATTATGTATTTGGGTGGGGCACCATTTTGCTGCTCTGCTTCATTCAGCAAAATGTCTTGGGCCAGTCCGAGTCAATCTATAGTTTAGTTGTCACTAGGTGGCATGGAACCTAGTTATATCTTGCTGGAATCAGTTCAAGGGTGGGCAACATGGGCCCTCTATCATTCCCATCAGCACTAGTCAGCATCACCAATGGCAATGGATCATGGGAGTTTTATTTTACTATTTATTTATTTATTTATTTATTAGAACATTTGTATCCTGTCCTATATCACAAGGATCTCAGGGCTGAGTACAGATAAAATTATACAACAATATAATACAATACATATACACAGCTAACAACAAATCAAACCACTAATAAGCAAAACCCAATAAAGAATTTAAAAACAGTAAAACCAATTAAAACAGTTCAAGCTATGTGCAGCCTTGATGAATTTAGCTATCAAAGGCTTTCGATAAAAAGCCATTTCTTAACCAAAACATCTGGAGTGCTACAACTTGCCTACCCTTGCTCTAGTCAATGTGATAGGTCCAAGATATCTGAAGCAGGGCCTCATCTGAAGACTTAAATGTTTCAGAAGGTTGATTCTCAGGCAGAAGGCAGACCCTGAACCCAGACCATGAGGTACCTAAGTGATGCTTTGCAAGCTGCTTTGCATGAAAGAAATGGAGTAATTTCCAAGCCAAGCCAGTAGATGTTAAATCAACATATGAAATGCTTGTTAGGCCTCTGAACAACTCTGTTTCCCATTTGGCTCATCAGCAATCAATGATGTTCTTTATCTACTGCTTTTGATAATCATGACCAAACCTCTCCCCCTTCAACAAACACCTATATTTGTGCACCAATACAGTCCCTTCTTGCTTTCCTTCTTATAGCAGCATCTTGTATATTGGTATTCAAAGATGCTTTGTAGAGCACTGTCCCACAAAGTCCCAAAGAGCACACTGCCCCTGAATACCCTCTCTGGCGTCTAGGGATGTAGCCAGCAGAGAACATTTCCATCGCCTCTGGACCAGCCAGCAAGGCCGGGCTAGTCTCTGAATGCAATACTGATCTTCCGTGGCAGAACTTCAAACCATATTTGAAAATCAGTAAACTTTGTCTGTGTGATGTTGCTCAGCAGTGATAAAAAAAAAAAAATCCAAGAGGAAAGTGTGCAGGTTCTTTAATGTGATGACATGAAGACAGTTCCACTTTGATTTTCAAAGGCTTCTTTTCTTTGCTTCATTTATAATCTTGTAATGTGGAACTTTTTATGTTTTTGTGCCCATGGATTTCTTTTAAGGGGTATTGGTTGCATCTCTCTTTGATCCCCCGATGAAGAGCTGCAGCTCACCTACTCTGAAAAATGTATGCCACCTGTGGAACTTTTAAAACACAAATGTAGATACAGCAGCAGCCAGGTCGCTTCTATTTATTATGAGGTATGCTTTTCTGTGGCTGTTTTGAAAGAGACTGAAGCTTGAAAAGCAATGCAGTCATGGCGCCTGCAGAGATCAAAGCTTGCCTCTAATCCTAAGAGAAGTAGATCCAGTTTAGGTAGGGTGACCATATGGAAAGCAGGACAGGGCTCCTGTGTCTTTAACAGTTGTATTGAAAAGGGAATTTCAGCAGGTGTCATTTCTATGCATGCTGCACCTGGTGAAATTCCCTCTTTATCACAACAGTTAAAACTGCAGGAGTCCTGACCTTTTTTGTACCTGGTCAAGAGGCCAGTGTCCTTACAGCTTTCACTGTTGTGATGAAGAGGGAATTTCACCAGGTGCTGCATGCATACAAATAACACCTCCTAAAAATTCCCCTTTCAAAACAACTTTTAAAGATACAGGAGCCCTGTCCTCCTTTCCCACTGGTCACCGTAGTTTAGGTTCATGGATGTGTGGCAAGTGAACCCTTGCTACACATATCTCCTTTCACATGAGATATTGGACACTTTGGTTGGGATGGTGACCATCTAACCAAGACCTCTCCCCAGGGGATGGGCGACCTCTAGGGTCTGGACCCCACAGATGTCCACATCCTTCCCCCGCCCCCCCCCCCCCCCACACACTGCCACGCTACCAAATTTGCCACAAAAAAAATCAATGGCACGGCAGTGGCAAAATCGCCACTTTTTGCCACCACCACAGCAAATGGTGGTGGCAAAATTCTGTAGCGTAAATCAGAGTGAGGAGTAGAAAGCGGTGCAGCTATACCTGCTGATTAGGTGGATTTGGTCATGTTTGGCAGGGATGTGTGGGAAATTAACAGGCAGGTTTGACGTTAGGTGCTTCAGCACCCTGAGGTACCTTTACAGTGATTGGCAATTCCCCAGGGTTACTGCTCAGGGCTGTGGGACTGCAGGGTATTAATCAGTTTAAAGGTAACCCTGTATCACCGCTTGGAGGAGATGATTTGGGGAGCCATTAAAAGGCAGAAAACCTACAAAAGACTGAAGATCGGCCTGCTGTGGTGGGTGAGACAGTTCGTACTAGGGATGGACAATTCTATCTGTTTTGGTTTCTCATTATTTTCTTCTTAAGTTTAGCTCATTCCAAATAATGAGAATTTTTTTAAAAAAAAAAAACCCTGCTGTGCCAAAGCCCCACCTGCCCTTTTGCAACCTCTTCATTTCCCTGCATAACAGGCAGTTGTTTTTCAGCCTCTTTCGTTGGGACGTTGAGAAATTTCATTTGGAGAATTTTCTCTGGGTGCAGGGCTTCAGTGCTTACCTGACTGTAAAGAGACACAGACCCTTTATACACCATAGGGGTGTAGAGGGAGGGAGGGTGATCCTGGAAGTACCTAATACACACCATTGGCACACAGGCAGGGACGGAGGGCAATCCCGGAAGTACCTAATACACACCATTGGCACACAGGGAGGGAGGGCAATTCCAGAAGTACCTAATACACACCATTGGTGCACAGGGATGGAGGTAGGCTGACCATATGAAAAGGAGGACAGGGCTCATGTAACTTTAACAGTTGTAGAGAAAAGGGAATTTCAACCAGTGTCATTTGTATGCAATTAGTTCCTGGTGAAATTCCCTCTTCATCACAACAGTTAAAGTTGCAGGGGTCCTGCCTTCTTTTGTATATGGTCACTCTAGTATAGTGCCTGCAACTTTAGCTGTTGTGATGAAGAGGGAATTTCACCAGGAACTAATTGCATACAAATGACACTGGCTGAAATTCCCTTTTCTCTACAACTGTTAAAGTTGCATGAGCCCTGTCCTCCTTTCCATATGGTCAGCCTAGATGGAGGGAGGGAGGGAGGGAGGGAGGGTGATCCCAGAAGTACCTAATACACATCATTGGTACACAGGGACCAGCAGGGGGCCATCCCAGACAAACAGCCTGGTGCAGAAATGGCCTTAGCCAGGCCTCCCTCCCTTGGGGCTTTCCAGTGCTGCTGCCTGCTCAGGCTTGAAAACTGAGGGAGATGTTAGTGTTAGTGCTGCTGCTGCTGCTGCTGCTGCCGCCGCCGCCGCTAAAAGGACTTTTAATAGCAACAAAGCAGGTACTGAGCAGGCAACCGCACTGAAAAACCCCAAGGGAGAGAGTCCTGACTAAGTCCTCCAGGGGGCTTTTCAAGAAGCTCAAGCAGCCAAAGATGCTGTTCGGACAGAACGGAGAAAAAATGCTAAAAGAAAGGGCACATACAAACCTAGGCTGACCATATGAAAAGGAGGACAGGGCTCCTATAGCTTTAACAGTTGTATTGAAAGGGGAATTTCAGCAGGGGTCATTTGTATGCATTCAGCACCTGGTGAAATTTCCTCTTCATCACAACAGTTAAAGTTGCAGGAGCTATAGTAGAGTGACCAGATACAAAAGATATAGCAGCCCTGTCCTCCTTTTCATATGGTCAGCCTATACAAACCCCTCAGCCAGCTCCTTACAGTGAAGTATGAAGCCCTTCACCCAGAGAAATATCTTCGAAATTCTCACCCCTTCCCACAACTTGCAGGTGCAGTTTCTTTTCACCCCTCTCACCCCCCCCAAAAAAGAATAATAATAATTTTTAAAAGGTTGAAAAATTTGGCGCAATGCTAAAAACAAACAAACTTGCATGTAGGTTTGTACACATTTGTGTGCATATCTCCTAATGCATGGGTTTTGTATCCAATTTTACCTAATATTCAGTTATTGCAAGCAATGCCCCTAATGTAATGCAAGGCAATGTCGGGAGAAGCCCATTGAAAAATTTGGGAAAGTGAAAAGTTTGAGGACTAAGTGAATTTTGGTCCATGTATTGTTTCAAAAGTGCAAAATTGTGTACATTGGCATCAAAATACAAAGCAAACAGTTTCTCCCCCCCACACACACACACACACACCTTTAGTCCCCTCATGGCCTGGGATATTCATCAGAGGAAGGTGAGCCAAATTCAACATTCTTACAACAAAATCTTTCAGATTATACATCTGTCTCTAAAGTCTCCATCTCCAGCCTTGAATAACCCTAGTTCTGATCCTGCAGGCTCCAACACCTGGTAATTACATTAGTTGTGTCTCTCATATCACTAAAGCATCTATGAGAGAGAAGCTAGGAATGCTTGCAAGGGTTGTCTGCACTGCATATCTTTTATGTATGCCTTGGGCTTTAGCATTTTTTTTTCATCCTCCAACCAAGCAAGGTTCATGGCTCTGAATCAAATAGCATCCTGCTAGATTCCATTCATAAAGTCTGATAGAATTCAGTGCTGGAAAAATGGCTTATTCCCTTAGGAAGTAACCCTGTCAACCTTATACAGGTGTAATAAATACAAGGATTTGAGGGTTGTAGGGACCCATTCAGAGAAGATGGCTTTGCAATGCACGGCAAAGGTTTAGAGTAACACTTTACTCAAAGGACTTGTCAAAAGTACGTTTGCCTAGATGTGAAATTCTGAGCTACAAATCAATCCGCCTTAACCCATTGAACTCCACTGCCTCAAAAGCGTGTAGTCAGATTCCCGGGGGCTTATTCATAATTTTGTGCTATGTATTGGTGTTCCCAAATCCACCATTTGTGAATCATTACCATACAAGCTTAGATGCAGATAGTACATGTTTCAGAACAGATCACAGATACTAAGGAAAAACTAGGTGGAAATACAAAAAGGAATATAAGTGTAATAGACATTAATGGTTTTATCCCATGAGCAGCAGTAGCTTCATGTTAGGCCACAGTCTAATTCTTCTGGTACTGGATAAATTGCAAGATGAATAACTTGAGGATGAAATGTGAATTAGAAATCACAGCAAATTACACAAGACCTGGAATTTCAACACAGATTTGGGTTGCCTGCCTCCTACAGATAGGGATGGATGGACTCACCTGTGCCAGGCTCTGTCAGGTGACTGCCAAGCCGCTGTTGCCACCCGCCCCCTCTTGAGGCGCTGTGTGAGCTTCTTTACACCCCAGTGAGTTCCTAACAAAGCTGTAGGGCATTCATAGCTTTAATATTGTGTAAATGGAGCCTTTACAGCTGCCGTTTACACAACTTTAGAAATATGCAATTTCAGGAACCATCATTCTTGCACACAAGAGGAGAATCCAGATAAGGATGGTCGGCTGCTGGGCGGTTGCTGAGCTGTGGGGTGCTCAAAGAGTGAGCTGGCAAACATACCATGGCTGAGTGAGTTGGGTTTGGAGGGGTGGGGTACAGGGAGTCTGCAGGACTCCTGGACCCGGTCGGGTGCCCACAACATCCTTTCCTACAGATTCATTTTGGAGTGGATTCAGACCACGCTGCATCTGCTTCCAAGCTCAAATGGATCTGGATTAACAATTTTGCTGCCTTTAGACCAGGGGTGTTCAACCTCTTTCAGCCCAAGGGAGAGATTCCATTTTGGAGAAGCTCTCGGGGCTGCATTCCCATTGTGGGTGGGGCCAGAGGCAAAGGGGTGAGGTCAAAATACCCAACATACCAGCCTAGTTGAATTCAAGATCTTATTGCCAGTAAGTAAGCCTTAGGAGAGGCACTTCAACCTATTAGAATTGGGAAAGACAGTGGAGAAGCTGGGAAACCACCAAATGATTGGTGGTCAAGGGAAAGGGATGGGGCCGGGAAAGAGTGTGGGGTCATCTGGGGAACTTGGGGGATTGGATTGTGGCTCCAGGAGGATTGGATTTAGTAGCTGGGCCTGAGGTTCTATCTGCCCTATGCATAACATAAAATGGCTGCCATGGGTGGGTATAGCTAAGAACAAGTAACCTGCCCAGAGGCATTCAGGGGAAATTGAGATGGCAGTAGCAAGAAGCTTCCACTTCACTTTGAAGCAATCCCAGCTGCCAATAGGAAAATATTCAAATATTTTAAAATAAAAATTGAGAGGAGTCGAGTTGATTGGTTGGCACCAAGGAATGTGCCCATTGGTGCCCATGAGCACCTCATTATCTACCCCTTCTCTATGGCACCGCTGGGACCTTCCATACTTCCTTGCATTTTACATCTCTGAGGCAGTGATGATTGTTTTTCCACAAAGAAAAGCCACAACAGGGACAGAAGCCCTGAAAGCCATTGAACATGCACATATATGTGGTATACTCAGGGATGTGGGAACTCCCATGAAAGAATTTTCCAATTATCTCATTGTCCCTAACATACATAACATACACACACCATTTTACAGCACATAGTTAAACTATGGAATTTGCTACCAACTTGAAATAATGAGAATTAGATAAATGTATGGAGGATAGGGCTATCAATGACTAGTAGTTACTAGCCATGATGGCTATGTATTAGCTTCAGAACTGAATGCAGCATGCCTCTGCATACCAGTTGCAGGGGAACAAGTACAGAAGGAGTTATTGCCCTCATGTTTTCTTGTGGCCTTTCTGTAAGCATCTGGTTGGCTTAGGGATGGGCAAACTCCCCCAACCTCCAGTTCAGGGAGGGTATCTGCTGAGAGGACATCGAGGCCACTTGTGGCCCCATGGATTTCTCCAGAACACTGCTGAGTCCACTGAAGTTTGCGGAGCAGCTCTCTGGCTTTCTAAGAGATGTGATAGACTAATGGTGGCCACTATTAGTCTAGTGCAGGAAAATTACTGCCATAAATGACCATTTGTGGTCATAAAGGACTTACTTTTATGTAAATTGCAGTTGTTTCAGCTGTATTTATGTAAAAGTAAATGCTTTATGGCCACAAATGGCACAAAATCTGCCATTTACAGCTGTAATTTTCCCACAATAGGCTAATGGTGGCCGCCATTAGTCTATCACATCTTTTCAAAAGCTGGAGAGCCACCCACCAGGAACTCTTGCAGATGAAGAGGTGAGTCTGGCCAGTGTACTGCAGACTCCAGAGGTCGGAGTTTTTGGAATCCATTTGAGTTTGCAGCATATTTCTCCAGCATCCCTATGTTGGCCAGTGTGCAAACAGAACGTTGGCCTAGATAGGCATTGGATCTGATCCAGCATCACTCTGCTTACGTTCTTGAATACCTTGAATAATTACATAAATAAATAAATCAGGAAAGAGGGAAGGAGGAGGAGAAAAGTAGAAAGAAATTAGCTTTTGCTTTTGCTTTCTTTTTTTATAGTGATGATGGAATTCTTCATCATTTAAACGTTTCCAGTTTAACCAAATTTTGTATCAACAGCGTTTCCCTAATGCCTCAAGATAGTTTGTAGTTTGAAGGTGATCCCTCTATTAGATGATTGAATTCTATGAGAGGAGTAAAAGAAGAATCCTCCCAACTTTACTTGTTCGTTGTTTTGCTACCAACTTCCTCTTTCCCCCAAAAAAATTATTTATTTACTTTATTATTTATTTATTTATTTTATTTATTTATTTTATTCCATTTATACAGCCCCATAGCTGAAGCTCTCTGGGCAGTTTACAAAAATTAAAAACACTGAACATTAAAAACATTTTTAAAAATCGGTGGTTTTTAATATCAAACTAGCTCAGTTATTTATGTATTGGACCATAATAATAGAGATCATTTTAAAAATTCTCTGACCTTCTTAGAAAAAGCCTCAAGCTTTTGCTACTTCCTTTTGTTATTTTAATCAAGTTTGGCAGATTATTTGTAACCCTGATTTTATAAACTACCCTCTCTTGGGAACTCTGCATTCCTGAAGCAATGAACAAATTTTATCATTGAAGTTATGTGAAGGCGGGGGCATTTTGTTAATAATGTTTTGTTTTGAAAGCAGTTCACACCAGATGCTGTTTCTATCCCTTTTATTCCTTTATTCCTTTAAAAGTGGCTTACAGCTTTTTGTTCTTATCTTTAAAAAAATTATTGTATTTAAAAAACTTGCAACGGACAAATTTTCAGGGAACGTAGTTACAAACAACTGGCAGAAGTCTGATGGGATCACAGTTTAAAGCATTTCATTATGTGCCTGCCTCTGTCATAACAGCAAATGTGGTAGAAAGATGCTTTGATCTTACTTATTTTTCCATTTCAGTGATGGAATGGAATGACATCACTGTCTGAGGCCTGTGTAGTAATGAACTTTGGACTGGATTCAAAAAGGTCTCTGTGCTTGCACAACAGCCTTATATTTATTTACAATATTTACAATACAAGACAGAACATAAAACATAAACCAAAGCTAGATAAAATATGACAGCAAAACAAAACCCACAGCAGCCCAAAATTAAGCATGCAGATTTTAGAAATGAGAGGCTCATATTACACCAGTTATTTAAAAGGCCTGGGCAAACGGAAAGGTCTTCACCTGAGGCCAAAAAGACCACAGGGATTGTGCTACGTGAACCTCTCTGGGAAGGTTGTTCCATAACTGGGGTGCCATTACCAAAAAGGTCCTTTCCGCATGCTCACAGGGAGGCAGCCAATTTTCCCTTCCTGATGTAGCTCCACACATACCACCCTATGGGAGGAGTCTCCCAACTCTCAGGAGCAGCTTTGAGAGGCGGTAAAAAGGGAGGACTCAAAAGCCTCTTTGTACATAGAGGTCAAGGTGCAAAGAAATCTTCATGTGGTACATTGTCAATGGGATGAAGACAAATGAACAGAGATTGTGGCAGGATCTACACTACTGCTTTAAATGGTTTACAAGAGTAGTGACAACTGTTGGGGCCCAGGACACACTCCATGTACAGTTTTCAAACCATTTTCAACATGTCATATCCTGCTTCGTGTAGATCTGGCCCTGGGCAGGTATGATAGGCAAGCAATCATCTGTAGTCATCTGTGGGAAATAATGAAAAAAAATTAAAAGAGAAGAAAAATATATCAATAAACACTGCTCCTCTCTTTCACACTGCCAGCACAAGGTGGTTCCTCTCTCTCAGATCTTTTCACAGACACAGACACACACACACACACACACACACAAATTGGAATGCTCTGCCCAGATACCAGAAAGCAAACATCAGTTGTTGGTTCCAGTCTGTTTCTGGGCACATTTCAAAGTGCTGTTTATGACTTATAAAACCCTATACAGCTCAGGTCCAGATTATCTGAAAGACCGTATTCTCCCTTACAAGCCTGCCCGTCCTCTCAGATCTTCAGGGGAGGCCCTTCTCTCGGTCCAACCATCATCACAGGCATGATGGCCAGCTGCAGCCCCCTGCCTTCCCTGAAGCCTTCATGCAGGAGATGAGCAGGAGGGGAGGGGGCGAGGGGAGGGGAGGGGAGTCCTATGGACTCCCTGTTGGCCTCACAATCAGGAAACCCCAACAGCCAACCTACTTCAGATTAGGAAACAAATCTGAAGTGGGCAAATATGGTATCGAGGTGCCCCAACTCAAATTGGGGTCAATTTGGAAGCTCCAAATCAACCTCTGAAGTAAATCGGGAGGGGCTGTGCACAGCCCTATGGGCTATCTATGTTAGCAATGTAGCAGAAGTTCCATTTCAGAATCCCATTTTTTTAAAAAAAAACTGTGGCATTGACATGGAAGACATTCCTTCTCTTGGTTACAGTCAAGGTCATGCTGCCCTAATTGAAAATATAAATTGGTAGTGGTAAAAGTTTGAATTGCAGTTGCTCATCATAACAAAGAGCAGCGGTACACAGCATAATTCCTAATTTATTAGGATCAGCATGACCGCAAACCCACACATAGTTACTTGGGAGAAAGTTCCGTTGAACTCAGGGGTGCTTACTTTTAACCTCATATGTTCAACTTGTAAAATACATTGAGCTTGAAGATAAGATCTTCAGTCCACTGAAAGGCAACCTTTAGCTTCTAATTAGGAATGAAAACAATCTTGAAAAGAAATATAACCTGCTAGAACAGGGATGGGAGACCTCTGGCTCATGGGCCCCATGAAGTTCCCCAATCAGGTTTGTCTCCCAGGTCATGCCACTTCCCACACCCACTCTGCCTTCTTCAAGATGTGCTGGGCAGGGAGGTTTAAAACTCCCAGTCTAGTGCACCATGATGTGGGTGAACGTTGGGCTCTGGTTAGGACCACTATTGCCATGCCCCTGCCCCTGAGAGGTTTCCCGTAAAGTCCCTGTTCTAGAACGAAGTAGGAACCCATCAAAGAAAAGGGAAGAAGTATCCAACCTCTGTTTAATTCTTTTCCTCATTCTCTGACATCCTCAGTGCTTATCTGTCACTAATATATGAAAGCCTCATTATCACTGAATTCACTTACCAAGGCAAGGAGGGTCTGTAAATTATTCGGGCACTTCAGCAGATGGCATCACTGCTCTTGCTCTCAAACAACGAATGAGATTGGGAGGGGGAACAAGGCTGTGTGCAATCAGGGATCAGCAACCGTTTTTGGACCTAAAGGCACTGTTTGGCAATTTGAGAAACTATCCCAGTCACTACCACAAAATGGTTGCTATGGGAGATGTGACTAATCGCAATAGAAGTAACCTGCTCAAAAGACTGAGCACAAGCCAAAAGCTGGGATCTGAGCACCAACACAATAAACATTTCCTTTGAACCCACAGTTTTCAGCATCCACAGAAATCACAGAAGGCAAAGAGAAATCTCTCCCCCTCTGCCACCGCTGCCCTCCAGTTAGGGATGTCTGGATTTTGTGGAACCTATCTCACGCGTGTTTCATGGATTGTGACGTGTTGTTTGTTCCACTATCTGTTCACAGACATAATAGATATTTTTTTCGGTCATGCAGAAAAAATCATAAATAATTCTGTAAGAAAGTTTGCAACAATGTACATGTATTAGTATATAACATTTAGCATATTCCATTCAATTTTTCCCACTTATATTTCCCATCATGACATATGTCTCAGCAGAGACCTGTGTATTTTCCTGCAAATGAAAGTGCATAAATGTCAGGAAAGTAGCAACAAAAACATCTGGATGTCCACGAACTCTGTGCGGCCTGGGGAGGCCAGTCCACAACAGTTTTCACAGGTCAAATTCTTAAAAATCCTTACTCATTTTAGTCTGTCTCAAATTTCTGCAGCATCCCTACTCCCAATCGATTCATTCTGCCCTCTCTCTTTTTCTCTCACACTCTGGATCACCACCCATAAAGTCTCTCTCCTTCCCTCTCTCTCTCTCTCTCTCTCTCTCTCACACACACACACACACACAAATTGTGCCTCTATCCATTCATTCTACACACACAAACACACACACACACACTGTAATGTATCCATCATGCATGCAGAAATACACACAGGTTGCTCCCTTCTCTGCTCTGCAAGCACACACACAAAATACACTCACTTTTTTCCGGATCTCTCCATATTCCCCACCCCCCAGGTATTCTCTCTCTCCCTCTCTTTCTCAGATATGTGCGGCCACATCCATTCAGGCATACAATCACACAACCCTCCCCAACCCCCTAAGCAGCTCCCAGCTGACTACTTCAGCCTCCTCCGGCTTCCTGCTGCTCTTCCCATTCTACTTCCTGCTGGCTTCCCTGATCCTCCCACAAGCTGGCTTTCTGCTGCCCTTCTTGCCTCCCAACAACTTCTCTCTGCTGCTCTCTTTAACCATAAAATAGAGGGTTAAGGGTGTCAGATAGCTATAAACAATGCATGGTTTCAGTTGTAGGGCACAACAGTAAAACAAAGTGGCTCAGTTCGGACGACACGATAGTCAATGGTGGGGTAATAATCAACTTTACAGTTGTTCATCTAGGGGGTACTCCCCACACAACATGGTAATAAATAATCAACTATGGTGTGGATTAGGATCAGCGCTGAGTTGACTATGGCAGCATTCAGATAACACGATAGTCAAAACAACTGACGATTGTTTCCCCCACCCCAGTTGCTTATTGTGTCGTCCGAATTGAGCCAGTGTGTATGTACAAAGCAAAGAACTATAAATATTGGGACATACACTTGAAAGTCATTTTTAAAACAAACTCATCTTGAAGAACAAAACTCTTAATCTCCGTGGTCTCTGTTTTCTTGCCCCTGTTTGTGGCATGACAACCATACGTGACAGAAGAAAAATAGTTTGGCTACAGAGAAGTACAACTCGCTGACATGTGGATATAACTGGGGACCCAACGCATCCGAGTGATGTAGTTTCTTAGTTCCATTTTCCAAGGTTGCATTGTAAGTTAAAACTAAGATATAGAACTAGATCACACCTACACACACCCTGGCTAAATAAATACTGTTAATTTACCATTTTCTGTTGTCCTGCAATGACTCTGACTTACTCTCTCCTCTTGCTACCGTGTATTATTAATCTCCACCATGGTCCATTATTAATTGAAGGGAGCACCTGGAATACCATTTTTCATGAAAGATGCTATATACAATAACATTGTGTTGTGTTATATTAATCATGCAGTGAAGCATAATGTGCATTGTTGCTTTGTGCCATAGACAAAGAAACTCTTCTGGGTCGGCTGCTCAACAGTTGTATTTAAGCAGATGGTAGCACTGGGGCTTGGTAGTCAAAAGGTGTTACTGTTTTGTGCCTCATTAACAGCTACACATGTTTAAGAACTCAAAGGCAGGGATATCCTCATATTAAGGACCTGCCTGAATATTACCATAAGACTATAAACCATGTTATGTTTTGTCATTTGGTGGATTATGGATACCCAACATAGGATTGTTTACTTATGCATTTTATTTTATTTTTCTTGTAGGAGGACTCTTATCTCACCCATAAAACTGGATTTATAGATGCAGCAGAATGAGGTGGTACAGTCATGGGGTGGTAGAGTAGTGAGGTGTATAATGGGGGGGGGAGCATGAAAAAATATAACACAAAAATGGATGGAACAGCCTTTGCAGCATCAATTCAGGTCTTAGCAAAACCTGTTTGGAAACCTTTAATTAGGAGCATCCAGAGGAGAGAAAAGAGTATGTTTGTTGTTGGCTCATTAACTCAGTGTTATTTAAGGTTGTGTGTTATTTAAGTCTAAAGAAAGATCCATTTGTAGGAGAGGAGAGGAAAGGAAAGGAAATACAAAGAAAAATGCAGCATTACTTTCACAGAAACTGAGGTCACAGTATAGGTCATTCAAAGCATTGGCCAACAATAGGCTACTACTTATTTTTAAGGATTGCTCCATTCACCACACAAAGAGTGGTCTGGTGGCCTTCAACACATTCTGCTGCACAAGAACATTGGGTCAGGATCCCCAATAAAGTTGGGGATAGCTAGATGACCACATCATGAATGGTGATTTCTTATCATTGGAGCCTCGCTATTCAGCAGCAGCATCCATGTGGAAATAGAAAGAATCAATAACGTCATCTCAAGACTGGTGATTACAATTGACCACCTCCTGTGGAGTATGCAGCCACTGTTGGATATAGTTATAAGTGGTCACTATGTGGTGCTTGATCATCTGCATACAACATTAAAGAGAAGACAGCCTAGAACTGGGCCTTAAAGGACACCAACAGAAGGGGATGAACAAGAAAGACCTTTAACGGAAACTTGAAAACATAATAATAGGAGGAGAACCCAAAAAAGACATTATTCTGAGATCCAACAGTTGGTGAAGATAGAATGAATGAGAATCACTGATTACATCAAAGGCAGCAGAATATGAATAGCAGATCAATCCTTAGATATGGTAACCAATGGATCATTGGACATTTTGGTAAGTGTGGCTTTTTTGACATACTGCTCTGTGATTTCATTAGCTTTTGCATACACATAAAGAAAATCTGTCACAGGTCTTATTATTTTTGAAAGGAGCTTCCATCTGAAAAGTGAGAGTTCCACATATGGACCTCTTCTTCCATGAGTGGAACATTCCTTCCCTGAGCAGAGCAAGAGTTCCAATCCAAGCCATTATGTTTTTCTCCCTCATCTGTTTTGGTATTGCTGGATATAGTTTACATGTTACCTCTAGTTCTGTGCAATGTTGTAGCTGCAGGCTAGATGAGGATTGCAATCCACAGTGAGCCCTGTGCTACTTAGCCAATGCCTGCATGTCTGGAATACTTAGAGTGGTCTTTGTCCTTTGTGTTGACTCCATGTGCTCTTAGCTTCCACTTTTCTCTCTAAAAATGAATCTCCAACAAATCTCAATCTCTTCCACATTCATCATTTATCTCAGTTATTGGGCTCATTATGTATAGAAACATGTATGAATGACAGGGGAGAGGGGAGAATGGCTTTTAATTAAAAAAGAAAAGAAAGAAGACACTGACTTGGTTCACATGTAATGTAATTACAAACTATTGGGTTTTCGGGCATAAGCAGGAGCTTTCAGTAAATAACCTACAATTGCCCCATTCTTAGGTTGTGACCATGATGTCTGAATCCAGACACTCTGGGTTGTTTAGGGGTAAAACAACCCAGAGTTAACCTATGATCTGTTGTTGGATTAATTTTGGATTGTTTAAGGATTACACAATCCAGAGTGTCCAGGTTCAGATGTCATGCTCACAATTTATAACTGGGGAGATCATAGGTTTTTTACTAAAAGTGGAAGTGAGGAGCATTCTGGAGGCAGCACACTTGTTCACTCCCACTCACCAATTTGTGGGTTATTTAACCCACAAATTGGTGTTATAGGCAAATTGCATAATTGTTTCTGACTGGGTTCTCTTGCAATTCCCGTCTTTCTAGTCCCCTTAAGGGAGTATCTCCAAATTCAAATATTTAACACAGCAGTTGCTTAGCCATAAAGAGGGATGCACAACTTTCTCCTTTTTTGTTTGTTTGGTTTCCTTGGTTGGTTGGTTCTGTTCTTGGTTCTACTCCATCTGTATTCCACTATTTCGGAATTTCTGGAATTGGTTTTGGAATTGGTGTCTCTTACATTGATTCAGTCATAGAACCAAAAGGTTTTTTTATTCAGCTGTGCGAGTACATCAAGATTCCTTTTTTGTACTGTGATTTTATCAACACACGTATGTGCTCATGCCAACAATAACTTGTAAAAAAAAAAAGACATGGACAAACAAGTCATGGATAAACAAATTTTGCATGTGCAACAATTTGACAAAAGGATGACAATCAAAACTGGAAGAATAGCTCATCGCTAATACATTGGTGCCACTCTGCAAACAAAGCAAGTAATTTGGAACCTCAAAATCCAGGGAGAGCTTTGAGTAGGAATAATTTTGTTTGCATGCAGAGCCATAATGACATACAAACAGATCATTACTCCAAAGACTTCACAATCCCCACGGAGGGCAACATCTGACTCCTATATAAGAGAACAACCTTGCAAAACATTGATGAATGGGATGGTCATGTGTCCTATTTTATGGTCCTCTATTTGAAAGGCTGTCAAAGAACAGTCCACTCTGAGTCCAGTTTAAAGATAAAGAACTGTATTTAAAAGGGTGAAGCAAGAGCCATGAAGAGGCCGGTCAACAATTAATAGCAGACCATTTTCTTGCCATTGTATATCTCAATGGTCCTCAGACTGAAGAATGGACAGATATCGATTAAAACTGTGTGGCTATGAGGCCTATGCCAGTTGCGTCAGTTTGCCATAGAGCATCGTACTTTGTCAGCATTTTGACTGGCAGCTTCTTTTTACATTTTAAATTCTGCTGTTGTATAAACAGCACATATAATAGCTTGTTTTTATACAAGACATTCATCTTCTCTTGTTAAAGGATACAGCTGCTTGTGTCTTATGGCATCGTTTCCTAGCTCACAAAGATAAAGCTAATCAATTATGAACCCTCTATTTACACCATAACAATTACAGATAAAGAGTTCAATAAATCATACTCCTTTTGCAAAATGGTGACAATAAAACAGCATGGACTAGATCTTGAAGTCTCTGTTCAGATTGAGCTATGCAAATTTCCCCAGCATTAGACATTCCACTGTTCAGAGAAAAGATATTCCACTCCTTCATTCTTCTTCACAGTGCACAAGAGTTCACAAATGTGTCCCTTTTAGTATTAATTCTTGCTATTGAGAAGAGACACACAATATGCTGATTAGTTCTCCAGTAATTAGCCTGGCCTTCCCAAACTTTCAGAAATTTTGGACTACCGCTCCCAGCATTCTTGACCATTGGCCATTGTGGCTGGGGTTGATGGAAGCTATAGTCCAAATTGTATGGAGGGCATCAGATGGAGAAATGTTGAATTAGCCCATTGTTCATACACATGGCAAGTTCATATGAGACACCCACCATGATGCAGCTAAGCAAGTCTGGGTCTCATCAGTCTGGGCTTTGAGATTGCCCGAGAGCCCCATGAACACAGTTTTGGCTTCCATTATGGAAGAAAGATGGGATATAAAATGTACTAAATGAGTAGATAAAGGTACAAAGCTGGCCTTATATCAGTTCAGACATATCAGGCAATCAAGCCCAGCATTGTCTACTCTGACATGGCAGTGGTCCTCCAGGATCTGGGTCATATGGAAGAAGACAACTGATTAGCAGAGCCCAGACTTTGACTGTCGAAAGCTCCAGGTTCAATTGGTGGGGAACCGTTCTTTTGGATGGAAGGCAAATGAGCCCCAATTTGGCCCTCTGTTGGCTGGATGACATCAGGTGGGGCAGCGCAGGGAGATCCCCACAGTAATGTCCCCACTGTTACCTTAAGTCAGAGATTCCTGTTTCGAGGGTTCCTCCAGCCAAGCTCCACCTCTAGATAAATGTAAGGAAGTGATTCAAGCTGGAGGTTCTCCTGTTTTAAAAGATGCCAGATAAGACAGTTGAGAAAGGCGCTGGTTGAAAGAAAGTATGGCGAACTGCTGCCACTCAGGGTAAATGTGCAGTCTCTTCCCACCCACCGCCCCCAGTGCTGGCTCCAGATTGGTGGGGAGAATCTTGGGAAAGATCCCCACAGTGAGCCCACTTCCTCCTTGCTGCTGTGTCCTGCCCTGCGTCCACGACCCTCCCTTTGGACCCAATCCAGACAGCTGCCCAGAGGGAGAGGGCAAACGTAGGTGGGTGCTACTTCTCCTCCTTGGTCCTGTCTCTGCTTACTTGCTTAGAGGGGCCAGGTCAACTGGCTGGCATTAAAAAAAATCTGCTATCAAGTTAGTTGGGGGCAACCTTTTAGTCAATCAACTAAACGATATAAGCCCACCCCATTCATCAACTGAATCATGTAGCATAACTTGACTCTGTCCCACACATTTGCTGCTGGGAATATTATCACTGATTAAATAATTAGTTCTCTCCTTTATACATAGGGTGACCAGATTTTGGAAACCAAAATCCAGGTCCAAAATGGCCACCTAAAGGGGGTGTGCAGAGCCCACGAGATTGTGTTGGGACTTCAAGTCCCATCATCCCCAGCAACATGCCCAAACCGCCCCAGTTGGTGTTGGACTACAACCCCCATCATCCTTGGGGATGATGGCACCTGGAGCCCTACACCATCTTTTAGAGCGGGGCATCAGGCTGCCCATGGAGCAAAAAGCTTCCACCCCAGCGCTCGCTTGCTCCCCCTCCTCCCTCTTCAAAGCACCGCCGCGCCAAGCCTCTCGCAGGCGACACTCACCTGGGCTCACGTCACTCGCTCGCTCGCACCACCACCGCTGCTGCTGCCCCGTGTCGCCTCGCAGGAGAAAGTGAGGGCGCCCAGCTCAGGTGTCCCATCGTGTCCCCCCCAAAACCAGCCCTGGAGCTGGCGCGCTTGGGGTGGCGCCGAGGAAACTTCCCCTCCTCGGCACACTTCCTCCAGCCCCTCCCCTGGGCGATCTGGGGCTTCTTCTAGGCCAGAGTGATGGCACATCCTCCAGGCCGAACTGAGCAGTTTCTAGTCCGGCGCCGTCGCTCTGGCCTAGAAGAAGCCCCGGATCGCCCAGGGGAGGGGCTGGAGGAAGTGTGCCGAGGAGGGGAAGTTTCCTCAGCACCGCCCCAAGCGCGCCGGCTCCAGGGCTCATTTGGGGGGTACGATGGGACACCTGAGCTGGGCGCCCTCACTTCCTCCTGCGAGGTGATGAGGGGCAGCAGCAGCGGTGACGCGAGCCAGCGACATGAGCCCAGGTGAGTGTTGCCCGCGAGGGGCTTGGCGCGGTGGTGCTTTCAACAGGGAGGAGGGGGAGCACTCGAGCCAACCGTTTCCCCGGAGGTTTGCCCCAGGGCCCGGTTGGCCCCGATCGCCCCAGTTTTCCCAGTTAGGACCGGGAAATCCCTGGCGATCTTGTCACCCTGTTTATACAGCATCTTGCTGTATCATGAGTGCCATAGGGGCAAGGACCCTCTAACAGCATTTAGAGCTCCATCACACCAGCAGGTTAACACATTCTCGCCACATCTGGTATTTGGTTTTGCAGTGCGGGACCCACATAACATCGTCCCTGTCCTGCACCCATCTTGCCTCTTTTCCTTGATTTTGCATATTATTTTGGTGTGGGGAAAGTCTGGATTATTTTTTCCCAAAAGACTTTAATGCAGCCTTAAAAAAAAAGCCTCCATGTAGTGCTGTCCCTTCGCTTTTTCATTTGTTGAGTGTGTATGCTTTGAATGGAGTCTTACTGATGAAAGGGGTGGGCAGGGCGTTTCTCCTCCTCCAGCACTCTCTATCAAATGTACAGACTTGTGCTTAGTTGATTGAATGGGCTTTTTACTGCTCCAACCTCACCCTCATTGCCCGCAGAAACGGGGCCCAGCCAATGAAATGTTAAATCAGTAAAGCGCTAGACAGCAAAGCCAGGGCAAGAGGGGGAAGGAGCCCACGCTCATCAGAGTACAACAACTGATGAACTGGAGGCGGAAGAAGGGGCAGAGTGGAGTGGAAGAGCGAACAAGCGAAAGGGACGTTTTTTGGTGCAGGGCATATCACAAATCCATGTGTAAGGGACCATTAGCTTGATGCACTTAGGAAATTGAGGTAAAAAAAAAACCATGGAGGCAAACCAGGGGGGAAAATAGGTGTGATGGAGCCCAAAACGTTCTTCATAGGGATAACATACCTTCAAAACATTCACTGAAATCCATGGGGGACAGGGGAACTTTCTTAGATCCTCAATGTTGAGTTAAACTGCTTTGCATATAAAGTTGATAATGGAAGACAGAGAATGATAAGGTGGGTTTACTGCCTCACCCCCAGCCCTGCCAACTATTCTGGCCAAGCAGAAAGGTATGTGTGTGTGGGGGGGGGGGGCAGTTACAGTAGTATTTTTTAATTGATGATTTTGTGTATTTACAACTTTTCCCCATTGACAACAATGGAACTAGCTTCAGTGATCGTATAATTGATGGACCTGGATTGGGTCCAACTAGGGCTGGGGTCTTCAACATTTTGCCCATGGATATCTCTCAGTACCCACTGGACTGAAGCACTGCCACAGATTTATCTTTATTTGGGTTTTGTATTTTGGAATTCAAACCCCACCTCTGCCTTGCACATAGGGTCTTGGGCAAGTCACCAGTTTGCTTTCTAGGAAATGGGTCTTTTGTGACAGGCCATGCCCACCATGGCAGCCATTTATGAACAAGCAAGCCCTCCCATTGCAGCCATTTTGTGAGAGTACCCATGACACTCTTCAAAACTCCTAATGTGCCCACCAACCGCAAAAGGTTTGGGACCACTAGTCTGGAGGAATGGAGCTGCTTCCGATCCAACAGATCCAAAGGCTGCTCCTTATCAGCCACAAAACAGCCCATTTCATGGCTTTCCAAAAGCTACCACTTGTGGGAGAAATGCTACCAGCAACTTTCAATCACTTATACCGCACAGGAGCTCCCCCATCAATACTGAGGCATTAGGATTGGGCTCTAAGTAATGTTGTCATTAGTGAAAGTAGGGTGACCATATGAAAAGGAGGACAGGGCTCCTGTATCTTTAACAGTTGCAAAGGACAGGGAATTTCAGCAGGTGTTGTTTGTATACATACATAAACTGGTGAAATCCCCTCTTCATCATAACAGTTAAAGCTGCAGGAGCCCTGTCTCTTGACCATGTAGAAAAGAGAGCAGGGCTTCTGCAGCTTTAACTTTGTGATGATGAGGTAATTTCACCAGGTTCTGCATATATACAAATGACACCTGCTGAAATTCCCTTTTCTATGAAACTGTTAAAGATACAGGAGCCCCGTCCTCCTTTTCATATGGTCAGCCTAATGAAAGGAACATACCTATTTAAGGAACCCAATATTCCACAACCTGAAGTACGAAAACACTCAACAGCTCCCTGCAACCCATTCCATTCTTAATAATTTTCTACTGCCAGGCATTCTGAGCTTGAGTGATTCCCTTTTATCTCTAAGTGCCATGATTCACAGAAGCTTATTGACAACCGCACCTGTTATATACAGCTGATGTTTGGAAATATTTATGTGAAAGGAAGCTCTATAAATAATTTGACAGTTATGTTTTCTATGTTTACTAGTTAATTTTTATGGGTTTGGGTAATATAAGCACTGTTTGTCATTGGCTTTGCATGTTTGGTTTTTGATTTCTGCGCTCTGTAGCACCATTTGATGGTCACCATTAATGAATCAAAATAAAATGGAGCAAAATTTAAAAATGCTGCAAACAAACCATCTGTTTTGCCTTAATTACTAAAAATAATAATATGCATGCATCTGCATCAGCTTCTGAATACCAATATTCATTGTTTTAATAATAACGAGAGTTATTATACAACACACATGCACGTACGCTCACACACACAGAGTCAAATTGCTCCAAAAGAAGTCTTCCTAGTTCACGCAAACAGAAGATAAGGCCATGTGTCTGTTCTTCCATATGATACTTTCCTGCCCTTAGAACAAAATTACAAGCTACTACAAATTGTTATGGGAAGGAAACATGCAAATTGATCATGACTCCCCCCCCCCCCTTCAAAATAACCAATACATTTATTCCATACTGGAACCAATATAATGAATTTGTAATAATGGATACGTTTAATATGGGTTAAGCTAATATAAGGTCTTTATTTACTACAACAACAAAAGATCACATGTAAATAATTACTAAAAAGAAAATAACATGTCAAGAAGGAGAAAAGTCCCAGGCTAATTTTCTTCCTGATTCGCTGACTTTCTATATGCAGGGATTTCCTTTGCTATGTGCGAGGAACTATGTGATCCTACACCTGCAATCTGAAGTGGCAGAATATATGAAAAAGTATATCTTCTTAGTTGTGTAATGGGAGGGGATTCACATGAAACCCCTCATGAATTGAAAAGTAGGAATGGCTTTTCAACAGCAGGCTTTGAGTTCTTCACTCTTAAATGTCTGGATTTGAATCCCTCCATGTTCAACCATGTTTCCGGTGCTGAATTTGTGTTACCACTTCCTTTTTTCTAATACGTTCCTCATCTTTGACACAGCAGGCAGATACAACATGACCCTCTTCATGGCAGGAATAGCTGTACTTATTGAAATTGGCTGCTGCAGATGAGTGATAATTGTGTTTGGTTTGCGGTTTTTAAAGTACGTATTTACCAAAATTCACAAATTTCTTCATAAATGGGATGGAAAGAACTTGGGGGGGGGGGGGTGTTTTGTTGTTTTGTTTTAATGACTGAGGAGAAAATGAAACCGACAGATTCCTCTGTCCGTATATTAGACTAGGGCCATGCAGGGCCAAAACAGTCTTCTTCCTGATCCGTATCTAGAGAGCTTCGGCTATTGGGCGGTATAGAAATGCAATAAATAAATAAATAAATAGCAGCTACACAGTTTTCATTTAACCCTAGAGTCAGTGCAGAGCCCCCAATCTCAATCTTAAAAAAACCCTAGCCCCCACACTATGGTCCCAATTCAGACTGGGGGCCCTAATGTAGAGAAATGTAACATGTGCACTGGCTGCACATAGATACAGTCAGCAGCAATTTCAGAGATAACTTGTACATGAGACAACCCAGATTTACCAAAGCTTAGTTATGGCCAATTCACTTTAGTCATACATGGGTGGGTAGATGCTACATTTCTAGTCAGGCTGAAGTATTTTCTCTGCTCAGGTTCAACTATGCTCTTGGCAACACGATCCTTTAAGCTCTCCATCATCAGCACAAACTGTGATTAACTAGTCTACCGCTCCATCTATTCTAGGGTTACGGCACACTGGATCAATCTTTGTGTGTGTGATGGAGGACTTAGACAGCCACGTTGCCGCAAGCCATGAGACAAAGCTCATGAAAAAATTTCAGGCCAGCAATTATACAAGCATCATATGCCTGAGATTTGCATCCATGTGCTCTTATACTTTCGAAACAAAAATGAGATTTTGTTCTTGTGAAGAACCATCCTGCTCCAAGGCCTTTACAATTGCCATTAGGGATTCTATGTGCAGACTTCTAAGTTTCCACCAGTCCTAGTGTGAAACGTTCACTGCTGCAGATAGGTTTCCAGAGCAGGAACTGACTGTGAGAATATGAGTATCATATTGGCAAAGCAAATAAACAAAAACTGCATGTGCAAGTAATTTCCCAATTAAGGCAATTGGAGATAATAATTTGCACGCAAGGGACAATAGGGATTTGGCTCAGCATTCTGAAGATTGCATTTTTTCATTTATGAATAAGTGCCCTGAACATGTGATCCCAGCAGTCAAAGAGGCAAAATGGCAGTAGATACAGACAGATATTGCACATCTCTCACAATCATGCTATGAAAAACTGATATGTAATGCCATGAAAACTTCAATAGTTTATTAATAATGCCACGAAACCAGCATAGTTAATTTTAAGACCTTTTGTTCTATATTATTCTATTTAAGTTTCTTTCTGTTTATGAGAATGTTATGATCAGAACTTCTTATACATCTTCTTTATTTACTGTGGATGACAACTAATAATAATGGCTTGGATCCAGACGTGCCCTTCCACTAGCAGAAAGTGGAAAGAGCATTGCATGAAAAACATGACTCCCAAAATCCAAGGAGGTTCTTCAATACTTTTTTCCCCCATAGCACACTAGAATTTCAATAGTGCAGCCTGTACCTTCCTTATTCACTACGGATTGAATCCAAACCAAATTAGCTGAATTTAGTTCACACTGAAATCAATGGAAGCAAAGTCATTAATGCAACTAACTTAGGGAGTAAAGTCATTAATGTAGGTTTCTTATTCAGAGAAGTTGGTGGAGGCCACATTCCAGTGGTGGACAAGACCAAAGCAAAAGGGGCAGAACCCAAAACAGCATACCAGCGTAGTTTAGATTAAATCTCTTAATGTCAGTAACTAAGCCTCAGACATTTCTACCTTTTAGAATGATTTTAAAAACAGCACAAGAGCCAGGAAACCACCAATGAATATGTGGTTGAGGAAGGTGGGTGGGCTCAGGGGCCTTCAGGGGACCCCCTCCCAGAAGGGTGGATTTGGCCCCAGGCATGAGATTCTGCATATGGAGGAGAGAGAGAGAGGGGGGGGGGGAAGTGCCTTGCGACTCTCTCCCACTCCCCACTCTCCACCACCCCTCCTAACCCTCAACAACAACAGATCCCCACCTATAACCCTAACTACTCCATATGCCACATCATCACTCAAATGCTGTACTCTGATGTAGCTGCAATGCATGCTGGGAGTTGTAGGACTTATTTTCTCTCCTCACACTACAGCTGTGCAGAAAATGGCAGATTGTACACAAAATGAGTCTGAAGCTTGCACAGCCCTAGTTCTGCACTCTTGGGGTAACACAACCCTGGACATTTTTCAGCACTACAGTGTGAGAACTCATCTGCTAGCATGGAACATGAACACTAAGACCTTTCCCCTTTCTTCTCATGGTTCTTTGAACCCATAACTAGTATTGGGCAGGATCTACACTACTGCTTTATAATGGTTTATAATGGTCTTGACAACTGTTGGGGCCCATGACACATTCGATATGCAGTTTTCAAGCTGCTTTAAAAGTATTATATTTTGCTTGGTGTAGATCTGGCCCTGTTAGCAGTTGCTTTGATAATCTTGCAGGCTTTTGCTGTGTTGTTCTGTTAGCCTTCTACAGAATATGAGTGGCCCTGTTTGTTTGCTGCAGCAATCCATCTGCAAAACAATTAGAGGCTTCTTCCTTCAGTTGGTGCCCACTATTATCTTGCACAAAGAAAACCATCTGGCCATCTTGCAATTAGTTCCTTTTTTTCATACTAGTTGTTTGAGGCAAGAGAAGCGAGATAAGGGCGGTTTTGCAAAAGAATTATTTACACAATTAAAAACCTGTGGATTGAATTGTAAATTCTAAAAAGATATGGTAGCTTGAACTAAAACAAGATGCATTGACAAAAAATAAAGAAATCTTCTCCCAGGCATTTAAAACAGGCATGGAGAAAAACCAAAATGGTTCTGCATTGCTAATCCTAATTTACACATACAGGAACAATTCCTCAGCAATGCTGAATGGGTCATACATATTCAGATGCTGTCCATTCCAAAGGACAGAACCATTTAAATAATGTGTTTCAAGGCAACAGTTGATTAATGCCATTACAACTGCAACACACTTTTTATTGGCATTCTAAGCAAATTAATGCACTTTGGGATACAAAAGCAAAGAGGGACATGAAAATTGGGGTAATCTTGGCAAAGAAGACCACAGGAATCAAAATCTGCTAAGGGAATAGGGATAAAAATGGATGAGTTTAAACATTTCCAAATCTTGCTGATCTGTGTCTATCATAGGGGAAAGCGCACTGCTGAATGCAAAAGTCAGAACCCATGAATCCATCAGGGCAGCTTCCATTGGAGGTCGCGTTTTCAAACCAAATGCATACATTGATTTCCAAATCGGTATCAAGCATCTCACCTTGCTGTTGGTGGCTTCATGTGGGTGAATAAAGTTTTAGATTATGCCTGGAGTGAGTTCAAAACTAGTGTGAGAGCCGGTGTGGCATAGGGATTAGAACAGGAGTGGGGGAACTTCTTTCTGTTCGAGGGACAAATTCAATTTCGGAGAAGCTTTCAGGGGCCATATTCCACACATGGGAGGAGCCAAAGGCAAAAGAGGTGGGGCCAAAAATATGCAAAAATCAGAGCAATTGCTCAAACCCTCAATTTTCTATGAATTTTTTTTTAAGATCGTGCTCGTTCTGAAAGACGAGGCCCGGTCAACCAGCTTTCAGAACGAGCACGATCTTTAAAAAAATAATAGAAAAACAAAGGTTTGAGCAATTGTTCTGATCTTTTTTCACAAATGACCAGCCAGATCCCATATTCAGTGTCCCACAAGTTTCAAGTTTTTATCTTTAAAAATGAAGAAGTTACAGCGGGGCGGGGCCTTTTGGGGGACCCGTATAACTTTTTAATTTGAAAAGATAGAGACATGAAACTTTTTGGACATTGCAGATTGGATCTTGCTAGTCCTGGCTCCCCAAGTTTCATGTCATTATCATTTCAAATAAAAAAGTTATGCATATGTTTATCCCAATGCAAACCTATGGGGGGGAAAGCAGACAACAAGATGACAGCACGGAGGCCCGGTCAACCAGCTCTCAATAAAGTTGCATGATCTTTAATAAGTTCATATAAAATTGGGGGTTGGAGGGATCGATCTCAAATTTCATACACATGTCTAGCACATGTTGCTACACATATGTGCCAAATTTCAGATCAACCCCTCTACCCCTGTATTTTATATGAATTTTTTAAAGATCCTGCAACTTTTTGACAGGTTCGAATGAATGCACGTGGCGAACTGTCATTCTCACCTGTCAGAACTTAAACGATCTTTAATAAATTCAAATAAAATCGAGGGTTGGAAGGATAAATCTCAAATTTCATACACATACTTAGGCATACCCCATAAGCATTGTTACCAAGTTTCAAGCCTCTAACTTTTAAAATACAGAAGTTATAGGTTTATTTATATGGCAGTCCAATAACCCGATATAATCAGGCTGAATATTTTCGGATCGGATATTTATCAGAAGTTTTTCTATCATATTATTATCATTAATCAGATGTCTGATAATGACCTTATTGTATCATTATCGGACATTTTAACGATACGATACACATCCCTACTCTCTATCACCATAGCCTACCTCACAGAATTGTTGTGAGGATAAAACGTGGAAGAAGAGACTCATGTGGGCCACCTTGAGCTCTTTGGAAGAAAAGCAGGATATACATCTAATAATCAATAAATGAATATTCCCAAAAGAGTTACTAGACTTGTGCAGGATCTACACCCCATGTCATACCGATATAATCCCATCATGGTGACGCTATGTCCCCCTAGGGCATTTTTACCTCATAGCACACACAATGGCGTCCATTTTGGACAATATGGAATAAAAAGTGGGAAATAATGCTACAAAAGTAGTGATAAAAAGCACTCGTGTAAATCTGGCCTTGCATTGCATCTGACACACAAAGTGATGACATTGGCTGCATGGATGAGTGACTTTAAAACAAAAAAGTAGAATGTTCTAAGGAACATTGTATTGTTTTAGTACATGCAACTGCTAAAGGCTAAAAGGTGGGCTTTACATTTCTATGCATATTAAAAAAAAACCTCACCTTGAATATTTGCTTGCCAAATCTGGCATCAACTCTATGAATTGAAAATATTTACAATCCCTATTCACTGAATTGTACTTTCTTGGAAGTCCCATTGCTTTTTTTAAAAAAAACATTTGTGTCCCACTTTTCCTCGAAGAAAAAAACATGGGGTTCATTTGACCTTCACAACTCTATAATGGTGTAACCCTGCACACATTTGCCAGGGCTTTAGCATGCCCCACTGAACATTCTTTAAATATAAGAGTAGGACCCCACTGTATGTTAGGTTAGGCTGTTATCCTTGACCTTCCTGGCCTAACACTCTTGCTACTGTATTGCACTGATACTCTTAGGGTGACCACATGAAAAGGAGGACGGGGCTCCTGTATCTTTAACAGTTGTATTGAAAAGGAAATTTCAGCAGGGTCATTTGTATGCATACAGCACCTGGTGAAATTCCCTCTTCATCACAACAGTGAAAGCTGCAGGAGCCCTGTCCTCTTTTGTATCTGGCCACTGTGACTGTTGTGCTGATGTTTTAACTGTTGTCATGAAGAGGGAATTTCACCAGGTGCTGCCTGCATACAAATGGCAATAGCTGGAATTCTCCTTTCAATACAACCATTAAAGTTACAGGAGCCCTGTCCTCCTTTTTGTATGGTCACCCTAGATACTCTGATAACACTTACTCTAAGGGGATGTGCTTGGGATATTAACCTTTGTATTAAGGCATCAAAATCACCCTAGATCTTCATTTAATCTGAAATTATACCCTCTATTTTCACAGCAGTAAAGGCTTCAAAAAGATGTCCAACATTAACATGTCTAATTTGTGTGATATGGCAAGTTCTCTTTCCATTGCTGATTTCAGATAATAGAATTTGTACTAAATCCATTATTCTGCTGGGAAATATATGTTTGGAAACATCTGGGCTAGAAGGCCTCTAAACATCTTCCAGATCAGATGAGTGGTGGTGATAGGGGGAGGGGTTGTCTTTCCTAAGATTAAGGCCACAATCCATACTCTTCCTTAAGAATAAGTATTTGAATTAGGTGGATTTTTCTGTTGAGTAAACATTAATAGAATCGGGATGTAAGTAATTTTGTCTCTACAGCCTTGAATATAAAGGGCAACAATAAAGCATACTGCAGGAGGTCTGTCTGACCCAGTCAAGATTTGACTGAGTTACTATGCATGGAACATCAGGATTAATATGAGATGTGCTTGATTTTTTTTATAATATATGCAGCTGATCTTATAGCTAAGCAGTATGAAATCCAGCTGTGCTAAAAGAGAATTACAGCTGCCTCATCTCAGGACTTCACAGTGAACATGTCTCAGAGAAGGCACAATAGGTGCCACCCTTTGTCTAGACTGATGAGGTTTCCTCTCATCAGAATCAAAGGACAATAACCCTGCTGATAAAACCTGGAGACTCTGCAGAATCTCATTTAATCAGGTTGGAGGCCAAGGTCAGAACTTTGCACTTTCTCATTAAAGTTTTTCATGCCATGATCCACATCTCTTTGTTACATGGACTAAATTTAAACCAGCCAGTTCTCATTCAAGGTCTGACTTCTTAAGAATATATTTATGTTTGATACATCAACCATGTTTAATACCCTCCTGACATTAGTTCTGTAACAGATGCCTAAACCATTCCATATTTAAAGATGCTGCAAACATCACTGTGAATATGATTTCAGAGGATATATACAAGCTATCTATCATCTTGTGCATTGTATATTTGAATGAACAGATGCATGCTCTGTTGCTCTAGCATAATATTTAAAAATCTTTAAACCTGGGATTCTTGAAGTCAAATTTGAATATGGGGCTAACAATAACTCTTGGAGCAGAGGCTTTGTGTCTCAACAAGCCAGAGTTAGGGAACTGTTTTCTGCTAATGGTAACTATTTTCACCTACGGAATTGCTATAAGCCCAAAAGCATGTGAGGAGAAAGAAAATAGATACTAGTGCTGGACTACAAATGCAGATATGCCAGTGAAATACTGTTCTCCAATCCACTATCCTATCGGGGGGTGGGGGGATGGAGAAAGAGGGAGGTTTCTACACAAGGCATTTTTTGTGTGATCATTTTTCCTTAGTACTCATGGTTGTTTTGGGGGTCTTTAGATAGTGCATGTGACCCTCCAGATTTGTGTTTGTTTGTAAACTTCATTTTGGTGAGGGTGTTTTTGTGTGTGTTTTTAGAACAGGAAAACAGGACATTATTTCTGAAAGTGAAAGAAAACACTGTTTCCCATCTGTATTTATAATATTCTACTATATCACAGTACCACCTACAGGTTATGTAGTGGAAAAGTAGGAAAGGAAATGTTTCTTGTGTAGTACTAGGATCTGAATTCTGCAACGAAACTGAAAGTGGATGCAGTGGATTTACAGGCTCATATACAAAAGCCCAGAGACTTTCTCTCCACTGTGTGGAAGAGTTGAAGCACAAGGCACAGGTCCAACCTTCCCCAACCTGGTACTCTCCAGATCAATTTGGACTACAACTCCCATCAGCTCCAGCCAGCATTGTCAATGCCCAAGAATACTAGCTCAGCAACACCAGGTTGGGGAAGGTTGACACCAGTCAATCATGGGCTAGCATGGCCACGCCTACTTAATATGGCCACATTTCTCCCTCAGTCCAGTTTCAGGCATGCCTCCCACTCTCCAACTTTCAGGCTAGTGAATGGTCTAAATGACTTCTCTTCTCCCCCCCCCCCCTTCCTCAGTGGCTGAGTGGAATGGAGTGTTTTTTTGGTTTTTGGTTTTGTTTTGGTTTTTTTGCCTGCACTGCACTGTGAGTTGAACATGTTCATTCATTTCATTTATTCATCTTAGAGTTTGTGCCACATAAATCAGTCACAACCGGCAGGTTCAATGCAGGTTGGAAGAAAGGAGAGATTTAAGGCATCAGGGTGAGGAAAAAAAAACCCTCACAAAACAAGCTTCTCATGGCTTACCAGCTTGAGGGGAGCTGGAATAGGGAGGTTTCCCGTGGACCCTGGTGGCTTCAGTGATCCCAAGGCTTACTGGCTTAGTGGCTGATGATACTTTCAAGGATTCCTCAGCACTAAAGCAGCCATGTGACCTTTTTTAAAGAGAACAGTCCTCTATTTGGACAGAATCCTCTATTTGAAGGGCTATACAATCCATGTATTGTTTAAAGATAAAGAAACAATGAAAGAAGAGCGTGGCCTTGGAGTTGCCCATCAGCTGCACCCAGACACAGGTCATCTGGTCATCTTCCACACGATGAAGCGACATACTGTATTTCTGTTTAAATCGTATATACGGATGTGTGTCCATGCACATTCATACATATAAATTAGCATATGCAAAAGTTATGCAAATTGGTATCCTCTTTTGTCCTCTTTTTGAGGAATTCCTAAAGGACCACCCACCTGGCACAACTTTAAGGTGTGTGGAGTGAAGAGCAAAGAGTAAATCACTTCACTGATCTTGTGCTTTGAGCTGGGAGGGGGAACTATGCAACCAAGCAGGCAATATTATTTATTTTATTTATTTACTTGTGGGATTTATATGCCACTGAATATGATAAAATATGATAAAATCTTTCAACAGTTCTCAATATTAAATAGCAGGTACCGCTTCCTAGCCCTCAAATTTAGAAGCTAGTTAAGGACACTGCAGATCTGTCATTGAAGGGCCATAGACAGCTGGTATAGTGTAGTATAGTGGTCAGAATGTTGTACTAAGACTGGAGAGATGCGGGTTCGAATCCTCAGCCATGGAGCTCACTGGGTGACCTTGAGCCAGACACCTTCACTCAGCCTCTTTATCTTCACAAGAGCATTGTTGTGAGGATAAAGGGTGAGGGGAATAACACTGCTCTGAGGGAGAAGTGCAGGATATAAATAGAATAAAAATTAAATAATATATAGTTCTTTCCATCCCATTGTGCCTTGTGTCTTCATTTTGGCTTGTGAGGGAAGAGTTTGCAAGTGTTATAATAGTGGGTGGGCTCTACAACATCCTTGATGTCTGTGCAAGAGCTTGAACAAGCAAAACAATACTTGACTTAGGGGCTGTCTTCATGGCACCAAGTTGGCTGCTTTCCCCCTAAACCCCGCGGTTTTACTTACCAGGGTGGCATCAAGTAATTCCGATGCCAAGGAGGGAGTGCTGGGTTTCTGGTGGTCATTCGGGTACCGGAGCCGACACCCTGCCCTCTTCCTAATGGAAGGTGACCAATCACCAGTCACCTTCCACCAGGACTGCCCCCAGATTGGCCCCAGAGCGAGGTCAGACAGCGGAAGAGCCATACTGATCTTGTTCCCATTGAAAAAGTCAGGGTAAGCCCCTGACTTTTTCAAAGCACAGCTTCATGGGAAAGTCCTGCAGTGGCTGCAAATCTGCAGCTGCGTCACATAGCTAATGCAGTGCAGATTCGCAGCCACCACAGGGCTTTCCCCACGTATAGACAGCCCCTTAGTTTCAGTCTTCTCATGCATGCTGTAATGTGAGGTGTAAAACAGATTTCTCATTCCTCATCAGGAATGGCTCCTTTGCACCTAGCTCTGTAAGAAATTTAATTTCCACATAAAGTAGATTTGTCATTCCATTGCCCAGTTGAATGCGTGAAACCTGGCATGTTGAATTGTCTTTTTTCTCTATGAGCATCCAAGAGACATTAGCATATAGTATGTCAGTGTAGGCTGTGATAGCGTAGGCTTATTCTACCAGAATAAGCCCAATCAGCAGGTTAACTGGTGATGGTGCAGTGCTCTAGTAGTGTGCTTCAGCCAACGGAAGAAATGAGAAATCTAATGGGACATTACTTTTTCCCGCTTATATCTTAAAGGCTTGAGTACAGAAAAGAACACTTGACACACACATCTTCCTGATGACAAACAGTCAGGCACAAATCTGACATACCAATCTTGTAGGCCAGCATTGGCTCCAACAATCAAATCAGTCATCACTTCCACAAATAACTGGTCACTTGAACATGAGGATGATAACATGGAGCAGAAATTAATCAAAATCAAACCTTCCCTTCAGTGAACGAGAAAACAGCAATCTGGGTAGTAGCCACCAAGAACACCTCTCTGTGCCCTTGATATTCACATCTGACACAGAGAGGAAGTCATGAACTGATCTTTCAAACTCAAAAGATTTCATCTGTGGAGTTTCTTTCCAACTCCTGTTCTTTTAGTGGTGTCTTCTTTAACCTTCATGTTCACTACTGGTTTTATTTAGCCCTTTCTTTCTGCATATCTGTGGAAGAAAGCCCATTTAAATGCATTGAAGTGCATTAGCATGAAAAATTGATGCAGCCTTTCAGTACTCTCATTAGGCAGATGTCTTTAAATTAGTTATAACATCTGCTGTCAAGCGAATGGCTGACATATGATCTGATTTTGACATGTTTAACTAGAGCATCCAAATGAACATTTTGGCTTTGGTGATATTCAACATATATGGGAGACAGGGCAAGAGCCAAATATTTCTGTTTCTTGCTCGTGGCCTCCTTTACCATCAGACTAGCATGAAACACAAAGTCACACTCCCCCCTTCAAATATTTTAAGCTAGAAAATGGCTCAGTTGGGTTGTGCAAGACATAGGGTTTCACCACACCAGGCTGAAATCTCGCATCCTTACTTGGGCTTTCTACTTCCAGTTTATTTGAGGGACTATGACAGGCTCCTTTACGTGGTGGACATGTGATTTGAATTGAAAATTTCCTTTCTTGGCTATGTTCATTTTTCATCATATAGTGCCATCTAGTGACTTTATTATAGCACAAAGCTGTCGATATGCACTGCCAATATCTCGCATTACCATTTGTATTGGCTTATCTCCTAACTGTTTAAAAGCAGGATAAAATCCCAAAAGTGCAGGAGACACTCTAGAAGTTGATGACATCATGTAAAGGATCTGCAAACTTCTGTGAGAGACCAACCACAAGCGTGCAATAAAAGCCTCATGTAGAAATGCTCATAATCAACAGATTGTCATGTTCAAAGAGACATGATACTTGAGACGCACAGAAAAGGCTCTAGGAATTGTGGAGTTTCTTGGAGTTTCTTCACACCAAAACTAGCTCATTGTTTGAGTGCTGGGATCTCCGATGTGGTGCCCATCAGCACCAATGTGCCCAAAGAGAGCTGTCTTGGCACCCACCAGGCTCCCTGCTGGATGTTATTTACTTTATTTCTTAAGATTTAATTATTACTTTTTTTAACTGAGATGTTGGCACGATACAAACCAACGTACCCTCCAGCACCGTCTTTATTTGAGTTCAGAAGAGTGGTTTTGTGTTTTGGAACTCAGACCCCACCTCTGCCTTATACTTAGGTTCTTGGGCAAACTACGTTTCTTTTCGCCTTATCAGTTGGCCTCCTGGGGAAATGAGTGTTTTGTGACTGATGATGCCCACCACGGCACTCCATTTTATGAAAGCACCCATGGCATACCCTCAACATTCCAAATGTGCCTACGGACCCCAAAAATTTGGGGAGCCATCATTCCATGCAAAGGAACTTTCATGAACTGACTTGAACGAATGGTGTTGACTTACCAGATTGATGGCTGATGACTATCAAAGGCAAATTGTTCATTACTAAAGACGAGAATTCAAAATGGGCAAGGGCACTGGCACTTCATCAGGACTAGACTGGGATTTTGTGTTTCTCATTGAGAATTCACAGTGGCTGGGTGAGCGGTCTTGAACTTTTCGTCACAGCTGGCTTGAAGTGTATAATTACGTTCACAGTGGAACTTGTTTGAAGTTAGATGGATGCTTTAAAATGCACTCTAAGATGGCATGCTTAGGCAGTAGATCAGCCTTTCCCAATATAGGCCTCTATGAGAATTACATTTCAGTTCACAAATCATCTAAACTTGACCTACTTTTAATCACGAACGTGAACAGAAGTGCATTCTTTTGGGGGGAAGTTTGCACATCCTCAAACTTGCAGTCAAACTTGAAAAATGTATATTTTCAAAAATGTGCACTTTAAAATGTGCATCCCCCACCCCCAAAAAGCAACATTTTCACATTTTAGCCGATGGGGAGAAAGTGTGCACTTTTGAAAACTGTGCATGAAAATGCACACCTTTCCTGTTAAAATTAAATGAATAACAGGTGTCAAACAAAAATGGGAGCCAGATGAACTCCTCAATGAAATGGAGTTCAGAGAAACTCAGCAAACTTGAGCATCTCTGGTCCTCTCCACTCTATCCCAACCTGGTGACTTCCAGATGTTTTGGACTACAACTCCCACCATCCCTGACCATTGGCCATGCTGGCTGATAGGACTTCCAAGTCCAAAACATTTGGAGGGCACCAGGTTAGTTTACTCTGGGCCTGTGCAAGCTTCCCTTCTCACAAGGAAGCCGGTGATCTTGCAAGATCTATCCCTGGAAAGGACGCAATGACGCCGTGCGTCAGGACACACTGGCACCAGGGACATAGAATCGCCAGTGCCAAGGAGCGGGCAATGCTATGGCAGGCGGCAACAACAATAGCTTTACCCCCTGCCCCTGGGCCCTGGTAAGACCAGCCCTCCCAAACACTGTATGCTGGGAATTGTAGACTTTTCCAGAGCCAGGGAGTGGGCGAGTAAATGGCAGATGCATCATTTTATGACAGGTCCATGCTAAAATGGCTTCCAGGCTTCAGATTCGGGATTCCAAGGCCCGAGGCTTGCACAGCCCTACTTTTTCAACAAATGCAACACATTGATTCTTAAGAGATTGCTTCGCATACAACCCAGAAGGTTTCACACTGGGACAGAGGGGAGAAGTCAGGAGCAAGAGAAGGATGTAGGGCAACCCACAGCAATTTTATGGCTAGAGGCATCTTCCTTGCTCATCTTCCTTCTCTCACCACTGAAGCCAGTGTCAGGTGGACTGGAAGCACAGCTAGAGCTAAATCTGTAACGAGCATCAGGTTTACGAACAGCATCAGAGTCAGGAATGGGACCTGCAGAATCATTGGAGATAGTACCTTCACCTAAGCCTGATACAGGAATGACACAACATATGTCAAATGAAGATGAAGTGTAAGCAAGGAGAAAGATTAGCTTTGCTATTGCAGATCACAAGAAACATAACTCATGGACAAATCTCGCTGTTCTAAGCTTACACAACTCTGCTACAAAAATCCTGGCGTATTGCAACCCTCCATGATTGTGACAAATCCGTGGCACGGTTCAGCAGGGACTGTTCCTCCAACCAAAACACCCTCCGGAAAGATACCTGGCAAGCTTCCTATCAGCTGGAACTTGGGGAGAAAAGAAAAGGAAGACAAAGCAGTCACAAAGTTAACAGCAGTGCAGAAGATTTACAGCATCTAGTGACCAAAGACTAGCTATAGGGGGTGCCATTAATGCTGCTAAGACTGCACTAAAGAGATTAACTTTCTTTTAATTCACTCCCCACTTTTAATAACCTTTACATGCTTGCTCAATAAAACAGGCCTGTGCTTACAACCTGTGCTTACGTTGCTAGAAATCTGGCTCAGGCTCTGGAGTAAAAAGGAAGCAACTTTTAGCAGCAACTCTTGTAATGTTAGGTCTCACTTTTCTCTGGAAAGGAAAGAGTGTACTGCTGCCATCCAAACCCACCCCTCATTAGATTTATTCATCTTACATCATGTCAGAGAAGCCACTTAGAAATTTTGCTCTATCAAGTGGGGCAGAAGTATTATTAATAAATAAGAACAGCAAAAATTGTAGTTTAATGCACTGCACTGAATGATTGTAACACGTGGCACCAAAATATTTCCAGGTTGGGGACAGCATTTGCATCTTCAAAGGCCAGAACAAATATGCATGTTAAGCCACTCAATCACTTGTTTTATTTTGGTGATATTGAATCCAGACTTTAATTTTTACAGTAGACCAGGGCTAGATTAAGATATGCTGAGGCCCTAAACCATATCAATATTCAGAGGCCCCCATACTATTAAAAAAAGAGAGAGAAGAGTGTATCACATTATAAGAGATAGGATAATGAAAGGGTACCACAAAGCATAAAGGAGTGCTTGTACTTAAACCATGTTAGATAGCCTTCTCTGAAGATGGGTATAAAAGCACTAATGAAGTAAGTTGATTTGAACTTCTAAACTGGCCCCAATACCAAATGCTATGTTGCCACACTTTCTCTATAAGGTGACTCTGCTGTAAGTCATGCCAGACTTTTTAACATATTTAAGCCAAAGCGATTTCATCTTAGTTATCTCCAACATATTTAGAGGCCCCTCATAATATGAGGCCCAAAGCCATGGCTTACTTGACTTGTTCCTAAACCCAGCACTGGAGTGGACCCATTCAAACGAATGGGTCTTAAGATAGTAACGGTGCACTGAAGCTACGCTGGTTTCAATGGGTCTGCTAAATAAAATGGAGTGGATAAAATGGAGAGGAGGAGGATTGTGGGTGCCGCCTTGGACTCCTTGGAGAAAAGGGTGAGCTATAAATGTAACAAATAAATAATAAAATAAGCATCACTATGTCTGGATGTGACCCACTTGCTTGTTTACTCTGGCTTGTTTCCTGGTCTCAAGCGACAGGATCTCCTTCTTGAAAGATGCGGTAGGTTTGCTAGCTGGGACAATAGACACAAATTGCATCATCTGTTGATTGGTAGAAACAAAGCGAAGAAATCTTTCAAAATGTATCTCAGTTGCACTTTTTTAGAATTCAGATATGGTACGTTGTAGTTCTGGCTCCAGGTTCTGGGAGGCCCCTTTGACAAGATGTGCATAGTGACCCACTCCCTCCTTGAGTGGGCCCTCATCCTCCTCACTACTGCTGCTGCCCTCACTTGCCCTCTCTCCCTTTGGGACTAACCTGCACAAATGGCTGGATGGGGAGGAAGACAAGCTGAGCGGAGGGGGCTGTTCCTTTTCCTCTTTCCTGCTTTTGTTTGCTTGCTTAGAAAGGGCAGGTGAATATGTAAGTGCCGAAAGAAGGAGCAGCAGCATGGCTGGGTGGGTAGGGGGCGATCAGGGATTAGCAGTGGGCCCTCAGCTGGGGTATTGACCTTGTCAATTGACACTACTGACTCCTGATGCCGCCCTTGATAGGTTTCTTATTCATAAAAGCCCGACCATCCCATGTTAGGGTTAAGGGTGGGCTCCTGCTTGTCCCAAATTCCGGTTTTTCTTTTCTCTCAAATGTGCGAGTGTATAAAAACCACGTCACAAGGTCACGAAGGAGCACCCCAATCTAAACCAACACTCTAATCCAAGGGTGCAAAGCCTTAGGCCCGGGGGGAATCCGGCCCCCTGAGCTTCCCCCAATGGCCACACCCCTTCCCCTGGCCTCACTTCCTTTCCCGTCACGCATTGACTGTTTGCTGGTTTCCTGGCTTTTGTGCAGTTTCCCCCTCATTCTAAAAGGTTGAAATGCCTCTGCTAAGACTTATTTACTGGCAGCTACAATATGCTGACATTTCGGGGTTTTGTGGGCCTCCATTTGCCTTCAACCCACATCCACTCCTGGAAGGCAGCCTCCAAGAGCTCCTGTGCAGTTGAATCTGCCCCCCCAACCCCTGCCTGCCATCCTTGCATAGTTCTAATCTTTTATCTCTATGGCTTCATCCTGTTTTCCATTTCTTGGTCTTACTGGAAAGTGACAGAACCATGAGAATTGGCTTTTATGAGTAAATGGGGGTCCCGTACACATCCACCCATACCCACGCCGAATGTGCTTTCCTGTGCATGTATTTTGTTTTCATACTTCTTGTTATGGACTTTGGCTGAGAACACGGACAGCCAAGTCGCACGTGCCAATGCCCGATGACCCCTCATTCACAGCAAACGTAACTTTTCTGAAATGGGAAGGCAAACCGGTTAGACGTCTCATTCGTAGGGAACGTTATATGACTGTGTTTTAAGGGCACTTCCCTGAGCCTATTTGAATACTCCACCTCTCCACTGAGACGTAGACCTATGCTTAAAGGTGACAATAATAATGACTACATGCTTGAATCATTCCACTGCTGCAACATCACAGAAATGAATGGCACTGGTACAAAAGTGCAGCACCTGTAGATGCATGATGTTACATGCCTTTCATTATAAGAGTCGCAGAGAGAAGCTTAAAATATATATCCTTGGTAACCAGTTTGACAAAGGCTGTGACCTTAAACTCTCTTATTTGGAGAAAGTCTCCTTTAAACTTAAAGGGACTTAGAAATAAATATATGTGAACAACGGGTGCAAAATGCATAATTTTCTTTTGTTGTTGGCAACATCAGTCGTCTAGGTTCTGGTCTATTTTTTCTAACATGATATTTATTTTTGATGTCAGTCTACTATAACATAGAATATAAAATTGGGGGGGGGAGGAATTATTTCTTTATTCTAGATGCTTTTCCACAAGAAAAATACAACCCTACTAATAAAATGATGTTGCACTGGATGGAAACCAGGGAAGAAAAAAATGAGGAGCAGATGAGGCTGCTAAATGCAAAAGGATACATTGAATAAAATAACCCACATTACACAAACACCTTGTTTGGATCTCATTCAGCAATTTCTACTTCAGATATAAATACTGTTGCCATTATGGATAGTCCTTTGAAAAGATGTGCTGAGTGCATTATGATCACCTAAGCTGTGTATTAGGGATTTTTATGCAAGATGCAGAAAATCTTGATTTTTCCTTTAGAAAGTTTTCAAGAAGTAAGGAATAGGAAAGTTCTTCCTGGGGTGGGCAAAAAGGCAAAACAAAAATGATGTGGTGGATCTTCTGCTACATTTACTCAACAAATACAGAAACTTGTTTTGTATGCTATCCTGGCATAACAATCATATCAACGTTCAATAACCATTGTTGGCACAGTCTACAAGTCAAGTATGGGTGGGTTCTCAGGGATTTGTTGGCTGCTCCTTAGCTCCTTAGTCCTACCAAGAACTTTCTAAGATGATATCATTTTAAAGTAAAACAACAAACCAGGCAGCACCTGACTATTTTAAAGTGGGGATAGATCTACAATACAAGTGGTACTGAAGTGCACTGATAACTGTGCACATTACACATTCCATATATTGCTTTCATAGTGTTATTTTCTGCTTTTTAGTCCACATTTTCCAAAATACCACAACAAATGTCATTGTGTGTCCTATGAGGTGTGAATGTGCAAGAGGGATATAGCGTTACCATGATGGGATTGTAATGGTTTGACACAAGGTACAGATCTGGCCTGGGTTCCTGTGGTAGAACCATTTTATGACATATCTGGCTTGTTGACAGGTCAATGGGCCTTGTTTTCCATAGCATTTGACTAAAAGGGTTGCCTTCACTTCAAAGTTGCTCTGAAATGTAGCAACAGTTTCGTTTCTAGGTCAACTTTTGCCTCTTCTTCTGTTTCTTGGAAGTGTTTCAAATCTAAGACTGCCACATGACAGTCATCAAAATTCAGTGGGGGCAGGAATTCATAAGTCATAGGCAATGATAAATTGGTCAGGATGATGGGTGGAATGAGAAAGGGACAGTGTGTTATAAGTAAGGATGAATAAGAATTTTGTTTGGGTTCATTTGTACTTTGAATTTGCCCTGTTCGCAATCCTGAACATGAACAGTTACAGGAGTGCAATTTCCCAGAAAAGCTCCCAAGTTATTGAATTTGCAATCACATTCAAAACATGCTCAGTTTTGCTTTCAGGTTTTAGTCTGGGGGGAAAGGGCACATTTTGAGTGTGCACTTTAAAAATGCACACTGAAATGTCCACTTTTTCAGTTCAAAAAGAAGAAGAAAAAGCTCATATTCAGGAACGGAAATTTGAAAAGCTCAATGAACTTGAACCGAACTGATTCAACAGCATCTAAAAGAGCCCACTTTGTGATTACTATATAAATAAAATGGTATTCAATTCATAAATAAACCAATGCTCCTAACTCAAATGTGCAGGTTTCTCCTTTCCTTCTTTGTTTTAGTTTCATCCCCTCAAACCTGATACTACTGTAGTAGGAATGGGCAAATCAGCCCATTTCCAATCCATACAACTTTTGCATGCGTTCACCCTTAAGCCCATTATGTCCAATTTCTGCATCTATTTGCATTGGGGGGAAATCTGCATAACAATTTGCATATTTTCTCTCAAAATGTACAAGTGTAAAGGCATTTGCTGGAAAACTAGAATTTCAAAATGTATTTTGGCATGTATTTTAAGAAAAGCACAGCCTCTAACATATGGGTAATGTGCAAATAACTAAGTTCTAATCTACACATTAATTCAGAGAATGTGGATCACAACTGTTTGCATTGGAATTTGCAAATACCAAATTCATTAAGCATCCCTAAACTTTCCCTTCTATCCCAAGTGTCTTTCAAAAGTATTGCGAATGGCCTCGTGCATGGTCCAGCTTCAGTTCTGGTCAGTTCGGAGGGAAGCCTGCATGACCTTGAGAAGCACCAGAAATGGTCCACAGAGGCTGAATTTCACTTGAGCATCAGGTTTCAGGCAAATCTGATGCATATACATCTGATGTATATAACCAGCACCTGTGAATAGACTTTTGAGTACTGTGGTTTTAGTTCTCAGTTATTAGTGTGCCAAAACACCTCCATTACAATCAATTGAAGTCTTATCATTTACTTTAATAAATGCTGTGTTGCAGCTTTAGCTTATTGCCCTGCTAGGTTTAAGCTGATTTTCATGAGTCTTTTTTACAGCCCAATCCTAGCTATGTTTATTGAGAAGTAGCTGCCAATAATTTCAATGAGATTAACATTCAAGCTGGTAGAATTGCAGTCTTGCAACGTCAACTAGAATCGCAGTGGATTACACCACTCTCTTCCGCTATAAATTTCCTGTAAACACTTGTGCATATGCTTATATCTAGTATCCCACTGACTGTTTGTTTAAAAACTTATACCACAAGTGACCTCCAAGTGGTTTACAGTGTAACTTGTCATACAATATATACAAATGTAGCAACAATAAAATTACAAAAATTCGCATTTCACAAAACATCAATGATGTAGGAGCAGGACTAACATAACAACGGCAAAAGAACAATCAACTAAAGGCCAATGTTTTGACCAGATGCCTAAAAAAAATAATGAGCCTCTTTGAAGGGAGTATTCTATGATGTGGGGCCCACAACCAAAATGGCCCTGCTCCTCATGGCTATTTATTGTACTTAGTTCAGCCATGGAACTTCAGGCAAGGCCTCAGATATTGAGCAGAACATGTGAAGAGAAACAGGGTCCACGGAGTTGTCCATCAACAGCTCCTTCTTAGGGTTCTTTATTTTAAACTAGACTTGGACTGGACAGCCCTTCAAATTAGAGGATGCCTTCAAAATAGAGGGCAGTCCTCTGACATCCCTTCAGATAGAGGACTGTCCTCTGTAAAAAAAAGGACATATTTATTTATTTATTTATTTACTGCATTTCTATACTGCCCAATAGCCAGAGCCACCCTGAATCCTCTCTAACCCACTGGAGCTCCCACACAAGCCAAGCTGCTCTTGCTTAGAAGCAAGAGTCCAAATGACAGCTAGGAGACCTTATGAGTCGTGTTACCAGAAGTGCGACTGATGGACTATCACAATGCTCAGTCCTGCATCAGCAATTTGACAGCTTTTCCAGTTCTGCTTCTGCCAAATGAACCTGCCTGATTATTTGTCCAGCTGTAGCTGATATCCAGCCACTCCCGGTATTATTAATTAGGGATCTAACACTGGATTTTAAACAGTGTTAGCTAACTAGATGAGCACTCTTTTTCTCTCTATCATTTTGTTCTTATCACTTTTAAATGCTAAGTATGGCATTTTGTCCCCAAGCGGTGAAGCCATTATCTTGACGGCTCCTTCCATTTTGTCACTAGGTATTAGTAACACAAGGGCCATTCAATCTATGTGGGTCACACCAGCCCCATTATTCTGAATTACAAAGGAGGAGGCTCTCCGAATAGTGGTTTTGGTCACAGGGCTACAATGCCATTATGGACTTCCATTATTCAGTTTTCTGCTTGAATGAGTTCTAGCACTGCTAATCAGCAGTCATGTCTTCAAAAACACGAAACTGTGGATAAACTCAGGCAGTGTATCATAAGAAGAGCCGTGCCAGATTAGACTAAGGTTCCATCTAGTCCAGCATTCTGTTCACACAGTGGCCAAACAGCTGCCCATGGGAAACCCCAAGCAGGACATGAGTGCAACAACACCTTCCCACCCATGTTCCCCAGCAACTGGTGTGCATAGGCATACCACTTCTGATATTGGAGGTACTTTATAGCCATCAGGACTATTAGCCATCAATAGCCTTCTCCTCCATGAATTTGTCCAATCTCCTTTTAAAGCTATCCAAATTGATGACCATCACTACATATTTTGGTGGTGAATTCTATTGTTGAACTACTTCCCATGTGGAGAAGTACTTCCTTTTATATGTCCTGAATCCAACACCCCTGAGTTAAAATATAGTGTCAGGAAATTATACTCAGGAAGCAGGAGGTGATAAAGTTCAGCAGATGTCAAAAGTTTTAACTCAGGAAATAAGAATGTAGTTGACAGAAATGAACAAGAAACTACCCTCCTGATTGATTGGAGTTGGGGATATAGAGAAAATAATTTCATAAGATAAAATCCAGTGGCAGAGGGGCATAGAGATGAAGAAAAACAAAAAGAAGGAAAGAAATCTTAGAGGAAAGAAAAGGTCAGAGCTGCTGGAACTGGGTAATTGTATGAGAAGGCTGGACCAATGAAGTAAGATATTGCTTAGATAAGGAACCCAGATAAAATAGGGACACCGTCTACTGTGGTTAGCTGGGTGTGTTTATCCCTGTTTGTTTTATTACCTTACTGTTCATATGGTTCTTCAGTTTTTTTAAAAAAAACTTTGTTATTTGAAACTCTGAGGTCCCTTTGAGAGGGAGGGTGTACCCACCCCATGTCTAATAGCCAGCTTCACAAACTACTTAAATTTAATAACTGAGGCCCAATGAGTTCTAACACTGATTTCAAACTGGCTTCAGAGCAGGATATGGAGTTGAGTCTGCTATGGTCGCCTTAGTGGATGATCTACGCTTAAGTATTGACAGGGGGAGTGTGTCCCTGTTGGTACTCCTGGACCTCTCAGCGGCTTTCAATACCATCGACCATGGTATCCTTCTGGAACGCCTGAGGGAATTGGGACTCGGGGGCACTGTGCTTCAGTGGTTCCGGTCCTACCTCTCGGGCAGGTTCCAGATGGTGATGCTTGGGGATAGTTGCTCTTCAAAGAAGTAGCAGCTATGTGGTGTACCACAAGGTGCCATCCTATCCCCAGTGCTGTTTAATATATACATGAAACCACTGGGAGAGATCATCCAGAGGCATGGGGTGGGGTGCTATCAGTATGCTGATGACACCCAAATATATTTCTCTATGCCTTTGGCAACAACATCAGCTAAGGATAGTGTGTCTCCTCTGAATGAATGCTTGGAGGCGGTAATGGACTGGATGAGGAAAAACAAACTGAAGCTGAATCCAGACAAGACGGAGGTGCTTACTGTCAAGGGCCACAACCTGGGGTTGGAGGTGTGTCAACCAGTTCTGGATGGGGTTACACTCCCCCTGAAAGATTGTGTTCGCAGCTTGGGGGTGCTCCTGGATCCGTCACTCCAAATGACAGCTCAGATAGATGCGACTGCCAGGAGTGCCTACTATCAGCTTCGGCTGATACGCCAGCTGCGCCCCTTCCTAGAGTTGGAAGACCTAAAATCAGTAGTGCACGCGCTGGTAACTTCGAGGCTCGACTTCTGCAATGCGCTGTACATAGGGCTACCTCAGTGCCTAGTCTGTAAATTTCAACTACTTCAAAATATGGCAGCCAGGTTGGTCACCGGTACATCTAGGGGTGACCACATTACACCAGTTTTAAAATCTCTTCACTGGCCGCCAATCAGTTTCCGGGCGAAGTACAAAGTGTTGGTTTGTACTTTAAAGCCCTACATGGTTTGGGTCCAGGTTACCTACGGGATCGCCTTCTCCCATACAATCCGCCCCGCACGCTCAGGTCCTCTGGGAAGAATTTATTACAGTCAACAAGAACTAGACTGACAACCATTACCCAGAGGACCTTCTCTTCTGCCGCTCCCAGATTGTGGAATGACCTGCCGGGAGAGATTCGCCACCTCACTAGTCTTCAGGAATTTAAAAGATCTATAAAGACTGATCTCTTCCGGCAGGCCTACCTAGATGAATTTTAAAGTGTTTTATTGGTGTTTTATTGGTATTTTAATGATGTACTGGTTTTATCTGCTTTTAATCAGTTTTTGTATTTTGTGTTTGGTGTTGTTCCCTGCCTCGATCCGTTGGGAGAGGCGGGTGATAAATAAATATATTATTATTATTATTATTATTATTATTATTAGGTAGAAACCTTCAGAAAGAAAAAGATTTCCACCTGGTGGCAGTATAAGAGGCCACAGGAAGAGAAGAGCAAACAGGAATGTGAACTCATTTTTTGGTCATTTTCCTTTCCACTCACAGGATGAGGTGTTTTGAACTTACCTATTTCCACACTATTAAACCAATATGCAAACTGAAACTCAGCTATCCTTAGAATGTCTGACTTCTCCAAATTTTGCGATGGAATTCTCCAATCAAAAAAAAAAATGCATACCCCAAAAATGTGTGTATTCAGGGAAAGTGCACGCAAATGCATATATATGCATAAAAATAACATTAAATTCCATTATATAAAGAAAATTCCAGGGGGGGATCTGGATATCATCATCATCATCATCACCATCAATAATACATCATAAAAGATAACGTGTAACAACAGACCTATGCAGGAAATGCCATCAATTCAAAGAAACAATAGACCATATAACAGGAGGATGTAAAATTCTGGCAGGAATGGACTATACAGATAAACACAATACAGCTGCAAAAATAATTCACCAACAACTGGCGTGGCCATCAAATTCAACCTTATCCAACAACCTACACCATACTATACATACTCACCTGAAACAATCTTGGAAAATGCAGATCATAAAATATCCTGGGACAGAACAATTCATATGGACAAGACAATACCCTGCAACTGACCAGACATAACGGTCATAGACAAAAAAGAAAAACACACATACCTCATAGACATTGCACTACCGAATGAAAAAAATGTTGTTGAAAAGGAAGAAGAAAAGATATACACCACTGGCCATGGAAGTCAAAGAACTATGGCAACAGGAAAAGGTCACACTTATTGCGTTAGTCACATTACTCACCGGCATCACATCAACAAATTATACAGAAAGCCTTCAGAAACTGGGCCTACCAAAATGCATCCACACCAGCATCCAGAAAGCAGTCATAATTAAAACATGCTCAATCATCAGGAAATTCCTGTCCTGAATCTGTAAAAGACAGCATGACTTGACAAAGCCCATCATGTCTGTCTAGAAAAACCACCACAAGCGAGAAGAGATGAAATAATAATATATTTATTTCTTACCCGCCTCTCCCTCTGGATCGATGCAGGGAACAATATCAAATACAAATACATAAAACTGATTTAAAACATATAAAACAAATACATTATTAAAATAACAATAAAAGTCTTACAATTCAGCTAGGTAGGCCTGCTGGAAGAGATCAGTCTTCATGGCTTTCTTAAAGTCAAAAAGATTGTTAAATTGGTGAACATCAGACAAAACTGTATGCAAAAGTGATATATTAGGAGAAATTTACACCAAAAATCATATGGATATTCATGCATATTGTATAGGTTTGGGATGAACAGAACTAAAGATTGGAAGAATGAGAAAGCTAGATAAACAAAAATGTCCAGCCCTATTCTTTAACTCCAAATCAAATACATTCTCTGATTCAAAACACATCTAAATCTCATGTTTCCCCTGTAATTTCAACATTTCTTCTAAATATTTGTGAAGTTTCGGCCATTTTGCCACTATATTTCAGTTCACAGACTTTAATTTGTGGCATGCAGTCTCTGCAGCCAGCTATTACAAATTATTCTCTTTAAATGGGTCCTCTACTCCTAGTTTTATTCTACTCCTGGTTCCACACAATGAATCCCTCCAAGGACAAGCCTTGTTACAGAAGACATAAACACTAGAGTAGGATGAGTCAGCCCCATCAGAATCAGAAATGATCTCAAACTACTATTGTGGAGTCCACTGGGTACCTGAAAATAATTTGCTAAGTGTCAGTTATTGCTGGACAAGGTCATCTCACTAAAAGCCAGTGTGATTCAATGATGTGTTTGTAGTGCAAGTCAGCGTGATGCGGTGTAATGTAGGGCAGTGTGAGTCAATGATGTATTTATAATGCGTTGTAATGGTCTCAGCTTTGAGGCAAATTCTTGGACTCACTTTTCTGAATCAACTCCCACCCCCACCCTCCACTCCCTGTTCATTCTGAGAGATTTGGTGGTTTCACTATTTGGTGGTTCCACTAGTAAGTTAGGGCAGAATTCTGCTGGTACAGCCTTCCTGATTCCTTTCTGCCCCTCTGATACCCTTCCACAGGTAGTGGGTCCTATTAATTCCATTGTGCAAGTGGGACTGACCACTTATGCAGGGAAGATTTGGCACTATTTGGCTTCCTAGGGGAAGCCCCCGAATGAGCAGAAACACTCATTTCTAGAAAGAGACAGGCCAGTGGAGAGCTCCCTTATGCAAGCTCTGCCAACCTTCCTCCATCCAGAAATGAGTGTTTCCGCTTGTTTTGGGTGGTCCCAGAAGCACGAACTCACCTTGCACAATGCATAACCTTCTAAATTATCTACCAGCTTCTTGGAAGTAACACATAAACAGCGCAAATGGATCTTCAGAGCCTTTATGACTGCCAAAAGACTTATATTATCATGTTGGAAGGATAAATGCTCACATCCAGTAATGCAATGGACTGAGGACTTAATAACACTATCAACATTTGAATGGGTGTTATATAGGTGCAACTTGCAAGTGGATAAATATATGGATATTTGGTCTGCTTTTCTTGAAACCTATGTATAAGTCTTCACAATTGTTTTTTGTTCTGTTTTGTTATTATTCATAATAAAAAGGAAAAAGGTTTTAAAAAAAAAAAGCTCTGCCAATCTTACTTCATCCAGAAATGAGTGTTTCTGCTTGTTTTGGGTGGTCCCAGAAGCACACACTCACCTTACGCTATGCAATTCTCAGGGTGTAAGAGAATCGGCTGGGACATAAGCACTCCATTGTATTGACGTGCTTCAATGGGTAATAACCCCCCCCCTAAGTTTATTGCAGCTATCTAATGCTCTATTAACAATTTTTCCCCAATAAGTTTTATTGGAAGAGGAACTTTGAATTCACCCCGACATTTTGCTTTAGGTGAGATTTGTTTTGCTAGTCAAGTGCAGAAAGCAGTATTTTCCATGCTAAGCTGAACTGAATGGGAAAACTACCCAGAGACAATTCAGTCTGGCCCATCTCCCTGAGGGCAAGATACTAAAAATAATTATCATGCAGGAAGCAGACTGTACTTGGCTTTCTATGTCTGCCTCGCCATAGGCCAGAGCTATCTAGTTGCAATCTGGATTGCTTAGCTAGCCTTAATGAAGTGCTCCTGTGTTAAGCTGCACAAAGTACTCATTGATCCCTTGTTTTCATTCCAATCCTTTGTAAAAGCTGCACTTTTCCTTGTTGTTCTCATTGCTATTTTCAGCACACTGTCACCAACCAAGCCTTTGAGATAGGAAAGTTTCCAGCTGGCCTTGTGATTGTGCAACTGGGCGATCTTTACTGTCAGACTTCTTAAAAGTCATTCATTTTCCTTACCTTCCTGATTAAGAACGTAAATTCCTGCCCACTGCTTCCTGCTACTTCCTGTTTGTTCCCACTTCCTCTTCCATTATCGTTAGAGATAAATCATCACACAACTTCTGGCATCGCTTTCCTCGTTAGAGTACCCACAGCAGAACGTCCTCTGCAACGTTTGCTCTCTTCAAGAATCTCAGCCAGCTTTCCTCAACCTGGTTCCCTCAAGATGTGTTGATTACAACTCCCATCATCTCCAGCCAGCATGGGCTTAGTGATTATGATCTCGAGGGCAACTGGTTGGGAATTGCTGGTCTAGGCTCACTGCTTATCACTCTCTCGGTTCTGGCCATAATATATAGTAGGCAGCATAAAACGTTGCAATGCCTCTCCTAATGCTGACAGGAAGAGATTTAAGCTGAAACATGCTGGCATTTTTGGTATTTTTGAACCTGTCTTTATGCTGTTGGCCCTGCCTGCCACTGGAATGCACCACTTGAAATCCTCTCCAAACCTTTGGGCTGAAAGAGGCTTTGCATCCCTGCATATTTTTATTTATTTATTTATTTATTACATTTGTATACCGCCCCATAGCCGAAGCTCTCTGGGCAGTTTACATAAGATTAAATACAATTTAAAACAATATACAAAAATTAAAACAGCAAAAACATACAACATACACACAATCTGTACATTTAAAAACCACTTCAACACTTCAAAAAACTACAAAAACAAAACAAAACAAACCCAGGCTCCTCAGATATTGCCAAATGCCTGAGAGAAGAGGAAAGTCTTGACCTGGCGCCGAAAAGATAACAATGTTGGCGCCAGGCGGGCCTCGTCAGGGAGATCGTTCCACAATTGGGGTGCCACCACAGAGAAGGCCCTCTCTCTTGTTGCCGACCTCCGAGCTTCCCTCGGAGGAGGGCCTTAGATGTTGAACGTAGTGTTCGGGTAGGTTCATGTCGGGAAAGGCGTTCCATCAGGTATTGTGGTCCCAAGCCGTGTAAGGCTTTATAGGTTAAAACTAGGGATGTGCACTGACCCCCCGGATCGGATCGGATAGCGGATCGGAATCGGACCTGGGGGGTCGGATCGGATCGGATCGGATCGGAGGCTGGTCGGATCGGATCGGACCAGATGTCCGATCCGGATCGGACGCCATTTTGAATGCTTTTTCCCATAGCCAAGTATTGTTTTACAAAAACGCCTATAACTTTTTCATTTTTAAAGATAGAAGGATGAAACTTGGGCACATTGTAGACTGGTTAGGGGTAGTTATCTGTGAGAAATTTCAGAAAGATTGGTGCATGCATTTTGTGGCAATTAATTTTTTAATAAATACCCAGGAATGCCTATAACTTTGTCATTTTTAAAGTTACACACATGAAACTTTGCCACATTGTAGGGGGTACCTTGGGACCTATGTGTGTGAAATTTCAGAAACGTAGGTGCTTGTCTTGTGTGGCAATTAATTTTTAGAAAAATGGGTAGTAGTGGGGTAAATACAGTTACGCCTCCCATTTTTTTATTTTTGAAGATACAAACAGGAAACTTGGGCACATTACAGGTACCACTTGCCTTGATATGTGTGTGAAATTTCAGAAACATTGGAGCTTTCCTTGTGTGGCAATTAATTTTTGAAACAATGAGGAAAGAAACACCTATAACTTTGTCATTTTTAAAGTTACACACATAAAACTTTGCCACATTGTAGGTGGTACCTTGGGACCCATGTGTGTGAAATTTCAGAAACATAGGTGCTTGCCTTGTGTGGCAATTAATTTTTTAATAAATACCCAGGAATGCCTATAACTTTGTCATTTTTAAAGTTACACACATGAAACTTTGCCACATTGTAGGCGGTACCTTGGGACCTATGTGTGTGAAATTTCGGAAACGTAGGTGCTTGCCTTGTGTGGCAATTAATTTTAGAAAAATGGGTAGTGGTGGGGTAAATACAGTTACGCCTCCCACTTTTTTATTTTTGAAGATACAAACAGGAAACATGGGCACATTACAGGTACCACTTGGCTTGATATGTGTGTAAAATTTCAGACAGCTGGGTCCAGGCATGTGGTGGCAAGGTATTTTTGAAACAATGAGGAAAGAAACGCCTATAACTTTTTTATTTTAAAAGTTAGAAGTCTGAACATTGCTCACTTTGTAGATGGGTTAGGGGTAGATATGTGTCAGAAATTTCAGAATTATAGGTCCAGGCATTTGATGGCTATGGAATTTTTAAATTACATGTTTCAAAAAAATTTCTACAGAGGCCAGGTCTTCCCCTCCCGCTTCCCGCGAAGAAAAGGAAACACTCTCTCGTCTCGATCCCTTTGATCCTTGCTAGTAGTATCCATTACAGGGCTCGTGTTTCCTTTCCTACTTTCACTTTTCAAGCAGAACGGCTGAGCCTAGCTGAGTTTTGCAGCCATGCGTGCAAGGAAGGATCACTCTGGTCTCGATCCCTTTGATCCTTGGTAGTATCCATTACAGGGCTCAGCTGTCTGAAATTTTACACACATATCAAGCCAAGTGGTACCTGTAATGTGCCCATGTTTCCTGTTTGTATCTTCAAAAATAAAAAAGTGGGAGGCGTAACTGTATTTACCCCACCACTACCCATTTTTCTAAAATTAATTGCCACACAAGGCAAGCACCTACGTTTCCGAAATTTCACACACATAGGTCCCAAGGTACCGCCTACAATGTGGCAAAGTTTCATGTGTGTAACTTTAAAAATGACAAAGTTATAGGCATTCCTGGGTATTTATTAAAAAATTAATTGCCACACAAGGCAAGCACCTATGTTTCTGAAATTTCACACACATGGGTCCCAAGGTACCACCTACAATGTGGCAAAGTTTTATGTGTGTAACTTTAAAAATGACAAAGTTATAGGTGTTTCTTTCCTCATTGTTTCAAAAATTAATTGCCACACAAGGAAAGCTCCAATGTTTCTGAAATTTCACACACATATCAAGGCAAGTGGTACCTGTAATGTGCCCAAGTTTCCTGTTTGTATCTTCAAAAATAAAAAAATGGGAGGCGTAACTGTATTTACCCCACTACTACCCATTTTTCTAAAAATTAATTGCCACACAAGACAAGCACCTACGTTTCTGAAATTTCACACACATAGGTCCCAAGGTACCCCCTACAATGTGGCAAAGTTTCATGTGTGTAACTTTAAAAATGACAAAGTTATAGGCATTCCTGGGTATTTATTAAAAAATTAATTGCCACAAAATGCATGCACCAATCTTTCTGAAATTTCTCACAGATAACTACCCCTAACCAGTCTACAATGTGCCCAAGTTTCATCCTTCTATCTTTAAAAATGAAAAAGTTATAGGCGTTTTTGTAAAACAATACTTGGCTATGGGAAAAAGCATTCAAAATGGCGTCCGATCCGGATCGGACCTCATCGGATCGGATCGGATCGGAGGTTGGCCGGATCGGATCGGATCGGATTTTCCCGATTTTGGGTCGGATCGGATTCGGATCGTGGATCGGATCCGATCCGATGCACACCCCTAGTTAAAACCAGCATCTTGAACCGGGCTCGGAAACATACAGGCAGCCTATGCAAGCGGGCCGGAGTAGGTCTTATATGTTCGAACCTACTGGTTCCAGTTATCAATCTGGCCACTGCATTTTGCACAAGCTGCAGCTTCCGAACCACCTTCAAAGGCAGCCCCACGTAGAGTGCATTGCAGTAATCTAACTTGGAGGTTACCAGAGCATGGACAACTGAAGCCAGGTTATCCCTGTCCAGATAGGGACGTAGCTGGGCCACCAACCGAAGTTGGTAGAAGGCACTCTGTGCCACTGAGGCCACCTGCGCCTCAAATGACAGAGATGGTTCTAGGAGAACCCCCAGGCTACGAACCCGCTCCTTCAAGGGGAGTGCAACCCCATCCAGAACAGGTTGAACACCCTCCATCCGGTCAGCGGAACCACCCACTAACAGCGTCTCAGTCTTGTCTGGATTGAGTTTCAGTTTATTAGCCCTCATCCAGTCCATTGTCGCAGCCAGGCACTGGTTCAGCACATCCACAGCCTCACCTGATGAAGATGAAAAGGAGAAATAGAGCTGTGTGTCATCAGCGTACTGATGACAACGCACTCCAAAACTCTGGATGACTGCACTCAACGGTTTCATGTAGATGTTGAACAGCATGGGGGACAAAACTGACCCCTGCGGAACCCCATACTGGAGAATCCACGGGGCTGAGCAATGTTCCCCAAGCACCACCTTCTGGAGCCGACCCACCAAGTAGGAGCAGAACCACTGCAATGCAGTGCCTCCCACTCCCAACTCAGCCAGTCGTCCCAGAAGGATACCATGGTTGATGGTATCGAAAGCCGCTGAGAGATCAAGGAGAATCAACAGAGTCACACTCCCCCTGTCTTTCTCCCGACATAGGTCATCATACAGGCGACCAAGGCTGTTTCTGTACCAAAACCAGGCCTGAAACCCGACTGAAATGGATCCAGATAATCAGTCTCATCCAAGAGTGCCTGGAGCTGGCTCACAACCACCCGCTCCAGGACCTTGCCCGGGAATGGAACATTTGCTACTGGCCTGTAGTTATTAAGATTTTCAGGGTCCAGGGAAGATTTCTTTAGGAATGGTCTCACTGCCGCCTCTTTCAGGAGGCCTGGGACCACTCCCTCTTGCAAAGAGGCATTAATCACTTCCCTGGCCCAGCCAGTTGTTCCATCCCTGCTAGCTTTTATTAGCCAAGAGTGGCAAGGATCCAATATGGAAGTGGTTGCACGAACAGTGTCCATAACTCTGTGGAATCATGAGGGAGGCAGAGGGTGGGGCATGTGATAATGGGTGCATTAGTAATTCAGCTTTCTAAGCATAATCTCCATTTTCGCTTTTTAAGAAAGCAAGTTTCTAACCCTTACGTTTGAAAATGGGTGAGCAATGCCTAGTAATAACTCAGTCTGAAAGCTAAGTGAAGCTGCCGCAGAGGGTTCAGCACCTTGGATAGCTCATTTTGACGTCTGATTGAAACCCACAGCAGTTTCAGTATCTTGGATAGCTCCATTAGGTTTCTGTCTGGTTCTGACTGAAACCCAGAGCAGGTTCACCACCTCAAGACATCGGAGTCACCAGCCTCCACTGACAAATTAGAGCCAGTAGGGTGCATTCATTTACCAAATCCATTCAAAAAGCTTGATATACAATTATATGCTGGATCTATTTAATGGGCTTTTTCACTCCATCATATCAGTCAGTGTTATATGCCTATAGGTGTTTGCAGAAATCAGACAGCAATGGATAAGTTTCCTGGATTTAAAATGATACAATTCTGCCATGCCACACAATGAACAGGCTGCATCATCAAAATCATTTCCGATGCACTTTTGATTAGTTATTAATAATCTGACCTGCTGTTTCACTAAGTAACGAAGGACCTCATTCATAGCTGTATATTAATGTTAAAACGGTTCTCTAGAACTTAATTATGGGATGTGATAGATCACATACAACTAATTACACTTTAGTTTCTCAGAGTGCCACAATGCAGAGGAAGCCTGCATGCATTATTTTCTGAACGAGCGTGTTTTTATCCTGATGAATAGCTTTCCTGTAGCAGTTGTAGTCAATAAGAGATCGCCACTAGCAGAGATTTTCATTAATGCAAGCTAATGATTGATATGGTGGCTTTCCAGTGGAAAATCTCCTTCTAGCAATCCATTCCTAGATAGAAGTGTTCACACAACAGGACTTCGCCTTAGGTATATTACTCTGGAGATGGTCACTCATGCGATCATGAAACCATACAGTTTGAAGTTATTAAAGCCATTATCAGTGCAAATTAGGAGTCAATTTCCCTTAATAGCAGAGGAGCTGCAAGAGCGGTCTTGCCCAGCCTGGGGCCCAGGGGTTTGATGGGAGTTCTTGTCCAAAGACTATGTACTCCAGTGACAAGTGTGTGGGCGAGTCCATAACACTGCCTCCTCCCATTCCAGTAGAGTTTCACCACCTGAAAATGATATTGACACAAGGAAGAGTGTCAATTTCCAGTCCGTGTGGCTTCCACATATTGGTATGCTCCATTCTGTTCCTACTGCAGTCTGGGGAATTTATTTAAATTCTTCTCATTTAAGTATGCATTTCACTGTACAGAAACATGTATTTTCTCGCAAAGTATTATTTAAAAATGTACTTTCCCCTCAAAATACATATTTCAATGCATATTTTGATAGATTTAAATGGTTGGGACCTATGGGCAGGATCCAATGGGGCATTTATGCCCCCGCTGATTCCTTTCCACCCCACTGATGCCCTTCCATAAGTGTGGGTCCCACCAATTTTGTTGCATAAGCTAACAAAAGGGAGGTTTAGTGCTTGCTAAAGGAAGCCTCAAAGTGAGCAGAAACACTTGTTTCTGAAAGGAGGCTGGTTAGCGAAGCCCCTTTATGTGAGCCTTCTGTGCCAACCTGCCTCCTTCCAGAAAATAGCCTTTCCACTCATTTTGGGTTGCCATGGAAGTACTAAATTGCCATTGCACAAGTGGGGGAGGGGTGCTTGTGAAATGGAATTAGCAGGGTAGAAGAGAAATGGCGGGAGAGGAATTGCCCCATTGGATTCTTTCCTATGTTGCAACAGCTGAAGATCAGTAAAATCGTTGATAGCCAAGTTCCGATCCAGATCCAGTCATTCCATGCAGGAAATTGGAATGTTCCTACATCTTCTCCACTGCCTTGGGCCCACACCTCCTTCACTTTTTCACACACAGTATTGCTCACTAAATTCCAGCTAGAAGTAATTGGATCTACCGCAGTCGGGGATCCTCATGCAAGCAAGCAGACAAGCAAGTGATTCTCTACATAAAACCTTGGGGAGTACATTGATTTATTAGTATCCATTTTAGCCCACCTTTAAGAATGGAACCCTCCCAAGGCAGTGTTCAAGATAAAAACAAATAATACAAGATTGAAAAAGAATACAGAACAGTAGAATACATTAAAAACATTGCTTATAAATTAAACAGCAGCTCTGAAATTAACAAAAGAGAAGTGAATACAGGTAGACGTTCAGAGCGTTCTTGAAGACATGCAAAGAAGGGGCCTGATGAACCCCCACTGGAAGGTCATTGTTCCAGAGGTATGGGGCCACTACCAAAAAGGCTCTGTCCTTTGTACTCGCCAGCCTAATTGCACTTGGCACCAGGTAAATGAGATGGGCCTCGGTTGTTTAGCTCAGAGTTTGGGCAGGCTTGTAGAGGTGAAGCGATCTTTCAAGGAACTTGGGCCCAAACCATTCAAGGCTTTCCAGGAGAAAACCAACACTTGAAATTGGGCTCAAAAACACACTAGAAACCAGTGCAACTGCCATAGTATCAGTGTCACATGAGCTGACTTCCAGGTGGCCATATTCTGTACCAGCTTTTACTCAAGTCATAAGACTATACCACGTCAATTCTTGGATGTTGCACTGGTCTTCTCACCTATACTCGAGAGTATGCATGTCTTGAAGGTACATGTTGAATTGTGGTCCTATTTGATGAGTGTACTGTTTAAATCAGTTATTAGATACACAGGGGGAGAAAGAACTTTTCTCTTTTTAAATACAAATTATTGCTTTCTTATTGAAATCTTAAGCTAACAAATGAAAACCTGCAAGGCAAACTGGTTCCCCTCATATCTAAAAGGCCTGTTTTAACTGATGTCATATAATATTCAAGCCAGGCCAGCTTTATAAGATCTTATCTGGCAGTATTACAACTTCGCATACATCCCTAATGTGATAATAATTTGAACTTGCTATGCTTGTGACAGTAATTGACCTGCTCTTCAGCCTGCCCATTGCTGCAGCTGAAAACCTGATTTTTAAATTTATTTTTGTCCATTGCAGAGCAGATTAGAAACACTGGCTAAAATTCAGCATATACTGAACCACACTTGAATCCCACTGATTTATGCATGGAACTGCTTCCTAGAATGCCTCTACAATGTCACTTCCTTCAAATCAGAAGAGCCTACTTTCCCCCAAAATCCTTGACCTGATTCCTACTTGAGCTAAGCTCAGGTACCTATGAATGGGTGGGGAGGGGGAACACATGTATTTTTCTCTCTGCGTAAATCACCTCCATTTTCCTCCCTTCTGCTGTTACTCCCTTGCAGCATTTTCTAGAATGTATGCCCACTGGGGCGGAGACGGGGTTGGGATTGCACTCCCTCTGAAAGATCAGGTTCATAGTTTGGTGGTACTCCTAGATCCATCGTTGTCACTGGAGTGGCCATGGCAGCTCAGTGTGCCTTTATAAGCTTTGGCTGGCTCGCCAGCTACGGCCTCTTCTGGACAGGGATAGCTTGGCCACAGTGGTACGGGCATTAGTAACCTCAAGACTGGATTACTGCAATGCTTTCTATGTGGAGCTGCCCTTAAGACTGCTCCAGAAGCTGGAGCTAGTGCAAAATGCAGCAGCTTGGCTGTTGTCAGGAGCTGCCTCTTTTCAGCGTAGGATTCCTTTGCTGAGGGAATTGCACTGGCTACCTATTGACTACCAGGCCAGGTTTGAGGTTTTGGTACTAGTGTACAAAGCCCTAAAGAACTTGGGACCACAGTATCTGAGAGAGCGCATTCTCCCTTACCAACCTGCCCAATCACTGAGGTCATTGTGTACCTGAGTCTGAAGACCAGGGATAGACTAGGGATTATCTTAGTGTACCAGCCCCCCCACTGCCTATCAGACTCCTTGTCCGAGCTCACGGAACTGGTCTCAGAGATGGTCTTGGAGTCACCCAGGCTTTTGGTCCTGGGCAATTTCAACATCCCATTCGAGGCCTGCTTGTCAGGTGCAGCTCAGGAGTTCATGGCATCCATGACAACCATGGGCCTATCCCAATTGGTCTCTGGACCCACACATTTAGCAGGTCACACCCTTAATGCTGTTTTCAGTTCTGAACAGACAGATCTGTTGGAGGAGGTAACAAATACCTCTGCATTGTCATGGACAGACCATTTTCTGGTCAGGGTTAGTATCACAGCTACCACCCGCCCCTGCAGGAGTGGCAGACCTATTAAGATGGTCCGCCCTTGAAGGCTGATGGATCCTTCTGGATTCCAAAAAGCCTTAGAGGGTTCTATGGCTGGTATTGTCGACGATCCTGTAGAAGCCTTGGTCAATAGATGGAATCAAGACCTAACTAGGGTTATCGACATGATCGCCCCCAAACGTCCTCTCCAACCTGCTTCTAACCGGGTGCCCTGGTATACAGAAGATCTCAGGGAGTTGAAGCGGGAAGGACGACAACTGGAGCACCGAAGGCGGAAAACTCGGATTATATCCAACAAGACATGACATAGAGAACATCTCCATTCCTATGGGGTGGCAATACATGCAGCAAAGAGAGCTTTATTCTCTGCACACATTGTGTCTGCAAATTCGCATCCAGCAGAACTGTTCAGGGTGGTGAGGGGTCTACCGCAGACACCTTCCCCCCTGAACCCGACTTTAGAGCCTACGGTAGTTCGCTGTGATGCCTTTAACGATCATTTCACAGATAAAATCTCTCGGATAAAAGCCAACTTAGACACACTCATAGCAGAGGCTGACAATGGAGTGTCCACTGAGAATGTGGACAAGCTGATTAGACGAGTGAGGAGGACTTCCTCTCTTGATCCCTATCCTTCTTGGCTGGTCGCCCAGGGAGGAGATGCAGTTAGATCACAATTACAATATATTATTAATACATCTCTCATGGAGGGGAGTTTGCCGTCATGTTTAAAAGAAGCGGTGGTACAGCCTCTTCTAAAAAAAAGCCCTCCCTGGACCCCCTGGACCTTAATAACTACAGGCCAGTATCAAATCTTCTATTTTGGGGCAAGGTGATCGAGAGGGTGATTGCCTTCCAACTCCAAGCAGTTTTGGATGACACTGATTTTCTAGACCCATTTCAAACTGGCTTCAGAGTGTGATATGGAGTTGAGACTGCTATGGTCACCTTAGCGGATGATCTACGCCTCCGTTTGCATCGAGGCGGGGAACAGCAGTAAATATAAAATATGATAAAATACATAAAACTGATTAAAAACATGATATACATTATTAAAATAGCAATAAAACATTCTAAAAACATCCTAACAACATTCTAAAATTCCACTGGATAGGCCTGCTGGAAGAGATCAGTCTTTATAGCTTTCTTAAATTCTAAAAGACTGTTAAGTTGATGAATCTCCTCCCGCAGGCCATTCCACAGTCTGGGGGTGGCAGAAGAGAAGGTCCTCTGGGCAACGGTTGTCAGCCTAGTCTTGGCTGACTGTAGTAAGTTCGTCCCAGAGGACCTGAGCGTGTGGGGTGGGTTATATGGGAGAAGGCGATCCCGCAGGTAACCTGGACCCAAACCATGTAGGGCTTTAAAGGTAATGACCAACACTTTGTACTTTGCCCGGAAACTAATTGGCAGCCATTGGAGCGATTTTAAAGCTGGTGTAATATGGTCATCTCTAGGTGTACAGGTGACCAACCTGGCTGCCAATTTTGAACTAGTTGAAGTTTCCGGACTAGGCACAGAAGTAGCCCTATGTACAGCGCATTGCAGAAGTCGAGCCTCGAAGTTACCAGCGCATGCACTATCAACTCTAGGATGGGACACAGCTGGCGTAGCAGCTGAAGCTGATGGTAGGCACTCCTGGCCGTCGCATCTATCTGAGCTGTCATTTGGAGTGATGGATTCAGGAGCACCCCAAAGTTGTGAACACAGCCTTTCAGGAGTAGTGTAACCCCATCCAGAACTGGTTGGCACACCTCCAAACCCAGGTTGTGGCTTTTGACAGCAAGCACCTCTGCCTTGTCTGGATTCAGCTTCAGTTTGTTTTTCCTCATCCAGCCCATTACCACCTCAAAACATTCATTCAGAGGAGACACATTATCCTTAGCTAATGCTGTTATTTAAGGCATAGAGAAATATATTTGGTTGTCATCAGCATACTGATAGCACCCCGCCCCATGCCTCTGGATGATCTCTCCCAGCGGTTTCATATAAATGTTAAACAGCATTGGGGAAAGGATGGCACCTTGTGGTACACCACACAGCAGAAATAATTTATTATTATTATAATAATAATTTATTATTATTATTATTATTATTATTATTATTATTATTATTATTATTATTGGAGGGCATGCTCCTTGTGATTCCACATGGACCTATGGCCCGATTGGAATCCACCAGGAGAAGAGCTTTTAGTGTAGTGGCCCCTTCTCTGTAGAACTCTCTGCTCCTGGAGGTCAGGCAGGAGCCAACACTAGGCTGCTTGTGGCACCTCCTGATAAAAACTCTGTTTCAAGAAGCCTTCCTCAACTGACTGTCCACTGTTTTTCTAGTTCCTTTGTTTTCAAATTGAACCATTTTAAGTTGCCTTTTTAATCTTCTTTCTTTCATTGTTTATACTTATGTTCGCTGCTCTGGAATCAGTGTTAGATAATTGAGCGGTATATAAATATTGTTGAGAAGATGAAGAAGAAGAAGAAGCTGAGCTCCGTGCTGGCTCATATTCGGCTTTGCACTCAAGGCAGATACAACTGAAACCTACTTTAAAATCAATGAAGGCTTTTTTTTTCTTTTTTTAAACACTCCCCCCCTTATGGGGGTTGGGATTTCAGAACAAAAAATGGAGGGAGGGAGCTTAAAACTTCCTTTCCTGAAATGCCATGAACCCAATCCAAATCAGGGATGTGCATGCTTGCAGGAGAGCAAATAAAAGTAGCAGTCATAGCTTCACTATGTATGTTAAAAGGAGCATTTAGTTTAGCATGAGATTGCAGCTTGAGCCTGCAACCCTATATCGACTCACATGGGAGAAAGCTTCATTGAACTCAGTGGGATTTACTTCTGAATAGACATTGCACTCCTTAAGATGTGAAAAAGCTATGCTACAAATGCATGCACTAACAGTTGATCTCTGTTGATGTGCTTAGGTAAGAGCTGGGGTTTAGTCAACTCTGAGAAATATAGTGCCCCTATTAGACAATTTCTCTGGTTAAGTAGTAAGTAAGTAGCCAGAGAAAGAAGCTGTGTTTCATTCACTCTTACATAAATATCAAATCAGTTTTTAAGAGACGAGAGTCTGGAAGCTGGATAAGGGGAAGAGGCAATCTGAAGGCATAAGCATGAGGAGGATTTAGGTAGGCTGAGAGGAGAGAGGTCCATCAGAGTGTGAGACACCTGAGGCATTCAAAATTGTTCATAGCAGAAAGGGCCTTAAGTTTCAGGCCTATAAGAGATCTGAAGGCCTTAGAAAGCAGAAGGAATGACTGAGATCATGGGATGAAATGAAAACAAACAAAATGAAAAGGCAAGCCAGTAGAATCACATCTGTAGCAGACATGGGTGGAGTAGGTGTTTTTTCCCTTTAAAATATAATAATAATAATAATAATAATAATAATAATAATGAGCCTGGGTATAGATATCTGTGCAGTATCACTGCATAGATGCTGAGACAAAGACAATAATACAACCTGTGTGTAAACGGCACTATTAGAGAACAAAGAGGGTAGAAAACATAAGTATAGGAGAATGTTTACTTTGCTGTATAGACATTTCTTATACTGTATTCCCATATTCTAAATGGCTATTTTAGGGTGTAATATTTGTAGGGTGTAACATTTGTAACACTTAATCCAAATGTATCTCTTTGGCCCTTTCCACACCAGGCGTTTTGCCTAGGATGGCCCCCGACTGGTCCCTGTGCATTGCTGGTGTATATTAGGTACTTCCGGGATTGCCCTCCCTCCTTCCCTCTACACCCCTATGGTATAGAAAGGACCTTTGTCCCTTGGGATAAAACCTGGGAGTACCCAGTCCGTAGCTTTTCAGTCTGTTTCAGTTTGAATGGGGAGAAATCTTACTGGATGGTACAGATTGGCTAGTGCCTGTGCTGTCACCAACAACCCTTCCCCATCTCCCAAGCAATTTTACAAATGACAATCAACGAACCTGATTCCAAATCACTGTAATACCATAGCCCTCTGCTGGTGTTTGCCTACATACAAGTTAAAAGAGTACACTGGGACGGGGCTGCCCATGCAAGCCCCACCCCCAACATCCCCAAGCATGTGGGCAATTAGCAAGCATTTAGCATTATGGGGCTGAAAGTATGTTCAGCCCAAAACTCCTTTAGACCTTATTGCTAAAAGCCAGGTGGAGTGAAATGTTGGGGTGGGACTTGCTGACATACATGACCCATGACACCCCACTATTAGTCTTCATATGACTAGGCTGAGCTCCTGTGTGAGGCTGACTCTAGTAAGTTATCTCCTAAAAGTACCAGGTTGTACATTCTACAATGAGTGCACAATTAAATTCACTCTTTGTTTAAATAGGCCATGCACATAGGCATCTCTCTCTCTTTCCCTTTACTCCCTCTCTCTCTGTTTTCTCCAATAAGTTTAGGCTTGGCATTTGAGTATAAATCTCTACTTCTAAGAGCTTTTCTACAAGAGGCTGTAAATTCGCTGCATCTGCTTACAGTTTTGGCACAGAATTGAGATCTGAGCATTACGCAAGGTGCATTTCCTTTCCTGCTTTCCCACCACATAACCCCTAGGTGGTGCTGTGCTGTATAGCACAAATACACAAGTGGAAATCACACTTTCTTTCACTATCACAATTAAATGCCGCATTTTCCCTGGTCTTAAAAAATAAACCTCACCCAAGTGCTGGTTAGACACAGAAGTGAAACTGGAAGGACATGATGTCACCTAAAGAACCCATAAACAAGCATGACTACAGAATGATGAGCCTCGGGTAGAAAAGCCGTAAAGAGAAATCCAGATACAACAGAGAAGGCACTAACGCTAACAGCAATAGTTTTTGTCAATACCTGTTGAAATGAAAAGCCTGTTGTAGCCATAACCCTCTTTTCCCCAGTCTCCAAAAGTCGTTCATAAGACAGGTGTTCAGATTATTACATTATAAGTGCCTGAGCACAGGAAATCCTACTGTGCAATCAAACTCAGACCAGATTCACTCATCAATATAAATGTGAGCATCAGGTGAGCTTTCGTGAATGTTGATACCCATTGAGAGGGCAAAGTGGAAAAGCCTACGATTGTGAAGGGGAAGATCAAGTGGGTAAAAAAAAGTGGGGGAGATTAGAGAGATCAGAATGACTAGTGGAAAGATCAAGGTGGCCAGCAGCATATTAATCACTGTCTTGAAGATCCAATAGCAGCAGATAGTACAGGGTCAAGACAGTCAAACGGAAGGTGATGCATGACGTGAGATGAAAAGAACCCACTGAGGCAAGACAGAGCTTCGAACAACTCAGGGGAGTTCAGAGAAAGGAGATATTGACTGGACTTTCAGTGAGCTCTGAGAAAATGGATTAAAAAGAGTGAATGGGGCAAAGGACTTACAAAATAATAATAATCAGAAGAATGTTTTTGCTCACTTAAAGTGCAAAAGATGTCATTTTCTCTCTACCTTTGTTTTCTATCTGCCAAGGGACCTGTGTGTTCCGCTTACAGACGGAGACAGATCTGGGCAACTGTTTAATGTTTTCGGAAATGTGGGATGAACCATTTTTTGTTTGTTTCTTGACCCCAACAGCCTGAGGGACAGTCCTAGTGCCAATGAAAGTCATTGCAGCCCCTACTAGAACCAAATTTGAATGTCTGAAATCTTTTCCCACATTACATCTTAAGACTGTGACTAAATGCAGACTCCATGGCTTCAACGCTAGACAGCATTTCCCCTCCCTGCCCACTTGCTTTGTTTACCATTACGGCTGATAAAGCATTCTGAAGAACCCGAAAGCTGGCACACTGTTTTGTGACCTTTGGGTTGGCCTAATAAAGGTATTGCCCTAATATAGATGTTAGAATTTTGCTATCAGGGTTTCTTTAAAAGGACAATTGCATTCTGGGAATTACTGCAGTAGCTAATGGGAACGAGGTACTGCGCAACTCCCATTGAAATGAATGGGAGCTTCACAAAACAGTCCATTAATTTCAATGGGGCTTGTGCAGCAGGATTGCAAGTACATAACACTGACCTTTTGCATTCCATGTTTTTGTCAAGGGAGAAAAAAGCTGCACACTTTGCTAGATAATGCATCACAAAGAAATTAAGCCCCAACCCATCAAAGTTTATTTTAGGCAATGATTAGTGGGCACAGTGTGTGTGTGTGTGTGTTTCTGTGGCCATGTCTACACTGGCCTTTTTTCCCGGGGTCATTCCGGGGGTCTTCCCTGTGCATCCAAATGACGCACAGGGGATCCTGGGAGCAGGTAGGGATGGCCCCTCCATTTTACCAGGATACCTGGTTCCCCAGTTATCCTGATTTTTCCCACAGTCCCAGGACCATCCCGAGGACCACAGGCGGTATGGGCACCTGTCCAGGCTTCTTTCCTCCTCCCTGTGAGTAGCAGGGGTCAGCAAGAGGGAAGGAGCTGGTCCAGGGGGAGTCCAGGGACATCGGAGGTGGGGGGAGCAGGGTTGGGCCTTCTTTTTTTTTCCTTTCTTTTTGCACTCATGTTTTTGTTGGAGCACAATTGCGCTCCCGGCTGTGGTTTCTTAAAAAAAAAAATGGCAGGCACAACGGGCGCAACGTCCCTCTTCTTTTCTGGGACATCGTGCTTCCGTTTGGACACTGGGGGAGGATTGCGAAAGCAGGTAAGTCTGCAATCCTCCCTCCTCTCTCTCTCTATATACCCATAGATGTAGAAAGGGCCTGTGTGCCTGTTTGCCTGTGTGTATTAGATATTATAATACTCTATACTAATTATGCATGCATTGCAACAAAGCCGAGTGCTTTAATTTATTAATATCACAACATACATTTCTACGTGCACGTTTATGCGTATGCACATAGGCTTACACAAACATATGTGTAGGGCAAATGTGTTATATTGCAACAATGCCAAGAGAGCAATTACATTTATTTAATCACATATTTCTGTTCCTAGTGGAGAGAATTGTGTGTCTGTGCTATTCATTGCTTAAGGGCAGTCCAATATGTGAAAAATAATATGGGCCTCCTGTGTACGTAATGTTAGCAAGAGTCCAAGTTATCCATCAGATAAGAACCGATGAGCCTTTATAATCCTGGCAGCTGTATGAGTTTGTTCTCCTCCTGAGAGTGCAGGAGATATGTTAACAGACAGCTTGGGGTTTGGGGATTATTATTATTATTATTATTATTATTATTATTATTATTATTACTAGTTCCTGTAAGGGAAGAAAGACAATAATGTAAAAATAAAAAATATCATTTTAAATGCTCAGTGATTCTGCATTCCTTTACTGATTCTGGGATCTGGGGACAACATTTAAATCAAATAGCCATGGTTAAAAGAAACCCATGTATGTGAGTGTGTCCTTGTAACCCAGCAGAGAACAATTTTGTCAATTGTCACTTGAATTTTTATCTTAGTACATTTAGAATTAAATATGGATGTGATGAAAGGGCCCTCGTAGGGTCAATTTCCTCCAAGGAGCAGTGAGAGTCTTACAGTATGTAGAAGCCTGGATTTTGAACAAGGCAGAGTTCTAGGCAAAATTCTCCCTCCTGTTGGGAAATTTCTACAAATGATGAAGACAAGCCTATGACAACATTATATTTCTGTCTCGGGGCACTCTGCGCTGGGGTTTTATGCAGACATTTGTCAGCTATTGCCTATCAAATACTCTTGCTCATTTTTAAAAAACCCTTTTATCACATAGGTATGCCACTGAAAATGAAAATGACTTTCTAAACAGAAAAATGCAACTTGAGATGCTTTCCTCAACATTTGAACTGTCATATAATATATATATTTTGCTAGGATTAAATAACTTTTGGCTGCAAAGGAACCAATTTGAAGCACACATTTGAAAGTAAGGGGTAAATTTTCATCTTCCTGAGCAGAGGCTTATAGACACATCCCTTATTAATGTTAATGAGATTTTCATGGAATATCTTCTGCCAAGCTGAAAATTTACTCCCAATTAGAGAATAAAAAGAGTATGAGAAGATGTCCCAAGTCCCTTTTGAGAAGAGGAAATGCTGACCCTGAAGAATTTTTGTCATTTTTGTTGTAAAACAGCAAATTGGATAAGGATGTTAAAGATATGCAGAAAGCCAGCTTTCTTGTGATGGCTTTGACTATTATGAATTTTTACTCGCATGGAAGGACATGCAGAATATAGGCTGCTGGTAAATACGAAGGTATACAGTAAAAGTGTATATAAGATTAGCATGTCTATTATTGCATGTCTATTCATGTCTACTCAGATGTGAGTCTGATTGAGTTCAATGAGTCTTACTCCCAGGTACGTCTATTTAGAATTGCACCTATAGGATTACTATAGAATTTATCTTTTAATCTTTTGTAAGCTGCCTAGGGAGCTTCAGCTATGGAGCAGTATATAAATAATAATAATAACAACAACAACAATAATAATAATAATAATAATAATATTATACACATATACCTATTGACTACATGAGTACTTCTTTTAGATAAGCACATTTAGGACTGTGCTGCAACCCTATATATAATAGTATATAGATACAGATAGATATATTAGGGTGTCCAGATGGCTCGGGGTTTCCCAGTCCTAACTGGGAAACCTGGGGCCAACCGGCCCAACCAGGGGCGGTGGGGGCAAACCGGGGTGGCGGTGGGTCACGCAGTGGTGGCAGCAAGCGAGGTGCGGCGGTAGACCCGGCGGCGGTGGCGGCGGAGGAGCCCGGGAAGCAGACGCCCCAGAAGGTAAGTGCCCTCCCTCGCGCCTCACACTCCTTATCCGCAGGGGCGTCCGCTTCCCTCCGGTGCTCAAATCTACTGAGAAACAGGCTTCACGGCCTGTCCCTCAGTAGCGAGACAGGCCACGAAGCCTGTTTCTCAGTAGATTCGAGCACCGGAGGGAAGCGGACGCCCCTGCGGGTAAGGAGCGCGAGGCGCGGGGCGCGGGGCACTTACCTGCTGGGGCAGCCGGGTCCGCCGCCGCCGCTGCCGGGCTCGTGAGGCCAGAGGCCGCGCAGAAGGGACGGGAGAGGGCCAGATCTGGAAGTGACGTAATCGGCTCTCCCCCGCCTCTTCCGCGAGGCCACTGGCCTTATGAGCCTGGCGGCGGCGGCGACAGCAGCGGCGGCGGGGGACCGGGGGGGGCGGACCCGGCGGGGGCGGCAGCGGCAGCGAACCTGGTAGGTCCGGGCTGATGTTTTTTTTGGGGGTGGCTTGGTGGGGGGTTGTTTTGGGTGGGGGGTGGCTTGGGGGGGTTGTTTGGGGGGGTGGCTTGGGGGGGGGTTGTTTTGGGTGGCAGGGGGGACCGGGATTTGGGGTTCCAAAATCTGGTCACCCTAAGATATATACTATTTCATAAAGACTTTTATGTCCCAGGTCTTCAGTTCACAATAGCCACAAAATAAACTACTTTAAGACTACAGTCCTATGATGTTTAGATAATATTTAGAGAAGGAAAAGTCCTGGCTGGAGCATACTGGGACTTGTAGGACTTTTCTCTCTTTAGCATGCATAGGATTGCATGCTAAAACATTATAAAGTATAGATACATGACAAATACTTTTTTAAAAAAATGGACAGCTAGAATTGATAGACCTTTTTCTTGAAATGGTTTGTTGTATTCTGAAATCAGAATTATGTCACAAGGAGATTGAACATTACTCTGTTTATGTAAACATTATTTCCCCCCTTTTTCATATAATAGCTACTTTTGTTTGTGCTTTTATGCTTTTTTTAAAAAGAGAGTTCTTCCAAGAAAGCCTCCTCTTTACAAAATACTCTCATCTCCTGAACTGAGGTAGGTCGCTATATAAAAAATAGGGTGGAGAAAACAGCACACCTGATTTCATCATCCCCATCTCCTGTTTCTCCAACCACACTCTCCCCTTCTCTAAGTGGCATTTTCCTGTACAAATGGGGGCACTGGGATACCATTGCACATAGATATAGACTTGCCCTAATTTATGAACTAATGTGTATCTTTGTTTTATTGCATTGCATTTTATTGTATTGCCGTTACAGGTGTATGTTTGAAGTTGTAAATCACCTTGAGAGCCTTGAAATTCATAAATGAATAAAAAAAATTACATAAATAAATGTCATCTTATTTTAAAAGAAGAAACTTAACGAAAGGGTTATTTATTTATCGATACCACCCCATAGCTGAAGCTCTCTGGGCGGTTTATAACAACTCATAAAACATAGAAAAATCAGAACACTGTAAACAGTTAAGGACATTTTAAATAAACAACATTTTTCCTAATAGTCCTGTTCTAAAACAGCAGACATAGATGCCTCATGATATAACATTAAATGCCGTCAAATGCCTGGAAGTAGAGGGTGATCTTTCATTGGCACCAAAAAGATAACAGTGTTGGCGCCAGGCAGGCCTCAGTGTGGAGCTCATTCCCAAAACCAAATTATAAACAAGAATAACAACACAAACAGAAGCAGCATTAGGAAACTAGAATTAAACCATCATTGACAGTCTCCTCTTCATCAACTACTATCCTGACAGCTATAAGTATTATGCTCTACTGAAGCCTGTAATGAACCAGAAAACTGTTCCACAGTCCTGGGGCCTCTATATTAAAGGCCCTATTTCTTGCTGAGACCACCCTAACTTTCTCCAATGATAGCATATGAAGCAGGAACCCTAAAGATAATGTTAACAGGTGAAGGGGACATCTAAGAGGGCAGATGGCCGTTCAGCTATATAGATCTTAGGCCATGTAGGACTTTCACTAGCACCCTTTGAACTGGACACTAGAAGAGCCATAAAATCAGAGAGCCTTGGAATTGGAAGAATCCAAAGAGGCTTCCCAAAGGCTCTGCCTGGGCACAATCCAAACCACAATATGATGCTGCAGCCATTACCCACTAGTGTTTTCAGGAGGCGTTTGAAAGATGTTATATTTTCCGCCTCCCGAATTGCACAAGGGAGGGCTTTCCAGAGGGTGGGTGTCGCTACAGAGAAGGCCCATCATTGAGGTTCTTCATGGCAGCATCCCATTCTTTTCAGAATGGCCAGCAAGACCTCCTCTGAGGATCGTAGTTGTTGGCCGGGTGTATATAAGGGAAGGTGGTCTGCTAGATATGCTGGTCCCAAGCTGTTTAGGGCTTTGTAAGATAACAACATAACCTTGTATATGGCTCAGTAGCTAAAAGGCAGCCAGTGCAATTCTTGTGATAAAGGTTTTATATGAGCACTGAGCAGAGCTAGGTGTCCCCATGCGCACCCTAGCTGCTGCGTTCTGCACTAGCTGCAGCTTCCAAACCATGCACATGGGTAGCCCCATATAGAGCACATTACAATAGTCTAATCATGAGGTTACCAGTGCATGAATGACTATGGCTACGCTTTCCCTATCCAAGAAAGGGCATAGTTGGCATACCAACTGAAGTTGATAATGGTCGCTCCGAGCCACCGAGGCCACCTGAGTCTCCAGTGACAAGAGCACCCCAAACTATGTACCTGCTCCTTCAGAGGGAGTGCAACCCCATCCAGAACAGGCAAACACCCCAATTCCCAGATTTGGGAACCACCAGCCCACAAGGCCTCTGTCTTATCAGGATTCAGTTTCAGTTTATTGGCCCTCATCCAAACCATAACTGTATACAGGCACTGGTTCAGAATATGCACAGCCTCTGCTGATTCAGATATTACAGAGAAATAGAGCTGGGTGTCATCAGCATACTGGTGACACTTTGCCCCAAATCTCCTGGTGACCGCTTCCAATGGCTTCATATAGATATTGAATATCCACAGTTCAGCTGCCATGAGGCTAAAGTGCAGTCACCCAATGCTAATCTCTGGAACCAACCCCACAAGTAGGAGTCAAACCACTGTAGAATAGTGCCTCCAACTCCCAACTCATGAAGGCAATTTAGGAAGAAACCATGGTCAACGGTATCGAAAGCCACTGAGAGATTGAGAAGTAGTAACAGGGTTGCACTCCCCGTCTCTCTCCCGAAGAAGGCCATCTATCAGAGCGACCAAGGCTGATTCCATCCCAAAACCGGGCCTGAACCCAGACTGGAATGGATCCAAATCATAATCAGTTTCATCCAAGAGTGCTTGCAATTGGGACACCACCACTCTCTTGAGCACCTTGCTCAAGAACAGGGTATTTGTGACCGGACAATAGTTAGCATAAATCTCTGGGTAAAGGGAGGGGTTTTTTTAGGAGTGGTCACACCACTGCCTCCTTCAAGGCAGCAGGGATCACCCCATCACTCAGTGATGCATTCACCACTCCCCTGATCCAGCCGGTCATCCCTCCGCAGCTAGCTCGAATCATCCATGTTGGGCAAGGGTCGAAAGAGCATGTGGTGGGTCAAACAAATGCTAGAGTCTTGTCCACATCCTCAGACTCCAAAACCTGAAATTGATCCTGCAAAACAGGATAAGATGATGCACTGGACACCTCAACACACACTGAATCAAGTCAGCATGAGCGATTTTATCCTTGAAGTATATTGTAAACCCATCACAGCAATCTCACATGTCCTCCATGACTGCCCCACGGTTGTCATGGAGGACATGAAGTCCTGAGCTGGTCCTGTTAAAGCAGCCTCAGCATAGATGTTGAAATCTTCCAAGACCAAGGTCCTAGGATTTTCCAGCACCACCTCCGAGACTGCCCCAGCCAGCCCAGTCAGGGAATCCATTGGGTAGCAGGGTGGGCGGTACACCAATAGTATTTGCAGTTGATTCATCTGATGTCACAGTCCATGCTTTTGTATGGGAAAACACACACCTGTGTGTGTGCCTAATTTCAATGCATTACACCAAAAGGCTTTTTTTCTCCATTTTGACTCAAAACTGAGGGACATTTCAGTCTTATACATAAAACGATATAGATATAGGTATATAGATGTATACACCCACAGCTATAGCACAACATTTCAGTGTAACAATTAAACTTAGGGATGTTTAATTGGGCAAAACCTTAGCTGGCCTCCCTTTGAACATTCCATGTAAACCCTCCTCGAGACCATGCGACTGTGGGTAGGGCCAACCCTAGGGCTGGACTGTAATTTGTTGATGCAGACCCCAGCTGTCATTGAATGTCACAGCAGACAATCAAGTCTCCTGTACATCTTCCTCTTCCAATACAGGGGATGCTTACTTGGCAGGCCAGGAATTGCCCTTTTGTATCTGACGAGTAATGCTGAGTATATTAATAACCAACTTCTCTGTAAGAATTGTGTCACTTGTTTCCCAGGGCCATTACTTCATCTACCACTATGCATGAATATACCTGCCTTCATTTGTGCAAGCAGCTGACTGCTAGATCATCTCTAATGATGTGTTCTTCGGAAGGTTAGCTTTCTATTTGCAGTCACTGAGTTTCAGTCCTCCCGTGATATTATGGAAGGTAGGGGCAATGTAACCATGCGTGCTCCAGATGATTTTAGCCCAGTATCCCCTTTGTGCAGCACTAATTATGCTGTAATGCTTATTGTTTAATGAGAAAGTCAATATGTAAATAATACATCAACGGCAGTGTTCAGCATACAAACGCAATCCTTTTCCCTAATGAGAATGTTATTCCTGCTAAGCATTGCCAGTAGATGGGTGCGACTGACAGTTCTACTTCATGCCATGAGTAGAAGTGGTTAGTTATTTTCAGTACAGTATTTGGCTCCGCGAACAGGATTTTTAAATATTCATGGCAAAATGCAAAATTGGAGGTTTTCCTCTTATCTAGGCTAATTAGGCGGAGGTGCTGGAATTACTTATGGCTACCTTACATACCTATTCATCTGCCTGGATGTTTTATTTAACATTTAGCCTCTGCTGCTCCTTTAAAAATTGGTGGAACATTGCTTCTCCTTGTAAATTACTTCTCTCTCCTTGTAAACTGGGTCCAAGGCAGCACCCGACACTGCAAGGATGCTCTCTGGGTCTGCCAAATGGGCCTTTGAGCATCAGCTTCTTAGACATCTGGAATTTCAGAGGAAATGATCAGACTTCTGGAACTATCATAGCCATATTGTTGAAGACATCCCCAAAGAGCCTTCTCCAATCTGGCAGCCTCCAGATGTGACAGACTACAATTCCCATCACCACTTTGTCCAATGGATTTGGTGGCTAGGGATGGTGGGTGTTGTAGTCCAACCCATTTGGAGAGCAGGAAGTGGGAGGAGACTCTCCCAGCAGCTTAAATGAGGCTCAAGGCCAAAACTGACATTACTTTAAATGTGCCTATAGCAGCCGCATCTTCTGTTTATTTTTGCTCTAGAGTAGGTGCATCTTAAAAAATATTTATTTTATTTAAAACATTTCTTAGCCACCTTTCAGAGCAGAAGCTCTCCCAAGGCGGCTTACAACCACATATAAAAACAACCATATATAAAAACAGATTATTATTATTATTATTATTATTATTACTTATATACCGCCCCATAGCCGAAGCTCTCTGGGCAGTTTACAAAAATTAAAAAGATTGAGCATTAAAAAGACAATATACAAAATTTAAAACCATAAACATAAAACAGCTGTCATTAAAACACTTTAAAACATTTCAACTGTTAAGCCTGGCCACAATGTCAGTCAAAACCTCAACTTGAACTGTTAAAATGCCTGGGAGAAAAGAAAAGTATGCACATTAAAAGCAATAAAAACATAAAAGAAAAATATCAATTAAAACAATAAAAGCTAACATTAAAAACTAGTAATAAAACAGCAAGGGTAACAGCAGCAAAACAGTATTTAAGAAAAGACCATAGTAAAATAAAATATTTTTAAGGCCTTCTTAAAAGCCTGTAAGGATGGTGCATGGTGGACTGTCGGTGGGAGCTTGTTCCACAGGTGTGGAGCCCCTGCTGAGAAGGCCCTCTCCTGTGTGGAAATCCACCTAATATCTCTCACTGGTGGGCAGGTGAGAAAGGCCTCTCTTTTTTATCTTAAAGTGCAGGCATGCTGATATGGGTGAAGGCAATCATTCAAGTAACTTGGTCCCAAATCATTTAAGGCTTTAAAGGTCAAAACCAGCACTCTTGCTCTTCATGCTAGGGTCCTGATCCAGATAATTGGCCCTGCATTTACTATAGGGTAAAAATGGGGTTGCGGGGGGGGGGGGGATGAAGCTGCTAGACAGACATTTAAAGTAGTGTCTGGTTTTGCCCTTGCAAGGTTTTGCCCTCGGGGGGGGGGGAGTACATGATAATTGCTGTGCATAAATGACTGTTATTCTGTTATTTCTGGGTTTCTCCAGCTATTCCTGCACTCCTGGTCCTGTGATAACTGATGTACCAGCAGCTTCCATCATTGCAGCCCATAGGGCTCAGCACCTGATTCGTGACCTCAACATTCATCACTTGTTCTAAACCTATATTCTGCTACTGCATCAAAATATATCTTGCTGCTGCTGCTGCGTAAACCCCACTCCCCTGATTACAGAGAACTTCCAGGGGCTGTGCCTTTGGATGAGACAGCACTGGAAACATTTGTTTTATTTACAAATATACAAGCAGAGCATATGTGGAGGCAAACAGCACTTCTACAAGGCAGTTGGTATCCCAAAGAGCAACTTTAGCAGCTTCTCACCCTAGGGCTGCACCTTCAGTTCCAACCAACTCAGAAATTTTCATCTCTCTCTCACTCCCTAACTTTTTCTGCCTCAGTTGCTTCCAAACTTCCAGCTGCAATTTCTCACACACAAACCTCTGACCTTTCTACTCAGCTGGAGAGACGATGCTTTCTTCAAGCTCTGAGAGGTATCTCATTCCAAAACCCACAGAAAGGTTCCTCATCTGTCAGGCAACTAGCTCCTAGCCATTAGCTGAGCTTCCACTGAGGAAACACCAGCCAAGTATCCTGGAGTACTGAGGCGAAAGCTGCTCAAAAAAGAAATGGGCCAGCAGCCATAATCCCATCAGAGCAGCAATGGAACAAATGGACATTACACAATGAAAATTATTCCATCTGAAAGGCAGTCATAGCAAGCTTTCTTTACTTTGCTCCTAGGGATAGGGGTGAAATTTGGATGGACTGAATTCGCACTCCCTGAACAATTACGAGAAATGGAACACAATCATCCTTCAGATTTTCAACCTTTGGATTTTGTGAGACTGTTCTCTGATTAAAAAAAAATGCATACATTTGGGGACACTGCATGCAGAAAGGCATATGTTAGGGGAAAGTGCTTGCAAAAAACAGGTGTATTGTAGGGGAAATTTCATACAAAACTGTGTGCGAATTTTCATGCTTAGTTGTAAAAATGTGCAAACTGATAAAGAAACAGGATGGAACACATTTGTGCTTTATAAATGCAAATGTTACAAAAAGTGAAACAGTTTTGTTTATCCTGATTTGCTCATTTCCTGTCAATTGCATTTAGGCTTATAGCTTTTTAAAGTTATTGTAGTGGTTTTAAATATATGTGTATATTGTGTGTATATTGTATGTTTTTGCTGTTTTAATTTTGGTATATTGTTTTTAATTGTTTTAATATTAGAGCTTCAGCTATGGGGTGGTATACAAATGTAATAAAATAAAATAAAATAAATAGAGCAAGATACATTTTAACGGCATTTGGCTTCCTTACGCTAGCCAAAACTAGCAGAAGAGCCCATTGGAAATGGTGCATGAGTCATAAGACTAAAAGCATCTTGAGTAGGTCCCCAAAACTGAGACCTCATCTTCTCCAGAAAACAGGAATAGATGCCTCCTATTCAGTTATTCTGGATATGGTTGAAAAGTACAACTCAGACTTTTGTTTTTTAAAAAAGTTAATTTTGTTTGTGGTTCTCATAGATCCCAGATTCAGGTTATTGGTTCGTTTAGCTTTCACAACTTGCAGTATTATTCCTGTACTGCAGACAAATGCCAGGAGGAGGAAATAATAAAGCAGTTAAAAACAGGGGGAGGAATATGTGGATGTGGATGCTTTGAAACAACTCTACTCTAAATACTTGCAGAGATCAGCATGTGGTTTTAGAAGTCTGAAAATGTGTGGGTCCCAAGAATATGTCCAATCATTTAAGACTGAACATGGTTGCTGTCTTGTAAAGTTTTTGATAATCTTCCAAGCTAACAACTCTTAAAGGCAGCCATCCAGCTTGACTTTCCAGACAGAACACAGCACAATGGCATCCCAAGTGTAATGATAAACACTGGGGCTGTTCATACAATAGGGTGACCAGATAAAATCCAGGTCAGGGCTCATGTAACTTTAACAGTTGTAGAGAAAAGGGAATTTCAGCCAGTGTCATTTGTATGCAATTAGTTCCTGGTGAAATTCCCTCTTCATCACAACAGTTAAAGTTGCAGGGGCCCTGCCTTCTTTTGTATATGGTCACTCTAGTATAGTGCCTGCACCTTTAACGGTTGTGATGAAGAGGGAATATCACCAGGAACTAATTGCATACAAATGACACTGGCTGACATTCCCTTTTCTCTATAGCTGTTAAAGTTACATGAGCCCTGACCTTGATTTTATCTGGTCAGCCTATCATACAACATGCTAACCCACAACCAGTGATTGAGTGTGGCTTGTTGTTGAACCACGGGTTAGCATGTTGTCTGAACCAAGGACATTTTCCATAGGGCTGCTTGTCAACTATGCAGTTAACCACCCTGAACAACCCAATCATGGGTTCTCAAGATGGCTTGTTTGAAAAAAATAAGTCATACTGCAAAGTTAACAAGCCACCCGGTGGAAAATGTCCTGGGTTCAGACAACATGCTAACCCACGGTTCAACAACCACCGACACTCAATAACTGAGTATGGGTTAGTGTGTTGTGTGAACCCAGTCAGAAAGGTAAGATTGAGGCAATTGGTACAGCAGCATCTTAAGCCATACTCTATTTAGCATATTGTCAATAAAACCAAGCAATACAAAAAAGCCAGACTGTAAATCGTTTAGAAGGCTGTGAGTGTTAAACAGGAACAAAGAAAATGTAATACTCAAGCTATTCTGTAGATTTCACCAAAACAGAAGGGTTGGGACAGGAAATATATCTTTGAATTGTACCCCATCAAGGAATTAAATAAGGCCTTTTCCTCTTATTTCACTCAGCCCAGTCCACACACAACTCTAGAGTATGTCCAGGCGACTTTAGGCAAAGCCATTTGGGGAAAATGCACACAAATGAAGTCTTCTGTCTCCTTATCTCCTCTGAGTAGCATCAACCTCAGGACTTGGTAAGATGCTGAAATGCTGCTTTTTAAATATCCTTAATGACTTTGCCTTAATTTTTTTTTTTTTTTTGCTGAAGTGTGCACTTTTTAATTGCAGTATCTATCAGGAGTATTGGTTCTAAATGGAGACTCTGGTCAGTCAATTGCATGGAAAACTACAAGTAGGTGATAAAGGGATACTAAAAGTCCCAGGCACTGGACATCATTCAGCTTAGCAGCCCTGCAATCAATAATTCATACAATCTTGCTCTGACACATTAATTGGCTCTTAAGTAGCTGTACTAATAGAGAGATACATACAACACGTAAGGTCAACTGTGCCCACACCCGGAATCAAGGGACGAGGCACGTGGGTTAACTAGGGTCACAGCTTTATTAATGTCATCAAAGGAGATCTGTGATGCAACTTCATCAGCTGCGTCAGAACTGGGTGAGTCAGGAGCTGCCTTGCAACTTCTTCATTACTTCCTAGGTATGGGTGTAACTAAGGCAGGATCTACACTCCTGCTTTGAAATGTTTTATAACAATAGTGACAACTTTTGGGGCCCAGGGCTCAGTGGCTGAATTCGGACGACACAATAAGCAACTGGGGGGGGGGGGGAACAAACGTCAGTTGTATTCACTATCGTGTCATCCGAATTCTGCCCTAATCAACTCAGGGCTGATCCTAATCCACACCACAGTTGATTATTTATTACCATGTTATGTGGGGAGTACCCCCTAGATGAACAACTGTAAAGTTGATTATTACCCCACCATTGACTATCATGTCGTCCGAATTCAGCCACTATCCATACAGTTTTCAAACCATTTTCAAAGTGTCATATCTTGCTTGGTGTAGATCTGGCCTAACCCTGCCTTGAGGGAAAAGCACCTTACAGCCTCCTTCCGCTCACTACTGGCTGCCAATTAGTTTCGGGGCGAAGTACAAAGTGTTGATCATTACCTTTAAAGCCCTACATGATTTGGGTCCAGGTTACCTGTGGGATCGCCTTCTCCCATACAATCCACCCTGCATGCTCAGGTCCCCTGGGAAGAACTTATTACAGTCGGCCAAGACTAGGCTGACAACCATTACCCAGAGGACCTTCTCTTCTGCTGCTCCCAGACTGTTGAACAACCTGCCGGAAGAGATCCGCTAACTTACTAGTCTTCTAGAATTTAAGAGAGCGATAAAGACTGATCTCTTCTGGCAGACCAACCCAGTCGAATTTTAAGATTTTGTTGATTTTAATAATGTATTAACTTTATATGCTTTGAATCAGTTTTAGGTATTTTATATGTATTTTATATTGTTTTTACTGATGTAGTTCCCTGCCTCGATCCGGAGAGAGAGGCGGGTAAGAAATAAATAAACATATTAGTAATAATAATAATAATAATAATAATGTTGAGGGTGGCCCCACTGGAATCACTACTGCAACTCAAGGCCCAAGACTCTGGGTGTATGATTCCGGCAAACCCCAAAGGGGTCCCCCACCTTCATTACCTGGTCTAAGCTCTGAGTGACAAGTCTAGGGAATGCCCTTTCACCACAGCATTGCCTTAGGGCATTCATCTATGACTGTGGCCATTTCTACACCAGGATTGTGGCCTGGGATGGCCCCCGGCTGGTCCCTGTGAGTCCAAATGACACACAGGGACTCCCAGGGGCAGGGGGAAGGCATGGGATTTGCCAGGGATAAGGGATCCCTAGAAAATCCCAAATCATCTGTGGTCTCTGGAACTTCCCGAGACTGTGGGAGATGTAGCTGCCCATCCCAGGTGCTGTTGCGCCAACTCACAAGTAAGTGGGGCAGCACAAATAGGGACAGAGCCACACCGCATGGCTCTGTGCCCATCAGGGAAGGGGGACACACCAATTTCACCATCCCCAGGATGGCAGGGGGGAGGGCCCCCAATTTCACGTGTTATATATATATATATATATATATATATACTTACCTTTTTGTTGGAGCTGTTCTCGGATCACAAAGAAAAATGGCGCCCAGGACGTTGCGCCCATGATGTATATTGACAGCAATGATCCCAGAAGCAGGTACTTCCAGGATCGCCCACCCTCCTCCCTCTACACTCCTATGGTGTAGAAAGGGCCTCTATTTTTAATAATGGTGAGGCTGACAAATTTCATAATTTTCAGGGGGAGATGAGAATGAATCAAAAAACAAAACAAAAATAAGAGTGCTCATATTTCCTTCCATGTATTTACTTGCCAATGAAGAAAAAGTCTAGCTAAGGGAATGTGAGTGTTTCCTTGTATATAACTTGTAAGTATATAATTTGTATTTTTAGTCTTTCATTGGATAGTGAGCTTCAGCTCAAGGGGAAGCAGAAGCTCACTATCCAATACTGCCACTGTGATAGCGGGAACTAGTGTTAGCAAAATGGGAACCTAGAAATTCCCAAAGCAATTGGAAAAGAGTGGGAACACTTGTTTCCAGAACAGTGAAGGTCAGCAGAGCTTGCAGAAGGGAGCTCCGCTGACCTGTCCTATTCCAGAAATGAGCATTTCTGTTCATTTCCGGGGTTCTCTTCTGAAGCGTTAGTTCCTGTTGTGCTCATGGTTGCTCCCATGAATGCAACAGAACCAGCAGAAATGCAGCACCTGATTTGATACTGTCCAGGGCGTTTAACTCAAGCTGTTGGACTAAGAATTATAATTCATGAGTTCCTTTATTCCTTTGGTGATCTTGTTATATTATTATGCACATTCTTTTTGTTGCTTTTATATTTCAACTTTGTTTCCATTTTTTAAAAAAAATGTAATGGGTGTTATTTCTCTGCAATTATGCTTTCTACATGTGTCACAAAGGTCAACCAACAAAGTCATCTTGATCATACCACATCTATGTTAGAATATGTGAATGATGTGAACACAGAGAGAAGTTTGGGTAGTTGTCTGCAAATATAGAAATCCTTCATGCTAGAACATTTGTCATTCTCTTAGCCCAAGCAATTTGTGGAAGTGATATGAAGGCCACCTCACAAATCCCATTGTTTTTTATGGGAACACATAAAATGTTTAACAAACACCTGGATTTCCCAAAGAAATTTAACAGAGTTAAAAAGTCAGTTCCTGTTGACCATTTCAGATCAAACTAACTCCATCAAGCATCATGTATAAAAATATGCCACTGTCAAAATATAGGAGACAGATATACCCAAGAAGCTGGGCATGGATGAAAAGAAAAGGATTTTAAGGCTGTCTCCTGTGTCTGTCTTCTGATTGAACATTTACTGTTCAAGCTCATTTAAAGCTAATAGCTCATAATTGATATGCACAGGATGTTATACCTTCTGCTGGCTTTACTTGCTGTCCTCTATCCTCATACATCTTTTAATGAAAACGTACTCATAATAAGACCATAAGCATATCACTGAGTACATAAAAAATCAAGACAGCCACACTGGTCCATGAAAAGGGGGTGGGGTGGGATCAAAAATCCAATTCCTTGGGCAATTCCTTGTTTAAGGTCATTTTAGGGATCAGTGAAAAAATTGTTTAATTCACATTTTAACGTGAAATTCCTGATGTGCACTTTAATTTGCACTTAAACCAATCGGAACACAGTATGTCACTGAAATTTGTACATTTCTGAAGTTTTTGAGATGCAATTTGTGTCAGGGAAAATTTCTATTGAGATGAATAAAGGACTGGACAGTTTAGAGTGTCCAGAGAACTGAACAGTGCAGCAGCAGTCAATTATCTGATAGAATAGTTTTTTCTATTCACTGTTAAAAAGGTCAGTGAGATAGTGGATACTTTCTGGAAGGTTGCTTAATTTACTGAGTGCTGAGTCAGTGTACAGCCAAAATGTATATAAGTTAGGGACATTAGAATGGCTGTTGTTAGGCTGAATGAATATGCGGAGGAGAAGACTGGTGGAATGAGAAATATGAGGATGGAAAAATATGCTATATAAAATCTTCCTGGAAACCTGAATTATTTGGAGAAACCAGTTTGCTGTATATATTTATATTGGAATCACAGTAAAGGACTTGTATGTTATAGAAATTTTGGCAAATGTTATTAGGGAAGATGGAAGTTTAAAAGGGATAGGAGGAAAAGAAAAGATAAAAATTAATATGTTTGCAGATGATACACTATTGACATTAGAAAACCCACTGGAGAGTGGGGAGGTGATAAAGCGGCATTTGAGAGAATTCGGGGAGATTACAGGATTACAAGTAAATTGGGGGAAGTCTGAAATGATGTTATTCAATTATAATAAGAAGGAAAGGGAGGAGTGTAATATAAATTAGGTTTTAAGATTAAAAATATAGTGCGCTATTTAGGAGTTAATATTGCAAAAGTTTTAGAAAGGTTAGAAGAAATTAATTTTAATAGTTTGAAGAAACAGATATTGAAAAAATTAGAGGTTTATAGGAAGTTAAAGCATTCATGGTTTGGTAGAATAGCGGTTATTAAAATGAAGATTTTACCTAAGATTAATTTTTTGTTTAGAATGTTACCAATTAAAATAACGGAAGTAGAGTTAAAGAGTTGGCAAAATATGATTAATGCTTATTGTAATGGAGATAAAAAAGCAAGGATTAACAAGGGGAAATGGTATAAGATACAAAAGAAAGGAGGGTTGGGACTTCCAAATATAAAGATGTATTATATAGCTAATCAATTAAGATATGTTATAAATAGTATAATAGGGGAAGAGGAGTTAGAATGGTTGGAGACGCAGACAGGAGAAATGGAGACAAAATTACAAAATATCTTTTTTAGCAAAATGCAAAAGAATAAATTGAAGGGAATGGAAAATCCACTATTAAAAAATATTCTAGAGATTTGGGAGAGATTTAAAGGGAATTTAATACCAGGAATCTCTCTGCTAACTCCAGTTGTAGTATTGGAAAACTTCCCAGGGAATTTAAAAAGAGAGTTGGAAGGGGGACTGAGGGCTCACAAAATTATTAAGTTGAAAGACTGGCTGAAAAGAATGAATAATAAGGAGCAAATAGAAGAGATTTTAAGAGGGCATAAGATATCTTGGTTCAAATGTATACAATTAGAACAATGGATACAGGATTGGAAGAAGAAGAATAAAGATTGTAGAGATAATACTAGATTTGAAGATTTAATAGAATCAAGAGAAAAGAAAGGGGAAAATAAAAGTAAAAAAGGTTTGATTAGTGAAATTTATAAAATTTTGATAGAGGATGGAGGCCCTCGAGATTCTCTTAAAATGATATGGGAAGATGATTTAAAGGAACAAATTAGTGATTATAACTGGGGGATGATTTGGGATGCAAGAATGTTAAAGTTATTATCAGTTAGGATAAAGGAGAATTATTATAAATTAGTATGGAGATGGTATTTAACACCAGCAAGATTACATCAAATTGATAAGAAAATTTCAAAGAACATATTTTCATATGTGGTGGACTTGTGAGTATGTACAAAAATTTTGGAAAAGGGTCTTTAAAGAAATAAGTGAAATAATGGGAAGTAAGGTAGATCCAAGTCCAAAATTGGCTTTACTTTCAATATGGGATAAAGGAGTTGGGACTCCAAGTATGAGGGAATTGATTAACAACCTCCTGGCACCCGTTAGATTAATGATAGCTAAGAATTGGAAAATGCAAGGGAATTATACAATAGAAGAATGGTATAAAGAAACATGGGATATTGTGCTTAATGATAAATTAACATGTAATTTAAAAGTAAAGAGGGGATTATCCAGGAAGAATGATTTTGAAAGTATATGGGGTCCATTTTTGGAAGTTGTATTAATAAAGGGGTAAGGTTGTACACCTTTTAAAGATTCTTTACAATTTTGGGAAAATCTATAATATAAACGAATAAATGAAGGTCTCATTGGGTTGGGGAGCACGGGGAGGGTGTAAAGGGTTTGTTCGTTTTTGTAATGTATTTTATGTTGTGATTATGTTGTATTTTATGTTGAAAAATAAAAATTATTATAAAAAAAAGTAAAGGACTTGTATTATACACTATACTGCTGGAGTGTGAGTATTTCTTTACTGCCTGGACTTGGCTGGAAACACGCTTGCTCTGCTGAAAGCGAATGGGGAGCACTTTTTCCCTAACAGGTTATGCACCCAGAAGTAACCAGGAGTGCCAGGAGTTCCAAATACAGGAGTGGATGATGGTTGTCGATTAATGTTTAAACAGGAGGAAGTGGAATTGAGCTCTGGAAGTGATTCGAGTGAGGAATCAGAGTCAAGCGATTTGTCTGGCCAGAGGAAAGCTGTCGATTTGAGTCAGCCGGGAAACATGGCACAGATGAGCTTGCACGGAGGAATTCCTATCAAAAGGCTGAACGAAAATAACTTTCTAACATGGTCATTCAAAATGGAGATGTTTTTGAGACGTGACGGATGTTGGAATGTTGTGGAAGTCCCTAGACCGGCAGGTCTGAGCGTTGCTGAACAAAATGCATGGGACGATTTAGCCATTAGAGCCAAAGCGAATATTGTACTGTGCATTAATGACAGTCAATTGATTTATATCTCTCGGATGGACACAGCCAAAGAATGCTGGGATAAATTGAAAAATGTTTATGTGAGACAAACGGCAAGTTCTAAGATAAGCTTAACATGTCAGCTTTATAAAACTAAGCTCCATGAAGGAGGGTCGTTGTCTGAGTATTTGCAAATGATGAGCACTTTGTTTGCCAAACTCCAAGAAGTAGGTCTGCCATTCGATGAGGAAAATCGAATATACATGATCCTAAGTTCCCTCCCGGAGAGTTGGGACATGCTTACTATGAGTGTAGAGTCCATGCAGCAGCAAGATCTTTCTATTGAATATTTGAATGGGAGATTGCTGGAGGAGGAAAGGAAGCGTGTGGAACGAGCAGAGGAAAAAGGAGAAGCAAGGAAAGGAATCGGCCATGAATCACATGGAGGAACAAAACAAGTTGCTAAATGGAGTCGGGGCAGCGCTTACCGTTTGGAGGAGTCGAGTGCGCAATGGTGGTGGAAAAAAGGAAAAGCTATCGTTGTGGCAAGCTGGGGCATATTCGGAGAGATTGCCGAGTGAAGCTGCAAATAAAAGGAGCCGTGCATTGGAAAGAGGAGAGCCGATGTTCCAAGGAGAGCGAACGTGGGAGGAAGCACGTAGCGCTCAATTGGTCTCCGCAGCCGTGGAAACGAAGGAAAAGCAGGAAGAAATTTGGCTGATCGACTCAGCGTCAAGCCAAACCCTGTGTAAAAGCAAAGAGGTGTTTGATGAACTCCGGGCTGGAGCTCTGGATTCAGTCACACTAGCAGATGGAAAGAAAGTTCCTGTGAAAGGGGAAGGGTTGTGCTTTATTCCATGCTTAGGAAAAAGTTTATCTAATGTGCTTTATATTGATAGTCTTGATTATAATCTTCTATCCGTAGCCAGCCTAATGAAGGAAGGAGATGTTGTCACATTCAAAGGATGCCTGTGTGAAGTGACAAAAGAGGGGCAGATTTGTGCGTAAGGGGATCTCAAAAATGGTTTGTTTGAAATGAGGTCTAATGATTGCATGGTAGGTCAAATTGGAAATGCTCCAATACACTCATATTGTATCCACTTACTGCAAAGAAGGATGGGCCACGTGAGTTTTAAAGTGTTAAAACAAATGCAAAAGATGTGCAAAGGGATTGATCTCAATGGGTGCGAGAGATTTTTGGATTGCAAAGATGCAAGCAATCAAAATCAAAGGTTCAGGCGATAAACAAGAAAAGTAACAGAGTTTCAAAATGCTTGAGCTTGTACACCTAGATCTGGTTGGACCTTTCAAGGTAAGCGTTGGTGGTGCCAAATATGTACTGGTCATTTTGGATGATAAATCCAGGTTTAGTTGGGTTTATATGTTAAGAAAAAAATCGGAAGCGTTTCAAAAGTTTAAAACATGGTTAATGGGCAGAATGTAGATTCCAAAAGCAAGTGATTCAGATTCAATCTGATCGAGGCAGAGAATTTACTGGTAATGATTTCTTAAGGTGGACCAGGGTAAATGGGATTACTCACAGGTTTTCAGAAGAAATGGTTTGCTACAAACTGTGAAAGATTCTCTACTGTTGGATTCAGGGGCAGAACAAAGTTTATGGGCAGAAGCGTTTTCAACTGCCAATTATTTGCTGAACAGAACCTGGTTGCATGTAATTAACAGTACTCCTTTTTACCAACTACATGGAAAAAAACCGAACCTGTCTCATCTCCGTGTCTGGGGTGTGTTTGCATACGTAAACATCCCAAAGAGCCAAAGATGGAAGGGGGACAACAAAATGACTCATGTACGCTTTGTAGGATATGATTCAAAATCCTGGAGGTTTTATGTTGGGAATGGTAAAATAATTGTGTCTAGGTCAGCTAATTTTGAAGAGCAAAACTGGCAAAGGATTCATTCAAATCCCGAAAAGTTGCTACATTTCTCACCGGATGGGAGAAATGAAGGGGAGGAGCAGAAGGGGTTAATGCCTGAAATTGGAGCCGGGTCTTCCAGAGAGGAGCGTTTAACTTCGCCCCCCCCCATGGAAAGCAATGGAGAGAAACTGTGTGCAGAACCGAGTCCTGGTAAATTGAGGAGGTCTGACAGAGTGAACAAAGGCATACCGCCTGAAAGATATGGGTTTGAGAGCCACAGTGCCAGGGTCTGTATGGTGAATTACGAGCCTCAAAGTTATGAGGAAGTGTTAAAGTTGCCTGCGCAGGAGAAACGGAAATGGATTCTTGCGATGCAGGACAAGATGGGGAGTTTTTCGAAACATGATGTGTATGAACCTACACGGTTACCCCAAGGTAAAAAATCAGTGTATTGTCGCTGGGTGTTTAAAAAGAAGACTTTGGAATTTGGTGAAACCAGATATAAGGCAAGGTTGGTGGCAAAAGGTTTTTTGCAAGTCAAAGGGAAAGATTTCGATCAAACTTTTTCTCCCACTTGTAAAGCCACTACATTAAGATTGTTTCTAAGCTTAGCTGCTAAGAATGATATGACAGTAAAGTATTTTGACGTGGATACTGCTTATTTACATGAAGATTTGCATGAAGAGATTTACATGCAAAAGCCACCTGGGTTTGATGAGGATTCTGACAAGGTTTGGTTGCTTAAGAAAGCAGTATATGTCTGAAACAGTCAGCAAGGTGTTGGAATAACTGTTTGAATGCAGCCCTAGTTGAAGACCTAGGTTTTCAGAGGGGAATTGCGGATCCATGTCTGTACCTAAGTGAAAATTGTAATGGTTTTGTTATGGCGCTGATTTATGTAGATGATCTTCTGAGAACATCTAAATCCACAAGCCAAATACAAAAAATTACAAAATGTTTGGAGGAGAAATTCAAACTGAAGTCCCTGGGAGAAGTGAGCAATTATTTAGGTGTTCAGATCATCAAACGGAGGAATGGAGGATATTTTCTGAGTCAGAAACAGAAAATTGTTAATCTGCTAGAGTCCTGTGGCATGAGTTACTGTAATGGTGTACAAAGTCCAATGTTACCGGAATTCAGATCAAACATGGATGGGGAAAGTTTCAATGATCCAGAATTGTATCAATCTGTGATTGGAAGTCTTTTGTACATAAGCCAGTGGACACGGGCAGACATTGCTTGCGCAGTAGGAATTTTAAGTCAGCAAGTTGTGAAGCCCACAAATGCTGCTTGATTAGGAATTAAGAGCGTGTTATGTTATTTGAAGAATAAATATCTGTCTAACATTGTCATCTTTTGAAAATGAGTCCTTAGAGTGCTATGTGGACAGTGATTGGGCAGGAAACCCCACAGACCGGAAGTCTACAAGCAGAATGGCTATTATGCTTGGAATGTCGTTAATACACTGGAAATCCAAGAAGCAAGGTTGTGTAGCTACATCGTCATGCAAGGCTGAATATGTGTCTTTATCAGAAGGATGTGGAGAACCTGAATGGTTTATGCAATTGTTAAAGGACATGAATGTGAAATGTGATTTACCTGTTAAAGTGTATGAGGATTCACAATCTTGTATAGCTTTAGCCAATTCACAGATGTTAAAAGCCAGAACAAAACATGTAGCTATAAGATTCTTTAATGTGAAACAGTATGTAGAGAATGGGTTTATAAAGTTATTCTACTGTGAGTCAAAGCAGAGTATAGCAGATCTGTTTACCAAGCCTTTGGTAGTATATCAGCATGACAAATTAATTGAGAAATTGGGTTTTGAAATGCTTGATATGTAAGGACAGCTTTATTCATCTTAAGTATTCAATTTTGAAGGGGTGTCAGGGAAAATTTCTATTGAGATGAATAAAGGACTGGACAGTTTAGAGTGTCCCCAGAACTGAACAGCACAGCTGCAGCCAATTATCTGATAGAATAGTTTTTTCTATTCACTGTTAAAAAGGTCAGTGAGATAGTGAATTCTTTCTGGAAGGTTGCTTAATTGACTGAGTGCTGAGTCAGTATACAGCCATAATGTATATAAGTTAGGGACATTAGAATGGCTGTTGTTAGGCTGAATGAATATGCAGAGGAGAAGGCTGGTGGAATGAGAAATATGAGGATGGAAAAATATGCTATATAAAATCTTCCTGGAAACCTGAATTATTTGGAGAAACCACTTTGCTGTATATATTTATATTGGAATCACAGTAAAGGACTTGTATTATACACTATACCGCTGGAGTGTATTTCTTTACCGCCTGGACTTGGCTGGAAACACGTTTGCTCTGCTGAAAGTGAATGGGGAGCGCTTCTTTCCCTAACAATTTGCCCCCAGCCGCCCAAAGTGCATAAAAATTGCAGATATGTTTTTAAAAATTCATACATGTATATTTATAGAAATGTGCACAATGCTTTATTCAGCACAGAAAAAAATGTATACATTTGGAAAAAAAATGTGTACAAAACAGGCAACTTACGCAAAAATGCAAGTTTAGAGAGCCAGTATGATGTAATGATTAGGGTGTTGGACTCAAACGCGTGAGATCCAGGTTCTAATCCCCACTCAGCAATGAAGCTCATTGGGTAACTTTGGGCCAGTCACCGACTCTCAGTATAACCTACCTCACAGGGTGCTGAGAGGATGCAATAGATAGAAGGGCCTTGTAAGCCATTTGGGGATCCTTGCAAGAAGAAAAAAGGGGAGATATAAATTCATAATGAATAAATTAAATAATTTTCTAAAAAACGCACATGGAAATTAGGGATGTGCATACACATTAACTGTAAGCTCATCAAAGTTCTCCGAATTCCACCTTGAAGCTTGTCCCAACTCATTTCTTTCTCAGATTACAATTTTCATGAGAGTTGTATGAGAAATTTGTTTCAGTTCATTTTTGGTGAGGGTTAACCCAGTTTATTTATTTCATTTCTATACCTCCCAATTGCCAAATCTCTCTGGGTGGTTCACAAAAATTGAAACCATAAGGTACAGCATAAAATATAACATATGGAAGCTTAAAATCATAATACAAAAATCCAAGCAGAAAAAATCCAAGCAGCAATGCAGAGATTTAAAATGCAGATTTGAAGTAGCAGAGTTAAAAGACTAGGGCTAGATCTACACCACTGCTTTATCGTAGTATTGAAGTGCATTGATAACTTTTGGGACACAATCCACCTTCCATATGCCATTTTCATAGTGTTATATCCTGCTTTTTATTCCACATTCATAATGATTTGACACAATGATTGTAAATTGCGTATGATTGTAAATTGTTTAAATACTGGGAAAATACAAAGGTCTTCCCCTAGTGCTGGAAAGAGTATAAGATAGGTGCCCAGCGAACCTCTCTAGGGAGCTCATTTCACAGTTCTCATCTTTCAAACTGAACACAGTTTTGGACACAATCTGCAGTCGAAGCCTGTACATTTCCAAGCTTGCAATGTGATCAGCAGACCAAAAACATGTTCAACAGCCTGCATGCATTTGAAAGATGTGCATGAAAAATGCATACTTTTGAAAAATGCTTGCAAATATGCTTTAATCAATGAGAAAAGATTACGTGCATTTCAAAGATGTGCGCATTTGGGGGGAAATGAACAAAGATGTGGACTGATATTCATGCAAAAAGAAAAAATAACCAAAGCTCACAAACTGATATAGACTTGTGTCATGACGAGCTCCAGCGTGGAATTTGGAAAATTTTGACAAGCTCAAATTTGCTGATTCGCACATCCCTAAAATGCATCCTCAACATTTCAGAGTTAGTGTGCCACTGAATACCAGCAGGGCTTGTCCTCTTCTGCACTCATGTCTTATAATCCATGTAGCAGAGCAGCTAAATAACAATTTCTGGCCAAAACTTGCACGTTGTGATACAACTGTGAAATTTGGTATGGTGATATTTATTAGGGATGTGCACTGGATCGGACCCGATCCACGATCCGAGTCCGGTCCAGTGGGAAATCGGATAAATTATCCGATTTCCGATCCCGCAGCTGGATCGGCCGATCCAATCCGAACCGGTCCGAAAAGGCTCTGAACCGGTTCGGAGGATCGGAGGATCGGCGGGCGCCCACTGGCGCCCACCGCCGCTTCCATTGGCGGGTGCCAGCGGGCGCCTGCCGATGAAAGTGGACAGCGGGGGGGAGGGAGGAGGGGGGCGCTTACCTTCTCGGCCCGTCCGCTCCCGTCCGGCACTAGCAGCTACTCCCAGCGGGCTCCGCGGCCTGCTCTAGGGTGGCGCGCCGGGTGATGTCATCACCCGGCGCACTACTCTAGAGCAGGCCGCGGAGCCTGCTGGTGGTAGCCGCCGGCCCCGGACGGGAGCGGATGGGCCGAGAAGGTAAGGAGGGGGTGCGTGGAGGGGAGGAGGGGGCGCGCGGAGGGGGGAGGGGGGCCCTTACCTTCCCGGCCCGGCGGCTCCCGTCCGGCGCCGGCGCCTACTACTCCCAGCAGGCTCCGCGGCCTGCTCTAGGGTGGCGCGCCGGGTGATGTCATCACCCGGCGCGCTACTCTAGAGCAGGCCGCGGAGCCTGCTGGAAGTAGTAGGCGCCGGCGCCGGACGGGAGCCGCCGGGCCGCGAAGGTAAGGAGGAGGTGCGTGGAGGGGAGGAGGGGGCGCGCGGAGGGGGGAGGGGGGCCCTTACCTTCCCGGCCCGGCGGCTCCCGTCCGGCGCCGGCGCCTACTACTCCCAGCAGGCTCCGCGGCCTGCTCTAGGGTGGCGCGCCGGGTGATGTCTTCACCCGGCGCGCTACTCTAGAGCAGGCCGCGGAGCCTGCTGGAAGTAGTAGGCGCCGGCGCCGGACGGGAGCCGCCGGGCCGGGAAGGTAAGGAGGGGGTGCATGGAGGGTAGGAGGGGGCGCGCGGAGGGGGGAGGGGGGCCCTTACCTTCCCGGCCCGGCGGCTCCCGTCCGGCGCCAGCGCCTACTACTCCCAGCAGGCTCCACGGCCTGCTCTAGGGTGGTGCGCCGGGTGATGTCATCACCCGGCGCGCTACTCTAGAGCAGGCCGCGGAGCCTGCTGGAAGTAGTAGGCGCCGGCGCCGGACGGGAGCCGCCGGGCCGGGAAGGTAAGGAGGGGGTGTGTGGAGGGGAGGAGGGGGCGCGCGGAGGGGGGAGGGGGGCCCTTACCTTCCCTTCCCGGCCCGGCGGCTCCCGTCCGGCGCCGGCGCCTACTACTACCAGCAGGCTCCGCGGCCTGCTCTAGGGTGGCGCGCCGGGTGATGTCATCACCCAGCGCGCTACTCGAGAGTAGGCCGCGGAGCCCGCTGGTAGTAGCCGCCGGCGCCGGACGGGAGCGGACGGGCCGAGAAGGTAAGCAGTGGCGGGGAAGGGGGCTTACCCCCCCCCCCGGAGCCGTCCGCTTCTATCCGCTGGCGCCCGCGGGCGCCAGCGGATGGAAGCGGGCGGCCCCAGGGGGGGTAGGGAGCGCGGGGGAGGGGGATTACCTGCCGGGGCCGTCCACAGCGGACGGCCCTGGGGGGGGGAGGGAGTTAGGCCCCCCCTCACGCACCCGCCGCCATTTTTTCTCATAGACTTGCATTGCAATGCAAGTCTATGGGGAAAAAAATGGCGGCCGATCCAAAAATTAACGATTTTTGGGTCGGGATCGGACTCGATCCGGTCCGGGGGGCCTCCGATTTTGTCCGAACCGGTCCGGGACAAAATTGGAGGTCCCGATCCGGGTCCCGATCCGATCCGGAGGGTCCGTGCACACCCCTAATATTTATGACCATGTAAATTAAAATTAGATATAGATGTATCTTAGGAAATCATTGTAATGACCGCCACCTTGGAAAATGGCACCCAAAATCCAGTTTTCTCACAATAACTCTATTATTTGTAATCTCACAGGAAAGATGTCTCGGCACAAAATTAAAGAGCATAAAATTTGCTACAAAAAACCCATTAACTATCTTTTCATAGGAGCAACCCTCGTTGAGATATAAAGGTTTTATTCCTACCCAATTGTCTGAGAAGTCAACAAGATGTACTATCTTACCTTCATTTCAATCTTGTACTTTGTGTTGCAAGCCTGAAACTTTCAGAGCTCATAATTTCCACCTTTTTGAACAAGAATATGTATTGAGGCATCAATTGTGGGGGAGTTAGTGAAACAAAATAACTTTGATTTAACAGTGATCAAACTCCACCTATCACTACCAATAACTGGAGAGCATAAACCTGGCCCATCCAATTTAAGTACTTTATGCCTCAACTGAGCCATTGGGCTTTCTGTTCTCTAGCAAGGCTGTCAGCAAGTCAAAGCTCCCTTGTTTCCCACTGGATAGTGCCACAACAGTGTTAGCTAGGGTGACCAGATAAAATCCAGGTCAGGGCTCGTGTAACTTTAACAGTGGTAGAGAAAAGGGAATTTCAGCTGGCGTTATTTGTATGCAATTCGTACCTGGTGAAATTCCCTCTTCATTACAACAGTTAAAGTTGCAGGGGCCCAGCCTTCTTTTGTATATGGTCATTCTAGTATAGTGCCTGCACCTTTAACAGTTGTGATGAAGAGGGAATATCACCAGGAACTAACTGCATACAAATGACACTGGCTGAAATTCCCTTTTCTCTACAGCTGTTAAAGTTGCATGAGCCCTGACCTGGATTTTATCTGGTCAGCCTAGTCAGTGTTAGCCTACTGTAGTCTGGGCATTCTTGCAGGTATGTATCTATTTGGGAGTAAGTGAGAAGGGGAAATAACATCAATTAATATGTAAAATACAGGACATTACATTTGTTGCTTTAAATATTTAATTGGAGAGCCGTGTCAAGGGATGCATTATAGCCAATGGAAAGCAATTTGTTCCAAAATAAAAATCTATCTGTGTATTTATCCAATTTCCCTTCCAATATTGCCTGCATTTCCAACTTAGATGTTGCTCTTAATGTTTTCTAGAATCCTTTATGTCATGGCACACTGCACTCTTGGGAGTATGCCAGAGCATGCTCTTGCTAATTGTTCTCTGTTTTAAATCTTCAACTTGGTGTGGTAAGTCCACCCACCAGTTGTTAATCATGTTAAGTATACCCTAATGAAGCTTATTTTTTTTCCAAGGGATGTTATGTGGCCCCGGGTGCTACTGATTATAATTTCTTTAATTTAAGTATTTTATTTCTCCCACACCCACCTACCCATGTAATCTTGGCAGCTATTTTTTTCTATCACAATGGTAGATAATAGGCATTGGTTTTTTAACTCCAGCGAGTTAAAGTTAGTTGAATGAGTCAAAATTGTGGCTGTTTATTATTAGGGCTGCACCAGATTTTGCCCAATGAAACAAATTGTGAACATTTCTTTCAGTGAGCAAAATCTGGCCAATTTTATGGATAAAGAAGTCCCTACTCATACCCCCAAACCCTAAATATACATTTTTTGGGATTGTTTGTGGCTGTTTGCACCCATTTTGCTGACCTGCTATTGCTTCTTATGTGACATTTTCTTCTCTCTCACTGAGTGATCCTAACCAATAAGAGAACAAAGAGAAGGCAAAAACCCAATCAGGGCGTTAGGGGCAGCAGAATCATTTTCAAAAGAGAAACTGTTTAAAAACACACTAACTCACTATCAAAAGACTGGAAAGAGACACCCTCTGTCTTGCACTGTGAGGAACAACTTTCTTAGCATAGTGTAGGAAGACAGGAAGTATGCACCATTGCATTGGCAACACTAAAGGTGTATTTCCTGTCTTCTCATGCTCTGGACTAAGTTTTATTTTCCCTCACTAGAATCCACAGCAAGACATGAAGCATAGGAATCTGCCTTCAACTGAGTCAGATGGTTGGTACACACAGCTTAGAAATGTCCCCACCAACAGGCAGTGACTCTTCAGCACTTCAGACAGGATTCTTTCTCAGCCTTACCTGGAGGTTCTGGATATTGGACCCAGGTAGGGATGGAGGAGAAATCTGTTCAGTTAGTTTTACACTTTAGAGAGACAGTGTGATGTAGTGGTTAGAGTGTTGGACTGAGTCTTGGGAAATCCAGCTACTAGTCCCCACTCGGCCATTGGAAACTAACTGGGTGACTTTGGGCCAGTCACAGACTCTCAGCCCAACCTACTTCACAGGGTTGTTGTTGTGAGGATAAAATGGAGAGGAGGAGGATTATGTATGCTACCTTGGGTTCCTTGCAGGAAAAAGGTGGGATATAGATGTAATAAATAAGTAATGCACGAGCCTACTGTTATCCTTCAAAATTCACACTTTTCTGCATTTTGCAATGGAGTTCCCCAACCAAAAAAATGTGATTGAGGGGAAAGTGCACCCAAAATTCCTGAAAGTAATGTTAAAATACATACTAGGGAAATTGCTTGCATATATATATATATATGTGTGTGTGTGTGTGTGTGTGTGTGTGTGTGTGTATGTGTGTATCAGGCAAAGTTGTGTACAAAGACGCAAGTATTAGGAAAAATGTGTACAAAAAATGTATACAGATTTTCATGCAGCCTTTTAAAAACAAGAATCTCAGTACTTGAGACAAGCCAGTTTTAAGATTTGAAAAATTACAAATGGAGAGAAACCGAAATTGGCAGATTTGTCCATCCTTAATCCTGGAACCTTCAACACGCAAAGCATATTGTGCCCTACCTCTGAGCTACAGCCCCTCCACAGCATCAGGTAATCATGTCAGAAGATGTACCCTTCTGCACCCTCAGCCCTGCACAATGAATGAAGAGTTTCACCCTCATTTGCATGTCCCCCACAGACTCGATAAAAGGGGGCTCCTTTCACAGGAGTTGAAAGGTTTCATGGAATGGAGGGGGGCTTTAGCTAAGTCCTGATTGTCAATGTTCAACAGTCCCCCTGAAGCTTGGCCTTCAGATTCTTCAAGCAAGGCATCCCAACCTACACTGCCTCTCCAACCCTTCAAGCGTCCTGAATTCAGCCCCTCCAGGAAACATAAGGTGATGCAGAAGGCCACCAAGTAATGTCTGAGTGCAAGGCTTTAAAGCAAGGATTCCACACCTTTCAACTTCTAACAGACAGAATTTGGGCACTCAGTTGGACTAGCAGCCTGCCTAGTTAAAAGCCCTTCAGGGGTTGTTGGTCTGGTGTTCCCGTTTTCCCCAGTTATCAAGTGCCAACATCCTCTTGACAATGATTCTTGTGCCTTCAGGCCTTAAAGTCACAAACAGCCTTCAAAATAGTACAGGAAAACAGGTGAATGCTGCTTGTGCTCAGTCAGCGTTACTAGGCAACCACAATTCTAATAATCATAGATGATTTTCCAGCATCTCTGAATCAAGCAAGGCCACAGGGTAGCTCATAACAAGTGACGTTGCAGGTGATCAAATGGAGAGTTCACTGGCCTTTATGTATGGCCGTGTTTATTTTTATTTTTATTTTCATATCGACCACCAAACCAATATAAATACATATAGAGCAACTTAGTTTAAGTGGCCTCACTTCCAAATAAGTATGCTAGGATTCCAACCTGTCCTTTTCAACATGATGGGCTCCGTCTTAATATGATAAGATTTCCACACACCCAACACAATGCTCCTGATAGCGTGCTTCTAAATGTACCAACATGTGCATTGCAAAAGTGTTGAAAATGCACAATTGAACAGGCAGTTATTGGGCCAAAGAAAACTAAAACTAGCTGAGCTAAATAAGCAAGTAATGCACAAGTGATATAATAGAATCAGCTTTAATTGGAACCCACCCTTCCCCAACACACCCACATGCAAGCCACACACTTGGAGTTCTTCTAGAACACAATTATCCTGTGAGCTGGTCAACATACAGGTCAATCCCAGATTTGTTTTTCAGTTCCACATGAACACATCCATTTCCCTTCTGTTACTCTTTTTGTCCACAGAACCCTTGGGGGGGGGGGGGAAACCCCTCTATTCCTTATGCCTCAAGATTGCTCCAGCATTCCCTACATAAAGAATTGTGAAAGTCCTACAACCTGTTCATGAAATATTCTAATTGTACCTCTTAGGAAGGGGTATTCTGAGCCAAGCTACATGATCAGCAGCCCAGGGCGGGATCTTCATTACTGCTTTATAATGGTTTATAATGGTTTTGACAACTGTTCTGGCCCAGGACATATTCCATATACCATTTTCAAAATGTTTTCAAAGTGTTATATCTGGCTTGGTGTTGATCTGTCCCAGTTCTGATGCTGGCCTGTACCACGTCAAACAGCAGGTGGAGAATCACATGTTCTGTGCCTAGTGGTCACCATGGATCAGCTCCACTATCTGCTTTCAATACCATGATCAATTTGGGGGAGGGTTTTTGTTGATTTTTTTAGTCTCCATGGAAAGTCGCATCGTTTTGTGTACCTTTCCCCAAATATATGCAATTTTGTGTGCACTTTTAGGAACATAGGAAGCTGTCTTCTACCGAGTCAGACCATTGGTCCATCTAGGCCAGTGTTGTCAATGCTGACTGGCAGCAGCTCTTGAGGGGATCAGGCAGGAGCTTTTCCAGCCCTACCTGGAGAACCTGGAGATCAAACTTGGAACCTTCTACATGCAAAACAGCTGCTCTACTACCATGCTATGCCCCCTCCCATTTTTAAATATATACATTGTCCCAAGAATTCTTCCATTGATCCATTTTATTTATTTATTTATTTATTTATTTATTTATTGCGTTTATATCCCACCTTTTTTCCTTCAAGTAACCCAAGGTAGCATACATAAACCTCTTCCTCCTCTCCATTTTATCCTCACAACAACAACCCTGCAAGGAAGGTTGGGCTGAGAGTCTGTGACTGGCCCAAAGTCACCCAGTGAGTTTCCATGGCTGAATCGGATCTCCCGACTCCTGGTCCAACAATTCAGCCACTACACCACACTGACTCTCTGTTATGCCCATTTTGTGTGCATTTCCTGCTATGAGCATGTTTTGTGTTCACTTTTTCCCAATGAACTGCATCCCCAAGCTCAGGAACATTTCCGATTTTGGTAGCTCTGCCTTGGCTCGCCTCTTGGCTCAGGAGCAGAAAAAATTGCAAATTCACATTAAAAATCTCAATGGAACGTATTTCCTCATCCATCCCTATTCTAAACTAGCAAGTCAGTGAGAATGTGATGGGCTAGTCCTCTCCCTGAAGTGTGAGTCTTAAAAGAGCAGGCAGCTTTCTACATAAGAGAGAGCAGACAAACCTTCATACCTTCCACCTGCCATTAGAAATGGCACACTGGCCACCGCTGACTACATCCTTTTGCCTCTCTGTGTTCTTTTATTACATGTGAGTTATGGTACAGGAGCAACCGCCATCGCCTTTCAGCGTTTTAGCTTTGGTCTTCCCGTTCTCTCCTAGCGATGCTTTCGAAGCAAAGAGAGACGCTGCCCTTTTCAAGTTTTCCGGAGGCAATGCTCTTGCTGCTTCCTGTTATTGTGGGCATTTGAACTCTGGTGATGAATACCCCTAGGACTTGCTCAATAAAACAAACAGATTCACTGTGGTTTGCCCATTAGGGTTCTGCTGAAAGGCAACGCTTGATGTAGCCAGTGCTCATTTATTTTTACAAGGGCAGTCCGATTGTTATCTTGTAACCCGACTAGGTCCCAGAGAAACAATGTTAATAGCTTGAGTTCTTTCATCCCTCCCTGCTTCCCCATTCCACCCCAAGAGGTTTCTTCCCTGTTTAACTTCAGGATTTCCTCAGATTGCAAGAGCAAACCTGCTTTGGGTGTTTATATTTTATTAAGAGGAGTCTTCTCAGTGCCTTTCAAGCATGCTTTAAAAACACACAGTTTCACATTTCTTTTCACATCCACAATGTTCTTTGTGCACCAATGAGTGACTGGTTTGACAGGTGCTGTTTCATTACCCAGAGCAGAATGCGTTTTTCACTCAGCTTCCTTTTCTCCTGCCACAGCACAGGCACAAATGGTAAAACATGAGCCGTAAAAAGAAAAAGTAATTGAGTTAACCATCTCCGTTTAGCATTTGGGCTTCGCAGCTTTGCCAAGCCTGATGGCAGGTCTCCCGTGCATTTTGGTGTCAAAGAAATACTGGGGGCTTCTTCTTTCACTGTTGCCTTAGTTGGACAAGTTGCCATTTCATGCAGCAGCACAAGATGGAGAACCAATTAAGATCATTACAGTTGCCACTGCAAAACCACTGCTCCGTGGTAGGCTCCAGTATTAGAGGATCATCAGACGGGGATGGGGAAATCATGTTTCCTTACCGCAGGCTCTCTTCCTGGTTCTCTTCCACATTTGAAACAAGCACATTTTGCGGAGAAGAGACCAGCGCCCACATGGCCTGTAAATTTCAATGGGGACAGCGCCCTCTAGTGGGCATTTTATAGTGCAAGCTCAGAAGAGAAGGATTGAAAAAGGTTTGTTTTGTGACTCTACAATTGAGGAAAGGAATGGAAGGCATGCAGGAGGTGGATGGCGGCATCAAAAGGACCCACTAACATCCATTAGCGGCCAGTAACGAGCATGCTATAAAATGCTCGTCTGATGACACTCTTAGACTGTTGGCAGCAAACTTCCGGATAGCACTCACATGACGCAGATAAGTGGAACAGAAGAGATGACAATAAGAAAGGAAGTTTGCATCTCCTCTACAAATATAACATGACTGAGCTCTTTACCACTGAAGAGATTGCCTCTGATTCCAGAGAATTTGGGGGGAAGCTATAGAAAGCTTAATGGACAAAAGCCACCTTGGGATAAGGTTGTGCTTTATTTTTCCAATACAGAGGGTTACAACAATGCCCTGATTTCTCAGTTTTCAAGCAGTTCTGGAATTTATTTGACATTTGAAGAGGAGATAGTAGAGGTATTTATATTAGTGAAGGAAGTCACAATAATAAGATACCAGAATCTTGATGAAGTGCAAGAATACCACTAATTTTGAAAGAAGATAAAGATCCTTTAAATGTTAGATCATATCGACCAGTGGCATCATTAAACCAGGATTTTTGAAATTATGATAACAATTTCAGCCTCAAGGTTTTACCAGAAGTAATAAATTTTGACCAAGCAGGGTTCATTAAAGGAAGAGAAAGAAAATATTACAAGATATGATAATTTAATAAATAAATGTAAAAAAAGAAGAAAGTAAATGCCAAAAAGGCATCACATAGCAATGAGCAAAGGCACTTCAATGTTATAATGAAGAAACAGTGGTTAAGAAATACATTTCACAGGTGGATCACCAGTATGTTACTATTTATATAAATCAATACTTGTCCAAACAAATTTAATTAGAAAGCGGGGCAAGACAGTGTGTCCAATGTCAGCATCATTGTTTGTAATTGCTATTGAAAGTTTGGCACTAGCTATTAGTTAAAATAATGTGACGGGGGAGTAGATTTAGGGGGCAAAGAAGTTAAAATGGCAACCAATGCAGGAGATGGAGGGTGTCATCTTGTTTCTGCAATTGGTAGTCGGAAATCCCTGCAAATGACCCAGAGAACTATTAGTAGCTTCAGCTCTACCTTCTGCCCACCGCTGGTTTTATTATTATTATTCAGACCTTGGTTCCATCAACTTGGCAACCCAAGCTGTTCTGAATCCCAGGTTCAAATCCACACTCAATTCAATGTAACTTCAGACAATTCTCTCGGGCTGAATGTCTCTCACATGGTTGTTGTAAAGATAAAATAAGGCAGAAGGGAGAGCTATTTCTTTATTTTTATTACATTTTTATACTGCCCAATAGCCAAAGCTCTCTAGGTAGTTCACAGTTAAAACGATAACATACAACAGATCAAAACATATAAAAGATTAAAAACACCACATAAAACCAAAATAACCCAGCATCAATGACAGCTCAGGGAAAGCCTATGTGAAAAGATATATTTTCAAGAGACGTTTAAAGGATGTTAAATTTAGGGGTGTGCACGGACCCCCAGGTCGGGTCGGGACCCGGATCAGGACCTCTAATTTTGTCACGGATCAGATCGGACAAAATCGGAGGCCCCCCGGACTGGATCGAGTCCGATCTCGATCCAAAAATCGGAAATTTTTGGATCGGCCGCCATTTTTTTCCCCATAGACTTGCATTGCAATGCAAGTCTATGAGGAAAAAAATGGTGACGGGTCGTTGAGGGGGTGCCTAACTCCCTCCCCCCCAGGGCCGTCCACTGTGGATGGTCCCAGCAGGTAAGCCCCCTCCCCCATGCTCCCTCCCCCCCGGGGGGGTCCGCTTCCATCCGCTGTCATCACCCGGCGCGCCACCTTGGAGCAGGCCACGAAGCCTGCTCGCAGTAGCAGCCAGCGCCGGATGGGAGCGGACGTCCCTGGAAGGTAAGCGCACTGCGGACAGCCCCGCTAGGGAGGCCCCCCCGGCACCCGCCAATCCGCCGATCCATCCAAACCGGATCAGAACCTTTTCGGATCAGTTTGGATTGGATCGGCCGATCCAGCGGTGAGATCTCTGGATCGGATTCGGATCGTGGATCGAATCTGATCCAGTGCACATCCCTAGTTAAATTTTCCACCTTATGAGCCACACAAGGGAGGATTTTCCAGAAAGTGGGTGCCACTACAGAGAAGGCCTACTATCAAGGTTCTTCATGACAACATTCCATTCATCTTGGAATGGCCAGCAAGACCTCCTCTGACAGCCATAAATGTCTGGGTGTATAAAAGGGAAGACAGTCTGCTAGGTATCTTGGATAATAACATAACTTTGTAGCTACCACACAGCTGGTGGCAGTTCTTTTAACACAGGAGTTATGTGAGCATAGCTATATATGCCATCATGAGCTCCTTAGAAGAAAACTGGGTATACATGATGAAATGATTAGAAAATGGAATGCCCAATGGAGATTTAGACACTCTTTGAATGGCAGCCCTGTCTCAAGGCCCACCTAGGAGAATCCTAAGAAATTAATCCACAGTCTATAACATGGATATGCAACCTTTTGGGGCCCACAGGCACAATGGACATTTTGAAAATGGCACCACCACAAATTGCCTTAGGGGTGGTAAAATGTGGGGAAAGACTCCCTCTCTGGATTCTAACTTCTTTTCTCCAACCCCCAGTTCTTTTTAGGAGGGGACTTTTGTCTCCAACTCTATTCAAGTCATTGCAGCAATATGGCTCCATTGACTTCAACAGAGGTAGGAAAGAAGGCCCCTGCCAAAAATCATCTGGAGGGGGGGAGCTCACCATCCACCAAGGACCCTGATGCTCCAAGGATCCTTGGTAGGGCGCTGGCAGGGCTTCCCCTCAGGGCTTCCCACCCCACCCCCAAGCCATTTTTGACAGCGATATTTTGTCCCCATCTCTATTAAAGTCCATGGAGTGATACCCCTATAGACCAGAAAGTAATGTGCTCTGTTTTATGGAAGGTATATTTGCAGTTGCCTCTTAATTGACACTGTTATGTACTAGAAATAGTTAACTTGCCAAGTTGAACATCAGCTCTTCAAGAAAGCAGAGAGAAGATTTTAGGATATTCAGCACTGTAAAGTATAAAAATGCCAGAGAGTTATTTTATTATTTTTTGAGAGTTTGGGCATTCTCTTCAGATAATTCTTACTGAATACCACTTTTTTTATTATTTCACAGATAATTGAGCTTAAAGGTTAAGCTTTAAAATACCCATGTTTTCAAGGCTGAAGAGCTGGATTTTAAGCACTCCAATGGTTCCCTTTTTTATTTAGGAAAAGTTATTTCCATAATAGAATGTTCAGACTGATGAACATGTTCAAGATGGTTTATGAGCTGATAAGTAACGCTGTGCATCACAATATTAGGGAATGAGTATATTTCCTCAATAACCTGAAGCAATTCATGAATTAGAAGCCATTGACACAATCTTGGAGAAAATGTCAAGTCACGGAATTGTAAAATGAGGGTTTCCTTGTGCTCACCTATGTATGGCTACGAAATTCCAAAAATAATCTCACAAAAAAGGCATCAGTAACATTCCTGCTCTGTATCATTCCTTCTGCAAAGGCAGAAACTAGAAAATCTCTCCTTCTCTCTTTCATACTACAAAGCCAAATCCGCGAAAAAGATCATCCGTGGGTTGAGTAGGCTGGTTCTTTCAATCTATTGGGTTTATCTAAGAGAACCTCTCAGTCTTTTTTATTATCATAGTCCAGAAGTACATCTGCATGCATGCACATGCTTATAGAGAAGAACTTTCTGATGCCTGTGTCCATTAATCTAGCAGGCTAAGGCCCAATAAATGAAAACTAATGTTAGAAAGCCTCCATGTCGAAAATACACCGATTCTTATTATTTCTTTATTTAACGATATTTATAAATTGCTTACATTAAAGAGGCTTCAAAGCGATGTACAAAAGCAAGTCTTTATACAGAGGACAAAATTACTGTCCCAGGAATGCCAAAAGGTATGTTCTCAGTAGGGTTGGAGTCTGCCTAATTTGTAATGATAGGAAGTGCCAGCAATGAACCATTGCAACAAATTATATAATGTTGTCGTGGAATTCTCATTACTTAAGGAGAGATTATCTTTCTTTCAGAAAAACACACTATAGTTTGAAACAAGAATCACCTAAGTATTTTTTTTCTATCTGTCCATTGGCATAGTCTGAAATGTGTTGCGAATTATTCACCTCTCTAGTCACTCAGTAATGGGGCAGTGAGCTCTAATCTTTTCAGAGAATTGGATTCTACAGAATTGTTACAGATACTGGGGGGAAAGCCAGTTCTCTCCTCCTTATCGCAGAGAATGAAAGACAGGATGTTTCTTTCAAAGGAGGTCTTTCATTGTCTGATGAACTAACACTTAATCCAAATGCCACTCTAGCTCTGTCCACATTTATAAACATTGCATCACAATCCAGACGTCCTCCCTTCCCATTTTTAAACAGGGCTTGAAAATGTTTGTATTCCAGAAGCCGTGGACTCTGGTGTTTTGGTCTATGATGGATTCTGCTGTTTTTACTGTGCCATTCTGCTGGTTTTTAACACTGCAATGTACTTTTAATAATTTATCGTGCCATCCTATGTACCTCTACTGGCAAGTAAGCCCCTGCAGAATTCAATGGGACATACTCCAGATAAGTGACTAAGGTTGCAGCCTTACTGGATTTTTCTGTGATGGGGGAAGGAGGCAGGGTGCATGGAGTGGCTAAGTCCCCTTGGCTCCTCCGTTCGAGAATCCAAAGGGAGTTGTCCACTTCTCCTTTGTGTGCCCTGCCTCTTTCCCCCATTGTGGGAAGGAAGTGAGGCAAGTGAAGTGGCTGAGTCCCTTTGACCCCTCTATTAGAGAAGCAAAGGGGACTCCACAACTTTTCCTTCATGCGCCCTGCCTCTTTCCCCAGGGAAAGAGGTTGGGTGCATGAAGATAGGGCAAGCCTATCTTCATGCCAAGCACCAGTTGAAAGTTCCACTCAATGCCTGTGCCATGGGCCCAGGTGTCATGCTGCCACTGGAATTGCTTTCAAAGGAGAAGCCAGAACTTTTGGAGTCAGATGGCTTCTCAGAAGACCCTGACATTAGCCAAGAGAGGCAGAGAGCTTAGCTTCTGAGGCAAAGGAAGATGCTGGGCCACCACCTAGACCCTGAGAACACCAGCCCCTTAATATCCACAATAGGATGGTGGGTAAGGAAAAGTGTGCTCGCTTCCCGAACAGGACAACTCATGAGCTGGGCTCTCCTCATGAGGACATCTGGAAAGCCTCTAATGTGATGCAGCTGAGCACTGGGTGGGGCTCTACTAGCTCAAGCTATACAAACTCTCACTGGTAACTTGAGAGCTACAGAAAATAATGTCTCTGTCAGCTCCAGTGTCTGATATCTTCCTTCCCATGCCTTACTCTCTGATTGATGCTCTAAGCTACTGATCCTTGGACTGTTTCTTGGCCCTGTTTCTGGGCTGTATAATGTATCTGAGCCTATCTACACACGCAGGATAAAACACTTTGAAAACATTTTGAAAACTGTATATGGAGTGTGTCCTGGCCCCAACAGTTCTCAAAACTGTTTTAAACCATTTTAAACCATTTTAAACCATTTTAAACCATTTTAAAGTATAGTGTAGATAGGCTGAGGCTCTCTGACTGCCTAACTGTGTTTTGATCTCTACCTGCTATCTTGACCACTCCTGCCTTAGCCTGAACCCGATTGGATTGAAAACCCATTGGACTGTGCTTGACTATTTGCTTGCTGAATTTACTACTCTACTGTAGGCCCACCTGTATTTGCTTGCAAGGAGCCAGGACTCAGCAAGACAGTTTGGGCCAGGAAGCAAATTATGTCATCTAGCTGATGGAGGTAATCTGGTGGACGTCATCTGGTTCCCCCAACCAAAGTAGTTTTGTATCCCTGTCCCAACCAAAGTAACCAAGCTGAGAAAGACAATTGCATATATACTGATTCCTGATCCTGAGGAAATCTTTTTTAGTATATGTAGTTTTATAGTAGTTAATTGCATTGTGTATTTTTTAAAACACAAACATACAAAATGTAATATACTTGAATGGTTTTTTTTTTTTGATTAATATTTTTATTAATTTTTCCAACAAACACATACACAAATAAACAATAATGTAACATACAATAACATAAAACCAATTCCCCCCTCAACTACCCCCCGTGCTCCCCCCCCCTTCCGAGACCGTCTCATTATCCTTCATCCTCTTTCCAAAATTTTAATGATTCTTTTGAAGGCAATTGTCCCTTCCCCGATCTTAAAACGTAATTCAAAAGGGGCGTCCATATTTCCCCAAAATCACTCTTCCTGGACATTCCCCTCTTTATTTTCATTTTACAAGTCAACATATCATTCAAAGCTAAATCCCAAATTTCTTTATACCACTCTTCTATTGTATAACTTCGTTGCCCTTTCCAATTTTTAGCAATCAGCATTCTAACAGGTGCCAGGAGGTTGTTTACCAATTCTTTATTTATTACATCCTTATTCCTACTATCCCATATTGCTAGTAGAGCTAGCTTCGGGTTTAATTCCAACCTACTTCCAATTATATCACTTATTTCTTTACCAACCCTTACCCAAAATTTTTGTACTTGTTCACAGCTCCACCACATATGAAAATATGTCCCAACCTCCTGACACCCCCTCCAACAATTCTTGGGCAATTTTTTATCAATCTGGTGAAATCTAACAGGTGTTAAATACCATCTCCAAACTGTCTTATAATAATTCTCCTTAATTCTAATCGACAATACCTTTAACATTCTTCCATTCCAAATCCTCCCCCAATTATCTTCATTAATTTTCCCCCTTATATCTTCTTCCCAAGCCTCTTTTATAACCTTAAGTGAGTCCTGAAATTCTTCCTCTATTAATATTTTATATATCTCACTAGTGAGTCCTTTCTTAGCTCTAGCTTCTTCTTTATCCCACGATTGTTCGATTAAATCTTCAAATCTAGTATTGTTTCTACATTCCTTATTCTTTGTGGTCCAATCCTGTGTCCATTTTAACAGTTGCAAACACTTGAACCACGCTAGCTTTTGTCCTTTAAATAAGTTTTTAATATGCTCACTATCCTTCATCTTTTCCATCCAATTCCTTAATTTAATAATATCTAGTTCTTTCAGACTCCCTTCTATCTCTGATTTTAATACACTTGGGAAGTTACCCACTACTACAACTGGGGCAAGCGGAGACTCCCCTGGTATCAACTTCCCTCTATACTTCTCCCAGATCATTAATATATTTTCCAACAATGGGTTGTCCAGTACTTTCAATTCTTTCTTTTGCATTTTAGTAAAAAATATATTTCGTAATTTATACTCCACCTTTACTGTTTGCGATTCTAACCATTCCATGTCTTGTTCCCCTAAAATAGCATGAATAACATATCTTAACTGATTAGCAATATAATAATTTTTAATATTTGGAAGTCCTAGACCTCCTTTCTTTTGAGCCTTATACCATAACCCCTTATTTATCCTAGCTCTTTTATCCCCATTACAATAAGCATTAATCATATTTTGCCAACTTTTAATCTCAGCTGCTGATATTCTAATAGGTAACATTCTAAACAAAAAATTAATCTTAGGTAATATATTCATTTTAATAACTGCTATTCTACCAAACCAAGAATGTTTTAATTTTCTATATATCTGTAACTTCTCCCCTACCTCTTTTCTTAACCTTACTAAATTAAGTTCCTCTAGTCTATTTAATTCTCTATCTATATTAACTCCTAAATATCGTATTATGTTTTTATATCCTAATCCTAAATTAGCTTTACATTTCTCCATCTCTTCCTTGTTATAATTATACAACATCATTTCTGACTTTCCCCAATTAACTTGTAATCCTGTAATTTCCCCAAATTCTCTCAGATGTTTCTGAATCAAATCCCCGCTTTCTAGGGGATCTTCTAATGTCAGCAACGTATCATCCGCAAACATATTTACTTTAATCTTATCATTACTACCTATCCCCTTTAATCTATCATCTTCCCTAATTACATTTGCTAAAATTTCTATAACTACTGCAAATAAAATCGGCGAAAGTGGACATCCTTGCCTAGTTCCTCGAGCTAGATTTATTTGTTGCGTTAACCCATCATTAACCATTATTTCCGCTTTATTATTTTTATACATCTGATTAATCACTCCCATAAATTTATTTCCAAACCCAAACGTTTTTATTATTATTTTTAACGCTGGCCATTCCACGCAATCAAAGGCTTTGAAAATATCCAGAGCTACTAATCCTGCTTTTAACTTTCTTCTTTTTATAATATTTATTGTATTTATAACCCTCCCAATTAAATTTGGCATTTTCCTACCAACAATAAATCCACATTGATCATTTTTTATATATTTAAAAATAAATGAACCCATTCTTTTAGCCATTATTGCTGAAAATATTTTTGCATCCTGATTTATTAAAGATATTGGTCTATAAGATGCTGGATCCGTCATATCCTTGCCTGGCTTCTGTATTAGAATAACCATGGACTGATCCCAAGATGGCGGGGTCCCTCCTCCTTCTATTATATCATTATATAATTTTAATAATCTAGGTATTAAAATATCCTTAAATATTTTATAAAATTCCGGCCCCAGTCCATCAATCCCCGGAGACTTACCTCCTTTTAGTTTTGCAATAATTCCCTCAATTTCTTTCTCAGTTACCAAGGCTTCCATACTCTCTTTATCTTGATCATCCAGTCTTATTTTCCAATTTCTTTCTACATATTCCTGTATCTTATCATTTGTAACCGCCTCTGATGCATATAATTCTTTATAAAATTCCTGAAAAATTTTTAATTTATCTTTCATTAAATTGCATCTATTCCCTAATTTATCTCTAATTGTCCCTATCATATTCTTAGCCTTCTCTGACCGCGTGGATCTAGCCAGCATTTTGGAATTTCTATTATTATATTCAAAAAAATCTCTCTTTAAATACAACAAGTTCTTCTGAACCTGTTCTAATTCTTCTGTCTCCAATTCCTTTTTCTTAGCTTGAATTAAGGCATATAACCGCTTATCTTTAGTCTCTCTTAATCTCTCCTCTAGTCTCCTTATCTCTTCTTCAACGTTTTTATTACGTACTTCCTGTTGCTTTTTAAGTGTGGACATTTCCCTAATACACATCCCTCTTATTACTGCTTTCATTGTATCCCATAATAATCCTTGCGCATTAACTCCTTTTTCATTTATCTGCCATATTTCCTGTACTTCCTTTTTTAATTTCTCTACTATATTTTTATTTTTAAAAATTCTTCCATCCATTCTCCATCTCTTTGCTTGTTTATAATCCTTCTTCATCTTCATCTCCATCAACATTAATGCATGGTCAGTGATCTTTATTACTCCTATATCGCAATCTATTAAATTTGATAGCATATTCTTTGATATAAATATGTAATCAATCCTTGAATAACTCTTAAATCTAGGTGAGTAAAAGGTATATTTCCTCTCTTCTCCTTTTAATACTCTCCATACATCCATTAATTCTTTCCCCTCCATTAATTTAGCTAATTCCGTCTTCCCCCCACCTCTAGCATCTCTAATAATATTATCCCTATCTTTCCCTTTATGAATTACCATATTAAAATCTCCTGCCATCACAATATTTTTGTTCCCTAAATCTCCCCCCATATCAAACACTTCTTTAAAGAATTCCATTTGATTCCCATTTGGAGCATAGACATTAATCAACACAAATTCTTCCCCTTCCATCGTACAGTAAATTATAAGGATCCTTCCATTCTTATCTTTCTTTACACTTTGAATGTCAATACCACATTTCTTCGAAATTATGGTTGCCACACCTCTCGCTTTAGAAGTACCACATGACTTTTCATACACTCCTATTTCCCTCATTCGCAACTCATTAACCCCCTCCTTTAACTGATGAGTTTCCTGCAAGAAGATTATATCAATTTTTTCCCTTTTCAACATTGTTTCAATTCTTCGTCTTTTAACCACCGTTCCTAGCCCCTTAACATTTAGAGTTGCCCATCGCAATTTATTTTCCATCTCTTAATTTCAACCATATATATACATTGATCTCGGTCGGTGAACCCCCTACCCCCCTTCCCCTCCCTCCCCCCACACAGACCCTCAGTATCCCCCCCCACCCCCCCTCCCTTCCCTCCCCCTACACTTACCCTCATTTTACCCCCCTGCTCACCAGACCTCTGGGCACTGGTCCCAATTATTTTAGAACTCTTCAGGGGGGGGGAACCCGGCCCAACCCTCAGAGCAAAGTCCGAACCTCCACTCCTTTACCCTTTCCCCACTAATCCCATTTCATTGACTAGACCCTCCAACCGCTCCTTCTTCTTGGACTACTTCTCCCGGGTCGTTGGGATCGATTATGCCCAACTTCTCCAACAGCTGAATTCCTTGCTCACACGATGTTATTCTTTCTTGCTTCCCACACCAAGCAAATCTCAGAAATACTGGATATCCCCAATTGTACGTTATCGATTTCTTCCTCAATGCTGCTGTGCATATCTTGACACTCTTCCTCCACTGGATGGTCTGCGGGGAAATATCCTGAAAAATCTCAATTGCTGTTGCTTGAATCATTGGTTGAGGTTGTTTCCTGATTGCTTGCATCAATTTTTCTTTTTTATAATAATTTGCAAATTTAACAATTATGTCTCTTGGAAGCACTCCTCTTCCTTTGAAACCAACTCGATGCACCCGTTCAAGATCCTCTTCCTCCCAGACCCCCTCCGGAAATTGTGTTTTCAACCACGACAGAATTGTATCTCTTAAATCTTTTAAATTCTCTCTTTCTTGTTCCGGATATTTTCTTATGCGCAGATTTGCTCGTCTGTCCCGATCCTCCATCGCGATAATGCGTTGTTCATGTTGAGAAAGTTGGTCCTCATGCTTCTTGCAAGTTTCAGCCAGTGCTCTTGTGTCTGACTGCAGCACTCCAACATCCTTCACCACTTGAGTTAAGCCCTCCATAAGTTCCTCTTGCGTGTCTTTAATGCGCTTGGCCAAGCGCCCTTCAAGCCCAACAAGCATTTTATTTATATCCACCTTTAACTCGTCCATTGGGTCTGGCTGCCCTCCTCTGGTAGTCTTTGGAATTACAACCGGGTCTACAGTTGGTATTTTTACTGGAGACTTTTTTGCTGTCTTCTTATCTGGAATGTCTGGCATGTTTTGCTCCTCCAGACGCGTCAATCTCTGCCAGGTACGATCCGAACCTCGCTCTTTTGAGGATCTTACCCAGGCTGGGGTGGGAGCAGAAGATTTCTTCTGTCGTCCCTCCTTCTTTCTCATGAATTATCCCCCACCCTGTCTGCTTGTTCCTCTTGTTTACGTCAGACTGGATTACAAGTTCACTGGGGATTGACTTTAATCATCTTCTCAATAATCAGTTTTATTTCCAACAGTCTCTCCCCCAGTAACCTACTCAGCCAGTCTACCTTAAATCCTCTTTTATAAGTCCATAAATCGCCTCCAATATGGCCGCTTCACTTTCGTTTCTCCTTCAAAAGCTGACAACTCTTGCAACCCCTCCTCTGTCCCTCCAGAGATCGATCAGTTCCAGAGACAATAACAGACTTTCTTTTAACAAGTTTAACCCAGGCTGGAGTGGGAATAAAGCTTCTTATAACAACACTCCTTGTTGCTCGTAAATTATCCCCTCCCTCCGTCCGTCTGGGTTCTCCTTTACTTTTTCTTTTTTTTTTTTGCCACAGCCAGACAGCCTAAATTTGAATGGTCAAATTTTCATATACAATCAGAGAAATCTGAAAACAACAGTCATGTTGCTTCAAATACAACTTCCAATGATATGAACATTGTTAGTATGGAACACTTAGATATACAATTCTTATCTAAAGATATAATTGTCCAAATTTTATGTGTGTGCATTTCTCAGTTTTCTCTATCAGTGTTCCAAACGTTTTTTGCCAGTTAACTATTGTCTTAAAATTAAACAACCAATTGTCTCAAATCCTATTACTGTACTAATCAAGCAAAAATTAAAGGCATTATAGGCCCTGTTCAGAAGACACCTTAAACCATGGTGATTTAAGGTGTCTTCTGAACAGGGGCAATGTCTGTTCAGCGTTCGTCTTGAAGAGTTGTTGTTATTAATCACTCATAAAGTATTTTAACTTTTGCCAGTTGCTTCCATTGTCATGACATCCACCTGTAAGAATGGTAGTTATTATTTCCATTTTACAAATAAATAACTTACAAATAGATAATTGAGCCTGAGCAAGATAGACTTGGCATGAACAGGAGCTGAACAAAAGGTCACTTTGTTAATTTCATCATTTTGCTTTGGTGCCAAACTCAGTCTCTAGCCAAGGTAAGGAGATCAGAAGTAAGCTGCAGGATCACAGGTGCCTCTCTCTGCCATCTCCCCTTCCATGTGTGAATTCTTTCTGCCTGACATTTCTCCAGTGATCTTAACCATGGTTAAAGTTGCATTTGCACCATCCTTAGCCATGGTTAATGGTAGTTAGGCATTCCACGAGAACAAGCATTTAAAACCAGGGTTTGCCCATTTGCAAACCCTAGGCTTCTGTGCAATGATGATATTCCACTGATGGAAGCAGCTCCATCAGCAGAACAATGAGGGAGAGATTTCCTCTCCCACCTGCAGCACCCCCCCCAACACACACATACACACCTCTGTGGGAGATTTTCAGGTGGAGGGGCAGAGAGGGAGAAAGCCCCGCTGTGCTAGTTGACTTTCACCAGCTCAGTGTTTGATATAATTCCTATTTAGCATTATTCATGGTTAAGGCCAGTGCAGATGTGTCTCTTAACCATGGTTAAGGCCATAGGGGAGAAGGTAGGGGAAATTTCTGTGTCAAAATGGAGGAGTTGGGGGGAAGGAAGCACCCCTGTAGTCCACTTCTGATCTCTTAACCATGGTTAGAGAGTGGCTGCATCATGTGTGCACTGGGCCATTATTTCCTCCTGTCTCTTGGTTAATTCATTTTTAAATGACAGTCATGTGCTTTTCAGAGTTGTCTGGGGGCTTCTACATGCTAGTCCCAACGACATGATAGAACCATCTGAGGCCTGGTGTAATGTATTTGCTAGGCACTTCCAGGATAAAATCTTTGGCATCCTCCAGGACTTAGACTCCAGTGTTATAGCAGGTGAATCTAGTGAGGTATCCAGAGCACAGGTTTGTCCTGTTTTCTTGGATGAGTTTCAGTTGGTACAGCTCGATGACATGGACAAGGTGCTTGGACAGGTTTGTGCAGCCACCTCTGTATTGGATCCTTGCCCCTCTTGGCTTATAAAAGCTAGCAGGGATGGAACAGCCGGCTGGGCTAGGGAAGTGATTAATGCCTCTCTACGAGAGGGAGTGGTCCCAGACCTCCTGAAAGAGGCAGTAGTGAGACCACTCCTGAAGAAAGCTTCCCTGGACCCAGAAAATCTTAATAACTTTAGGTCGGTGGCAAACGTTCCATTCCTGGGCAAGGTGGTTGCTGGCCAGCTCCAGGCACTCTTGGATGAGACTGATTATCTGGATCCATTTCAGTCGGGTTTCAGGCCTGGTTTTGGCACAGAAACAGCCTTGGTCGCCCTGTATGATGACCTATGTTGGGAGAGGGACAGGGGGAGTGTGACTCTGTTGATTCTCCTTGATCTCTCAGCAGCTTTCGATACCATCGACCATAGTATCCTTCTGGCACGACTGGCTGAGTTGGGAGTGGGAGGAACTGCATTGCAGTGGTTCTGCTCCTACTTGACAGGTCGGCTGCAGAAGGTGGTGCTGGGGAGACATTGCTCGGCCCCGTGGATTCTCCAGTATGGGGTTCCTCAGGGGTCAGTTTTGTCCCCCATGCTATTCAACATCTACATGAAACTGTTGGGTGCGGTCATCCGGAGTTTTGGAGTGCGTTGTCATCAGTATGCTGATGACACGCAACTCTACTTCTCCTTTTCATCTTCATCAGGTGAGACTGTGGATGTGTTGAACCAGTGCTTGACTGTGACAATAATAATAATAATAATAACGATTTATTTCTTACCCGCCTCTCCATCTAGATCGAGGCAGGGAACAACAGCATGATAAAATACATAAAACTAATTAAAACATGACAAATATTATTAAAACTGCATTAAAACATCCTAAAACATCATTAAAACATCCTAAAACATCCTAAAAACATTCTAAAAATTACACTGGATATGCCTGCCGGAAGAGAACAGTCTTTATAGCTTTCTTAAATTCTAAAAGACTGTTAAGTTGACGAGTCTCCTCCGGCAGGTCATTCCACAGTCTGGGAGCGGCAGAAGAGAAGGTCCTCTGGGTAACAGTTGTCAGCCTAGTCTTGGCCGACCGCAGTAAGTTCTTCCCAGAGGACCTGAGCGTGCGGGGCGGATTGTACGGGAGAAGGCGATCCCGCAGGTAACCTGGACCCAAACCATGTAGGGCTTTAAAGGTAATGACCAACACTTTATACTTCGCCCGGAAACTAATTGGCAGCCAGTGGAGCGATTTTAAAGCTGGCGTAATATGGTCACTCCTAGATGTACCGGTGACCAACCTGGCTGCCATATTTTGAACTAGTTGAAGTTTCCGGACTAGGCACAAAGGTAGCCCTATGTACAGCGCATTGCAGAAGTCAAGCCTCGAAGTTACCAGCGCGTGCACCACCATCTTTAGGTCTTCCAACTCTAGGAAGGGGCGCAGCTGGCGTATCAGCCGAAGCTGATAGTAGGCACTCCTGGCCGTCGCATCTATCTGGGCTGTCATTTGGAGCGACGGATCCAGGAGCACCCCCAAGCTGCGAACACAGTCTTTCAGGGGGAGTGTAACCCCATCCAGAACCGGTTGACACACCTCCAAACCCAGGTTGCGGCCTTTGACAGCAAGCACCTCCGTCTTGTCTGGATTCAGCTTCAGTTTGTTTTTCCTCATCCAGCCCATTACCGCCTCCAAGCATTCATTCAGAGGAGACACACCATCCTTAGCTGACGATGTTGTCGAAGGCATAGAGAAATATATTTGGGTGTCATCAGCATACTGATAGCACCCCGCCCCATGCCTCCGGATGATCTCTCCCAACGGTTTCATATAAATGTTAAACAGCATTGGGGAAAGGATGGCACCTTGCGGTACGCCACACAGCAGCTCCTTCTTTGCAGAGCAGCTATCCCCAAGCATCACCATCTGGAACCTGCCCGAGAGGTAGGACCGGAACCACTGAAGCACAGTGCCCCCGATTCCCAATCCCCTCAGGCGTTCCAGAAGGATACCATGGTCGATGGTATCGAATGCCGCTGAGAGGTCCAAAAGTACCAACAGGGACACACTCCCCCTGTCAATCCCCAGGCGTAGATCATCCGCTAAGGCGACCATAGCAGTCTCAACTCCATATCCCGCCCTGAAGCCAGTTTGAAATGGGTCTAGAAAATCAGTGTCATCCAAGACTACCTGGAGTTGAAAGGCAACCGCCCTCTCGATCACCTTGCCCAAGAATGGAAGGTTTGATACCGGTCTGTAGTTATTAAAGTCCAGGGGATCCAGGGAGGGCTTCTTTAGAAGCGGCCGTACCACCGCTTCTTTTAAACATGATGGAAAACTCCCCTCCCTGAGAGATGCATTAATAATATATTGTAATTGCGATCTAACCGCATCTCCTCCCTGGACGACCAGCCATGAAGGACAGGGATCGAGAGGGCAAGTCGTCCCCCTCACTCGTCCAAGCAGCTTGTCCACGTCCTCGGTACTCACCAACTGAAACCGATCCAGTATAATTCTACTCGCGGAGTCACTGGACACTCCATCGTCAGCCTCTGCTATAACGACGGCATCTAAGTCGGCTCTTATCCGAGAGATTTTATCTGCGAAATGATCATTAAAGGCATCGCAGCGAACCGCCGAAGGCTCTAAAGTCGGATTCAGGGGGGAAGGTGCCCGGGTTAGACCCCTCACCACCCTGAACAGTTCCGCTGGACGCGAATTCGCAGACGCAATGCGCGCAGAGAAGAAAGCTTTCTTCGCTGCACGTATTGCCACCCCATAGGAACGAAGATGTTCTCTATGCCGTGTCTTGTCGGATAGAAGTCGAGTTTTCCGCCATCGGCGCTCCAGTCGTCGTCCTTTCCGCTTCAACTCCCCGAGGTCTTCCGTATACCAGGGCACCCTGTTAGAAGCGGGTCGGAGAGGACGTTTGGGGGCGATCGTGTCGATAGCCCTAGTTAGGTCTCGATTCCATCTATCAACCAGGGCTTCTACAGGATCGTCGACGATACCAGCCATAGAACCCTCCAAGGCTTTCTGGAATCCAGCAGGATCCATCAGCCTTCGAGGGCGGACCATCTTAATAGGTCCACCACCCCCGCAGGGGCGGGTGGTAGCCGTGATACTAACCTTAACCAGAAAATGGTCTGTCCATGACAACACGGAGGTATTCGTTACCTCCGCCCACAGATCCGTCTGTTCGGAACTGAAAACGGCATCGAGGGTATGACCCGCTGAATGTGTGGGTCCAGAGACCAATTGGGATAGGCCCATGGTTGTCATGGATGCCACGAACTCCCGAGCTCCACCTGACAAACCAGTCTCGAATGGGATGTTGAAATCGCCCAGGACCAAAAGCCTGGGCGAATCCAACACCAGCTCCGAGACCAGTTCCGTGAGCTCAGCCAGGGAGTCTGATAGGCAGCGGGGTGGCCGGTACACCAACAGAATCCCTAGTCTATCCCTGGTCTTCAGACTCAGGTACACACACTCGATGTAATTCAGTTCACGAACAGGAAGTCTGGTCAGATTAAGATTATCCCTGTAGACCACAGCTACTCCGCCCCCCCGCCCACTTTCCCTCACCTGCTCACTAACACAGTACCCAGCTGGGAGGGCCTGCGCCCATGTCGGTCCACTATCATCTCCCAACCAGGTCTCAGTGAAGCATGCCAGGTCAGCCTCCTCATCCGAAAGAAGGTCATGGATGACATGTGTTTTATTTTTAACTGACCTGGCATTACATAGGAGCAAGGAGAGGTTCTGTGGGTGGCCTGGTTCGTTCTCCAAGTTCCCCGGGATAGCAGAGCAATCGGAAGGTAAGATAGGTGTTAGATAACTATCTCTCCTTCCCCTGTAATGGCACATCGCCCTGCCAACGCCATATCTCCCTTTGCCCAGCACAACAGAAATTGCCACTCCCCTACACATTGTGGACAGCTGGAAGGAAGGGTGGGGTGTAGATGTAGGTGGCTCTCCTCTCTTGTGATCTTCATTGATGGCTGCAGGTTTAGTTCCACTGCGTCGCTCCCACGGCTGAGAGCCTCAGGCCGAGAGCCCTTTTGCTCTCGACCTTCGGCTCGCGCCCACAGGCTCGCGCCTTCAGCAGCCTGAAGGCTGAAATACCTGTGGAGATGGGTGGGGCAGACAAACACTTCCTCAGGCTCAGCCAGCAGCACAGCACTCCCAGCCAACCAACGACCACCCTTCCCCTCAGTCCTCAGCAGCCTGAAGGCTGAAATACCTGTGGAGATGGGTGGGGCAGACAAACACTTCCTCAGGCTCAGCCAGCAGCACAGCACTCCCAGCCAACCAACGACCACCCTTCCCCTCAGTCCTCAGCAGCCTGAAGGCTGAAATACCTGTGGAGATGGGTGGGGCAGACAAACACTTCCTCAGGCTCAGCCAGCAGCACAGCACTCCCAGCCAACCAAAGACCACCCTTCCCCTCAGTCCTCAGCAACCTGAAGGCTGAAATACCTGTGGAGATGGGTGGAGCAGACAAACACTTCCTCAGGCTCAGCCAGCAGCACAGCACTCCCAGCCAACCAACGACCACCCTTCCCCTCAGTCCTCAGCAGCAGGACTGGATGAGAGCTAATAAACTGAAACTTAATCCAGACAAGACTGAGATGCTGTTGGTGGGGGGTTCCTCTGACCGGATGGAGGGTGTTCAACCTGTTCTGGATGGGGTTGCACTCCCCCTGAAGGAGCAGTTTCGTTACTTGGGTGTTCTCCTAGACCCATCTCTGTCACTTGAGGCTCAGGTAGCCTCGGTGGCACGGAGTGCCTTCTACCAACTTCAGCTGGTGGCCCAGCTAAGCCCCTATCTGGACAGGGATAACCTGGCTTCAGTTGTCTGTGCTCTGGTAACCTCCAAGTTAGATTATTGCAATGTGCTCTACGTGGGGCTGCCTTTGAAGACGGTTCAGAAGCTGCAGCTTGTGCAGAATGCAGCGACCAGATTGGTAACAGGGACCAGAAGGTTCGAACATATAAGACCGATTCTGACCCGCTTGCATTGGTTGCCTGTAGGTTTCCGAGCCCGATTCAAGTGCTGGTTTTAACCTATAAAGCCTTACACGGTTTGGGACCACAATACCTGATGGAACGCTTTCCCGACATGAACCTACCCATTCACTACGCTCAACATCAAAGGTCCTCCTCTGGGTGCCTACTCCGAGGGAAGCTCAGAGGACGGCAACAAGGGAGAGGGCCTTCTCTGTGGTGGCCCCTCAAATTATGGAATGATCTCCCCAATGAGGCCCGCCTGATGCCAACACTGATATCTTTTTGCCGCCAGATCAAAACTTTTCTTTTCTCCCAGGCATTTTAACAGCTCAAGTTGAGGTTTGATTGACATTGTGGCCAGGCTTAACTGTTAAAATGTTTTAAAGTGTTTTAATGACAGCTGTTTGATGTTTATGGTTTTAAATTTTGTATATTGTCTTTTTAATGCTCAGTCTTTTTAATTTTTGTAAACCGCCCAGAGAGCTTCGGCTATGGGGCAGTATATAAGTGTAATTGATTAATTAATATTATTATTAATAATAATAATAATAATAATAATAATAATAATAATTTGGGCATTGGGAACCTGATTTCTACTGGTTATATAACACAGCAACATGCTATTAAAGAATATTAAAAGGAAACCGGTTACTTTTTGCTCATATAAGGTAAGAAGGAAGCTTCTCTAGGAGAAAGGAAAAATGGAGCTACAGAATAATCAAAAGAGTTCTTGCTGCAGGGAAAAGACACTGATTTGATTGCACATTCTAAAGTAATATTTGTATTCCCAAAGTATGACAAATTGCAAGCTTAGGCAGCAGCATAAAAGCCACTGAATTCCAATATTTATCAGAATCTTGCTGACAAAGAACTAAAACTCCTTATTTACCATGAAAAATGTAAGAAGGAAAGACTTATAAAGAGATTGCACCATAAGTGAAAAGTCTGTCCCGGTCCAGTTGGCTACAGAGTGAATGAGTTCATATAAGACAGTTTTACGCAAATGTATTATTAGAATTTAATGCTGTTTCACTAGAAATGTATTTAAAAGACACCAAACCATGCTGCTAAGCCATGTTACCAGATAACCCAGCAGCTATTGTTCAACCAATATGATATATAAGAGTCACTGAGAAGAAGTTATCTAAAGTCCTTTGAAATTCTTATTGTTATTCAGTTCAGTGCTTGATTTCCAACATTAAATTAAAAAGTCTGCCTTGGCAATCCTTACCAGATGAAATTTCGTGGTGGAACTGCTCCTGGAATTACACAAGTCCTGCAAAATTCTGGATTTTGAGAAGCAGGAAACCTCATTGCGTTAGTACATTTGGCAGCAGACCTGCAGAACTTTGTTATCGGGGGCAAAAGTTTGGTGGACGTTCTGATTAAAAATCTAGGTCTGCCAAACCATTTGCCCGAATGGATCTGGCTGGTTCTGCTCATCTCATAACTCCACATGAGACAGAGCCAATAATATGCAATATTTTTATGTTTTCTAGTTAACACTGGGATAATAGATATGCCAACAGAAACCCAAAACAGACTAGAATTCATGCTGTCCTGGAAACACACCAGTCTCATCAGTTTGACATCTGTAAAATGGGTGCCAGAGCAGAAAACTGTGAGTTCAAAAGAATGACTTTGTGTTTTGGAGCTCACACCCCACCTCTGAGTTGTACTTCAGTTCTTGAAAGAAAATAATTCTCTGTTAGTTTCACCATCTACTTTCTAGGAAATGGATGTTTTGTGATCAGCCACACCACCCATGGCAGCCATTTTGTGAATGGCCAAGTCACACACCCACATGGCAGCTATTTACTGAGAGTGCCCATAACATTCTGTCAACATTCCAAGTGTGCCATCAATCCCAAAACACTGGGGACCCCTGAGCTATCACATAGTGTCTACAAATATTCCATTTCCAATTTTAAAACGGTTTCCTGAACTTTAAAACCACACCTCTCCACATTTTTCCAGGTCCTCTTCCTTTCCATGGCACTTCAACCCAAATGCGCACTCCAACCTCTCTTGGGAACAGATTGGGCAATATCCAATTCAGCACAGGGGCTAAGGTAAATTATTTTGAGCTATCATGACCGACCTCTAGTGCAATGCCAATATCGTTTGCTGGTGCCGCAGTTTTTTCTGGAAAACCTGTCATGCCAGCAAACATTATTGGTATTATGGTAGAGGGTGCTTACACTAGTGTGATGTAATTTCCATTAGCTCTAGTGCTGAATTAGATATTGCCCATTAGCAGAGGTTTTACCAACTTGGTTTACCAAGTTTCTGGTGATATTTAGGGATGGCTGTTGCAGGGATATCCAGCCCCTTTTCGGCTTGCCGCATTTCCCCCCCCCCCCAAATTCCAGGAAGTTTCTCAGACTTTTTGAATCACCATTTATGCAAACTGGAGGTGCAATCTGCATCATTTATGCAAATCCTGGGCATAATATGCTTAATTATGCTGAATTTGTCAAAATATGCTTCATTTTGTACAAATCCCACCTACAATTCAGGCAAATTAAGCATATTTGCACAAATTCAGCACAATTAAGCATATTGCAGCCAAAATTTTCCCAAATTAGGCAAACTGTAGTCAACATTCCCGTAAATTATGTCACAATGTGCATAAATGGCAATTTGAAAAACTGAAAATCTCCAAGCTGGTCTGACTCGATACAGATCGAGCCGGGCCATCTTACGGATAAGTGAGCCAGAGTCGGGGGGGGGGGGGTGAGCAGCTGAAAGTGCAGCAAATTTCACCCCTCAGACAGATTCCTACGGCATCCTCAGTGATACTGAGATAACAAAACAAGACAGAAGAGAATAAAGCTTTCAGTACCACCATTAGTAATTACTACATATGTACCTAAACTAATATGGGATGTCTTGCGACAAAGTTTGTATCACTTTTTTGGGTCTACTTTATTTGATTTTAGGCCAGGGGGTGGGCAACTTGTTTTGATCTACAACTTGTTTTGATCTACAACTTGTTTTGATCTACAAGTTGGCTATGCTGGCTAGGGCTGATGAGACTTGTAAGCCAAAAATTTAAAAGGTCTCAGGTTATCCCCATCTCTTGCTTTAGTTAATGAACTCAGTACAGTAGTCCAACAAAAATAGAAACAGACCTGTTTGGCATAGCAGTGTTGTGTCCATCTTAGCTATGGGTCATGATTTCCAGAATTTGTTTTCGGAGGCCTGCTTGAAAGCAAGAGTTAGCTTTAGCTTTAGTGCTCTGATCTTTCTGCTGACAGTCCCAGGGACATTCTTGGAAATGTGAAGTGCTTCTCAAAAAGTAAATCCCACTGAGTTCAGTGAGATTGACTCCCACATAAGAGAGTTAATAGGATTGCAGGTAATAATAATAATAATAATAATAATAATAATAATAATAATGATAATATGAATGATAATATTGAGCTCATCAAAATTAAAGCTGCTCTTTCCTTTGGGATGGCAAGTCTATGGATGTAAGGAACAATAGGAAGGGTGTGCAGGACAGAAAGGAGAAAACTGACATAGACGAATGGAAGAGTAACTGGAAGCTAAACACTCCCAGCTGTTGTAACCTTCCCTCATAGGGGAGATGCTTCAGCCCCTTGAACATTTTAGTTGCCCCTTTCTAGTATTATAGCTCCCCAGACCATTATCTGAACCAGTTTCCCACAACCTAGTGCTCTCCAGATATTTTATTCCCATCATCCCCTAGCCTTTGTGCATGCTGGCTGGGACTGATGGGAGTTGTAATCCCAAGCATATGGAGGGCACTGGGTTGGGGCAAGCTGTATTACAGAGAGATGGGGTGCAGTGAGATAAAAATGCTTGAAAAAGCAGAACTAAAACATAGCCAGATGCTGTTTCCCACTGTGAACACTGTGTTCCCATTTCTTTTTTATTAGCATTCACACTGCTCTCTCTCTCTCTCTCTCTCCCTCTCCCAAGTGTTCTTCTATCTCCAGATATAATTTTTCATTCCCACTCATTCTTTTTTAATTTGCTCCCAAGCAGTACATTGAATTTACATCACAGCATATTGTACTTTTATTTAATGTAGGGTGTGGGTTCCCCCCACCCCCACCCTGCTCTGTAGACATGCATTTTCAACTTTCTGCTTCAGAAAGAACCCCACAGTGGAAAATCCAATCAAGTTTCAGTATGGTTATCAAGGTTTATTGCTACTGTGATTTTATTTCATTCCCAGGTGAACAGTCGTTACTGAAACATCTAAGATTTCCAAATCCAAGCATTGCAAAGCAAAATATTTCAGTTCATCATAAGCAGTTGAAGTGTTGTTTACTCCTTGTTAGAACGCTGCAAAGCATATGTAAAACAAAGGAGTTACTTTTTTGTGAGATACCTGTGTCAAGGCCACAGAGCATGGCTGAAGTCCAACACACAATGAAGGGTGCTTCATTCCTGTTGAAATCAATGGAACCTCAGCATAGTTTTGTAATGGATTGTGGACTTTTGTTGGTAGAGGTTATCTAGGTTAAAAGGCTGGTGTGTTTTGATTTGTTTTGATGTCATCCTGCTTTATAAAATGGGAAATAAAAAAATCAGTTTTATAGACATTTCAGCTTAATGTATTTCCTGTGTTTGCTACATATCACGTAACATGAATAAGAGCAGGTTTTAATAAAGCCACTCACCACCTCACCAGTGGAAAAGGTCCGTCCCCGCGAGGTTTGGGTGACCATAAGGAAAGAAGGACAGGGCTCCTGTATCTTTAACAGTTGTATAGAAAAGGGAATTTTAGCAGGTGTCACTTGTATGCATGCAGCACCTGGGGAAATTCCCTCTTCATCACAAGAGTTAAAGCTGGAGAAGCTCTGCCGTCTTTTGTATCTGGCCACTCTACAAAGGAAGGCAGGGCTCCTGCAGCTTTAACTGTTGTGATGAAGAGGGAATTTCACCAGGTGCTGCATGCATACAAAGGACACCTGCTGAAATTCCCTTTTCTATACAACTGTTAAAGATACAGGGGCCCTGTCCTCCATTCCATACGGTCGCCCTACTTGAGGTGAGCACCACTGTCCTTCCCTTAAAAACTTGGTGCGTATTAACCTGTTTCTTCTTTCATCCCGTGCTCTGCGAGTAGGATAGGAAAAGTACTTTCTCTTCTACATGCTAGGCTTTTGCAAGGAAGAAGCCACCAGCACCACCTCAACATCGCTTCGTGCAAAAGAAGATGGGATGGGGTGGGGGAAGCAGGCTTGGCTGCTTGAGGTGAAGGACAAGGTGATGTGCCACCCCACCCCAGTTCCACATACAGAAGCTGATTGGATTGGGTTGTTGTCATGAGGATAAAATGGAGAGCAGGAGGAGGATTATGTATGCCACCTTTATTTTCTTGTAGAGGAAAAAAGGGAGTGTACAAATGTAATAAATAAATACATATTTTGGAAAATGATACCAGATTCCAACTTATAGAATCATAGGATCATAGAATGGTAGAGTTGGAAGGGGCCTATAAAGTCCAACCCCCTGCTCAATGCAGGAATCTACCTTAAAGCATCACTGACAGATGGTTGTCCAGCTGCCTCTTGAATGCCTCTAGTGTGGGAGAGCCCACGACCTCTCTAGGTAATTAGTTCAATTGCCGTACTGCTCTAACAGTCAGGAAGTTTTTCCTCATGTCTAGCCAGAAACTGGCTTCCTGTAACTTGAGCCCATTATTCCACGTCCTGCACATAAGTGTGCAAATACATAAGTGCGCGAATACAAGCACAGAAGGGGAACATCCCCAACTATTTCTAGTGAGCTTCAGTCATCTCGTCACTAGCAAATTGGCCACTTAACCAGCATGCCTACGACCACTTCTGTCTATTAATATTTCTAACAATCCTAAACCTTGTGGGCACTTAAGTTGCAATATTAATGGAGTTGTTAATGGCAAAAGCTTTGGCTTGCATGTATTCCTTTCATGAATTAAAAAGCTCCAAAGTGATATGCATTGATTACTGTTATTCCCAGCTATAATAACTATGATTTTAAAGTTTCCAAATGTTCTCCTCAACATTTCAACTTATTTTTTTTTCAAAAAAAAGTCTTCTTATGACAATTATTTTAAAGTGGATTTTAATTGTGCAATAAAGGAATGAAAAGGATGCTCAGACTTTCAAAGTGAATGTTTTCTCTATCCCCTTCCACAAAATGCAAATGTACTGAGTATATTATCTTTCTTCCTGACATTGACAATAGTAGGCAATTCAAAAAAGGATCTCAGCCTTTTCAGTGCTACTTTAAAGAACTCAGGCATATTTTATCATATCATTAGTCTGGTGTCATGTTATCCCAAAGACCCAGCATAGATCCAGGCCTCACTGTGAATCACGGATGGACAGAAGGCAGATCGGGATCTACTGATAGAACTCTGGGTGATCAGTAAGGGTCTCTGGCTCCCAGTGGTTTAACAATCGGGACAACAAATAGCCTTTTCCAACATAAATAAGGCTGCTGAAATCGAGAAAGCTTTGAAAAAGATAGGAGTATATCTGTAGGAAGTTCCCGTTCGGGTAATTGAGAATTTTGTTCTGCAATGCTGTTTCTGCGTTCTTCAGCAACCCTTTTGCACCCAACCCTTATAGTTGAAGTGAAACACAAGGTAAATCGCATATGCTGAACATCTGTCCACTCATGCTGTACATTATGCCCTGCAGTCTATTCCATGGCAACCCGCATGCACTGTTTAAAGCCCACAGCTCTTTTGCCTGGTCAGTGATGGGTCCAACCACCCAGAAATGTTTTGGGAGTTCTCAGTTTCACCTTGGACCTGGCCACAAAGGATTCTTTCATCTGTACAGCCATTTTGCTCTGTAAGGTTTGCAATATGGGGAAATGCTTGAGATCCTGAGTCTCCACAGACGGCTCACTTGCTGTGTCAGAGAGAGGGGAAAGTCCCCTAAAGTCTTGAGATGGCTCCTGGCAGGGTGACCATATGGAAAGGAGGATAGGGATCCTGTATCTTTAACAGTTGTATAGAAAAGGGAATTTCAGCAGGCATCATTTGTATGCATGCAGCACCTGGTGAAATTCCCTCTTCATCACAACAGTTAAAAGCTGAAGGAGCCCTGCCCTCTTTTGCATCTGGTTACTCTAGTATAGCTCCTACAGCTTTCACTGTTGTGCTGAAGAGGGAATTTCACCAGGTGCTGCATGCATACAAATGACACCTGCCAAAACTCCCTTTTCAATACAACTGTTAAAGATATAGGAGCCCTGTCCTCCATTTCATATGTTCACTCTAATTTCCATGATCGATAATGTAGAAGAAGGGGGGAAAGTACAGAAAAAGAGGGATTGGAAGCTAATGGGAAATAGTTTTGCTTTTGGAATCATTAATTTCTTACAATGTACTTTGTGATCACACCATCATGGAAAAACATAAGTCTTCAGAATAGATTTTTACACTTCAGGTAAAGTGTGCTGTTTGGAATTTCTCATAAACACGAAGGCAGCTATGGAGAAATGAAGTTTATTCCTCCCCTTTAAACATGCTGATTTTTGTAGCTGATGCACCATCCATTGAAAGCCCCATTTTCATAAACCCTTGGAAATAAGCTTTGGGAACACAGTTATTACTGAATGTAATATTGTGAATCAAGCTGAACAAAGCTGGGTAAAATCCATTCACCACCTTATGCACTATAGGTTTGCAATTTCAGAAGCTCCTCATCAAGGATAGCAGTACTCTGATGCCTAATAAGCACCTTCAGCTACAGTAAGTCCCTTGTGGGAGCTAATTCATTTTTGTTGTTTCAAAAAACATTAAACTATCCGATATTCTAACATTATTCCTCATCCCACAGCTGGATTAACCAGTAGGCTGAGTCAAATATAGAACACGTAGGGTGGCCATATGAAAAGGAGGACAGGGCTCTTGTATCTTTAACAGTTTGCATAGAAAAGGGAATTTCAGCAGGTGTCATTTGTATGCATGCAGTACCTGATGAAGAGGGAATTTCACCAGGTGCTGCATGCATACAAATGACACTGGCTGAAATTCCTTTCTCTATACAACTGTTAAAGATACAGGAGCCCTGTCCTCCTTTCCATATGTTCACCAGATAGAACAGGGAGCCCTTTGTGGACAATAGGGAGCTGTCTAGGGATTGTGGACAATAATGCTCTAACAGTGATAACCAGGTAGATATCACCTTGGCCTCTCCTGCTTCCTGAATTTGGTTTCCTTTCAAATTGCTTCAGATCTTGGTAGTCCTGTCCTTATGACAAGAGGATTCTCTGTGCACTTAGTTTATTTATTTATTTATTTATTTATTCATTCATTTATTTACAACATTTATATACCACTCTATATCTGAAACTAATTCCGGAGCAGTGAACATAAGAATTATAACAGTAAAAGATACAAAAATTAAAATACCATTATTATACTAAAAAAAAAACCACAGACAGGCAATAAAAACCTTGGCTGTCAAGGAATGCTTCCTGGACTAAGACTGTTTTTAGAAGGTGCCGGAAATAACACAGTGTTGGTGCCTGCCTGACCTCCAGTGGCAGGGAGTTCCACAGAAGACGGGCAACCACGCTGAAGGCGCTTCTCCTGGTGGGTTCCAATCTGGCCATTGGTCTATATTGCAGAGCGCAGGATGAGACAGGACAGTGAGAGTGAAAGAGTGCACAGCTAATGTAGAAACACAGGATTACAGACTTCATCAACCATGTTAACAACTTCTGCTCCCTTCCATTGGAGATGACTGCAGTCTGATGCTTCACACCTAAAAACTTTGCACTGTTACTGCAGAGCAAGCTTTTCAAATACCTATAAGCCAGTACCTTTTAGACAGGGGACTGAAACCAGGGATTGGAGGTTTTTTTCAACCATTTCTTGATGGGGTTGCACTCCCCTTGAAGGAGAACGTTCATAGCTTGGGGATTCTCCTGGAGCCATTTCCAGTATTAGAAGGGGGCAGTATGGAAATGGAATAAATAACAACAACAGCAACAGCAACAGCAAGACAGGGATACTTTGGGAGGAGCATCTCAGGAATAAATGAACATGTAAAAATGGTGCCAATAGAAATCGCCAACACTATTGACTTTTTGGCTCCAGGTTCTCTTCTCCCAGGCATTTAACAGCATATGTTGAGCTTTTTTAACTGATCCCTGGACAGTATAAATGATATGTGGTTTGTTTTTAGGCTTTTATAGTTTAAAATTTTGCATATTGGTTTTTAAATGTTCAATGTTTTTGAACTTCGGCTATGAGGCAGTATATAAATATTAATAATAATAATAATAATAATAACAACAACAACAACAATAATGTGTTGATTGATTGATTGTTAAATCTAGAAAAGCTAGGGCTGGGTGGAAGGCACCAACTTCAGGTACAATCCGATGCATATTTGGACGGGGGGGAAAACCTACAACTCCCAGCATCACTCCAGCTAGCCATGCTGCCTGGGGCATGCTGGGAATTGTAGGACTAATGGCTAATGTCTCACAGAAAATGGTCACTTGATGTGAATTACTATTTAATTCATTTAATGCCCTGATACCAGGAGTGGGAAAGTTGTGGCCTACCCAATGTTCGGCCTCCATCTCACATGAGCCGTAGCTTAGGGTGACCAGATAAAATCCAGGTCAGGGCTCATGTAACTTTAACAGCTGCAGAGAAAAGGGAATTTCAGCCAGTGTCATTTGAATGCAATTAGTTCCTGGTGATATTCCCTCTTCATCACAACAGTTAAAGGTGCAGGCACTATACTAGAGTGACCACATACAAAAGAAGGCAGGGCCCCTGCAACTTTAACTGTGCCTGGTTTGCATGGATCTCCCCCACCTCCAAAAAAAAGTTGTCAAGTTGCTTCTTGAACAAATGTTACAAAACATGAGGCTAAGGAATAATTGGAGGGAAGTTCAGAAGTGCACCTTTCAGAAACTGAAGTTACTCCATTTTCCAATACATTACAGTCATTCTGAATCACTGTCCTCTTAAAGTATTCCACAAGAAAAAAAAACATTTTAAAGAGTGAATTAAATAAACACCAGGCACAAACTGAGGTTTACTCAATTTTTCAAAAGCAACTGGTAATTCAGGACAAAAGAATAATAACACTGAAATGACAAATAAGATATTTGTTTTTAAAAGTTTCTTCAATATGTTCTCTACCCAGTATGTAACAATATATGGTTTAATTTAATGCATCACAAAATAGGTGCACAACCCCTATTATTCATGTAAAGCCCTGCATAAAAAAATACGACCACTCTAATAATGTCCTCAACTCCACTATATTAGTAGTAACAGCTACTTTCGTGTGTGTAGGATTTTCACATGTTGGTGTGCAAAATCTTTAAAGCCATGCAAAGTTGTGAAAATAAAAGAGGAAATGGGCTGGTTTGCATGATCAAGCAGCCCACCGTGGACTGTGGCACACGCAGGTAGCCATTTTGAATACTCAGTCTACCGGTGTGGCTTTTCATGTCATTCAAACTTGCAAGGGTGGTTAGCAAAGCATGTAAAACAGGCCATGGGTTCTGGATGGTTTGTTAACCACATCAATAAGCCATCCTCGCCAAGTTCAGATAACATGACAAGCCATGACTTGAATATTCAAAAGACTCCTGGCATGTGCCAGCATATGCTGCAACATATCATGGCTCAAATGAGCCATAGTGGGTTGCAGTGATCATGGAAACTTGGTGAGGCTGCAATCCTATACACACTTAACTAGGAGTAACCACCATTGAATGCTACTTCTGAGTATGCATTTACAGCATGGGTGGACAACCTCTGGCCGTGAGTCTAATCTGGCCTGCAGAGGTTGCTCATCAGGCCCGTGGAGGCTTCAGTTCCCCCTATGAACCCCACACAGTTGCTTTCCTAAGCGGTGTTCTTGTTATCTCCAATCACAGATGGGGCAGAGGAGTGCTGGCTGCATACTCATTTGTGGGGAGTGGCAATTGTGCATTCATTTGGCACTTGCAGGAACTCCTACAAACACTGCATGAGTGGACTTCATTCATCCTTTGCCTTCCTGTCATGGGGGAAGGCAAAGGACAAATGAACCAGGCTGAGCAGCTTTGCCTGCCCTTCTAGGCTGAGAAGTTAGGCTGAGCAGCTTTGCAGCCTGCTCTGTGTCCTCTCTCCAGTGGTAGAAGTTACAGGGCAGGGGGAGCAGCTGCACTCTGCATGTGCCCATAGGAGAAGCTCTGCACACAGTGAAGCCGGTTCCCAGCTTTGCTTGTCCTTCCCCTTCCCCTCTTGGATGTGACCCAACAGCAGCAAGCAGCCACCCTGGGTGGGTCTCTGAAACACTCCATGTACACTCCATGTCTAAGGCCCTTTCTACACTGGAGCGGTGTAGAGAGCTCAGGGCAGGGGATCCTGGAAGTAGCTGCTTTCGGGATCGGTGCAACCAATACATACCAGGAAGTGCAATGGCCTGGGCTTCTCCAGGGCCATCACAAGTCGCGGCTGCTATTTTTTTTGTGTGTGTCTAGATTCATGGAGAGCGCACGAGCACTCCTCTGACAAGGGTACTTTTTTAAAAACAAAAACAGTGTGCGGGCGCAGGCCCCCACCCCCTCCCTGCCCTCCTGGGGGTGGCAAAACAGGTGCCACCCCCTCCCCTGCTGAGCACAGAGCCACGTAGTGCGGCTCCGTGCCCAGTTTGCAGCCACGCTTACTCGCGAATAAGCGCGACTGTGCTGGGATGGATGGGCACATTCTTCCACAGTCTCGGAAACTTCCCAGGACCATGGAAGTATCTGGATTTTTCTGGTTCCTGTGAACCCGGAAAAAGCCCGTGTCCACCCCACCCCCGGGACTCCCTGTGCATCATTTGGACACACAGGGAGCAGCCTGGGACCATCCCAGGCAACAAATCTGGTGTGGAAAGGGCCTACATCTTCAGTTTGTACTCTGCAGAAATTAAAGACAAATTAGACAACAAAAAATAGGAATGCATCTCTGGTGCTGATGGGTGGATCTACACTGCTATTTTAAAGCGCTTTAAAGCAGTTTATAACAGTACTGACAACTGTTGGGGCCCAGGACACACTCCAAAACAGTTGTTACTACTGTTATAAAGCGCTTTAAAGCACTTTAAAACAGCAGTGTAGCTCCTGCCTTGGCTACTTAAAGCTTTTGTACCCCAAATCACTAAAAAAGGCCATTTAGTATATTATTGGAGCCGTATTTCTAACATCACATTAACTAATTGGGATTTTTTTTCTTCAGGTTTTCCATTATGCATCTTCTATTGTTCACAGAAAGCCTGGAGGTCACTGGCTGAAAGAGACTGGGGGGAGAGGGAGGAGTGCTTCTTTCCCTCCACATTTTCTGCTTGATTACTTATCCTATTTGAGTGAACACTGTGTGAAATCGGTTGAAGAAGAGGCCCACTTTTTAAGGCAGGGGTGGGCAGAGAAGGTAGATTGGGATTGACCGGTAGATAGGGAGGTATGGATTTTGTAAAGTCCATCCCCAAAATAGTAGGGGTGTGCACCAGATCGGGTCTGATCCACGATCCGGACCTGATCTGGGGAAAATCGGATACAATTATCTGATTTCCGATCCCCGCATCTGGATCGTCCGATCTGATCCAAATTGGTCTGGAAGGACCCAATCCGGTTCACATAAGATTGGAGGATCGGACTTCCTCCCACCCCTCACGTTCCTTACCTGCTGGGGCCGTCCACTGCCATTCGCTGCCACCCGTGGGTGGCCGTGGACAGCCCCGGCAGGTAAGGAGCGCAAGGGGTGGGAGGGGGCTTACCTACCAGGGCCGTCCGCTGCCATCCGCTGCTGCCTGTGGGCGGCAGCGGACAGCAGCGGACAGCAGCAGACAGCCCCGGCAAGTAAGGAGCATGAGGGGGGAAGGCGGGAGGGGGGCCCCACTTACCTGCTGGGTCGGCCGCTTCCCTCCGGTGCTTGGATCTACTGAGAAACAGGCTTCGCGGCCTGCCTCTCAGTAGCGCGCAAGGCAGCTGGCACGCTACTGAGAGGCAGGCCGTGAAGCCTGTTTCTCAGTAGATCCGAGCACCAGAGGGAAGCGGCCACCCCGGCAGGTAAGAAGTGGGAGGGGGGAGGGAAAGGGAGGGGTAGTTAGGCCCCCACTCACCCACTGACTGCCATGTTTTCCCCATAGACTTGCATTGGGGGACCTCCGATTTTGTCCAAATCAATCCAGGACAACATCGGAGCTCCCTGCACATCCCTACAAAATAGCTTCAGGACCTTGGATCACTCATTTAGAGTTCTCTCTGATTCTGACTGAAATCCAGAGCAGGTTCACAGCCCCACCAAGGCAGGATCTACACTACTGCTTCAAAACAGTTTATAATAGTAGTGACAGCTGTTGGCCCAGGACACACGCCATATGCAGTTTTCAAACCATTTTCAAAGTGTTATATGCTGCTTGGTGTAGATCTGGTCCAAGAGTCTGAGAGAAGTGAATGCCTCAGGCAGCAGACACTGCATGGTGATGAGCAGGAGGGGCAAGGTCTTGTTGGCAGATTGTGAGCCTATCTACACACACAGGACAAAACACTTTGAAAACATTTTGAAAACTGTATATGGAGTGTGTCCTGGGCCCCAACAGTTCTCAAAACTGTTATAAACCGTTTTAAACCATTTTAAACTATTTTAAAGCAGTAGTGTAGATAGGGTCAGAGTTCTGTGTGCCACATAATGGTTACGTGTATTGGCAGTTGTATTGTCATGATCAGATACTAAAAAAGGCACGGCTCCTTCAGCTTTAACTGTTGTGAAGAAGAGGGAATTTCACCAGGTGCTGCATGCGTACAAATGACACCTGCTGAAATTCCCTTTTCAATACAATTGTTAAAGATACAGGAGCCCTGTCCTCCTTTCCATAAGGTCACCCTAACATAACCTATCCTGCTGCCTTCAAGTGCAGTGGAGTAAGATTGAACTGCCAGTTTGGTCAGCTTTTGAACATGGGGAAGCCTCTTGTACTTTTCCGGTCTTGTGGTGAACCTGGTCATGGATGCTTCATCCATTCTCAGGAAGCTGAAACATAATTTCTCACTTTGAGAAATGTTCAAATTCCTCTGCTTCATGTCCTAATCCATAATTAGCAAACATCTTCTTAGAGTTTTCCTATCCAGCTGAATTAGCCCAGTGACTAAAAGTAGTGAGCCATTTTAATACAGTCTCTGAAGTGGAAGAGGCATTTCACAGTTTCAAGAGAAGTACTAAATTTGATACATGTGTTTTTAAGGGTGGTTGGCTTGTCTGCTTGAAGATTAAAGCCTGCAAAATGATGAAAGATAAACTGACATCAGTTTGCTACTTTTTCAGGTTACTCCCAAGGAAGGGCGAATCTACACACGAGGTTTTTGACGTTTTATAAGGGTTATGAAAACTCTTTGGGCCACATGACACACTCCCTATAACGTTGTATATCTGAGGTTTTTTAAAACTCACTTCAGTTATATACAACGGTTTCACTTTTAATAAATCGTTTTAAGTAAAATAATGTGTCCTTCCTTACTGTTTGTGATTCATGGGGGCAGTGCTTCCTTTACTGGTGCCCAAATGCTTAGCAGTTGATTGGTGGGGAAGAAAGAGGAAGTGGACCAGTGAACTACAACACCCACAATTCTTAGCCCTATACTTGCTAGGGAATGACAGAGGAACTAAGAAGGAAGTGTGTAACTGAACTACAACCCCCACAATGCCTTGCCCTAAACTCATTGAAAAACAAAAGAGGAAGAGACAGGGCAGAACAGCGTGTGACTGCACACACCGCTTTAAAGACAGAAGACTGTTCTCCTGTAACGTGAGTACTCAGTAATGTGGCCTAAGACATTTTAGAACGCACCTATTTGGAACGTTTTAAAATACAATTTAAAACGTTCCAAAGGACTGTGTAGATTCCCCCTAAGACAGCATAAAACTGCAACATAGATTCTTTTTTATTATTATTATTTTGAAACTTTATTCATTTACAGTTCAATCCTATGCATGTCTACTCAGAAGTAAACTCCACTGAATTCAATAAGCCTCCCTCCCTGGTAAATGGGTATAAGATTGCAACCTGAGTGTGTATTTTTTAAAAAAAAAAATTGCAAACAAATCAAAAAAAGATTGTCATTCTTCTTACCCGTACAAGACAAATATACAACTCTAGAGGCTAAAGACAATCAAAGAAAGCCATCATATGGAACAGGATCAAAGCTACAGGCAACAAAAAAGGAGTATTTGTCAAAATAACAGGATAGAAGTATCCCATGTTAACATTTAACAACTTCACTAAATGCAATTAGCTCACAATAACTGTAAGGACATGCCCCTACAAAATAAAAAAAATATCTTAAACTCTTTGGACTTATATATGTAGATTCTGCAGAGTCAATAAAATTGGGGGGAAAGGTAGCCTCTTAAATAAAAAGAAAAAAGAAGGAAGGAAGAAAATCTACATATGTTTGTCAGAGCCCCTTAATTTACAAATATATTTAGATTATTATTTTACATTTTGCAAGCAAACTCCTACAAGGTATGTTTCTGTGTTTTGTTGTTGTTTTTGATGAACTTGAAAAAAAAAATTTTTTAATGAGCTAAGGAACTAGACTTGACTAGCTATAAAATGTTATTTGTGAGTGTCCTTTTAGTCCTTTCTCTTTCTTTTCTTTTTTTAGCAAGTAAAACCTGCACCAGAGTGAACACAGAGCAATTCATTCATCGGCACATGAATGCAATGTTTGTTGGGAAGCCTCGTAAATCCACATGCATGTGCCTCCTGAGGTTTGCATTTGCTTCTCTGCAAAGGGGCGCAAAGCCTCCTGTAGCCAAAGGGTTCCATCTGAGGAGTCTCCTCCGCATAGTTTATTCCAGCAAGCACATGGACTATAGCGAGCTCACAGGGTGGAGTTCCCCTTTTCTTGAGCCACCATTTTGCCTTTCCCTGAGTGTGTGGGCACAAATAGGTTTGGACAGGGTGGGCAAAAGCTAGATCACAATCCGCTGGTGGATCTCTGGATGATTTTCAGCACATCAACAATAATTTCAGACTCCTGATATTTAATAAGAACAACAATAAATTGACTCCTCATCTTTGTCTTAAATTATATTGCTGAAACTAAGGGCTCCATCGCACCAGTGTTTTATCGCACTCTTGTCATGCCTGGTTTGCAGTTTTGCAGCAAGGCACTCAGATGACTTTGTGCCTGTCCTGCAGATGCCCCGCCTCTTCCCCTCCCTTTTTCGTGTTTTCCTAGAACAGAGAAAATCTGGATTATTTACCCCAAATGGAATTAAAGCACCCTTCAGTCCCCATGTAGTGCTGTCCTCTTGCTATTTAATAATAATAATAATAATAATAATAATAATATAATAATAATAATAATAATAATAATATATTTATTTATCACCCGCCTCTCCCAACGGATCGAGGCGGGGAACAACACCAAACACAAAATACAAAAACTGATTAAAAGCAGATAAAACCAGTACATCATTAAAATACCAATAAAACACAATAAAACACTTTAAAATTCATCTAGGTAGGCCTGCTGGAAGAGATCAGTCTTTACAGATCTTTTAAATTCCTGAAGACAAGTGAGTTGGCGAATCTCTCCCAGCAGGTCATTCCACAATCTGGGAGCGGCAGAAGAGAAGGTCCTCTGGGTAATGGTTGTCAGTCTAGTTCTTGTTGACTGTAATAAATTCTTCCCATAGGATCTGAGCGTGCGGGGCGGATTGTATGGGAGAAGGTGATCCCGTAGGTAACCTGGACCCAAACCATGAAGGGCTTTAAAGGTAATAACCAACACTTTGTACTTTGCCCGGAAACTGATTGGCAGCCAGTGAAGAGATTTTAAAACTGGTGTAATGTGGTCACCCCTAGATGTACCAGTGACCAACCTGGCTGCCATATTTTGAACTAGTTAAAGTTTCCGGATTAGGCACAGAGGTAGCCCTATGTACAGCGCATTGCAGAAGTTGAGCCTCGAAGTTACCAGCGCGTGCACTACTGATTTTAGGTCTTCCAACTCTAGGAAGGGGCACAGCTGGCGTATCAGCCGAAGCTGATAGTAGGCATTCCTGGCAGTCGCATCTATCTGAGCTGTTATTTGGAGCGACGGATCCAGGAACACCCCCAAGCTGCGAACACAGTCTTTCAGGGGGAGTGTAACCCCATCCAGAACTGGTTGACACACCTCCAACCCCAGGTTGTGGCCCTTGACAGTAAGCACCTCCTTCCGTGTTTCCTTTGTTGAGGGAGTGCGCTTTCAACAGAGAACTTGCTGAGGAAAGTGGAAGGTGGAGTGGTTCTCCTCCACCATGCCCTATGGAAGGGGCTTGTGCTGAGCTGGTCTAACATACTTTTGCTGCTTCAACCCCATTAAATAGAGACTTACTTCTGAGTAAACACCTATAGAACTGACTTTAAATAGTGTGGTCACACAGAAGCTTTTATTTAAGACTAAAACAACAAACTGGAAAGAAGTATTCTGCAACCCTATGCTTACTTCTGGGGTCTTACTTCTGTTTACTCAGAAGTAGGTCTCTCTCTGTTCAACCTACCTTGTTGAGAGTGTATATCTAGGCCTGCTGAAAGTTCAGATATTACAAAAGACCTTCAGCAAGAGAAGAGCTTCTTCTCCTAATGTCTCCCCCACCCTGCCCATCTTCTTTGCTGCCCATGATTCAATCCAGACTCTTCCTAACCCACTGCAACAAGAATTAGTCATAGAAACAGATTCTGCATAGACACATTCTTCATACTGATGGTAAAGATGTGACCATTCAAAATTCAGTATAAAGATTTGCCAACTTGCTGCAACCAAGACAGGAATGTTGCATACAGCTTAGAATGCCATCAAGAGGCACTGGGATTGAATAGCTGCAAAAGAGGAGCAGCAAAGAATTCATTAAGGGTCTCTATTCACCCTTAAAATGGGTACTATTTTATTTACACAGTAAGTAAGACACACCTTAACAGACAAAAGGAAGAAACCAGGTACACTCTGTCCTGTTCAGGCAATAACTATATTTTAGAAGGGGAGGGTGACCCAAAGGTGTCAGAAATATTTTCTCTGCTTACCAAAGAAATTGCAAGCTGCCACTGTGATCATATAAGCATCACTGAACTTTTCAATGAGTCAATACAATTTTCTTTACAGTAAAACGGTCCACATACATTGTCCTTCACAAAAGAACAGTTTAAATTCATTTTGTGGAAAATAGCAAATCTAGACAGGGAAGAAGAGCAAGGCATTACCAACTGCCCGATAGTAGAGATGGGGAAATTGGGTTCCCCTCCACTATGCCAACCCTCTCATGCCATTTTAATTCCCTACCATGAAAAATTAGCCCTGTAGAGCTGAATGTAAATCAAAGACTACCCCAACCTTCTGCAATAGATCACATCATTCTTCCTAACACATAGCAGAGCTTCTCAGTATAAGCCACACTTAAAACACACAAAACGTCTGGAAATGGTGTGTAAACACAGTACTGCAGTATCACAGATCCCACTGTGATTTGCACATTAGCTGAAAATCGCATTTGGTTCACAGATGAATCTCATTGCAGGGCTATTCCAGAATGCTGCCCAAAACACACAGGCGCAGCAAGACCAAGCAAACACGCAGCGTTTAAAACTCAATCCCTTTCAAGCAGATTGTCGTTTCCCAAGTTTGAGCCATAACTACAAATAAAAGAGAAATTGGTTTAATCTCCTCCAAAGCATTATTGCTTTTAGAATAATAAGCAGGCCTGTTTCTGCATCTCTCCAAAGACAGTTCTGTCACATGTGAAAGAGCACCATGACATGCCTTAACGCAAATACAATGGACATTGTTTAATGATGAGTGAGAACCAGAAAAGATAAAGCCCTAGACTAGGAATGCACAAAGCAAGAAAAAAGACTGCAATGTAATGAAGGCTGTAGTCCTACGCATAATGAGTTGGGAATGTCTTAGTCAATTAAGGACCAAACTAGATGAGACACTGAACACAGAATTAGGAAGCCTATCACGTTAATAATGATCATGATAATAATAATAGCAACCAAGAACTACCAAAAATACATCATAAAATATAACAGTGTAACAACAGACCTATGCAGGAAATGCCATCAATTCCAAGAAACAATAGATCATATAACAGAAGGATATAAAATTCTGGCAGGAATGGACTATATGGACAGACACAATACAGCTGCAAAAGTAATTCACCAACAACTGGCCATCAAATTCAACCTTATCCAACAACCTACACCATACTATACTAACCCAAAACAATCCTGAAAAATGTAGAAAATATAAATCATAAAATATACTGGGACAGAACAATTCATACCGACAAGACAATATCCTGCAACTGACCAGACATAATGTTCATAGACAAAAAAGAAAAACACACATACCTCATCAACATAGCAATACCAAATGACAAAAACGTTGTTGAGAAGGAAGAAGAAAAGACAGACAAATATACACCACTGGCCATGGAAGTCAAAGAACTATGGCAACAAGAAAAAGTCACAATTATTTCATTAGTCACATCAGTCACTGGCATCACATCAAAAAAATACACAGAAAACCTCCAGAAACTGGACCTACCAGAATACATCCACACCAACATCCAGAAAGCAGTGATAATTAAAACATGCTCAATCGTCAAGAAATTCCTGAATCAATAAAAGACAACATGACTTGGTGAAGCCTGCCATGTCCATCTAGAAAAACCGCCATGAGCGAGAAAGAGATTAATAATAATAATAATAGGTTCAATTTTCCTTGTGCCAACATATCTGGTTTATCCTCGCATCAAACCTCTTCGTGAACTTAGGCTACAAAAGAGGAGCTGACACAAGATCATTCACTGATCTTGTGTCTTGTGTTATGTGGAATAACATGGATTTGAAGTAGAGCTGTGCATGCCCCCCCCCCCCCACTATCCACTTTGGAGGCCGCTTCGGACCACCTCAGCACATATTCAACCTGGTCTGGAACTGAAGCGGGATTTGGATGTCTGAATCATTCGGACATCCGACAGGCTGGATGGATGGATAGGTGCCCGCAGCCCCCCTCCCTTCGCTCACACCTGTAACGTTGCGTATATGGCTGCTTTATAGGCACCATTTCCAGAAGATTTTACAAAACTGCACTGAAAATAGTGACCCTTAAAGAGGTGCAAACAGCTGCCAGCGCTTGTGTCAGGTCCAGGTTAACAGCAGGGGTCTCACGTGGCTTGGAAGGCATGTCCAGGGGGCAATACAGGGACAATCTGGGTCAGGCCGAAGCACTCCAAAGCGCTTTGGGCCTGATCTGCCTCTGGATCCAGAGTGATTCGGCCCACTTTCCCTCAGAATTCAGATCCGGAGCTGAATCAGCCCTAGTGTGAACCCAGGTTTCCCCAGTCTCAGAACTAAAATGCCTTCCCAACGGGCCCAGCTTGCCTGGGCATGTGGAGGCCATTGCGGGTGGGGTTGGGGGAATGAGGCAGTGTGGATGGCAACCACTGGCTGCTTGCGTTGCATCTTGGCAGCGGGAAGGGGACAGAAGGAGCATAAATGTTGGCTAAACCCTTCCTGCCGCCTCTTCTTTTTCTGAGGCTCCCTCCTGCCCTGTAGGTAGTGTGGGTAGTGTGAGGGCCAAGTAGGAATTTTTGCTCATAATCAATTTTAGTTTATGAGTTTTTTGCCTACTTCGCACTGCAAGACAGCCAGGGAGTTTTAAATAAGCTTATGCGATCAATCAATTAGTTGGCCACAATTGGGTTTGGCAGGTAGGTGCAGGCATCTGGAGCAGCATAGGGTTGGTGAGCATTCACAGGCACTGTTTTGGTGATTGGTAATGCCTGAGGGCCCCCAGCTGTGAGTTGCATGGCCTCAGCTGGTGGGATAAGGGTTACCTTTAAGGCCAACCTTCCTCACCTACTCGGAGCTGTACGGCGTGAGAGGAGGTCGACATTAGAAGGCCTTCCTACCCCATAAGGGGCAGTCTGGGTTGTGGCGAACTGAGAAGCGCCACTTCACAGACAGTGAATGTCTTGCCCTGAAATGTTTAGGATGCCCGCATAGGTTAACCCACTCTGCAGATCTTTAATAAAGTGGCCCTGTTTAAAATCCACTTCTGTGTGTTGCCTTGTTATTTCTCCACCTTCCACTACCCGCAACTATACACTACATTAATATGTAGCAGGTAACTGGACACTTCTAGCTTTAATGTAGTGAAAGTGGGGGGTGGTGCGATCAGGGCCGGATTAAGGCCAGCTGATGCCCTAAGCACAGCCCAATAATGGTGACCCCTTGGCCCTTCCATTGCTTAGCCGACAAGACATCAAGACTCAATAAGTGCTGAAGGTGAAATAATACATTAAAAACTCAGTTTTCTTCAAGGTCATCATCCCCCATGCCAGAACACACAACTATATTAAATATAAACTGGTTTTATTATATTTATATATTCCTTAAAATGAGATGGCTACAGCTATGGCACCCCTTCCCTTTATTATATTATTATTATTATTATTATTATTATTATTAATTTCATTTCTAACCCGCCTCTCCATCTAGATCGAGGCGGGGAACAACACTAAGTATAAATATAAAAACAATAAAATAGATAAACCATTAAAACAGATAAAAACAAATACATTATTAAAAACATCTTAAAATTAAACTGAATAGGCCTGCCAGAAGAGAGCAGTCTTCACGGCTTTCTTAAATTCCAGAAGACTGCTAATTTGGTGCCCTAAGCACGTGCTTATATTGCTTAATGGTTAATCCAGGACTGGGTGCAATCAGATTAGGACCACCATGTGCAGAAGGGCTGAGAGAGCTATGAAAGCCACCACTATCAAACAGACAGCGACTGCATTCGGACAACACATTAGTCAATGGTGGGTTGAGTAGCCAACTCACAGTTGGTTATTTTGTGGGTACTCCCCACACAACATATTCCTACACAACTGTGGGTGGTTGGGGCTGGTGTTGAGTGGACTAATAGTCAACCCAGCATTTGACTGACACAGCCCCCACCCCTTTCCCCACCCACCCTCCTCCCTCAGTCCTCCCAGTTCTATCCCAGCAGCCTCTGCAAGTTGCACCAGTTGTAGCAGAGTGGCAGCCGCCGCTTGCCACCTGCCTCTATGGGCTTTTGTTTGAACCCACTCACCACACGCCATTAACCCACTCACCCCTCCACACAACACTTTAAACAACTGGCTTCAAGCTAAACAACTTGCCAGCCTGTTGTTTCTCTCCGTTGCTTATTTGGGCGGAATAGCATACTGTCAGTAGTTTGTGAGCGGCGTGTTGCCCTCCACACAACACAATAAGCAACACAACTGACGATTGTTTCCCCTCCCCCAGTTGCTTAATGTGTTGTCCAAATGCAGCCAGCATATCCATTACTTACAAAGCAACCCATCTGTTTCAACCATTGAACAACCTTTGAAATAGCTGAAACACAAATTAGCAAATGCCATGAAGGCCAATTAGAGTTCTTTGCAACTCGAGTGTCAATTGCATGCTGTCCTGCTTCTGTAAGTGTCAGTATCAATCATCCCATTTGTGCAAATATAACCTACCCTTTCAAGCTTGGGCAGATAATTTGCCTATCCAAGGAAGCCCACCCACCCATCAGTTATTTCTCTGTGGGTACATATTCCACTGCCTGTGATACTATCATCTGTTCGTAAATCCCATCAGTCATCATCAAAATCAATGGGAATAAAGGATTGATTGTCTGGGGCAAGTGGTAATTCATTTGGGAAACGATCACTTCCACACCAGTTTTAGAGAATCCTTCTCCCACCTGATCCATCACATTTTATGACATATATCTCCATCTCAGCATCCTTAGTAGCTCTGAAAAGGCATTTTAGTCTCTGGTTGATGCTGTCAATGCTTTATTCCATCAATGCTGATTGATGCTAGGGAATAAAGAAGCATTACAGCTTCACTTTCCTTTGTTTGTTTGTTTGTTTGTTTGTTTATTAAAATCATATTTTTGGATCATTTTCCATTTTTAAAAAAACGTTGCTTTATTTTGCATTCTCTCCTTTGAAAATGCATTTATCTCAGGCCTGTCAAAACCTAATGATTTAGCTTTTCATATATACATTTTAGTTCAGGGTTCTTCAGAAGGAAAACTATGCATTTCAGAATACTGCTGACATGTAGAAACAAAAAACTAGCTATCAGAATAATGTCTAAGGTCAGTCATACAGATGATGATGATGTTGATGGTGACGGTATTTATATCTCACCTTTTTTCCCTCTTGCAAGAAACCCAAGATACTTGATATGGTCTTCTTCCTTTCCATTTTATCCTCACAACAACACAGTGAGGTAGGTTAGACTGAGAGTCAGTGACTGCCCCAAAGTCACCCAGTGAGCTTCATGGCCAAGCAGGTACTAGAAACCGGATCCTGAGACCCAATCCAACACGCTGACCACTACACCACACTGGGTCTCACTCTAAATTAATTATCAGTTGAGATCTGCCTTTTATAAACATTCATAAACATAATGAGACGATAGAAATATATAAAGCCCATGAATATCTGAAACCATGATTCTCCTCTCCATCCACCTAATAAAATGTGTTCATTTGCCTTTCTTTTCTTTTCTTTTTTTTGCTATATGATATTTACACATGCAGTTAATTGTTTTTGTGTAGAGTTTATTTCCTATATTGACAGAAATAAGAGAGGCTGATGGACTTGTTGCTTTACAGGATCAACCAAGAATTACCACTATTTCTTTGATGCAGTTTGCTCTGACATTTGAACTCTGCTGGAAATAATGCTCCAAAAGCTACATTTTTTCCCCAACATGTTAACAGGAGCTTGAAACATTGATTTCTCTCACAACTCCCTCACAAATATGTGCACACATCTGAAACTGGTTACAATATCTTCTTATTCTGACTGCAGCCATGTGAGCTGGGCCACAGGGTTCTACGCAGGTAATCTATTTTTATTCTGGTCTTTTATCCTTCTATGTTGTTTGTATATTTTATGTACTAACTGTATTATTATCATGTGTTTTTCCTATATATTTTCTAGAATATTTGTACACTTTGGGTTGGATCCATATATCCATCCATGGTGTGAGGTGGATGGAAGCTGGTTTTCCTGCCTCTCCTGTCCCTGATAGCCCCCAAAGAACCCCAGAATTCTCCCTTGAGGGTATGGAGACCCTACTGAATGAAGTTGGCCATGGAGTTGTGGAGCTTAGGAGGAAGGGGAAGATTATAGGGATTTGAGTGGAGGCACCTGCTGCTTTACTTACAGAAAGTACTGCTACTGGATTTTTTACAACCTCCCCTTTCCTCCACAGCCCACCCACACCACAGCCCACTCCATTCAGCAAGGCCCCCGGCTATTGAGGGGACAGTTTTGGAGGACTCTGGGGGGTCCAACCTTTTGAGCAACCTAATAAAGTGGGATACTTTTGAGTAGCCTATAAATTCAATCATTCCCATGTTAGATATCATCACCATCACCATAGTTTATTATTTATAAAAGTTTGCAATTGAAAGGTGGGAGAATGTCATTTGCCCGTGTAAGTGAATCCTGCATGAATTGGGATTTATAATCAGATATTCCAAATCCAAAGTCATGGACCACTCCATAGTTTTCAATGGGGCTCCATTCTTACAAAGAGTTGGTGCGTTTTTAGCATCCCTCAGAAAGAAAATTAGAAGCTTGGAAATGAAAGGAGAGAGGATGTCATTTGCTCATGTAGTGAATCTTGGATGAATTGGGATCTGTATTCAGATATTCCAAATCCAAAGTGATGGTCTACTCCATAGTTTTCAATGGGGCTTCATCTTACCAAAAACTTGGTGGCATTGCTAGCATCCCTCAGAAAGAAAATGGAAAGCAGTATTAGTGATGCCTCAGGTTCTTTTCAGTATTAAACAGTTTGCATAAGTGGTATATTTCCATCTGCTCAAGTGAGCAGGAACTTTGTTTTGCGACGTGTGTCCTCCATTTGCAGAAGTCAAAGCAGTCAACTCTAGGGTGACCAGATAAAATCCAGGTCAGGGCTCATGTAATTTTAACAATTGTAGAGCAAAGGGAATTTCAGCCAGTGTCATTTGTATGCAATTAGTTCCTGGTGAAATCCCTCTTCATCACAACAGTTAAAGGTGCAGGCACTATACTAGAGTGACCATATACAAAAGAAGGCAGGGCCCCTGCAACTTTAACTGTTGTGATGAAGAGGGAATTCCACCAGGAACTAATTGCATACAAATGACACTGGCTGAAATTCCCTTTTCTCTACAACTGTTAAAGTTACATGAGCCCTGACCTGGATTTTATCTGGTCACTCTAGTCAACTCTCATATGCCATCCTAACCACCAATCCCAGATGAAAAAGTCAGAGGACGTATCTACTCCTATGCATAATATGAGGGGTTGGGGGCTGATCAGAGACAACACTGAGACTAAACAGTGCCCTTTCCATGTGACTAGGGTGCCAGAAGCAAAGGTGGCTTGTACTCTTGGGAGTCATGGAGGATTTTGGCAAGTCAAGCTCTTCACATGGGGTTGTGAATAACTGCACTTTTCGAAAGTCTCTCTCCTGCACATTTACGCTAAGTTATAGTAGCCATGTCTCTTTACATCATGTCAGCCTACCCATGGCACAGCTTCTCTTCCACTAAACAGGCCCATATCAGAACCGAAGAACTGTTTATTATAAAATCCAATGCATTTCAGACCCTTGGGTCCTTCCTCAGGGTGATTCGACAAAATGCAATATCACTTCTATTTCATGCCCTTCAGAGCATCAGAGACTGAGGGGCATGAAATAGAAGTGATATCTTTGTGTCTAATCACCCTGAGGAAAGCTCCAAGGGTAAGAAATGCATCGGATTTTATAATAAACAACATCTTCTGTTCTATCCCTCTGCCTTTGGGTTTTTTGACATCTCCGTATCAGAACTGGTCTACTACATTAACCTGTAGTAGCTACTGATGCCTTGTAACAGCCAAGAGAGAAGCGGCAATATGTATACACACTCATAATCCATGAATTTGTGAAGGGCTCTAGAAAAATTAGTGGCTGCAGATCAGCCCCACGAGTGCCATAAATAGTAAGCAAATGGGACAAAAAAGCAGTGAAGGAGGATGAAATGCGGACAAGCACTAAGAGGGAATGCATCTTCAAGGCCCCTACAGTCCTAACTAGCTAAGGTGCATAATTAACAGAGTATTAAAGGGAATTTGAGTTTGACAGCCCTGGACAGCTGATTAGCAGCAGCCCAAAGAAAAAGGGAAACAAATGAATGTTCAATAAAGCAGACTTCCATTAAAGAGAGAGAGAGAGAGAGAGAAAGAAAAAAAAGAAAGAAAGAAAGAAATTTTGATAACAGAGCTCAGCTATACTGTATTGCTCTTAAAAGAGAAGAAAGGAGTAGATAGGCAGAGGAGGGTAAAAGGAAATTATTTCCTAAAGTGAACGTTCTTCCTTCTATTTTTCCTTCCTTTTCCTGCAGCAACATAGTAAATGATGATTTTTTTCAATGCATTTTTCATGGCTCTCTCCCTCTTCAAGAACCCAATTTGATTTTATCAATAGAAAATTAGATTTGAAAACAGCTCATGATCTGAAAGGAAACCGGTTTCCAGCAGTTCCCTCAAATTCTTCAGGCTGTCCAGTTTTTGCAGGGCTGAATTTTATTCTGAGACACAAAGAAAGGGAAGGTTTATCTTTTGCCGGTAGGCATTTCCCATTCTCTGAGACTTAACATTAGCAATAACATTCTACAGAGAGGGGGAGAAACTTGTTTCTACAATGGAGAGCAATACCAGAAATCTACCGTGTGCCCAAAAGACCTTGCATGGTCCATATATGTATTTAACATAAATTACATATCAGCTTAATGAACACAGCAGCTGCCAAGCCTCACCTGACTGATGAGTTGCATGTATATTGCATGTATGTTGATTCACTTCGTTCTGGTCACGGCAACTAAAAAAAGATATTGTAGAGCTGGAAAAGATGCAGAAAAGGCTGACTAAAATGATCTGGAACAACTTCCCTATGAGGGATGGTTAAAACAGATGGAATGTTTAGCTTGGAAAAAAGGGTGAGAGAGACTTAATAGAGGAGTACAAGATTATATACAGTGTGGAGAATGTGGATAGGGAGACATTTTTCTCCCTCTCCTATAATACTAGAACCCAAGGTCATCCATGAAGCTATCTGGTGGGAGATTCAGGACAAATAAAAGGAACTACTTCTTCACACAGCACATAGTCAAACTATGGAGTTCACTACTACAAGACGTAGTGATGGCCACCAATTTGGATGGCTTTCAAAGGGGGTTGGATGAATTCCTGGAGGAGAAGGCTATCAACAACAACTAGTCCTGACGGTTCTATGTTACCTCCAGTATCAGAGGCAGAAGCCTATATACACCAGTTGCTGGGGACCATGGGTGGGAGAGTGCTGTTGCACCATGTCCTGCTTATGGGTTTGCCATTGACAGCTGACTAGCCACTGTGCAAACAGAATGCTAGACTAGATTCAGCATGGCTCTTTTAATCTTCTTATGTTCTTATTAATATGTTGCCTTGAACAAGAAAGACATTGACTTGGATCCTAAGGTTTTGTTCAACTTTGTCTCAGGGTTGGACCATGGGCAGTAAGTTGCTTGAAGTTCGTCAAGAGATGGGAATTAGGAGTCAGAAGAGCAAACAGGATTAGAAGACAAACCAGAAGGTAGAACTGGAGGGGTCAGATCAAAAGTGCAGGACCAGAAACACAAAGGACACCAGAGCTCAGATAACTCTTGTTCTCAAGCAAAGTTCCATTGACATATTCCTTCCTGCCCAGAAGTAACCAATGACCAGAAGGTGATGCACTGAGAAACTGTAGTGACAAAGCTCCCCACATGGACAGCGATTAGCAGTTCAGGACTAAGGATGGACAAATCTGCCTTGGTCTAGTTTCTCTAGGTGCTCAGCGAGCTGCTGCCTCGGCTCGCTGTCTCCCCTGGACTCGCTCACGAGCCCCCAGACCTGCTTGCAAGCCCCCAGCTATTATTAGACCCATACATGGACACCCAGCAGCTGTCCATCTCTTCAGCATGTCACCATTTGTGTAAAAATTGTGACACATGTTTTTCCGTAAAATCAATTACTATGCAAATGGAGGCCATAAACAGCCATTTCTACAACATTACAGGGGTAAATGGATCATAGCTAATGGCCACTGATGTAATCCAAAACACCTGGAGGGCATCAGGTTGGGGAAACCTTGTTTAGAATTATGTTTGAAAGGGCCCAATGTCTTTTAAGTGGCCAGAAGTGCAGTGGTTGGACTCAGCATAGGGCTTTCAGACAAGACTGGATTGCAGCAGGAGTTCTGCTTCGAAGGGCTGCACAAATGGTAAAGCAAGAATACATGAGATAAGGTTACATCTGGTAATGGCAGGTTTCCAAAAGGTGAGGCCTGTTAAGACCCTGGCCAGATCATTAGCAGGTGATGATTGAAACTCAGCACAAACAGGAGTTGTCTCAGCAATGTGTAGAGACCTTTTGAGGCTCTGAGTTTGAGGAATCTGGCAAAGGCTTAATCCATGTCTTCTGACCTAGAATGTAGCTGATGATGGTTTGCTGAATGAAGTCTCCTTTTCCTCTGAGTCCCTCTCTGAACCAGATGGGGAATCAAGGCCTGAGAACATGACAAGAACTGCCAAAGGAGGGACTAGGTAAAGTGATTGCTGAGAAAGTAACATCCTCTCATATGGCAAGAGTCTAGCCAGAAGGAATTTCCATTGCATTTTTTATGGTGCAATAATAATAGGGTGACCAACTGTCAGGATTTCCCTGGATTTGTCCTGGTTTTTGTTCTATCCTGGGTGTCAGGGGGGATTTTCGGTAATTTTCTACAATGTCCTGGAAAGACACGCTTTCCCCTTTAAGGCTGCCGTTAGCATGGTGGGAGGGAATGATGTGCTTTCTGGAGGCGGGTCATTTCCCTCCCATTGCTCCAATCACAGCCTTAAAGGGGAAAGTGTATCATTCCCAGACATTATAGAAAAGGCCCCGATTGGAGCAGTGGAGGCAGGATTGCCACACTTTCCCGTCCTCTGCTCCAATTGGGGCCTTTAAGGAGGCAGGGGGAATGACGCACTTTCCAGAGGCCCAAGAAAGCTGCTTTCCCGCCCATCCTCCAGCTTGTCCTCTTTTTTGGTCTCCCAAATATGGTCACCCTAAGTAATAATATGATTTCAAAGTTTGTTTGAAGACTCTTTGGCATTTTAATCACCCCGGTGGGAAGTTTCATCGGGATTTTAGGACTATCACTTAGCAGGGACATCAGTACCTGTTAGGAACACCATATTTGGAAAGTTTACTGTTTCTTTTTTCACACAAGTTTCTTGTGAGGTACATTATCACGAAACATGTGCTCATAATTAAACCTACTGTATGAAGCAGGTTAATAAACAAGACTCCTATGGAGCTTCTGAAATTGCATATAGTTTGGTTATAGTTACTGGTTGTTTTACTTCATTTAATGAATCATTATAAATGTGTGTCTCTGCTCTCCCTCTCTCAGTTTCTTTCATGTTCCTAATTTTACATCAATATAATTATATATGCAACTTTTTCTAAGACGTTTGTTCTGAGATTACTAGCAAACCTCTCACAAGATGTTTTATTTCCAAATGCAATTCATATTGTCTCTACTGTGGCTTCTTTTCATAACTAGAGCTTTAAACCTTTTTTGAAATTTACCATCACACCATGCTATATACCTAAAGAAAAATGTTAAGTTTCATTTTGAAAATTAGAAACTTTCACCTGGTTAAATGGTGTGCTTTGAAGACGCATGTCACTTTAAAAAAAGAAAGTAAACATAATAGGAGTGTCAGGCTAGATAGTTTCTTATTTGGGAACTTTCTTAAATGAAAGCCACAAATTAGCTTCTGTCAGGCAGATTATATGCAATAGATCTTTCAAGTGGAGCTCATTATAATATAGTGTTTAATGAAACCCAAGCTTCAATCATTTGATCTGTCTACTTAGCAATTCTGACATGACAGTTAACATTATTTTGTGTACCACATTAGATATTTTGGGGTAATTCAATTTTCTATGGTGAAGCGAGGCTTTAATGTAATCTGACAAATGGTGCTGTTAATTCAGTTTTAGGATAGAACTAATATCTATCACAACCCAATACATCAAAACACCAGAAAGAAGGCAGAGCAAGAGCAGGCATTTTGATACATTTCACCCACCTGAAAACCACACCACCAGCCAGAAAAAAAAGACACTGGCTCAATTCGGACGACACAATAAACAACTGGTGTGGGGAAAACAATCATCAGTTGTTTTGACTATTGTGTCATCCGAATGCTGCCATAGTCAACTTAGCGCTGATCCTCATCCACACCACAGTTAATTATTTATTACCATGTTGTGTGGGGAGTGCCCCCTAGGGTTAGGGTTAGGGTTAGTCAACCCACCATTGACTATCGTGTCGTCCAAATTGAGCCACTGTGTCTTGGGTTGTTCAACATGTTCTTCTACCTAGGAGAATGTTCTATGCTGAGGATCAGCATTAAATGTTCAGAATGATCAGATGCAATATCTGCAGTAGGAATTGAATTTTCAGTTCGGCAGCTTTCCATGGAAAATACAATGGCCAGTTTCAATTTTGGCTGGTTTCCAGTGATGCCATTTCTTCATTCCGCAACACCATGGTGGCTCTCCAGTCAAGAGTCAAAATGGAACATTCCACAACCCTTATGTCCCACTCCTTAACGGTAAATCAACATGATCACATTATAGTATTGTGGGGGGGGGGAGGAATTAGGATCAAGATTAGGAATTTATGCCTCAACTCCTACTGTTTTGCGTACTGATTAATGAATGGCATGGTTTTTGTGCTAGGACCACAGAAGAGTGGTCCAAATCTGAGTTCTTGTAGCAGTAAGAATGCAAATGTCAGCCTGCACAGATGGGAACCCCACAATGTTAAATTCTATAATTGCCCTTTATTACCCAAGTTTAAATGAAGACGGTAATGCCCATAGGACTTTCACTGCCTAAATAAATAGCCCTGCTGTTTCACAACCTCCCAGTTTCCAGAGGGAGTCAGTGATACAAACCATAAATATCCTTTTAAAGAAAAACACAATGGTGATATACCATCTGCATTGCCATTTAACCAGACAATGAACTATAATCCTAATTACTTCCATGTAAATCAAAACAAGGGATACAAATCCCAACAGCAATTGCCGTGGTAAACTGGAACACCTAATGTCACCCAATATGTGTATACACAATCAAGAATAAAATGCTGTTATCCTAAGGCAATAATCATAAAGCAGGTGTTCCAAGATGATTCTGCAACATCCTTTTCCTGGCCACCTTGGTTCATTCAATTGAAGACTAAATGTGGTGTAGTGCTGGATATAGACTGATGAGACTTGGTAGTGATACCCACTGACTACAAGGTATGGTTTGGGCCCCAAGTTGGCACTTTGGAAAATAGTAGGGGTGTGCATCGGATCGGATCCGATCCACGATCCGAATCCGATCTGCCCCAAAATCGGGAAAATCTGATCCGATCCGATCTGATCCGATCAACCTCCGATCCGATCCGATCCGATCCGACGAGGTCCGATCCGGATCGGACGCCATTTTGAATGCTTTTTCCCATAGCCAAGTATTGTTTTACAAAAATGCCTATAACTTTTTCATTTTTAAAGATAGAAGGATGAAACTTGGGCACATTATACACTGGTTAGGGACAGTTATCTGTGAGAAATTTCAGAAAGATTGGTGCATGCGTTTTGTGGCAATTTTTTAATAAATACCCAGGAATGCCTATAACTTTGTCATTTTTAAAGTTACACACATGAACTTTGCCACATTGTAGGTGGTACCTTGGGACCTATGTGTGTGAAATTTCAGAAACGTAGGTGCTTGTCTTGTGTGGCAATTAATTTTTAGAAAAATGGGTAGTAGTGGGGTAAATACATTTACGCCTCCCATTTTTTTATTTTTAAAGATACAAACAGGAAACATGGGCACATTACAGGGAACACTTCACTTGATATGTGTGTAAAATTTCAGAATGATAGGTCCAGGCATGTGGTGGCAAGGCGTCTGCACACACCACTTTGAAGACTGTAGAAAATTTCTCCTGTAACGATCCTAGCGAGAGAGAGTGATCCTAGGCTCAGCCGTTCTGCTTGAGTAAAAAGTGAAAGTATCAAAGCAGACACGAGCCAAGTGCTACTTTGTTTCTCCTTTTGTAATGGATACTAGCTCAGTTGCAGCCAAGCGTGCAAGGATCAAAGAGATGAGAGAAAGTGTTTTCTTCTTCTTCCCGGGAGGCGGGAGGGTGCAATTGACAGCCCCAGCCTCTGTAGAAAAACGTTTATAACTTTTAATCTAAAAAATTCGTAGCCACCAAATGCCTGGACCCAGCTTTCTGAAATTTTACACACATATCAAGTGAAGTGTTCCCTGTAATGTGCCCATGTTTCCTGTTTGTATCTTTAAAAATAAAAAAATGGGAGGCGTAAATGTATTTACCCCACTACTACCCATTTTTCTAAAATTAATTGCTACACAAGGCAAGCACCTACGTTTTTGAAATTTTACACACATAGGTCCCAAGGTACCACCTACAATGTGGCAAAGTTTCATGTATGTAACTTTAAAAATGACAAAGTTATAGGCATTCCTGGGTATTTATTAAAAAATTAATTGCCACAAAACGCATGCACCAATCTTTCTGAAATTTCTCACAGATAACTATCCCTAACCAGTCTACAATGTGCCCCAGTTTCCTGTTTGTATCTTCAAAAATAAAAAAGTGGGAGGCATAACTGTATTTCTCAATGGGCAAGTGCTTTCCAATGATTTCCTATGGGCAAGTGCTTCCCAATGATTTCCTATGGGCAAGTACTGTCCAATGATTCCCTATGGGCAAGTACTGTCCAATGAATCCCTATGGGCAAGTGCTGTCCAATGAATCCCTCATTGTTTCAAAAATTAATTGCCACACAATACAAGCACCTACGTTTCTGAAATTTCACACACATAGGTCCCAAGGTACCGCCTACAATGTGGCAAAGTTTCATGTGTGTAACTTTACAAATGACAAAGTTATAGGCATTCCTGGGTATTTATTAAAAAATTAATTGCCACACAAGGCAAGCACCTATGTTTCTGAAATTTCACACACATAGGTCCCAAGGTACCACCTATAATGTGGCAAAGTTTCATGTGTGTAACTTTAAAAATGACAAAGTTATAGGTGTTTCTTTCCTCATTGTTTCAAAAATTAATTGCCACACAAGGCAAGCTCCAATGTTTCTGAAATTTCACACACATATCAAGGCAAGTGGTACCTGTAATGTGCCCAAGTTTCCTGTTTGTATCTTCAAAAATAAAAAAATAGGAGGCATAAATGTATTTACCCCACTACTACCCATTTTTCTAAAAATTAATTGCCACACAAGACAAGCACCTACGTTTCTGAAATTTCACACACGTAGGTCCCAAGGTACCACCTACAATGTGGCAAAGTTTCATGTGTGTAACTTTAAAAATGACAAAGTTATAGGCATTCCTGGGTATTTATTAAAAAATTAATTGCCACAAAACGCATGCACCAATCTTTCTGAAATTTCTCACAGATAACTGTCCCTAACCAGTGTATAATGTGCCCAAGTTTCATCCTTCTATCTTTAAAAATGAAAAAGTTATAGGCGTTTTTGTAAAACAATACTTGGCTATGGGAAAAAGCATTCAAAATGGCGTCCGATCCGGATCGGACATCCGGTCCGATCCGATCTGACCATCCTCCGATCCGATCCTATCCAACCCCCCAGGTCCGATTCCGATCCGCTATCCGATCCGATCCGGGGGGTCAGTGCACATCCCTAGAAAATAGTCCAATTTCACTCAGATCAATACAGAGGCCACCAGATTCGACTCAGATCCAACTCTGAATCTTGATTCAGAAATTCAGCTCAGTTTTCTCCCATGGCAAGCACCATTTCCAGTGCCTATGAGCAGTGTCTGGTTCATTGAAGTTATGATGTCACTGCCTTTCTGTGAACTGTATAAGAACCCTCAGGTTTGGAGAGTCCAGAGTCCCCCTCTTCCCAGAGCTATGAGGCCAGTAGGTGCCTTACCTCCCCACACTGCTGCTGAAATCACAGAGGCCCTTTCCACACCAGACTTTTCACCTGGGATGGACCCCAGCTGTTCCCTATGAGTCTGCATGACGCACAGGGAGTACCAGGGGTGGGGTGGGGGCATGGGATTTTCCCCGGAAAATAGAAAACAAAAAAGTCCCGATTCTTCCATGGTCTCAGGAAGTTCCCAGGACTGCAGAAGAATGTGTGCCCACCCATATTTTTTTTCTTATTTTCATACTTGCATTTTGGGGATGAGCGCTCCTGCTCTATTCCCAGATCAGCCCAAAAAAATGGAGCAGCCCAGGTTGTCGCATTTCACATGTGTATTGGGGCGACGAACCCGGAAATTGCTACTTCCAGGTCCACCGCCTCTCCAGCCCGCTACACTCATAGGTGTAGAAAGGGCCAGAGTCCTCCCAGAGGAAAGGCTCCATGCTGAAATCACTAGGCTTCTTGCTTGCCAGAACTAGGAGCAATTGGTGGATGCCTTGCCTCCCCCAATCAAGGCTTAACGCTTGCTTTCCTCTTCACCCTGAGACCAGGAATTGCAATGCTCCCCAGTTCCAGTCTGCAAGAAAGGGCTTCAGCCCAAGGAAACATATGTATATTGCCTTTAGAGGTTCTAAATACAAATTGTAGCCTCCACCCTCTCTTTCACTCCTCTCTAGCCAGAGCTACACCAAGCAGGATATAGTGCTATGAAATTAGTATAAAAGAGGTATATAAAAGGCAGGAGCCACACCAAGCAGGATATAGTGGTATATGGTATGTGTCCGTGGGCCCCAACAGTTGCCAGTGCACTTCAATACCGCTATAAAGCAATAGTGTGGCTCCTACCTTTTATATACTACTTTCATACCATTATATCCTGCTTAGTGTCTATCTCACCCAAGTCTCTATCTGTGTGTGTGCTTCAAGTCACTTGAGCCTCCATTTGCTCAGCTAATTTCCCCCAAAGTAGCTTGTGCATTTGAATCTGTATAAGCTTCAATAAATGTGCCATTGTGGCATTCTCCTCTTCAATGATGACTGAATGTGGATCTCTTTGGGTGAGAATCGCCTTCTTAGCCACAAAGGCTCTATTGCCAATGTCTAAAGATTCCTTATAAGTGGGTTTGTGGGCCTCGTTAGAACATGTACAAGTGTGTACATGGATCGAACTAGAGCACATCACGTAACAACTTGGTATAAGGCACCTTCCTGTATTCCTATGTCTTTTGGCACTCTATCATTTGAAGGTTGTAGTCTGTGACACAGAGCATCTCAGACTTTGGCCACTCCTTGTATATATAATACAGAATATGTTGAGCTAGACTGAGCATTTTTGCAGATCATAAATTTAGTCTCACCAGTTTGGAACACTTTGCTAGGTAGGACTGTAGAACATGTGTATTCTGCATGTACATAGCATGCAGAATACATTGACCATGACTCAGTGCTGTTGTTTTTTGTTTTTTTTTAATAATTTTTATTGATTTCAACATACACATACACATAATATAAACAATAATATAAAACAAACTACCCCCCTTGACTACCCCCCGTGCACCCCCCCCATCCGAGACCATCTCATAATCATTCATCCTCCTTCCAAAATTTTAATGATTCTTTTGAAGGCATTTGTCCCTTTCCCGATCTTAAAACATAATCCAAAAAGGGAGTCCATATTTCTCCAAAATCACTCTTCCTGGACATTCCCCTCTTTATTTTCATTTTACAAGTCAACATATCATTCAAAGCTAAATCCCAAATTTCTTTATAGCAATCTTCTATTGTATAACTTCGTTGCCCTTTCCAATTTTTAGCAATCAGTATTCTAACGGGTGCCAGGAGGTTGTTTACCAATTTTTTGTTTATTATATGCTTATTCCTACTATCCCATATTGCTAGTAGAGCTAACTTCGGGTTTAATTCCAAACTACTTCCAATTATATCGCTTATTTCTTTACCAACCCTTACCCAAAATTTTTGTACTTGTTCACAGCCCCACCACATATGAAAATATGTCCCAACCTCCTGACACCCCCTCCAACAATTCTTGGGCAATTTTTTATCAATCTGGTGAAATCTAACAGCTATTAAATACCATCTCCAAACTGTCTTATAATAGTTCTCCTTAATTCTAATCGACAATAGCTTTAACATTCTTCCATTCCATATCCTCCCCCAATTATCTTCATTGATTTTTCCCCTTACATCTTCTTCCCATACCTCTTTTATAACCTTAAGTGAGTCCTGAAATTCTTCCTCTATTAATATTTTATATATCTCACTAGTGAGTCCTTTCTTAGCTCTAGCTTCTTCTTTTTCCCATGATTGTTCAATTAAATCTTCAAATCTAGTATTATTTCTACATTCCTTATTCTTTGTCCTCCATTCCTGTGTCCATTTTACCAATTGCAAACACTTGAACCACGCTATCTTTTGTCCTTTAAATAAGTCTTTAATATGCTCACTATCCTTCATCTTTTCCATCCAATTCCTTAATTTCATAATGTCTTGTTCTTTCAGTCTCGCTTCTATCTCTAGTTTTAATACTCTTGGGAAGTTTCCCACTACTACAACTGGGGCGAGCGGAGAATCCCCTGGTATCAACTTCCCTCTATACTTCTCCCAGATCATTAATATATTTTCCAACAATGGGTTGTCCAGTACTTTCAATTCTTTCTTTTGCATTTTAGTAAAAAATATATTTCGCAGTTTACATTCTATCTCTACTGTTTGCGATTCCAACCACTCCAAATCTTGCTCCCCTATAATAGCATAAATAACATATCTTAACTGATTAGCAATATAATAATTCTTAATATTCGGAAGTCCTAAACCTCCTTTCTTTTGAGCCTTATACCATAACCCCTTATTTATCCTAGCTCTTTTATCCCCATTACAATAAGCATTAATCATATTTTGCCAACTTTTAATCTCAGCTACTGATATTCTAATAGGTAACATTCTAAACAAAAAATTAATCTTAGGTAATATCTTCATTTTAATAACCGCTATTCTACCAAACCAAGAATGTTTTAATTTTCTATATATCTGTAATTTCTCCCCTACCTCTTTTCTTAACCTTTCAAAATTAAGTTCCTCTAATCTATCTAATTCTCTATCTATATTAACTCCTAAATATCGTATCATATTTTTATGTCTTAATCCTAACTTAGCTTTACATTTCTCCATCTCTTCCTTGTTATAATTATACAACATCATTTCTGACTTCCCCCAGTTAACTTGTAATCCTGTAATTTCCCCAGATTCTCTCAAATGTTTCTGAATCAACTCCTCGCTTTCTAGGGGATCTTCTAATGTCAATAACGTATCATCCGCAAACATATTCACTTTAATCTTATCATTACTACCTATCCCCTTTAATCTTTCATCTTCCCTAATTACATTTGCTAAAATTTCTATGACTACTGCAAATAAAATCGGCGAAAGTGGACATCCTTGCCTAGTTCCTCGAGCTAGTCTTATTTGTTGCGTTAACCCATCATTAACCATTATTTCCGCTTTGTTATTTTTATACATCTGGTTAATCACTCCCATAAATTTATGTCCAAACCCAAATGTTTTTAATATTATTTTTAACGCTGGCCATTCCACACAATCAAAGGCTTTGAAAATATCTAAAGCTACTAATCCTGCTTTTAAATTCCTTTTTTTATAATATTTATTATATTTATAACTCTCCCAATTAAATTCGGCATTTTCCTACCTAAAATAAATCCGCATTGATCATTTTTTATATATTTAAAAATAAATGTACCCATTCTTTTAGCCATTATTGCTGAAAATATTTTTGCATCCTGATTTATTAAAGATATTGGTCTATAAGATGCTGGATCTGTCGGATCCTTGCCTGGCTTCTGTATTAAGATGACCATGGACTGATCCCATGATGGCGGAGTCATTCCTCCTTCTATTATGTTGTTATATAATTTTATTAATCTAGGTATTAAAATATCCTTAAATATTTTATAAAATTCCGGCCCCAATCCATCAATCCCCGGAGACTTACCTCCTTTTAGTTTTGCAATAATTCCCTCAATTTCTTTCTCAGTAACCAAGGCTTCCATACTCTCTTTATCTTGATCATCCAGTCTTATTTTCCAATTTCTTTCTACGTATTCCTGTATCTTATCTTTTGAAACCGCCTCTGAAGTATATAACTCTTTATAAAATTCCTGAAAAATTGTTAATTTATCTTTCATTAAATTACATCTATTCCCTAATTTATCTCTAATTGTCCCTATCATATTCTTAGCCTTCTCTGACTGCGTGGATCTAGCCAGCATCTTGGAATTTCTATTATTATATTCAAAAAAATCTCTCTTTAAATACAACAAGTTCTTTTGAACCTGTTCTATTTCTTCTTTCTCCAATTCCTTTTTCTTTGCTTGAATTAGGGCATATAACCGCTTATCTTTTGTCTCTCTTAATCTCTCCTCTAGTCTCCTTATCTCTTCTTCAGCGTTTTTATTAAGTACTTCCTGTTGCTTTTTAAGTGTGGACATTTCCCTAATACACATCCCTCTTATTACTGCTTTCATCGTATCCCATAATAATCCTTGCGAGTTAACTCCTTTTTCATTTATCTGCCATATTTCCTGCACTTCCTTTTTTAGTTTCTCTACTATATTTTTATTTTTAAAAATTCTTCCATCCAATCTCCATCTCTTTGCTTGTTTGTAATCCTTCTTCCTTTTCATCTCCATCAACATTAATGCATGGTCAGTGATCTTTATTACTCCTATATCACAATCTATTAATTTTGGTAGCATATTCTTTGATATAAATATATAATCAATCCTTGAATAACTCTTAAATCTAGGTGAGTAAAAGGTATATTTTCTCTCTTCTCCTTTTAATACTCTCCATACATCCATTAATTCTTTCCTCTCCATTAGTTTAGCTAATTCCGTCTTCCCCCCACCTCTAGCATCTCTAATAATGTTATCCCTATCTTTCCCTTTATGAAGTACCATATTGAAATCTCCTGCCATCACAATATTTTTTTTCCCTAAATCTCCCGCCATATCAAATACTTCTTTAAAGAATTCAATTTGTTTCCCATTTGGAGCATAGACATTAATCAGCACGAATTCTTCCCCTTCCATCGTACAGTAAATTATAAGGATCCTTCCATTCTTATCTTTCTTTACACTTTGAATATTAATTCCACATTTCTTCGATATTATGGTTGCCACACCTCTCGCTTTAGAAGTACCAAATGATTTTTCATACACTCCTAGTTCCCTCATTCGTAACTCATTAACCCCCTCCTTTATCTGATGAGTTTCCTGCAAAAAAATTATGTCAATTTTTTCTCTTTTCAACATAGTTTCAATTCTTCGTCTTTTTACCACCGTTCCTAGCCCCTTAACATTTAGAGTTGCACATCTCAATTTATTTTCCATTTCTTACTTTCAGCCATATGATTAAATTGATCTCGGTCAGTGAACCACATACCCCCCCTCCCTTCCCTCCCCCCACACATACCCTCATTTTTACCCCCCTCCTCACCAGACCTCTGGGCACTGGTCCCAATTATTTTAGAACTCTTCAGGGGGGGGGAAACCCGGCCCAACCCTCAGAGCGAAGTCCGATCCTCCTCTCCTTTTTCCCTTTCCCCACTAATCCCTTTTCATTGACTGGAACCTCCAACCGCTCCTTCTTCTTGGACTATTTCTCCCGGATCATTGGCATCGATTATGCCCAACTTCTCCAACAGCTCGATTCCCTGCTCACACGATGTTATTCTTTCTTGCTTCCCACACCAAACAAATCTCAAAAATACTGGATATCCCCAGCTGTAAATTATCGATTTCTTCCTCAATGCTGCTGTGCAAATCTTGACACTCTTCCTCCACTGCACGGTCTGCGGGGAAAGATCCTGATAAATCTCAATTGCTGTTGCTTGAATCTTTGGTTGAGCTTGTCTTCTGATTGCTTGCATAAATTTTTCTTTTTTATAATAATTTGCAAATTTAACAATTATGTCCCTTGGGAACACTCCTTTACCCTTGAAACCAACTCTATGCACCCGTTCGAGATCAGCTTCCTCCCAAGACTCATCTGGAAGTTGTATTTTTATCCATGACAAAATTGTATCTCTTAAATCTTTTAAATTCTCTCTTTCTTGTTCCGGATATTTTCTTATACGGATATTTGCTCGTCGATCCCGATCCTCCATAGCAATAAGGCATTGTTCATGTTGAGACAGCTGCTCATCCTGCTTCTTGCAAACTTCAGCCAATGCTCTCGTGTCTGTCTGCAGCACCCCAACATCCTTCACCACTTGCATTAAACCCGTCATAAGCTCCGTTTGCGTATCGTTGATGCGCTTGGCCAAGCGCTCTTCGAGACCAACGAGCATATTTTTGATATCAACCTTTAACTCATCCATTGGATCTGGCTGACCTCCTCTGGTAGTCTTTGGAATTACAACTGGCTCTACAATTGGTAACGCAGAGCTTTTTACAGGAGATTTCTTTGCTGGCTTCTTATCTGGGAAGTCTGGCATATTTTGTTCCTCCAAGCGCGACAATCTCTGCCAAGTACGATCCGAACCACGCTCTTTTGAGGATCTAACCCAGGCGGGGGTGGGAACAGAAGATTTCTTCTGTCGTCCCTCCTTCTTTCTCATGAATTATCCCCCCCCTTCTGCCTGGTGCCTCTTGTTTACCTAAGCCAGTCAGACTAGACTTCAATTTCACTGGGGATTGACCTTGATCATCTTCTCAATATTCAGTTCTATTTCACCTCAGTCTCCCTCCCAGTAACCTAATCAGCCAGTCTGCCTTAAATCCTCAATTATAAGTCCATAAATCACCTCGGTAATGACGTCACTTCTTTACTTACAGTCTAATCGCGTTAGTTTCACTTTTACAGCCAGAAGATTCTTGCTGCTGCTCCGCTGTCCCTCAGATAATTAATCAGTTCCAGACAATATAACACACTCTTTTGAGAGTCTAACCCAGGCGGGGGTGGGAATAAAAACTTCTTATATCGTCTCTCCTTGTTGCTCGTAAATTATCCCCTCCCTCCGTCCGCCTGGATCCTCTTTCTTATGCCACCGCCAGTCAGCCTAGACTTCAAGTTTACTGGGGATTGAGATTGTTCGTCCTCACAATATTCAGTTCTGTTTCAAGTCCCATCTACCTCCCAGTAAACTAATCAGGTAGTCTGCCTTGTATCATCCATTAAAAGTCCATAAATTACCTCAATAATGGCATCGTTTCTTGTTGCCAGCGCAAAGCATCTGGTTTCACTTTTACAGCCAGAAGGATCTTGCTGCTTTTCAGCTCCCACTCAGATAATTAATCACTTCCAGTCAACATAACATGCCTTTATTACTCTCTTGAGACTCTTCTATAAGGAATTAGTGCTTAATTCAAAGCTTTTTTAAGGAGCTCCGAAGATCTACGACTTCACCCGGTCGCGTTCATGGCCACGCCCCACTCAGTGCTGTTGTTGTTGTTGAACATATAACTGAGCAGTTTTGCAGATCATGAGTCAGCACCTTTGCCACATGCCATTTGAAAGTTGTTGACATGTCAGTGGTCATACCTGAAATATGAGAATGGTGTGTTTGCTAAAAAGGGTGTTGAAGGACTCAATCCAGCCAGCAGAATTAACTTGAGGCCTACTTCACAAGCCCGTGCTTTGACATTCCAGCTCCATCCTTCTATCTACCTATGGTGCACTTTATTGTCACCCTCCCCTGCTTTACTTTATATGGAATTGATGGGCCACCTAATTTTAACATACCAGTCTAGTGAGTGTTGAACAAGGATTGAAGGAGAGTTCTACAAATACAAGGCTATTCAATGAAGATGAAGACTTGGATAGACCTACGGTCCCTCAGCAAAAGTAACCGAAAGACACACCCCCCTCAAAAAAAGAGAGTTTGGAGAATGCAGTTCTAAAAAATAAGAATGTGATTCAAATGTTGCGGAACTAAGACAACTAGTTCATCTAATGAAAAGCAGTGTGTTATCCCTTCCCATTTTTCAGGATTTTACAGTGACTATAAAGCTTTTAGATTAAAATTCAGAGGGTGTGATTCATTTATTCTAGAAAGCTTGATCAAGGTCATGGTGTTATATTTTAAATATAATTGATTTCCATAGAACAATATGGTTGAAAATGCAAATGTGTGTGTGCATGCATGTCCATGTGCATGCATGTGCACATGAGTCCACATGTGCCGAGTTGTCCATCTGAGAGAGAAACAGCGGGTGGGGCATCTTGACTCTTGAATTCAACTTTGTTGTCCTGACCTACTGCTACTTCAGAGGTTCTTCTCCAAATCAATTATGGGGCAAAAGTGGAACTAGGTATGCAGGAACAGGCAGGTTGGAAGACCCTGGAGTCCAGAATTGAAAACTCCCTGTCTAGCAATTCTTCCTCACATTCCACTTAGCTAACACAATTCCCCTACAGGTCTAAGGCAGCAATGGACAAATCAGTCAATCTCAATTTCACTTAGTTTTTCTTTTCTTCTACCATTAGGAGAGCAATCCTATGATCCCTGGGTGATAGCTCAGCAAATCTTTTCCAAGGTCAGAAAGAGCATTCCAATAGGGATGTGTATCGTATCGGGTCCGATGCCCAATAATGAACCGATAAGGACGTTATCGGACATCCAATGACCGATAACGATTATTCCCTAAGGAGGCCCTATCTGATCAGATCCGATATCCCTATGTCCAATAATTATTGGACATATCGGATTTTCGGACTGCCATTTCAGGTGTTTTCCCCATAGGCTTGCATTGGGGGAAAGAAAGCTTTCCTCCAATGCAAGTCTATGGGAAAAAACACTGGGCCAGCACTCCCCTCCCTCCACTCGTGCTCCCTCCCCCCACTCACACTCCTTACCTGCTTCCACCACCGCCATCGCTGCCACTGGTCCATAGTACTGCAAAACAGGCTTTAATAATAATAATAATAATAATAATAATAAATTTATTTCTTACCCGCCTCTCCATTTGGATCGAGGTGGGGAACAACAGCAAATACAAAACATGATAAAATACATAAAACTGATTAAAAACATGGCACACATTATTAACACTGCATTAAAACATCATTTAAAAAATCACTCGGTGCGTCTCTGTACTGAGGAACAGGCCGGAAAGCCTGTTTAGCAGTACGGACCAGCGGAGGCAGCGGGGAAGGCCGCAAGTAAGGAGCGTGAGTGGGTGGGGAAGGGAGGGAGGGGTCCCCAGGGGTCCCCAGGGGTCCCCTCTTACCTCCGGCCTTCCCCACTGCCACCGCTGGTCCATAGTACTGCTAAACAAGCTTTCTGACCTGTTCCTCAGTACAGAGATGTGCTGAGTGATGACGTCCTCACTCGACGCGTCTCTGTACTGAGGAACAGGCCAGAAAGCCTGTTTCGCAGTACTATGGACCGGTGGCAGTGGGGAAGGAGCGTGAGTGGGGGGGAAGGAACATGAGTGGGGGGAGGGAGGGAATGCCGGCCCAGTGTTTTTCCCCATAGACTTGCATTGGGGGAAAGCTTTCTTTCCCCCAATGCAAACCTATGTGGAAAACACCTGAAATGGCAATCCGTAATTGGATTGGAACTTCCGATATTTATCAGATATCGGATCCGATCAAATCTGGGTACCCCCTGATATGATTGGATATGATATTTTTAAAATTGGAAATTCCTATCCGATTCCGAAATTTCTGGCCATGCACATCCCTACATTCCAACCTCGAAAAGGGGAACCAGAGATCAAAGCCCCAAGCCCTTGTGACTGGCATGGAGTTATTTGCACCAGCTGCTTCTCTAAGATCAGAAAATTGCCCTCGGAAAGTGGGGAAAGGGAGTGTTTCAGTTGGTGGGAGGAGGAGGAGACCAGAAAGGCCAGGGAAGGATTTATCTCAAGCCTTCTTCAGCCTCATGCCCTCCACCTCCAAAGCACCCTTGCCTAGCTAGCAAAAACTCAAAGATTGGGGGATGGGGAGGCAAAAATTGCCTCCAACATCCTTCCTGCCCTGCTGGCTACAGCCCAGCCATAAAGGAGAAATAACTTTAAATCGCAGGCCTCAGCTCTCGGGAGGGGGATGCATTTCAGGTAAGTCCCAGCGGTGGTAGTTCTGGGTTAGGGGGACAAGGGAATGCCGAGGGGGAGCAAGGGGGGAGCAGGGGTCAGGAGTCCAAAGGAACCCTCAAGGCTGACCTACTTTGGGGGGGGGTGAAATCTCACCATGGCTTCAGTGCTGAGGCAAGGCACACACACCCAGCACCCCGAGTCGAATTGGGGCTGTTTCAGAGACTCCAAAACAATCTCTGAGGTGAGTCGAAGGGGGTTGTGCCCAGCCCTACCTTTGTGGGAATTTGATTTTCAGAAAGGCCAGGTTATCTCTATCGTTAGTAGAGTCAGCAGTTTTATACTAGGGATAGATGGATCCATCTATTTCCAGTCTGTGTTCATTCATAAGACTGTTCCATCTCTTCTGCATTAATGTGCATTTTTAATCTGCGCAGAAATTCTCATATACAGTATGTATATTTATGGAGGGAGGGAGGGATTGTATTTAAGTTTTATTTTGGAAAATATTTTTTCAAAAATGCATATTTATAAATGTATTTTTTCTAAATGTACACATCTAAAACATGCATATTTTCATCCTAAAATATGCATATTTAATACATTTTGGTGCATATTTTGAACTGAGAACTGCACTGTAAAATTTGGAGCAGTGCAAAATTCAAAGTATGATCATTTCCCAGCCTTCATTAGTCCAAGTGTTACAAGTCAGGTCCATTTGTATTAGAATTTACATTGATCAAATTCTCAAGCTAGACTCTACCATTCATTAAATTTTGTTCAAAATATTGTCTGTAAATCACTGATTATGATATCAATTCATCAACAATGGTAGCACTGATCAAACGTCAACATTTCATTTTGCAGCCATAACGCGTAATTTGAGGTTTTGCACAGAATGAGTCGTCTTGTCACCATCAGGAGGAGTCAGAGTGGAAACAGAATTGTGATGAGCGGGGTGGAGGGGGGATGGTTTAATTTTCAGACCAAGAGAGAAGTCTGCAGCCAAATAACACCACTGAAGATCACATCTGGAGATCATCCAAAAGTTAATGCAAACCAAACTGAAGAGCTGACAATCTGGCCAAACTTGTTAAGTGTTTTCTGAAGTCTGAGTTATGTTCACCTGGCATATGCCATTTCCTCCCTGCCTGAAATGCCTCCCATTCAATTAGCCATTTCTCAGGGCAAGGAGTCACTGCTATAATAGGCAATTTAACTGTAGGGAACTGCCAAAGAACAGGCAACTGCAAAGACATTCTGCAAAAAAAAAAAAAAGTGAGGGGGGAACAGTCCCAGCTGGAGAAGAAGCTCACACCTAAAAAAAATCTCTCGGATGGTGGAAAATAAATGCAACTTTTTGATTTGTACATTTCCTTCTACAGTTCTCTTTAAAGGTGTGTTTATGCAAGTGCAACAGTTCCCGTCTTACAGGTAATCATACGACTTCACGCACATTAGACATGGAATGGCAGGCAGTGCACAGAGAGTGTTTCATGCTGCAAATGTAGTTAAAATAGAATCCTAGGTATTGCTGCCTGTCAATAAGAATTCCACTAAAAATATTCATTGCAGAAAGGATATAATGACCTGACTTCTTTCTACTGTGGCCCAGGAACTTTTAGAATGATGTGTATGTGGAACAAAAAACCAAAAGGAGGAGAGCATCCAACTCAGGGCAAAAAAAGGAGAGAAGCAGGTTCTCAGAATGCTAAGATACTTTATTTCCAAGCCCAATGTGTTTCAGCCTGTGTAGTTTTTGAAGGCCTTCTTCAGGGGGTTGATAAGAGATGTCTGCAGAAATACTCTTAACAGGATGACAATCTCCTACGAACAACCATAAGTTCAGATCTGCAGTGGAGGGCATTGTGTATGTACTCCTGCCATCTGAAGTGAGGCAGGTGGCTATCAGAATATGGCCTATTTCGGTAGTGGTACCCTAGCTGTGAAATGCTCTACCCAGGGAAGTTCACCTGACACCTACTTTATTGCCTTTTCAGCACCAAGCAAAGGCCTTCTTATTTTTCCCAAGCTTGTTAGATAAAATTCTAATCATGTTTTATGCTGCTTTTCTGACCTTGTGGCCTTTTAGTTTATTATGGTGTGTGTGTGTGTGTGTGTGTGTGTGAGAGAGAGAGAGAGAGAGAGAGAGAGTTTGTATTTACATTTTAATTGTTTTTTCTTGAAAGCTGTCCTGGAAGTATGATTGAAGGGGGGAATATAAAAATACTTAAACAATCAAGCAATGTTGTATAACACTGCTATTTCTACAGCCTGGTTTACATATGCAGTAGAATAAGGTGCTAGAATGTAGGCATGTATGAGAAATTCATTTCAGTTTGTTTTTTCCCCAGGATTTACCTAATTTGCACCTTCCAGATCCAGTGGCAGTCTTGGACACAATCTGTAGTCAAAGTCTGTACGTTCCGGAGCTTGAAATGTGATTCATGAACCAAAAACACACAAACAAACAAAAATGGGTTCAACAACACGCATATGTGAATTACAAAATGCATGCTTTTGAACAACGCACACAGACACACTTTAATCAAAGGGAGAAGAATGAATACATTTCAAAAATACACACAAGTGATCTGTACATTTGGGAAAGTATGCATGACTTTTTATTTGAAATGGGGGGGAAACCCAAGATCGCAATCTGATATGGACATGAATCAGAAGGAGCTTCGAGGTGGAATTCGAGAACCTCAATGAACTCTAGTTTTGCTGATTTGCACAGCCTTTCTAGAATCCTGAAGTGATCTAATAATAATAATAATAATAATAATAATAATAATAACTATGTCACTTCACAAGGCAGGTAATGAATTGCATTATTGAATTCTCCCATATGGAACAAAAGAAAGAAACCTCCTATAAGTAAAAACATGAAGTATAAGAAAAGGTTGAGCTACACCTTTTACCCTGGTATGCTATTTTTGTTTTCCTTGCAGTGATTTTTTTTTTTTTATGAGAAAGCATTAAAACTGAGATCCACCTTCCCCCGCTCCCACTCCTGCAGGGGAACAGCCTACTCAATCACCAAAGGATTTGACATCCGCAACGGCCCTGTTTCTACCCTCCTTTCACACATAGACTCAAACATGATGGTTAAAGCAGAGCTATACCTGCTGACTCTGCATCCCAATATAATGAGCCCTGTCCCTGATATCCACCTTGATGGCATGTTTGTAAAGGAGAGCCGCCCCCTGTACAGTTCTCCTTTGCAGGCATTCTGAGGAATGCATAGACATTGGGGGTGAGAGCAGCTGGCACAATGCTGATCTGCCCTCCACATGCTGAGTTTACACACGGAGGGGCGCTATGAACAGATCTATTCCATTGCATAGGCAAGCCAGGCTCACATCCAGCAAGATCAGGTGTTCTCAACAGCTGTGCTACTTATGGGACTAGACAAGTATTTTTGCATTTTATACTTGCTTAAAAATTTTATAACTTTAATCTTTGCTGCAATTTAGCCAGAATTGTTCCCAGATGCAAGAATTATCATTACAAGATGGCCTATGTCAAAAGTGGGAATTAGATTAACACCCAATAATCTAAGATTTTTGTCAATCCCTTGGTGTTACAAAAATGGGCTGAAAGGTACGTTTTTGTTTTGCAAAGTTGGCAATTTCATTTATTACTGCATCTGTGTGTGCAATGCTGTGCAGATTGCTCAATAAACTTCCTTGTTTATACAGCTCATGGGTCCAGCGCCCTGCTCATTAGAGGATATCACTAGCTAGTTAACATTAATTCTGTCTTTCAGTTTGGCCACTATCATTTTGTACTGTAATGTTAAAATAGAAGAGGGGGGTTAAGAACAAAGAAGAATTCCTCATTTTATTTTATGGACAGAAGCTTGATTTCTTTTTAATACTGAGTATGTATGTATTCCATTTCTATACCTCCCATTAACTGAAGTTTTCTGGGTGGTTTACAAGAAAAGCTTAAAACCATAAAATACAATTACATAGTAAAACAGAGTATAAAGCCATAAGTTAAAAACTAGGGGTGTGCACGGACCCCCCCGGATCGGATCGGGACCCGGATCGGGACCTCCAATTTTGTCCCGGACCGGTTCGGACAAAATCGGAGGCCCCCCGGACCGGATCGAGTCCGATCCCGACCCAAAAATCGTACATTTTTGGATCGGCCGCCATTTTTTTCCCCATAGACTTGCATTGCAATGCAAGTCTATGAGGAAAAAATGGCGGCGGGTGGGTAAGGGGGGGCCTAACTCCCTCCCCCCCCCCGGGGCCGTCCGCTGTGGACGGCCCCGGCAGGTAAACCCCCTCCCCCGCGCTCCCTACCCCCCCTGGGGCCGCCTGCTTCCATCCGCTGGCGCCCGCGGGCGCCAGCGGATAGAAGCGGACGGCTCCGGGGGGGGGGTAAGCCCCCTTCCCCGCCACTTACCTTCTCGGCACGTCCGGCGCCGGCGGCTACTACCAGCGGGCTCCGCGGCCTACTCTCAAGTAGCGCGCCGGGTGATGACATCACCCGGCGCGCCACCCTGGAGCAGGCCGCGGAGCCTGCTGGTAGTAGTAGGCGCCGGCGCCGGACGGGAGCCGCCGGGCCGGGCAGGTAAGGGCCCCCCTCCCCCCTCCCCCCTCCGCGCGCCCCCTCCTCCCCTCCACGCACCCCCTCCTTACCTTTCCGGCCCGGCGGCTCCCGTCCGGCGCCGGCGCCTACTACTTCCAGCAGGCTCCGCGGCCTGCTCTAGAGTAGCGCGCCGGGTGATGACATCACCCGGCGCGCCATCCTAGAGCAGGCCGCGGAGCCTGCTGGGAGTAGTAGGCGCCGGCGCCGGACGGGAGCCGCCGGGCCGGAAAGGTAAGGGCCCCCCTCCCCCCTCCGCGCGCCCCCTCCTCCCCTCCACGCACCCCCTCCTTACCTTTCCGGCCCGGCGGCTCCCGTCCGGCGCCGGCGCCTACTACTTCCAGCAGGCTCCGCGGCCTGCTCTAGAGTAGCGCGCCGGGTGATGACATCACCCGGCGCGCCATCCTAGAGCAGGCCGCGGAGCCTGCTGGGAATAGTAGGCGCCGGCGCCGGACGGGAGCCGCCGGGCCGGAAAGGTAAGGGCCCCCCTCCCCCCTCCGCGCGCCCCCTCCTCCCCTCCACGCACCCCCTCCTTACCTTTCCGGCCCGGCGGCTCCCGTCCGGCGCCGGCGCCTACTACTTCCAGCAGGCTCCGCGGCCTGCTCTAGAGTAGCGCGCCGGGTGATGACATCACCCGGCGCGCCATCCTAGAGCAGGCCGCGGAGCCTGCTGGGAATAGTAGGCGCCGGCGCCGGACGGGAGCCGCCGGGCCGGAAAGGTAAGGGCCCCCCTCCCCCCTCCGCGCGCCCCCTCCTCCCCTCCACGCACCCCCTCCTTACCTTCCCGGCCCGGTGGCTCCCGTCCGGTGCCGGCGCCTACTACTACCAGCAGGCTCCGCGGCCTGCTCTAGAGTAGCGCGCCGGGTGATGACATCACCCGGCGCGCCACCCTAGAGCAGGCCGCGGAGCCTGCTAGTAGTAGTAGGCTCCGGCGCCGGACGGGAGCCACCGGGCCGAGAAGGTAAGTGCCCCCCTCCTCCCCCCCCCCCCCCACTGTCCACTTTCATCGGCGGGCGCCCGCTGGCGCCCGCCAATGGAAGCGGCGGTGGGCGCCAGTGGGCGCCCGCCGATCCGCCGATCCGCCGAACCGGTTCGGAGCTTTTTCGGACCGGTTCGGATTGGATCGGCCGATCCAGCTGCGGGATCGGAAATCGGATAATTTATCCGATTTCCCACTGGACCGGACTCGGATCGTGGATCGGGTCCGATCCAGTGCACATCCCTATTAAAAACAGAATAAATTAAAGTAAAGACCAAGATAAAAGCCAGCAGTATTGCAAAGAAGTAAATATGCACTAACACCATTTCTAAAACTGGAGAGCTAAAAAGCCTGGGGAAATAAAAGGTCTTCCCTGGTTTAAAAAACACCACAGTGTAGGCCCCAAGTGAACTCGGGAGTTCATTCCACAACTGGTTTGCCACCACTGAAAAAGCCCTTATTAGCCTTGGGTGTGATCAAACCAAAGCATTCTTAAAGTCACATTAACTTAAATAAGAAAGATTTAAACAGGTGCTTAACTCTCTCATTGAAGTCTCCCAGGCAAAACTGAAGTGCTTTCCTTTGCCTGGATTGTGCATCGTGTTTCATGTATTTATCAAACTAGAAATAACTAGAAACTAGAAACTTTCAGTGTAAATGTGCCCACAGTACAGTATAATTGCTTACAAGTTAGGTGGGCAGATGCAAAGTAAAACAAAGGCTCCCTATACCTGTGGATGGAGTAGAGTTGTGCCCTAACCAAACTTAACTAGAAATATGGCTTCCATACTCATTTCTGCAATGTTCCTAGGACAACGTACATTCTGACAGGCTCCAGGCATGTTTTGAAATACATGGGAGATGGGCCTGGTGTGATTCCCTCAGTGCAACAGAGTCCCAGAGCATATGAGGCGAGGCTTCATGTCTCACATGCCGCTTATGTCATATATGATCAAAGTCCCCACTGAGGGCCCCACTGAGCAGAATGAGCAGGGGGGACAAACCCAGCAGGACTGGCTTATGGCATTGGGAGAATAAACAAAACAAGTTGTTTGCCTTAACAAGCAATGAAACAATCAACCAACAAAGCATTAAGGAAAGAGAGATTTTAACACATTAGTCTCCAGTATATACTGTATATGATATATTAAGCTACATACAGAAAATACAGTAGCATGGCACAAACATGTGCTGTAAATCACATTTAATACATTACAATATATTTGTTAAAAATGAAGAGTAAAATGCAGGTCAAACGCGTTTCAACACTCAAGGTGTCTATATCAAATACATTATTTATATAAAGATTATCTTAAAAGGGGGAAAGGGTACACGGTAGGGTATACCACTGAGATGCTCCCAAATTTAGATATAAGCTGCATCACTTTAACTTAATTAACTAGCAGCAGGACTTGCTTGGCATGAAACATTGATAATAAAATAAGGGGGCTATTAGCTACTCCTGCTGGCAGCTGTTTTAAGACAAGCATTCAGGCAACTCATGGAAGACTGTAAGTCAAACATATGTGATATGTATACATTATGTTTGAACAAGTATTTGATAAATAGAAGTAAAGAAGTTTTGGTAACATGGTGTTTACATCTTTTTAGGAATCAGTTACTAATTGATGAATGGGAAATATACAGGCAACCTAATTTAGGTCGTTCGATCAGAAAACCCTTTATAGAATACTTAACAAGCTGCTTTTGGTAGGTTTACCACATTTTCTATTATATCTAAATTTGGGAGCTTCAAAAAGTTGTGATCGCTCTTAAAATGTTTAATATCATCTAACATTAACAGTGAGTTCTCACTTCAAGCAGGCCAAAAGGTATAAGCCTATATAAGCTGCATATCTCTAATGCGTGCCTTCTAATGCTACTACATTTTTAAAAAATAAACAATACCAATTATTTTCTTTTCAAAGGGGAACATGTGTCAATCCTTCGTCTTCTCCCTTTCTATTGCAACCATATATAACTGCCAGAGATTCCACATTTACAAGTGAAATATTGACACGTGATTCTTTGTAAACAACTAAGGCTGCAATCTTATGACTAGGAAACTAGCCATGTTCAAGATCACTGGGATTCTGCAGACATTTTCCCGCCACTTGTCTACTGCCTGATTCACGTTCACGTTTGGGATCGCCCCTTGCACAAATACATAAATTTGTACAAGTCTCCTCAAACTTGTGGGATTGATTCAATCTACTGAGGAAATATGTGCAAATGAGAAATGTATGTAAATTGAACTGGGAATTGGGAACGAGATGAATGTAAGAACATGTTTGATAATGTGTGAATATTTGGGTCCGGCATGAGCTCACGGTTGCATTTGGGACATCAAAGGGGACATGCTCACGTGTTTTGTGAGCAGAAATGAAATTCTCATACATCTCTACCTTTAACCCCAGGGATGACATTCCAGGAGCCATAGGAGAGATTGGAATTGCCCACTCTGAGGATGGAGACAGAGCTCTGGACTTGGAAGAGGAGAGCAGATCCTCATCCTGGTCCCTGGATCATTCTGTGACCACTGACTTTCTGACATCAGAGAGGGGGAAGAGGGAGCATGAGTGGTGGGATGTGGGTGGATTGGGGGAGATACTGGATCTGATAGATCCAGAGGCCCCCCAGTTCCTTACCATACACCCCAACTTGAGGAAGTATCTAGACCAGCATTGTAATGGGAAGCAAATGTCATTCCTCCCTCACTTCTACCCTGCTAGCTAGAACCAGTGTGGTGTAGCGGTTAGAATATTGGACTGGCATTCGGGAGATCCAGGTTCTAGTGCCCATTTGGCCATGAAACTCTTGGGGAGAATCTAAGCTTGTTACGTTTTAAAATGTTGATTTTAACATATTTAATTTCATCGTTTTAAAACGTCTGAGGCCACATTATCTGAGAGCCTTTTTACATTACTGCTTTAAAATGGTTTATAACAGTTTTAAACCAGTTAATAATGGTTTAAAACTGTTATGAACCATTTTAAAGCAGTAGTGTTACCATCTTTTCTGCATATAGTTAGGTCTCACCGTTGCTTCTCTTCATTTCCTTATGTTACATTCCTTCCTTCACCATAATTACATGCCCACTTCCTCCTAAACCCCCTTCTTTTCCCTAGCATTCATTCACGTACAGCAGCCATGAGGGAAGCCTATGGAAATAGAAAGCATTTGGCAGCCAGGAATGAATGCCACGCCCCCACACTTCCGTGATTGGATATCAGACATTTGAAAGCAGAGACTATAAGATGGTAAGGAAAGAACATATTATACAATATACAATGATTTTTCAATTTAAAAAACAGAACAAAACACAGAGTGTTAAAATTTACCACGTGTTTAAAACGTTACAGTAAGTGTGTCATGTGGCCCAAAGAGTAGTCGTAACCCTTTAAAAACGTAACAAACCTATAGTGTAGATTCCCTCTTGGAGTGACTTTGGGCCAATCACTATCTCTCCACCTAACTTACCTCACAGGGTTGTTGTGAGAATAAAATGGAGAGGAGTATCACGTAAGCCACCTTGGGTTCCTTGCAAGAGGAAAAAGGTGAGATATGCCGTTTGTTTGTTTTTACTAACCTGGAGCAATGGAGCACATGTGTGCTCTTCCAGGAGCAAAAAAACCCCCACAAAATGGTGAGTGCAACGTACGATGACCCAGGAAGAAGCCATGTCATTGCACTTTAGTGTGTGTTACAGTGACGATCCCGGAAGCAGGCACTTCCGGGATCCCTGCTCCTCCCGCCCTCTACACCCATGTGGTGCAGAAAGGGCCAAAGTCAAACAAATGGGGTGTTGATGCATTGCTTCTATATATATCACCATTTTATTACTTTACAACAAGTGTTTCTTTGCTATAACGCCCCATCCTCTCTATATACTTCCACAGGGAGGGCTCCTAGCACTAATGATCAAAAGGCACTGAAGACAGAGCTCCAACCTTGGAGGAGGAGATCTGAACTTGGATTCTCCCATCCTGGTCCTTGCAAATCTTTCCACGACAATATCCTGTCCGATGTCAGAAAGAGGGATAGCGGGGAGGGTCAGGAGGTACAAATTAAAGACATCATCTGAACCCTTTGTGAAATTCTATGAATGAGGCAGAGCAATTGCACATTAAAAGCCCAATTTAGAAGCAGCCTGACTGTCCAAATCTTGCTCCGTTTACTAATAACATATATGGTTTTTGTCTCCCCTGATTCCAAGTATTATATTTTTACTATGAGAGCACTGCCATTTTGCCTTTGAAGGAACTGGCCTGAAAATCATTTTAAATATTTCTCCTGAAAAAAAAGCACCATGATCTAATAAATCAGACATGACCTTAGAGAGCAGACATCTTCTGCAACACTAGAAAATCTCAGGCCCTCTCTGCTTTCTCAATTGGAAAATTAGGATAATAGTTACAAGCCTTGGATGGGGAAAGATTAAACATTTATGCCACAGTTTAAACAGCAACTATCTTAAATAGCACGGCAGTATTGGGGAGAGGAGAGAACAGTAGTATAAAGAAGAGCAAAGCTTTAACTGAAGCTCCTATGAGTGCCAGTGAAAAGAAATGCAGTGGGGGGGGGGGGACAATCATTTATGTCAAGCGGCGAAGAAGTGGGAACATATTAAGTATTAATATCCCATTGAAAATGAAAATAAGTGAATGCTAGACTTCATATGGCTGCAACAGAGAATGTTAGACACTTTTACGAGCACCATTGAAGGCTCCAAAGTCCTACTGAACAGCCCCAGAATAGATCTGAAAGGGAGAAGTTTAGATCTCTTCTGCTGAGTTTTTGTGCAGCATCAGAATGGTTCTTTCAGACACCTTTCCTTCTGCTCTGAAAGTTATATCTATGACATATGTTCAATACGACACCCCTGAGTGTTAGTCCTGTGCACGGCCATTGAATGGGACTGCACCCCACAGCCCCGTCATGCATGCATTGAGAGCATAGACATCTGTAAAGGGGCTTCTAAGCATGAGTAGCTGCTCATGCATCAGTGCTCCATTTGATCATGATAGAGATGTCGGAGGAATCTGTCCGGGGGGTTGAGCTTGCTGAACTTTCATCAGGTCAGCCTCCCAAACTTCAACTCTCTGTCCCACAAACTGGCCTGAACCAATCTGCATTTTCCAGGGTGAATGGGTTACTTTTCATAAATAGGAAGTTGCACAAATCGCAGCTGCAACATGCAGAATTTGCACAGATTTGGGCTGTAATTTACATGATTTGTGGGGTTTTTTTTCTTAGTCCTGTCTCTGAAATGACAGTCTATAGGGGTTACACTTGCCCTGACTAGTAGTGGCTTTCCCAGTTCAAAGTGGGCTATTGGATTATCGTTCCATGTATTTGGTTGGATCTCTGTTAATGTGGTGCCTAGACTACAGGTTGGAGCATACTTGAGATACATTTGCCAAAGGGCAAATACCTGGATAGGGTGCCCAGATCGCCCAGGGTTTCCCGGTCCTAACCGGGAAAACTGGGGCGATCTGGGCCGACCGGGGGCGGCGGGGGCAAACCGGGCCTCGAGGAGCCCGGATGGCAGGTCCTCCACCACCGCCAGGTTCTCTGCTGCCGCCGCCGCCGCCACCACATCCACCGCCGCCGCCATCACCACCAGGTCCTCCACCGCCGCCGGGTCTTCCACCGCCGCAGCTGGGCTCATGAGGCCAGAGGCCGTGCGGAAGAGGCAGGAAGACCAGGGTTAAGAGCAACGTGCCTCTGTGAGTGTGTGTGTGTGTGTGTGTGGAAGTGTCCGCTCCTGCTTCTCTTCTACCTCTTCCCTCCTTCATCGTGACTCACAGCAGCAGTGACCGAGGGAAGTGAGTGGGGAGGCCTCCCCACTCACCTGCCTCGGTCGCTGCTGCTGTGAGTCACCGCTGCTGTGAGTCATGATGACGGAGGGAGGAGGTGGAAGAGAAGCAAGGGTGGACGCTTCCACACACACGCACTCACGGAGGCACATTGCTCTCAGCCGGGACTGCTGCTTCTTCTTTCTCCCCCCTTTGCCTGCCACTTCTCCTCAGCTCTGCCCCATCCGCCCCTTTCCTGAAGGGAGGGAGCCCGCTTTGCCTCTGCGTCGACGGGGGGGCAGCTCAGACAGAGCCCCCAACAGCCCCGCTTCCTCTTCCCTCACCGTGGCAACCTCTCTCCTCGCCGCCTCAGGTAAGCGCCGATTTTCTTCCCCGCTGCTTCTGCCCGGCTCGCCGCACCCTTCCCTTCCCTTTCTGCTTTTCGCTTCTTCCTCCTCCTCCTCGCCACCGCTGCCACCACTCCTCCCTTGCCTGGGCCCCACTACCGCCTCTGCCTGCCCCTCCCTGCTCGACCCGCTCTTTCTTTCTTACCCCTTCCTGGGATTTGGCGGCGGCGGTAGAGGAGGTTTCCACGAAGTAGGCCGCGATCCCGCGTGCTGGCGGGGAGGACCAGAGCGCGCTGGAGGTGAGTGAAAAGGCCGAGTCATGGGGGGGCACATGCAGAGCCCCTTTGTGAAGGCTCTATGGTGGGTGGGTGTATCCCAAACCCATTCCAGCGCTGGAGAAAACCAGCGAATCTAAGACGCCATCAATTCTAAGACGCACTCCATTTTTACGGAAGTAAATATGGCGGAAAAAGTGTGTCTTAGAATCGAGGAAATACTGTATTATACAAAAACAACAGTTACAATAATGCAAAATGGTCAATCATACACTCAGCATGACAACTTCATTACAGCGCTCAAGCAAGATTGTAAGAGCAACAAGAAGCATGTGTTATTTTTTAAGGGAAAGGGGTACTAGCAGACAAGATTAATATATCAAGACCTTTTATTAGAAACAATAATTACATTCAGCAGCTTTAAACATATATACCAGCAAGACTACTGCAACACATCATAACCTAGAATGACAACTTAATGCTTGGGATAAATTAAAGATGCCTCATGACAGTCATGTACAAAGGTTTTTCTTTTCTTTTAAAAAGCAAACCTTGTCACCACTTGTTTGCATGTATCAAAGATTATCTGTATCTCAGAGACTTTAGAGCCCTTATGAAATTGAAATTACTTTCTTCTCTGGCTGTTCTCAAAGACAATAACTTTAACACCAGTGAATATATCCCCTTCAGGTTAGCTTCACGTGGTCCGAAGTGACTTGTTCTCTGATGCCCCAGAGAAGAGAAGTAGATCCAATGGGCTTAAGCTAAAGGCAGTTAATTTTGGTTGAGCATTAGGAGAAACTCTTGATGGTAAAAGCATTTCAACAATGGAATCCATTGGGGGAGGACTGTCCCTCACTGGGGGTCATCGAACAGAGGCTGGACACCCATCTGCATGGAATGTTCCAGCTTTAGATTCCCTGCGTCGAGCACTGGATTGGACAAGATGGCGACAACACCACTTCCAACTCTATGATTCTATGACCATGCCCATATTGAGTATGGAGCCTGCTTAAAGTTAATTTCCTATCTGTAAGATGTTGCTTGGTAAGTAAGTGTGATGGCTCATTGGAATGATCGCCCTCAGCTGTCCACTACCTTCCTATTCCCACTTTTATGTGCAGGCAGCTGTGTTGATCCATAAAACAATTCTAGCAGTTTTCATTTCTACCAGAAATGCGTCTTTTGTGATGCTAATGGACTTTAATTGCCCATTTGAGACCAGGCCACTGCAAAATACTTTGCATTTCAACAGAGATAGCTCACAACTTCATATTGTTGCTGTGAAAATTTATCCCCCACTCCCACACACAGAGAGAGAGAGAGAGAGAGAGAGAGAGACTGTGAGGATTGCAGCCAAGCTCAGAGGGAAAATAAATTCTGGGTGGGGTGGCTGATGATGTCAGCATCCCTGATAGTTTAAAAGTGCTAGCACTACATCCCTGCATGTCCTGGCTCCACTATGCCACCGGGGAAGAAGCTTTAGCCTCCCCATCATGCTCAGTGGTTCCACTGAAGTCAGGAGCACTTTTTCCCTGCTTCTAACAGTAGTGGCAAAACAGCAATAGGGGATGGCTTGGGTTAGGAGGGGATTTAACCACCCCACCCTAAGTGATCCCATCACTACCAAGATCATTCTCACCACTCATAGCAGCAGAAAAACAGCATTCCTGGTCAGAATCACTGTGGGGAAGGATGGTTTATGCTTGTCCCATTTTCCTGATGCTGCCCAGATGGCGGGGAAAACAGCAACCTCTGAGATGAGCACTGGGCTAGAGGAGGTTTCACCTCCCCTACCCCAGTAATGTAATGAATGTAATAAATAAATAATAAACAAATAAATAAGTCTTTTTAGCAACAGGCAAAAACCTTCTTGTTCACCCAGGCCTTTTAATGCCTTTAAACATCATTAAAAAAAACTGTAATATCTTTAGAGAACTCATAATTACTATCTTAAAAGAGCTCATTTAGTATTCTCCAAGTTTTGTATCAAGTATGATTTTGGTCTGTACTTTTACAGCATTGGATTATTATATTTATACCCTCTGGTAGGAGTCAGAACTTCTTTCAGCCCAGGTCCAAATTCCATTTTGGAGAAGCTCTTGTGGGCTGTATTCCTGTGGTGGGCAGGCTAAGGGGCACCCTCTGCATGGCTCACGTGTTTGTAGATAATCAGCTCCATTCCCTTAACCAACATTCTGCATCTAGCTCCTCCTCACCGCTCCCCCATTTTGCACCTGTAGTTAGTGGACCATGACATTTTAGTAAAAAAAAAAACTAGATCCCACAAGCTTGAAGTCTGTCTGCTTCTAAAACGTTGGATCATGCAGTCTGGCCTAATACTAGATCTAGCAGTAGATCCTTCTTGTCATTACTCCCAAGATCTTTGAACGGTATATGTAAATATAAATACCGTCCCACCATTGGAATGGGAAGGTTAGAAAGGACCTCTTTGTGTTTCTGCAATGATGAACTATATTGAAACAGAAAGATCTTTGTGTGTTCTAAAGCGTGATATAAATGAAATAAATATAAACAAGGAACCAAAGTAAGTATATATACATTAACATAGGTTGAGGTGCATTTGAGGGCCATGTAGGGCATCAGAGGAAGGTTTGGGTCTTTCATGGTACAATCTTGGCCTCAAAGCAAATAGAAATCAGGCTCTATATCCAAGTACATTCAAAGCTCTATTATCTATAAAAAGCAGTTAAAAGATTGTCTTCAAGTAAAACTCCAAGGCTGGATGGGTTCACTGGCCATTCTTTAAATTAAATATTGATTTACTTGTTGCAATCGTACTTTACATCCTTTGTCATGCTCCAACAAAAGGAAAAGTCTTAAGCACAATGGACTCCTGCCCTATCTGCTTTTGTGATGATTAAAAGATTGACTCTTTTTGTATTGGGGTCATTTGTATTTGGGGCTGTGATCCCTTCCTTCCTTATGGGGCACCAGCACCTTTATTAAGGAAAAAGCAGATGGATATGAGACAACGATAGCAAAACCCACACCTGTTGAATTTTTGCTGACCTGCAGCTGTTCAAAGCACAGGATCCCTGGCAGGAAAAAAGTGTGTAAGCAGCCCTAACTGGAGAGTGAGTTGTTCCTTGGTCATTGGGCCCAAGAACGACTAATCCATCTCTGAGATTGATCATTTCACTGAAGTAATATTCTTCGTGATCAGGCCCTGTGCCTTAGGATGAGTGATTACTGTGTCAATGACTGGAACAAATTTTGCAGGGTAGGATATGGACTAGGTTGAAATAAAACAGAAAGGAAATTATACAGGGCATCTGTAAACCCAGTGCACAAACTGCATCATAACGTGCCATGTTCTATTTGTTTATTCATATTTTCAGCTTATAAACAAAAAAGGATTATGGGGTTGGAATGATTAATGGAGCCAGGGTTTGGCGTAATGTAAACAGTTTTAAGAACACAAATAGCCATCTCTATCAATTTTCTCTGGGTGAGCTCATCCATTTAATCAGCTAACATCAGTCATCACAGAGAATGTCATCACAGACCATTACTTCTGATCACCTCCCAGTTTGGATCTCGGGTTTGAGGATATTTGCCTTCCATGGTAAAACAACAACAACAACAAAACAAACAAACCCCAACCCAATGATCTGTAGTGATTCATCATATAACGACTGGTTCTAAGCTATTTCAATACATGGTAACAATATATATTTTAGGTGAGTAACATAACAAGAGAGCAGGTCATCTTTCATTAGGGTTGTCAAGCCATGACTTGGAGATGGTTGAGGGCTTGAAACTGCCACGAACATGGAAGGAGGCAGCTATGGCTTCTCGTACCCCATCCTCTGCACTCACCTGCTGTAGCAGGGAGGAAACCAGTAGAGGGAGGAGGAAGATGGGTGAAGGAATAGAGTAGGGACAGGTGTCTTATGGCCCTCCAGATGTTGGCCTACAACTCCCCATTGACTATGCTGGCTAGGGTTGATAGGAGCTCTAGGCCAAAATTTCTGGAGGGCCATAAGTTGCCCACCCTGGAATACAGCATGAGAAGCCACACTGAGTAGCTGTATTGTCTCCACTTGCTTCTGTTATCTGTATTTTTTTTAAAAAAAATCAATGTTCACAGTTTCCCTTTCTTTCATGTGAACACGGGAATGCTGTATTTCTAACTGTTTGTTTTTCTACAAGGGGAAAATTGGAGAGTCTCTAGTACCATATTGAGACTCAGCAGGTGCAAGAAGTAGTATTTATGGACAATGAAGTCTCGTTAACTTTTAGCAGAAGCTCTTAACTTCTGAGCATGCCTCAAAAACTAGTGAAAGTTTGAATACTGGTACTTTTCGGATTTTGGTTCAAGGTCTGGATTCTATGCTGGCCCCTGAAAGTGGATCTTGCCTTATTATAGGATCCCTAGACCATTAATTTGGGGCTTCTCCTGATTCCATATGGACCTATGGTCTGATTGGAGTCCACCAGGACAAAAGCCTTCAGTGTGGTGGCCCCCTCCCTATGGAATTCCCTGCCTTTGGAGGTCAGGCAGGCACCAACGTTGTATTGTTTCCAGTGCCTCCTGAAAATGTTGTTTTTTCAGGAAGCTTTCCCTGAATGACCGGCCATGGTTTTACCAGAATTTTGTTGTTTTATAAATCTAATTTTTAATATGGTGCTCTTATTCTGTTTTTATTCTTTTATTTGTTTTTCACTGCTCTGAATTTTTTTGGATAGGGAGCAGTATATAAATATTGTAAATAATTAAATACATTACTAGTTTTTAAGGAAACGAATGCATACCTGTTGCTCTTTTCTTTCTTTTGGGGGAATGTAATCTAGATGTATTTGCAAATTTTGAGAAAAGTCCGTTCTTTCCCCCAGTGACTGGAATGTGATAGTGTGGGTGTCCCCTGAATACTGATTGCCCAATGTCCATGGCATGTGGATAAACAATGCAACTTCATCCCAGCCCCACTCCCATGCTTGCATCGTTGTTCCTCGCCTCGATCCTGAGGGAGAGGTGAGTAAGAAATAAATAAACATATTATTGTTGTTGTTGTTATTATTATTATTATTGTGTTGTGACTCTGTCAGCACTAGGCCACTGAGTGTAAAGAAAGGACTTGCAGTGAAAGTGACCAGGCTCAAGCCTAAGTGTTGACTCATCATGTCATTTGGAGATTATAACTGCATTGAAGTTATCCTCCAAACCATGGTTGATGTACAGAATCAGGAATGATTAGTGATGAACCTCAGATTTGTGTGCTCCTTCCTTTCTCTGTGTGAAGGGAGGAGATTAGAAGCTTCTGCTTTTAATTTGCAGCAAACCATAATTTTCCATTTTGCCTGAACGTGGCAAACTGCCATTTGGACTGGAGATAAGGTTTGCTGCTGCTCATTCCCAAACCTACAGCTGTATTGATTGTATTTCAAGTATTTCTAAACTGCCCTTTATCCAATGGATTAACATTTTGGAGGATTATCATAACTGAGATTGTGTCCACTAAGCACCTTTGAAGGGGTGAGAAACCATGTTCAACCTAAGGACTCAAATGGCCCTGGGCCAGGATCTCAGGGGCTACATGCCAGCAGTGGGTGGAGTCACCAGAATGGGAGGAGCCACTGCTGGTTTGCAGTCCCCATTTCACACACACACCATTCTCCCTCACCCTCTCTCTCTCTCTCTCTCTCTCTCTCACACACACACACACACACACACCACAGACACAACATTCTCACTCTGACTCTGTCTGTCTGTCTGTCTCTCTCTCCCTGCCTCCCTCCCCCCCTCTCTCTCACATACACAAGGGAAAGAACAGGAGGGAACAAAGCCCTGACCCGGTTCCACCTATCCTACCCTTCCCAATTGGTTCAGTGAATTTTCTGTGGAAAATTAGTTATTGATTAAAATAATATTCTGCCTTCCTCACCCAAGAGAAATCCAAGGACATATTGCTCAGTACAACCAATATAAAAGCATCAAAATGTAAAACATAACCCCACCCCCAATATCACAAATCAAAATAGCACCAATAAAAGAACAGCACCAGAAGAAAATCGCAAAAAGCCTTTAGTCAACTGACAATTCCAAAAGATCTAAGAGAGGCATATGGTGGAAGATCGGTAGTGAGAGAGCCAGGCAGGCCTTCCTAGAGAAGGCATTCCATAACAAAGGTAGCATGACAAAAGGTAGCATGACCTGTCAGAGCTACAGCTGAACTTCAATGATGGGAGTTGTGATGTTCCACTGTTTGTGTTTGTAAATATATTGCAAAGTTAATTGTTTGTGATATGCATTTGTTTATATCTTTAAAAAGGGTTAAGAACAATTACAGGTAAAGTAAATAACTAGACCGAAATATACTTACTGTTTGTGGTTATAGATCTTGGTAAGTATAGAGTGATTGGCTGGTTGTGGGGGAGTGCCTGGAATAGCTGGCTGTGTAAGAGTGGGAGGAGCTAGAGAGTAAGTGGAGTGTATGTATGTGTCTGACAGAGAAAGCTGACAGGGTTGATTGGGGGGGAGATTTGAGAGAGAGAGAGAGAGAGAGAGAGAGAGAGAGAGAGAGAGAGAGTCTGAAGCAGGATTATTAGATGAGAAGAGTGTTTGTTTGATTGATAGATTGAGATAAGATTTTAGAGCATAGATTAAATAAGGAACAGTTTGTTAAAGTATAAGAGTTCTGACTGAAACCAATAAGCGTTGAAACCTTGTAACCGATACACAATTGAACTGAAGTAACCATTAAGCTTGTTGACACACAATTTCTTATTAATAAATTCTTGTTCATTCTATCTACTGGTGTGGTCTGTGGGTATACCTGAGAAGGTACTGGTGGCAGAGGAACAAAGAAGTTATCTGGAGGCCAGGTTGCTGGGCTGTGGGGCTTAAATTGTAAAGGTGAGACAGGGGCAGCAGCAGCAAGTGGTTGAGGATAACCTCACAGAAGTATACAGAGCAGGACCTCTTATGTTGATCTCAGGGCTGTCTTTAGGGTTGAAGGGGAGGACTTACCTGGCAGTTGCAGGGAATATCAACAGCATTCCAATAAGCACTGGGTGGCTGGGTATAGCCACCATTTTAATTTCTCACAATGCCCCAGAGGGAATTACATCAGGGAGTTATGAATATTAATATAGAGGCTATATTCTACTGTCTAGTGCTGCTTGAAATGCCAACCCCTTCCCACAATTAAAAATTATTGCCATGGCCTCAGAGCAAATTAAACCATGGGGCCTGCTGGTGCCCTGGCAGTTGCCCAAGGATGCCAGGTGCTGGCACTGATCCTGGCTGTGAGTGTGCAGGGATGAATATATTGGATGAGGCAATCCTTAAAGTTTCCTGGTCCAAGGCCCCTTAGGGCTATAAAGAACTAGCATTTTGAAGTATTATGACATTTTAGTAAGTGATCACTCATTCGCACATGCCACTCACCACTTGATGTTGCAGCCATCAAGTAATATGTGAACCAACCTTTACTTTAGCCCCCTGTGTTTGGGATTGTAATACTGAACAACTTTCTGTTTCTAGGCCAATCAACTGGTTTCTATGTCAATTTTAATCTTTTCCCATTAGCTTGACATGAAAACAGCCAGCATATACCAATCAAAGAAAAACAGAGTATCAGCTGCCTTCCAAAAATAATCTAACTAAAACATGTTTCTCTCTTTTAATTTTTTTTTTAAAAAAAATCCCAACACTAAATTATATAATAGCAGTTAACTGGAAAAGTAAGCACAGGAAATAATAAGCATTTTATTTGAGTGGAATATAGGACTATTTATATGTCAGTTAAGAATGAAGAAAGTTTTTGTGGTTCTATTCTGCATTATGGTAGTTTGTATTTTTTCAAATCCTGTGAGTGTCTTCTGGGAAATATTAGCATCACTATCAAGAAAGCCTTATATATTTTACCCTCCCAAAATTATATAATTATCATTATATACTATCATTACATAAAAACCATTTCACTTTCACAGGATAATGAAGTCAACAAGATGTGTATTGATCCATGCGTACATCTTTAATAAAAGACTAACAATTTACAGAATGCAATTTCTTTACTGATTGTGTTACTGCATCTTATTATTGGCCAGTCTCTGAAATATAACTAGTTCCACATGATTTACGCAAATTCTAGTGCTAATTTTGGGTTGTGGCTAACTAGCATGATATGCTTTCATATCACAGACATTGTATTTCACATTTAACTGAGATAAGAGGATAATGCATTTCATCCCAAATGATAATCCAAAGAATTTGGTAAGAAGTCTTTCCATAAGCCCTGTCTCGCAGCTAAGTTACTGGAGATTTGAAGATAGTGTTATTCATAAAATAATAAAAAGGAATATTTAAATCATGCCCACTACATTATAATAAAGTCCAGTGGGCTGGATCAGTTTCGCACTCAGTGGCATTCCAATGGTACTGGAGAGGGTACTGTTTTCTCTGATTCCCCTTCAGCACAACCTCCCACACTGTTTCAGAAGGCTGTGGGATGCTCTGGAACAGTGTGGGATGCTGCAGGGGGAAATAGAGATAATGGCTGCTGTAGGGCAAGCCTGGGTCTAAAATGCTATATAAAATAGAGCTGTGCTAAAAGGATTCTTCCATTTTTTGGCCTTTCTTATTCAGTTTGATAGAAAAGAATTGCTATCGAAAAGAAATGCAAAGGAGAAGATATTTCAAAGAAATTCTCATGGGTTGGGTTCAAGGTTGCCGGTGCTTACCTTATTTAGGAAGTAGTCAATGAATGTGGACAAGTGTCCTGACTTTCATTGTACAGTCGTCTCTGTGGCAACTGTAGGCTCCCAAGGGACGACACTGGGAGGTAATTCTTTCACACAGCCATTTCAGATCAGGAAGCACAGGCAACCTGTGAAACGGCAGATCAGTGGGAGATGAGTAATTGAAAGAACAGAGAAAGAGAGAGAGAGAACCCTTCACCACATCGCAGTAACTAGGTAAGCTCAAAAACACCACCAAAGTAAATGATATAATGCCCAGAGTATGATGCAGAACAAGGGAAGCCTTGATACTTGTAGTGTCAGCAGAAAAAGAACCAAAAAGCCTTAGGAAAAAAAGAAAGAAGCTACAACCCCTGCCAATAGTGAGTCCTGTCTGTGAGAAACTGTTGGAAAATTTCTCCTCCACTTCGAGAAATTCTGTGAAATCCCCCGACCCCATTTCTCTGCCCACAAATACTCTGGAGAATTTTGAGAGGACATTTGTGCACAGCTCAAATAGAAGTGTGGGTACATAGACAGGTTTTTTTTTTACACATTACTAAGGAAACATGGGCCACCCAAGCCCACATCCCAATTAAATTAAATGAAAAAGGATGTGGGGGGTGCTTCCTTCATAACTATGGATTGAATGTAGGGATTTGAGAGACAATTGGAAAGATGGGGGGGGGGTCTTTTTCCCACCCCAATGCCCTCTCCTCAGCTGTTTGTCCTTGATTTACTGTTTTGCCCCTCAGCTACCCTCTGAGATCAGAAAATACCCATATGCAGGCAGAAATAGCTGGGTAAGTTGGGGACACTTTGCAGCTGCAAGGAATGTTAAGCACACACACATACATTTTGCTGCTCAACAACACTGCTCAACAACACTACACACACACACACTGCATTTGTGCGAGCTGGCAGCAGTGGAAGCTGGTGGCTCCAATGTCAGTGCTGACCCTATCCCCAAAGGATCAGCACCATGGATAGCTCCTTTAGAGTTCTGACTGACATCTGGTGCGGATTCACTGCCCCACAGACATCAGAGCCTCCAGCCTCCATTGTCTGAGGTATATCTAGAAATCATATTTTACTGCCCTAGCCTTTTATTTATTTAAAGTAGCTGGGAGCCAAAGAACCATGAGCTGATTTCTGTGCACACACTAGGAAACCTACTGGCATCCTCTTACCACAACACATTCCTCACCCACCCACCCACCCCGGCTCTGCAATCCAAGCCACTCATCTTGCGTGGCATCTAACACCCTGTGTTGGGAAAGTCCAATCTAGCCTTGCCAACTTACACGAGGATAAAATAACCCATAATAGTTTTTAAAGCAGAAGCAAAAGATTGTTAGCTAACAATAGTATTGACATTAGCTGAAATCAAGAACTTCTGAGAAAAATCTGCTCCTGGCTGACTCAGCAATTGATTGCAATTCATCGTGCATGGCAGGTCAGACTCATGAGAGGCTAGAAATTAAATAAGAAGGATTGATTAGTTCAGGGCTGGTTACTATGGAAGATAAAACGTCACAGGATCTATACTTCTATCATCCACTCTTGGCAGAACTGTGAGTTCTTTAGTAATTTCTAATTTTAAAAAATGTTCTGTGTGGTTAATGTTATACTCCTCTGAAATCCTGCAAGTTTCTGAAAAGGGTAAATCTAGCATCAAAGAACTTGTCAATGCTAGTAAAAACATGAAGAGCATCAAGGCTGATGGGATAAGTCTTTTCTAGGTCAGTTTAGGTGCATAGTAAATTGCCAAATTAAAATCTCAGCTTTCAGGTTGCTGTTTGTTTGTTTTTAAGTATGTTTCTAGTCCTTGTGGCTGCCAAGGTATGTTTCAAAGCCTATATGGTTCTATTTCTAGTATGAATGGGGAGATCAGTCTGTTTCCAGAACATGTGAGTTTTGTATATGCTTATTCATAAATCAATTCCATCCCATGTTTCCATTATTCCATGATTCTTTTTAATCCATAGGAAAATTCATATTTAAATTTGTATTTAACTAAGTACTTAAAGGAATATTTTGAACAAGCTTCCTTACCAAATATACATTTATGCATTTATATTATCTGAAATTATGCATTTCTAGACATATCTTATTCCAAAATATGCAACATTTAACACAGTTTGGCACATTTTTTGAGCCGAGAAATGCATTGCAACATTCACGGAAGTGCAAAATCCAAAGGATAATTATGTTCTAGTCCACACATTAGTCCAAGAGGTGCAGATCGTGTCAGTCCATGTCGGAATTCTTCTGTTCCTCTAGCAATAACATATATTAAGTAGTAATGATAGAATTCCAGCAAAGATTCAATTTAACAATTACAGCATATGCTTTAATGCTACATCCCCAAGTGTTCCACATCCTCCTTGCCTCTGCTTTTGGCTTTCTTTCTCATCTTAGAGCACATTGAGGGCCAGACTTCAGACTTGTAAGATCTATTTTGTTTTTTATTAGACCCCTGAGATCCATCAACCAGAACCTGGAGCAAAAGACATATACCTAGAAATACTTAGAAGGAAAGGATTCTGAGCCCAGGAATTTGTTCTGGGTACAAGTACTAAATGGAGTTCATAGTCCTTCCATACAGAAATCCACTCCTGGTTATCCCACGCTTTCTTCATTTCAGCTGTCCGATTTAGGGCAGTGGGGGAGTCATTTTGTTGCTGCTGTTAAGTAATTGGGAGTCAGAAATCTTTGCCAGTGTCCTGCCTATCACCCAGAGATTCAGTAGTAAATCCATATCCACCTTCTGCCTAATTGTTGTAGATCACAAGCTGAATATGAGCCAACAGTGTGATGCAGCTGCAAAAAATACAAATGTCATTTTGGGCTGCATTAATAGAAGTATAGCTTCCAATTTGTGCAAGGTACTGGTCCTCCTCTGTTCGGCAATGGTTGGGCCTCATCTTGAACACTGCGTCCAGTTCTGGGCACCACACTTCAAGAAGGATGCAGACAAGCTGGAGGGGGTTCAGAGGAGGGCAACGAGGATGATCAGGGCTCTGGAAACAAAGCCCTATGAAGAGCAACTGAAAGAACTGGGCATGTTTAGCCTCGAGAAGACTGAGGGGAGACATGATAGCACTCTTCGAATACTTGAAAGGTTGTCACACAGAGGAGGTTGAAAGGTTCTCAGTCATCCCAGAGTGCAGGACACGGAATAATGGGCTCAAGTTACAGGAAGCCAGAGTCTGGCTGGACATCAGGAAAAACTTCCCGACTTAGAGCAGTATGACAATGGAACCAATGACCTAGGGAGGTGGTGGGCTCTCCTACACTAGAGGCATTCAAGTGGCAGCTAGACAGCCATCTGTCAGGTATTCTTTAATCTTTCGATTTATCTGAATCTTTTTCAAATGTGCTGGCCAAAACTTGACTCACTTCTCAAATTGCAATCTAGATAATGCTTCAAAGAACAGCAGTTCAATATATTTTTGTCTGTATTACCACACGGGTAGCTTGGTCATTGAATCTCCCCTTCATGTGCACATGGACATACCATGCACTTTTATTGATTGGTTAATTGAATAATTCATTCATTCATTTGTTCTAAAACTTACATTCCAGTTCTTTGTTCAATACTGGATCCTTAATATGGCTCACCTAAAAATGTCAATAGACAAAAAAAAAACCATAAAATGCCAACAAGTAAACAAGTGGCCAATAATAATTGTAGCAATTTATCTTTATATATAATTAAGATAATCCTCCTGGAGGACAAAAAGGCTTTCAAAAGAGGCTTTAGGTAAAATTTAAGTAATTAAGGAAAAAACAGAGAGGGAGTCAGCCAGGCAGATGTCTTCTCCGTGAGCCCCTGCCAAAGGAAGTGAGGTGGGTGGCTACCAGGAGGAGGGCCTTCCTTGCTGTGGCACCCCGGCTGTGGACTGAGTTCCCTAGAGAGTTTTGCCTAGCACCTACTTTATACTTTCCGATGCTAGGTAAAGACCTTTTTATTTTTTGAGTATTTCACCATTTTACCATTCTAGACTTTTAATGTTGCTGTTTTATATTGTGTTTTAAGTTTTACACTTTAAGTTGTACTTTATGGTTTTAATTTTTGTAAACCACCCAGAGAGCTTTGGCTGTTGGGCGGTATAGAAATATAATAAATAAATAAAATAAGTTCCAAAAGTCAGGTGCCACCACTTTGAAAGGCCCAAAATCTTACTGCCACTGTCTAGTAACACAAAATGATGGTCAATAATGGCACTCAAAGCAGCTTACAAATTAAAACATGTACAGTTAAAATAAATAGTGATATACAAAAATTAAAAATATAATTAAACATAGTACAATTATAAAATATGTAAAACATTTAAAAATGTTTTAAATACACATAATTAAAAATCAGAAATATAAACAGTACATCTACAAAGGTCTGAATTACTCCCCAAAGGCCTGCTGAAACTGAAAAGTTTTAGCCTGCCTCCAAAAGCACACCAAGGAGGGAGCCAGTCTAGCTTCCCTGGGAAGGGAGTTCCAGAGCCCCAGGGCAGCCACCAAGAAGGCCCTCCCCCTCGTTCCCACCAGGCATGCCTGTGATGGTGGTGGGACAAACAGAAGGGCCTCAGGGGATGGGCAGGCTCAGAAGGGAGAATGCGGTCTTTCAGATATCCTGGACCCAATTCAGGACCAATTGATGCACATGGGAGCTGCTTCCCCATGGTCTAATCCCATGTTACTCCAGCAGTGTCTAAATGAAGCAACTAAGAGAGCAGGGCCAATTGTGTTGGTCTTTCCAACCTAACTGTTGGAGAAATCCATAATGGAACCAAATGAGTTCTGACTTCTATGAAGCCAGCCTGTGGATTCCATAGCAGAATGGCCTCTCCCCCACCAAGGGGATTCCATGGAGTTGTGCAATGTTTTTTTCACCTACTCAACTCTTCCCCACTTGCATCATCTCATACAACTATTGAAGAACGGATGACCAAATACCAAAAATGCAGATGTGCCCACATATATCAGTTGTGGCTTTCCCAATAATTTCCTAATTGCTCCTTGTATGTAACTGGATGGGGAAGTTACAATTTATACACACAGCAACCATCATAAATGGTACAATACATGTGGATTAGGTACTCAGGCACAGATTCCCAAATTCATAATGTCTCGTTTCAAGCACTTCTAATACACAACCCAGATAGATAGATGATAGATATAGATAGATGATGATGATGATGATAGATAGATAGATAGATAGATAGATAGATAGATGATAGATAGATAGATAAGGAAGGCAGTAAAAACAAATAGCCTGTGAGCTGCAACGTAAACTGGGAGCATATCATAATATCTGGCAAAATTTATGATGGGATTGAACTCCAAATTATAAGCCCTTGACTTTTCATTTTGAATGGTGGGGGGGGGGGGGACAAATAAACACACTGAACAAAGTTAATCACACCCATGGAAAATACTAAGCCAAGAAGAGAAGTTATAATTTCCGGTTTTGTTTGCTCAGTATAATGCACTGCATAATCTCCCTTATGGAACAAACAAAGTGCTTCCTGAGGCATATAGTGAAGTATCACCACAATCATTTATTTCATTTTTCTCATTTTTTGAAGTTCCTCTGCCCCAAAGCACAGACCATCTTAAGTGAACTGCTGCTAGAACAGCCCACTGATGGGTTTATGTTTATCATCGCCTGAGCCTTCCATGACAATTTCATTTTCTAAACATTCTCATACTTCATTACTTTGTTTCTCTCATAATTTTTCAGTGTTCCCAGTTTGAAATGGAGTATTCCATTATTTTTGATTTATTAGGCCTTTATCTATGTTTAACGATGACTGATTCCCCAAACCCAGTTTTTAAGCTTTTGCAAAATATTGATTAGCACATTCATTTTTCATCACTCTTGTCTGGGATTCACACACTACATTAACTCATTAATGACTTGAACTGAAGGTAATAATAGGATAAATCATTTAACACTGTCAGAAAATTATACTTGCATTAGGCATATTTTCCTCTCTCAACTTTGTACTGTCGAATACTCTACTTGAAACAATGTAAACAGAATGTGATTGATAACACAGAATATACAAGTGAAGGTTGTGCAATAAAATAGGGTTCACACACATACAGACACACAGGTGCCCCATATGTTATACCATGACTATATGTGTTGTTCCATTCCCAAAGCAAAAACAAACAAACACCCATTCAGTGTTCTGGATATGTTTCCCAAGGCGGTAGCAGTTTTGATATTATCACCATTTGGTCTGCAAAACAAACGAAGCAGCATAATTAAGCACTCTTATTGCACAGTTAAACCAATGTGCAACAAGGTTTCAGATCTATGTTAATTGATAATGATGTCTGTGCTTCTACACTGGTCACACGATGTGCAATTAAGGCAACTGAGCATGCAGTGTGCAACAATGATTTAGAACCGCTCTGCCAAAATCACAGTTCTGCAGTTCCTAAATGTGTCCCAAATGTGCAATGCCAGCAAAAGGGAAGGGGGAAATACCTGCAAAAAATATCCTTAGTGAATGGCTTTCAAACAATGCCTGACCAGGAAATAAACTGTCTACAGTTCTAACCATGCTTGCATCTCTAGTACCCAATGGAACAGTGAATGTGCTTAGTATTTGTATCTCTACCCTCTAAAGTCTATCCACTTGAAAAGAGATGATGTGAGTACCATACATTTCAAGCACTTGATTTATGACCCAAGTTTCTTGATTTAGATCAGAAACTATGCTTCCACGAGGATAGCACTATTAACACTCCAGTAATGAGCTTGCATACCTTCTTAAGGAGAGATGCATTTAGAATTGGATGTGCATTTCTTAAGTGTGGGGTTGCCATATTCTGAATCCTCAAAACGGGACCATTTTTAAAATGTATTTATTTATTTTTGCTGGAAGCAAAATAAAAAAGTATTGGTGTGGGTGGGAGTTAGAAGAGGAAAGGCTGGGAGAGGAGAGGGCTCAAAGGGGGAGTGGTGGTGGGGGAATTGCTTAATGCAATCAGGAGAGGAGGAGCAGCAGCAGCAACGCAAAGCCATTTTTGCTAAGCGAGTGTTCCCATTGATAAAACAAAAACAATCCCCCCCAAAAAATGTTTTCCTTAAAAGGAGCTATGCAGCCTCGGTTATATGGGGCCTGGTCTAGAGTAGGGATGTGCACGCCCAAAGATATCGTATTTTATCGTTATCGTAATTTTGGACCAAAAAAATTATTGTCTCCAATAATATTGTAGGGCTTGAGAGAGGGGTGTCCCAGCAGGGGCAGGTTCACTTTGAGAAAGACGAGCTGCTCCACTAACTCAGCGTCCAAGCAAGAGCGGTGGGATGCCACGACATAGCCTGCCATTGAAAATACCCGCTCACTTGGAACACTGGTCGGCGGGCAACTCAGCCTATCTCGGGCCAGGCGAGCCAGATCTGGCCAGATCTGGCTCTGCAATGACCAGTAGGCCAGAAGTTCTACAGAGTTGTTCTCCTTGGCTTCCACCAGGTAATGCTGCACAGCAGTTGTAGCATCATCCTGACAGGTGGGTTGGTCGCCTGCCTAACCAACCACTTCCTGTAGGGCATTTGCCCAAAACCCAAGGCCTCTGCTGGTCCTGCTGGAAGGGATGCTGCTTCTGCTGCTGCAGGGACTGCTGACCCAGGAAGCTGTGGCCTCCTCCTCCTCCTCTGCTGCTGCTGCCTGCCCAAGCCTTATTTCCCACGCAGCCCAAACTTCCCCCACTAGCAGTTCTACCCACCCCAGCCTAGAATTGGCATCGTAGACATTGTCTTTTAGACGAGGATCACACATCGTGACCAAGATGTAGATCCTGTCCTTCATAATGGTCTCCATCCTTTTGGCTAGGCCTGCCTTCGGTCTGTTCACCACTTCCCGCATATCTTGCGGGAAGTGCCTTCTGGTGATGGGATCCCCGGCCTCCAAAAACTGCCGCATCTTGGGCTAGAGATGCCTGGCCACAGGGATCACATGGCTGAGGAGGGCGGTGCTGCTGCTGAGGGTCTCTGTGGCCTCAAGGAAGGGCTTGAGGACCATCACCAGATGGGACATGGTACCCCAGTGCTGCCTGGCCAGTGGTGCCTGGATACCTATGTCCCCGACCCTGCACATTTTGTGCACAGCACGCTGTTGCTCCACCATACGCTCCAGCATGAAGTAGGTGGAGTTCCAGCATGTCGCAATGTCCTGAAGGAGCCGGTGCTACGGGAATTCCAACTCTGCCTGCTTCTTCCACAGCAACCAACTTCCTTTGACACTGTGGTGGAAGTGTCTAGCCACCCTCCGGCAGCTGTCCAGGATGTTGCGCACTGCTAGCATGGGAGGGAAAAGGCCGCTGCTGCTGCTCCCCATACCAAGCCCACCTCTCACTATGAGGTTTAAGAAGTGGGTGATGCAGCGGATCCCCTCAAAACTGCCCTCATGCACCGCCCTGACCATATTGGCTCCCCCATCCATGACCATATAACTGCAGGTGTGCTGATGCCCAGACAGCCACCCCTCCACCATGTGGTTAATGGCCTCGGTGATCTCCACTGCTGTGTGGGACTGGTCCAGGACTTCAGTATGAAGGAGGGACCAGCAGTAGCCCTCCTTCCCAGTCCCACGAGTGATGGGTGCTTCCTTCCCTTTGGCTCCCCACCAGTGAGCAGTCAGGGACAGGTAAGCATGTGCTCCGCCCTCCCTGGACCAAATGTCCAAGGTGAAGTGCACCTTCTATGCCTCTGCCTGGCACAGTCGACCCATCACCAACTCCCTGCTTGCCTGGTACAGGGAGGGCACCACACGCCTGCTAAGGGTGGTGCAAGATGGCAGCTTGTAGTGTGGGACCACCATAGCCATCAGCCTCTTGAACCCTGCATTATCCACAAGGCTGAATGGCTGGTCATCCAACGCCACCATCTCACTGATGCAGTTGGTGAGCTGGTTGGGCATTGGAAACCTCCAACACATGGCCCCATACTTCCCCCACCCCAGGTCTTCCATGGTGGCCTGCCGAAGATGCTTGGGGATGGGAGATGGAGATTCAGCAGCAGAAGCAGCTTTCTGCTTGCCCTTAGTGCCACCACTCACCTGGGAGGTGCCTGCCTCTCTCCCAAGCAGGAGCGCATGGTGGTTCCTCCTGAGGTGGTAGCACATGTTGAAGGTGGTGAGGTGTGCCAGTTTTTTCCACCTGCTAATGGCGTCCTTGCAATGTCGACATACAGCAAAGAGGGGATCCGCAGCCACCTCAAAGTGGTCCCACACCATGCTGCTTTGCTTCTGGGGTGAGCCTGAGCCAGTCTACTCATCACCACTGCCAGCGCCTGGACTCTGGGGTGCTGCCACAGGAGCAGGGGTAGAAGGCCTCGAAGAGGTTTGGGAGAGTGACGAGGGAGCCACTTCTGCCTGCTGCTGCTCCTCCTCAACCTCAACCGGCTGCTTGAGGTGTGCTGGTACCCAGACAGCTGGTACCCCTCCACCATGCAGTTAATGGCCTCGGTGATCTCCACTGCCATGTGGGACTGGTCCAGGACTTCAGTATGAAGGAGGGCCCAGCAGTAGCCCTCCTTCCCAGTCCCACAAGTGATGGGTGCTTCCTTCCCTTTGGCTACCCACCAGTGAGTCGTAAGGGACAGGTAAGCGTACGCTCCGTCCTCGCTGGACCAAATGTCTGAGGTGAAGTGCACCTTCTATGCCTCTGCCTGGCATAGTTGACCCATCACCAACTCCCTGCATGCCCGGTACAGGGAGATGATGGTACTCCTAGTCCAAGGCTAGTGCTGCTGCCACCGGTCTCTGGAAGTGGCTCTTCAAAGAGGGCCCTGTGGGCAGACCTTTCAGGAGGCGCTGCTGGTGGTGCCTCTGCCTGTTTCAGTGCAAACAAGACAGACTTGCACTTAATTTTCATGGGGGGAGAGACAGCCACCCCAGAACTGTCCCTAGCAGAAACAGCATCTTTCCTTGATGCAGAGGCGGAGCCACCTCGCCCAAGGTGTGCCTTAGAGCCGTGTTTTATTATGGCAAATAAAATGTATGTTTTGCCAACACTTTTTGAATTTGTGTGCTGCTTTGGCCACAGATGTGTGGTGCTCCTGTGTAGCAGGCTACAGGACACACCAGCACACTCACAGCCAATCAAGCAAACAGAGAGAGAGAGGGGGAATCCACACAGTCCTTTGGAACGTTTTAAAAAGTATTTTAAAACGTTCCAAATAGGTGCGTTCTAAAACGTCTTAGGCCACATTACTGAGTACTCACGTTACAGGAGAACAGTCTTCCATCTTTAAAGCGGTGTGTGCGGTCACACGCTGTTCTGTCCTGTCTCTTTCTCTTTCGTTTTTCAATGAATTTAGGGCAAGGCATTGTGGGGGTTGTAGTTCAGTTACACACTTCCTTCTTAGTTCCTCTGTCATTCCCTAGCGAGTATAGGGCTAAGAATTGTGGGTGTTGTAGTTCACTGGTCCACTTCCTTTTTCTTCCCCACCAATCAACTGCTAAGCATTTGGGCACCAGTAAAGGAAGCACTGCCCCCAGGAATTACAAACGGTAAGGAAGGACACATTATTTTACTTAAAACGATTTATTAAAAGTGAAACCGTTGTATATAACTGAAATGAGTTTTAAAAAACCTCAGATATACAACGTTATAGGGAGTGCGTCATGTGGCCCAAAGAGTTTTCATAACCCTTATAAAACGTCAAAAAACTCGTGTGTAGATAGGCTCAGAGAGAGAGAGAGAGAGAATAATTTGGGGGGGTTGGTTTTTTTTATAACAGGAAAACAGGGAAGGGAACAACAACACACTCACTCACAGAAACTCCCCCCCCCAGTCACGCTAACCTAACCCTCAATCAAACCAAGGCAAGAAGCAGCACACACATAAGGAAAGAACCTGAGACACAGAGGCGAACAGAAAGAAAGATGCAAGAAGAAGAATGAATAGAAGAAGAATCTAATCGCCAGTAATACTAGTAAAACGCGAAGACCTCTGCCAAAATACACCTTTCTCCTTTCAACTCCTACTCCCAACAAAGTTGGAGAACCCAAGGGTGGGGGTTTATACTCAGCCCTCCTCCAACATTGTGATTGAGCCTGCTAGAATCCTTGCGGTATGATTGGTCACTGAATCTGTCAGTCTCAGCAAGCACACCCCACCTTCCAGCTCCATCCATGTGGCGACAAAAGAGAAAGAGCCTTACGATAAAACGATAAAATATAATAATTATCGTAGGATTTTTTTATCGTCTCCGATAAGTATCGTAGGAAGTTGTATCGTATCATTATCGTTAATCGTATGTACTATAAAGAGCATATTGTATCATTATTGTACATTTTAATGATACGATACACATGCCTAGTCTAGAGCTGAAAGGATTACTGACCTGGCTGGAAGGGGGAAAGCACCGACTGTTTTTCTTTCACTGAGTCACTCGGGTCTCTGAACAGGCAGTAAGTAGCCCTACTGAAGGCAAAATAAAAAGTAATAGTTTCGGAAAGGAGTTAGAAGAGAAGAGAGTGGAGGGAGGAGAAAGCGATCACAAGAGGGGCAGCCGTAGGAATGCAGAACCCATTTTAAACAATGTGTTTCTCATGGCTAAACCCCCCTCCCCTGAGGTTTTCCTTTAAAAAAGCTATGGGGTCTAATCTGCAACTGAAAGGATTACCTGGAAGGGAAAACACAAGCTGCAGAATAGCAGCGTCTGGTCAGGAGACCTTTTTCTTTTATTGTTTGATTAAATCACTCTGCTCTCCCAGGCTCAGTAGCAATAGCCCTACAGCAGCAGGCAGCACGGCAGCCTGAGGAAAGCAAGCGCGCCTTTTTCTGCTGCTCCTCCTCCTCTGCACAGGTGCGATAACACGAGTCACAGGGAATGACTCAGCTGAGCCTGTGCAGGAGCGGCAGTGCTCTGAAAAAGGCATGCATGTTTTTTTCTCTTCTGCTGCAGCTACTCTGCTCAAGGCACCATTTTAGAAATCAGCCAGCCAGACTGGGAATCCAGGATTCTTGGCCAGCCGGTCGGGACATTTCATAATCACCTGGAAATCAGGACATTCCCGGTTTTCCAGGACGTATGGCAACCTTACTTAGGTGGCTTTTTTTTCAGGTTGTTATTTTTCTATAAAACTGAGGTGCCGGTGTATCATCTAATTAGCTGAAATGTCATGCTCGTTCTTAATACTTCTGGGAGCTTTAAAAAAATACCAGAAACATAGCCACAAAACCTGATAAACTTTGACAAAGCATAAAGAAACTGTATTTCATCAGGGAAATTGGGGGGGGGGGGAACCACCCTCTTTCACAGTATCTTTCACTTGCTGTTTTAATAAAAATCAAACCACAGCTAAAGGGGTTTTCATTTTATGCCTCAGAGGAGAACCATTTTATTAGAATTTAAAACATATAGATTAAATAAGGACTTCCTAAAAATTCTTAAACTTACCTGCTCAGCTAAATAAATTTTCTGACTCTGCACTTGGGATAATTTTAATAGAGTTTTTGATCCCTGGGCAGACAGATAGAACAGTCATATAAATCCAAGATTTTCAGCATCTTCAAAGACATAAAATGTTTATGAGAGAATATGGTTTTAGAGACATCTGGTGGTTATACAATCCTAAAGAGAGAAACCAACAGTGTCAGTATTAAGCATAAATTCTAGGTTTCAACAAAAATGTCTTGTAAAGAGAAAAGGAGATTAGCTTGTGTCATGTTGCCTATGAATACTTGAGTCAATTTGCCAGAAGAGGTGACCTTGTTTATGAGTAAAGAATTTGTGTTTTTATTTTAAAAGGGAGGGAAAGGATCCTAAAAAATAAATGAAAATGCATGATTTCAAGCCAACATACACCTGTCAGACAAAAAAAAATCACTTAATTAAACAAAAACAAATTAACTTGCCATCATCATGGTAAATCTTGAAACTTTAAAGGGAATTCTGCATTTATATAGCACTTCAGGGGGTTCAGAAGAATTCGCACACAGTCTCTTGGTAATTCTTTCAACAATCCCAAACTGTAGGCCCAAATTAGCCCTGTTCAGACATTTGCCTGAACTCATGAGGGAGTTGAAGATAGATGGGCCCCCATTCCCCCCGTGCATGCCCCCTTCAGTTCCCAGCCTCCCTGCATTGAGCATTGAGCAGGGAAATCTGAAGAGGAGTTTTACTCATGTTCTTTTCAATGCAAGTAAAACTCTCTGCATCATTGTGAAACCTGGGAAACCACATTTAGCCCTCATGAGTTCAGGTAAAAACCTAAATAAGGCTATTATTAGGGTGACCATATGGAAAGGAAGACAGGGCTCCTGTATCTTTAACAGTTGCCTAGAAAAGGGAATTTCAGCCGGTGTCATTTGTATGCATGCAGCACCTGGTGAAATTCCCTCTCCTTTGTAACAGTTAAAACTGCAGGAGCCCTGCCCTCTTTTGTATCTGATCACTCTAGTATAGCTAGAGCAGCTTTAACTGCTGCAATGAAGAGGGAATTTCACCAGGTGCTACATACATACAAACAACACCTGCTGAAATTCCCTTTTCTATGCAACTGTTAAAGATACAGGAGCCCTGTCCTCCTTTTCATATGGTCACCATAGTTATTAAACCCAGAATGTAAGTGAAATGTGGGGCCCCAAGGCTGAGAGAATAGGGGCTTCTCAAAGCCACCTAATGCAGAGGTTCCTAGCCTTTTTGGACCCATGGACACATTTGGGAATTTGAGAAACTGCTGTGGGCACCACAAAGGCTGACCAGATAAAATCCAGGTCAGGGCTCTTGTAACTTTAACAGTTGTAGAGAAAAGGGAATTTCAGCCAGTGTCATTTGTATGCAATTAGTTCCTGGTGAAATTCCCTCTTCATCACAACTGTTAAAGTTGCAGGGGACCTGCCTTCTTTTGTATATGGTCACTCTAGTATAGTGCCTGCACTATATGGTCACTCTAGTTTAGTGCCCCCTCCCCCGCGCTCCCTACCCCCCCTGGGGCCGTCCGCTTCCATCCGCTGGCGCCCGCGGGTGCCCGCGGATAGAAGCGGACGGCTCCAGGGGGGGTAAGCCCCCTTCCCCGCCACTGCTTACCTTTCCGGGCCGTTCCCTACCGTCCGGCGCCGGCGGCTACCGCCAGCCGACTTTGCGGCTTGCTCTCGAGTAGCGCGCCAGGTGGTCACCCGGCGCGCCACCCTGGAGCAGGCCACGGAGCCCGCTGGTAGTAGCCGCCGGCGCCGGACGGGAGAGGACGGGCCGGAAAGGTAAGGGCCCCCCTCCTCCCCTCCGCACGCCCCCTCCTCCCCTCCGCGCGCCCCCTGCTTACCTTCCTGGCCCGTCCGCTCCTGTCCGGCGCTAGCGGCTACTACCAGCGGGCTCCGCGGCCTGCTCTCGAGTAGCGCGCCGGGTGATGACATCACCCGGCGCGCCACCCTGGAGCAGGCCGCGGAGCCCGCTGGTAGTAGCCGCCGGCGCCGGACGGGAGCGGATGGGCCGAAAAGGTAAGCGCCCCCCTCCTCCCCCCCCGCTGTCCACTTTCATCGGCGGGTGCCTGCTGGCGCCCACCAATGGAAGCGGCGGTGGGCGCCCGCCGATCCGCCGATCCGCCAAACCGGTTCGGAGCCTTTTCGGATCGGTTCGGACTGGATCGGTGGAGCCAGCTGTTGGATCGGAAATCGGATAATTTATCCGATTTCCCACTGGACCGGACTCGGATCGTGGATCGGGTCCGATCCAGTGCACATCCCTAGTAAAAAGAGTAGGGTGAGAGAAACAACAAGGGTAGAGGCTGGGAGGTAGAGGAAAATAGCAAGCCAAATGGGTAGAGGGGAGAAAACTCGGGACGCCAAGAGGGGGAGAACCAGTGAGGTAAAGAAATGTGGGGACAAAAAGGGTGATGCTAGAGGCTGGGAGTGAAGAGACACAGCAAGATCAAGGGGTGAAGGAGAGAGAAAGAGTAAGGCTAGGGGCTAGAAAGAAAGACAAAGAAGGCTAGGGCCAGGGAACAGAGACAATAGTGAGGAAACAGCTCGGGGGGTGGGGGGAGAAATAGCAAGGTTAGATCCTGGGGTAGAGAGATAGAGAGCAAAGGTGAAAGGTCTGTGTGAGTGTAAGAAGTTTGGATGGGCCAGGAAGAAACTTGTTCCTTCTTTTCCTGCTCACTGAACACCTGACCAGTGGCAGGTTCAGAAACAGAAAGGAGAACCTGAGGCCATAACATTTTTCAAGTTTTTAATTTAAAAAAAAAACAAGATAAGGGACCTTGGATTCTAATCTACAGACCAAAGTCAGTTGCCTAGTATTCTGGGAGAAATGAGATACCTAAAGGCCAGGGATCTGTGGGGCTAAGACAACTTAATTTTTTTGTTTGTTTGTTTATTCACTTATTTCAGGTTTTAATGTATAAGTATCAAAGAGGAATGCACCTCCAGAGCATTTACATTCCTAACCACAGGTTCTCTTAAACATATAGACCTATCTCTATAGTTTATTTATTTATTTATTTATTTATTTATTTATTGCATTGCATTGCATTGCATTTCTATTCGACACAATAGCCAAGACATTTTGCTGCCTAAGATGAAGAACAAGATTCCATTTCATGTCCTAAATCTGACTAGATTGTTTCTTCAACACTGATAATGGAACAGCATCCTCCATTCAACCTGAAGGCAACAAGCTAATTTAGGAAGCATAGGGCAGGCCGTGAGGTACCTAGGTCTCTCCTCCAACACCTTGCTGACAACCTCCAAGCATCTGCCTCCTGAGGCGATTGTTTCACCCTGATAGGGCCGGCTCTGCCAATAGCTGAAGCTCTCTGGGCAGTTCACAGCAAATAAACTCTAGTGCATTAAGGGAAATGGCTCTTTCTTTCCATTCTCATCTGAAAAGCAGTCAACAGAGTAAGTGTTACAGGTCTCCTGATCACTTTCACCTTTACCAAAACATTTTGTTTGCCACTCATGCTGTTGGTTGTGTGTTCCATTCCCCAAGAGAGTTAAGGGAGAGATAGCAGAAGTAGGACTTTAGAAGAAAACAGTCATTCAAGCACATGGTGACGACAGAGTTCTTCATTCAGAAATGTGCTTATGTTTAAGTACCTGTCGGTTAAACATCCGTCATAGTGAGAAATCTCTACAGAGTGCTGTTAAGTGTGCAGAAAAGAAGCAAAGAAGTGTCTTCTAACCATGTGCCTCATTGGAGCTCATATTGTTTCTGTATATACATGGGAGACTTGGCAATAACATTCTGCCAAAACCCTGTCTGTTCCTAAGAGATTTTGTTCTTCTGTTGTCTTATAGAGAAGGTTTACTTTGTCACTAAGCACCACTACAACATGAGTTTTGTATCACAGAGTAAAAAAAAAAGAACACAGCTGATCATTTTGAGAAGAGTTGAAAATGGTTTGAGTGACTTAGGCCAGATCTACACTAAGCAGGATATAGCACTATGAAAGCGGTAAGAAAGTAGGCAGGAGTCACTCTACTGCTTATAGCAATATTGAAGTGCACTGACAACTGTTGGGGCCCATTGACACGTACCATATACCGCTTTCATACCACTATATCCTGCTTGGTGTAGATCTGGCCCTAATTCTTTCATTCCATTGTTCCCTCTGTTCAAGCAGGTTTTGCAGGAATCAAAAACTCTGCAAATTCTTTTTATCAGATGTTGGTTCCACAGCAGACCTCTCTAGCGCTGCTGAAGCTCAGTTTTTACGCAGTTATTTGGAAACACAGTTAAAACTGAGGCTCCACACAACATTTAATATAATGTGATATTAACTACTAATTTTTTTTCTCTTAGCCAAGATCCTGCTCACAAGCAAGTTTTGTTCAGCAAAGATCCCTGGAAACTTCAGGTAAAAAAAATATTCCCTGCATGTTCCTCCCACTTTATTATTTCCTGTTGATTCTGGCTAGGATATTAGTAAGTAATTGCCCCTTGACCAGCCTCTCTTAATTGCCCCAATTTCTGTTCCTGTGTTGGGGGAGAAGTTTTAATTAAAGATTTCCTCTTGTGTCTGTTTTCTGTTTTTAATAGCAAAATAATTCTATAAATACTGGACAGGGTAAACAGCAACTGTATTTTATCACCAAAATATACAGGAGGATAATGCAGAAGACACTGAACTTCAACCATCTGACAACTATGTCATCTGGACACTCAGTAAAGAGAGAGTGAACCAAAGATGGCAATTCCAGAGAAAAAAAACTAGTGTGGAAGCAACCATGGCCAGCAGTGCCCTTTGAGAAAACTATAGTTTGTCACTGCCCAAAGCTACCCCTTAGATATAGACTCAACAACAAGTTTGCACAAGCCTATACATGTTTATTCAGAAGTAATTCCCACTTTGTTCAATGGGACTCCTTCCCAAGCAAGTTTGCATAGGGTTGTGGCCTCTGTCACAAAAGTTGGGCATACATTATTCATTTCTTCTGATTTTCAGCTATGATACAATAAGCCTTTATATATTTTTAGCAATCAAATACCTCCGCCTTACCTAAATCATTAGTTAATTATCATCATTTATCAACTCACAGCTTGTCTTCTAGAGCTAATCCATGGTTAATCATAGTGTTGTGTAATAAGCAATGTGCCGGGGGATGTTTTTAAAATGTTAGTTGCTATGTATTCAAATGCATTCCTACATCATCTACATCAAGGCTTCTGAAAGTCATTTACAAAGGCCTGGAAGTTATTGAGTAATATCAGTGTTGATTTTATGAGCTTCATTATGATTTAATTCTGCTTACTTGTAAATACCGAACAGAGTTACAGTCAAGCATGTGTTTCTTTAGGGAGTAACTATAATTTGCATTGCCCCAGAAAAAAAGATGAAATAATAGGCCTGTATATGACGAATCATGCCAGGATAGGACAGAAAAGCTGGGCAGTAGATGACTGGTGAAACCTGACTTTTTTGATGCCATCACAATGAATTCTACATCCATTGGCTTTGGAAGAAAGTCACCTTGGAAATTCACAAACAGGAGAAGATGGAAGGCATTTTAAAAGAAGCAGAAAGCAACTCCTTCCTATCCCAATACCAACTTGGAAATTGGAATGGTATGTGGGTTGGAATAGTAAGATGAAGACGACAGCTTCAATGGACTCTACAGTATATCATGTCAACTTTTATATTCTGCCTGATTATTATATAAAAGTCATTTAGTTTAATTATGCCCTTCACACAAGTACTGTATGCATGAATGTGACCTATTTTGGGGATTGCAACACTATTTGGACATGGTGATGTGATCTCTGAATTAGGCTCTAAAAACAGTCATTAGTAGGGCCATGTCACACCAAAAGGGTGCCATCAGGTGCACAGCAGCATCAAGTCTGGGGGCACACATATCTCTGTCCTGTATATATGCCACAATGTGACATATGTACCTGGTCCTAGAAGGTATCACTGTACATCACTGGGACAATCAAATCACCCAGCACATAAATCAATGCTTCGTATTATAATAGGCAGCTGCAAGGACTATACCTTACGTTTATCTTACCTACCTTTTTGTACAACAGAGTTTGATAGACACAGTGCCTGCAGTAAGGCCAAAGTTAATGATGATTGAATGCATTAATTTGAACCAATGGAAAAAGTTAATTTTAGCTAACATAAATCCTATTGCTGTCAGTGGGATACAGTCATGACTAGCTTTGGGAGGATCACAGCCTGTTAAGAATTCTGAATGCCCAGTGACATTCTGCTAAAGGACTTGGAGCACTTCCTGAATGAACGTGTAGCAGATTCAATAAAAGCAATGCAGATTTCAGTGGGCCGGGCTGTACTTTAGGAATATTCCAAAGTCAATGTTTAAAAAATTTCAGTGGCAAGCCTCACAGGAGTGGGTGTATATTAGACCAAGAAAATCCCAAATGACAATGGTTAGAAATAGGCTATAAAGAATGACTACATAATCTGTGTTCCGAAATGTGGAGGTGCATAGAAGGAGAGTAATTATGGGAACTAAACTACATGGGTCTTTTGAGCTTCTTAAAATATTAACTCTCTTTAAGTCTGACTTTTCGAATCAGATTCAACAGGAAGGAGTTCTGGGGCCGGGGGGGGGGGGGGATGTCCCCACTGGTTCATTGCTTCTTATCTGTTTTCTTTATTTTTAAAATTAGTTCATTAAATATTACCTATTTAGACTCCCTGTTTGGCTTGAGCCTATATTAGGCTTTCAGATTAAATCACTGCTTTGGGGAGAGCATACCAGCCATGAAATGTAATTGAATGATAAATTTAATCACATTAATGCTTGCTTTTCACCAGCATTATCTATTTCTTCCTTTCACATCTATTTGAGTTTTGGCATAGGGTCTACCCTCTACCCTGGCTCCATTATCATATAAGCAACTTCTTATATATTGGGGTGTCTGAGAAAATATCAAGAATGACAAAAGTCCATCTCTCAACACAGGAATAGATTAATTAGAAAATGCAGTACAGAGCTTGATTGGTTATTAGCAGAGTTTTGCTGCCATGTTGGTACAGATTCCAGAGTGATTTTTCAGAGCTTCACAAATCCCAGTTGCCTTTACAAGGACTTTGTCTAGCACATGATCAGTATTCCTTTCCTCATTCTGGATCAAAGCTGCAGCTGAGCAACTTGTTCACAATGAGCACATCCCCACATTCTATTTCATTATTGCTCCCCCTGTTGGATCTCCCCTGCATCTAGCTCTGACTGTCCTCCAGTTCAACTTGGAGAATTTATAATATAACTTTTGGAATTAGCACATCTGCAGTGGTGCTGTAGCTTTTTCAGTTCATGTCTCTTTTTTTTTACTCTGCACCGACTCAGAGCCCAACTACATATTACAATAATTATGTAGCGTGTAGCTGTCCCCTCTCTTTGTTTTTTACTCTAGAGTGTATGTGGGAGGGATTACAAAAAGAAAAGAAAAAAGTCTTCATTGACATAAATGGATGCTCTCCCTACTTTTTTAGCTTTAGCATGCAGGGGGAATGTCAGGAAGCAAACAGCTGGGAGAGGGGAAATTTAATCATTTGGGTGCCCGGTACTCCCAATCCAAATCAGGGTGGTTTGCACTTACTCTGGAGTAAGAAACAAAGGGAAGGGTCTGCTACACACAACATAATTAACATAACGTGCAGTTTGATCCTCTGTTTGGTTGCAGCCTGACAACTACTTGTTCCATGCAATCCACGTTTATTATAATGGCATTTGCTTAGAAGCAGAACTTGTGGGATTATATCTTTTATAGCCAACGTTTCCACTAAAATGCCTGAATATTTTAAGCTACTGAGTTAAAAGCTACTATATTCTATTGGAAGATCTGGGAGAAAGACATTGTTTCTATTTTTACGAATGTGGTCACCTAACTAAGTACAAGGTTATCAAAATATCTATTTTGCATTTCTTTAATATTTTGGAAGATATTGTCAATTATTGATCAAAAGATATCATGGTGTTGCAGCACAATCCTGTGTATATTATCTCAGTAGTAAAGCCCACAAAAGTCAATGGAGCTTAATCCTAAATATGTATGAATAGTAGGGATGTGTATCATATCGTTCCGATGTCCAATAACGAACCGATAAGGTCATTATCAGACATCCGATTAATGATAATGATACATTCCTAAGGAGGCCCTATCTGATGAGATCTGAAATCCATATGTCCGATATCGGACATATCAGATATTTGGACCACCACTTTAGGGCTGGCCCTCCCTTCCTCCCCACTCGCTCACCTTACCTGCAGCCTTCCCCACTGCCATCCACTGCCCTCTGCTGCTTCTGGACTACTGACAACTAGGCCGCAAAGCCTAGTTCTCAGTAGTCTGGAAGCAGCGGAGGGCAGCAGACGGCAGCAGGGAAGACCGCAGGTAAGTGGGGACCCCTGGGGATCCCTCCCTCCTGTCGTATTACAACAGTTTTTAGTCTGGGACTTTAGCTAAACCCCTTATCAAAGAATGTCCGGGACGGACGCCAGAACTTATTCGTTTGAAGGTTTTTATTTATACTCCAGAGATTAACACCCTGGTCTGAGTCAAGTGCCGAACTTACACTGAAAGGCAGAGCAGTCCACAGCTCCGTTTCAGGATCTCAAAATCGCTTTAAGAAGTCCACAAGGTCCATTTACCAAAGCAAGGTCACATCAGAGATTCAGTCAGTCCAAATGTCAAAGCCGAAGGTCAAACCAGATATGAGCGGAGTCCAGGGTCCAGGGTCAACAGTCACACCGGTTGTTCAGTCCACAGGTTGCAAGCCAGAAGTATGCAGGAGTGTCAGGAGCCAAATACGTCGGTTGTTCCCAACGAAAACCTTGCTTTCTGTTTTCCCCTTTTATATTCACCTGAGCCTGTCCTCGCCCCTTTTCCACAGCTGTTCCACATTCCTTTGCAATCTCATTTAAGGCCTGCATCAGCTGTGCTCTGTTTTTTGCAATCTCATGCTGCGTCTTGTGGGACGCGCTTGCTCCGCACGCTTGAGCCTCTGCCTTTGTTGGGGAGTTACCGGACAAACCCCTTCAGGCCCAGAATCTTCCTCGTTGGAGACAGGGGGTGGAAGAGGGTGACTTTCCTGGGGCTCTTCAGAGGAACCTCCCTGCTGTTCCTCCTCCTCCGGTAAGTCCTGGGGAATGGGCGAAGCTGCAGTCTCTGCCACTTCTTCCTCCTCAGAGGAAGATTCTTCAGCCTGCCTCATGACACCTCCCTTCCCTCCCCCACTTGCACTCCTTATCTGCGGCCTTCCTCGCCGCCACCACCGCCCTATACTACTGCTAAACAGGCTTTCCGGCCTGTTCATCAGTACAGAGCCACGCCGAGTGATGATGACATCACTCGGTGCTTCTCTGTACTGACGAACAGGCTGGAAAGCCTGTTTAGCAGTATTACGGGGTGGCGGCAGAGGCAGCGGTGGCGGTGGGTAAGGCGTACGAGTGGGGGGAGGGAGTGTGAGTGGGGGGAGGTGGGGAGTGTTGGCCCAGTGTTTTTCCCCATAGACTTGCATTGAGGGAAAGCTTTCTTTCCCCAATGCAAACCTATGGGGAAAACACCGTAATTGGATCAGAACTTCCGATATTTATCGGATATCGGATCCGATTAAATCCAGGTACCCCCCGATATGATCGGAACCAAAAAATGTTATAGCAGAATTTCCAATAATGATACGATACGATTTCAGCCGTGCACATCCCTAATGAATAGGATTACAGCATTAGGATGATACTTAAGAAGAGAGATTAAAATCTATGGATTGGTTCCACATTTAGGTGTCTGTAAAAGGGCTGGCAAAAACAGAATTCCCTGACCCCTCCTCCTCACAGCAGCCCCACCACCACCCCACATGCTGCACAGGAGTTTACAAGATCCTACTGAATGGGCTAGGCTGTAGGGAAGTACAGATTCTGCAAAATATGTTTCGTCTGTGTTCATAGACAGAATCAGATTTTTCCCAGTTTCCTGTATTTGCGCAAATTCACACTTGCACAAATTCGCACTTGCGGATATGCACAACTTCCCCTCCAAAGTTCACATTTTTATTAGGGATGTGCACTGGATCGGACCCGATCCACGATCCGAGTCCGGTCCAGTGGGAAATCGGATAAATTATCCGATTTCCGATCCCGCAGCTGGATCGGCCGATCCAATCCGAACCGGTCCGAAAAAGCTCCGAACCGGTTCGGCGGATCGGCGGATCGGCGGGCGCCCACTGGCGCCCACCGCCGCTTCCATTGGCGGGCGCCAGCGGGCGCCCGCCGATGAAAGTGGACAGCGGGGGGGGGGAGGAGGGGGGCACTTACCTTCTCGGCCCGGTGGCTCCCGTCCGGCGCCGGCGCCTACTACTACTAGCAGGCTCCGCGGCCTGCTCTAGGGTGGCGCGCCGGGTGATGTCATCACCCGGCGCGCTACTCTAGAGCAGGCCGCGGAGCCTGCTGGTAGTAGTAGGCGCCGGCGCCGGACGGGAGCCACCGGGCCGGGAAGGTAAGGAGGGGGTGCGTGGAGGGGAGGAGGGGGCGCGCGGAGGGGGGAGGGGGGAGGGGGGCCCTTACCTTTCCGGCCCGGCGGCTCCCGTCCGGCGCCGGCGCCTACTATTCCCAGCAGGCTCCGCGGCCTGCTCTAGGGTGGCGCGCCGGGTGATGTCATCACCCGGCGCGCTACTCTAGAGCAGGCCGCGGAGCCTGCTGGTAGTAGTAGGCGCCGGCGCCGGACGGGAGCCGCCGGGCCGGAAAGGTAAGGAGGGGGTGCGTGGAGGGGAGGAGGGGGCGTGCGGAGGGGGGAGGGGGGCCCTTACCTTTCCGGCCCGGCGGCTCCCGTCCGGCGCCGGCGCCTACTATTCCCAGCAGGCTCCGCGGCCTGCTCTAGGATGGCGCGCCGGGTGATGTCATCACCCGGCGCGCTACTCTAGAGCAGGCCGCGGAGCCTGCTGGAAGTAGTAGGCGCCGGCGCCGGACGGGAGCCGCCGGGCCGGAAAGGTAAGGAGGGGGTGCGTGGAGGGGAGGAGGGGGCGCGCGGAGGGGGGAGGGGGGCCCTTACCTTTCCGGCCCGGCGGCTCCCGTCCGGCGCCGGCGCCTACTATTCCCAGCAGGCTCCGCGGCCTGCTCTAGGATGGCGCGCCGGGTGATGTCATCACCCGGCGCACTACTCTAGAGCAGGCCGCGGAGCCTGCTGGAAGTAGTAGGCGCCGGCGCCGGACGGGAGCCGCCGGGCCGGAAAGGTAAGGAGGGGGTGCGTGGAGGGGAGGAGGGGGCGCGCGGAGGGGGGAGGGGGGCCCTTACCTTTCCGGCCCGGCGGCTCCCGTCCGGCGCCGGCGCCTACTATTCCCAGCAGGCTCCGCGGCCTGCTCTAGGATGGCGCGCCGGGTGATGTCATCACCCGGCGCACTACTCTAGAGCAGGCCGCGGAGCCTGCTGGAAGTAGTAGGCGCCGGCGCCGGACGGGAGCCGCCGGGCCGGAAAGGTAAGGAGGGGGTGCGTGGAGGGGAGGAGGGGGCGCGCGGAGGGGGGAGGGGGGAGGGGGGCCCTTACCTGCCCGGCCCGGCAGCTCCCGTCCGGCGCCGGCGCCTACTACTACCAGCAGGCTCCGCGGCCTGCTCCAGGGTGGCGCGCCGGGTGATGTCATCACCCGGCGCGCTACTCGAGAGTAGGCCGCGGAGCCCGCTGGTAGTAGCCGCCGGCGCCGGACGTGCCGAGAAGGTAAGTGGCGGGGAAGGGGGCTTACCCCCCCCCCGGAGCCGTCCGCTTCTATCCGCTGGCGCCCGCGGGCGCCAGCGGATGGAAGCAGGCGGCCCCAGGGGGGGTAGGGAGCGCGGGGGAGGGGGTTTACCTGCCGGGGCCGTCCACAGCGGACGGCCCCGGGGGGGGGAGGGAGTTAGGCCCCCCCTTACCCACCCGCCGCCATTTTTTCCTCATAGACTTGCATTGCAATGCAAGTCTATGGGGAAAAAAATGGCGGCCGATCCAAAAATTTCCGATTTTTGGATCGGGATCGGACTCGATCCGGTCCGGGGGGCCTCCGATTTTGTCCGAACCGGTCCGGGACAAAATTGGAGGTCCCGATCCGGGTCCCGATCCGATCCGGGGGGTCCGTGCACACCCCTAATTTTTATGCTTTAGACTATGGGGCCAGTGTGCATTTTCAGATGGCAGTTTTTTTATTTCACTTTTTTTTCTACAACTACATTTGCATAAAATTCCAGAAAGTTTTTTTTAAAAATGGTCCACCACAGAATACATGGGTTGGATTCATAGAAATCCAAACTCATTTGATTCTGCTGCAGATTTCTCCAACATCCATAGTTGTGATGCAGGAGATTCCCCCAACTTCCTTTGTATCCTTTTTGTGGGGTAGAAGTAGCTGCCCTGGAGAGTAGGAGGGGAAGCTGATATCTAAAAATAAGCCAAGAAAATATGCTTGTTAACCTTGGTAGATCAGTATGATCTGCTAAAGCAATATATATATATATATATATATATATATGGTTATTAATTAAGAAATTTCCCTGTTTTTTTATATTTCCAGATGATTCACCTCACTGGTTTAACATGAAGAAGATTCTCACTGATATCGGAGCCACCAGCCTCCACTGCCACCAGGACTGTTGCCACCACAGCTAGCAGCAGGTAAACAGTTGTCTCAGAAGCCAAGGAACAGCAGGGAGCAGGTTTTATCCTGCAGTCCCACTTATAAAAAAGGGGGGAATGGGTTGGTTCAACGTGTGGCGCTAGGGAGGCATGTTATGCACCCGACTTTATTTTGTTTGAGAAGCAACTAAAGAGGAGGAATCTTTTGCTTTCAAAAGCCACTGGCTGGGGGTGAGATCCTCAAAAATGTCAGCAACTTTGTTTTATGCAGTTCTACATTTTACACAGCTGTTGCCACAATTTCTGTTCCTCAACCCTTTTTCCTATGGGCTTTGAAAAATACCTGCTGTTCCAGGGCACTGTTAAAGCTTGTTTGATATCCACCAAATGTTAGCACACACTATAAGTTAATTATTAAAACTTTGCTATGAACAAGTACCACTAAGTTTTCCCCCCCCCCCGAGTCGTGTTTTGATTAGAAAAGTTTCAGAGCTGTTTTTATTTTCTTTTTTTTTCCCCTTCTGGAGGCTCACTTTATCATTCCTCTGAACTAGCACAGCTACGCTCATCAGTAAAAACTACAACTAATTTAATAAGGCGTCAGACAGCATAGTACTGATTTTTAAAAAATAAGACGCTAGCTCATCGTTTACTTTCGGACACTTTGGCCTGGGTGCTTTATTTTTCCCAAAAGTAATTTTCTTTAATTGAAAAGGAAATCAGAGCATATAACTGGAAAGCCAGACAAGTGTGAATGGCTTCATGTAGGTCTTAAAACTAGATTAGTTTAAGGCTTAGTGGAGCAGTAACTTTGTACAACTGGGAGCACAGGATAGGTCCCTAGGAAAGACAGAAAGTGGGACAGCCCCATGAGCGCAGGAAATAAGGAGCTTTCTTGTGCTATATAATTACACATACACTCTCTCTCACACACACACACAAAATATTTGTCTTTATGATGGGTTAATACATGTATATGTTTGTGAAAGGAGGTATATATATGGCCTACCCATTGTCATGAAACAGCTCTTGCATCTCCTGGATTGTTGCCCCAAATGCAATAGTTCCCTTTTCCACAGAGGAACGAATGACAGTCATTGGGGAAGATTAAAAGCATAAAGTTAAGAGATTGGACACCTGCATCTGTTCCAGCTGGACTGTCCTCTCTCCTGCCAAAGGGTCATCTGACTCCAATGTTAGATTGCCCTGTCCATTATCCTATGGAAAACAATTCCAGATCTACACCTTGTGTGAAATAATTATGATCCCATCATGGTAATGCTATATTCCCCTTGTGTATTTATATCTCGTTGGACACACAATGACATCCGCTGCAGTACTTTGGATAATGTGGAATAAAAAGGAGGAAATAACACCATGAAAGCAATAGATGGAATGTGTAATGTGCCCAAACAGTTATCAGTGCACTTCAGTACCACTATAATGTAGATCTATTCTAGGTGTTATAGAGAGAAGCATGCTGTGCCCCAAACTGAAGCCCATTTACATTGCTCTATTGTACTCAAATTATTTTATTTCTTTAACAGATGTACCCTTTACCCTTCCGTAGGTTCCCAGGGTAGTTCAATGCGAGTTACTGTGAAACAAACTAGCCCCTATCCAAACAGCCCCGTCTTTGGATTTCTTTCTTGGTCACTCACAGGAGTGTTGACAACCATCTGTGTGTGCGTGTGTCTCCTGCACTTCTATCCCCAAGGCATTCTCATGGCAGTTCACATAAAGAAATCCAAACAAAGTTACAATTCTCCAATACAATAGAGATCATAGAAATCAACAAGCTAACATTCGTACCATAAAAATATGAATACAAAGAAACCAATGTGAAAGTGCTGCTACATGTATACACACCCCTGATTTTAGAAGGGCAGGCATTTCAGAACAGGGTAGCTCCAGTTACCTTAGCATTAGTAAAGAAGTGGGTATTCCTTTACATCAGGAGTGGGTAACCTCTGGCCCAAAGGGAGCTGCTCAGTTTTCGTCCACCCTCTGGGCATTCCCAGGGAGGTCCTCCCCCATTCCATTAGGGAAGGGCTGCTGTGGAAAGTGGCCAATTGTGTGTCATTGCTGGAAAGCACTCCAAACGCCTTCCAGCACCTGCATCCACCCCTCCCCTGCCCGACTTCCCTGCTCTGGCAGAAATACCAGTCTTGTGCTTTACCTATGCCTCCATCTCCAGGAACAGTTATACTAGTGTTTTTGTTAGCCAGTGGATCTCAAGCTTCATGAAATGGCAACACCCCAGCACTATCTTCTTAGGCACTACAAAAGTTATATTTATTAAAGCATTCATACACAATGAAGAATGAAGAATACAATTCATACACTTATTTGATTAATAATTATGTGAACCTCTGGGAAGGAATGGAACTGCTCTCCATTTTTGGATTCCATTTGGTTTTAGGATATGATAGGGTTAGATCTTTTCTATGTTTGTGTCTGTGGCCAGATCTATGACACTTTGAAAATGACTTGAAAACTGTATATTGAGTGTGTCCTGGACCCCAACAATTGTCACTTCTGTTATAAACCATTTTAAAGCAGTACTGTAGATCCTGCCCAGGTGTGCTAGCCAGTTTCTACCCAAAAAAACAAAAAAGCATTTAGAGGTCAAAGGTTTATTTAGAATTTAGTGATTAGGAGGTCGTGCTCACAAAAGCAGAACTGTATAAAGTATAACAAAAGGTCAGAAGGAGGGAGGGAGAGAGGGAAAGAAGTTTTAACTCATGAAATAGAAACTTAGTTTGCAGAAGTGAACAAAAAACTACAGTACAAATAAGAGAGATAGTTTTAGAAGGTGGGCCTGTTCAGATGACACTTCAGGCTTTTTGGTTAGCAAAACTGTGGTTCTCTGGGGTTAGCACTAACCACAAGCCATGCTGTCGCACACAAACACTTTAAGCCATGGTTAGAGCCGCTAACCCTGTTGCAGACGGTCTGACTGTGGTTAGTGAGTGAGTGGGGTTTACACAAGACACCTTAAACCTTGCTGCTTAACCAAAAGCCTTAACCAGTAGGGTTTAAGGGATCTTCTGAAAAGCCTGGTATAAGCAGAGAGAGAGAGAGAGAGAAGAGAGGGGGGAGGGGGAGGGGGAGAGAAAGAGAAGGGGTAGGAAAGAGTCAGAGCTGCTGGAACTGAAGAACTGATTGAGAGAGATGGATCAATGACAGTAAGACATTGCTTGGATAATGGACCTGGATAATACAGGGACACAGAGGCCAGATCTACACCAAGCAGGATATAGCACTATGAAAGTGGTATGAAAGTGGTATATAAAGGCAGGATCTACACTGCTGCTTTATAGCGGTATTGAAGTGCACTGACAAATGTGCACATGCCATATACCACATTCATATCACTTTCATAGTGTTATATTCTGCTTGGTGTAGATGTATCATAGGCCCCAACAGTTATCAGTGCACTTCAATACCGCTATAGAGCAGCAGTTTAGATCCAGCCCTAGTCTACTTAAGTAAGCTAGATGTGTTTACCTTTATCCCTGGTTGTTTTATTACTGTATTGCTCACAAGGGTTTGTGTATGTTGTGTGTGTGTCCATTTAGCTTTTAAAACCTTTTTGTATTGATATTTTTCTTCAGTAAAACTTTCAACTTTATTATTTGAAACTTTGCAGTCCCTTTTGCGGGGGGAGGGATACTCACCCCATGTCCATTAGCTAATCCCCACATTGCCTAAAGTAGATACCTGTGGCTTAGATGCTGTCTTCATGGTACTGAGTTGGCACCGCTCCACTGCCAAACCCTGCGATATCATTGGTGAGGGGTGGCAACAAGTTATGCAGATGAAGGGAGGAAGCATGGGCTCTTCAGCAGCCATTAGGCTTGCTGGGCCCACCTCCTTCCCCTACTAGCAACCAACAGCAGGTCACCTTCTACCCAGGAACCCCCCCTGAGCAGCATCCGAGCAAGGCCAGACAGGGAAGAGCCATGCTGACCTTGCTCAGGCGGGAAAAGTCAGGGTAAATCCCTGAATTTTCTGCTCCACATCTTCGTCTCTCTGCCCCAGGGTGGCTCCAAATTGGCAGCTGTGTCATATAACAGATGCAGTGCAGATTCAGAGCTACCCCGGGGCAAAGACAATGAATAGACAGGTTGCCAGAGTGTTTTAAGGCTGGTTTGGTGGAGGCAGCCAGAGAAATAGTCTTCCACCTGATGTAATGGAAAAGGCTACATGACAGGATTTCAGTACTTTAAACCAGGGCCTGAACAACTTGGAATTCACCACACAGCCATGTACTAGAAGCAGCCTACCCAGAGGCTTAACAAACCTCCTATTTTTGTTGCCTGCCAAAAACCTGGCAGGGTACAATACATAGCTATAGGGTTGGATCATATGTCATACAGGCCTTAATCAGATTCTTAAAGATAATTTTAGTTTGTGCTTTAGATAACTACCCCTTCTTTTATTGCACACGGATAAATACTAATTGGCAACATATTGAAAGCACTATACCATCTCTTCAACCATAATTTCCCTTTTCAAGTAAAGAACCAACTTTAGCCTCCTCTATATATTTACTCATAATTTCCCCTTTTGACTTTTAGTTTACGTGTGTGTTTTTATTTCCTCTTCAATACTTTTTTTCATGAGCTGCATTTTTGTATCTACAGTTAGAAGTGTGGTAAGAAATCTGCCTAGAAATCCAACGTCTGCTTCACAAGCTGAGTGTCAATATGCTTGTTTGTATACCGATCTTGTAATTAAACATTTTATTATGGTGGGAAAAAATACTTCTCTGCAGCAGGCTGTTCCTGGCTCTAGCCTGATTTCAGAAGGCTACATGCCAACTCACACAACCCTTACTTAACTGCCCAACCCCTGCTTTTTTCCCATCCAAGCTAATCTTAGTTCAGATTCTAGTATACTCATGACACCCCTTGGTGTTATATATATATATATATATATATATATATATATATATATATACACATACACACACACACACACCTAGGTATTTATTTTTAAAAAAACAGGGAGGGAAAGATCAAGTAGTTATCTGAATATTTTGTCACAGATAGTGATGAAATTGGGGCTTGTATTTCTTGTCTTGGAAAATACACAAACCACCTGCCTGTGATACTCTCCTGAAATATGAGGTAAGCATTCTCGCCCCAAAAATTTTACTCCAGCTCAGATTTTTATTTATTTGTTTTTATTTATTTATTTACAATCTTTATATACCACTCCCTAAACAAAAGATTTTGAAGCAGTTAACAACCTCTCAGAGGGATGGGGAATGCAGGAGCAGCTTTCATATTTTTCCCTGCCAGAACGAGCACAAGATGAGTGAAGGTCATGATCTTCTATACAGTTACAATGGAGCAAGCCCTGCTGAACTCAAACAGAATTATTCTGAGCAGCTACTCAGGGCCAAAACAGGCATGACTTTATATCTGTCTATAGCAGCTACATCTTTTATTTAGTTTTACTCTAAAGTAGGCATAGGGGGTGATCCAGATCTTAAAAGCCTCCCTAACCCCCTAGGCTAGGGTCCTGACCGGAACTTGAGAGTAAAAATAAAAGAGATGTAGCTGCTAGACACAGATTTAAAGTAATGCCTGTTTTAGTTCTCTGTGAAAATTTCTTCCAAGTATACATCCCTTCCCTCTCCTCCATTTTTGGCTTTCTCCTCCCCCTCATCCTCCCTAGGTGATGTGCTGTTAAGAAGCAAGACCTCATTACCACAAGTACAATACACAATTTGTATTTTCGTCTTCTAAACTTTGTTGGATTTTGATGTTGTTAATTTATTTCACAGGAGTGGGAGGTGTAACTTGATCCCTGCTGCAATAATTGATTTTGTAATCAAACTGCAGCAATTGACTCTATAATCAAGTTAATGTCTTCCCTATTCAGACCAACCCCTTTAAAAAAAACACTCAGCTTTACCTAGGGTGGGCACTTATGAATCGCAAAAAGAGAGGAAATGCATCACAGAAAAGGAGGGCAAAAGAGGAGGACACTGACTTTGCATAAAATTTGCATATGCTAATTTATATGAATAGCTGTAGAAATAATTATTATAATTTAAAGTACATATCACCATAGCATGGAAGACTGCATCCGGATGAGTTTTGTGCCTACTCAGTCTGATGGGCAACTTCAATGCCCAGGCTTTCCTTCTAATGGTTCTTGATCTTTAAATCAGGCTTGGACTGGGCAGTCCTGTAAATAAAGGATGCCTTCAAAATAGTGGACAATACTCTGGAAGCTCTTCAAATAGAGGACAGTCCTCTTTAAAATAGGTCATATGATCACCCTAGCTTTAGCAGGTTAACATCAGCCCACCTAGACTTGCAAAAATATTTTGCAATGTGTGGAGTTTTATACCTGTACCTGCATAAAAGATCAATGTAACTTTCAGCATTTTGAATATTAGCTGATCCAAAGATACCATCCCAACCTGTGCTATATTTTAAGTTTGCAAGCAGTATCTATATCAGTAAAGGTTATTCAAGCAATTATTTCACATGGTGACTGTCATGAGCGAAGCCAGTATTGCCCATACTTTTGATTTTTGTAGGACACTTTTTCTGCCTTACAACCAGTAGTCTTTAGCAATTTTAGAGTGTGAAAGGGTAAGAATACCTCTAGAGGAGTCCATCCCTTGTTCCTTATTAAGTCAGGATTATGATTGCTTCCCCTGATCCAGACTGATTCCAGTTTTACAAGAGCAATGTGCCCTGTGATGGGTGATTTCTACATACCAATTCCAAATTGTTGTTTTTTTAACTATTTATTTTCCTAATCTATCCATTAACCTACAGAACTCCAAAAAAAGTTCCATGGAACAGCAAAAAAAAGAAAAAGATTAAAGGTAGCATACCAATGTAATTCAGCCCGCTCAAGCAAGAGATTCATATACTTGCAAGGATTGGAACAAAGTGAGGAATCTGCTTTGAGTTTATATCTGGTTGACCACTTACTGTGGGAACAGTTCTGGACTTGATAGGTCTTTGGTCTGGTGATCCAGCAGGCATCTCTTATGTTCTTATGACAGAATACATTTGTTTTAGATTTTCTTGTTTCTGTGCTCATTTAGTGGGTCCACAATAAGATGTATGTTGAATAAAAGACAACACCAGCTATGAAAAAGCTCTTAGGAGGGAATTATATCCATGTAAGCCTTTTGATTGCACTGAAAACTAATGTTAATGTATATCTCTTTCCTACAGACTGGCCCTTGAGAAAATTGTCAGGAGGAAATAATGTTTCATCCATCATGCCCATGGATACAACTTCTCCTTCCAATAGAGACATGTGTGAGTGTCACACATTACTTCTTACATGCATCCCAGGGCTACTCAGGTGGTTCCATTTGATATAAAGTAGTAACATTTGACCTGATCCTAAAACCCAGCTCACATACTGAGAATCAATGTAGAGTAGTGGTTAGAGTGTTGGACTGGGACTCGGGAGATTCGGGTTTTAGTCCCCATATGACCATGAAGCTCACTGGGTGCCTTTGGGCCAGTCACTGATTCTCAATCTAACCTACCTCACAGAGTTGTTGTTAGGATAAAATAGACAGGAGGAGGGCACATGGGATTAGTGAGAGGTAAAAAGAAAACGTGGGATAGAAATGTAAGAACATCAAAAGGAACACAAATTAAATGTTTCCTTCCTCATAGCTGCAATAATGAGGGAAATGGGATTTGCAGGGTTTATCTGAAGCTATAAGTTTCACTTCCCACATTACACTGAATGTGGAAGGGAAAAAATGTCTTATTTGTCCAGCTTTGATTTGGTTCTTAGCTCTACCAAATGACACACTTTCATTTATTTATTTATTTCATTTCTATGCCACCCAATAGCTGAAGCTTTCTGGGTGGTTCACAAAAATTGAAACCACAAATTTTATTTTTACTCTGTGCTTACTATCATCATAACACAAGATCATTTTTTTAAAAAAAACATCCATTGTTGTGAACTGTGACATTTTTCAAAAGATAATTTGACAAAGATGCACCTTTGATGCATCTTTGAGATGTATCTCAAATGTGATATTTTTGAGGTGTTTTCTTAAGTATCTAATGTGATTCTGCCCTCTGTTTCCCAACCATTAATTTTTATGTGGATTTTGATTAGTTTTGGAACCCAAGAGTATCTTTCAAAGGCAACTTGCCCATCAGTTAGTGCTTCCTTCTTTCCAAGGAGCTGCAAATGGTTTTTTAGAGTATACTCTTTTGTTTCCACAAATCAGTGATTTTTTTTAGAAATAAACAGCTCTTTAGTGCTCATTTCTCTTTGGGCCCCTTCAGATGGTGATTGGAAAACCATCACACTCCATCACTGTGCCACTAGATCAGTCACGACGCCAGCTGCAAAGACTCTAATTTTCTACTGTGGTACAATTAGCAGGCCAGGAGAACACATGACCTTACTTGTGGATATGCTCTCATCTTGTATTACAAGGAACATGGCTACCAGGGTGACCCTGAACCTTGAGTGGTGATGTTCAAGTGATAACCAGTGGCTATCATCCAAAGCAATTTCATTGTTCTTTACTCCCTGTCAAAGTCCTTCCCCTTTTTCCTTAAAGTATTATAGCCATTAGTCCTCTGACACCAAAACAGATGTCCTCATTTCATTCTGCTTGTACACTATCAGTAAAAGAATCAGTTACCAAGACCCTCCTCTTAAAGGTCACTTTTATCTTAAGACTTTGGGGGGGGGGGGGGAGCCTGTGCTAGAATCTTGTATTTAGCTTGTGTTTAACCCTTCATAAAACTTACAAGTCATTACATTCATTGAAATGCAAAACTGATTTATGTTCACATTAAGAAATGTTCTTTTTTCTTTTTCTTTCTTTTCTTTAAATGCCTTTTATTCATCCCAATACATTGCTTGCTCCTTCTACTTGAAATTTAAAACAGATTCTGGCCCGCTTGCATTGGCTGCCTGTATGTTTCCGAGCCGATTCAAGGTGCTGGTTTTAACTTATAAAGCCTTGCACGGTTTGGGACCACAATACCTCATGGAACGCCTTTCCCGACATGAACCTACCCGTACACTATGCTCAACTTCAAAGGTCCTCCTCCGGGTGCCTACTCGGAGGGAAGCTCGGAGGACGGCAACAAGGGAGAGGGCCTTCTCTGTGGTGGCCCCCCAATTATGGAATGCTCTCCCCGATGAGGCCCGCCTGGCACCAACACTGTTATCTTTTCGGCGCCTGGTTAAAACTTTTCTTTTCTCCCAGGCATTTTAACAGCTCAAGTTGAGGTTTGATTGACATTATGGCCAGGCTTAATAATTAAAATGTTTTAAAATGTTTTAAATATCAGCTGTTTTATGTTTATGGTTTTAAATTTTGTATATTGACTTTTTAGTGTTAAATCTTTTAACTTTTGTAAACTGCCCAGAGAGCTTTGGCTATGGGGCGGTATATAAGTGTAATTAATAATAATAATAATAATACTGTGATCACCTGGCGCTCTACTGAGAACTAGGTCGCGAAGCCTGTTTCTCAGTAGACTGGAACAACAGACAGAAGCGGGAGCCCCGGCAGGTAAGGAGCATGAGTGGAGGGAGGGGGAGTTAGGTCCCCACTCACCCGCCCCCATGTTTTCGCCATAGGCTTGCATTGGGGGAAAGCTTTCTTTCCCCCAATGTAAGCCTATGGTGAAAACACCTAAAATGGCATCCAATCCGAAATTGGACGTCCGATTTTCAGATCGGAATCGGATCCGAACCGGTTCCGGTTCCGGTTCCAATCCAGTTTTTTGGGTCCATGCACACCCCTAATATTAACTTGAAAATTATTATTTCAGATAGAACAGATAGTTGATGTCAAATTTATATGGAATTGAGATATTTTGTCCCATTTATTTATTTATTTATTTATTTGTATGGCCCCATACAGAGTGTGGTAAATTTGGTCCTCCAAACCAAACAATATTTACAGCAGCCTGATAGATTCCAATGATATTTTTATTCTCTTCATTCCCAGGTACATTTCAATCTTTTTGTGTGTGGGAGAGAGAGAGTCTTGTACATATCATGCCTAGAAAGTGTTTATCTGCTACTCTAGCTACTGGCTACTTTATGTTCCTCATCTTCTTTCCTATTAGTTAGAAATATGATCCTTCTGGTGTCCATCATCTTGCTCACTGCAGAAGGCTTGTGTTGTGTCTACGTCAACTCCCTGCTTCAAAGGGATGAAATCTCAGATAGCGATTCAGATCCTGGGGTTGGAATGCAAGAGCCGGGGGAGTTGCTGCAACAAGAAGAAGAAGAGCCCTTTCCCACGGCAGGAGAGGAAGTTAATCCCCAAGGGGATGACCTTAACGAGAGAGAGAGTACTTTCTCTTCTGGGACAAAGGGGTTGAGGAATGCGGTGGCGAGGCGTAGGGCAAAGAGAAGAGACTTCAAACTCAGGACTGCCCGCCGCTCAGAAAGGCTAGCAAACAAAGCACTACAGGCTAATTTGTCTTAATTATATGACTCTGTTCTCGTTTCTCTCTAAGTTAGCTCAACTGAATGCCTAGGGGCTAAAGAACCTTTTGATAACCTTGTTTTCCTTTGTCTTGCTGGAGGAGGGAGAACGATCGTTTTTTGTGTATAATAAAGGATTTGTATTTTCCCTTCAAGAGGTCTGTTTGTTGTCCTCACCCTTTTCGTTAGAACTTACAGAGTCATGACAGCTTGAGCTAACTTAGAGAATCTTTTTTTTCTCGTCCTTCGTCTGCAAGATGGAAGCGGCTCTTGATCAATTAACCCGTGATAATAAAGCTCTCCGAGACCAGGTGAATCAATTGGTTGGGGCGATTGCTACATTACAAGCCGCACCGCAGCAGCAGGTGCCCCCCCCCAGTGCCTCCACGTCGGAAATGCCCAATAAGTCTTCCGGAGAAGTTTGATGGAGATAAGAAGCTTTTTACTGCTTTTCGCGCTCAGGCAGAGCTCTACATGCGTTTGAGGGCTGACGATTTTCCGACTGACCAGATGCAGGTAGGATTTCTCATTAGCCTACTTTCCGGAGCGGCCGCGAAATGGGCGTCAGCTCTCCTCATTGCAAATAGCCCCTTATTGACCAATTACCAAAATTTTGTGACTTCTATGGCGACCTTTTTTGGAGATTCTCTTCGGACGGAGACTGCAACCAGAGAAATCCGCCGTCTACGCCAGGGAAAGGATTCTGCTGCTGTCTACATTACCAATTTTCAGTTACTTATACAGGACTTACAGTGGAATGATGCTGCCTATAAGGCCCAGTTTATGGAAGGCCTCAACGACGATATCTTAGATGAATTGGCTCGGTCTCCGCTCCCGGCGACTTTGGCAGAGCTTACCGCGTCCTGCTTGCGTATAGATGCTCGCTTGGAGGGTCGCAGAGATGCCAGACGCGCAGCGGTCGGCCGACCCATACCTCCTCCTATACCTCCTAGGGCTTTTCCTCCTCCTCAGAGGTCTCCTCCTGCTGCAACTGATGAAGTTCCCATGCAAATCGGGGCCACACACTCCTTGATTTCCCCAGTAGAAAGGACCCGCCGGCGTGCGGAAGGATTATGTTTCAAGTGTGGAAGAAAGGGGCATTATGTGAAATCCTGCAGATCCCCAGTGTGGAAGACAGAGCCTACTCCTGTGACAACTTCTGCTCCTCAGGCATGACTAGACCGAACCCCAAGTCTCATGGGGGTCTGTAATCAGGAGGTCCCAGCAACGACTGGGGTAAGTCTTTCACACGCGTCTCCCTCACCCCACCTCGTCCTTCCTGTACGTCTGCACACCTCTCATTGGAAGGGTGGAGATTTTTTGGCCTTACTAGATTCAGGGGCGACCACAAATTTTATGGATGTCCAATTTGCCAACCGCTACGATGTGCCTACTCAGCCCCTGCCCTGTCCCCTGTATGTGGAGACAATAGATGGCCGTCCGCTCCTGTCAGGAGCGATAACCCAAATTACTTTTCCCATCACTGTATGTTCCCAAGGGCATGAGGAACAATTACAATTCCATCTTGCTAAGATGCCTCAGTACCCACTTGTACTGGGTATGTCCTGGCTCACCAAACACAACCCCCAAATCTCGTGGGAACATCACCAAGTACTTTTTACGTCTCCTTATTGTCGCCAGCACTGTTTTCCGGGGACCTCCCTTCCAATAGCTCAGGATCTGACTCTTCCACTCCCGGTTTTAGCAGCTTCCAGCCACCTCAGCTCCTCCACCCTTCCTGCTCTCCCAGAGAAATATGCCGCCTTTCGTGATGTTTTTGACAAGACAGAAGCGAATCAGCTACCCCCCCCCCCCACCGGCCATATGACTGTACTATAGATCTCATCCCGGGGGCCCCTATCCCTGTGGGAAAGCTGTATCCGATGTCAGGCCCTGAGTTGGAGGCCCTTCGGGAATTCCTGGACACAAATTTAAGGCGCGGTTTCATCCGCCCTTCGAGCTCCCCTGCTGGGGCGTCTTCCTTTTTTGTAAAAAAGGCCTCTGGAGACCTCCATCTGGTCCACGACTACAGGCAGTTAAATTTGGCCACGATCCGTGACACATACCCCCTCCCCCTCATCCCGGAAATGTTAGAGCGTTTGGGACAAGCTTCGATTTTCACTAAATTGGACCTAAGGGGCGCTTATAATTTGGTCCGTATCCGTGAGGGGGATGAATGGAAAAGTGCCTTTTTGACACGGTATGGTGCTTTTGAATATTTGGTCATGAGTTACGGCCTTGTCAATGCTCCAGCCACATTTTGTCGTCTCATGCATGACATTTTTAGGGATTTTTTGGACAAGTTCTTAATTATTTATCTGGATGATCTGCTTATCTTTTCTCGAGATCCCCAAGAACACCAGCTCCATGTAGAAGCCGTCCTGCAACGTCTTCGGGAGAACCATCTCTTTGCTAAGTTGGAGAAGTGTGCTTTCGATTTGTCTACATTGGACTTTTTGGGTTATCAGATTTCCACACATGGCATTAAGATGGATCCCGCCAAAGTACAGGCAGTTTTGTCCTGGCAACCCCCAAGGTCCAGGAAGGATTTACAAAAATTTCTGGGATTTGCCAATTTCTATAGAAAATTTTTACCTAACTATGCTAACCTTACTGCCCCCTTGTCTGACTTGCTCAGGGGCAAACGCGCTACCTTTCACTGGCCTCCCTCCGCTCAAGAGGCTTTTGACAAACTAAAACATTTGTTCAGCTCAGAACCCCTCCTCCACCATCCCAATCCACAAAAACCTTTTGTTGTGCAAACTGATGCTTCCGATGTAGCCTTGGGAGCAATCCTTTTACAACCGGGCAGGAAGAAAGGAGACCTGCAGCCCTGTGCTTATCATTCTCGAAAATTGACTGCTTCAGAAAAGAACTACACCATTTGGGAAAAGGAGCTTCTAGCCATAAAATCTGCTTTGGAAACCTGGAGACACCTCTTAGAAGGGGCCCTCCACCCAGTGGAAATTAGGACCGATCACCGCAATTTAGTTCATTTACAAACAGCTCGAGCTATGAATCAAAGACAAGCTAGATGGTCGTGGTTTTTCTCATGCTTTGATTTAAAAATATGCCATGTCCATGCTTTTGAAAATCAACAAGCAGATGCGCTTTCCCGCAAGCCGGAATACTTTGCAGAGGGAGAGGAGACACCACTACCTCCGCCGATTCTTCCTCCTCAAACTTTGGCCGCGGTGGGGGACTTACATTCCTGGCAGGATGAACTCCGTCGTGAACAAGCTCAAGATCCCTTTGTACGCCGGGAAGTGACTCAGCTTGGATTGCAGGAAGGGGCTGCCCCATCCTCCTTGTTTTCGTTGCGTGGCGGTCTCCTACATCACAGACACCAACTCTATGTCCCCTCAAAGACTCTAAGGGAAAAGATCCTTCGGCAATGCCATGATTCCTGCACAGCTGGACACTTTGGAATTTTCAAGACCTTAGAAGCTGTAACCCGAGACTTTTGGTGGCCTCAAGTACAAAATCATGTCACCTCCTATGTAGCCTCTTGTGATACCTGTCAACGAGCAAAAACTGTCCCAGGTAAACCCACGGGTTTACTTCAGCCATTGCCTACGCCTGCGGGACCCTGGAAAGTACTTTCCCTGGATTTTATTACTGATTTGCCTTCATCACAAGGCAAAACCACCATCCTGGTGGTTGTGGATTTATTTTCTAAAATGACTCATTTTATTCCTTGCACGGGTCTACCCTCGGCCAAGGACACTGCTAAACTCTTTGTCACGCATGTTTTCCGTTTACATGGTTGGCCAGAGGGATTAGTCTCCGATCGTGGCATTCAGTTTACTGCCCATTTTTGGGGGGAATTGTTAGAACTGCTGCACATAGAACTTCGACTTTCTTCTGCTCATCATCCCCAGACGGACGGACAAACTGAACGTACTAATGCTACCTTAGAACAATACCTCCGTTGCTATGTTAACTACCAACAAGACGATTGGGTTGATCTCTTGCCTTTAGCTGAATTTGCCTATAACAATGCCTGCCACTCCACTACACACCAATCCCCATTCTTTGTCAACTACGGATATCACCCCAGAACTTTCCCATCTTCTCTCGGCTCTGCTACAGTTCCTGCCGCTGATAAGTTCTTGGAAGAGCTCCACACTCTACACAACATTCTTCGAGACCAGATTGAACAGGCTAAGCTTTCTTACAAGATAGCGGCAGACCGTCACCGGTGCCTGGGGCCCTCTTTATCTGTTGGAGATTGGGTTTGGTTGTCTACTCGATATTTTCCTTCACGAATGTTATGCAAAAAACTTGCTCCCCGCCGCACGGGTCCCTTTCAAATTATAGCCCAGATTAACCCAGTTGCTTTCAAGTTAGCTCTTCCTCCTTCACTAAGAATTCACCCAGTTTTCCACAGGTCTTTGCTCTCTCCGCTCATAACAGGAGACCCTCATCGTTCAAATTTGGTTCCTCCCCCTCCGGTCTTGGTGGAGGGAGAGGAAGAGTTTGAAATAGCTGGCATTTTAGACTCCCATTGTTTCCGAGGCAAAATTCAATACTTAATTGACTGGAAGGGTTATGGTCCTGAAGAACGTTCCTGGGAACCTTTAGAAAATTTGCATGCCCCCCTATTAGTCCGTGAATTTCACCAACGTTATCCCCATAAACCTGCCCCAGGTTTGGGGCACATTTCTCCTGGGGGGAAGCATTATGGGAGAGGGGATGGTGTTGTGTCTACGTCCAACTCCCTGCTTCAAAGGGATGAAATCTCAGATAGCGATTCGGATCCTGGGGTTGGAATGCAAGAGCCGGGGGAGTTGCTGCAACAAGAAGAAGAAGAGCCCTTTCCCACGGCAGGAGAGGAAGTTAATCCCCAAGGGGATGACCTTAACGAGAGAGAGAGTACATTCTCTTCTGGGACAAAGGGGTTGAGGAATGCGGTGGCGAGGCGTAGGGCAAAGAGAAGAGACTTCAAACTCAGGACCGCCCGCCGCTCAGAGAGGCTAGCAAACAAAGCACTACAGGCTAATTTGTCTTAATTATATGACTCTGTTCTCTTTTCTCTCTAAGTTAGCTCAACTGAATGCCTAGGGGCTAAAGAACCTTTTGATAACCTTGTTTTCCTTTGTCTTGCTGGAGGAGGGAGAACGATCGTTTTTTGTGTATAATAAAGGATTTGTATTTTCCCTTCAAGAGGTCTGTTTGTTGTCCTCACCCTTTTCGTTAGAACTTACAGAGTCATGACAGCTTGGTTGTTTACGCCTTGTACAGCTGACCTATAGAATCCCCCTTTACCACCTTGGTTTTGGCCCTACAGTTTCCTTGCTCTTCTACATTCTGCTTTTGCTTATTTGCTTCAGTTCAGCATTACCCAGTTCAGCATCACCAACTTCAGGGGGAACAATGAATGTGTTTTCACGAGGAATGAGCAAATCAGTCCTCATTGATTCCATATGTGAATACCATAAGCTCATTTTGTCACATTTCCACATTGATCTGTGCTTTTGTTTAAAAAAAATGCATGGAAATTCACATTAAAACCCCTGGGGCTTTTTTTTATGTATTCTCTCTCTAAATATGAATATTCAAATGTATTTTGATCCCCCTCCTTTTTTTTTCTTTTTCTTTTTTTTTTTTGCCAAAAACTGCATCAGAATATTCAAGGGGTGTGAAAGCTAGCAGATAATTAAATTCTGACCTGCACCTGAGAGGTGCAGATCAGCTCATTTTGTATCAGAATTCACAAATTCCTCAAGCATCCCTAGAGTGCACCTATGCTATTCAACAGCAGTTCATTCCAGCAGTACTTTTAGCACTAGTTTAACCATGGAATTCACTACCACAAGATGTAATGATGGCCACCAATTTGGATGGCTTTAAAAGGGGGTTAAATAAATTCCTGAAGAAGACAGCTATCTATGGCTTCTAGTCCTGATGGCTATGTGCCACATCCAGTATCAGAAGCAGTAAGCCTATATACCCCAGTTTCTGGGGAACGTGGGCAGGAGGGTGCTATTGCACCCATGCTCTTCTTGGGGGTCCCTGGTCAACAGCTGGTTGGTCACTGTGTGAACAAAGTGCTGGATCAGTTGGCCCCTTGGTTTGATCCAGCATGGCTCTTCTTATGTTCTTACGTTCAAAGACAAATCCAATTATCCTATGTACCATCCAATCCCATTCATCTATAAACCGCATATATTAGCAAAGTTGATATAATCTCTTCCTAAATCTTAATCACGGTCTAATAACTGCCAATATTAAAATAAAAGGGGGTGTGAGATCCATCACCCATTAACTAACTCAAACTTTTAATGCATTAAAAACTAGACATATGCATTTGGAAAGGAATGGAACATCATAGAACTCCCCAGTTTTTCAGCACTGTAGGTGCTATGCAAAACCAGCAGTCATCTCACCAGATGGAAGAGCAGTGATTATTATAAAAGAGTCGACAGAATGTATAATTCTCCCTGAAATTAAACAATACATTGTCAGTTCTTTTCAAGAACAGAAAAGGGCAATTATCGTTGACAAGTAAATACTTTGCTATAAAGCTGCCGAGTAGTATTTATCATTGCATATTAAAACAAGGAAAGGGTATATAAAACTATACACTAAAGTCCTCTGGCTTCCCATGGCTCGGCTGCCACATGGAAGTTGCTTGAAACTGAAGGTGACCTCACATGGGTAATGCTTCATGCAGTGAGCACTGAGGACACTATGGCTCATTGGCTTGAGGATGAATGCTTTCTCAGTCTTTGCTCTCGGGTTGTAGGTTCAAATCCTGCCCCCAGCAGAAGAGCAGCTGGGATCTGTAGCTTAATTGGTTCAGTGGCACAGCACTTCCTTTGCTTGCAAAAAGTTCAGGATTCAGTGCCTGACATCTCCAGCTTAAAAGTCAAGTAGCAAATCCAGGAGGTGGGGGAAGAGGCAGGGGACTGTGCGGAGACCCTGAAGAACTACTACAATTCAGATTAGTCAATACTGGGTGACAAACTCACCATCACAAATAAAATATTCATATCACACAGTGTTAAATTGAATACAACACTTTTCAGTTGAGACAGTTCATATATTCTTGGAATCACCAAAGCCCAATTCAGATCTCCAGGCAGTGACAATCTTTGTGTGGTTGGGAAATAGGCACATGCACTAAAAGTAATGTGTGATTCAAGTACTCCAAACCTGATATACATGATCTGTACATCTCCTAAATGGAGTGCCTGCATGCATAGCTCTCCATTTGGAGAAGCCACATGACACTTTTTATGATATGCATGTGCTGGAGTGGAACATCTACATCTGCTCCTTTATTCTGTGAAGTGTGTTGCCACTCAGGGCAAATGTTGGTGATGTAAGTGATGGCAGTGAAAATTTGAGCCAACCCAGGTCAACCAAAGCTGAGAGCTTAGAAGCATTTGGTTGTATCCAAATTTTTTCTACTTAGAACAGACCCAATGAAATGAAAGGGATAGACCACACAAACACTGGGTACAACCCATTATAACTATGCCAAGGATGCACATACTGAAATAAGCAATGACCCCTGCTTTTGTCAAATATTGATTGGAGAGAACTGTAGTATTTAATTGGAGGGAGCTGGCATTTGCTTGACTATCAAATTACAATTTACTGCACACTGGTTCCAGTAATATAAATAGAAAGGCATGCATTTAAGACAGAAGCAACCTGCAACCTGTGCTAACACTTCAGTCAAATACAAGTTGATTCAATGAATTTAAAACACAGAATTCCTATAGACTATATCAACTTATCCAGTTGGATTATGCATTATCTAGTTTCATTATTTTGACTGAATTCATTTAAGGACAGCTGCTTATTTCCCACTTTCTGAATAGCAACAACATTATAGCACATTTAAATTCCACACTTCCATCACTTCATCTTTCAGCCTCAATTCATCTTATTTCCAGCCTGGCAATTTCCTTCCTAGAGGAGACTTTCAAAATTATATCAAATCAGTGAACAGCAGTAGGTCAAGATGGCTTAAGTTAGAGATCTCAGGAGAGCTTTGGAGCTGGTTAAAAGTACAGATACTGTTTACAGCTTTAGCAAAGTAAATACTTTGAAGTTGTAATGAGGTTATGTTGGATAAAACAAGGGAAGGGAAGAAGAGGTCATTCAAAATAATATTTCTAATCCTTTAACTGCTCTAGTGCAAATTAAAATAATAAATCATTCCTTGACAGGAAGAAATTTTAAAGAAACAGGGTGTCAATTTTAACTATGAGTTAATATGATGAAGATTCAGAACATTTTACACAGTTTTCACAGTGCTATCAAGTAAGATGGCAACACCTATAAACTATAAAATCAAGACTCCCCAAAGATGCTAGTTTCATTCCACAAGAATGAAGCAAGAGATTCTCTTTAAAAAACAACAACACAACAGCACTCAACTCAGCCATAGGATGAAACTCTGTCACAGTTACTGACAGAGTGTGATTAGTGTTTCTTCTTTAGTAAGAAACTCCAAAGAATTTTCAAGAAAATGCACAAAACCATAATTTTGGGAACCCTCCTAATATCACTGAATAGGCTTCAACTTGAAGAAATACTCCTTTTCCTAAAGAATGCAGAGTTGACACAAATTGTGAATGTTGACAAGATTTAGACATTGACTTGTAAATCTCAAGACTATTCAAGTATCTTGGCTAATAATTACATTTCACCCCAGTTTTACTTGCCACTAAATGACAGCATCTATCAAGGCAGGTCAGTAGGTGTTCCCGGTAGGCCTAGAGATACATCCATTTCTGACATTCTTCAGTAAATCTCAAAGCCAATCACATGTCTTTGGCTAATGACTAGACAGAGTTCACCCAGTAGACAAGCCTTCACCAATCCAGTGCCCTCTAGATACTTTGACCTACAATTCCCAACATTCCTGACCATTGGCCATGCTGGCTGGTGTTGCTGGGAATTTAAGTCCAAACCACTGGAGGTTGCCAGATTGGAGAAGGCTGTGGTAGACCATTGGATGGCAACTCTGCAAAATGCTTTATATCTCTTAACTCCATCTTCAGAGCAACCTTTCAGGCTAGGCGCCATGTTCAATCCCCAGCTTCTCTAAGTAGAACTAGGAGAGAATCCTGCTGAAACCCAGGAGAGTTGTTGGCAATCAGTGTCTTCAATACTGGGTTCGGTGGACCAATGGCCTGGTATAGGACAGCTTCTTATGTAGCATTCCAGATGTTGTTGGACTGCAACCCCTATCATCTATCACCATTGGCTATGCTGACTAGGACTGATTGGAGTTGCAGTCCAACAACATCTGAAGGGCCAAATGTCCCCTACCCATGCTTTAGAGGGTCCAGTCCTATTCTCTATCACCATCACTATCAATTGGGGGGGGGGGGGAACTGAAGCTCAGAAACAGTACTTGTATAATCCTGCTAAATGAGTCCAGAGATAAACTAGGATTGGAATGGATGTTTCACTCGACAATAACAACTGTTCAGTCACATTGATGAAAAAACAAATTAAAGAAACTATGTAATTACAAATGGAAAATACATAGATATGAATAGAAAAGTGTGTAGATTTTGCTGGTTGTACAGTTACATATTGAGAGTTCTGCTTTCCTCCCACAAAGGGTTTCCTCCAACTCTCCCCTCTCTTCAGGCCTTTACCCCATTCTATCAAGATTTGGGGATGGAACAGGCCTTGAGGCACCATGCTGTAGTCATTTGACAGGTCCCGCTGTATATTTATTTTCCACTTCCAGATGTTCCCACTGACCTACCATCCCCTTCAGCTCCCTCTGAAGCTCAGCAGTCAAATTCACTGACATGGTCTGGTTGCTACGTGTCACTTTGGTGGCACAAGGCAGCAATAAATACAGCCAGCCACTCAGCTAAACAGAATTTATAGCTGATCTGCTCGACCAGAGTGGTTCAAAAGCTGCCCTGGACTACCTGGCCTTATGTTTTTCATTAAACTAGTCCAAAGACAATAGTGTTACCAGTTAGTGGGGAGAATTGAAGCCTTTAGGAGTATCCCTCAATCAGTAGCTGGTTTTATGAGAAAGGATTTATAGTTTCCTGTTGTCTTGGCATAGGTGAAATCATTTCCTTATCTCAGGATCCTTCACTTTATGACAAATAATATGCATAATCTGATAGACAAATTCATGACTATGTCTTTGGGAAAATGCCCCAGTGTATCACTTGTCGACTCTTTGAAATTTATTACAGGCACGTCAAAATATATACCAAAATCTCAAAGGAGTTCTTTCCATGAGAAATCAAACAACAAATCCAAAGGGGGTTAATCAGCTTCTCTCCACTTTCGCTCTGTGACAATGTGTAATCTAACTTTAGGATATATATATAACTGTTTCTCCAGATATAATATCCTATCCTTTTGTTTCTGTTTTTCTCCTTCTTTTATACTTGAACCAAATACATATTTATATGCCACTAAAATGAAACTAATAGAATTCTCTGCAATAATGAAAGAAAGATAATGTACATTCTAATGCAAATGACAGAACCTGAAGGGGAGTTCATGCAAGCGTGTTCACCACGGAATGACTCCAACTTCAAGTTTTGACTTGCAAGTGTGAAAGAGCCATCTAAGATCAAATGCCACAGACAGAACTTTTGCAGCTCGTTACCTCAAACAAATGCTTTTCAGCAAAGATGTTCAGCTGTCAAGTGATGAAGAGCACAAGAAGAATCAAACTATTCAGAAAAAAAACACATGGTACAGTGTCCACAAGAATATATTATCTCATAATGCGGGGGGTGGGGAACAAAACTTTAAATGCTCTCCAGGGTCAAAAGCTCTGTTCAGCTCAGAAAACCAGCACCTTCATGGACAAACATTCCTAATCTTGGTTTTTCCTTGACATGCTAACTTTCTACTTGCAAGGATTTTCAAAAGGGGGGAAGAATTAAAACATGTGATTTTGCATCTTCATTCTGAATTGGGAGAGTCATTGGCAACTGATGCCTCTTAAAAGTCAGTGTCTGACAAGTCTCTGCACTTCTCCTATCACCCTTCCTCTCAGCAAATCCGACGTGCTCCATCTCAGTCCTACCCATGGAAGCTCTTATGATCTGAGGCAGAATTCCTCACTGAGGACAAACAAGGCTGGGCCAGGGAAGTGATTAATGCCTCTCTACGAGAGGAGGTGGTCCCAGACTGTCTGAAAGAGGCAGTAGTGAGACCACTCCTGAAGAAAGCTTCCCTGGACTCAGAAAATCTTAATAACTTTAGGCCGGTGGCAAACGTTCCATTCCTGGGCAAGGTCCTTGAGCGGGTGGTTGCTGGCCAGCTCCAGACACTCTTGGATGAGACTGATTATCTGGATCCATTTCAGTCGGGTTTCAGGCCTGTTTTTGGCACGGAAAACCTCTACGTGGGGCTGCCTTTGAAGACGGTTTGGAAGCTGCAGCTTGTGCAGAATGCAGCGGCCAGATTGGTAACAGGGACCAGAAGGTTCGAACGTATAAGACCAATTCTGGCCCGCTTACATTGGCTGCCTGTATGTTTCCGAGCCCGATTCAAGTGCTGGTTTTAACCTATAAAGCCTTACACGGTTTGGGACCACAATACCTGATGGAACGCTTTTCCCGACATGAACCTACCTGTACACTATGCTCAATTTCAAAGGTCCTCCTCCGGGTGCCTACTCTGAGGGAAGCTCGGAGGACGGCAACAAAGGAGAGGGCCTTCTCTGTGGTGGCCCCTCAATTATGGAATGATCTCCCCGATGAGGCCCACCTGGCACCAACACTGTTATCTTTTTGACGCCAGGTCAAAAAAATTCTTTTCTCCCAAGCATTTTAACAGCTCAAGTTGAGGTTTTGATTGACATTGTGGCCAGGCTTAATAGTTAAAATGTTTTAAAGTGTTTTAATGTCAGCTATTTTAAAGTGTTTAATGAGCCACTCTTAGCATTTTTTGCTCATTGAAAATTGTCCAAACCACTGCCTAATCCATGCAAGTATTGCATGTTCAACTAACAATCCTGTCTAGCAGCTGTTTTCTTTTCACTCTAGCATGGTCGCAGGGACACCGAACTCGATTGGACCCTAGCAGGGGTTACGAGGGCATTTACTATCCAGATGGGAGCCCAATGCATACTCTAGAATAAAAAATAGTAAAAGGGCATAGCTACTAGTTACACATTTAATATAATGACTGTTTTTGCCCTCTGTAGGAAAAAACCCAAAGTGAACACAGTTGTGTTTGGTGGGCAGCCTGTTCCCTTAAAATCAGCAGAAGAATGACACTCTGGAAAAAGCATGAAATGTCTAGAGAAGGCTTGGACATAAACTTGTCTAGCAGCCACCTCACATACCCATCGGATCCCACAAAAGCAGTGACACGGTATACACTGCCAAGCTGCCAAGTGTACGCTGGTGGCTCCGCTGTCGGTGGGGATGTGAGTCCGCCCCGGGTTTCAATCAGAACCAGTCAGAACGCCGAGGGAGCTATCCAAATGTTGAATCCTATCCTCAAAATGGCTGCAGCACCTTGGATAGGTCCTTTGGGGTTCTGACTGACACCCAGAGCAGATTCATGACCCCACTGACATAGAAAACACCAGCTTCCACTAATGGAGACATATACTTGGATTGTGCTTATACAGTATGCGGATTTTCTGGCATCTATGGCAATGGCCTGTCACTAGACAGCACTGCAGTTTTGTTTTGTTTTTAAAGCAAGGAAGAACAATGTCATTGTAAGTGCATTCAGACATCTTACAAACCATACATGATTTTCCATCACCACGAATGTCTGTGTGTGTGTGTATTCGTGTTGATTGAATACTGTATAACCAGCTACCATATGTAGCTTCACCAAATAATATTTTCCTGTACTCTGTAGTTGTCCTAATATGTCTTACCATCACTATCATATTATTTAGACGTTTTATTAGATGAATATGTCTCTTGGTGTTCAAACAATTGATCACTTTTATTCAACAAACCTGTCTCATTTACTTCCTGTAAAGATGAATTATACATAATGGAAACATTATGTTAAAATGGAGTATGCAAGAAATCTATAATGTCCTCGGTTTAAAACTGGGTAATGGTAATGAGCTGCCAGATGCATCTGGAAACTTGCTTTTTGTGTTTAAGGTGTTTAAAAGTTTTACAGTAATCAATCTACTGAGTTACAGAAGATTCATTACACTCTCAGTAATGTTTGTTATTTAGTGAGGGTGAACAAATTAACAGGAGCAACTAGCCAGATTATGTAATGTGATTTCTGACTCCTGACAATTAAAAAAAATATGCAATTACAAAAGTGGGAACGGTAAATGGAAATATATTTCAGTTGTTTAATTAAAGACCATAAACACAGTGAAGAGCCATCACCCTTTTAATTTCATGGCTTTTCAAAGATTATGAGCCTGCACAAAAGAGAAAGAAGGCCCCAGATCTCAAAGCAACAGCTTCATTGTTTGATGATGGAAGAATATATTCCTTCATTCCCCTTCCTTCAGAAAAATTATACTGGCCCAACTTGAGGCTTTTGGTCTCCGGTTGTAATGTGTGGGGAAAGGTACATATGGTGGCAAAGGTGAGCTCTGATGGGCCAAATGCTACTTGGCAAAGCCATCTCAAGACATTGTGATGCCTGGGGTAGAAAATCCTACTGTTTTTCTTTAATCTGCAGCCAGAAGACTCAAGCCCACAACAGGTCTTGAACTCAGGGTGGGGCGAGAGCTTCAGCTTGTGAAACTAAATAGCTTCAAACTACAAGAAAACTAGTGAGATCAGCAAGGGATTTCTGCTGCTGTAGTCCCTGTGACAGACTACCTCCTCACCTTTGCCTTTCTCTATACCTGAGCTCAGTTCTGGATCCAGGTTTTGGGCAAGGCATCCTCAATGCCCCCCAGTGAGTCTATTTCCTCACCACCTTTCACCAGTGGCTATGGCTCCTCATCCTCTTTCTCCTCATTGCTACCATTTGCTTGCTTGACAGGCAGAGAGCCAGTGAGCAAGTAGGCCGTGGCATCTGCTGCTCCTCCTTCTCCGCATCACTTGTCTAGGCCAGAACGAGAGGCAGGTGAGCAAGCAATTTGAGCTGGTGAAGGTGAGGAACCAGGGGGCTCTTCCCCTGCTGGATGTCCCTTGGCAGTTGCCCAGCCATGCCTACCCTTTAAACCAACCCTGCCTGAGCTCTACCTTGCTTCATCTCTGCAGCACTTGGGGCACTGTATGATTTGGAGCACTAGCTCCACTGATTTCTATTATTTTATAGTAGTAATTTTGGATTTCATTAGCTGCCTCGGTTTTCTTTAGAAAACAATTAGAACTTACAGCATCTGAAACATTTGAAATTACTGAGAATGAAATTCATAGAAAATAGCTGGCTTTCCTGTAGGAATTCTCTATCCATTGACAGTTCTGTTACTGCAGCTTAGTACTGTCTAAGCAGTCTCTGCCCTCATCTTCACGGCACCACCAGCACCACACAGCGGCTGGTGGCGTGCCCCACATTGGCGCTCCTTCTGCCCATCTACAGCAGAAGGAGTGCCACGGCGGACTTTCCTGCCGCCGCTGCCACCGCCGTGCCTGCCCAGCAGAGCATCAGTGGTGGCTGTAGGGGTGGCTGGGAGCATCGGCCCCCCTCTTCAATTGTAAGTTTATTTATTTTACTTTTAAAATGGGGGGAGGACTGCAGAGGCACGGAGGTGGTACAGTGAGCTTATGGCTCGCTGGTCCACCCACTTCCCTGCCCAGCCCATGGCGACCAATCAATGGTTGCCATAGAATGTGGCAAGCCTCCCAGAAGCTCCGGAGCAAGAGCGACAGATGGCAATTGCCGTCGTCACCTCACTCAAAGCTAAAAAAGTCAGGGTAAATGTCCAACATTTTTAGAGCAGAGCTTTGGGGCTTTTCCCCGCAGTAGCTTCAGAGTGGCGGGAGTGTCATGTAATCCACCTGCTGCTACTCCGAAGCTACTGCGGGGAAAAGCACCCATCTAGAGGTACCCTCTCTTTCCTTGACCTAGCTACAAAGGGGCATAGAAGGACTCCTTCCCATTTGAGAGAGCTTTGCCACACAACCACCCATACCATTTTTTTTTTCAAAATAAGAACAAGCAGCCTCCCATCCATTTTAAAACCAAGGCATTGTGCGCGCCTCTTCAAGGAGGGTGATTTATTGCCCCGTGGTAAATTATATATCACCCTCCTGAATATGAAGAATGAGAATAGTAGCAAACAAATCCTCCAGACTGACCTCAAAGTGACAGGAGCACACTGCCTGTGGATTTTGGTATGCATTTGGAAATTGCTTTCCATGACAGGCATTTGAGGCAGGTGCCATAAATTTTAGAAGACTAAAGCTTTGACTTGCACTTTGACTCTTGACTTGCAACCAGATTCTGTAACGAGGGGAGAAAGACAACCATTCCTAGAATATCCATCATCACATGGTGCAAATGTCTTCATGGAAAGCTCATATATGGGGGAGGAGGTTGCATGAACACAGTTGAAGTCGCATGGGAGCTACCCAAATGGTTCCCACTTCAATATTTGTGAGGGCATGAATTAAAGAAATGGTAAATCAGAAATTAATTTAGAGAAATTAACAGTGAAAATTAAGACATGCTGCCTTGATAAAAACCAACACTGACCCAAAAGTTCAAATTTCAGATCTTGAATTCTTGAGAGGCTCAGTGTTATCTCCGTTGAATCCAGGCCATGGTCTGAGGGCATATGATGCAGCCACCTTGTTGAACCTAAGCAGGTCTAGGCCTGGCCAGTACCAGGATGGGAGATCACCTAGGAACAACTCCATGTATGCCGCGTTGAGTTCCATGATAGAAGAATAAAATACAAATAATAAAAGAAAGCACTAGCAAGGTTGGCAATAATTTGTTGTTTTGTCTTTATTGGCAATAATTTCTTGCTGTGAAGCTGGTGGTTCCCTTCTGGTGATTTGAACCCAGTATGCACTGAAGGTGAAGAACACTGTGTCTGTTTCAATTAGGGATTAAATCTCTTTACTAATATCAGCTGGCCAAAAAAAAAATCCTCTTTTGAAGGGAGAGGACGGGAATTTAAAAAGGAAGAGGAGGAGGAGGCCCTCAGTGTGTTTATGATTTCATAAAAAAAAAGAAATCCCTACATTAAAGCAAGGGAAGCTGGTGGCTCTGATATCAGTGGGGCTGTGAATCCAGTCTGGTTTCAGTCAGGACTCTAAAGGAGCTGTCCAAAGTACTGAACCTTACCTTCAAAATGAGTTCAGCCCCTTGGATTGCTCCTTTAGAGTTCTGACTGGTTCCTACTGAAACCCAGAGCAGATTCACCACCCCACAGAACTAGGGGGTAACAGCCTCCAGTGCCCTGAAGGAGTTTAAAACCTAAAATCACCATCTGAGGGAGAGAAAAGATAAGGGAGAGATAAGCATAACAAGGGACACAAGTGTGAGCTAATGCAGTTTCACAAAAACCCTCTTTAGACATTCCAGCCACTGAGCCCTGCATTAAATGAGCTTATGTTGGACAGTGACACCACCCTCACCCTCACTGTTGTCACATACCAGGACCCTGAACCTCATCCTCAGCGGACCCCAACCCCTTGTCCTCAGAGGCATCTCCTGAGTTAACAGTTCAGAGAGAGGTTTTAGTCACAGAAAGGCATCATGAAGTTTCCATCTCGCTGGGAGAGATCATCCGGAGGCACGGGGCGGGGTGCTATCAATACACTGATGACACCCAAATATATTTCTCTATGCCTTCGACAACATCGTCAGCTAAGGATAGTGTGTCTCTTCTGAATGAATGCTTGGAGGCTGTAATGGGCTGGATGAGGAAAAATAAACTGAAGCTGAATCCAGACAAGACGGAGGTGCTCGCTGTCAAAGGCCCCAACCTGGGTTTGGAGGTGTGTCAACCAGTTCTGGATGGGGTTACACCCCCCCCTAAAAGACTGTGTTCACAGCTTGGGAGTACTCCTGGATCCGTCACTCCAGATGACAGCTCAGATTGATGCAACGGCCAGGAGTGCCTACTATCAGCTTCGGCTGATACGCCAGCTGCGCCCCTTCCTAGAGTTGGAAGACCTAAAGACGGTAGTGCACGCACTGGTAACTTCGAGGCTCGACTTCTGCAATGCGCTGTACATAGGGCTACCTTTGTGCCTAGTCCGGAAACTTCAACTTGTTCAAAATATAGCAGCCAGGTTGGTCACCGGTACATCTAGGGGTGACCACATTACACCAGTTTTAAAATCACTTCATTGGCTGCCAGTCAGTTTCCGGGTGAAATATAAAGTGTTGGTTATTACCTTTAAAGCCCTACATGGTGTGGGCCCAGGCTACTTGCGGGATCGCCTTCTCCCGTACAATCCGCCCCGCACACTTAGGTCCTCTGGGAAGAGCTTACTCAAGCCAGCCAGAATTAGGCTGGCGAGTGTTACCCAGAGGACCTTCTCTTCCATCGCTCCCAGAGTATGGAATGGTCTGCCAGAGGAGATTAGATAAATCAGCAGTCTTCATGAATTTAAGAGAGTCATGAGGACTGCTCTCTTCCGGCAGGCCTATCCGGATGAATTTTAAGATGTGATTCTTGTATTTTACATTGTGTTCCCTGCCTCGATCCGAAGGGAGAGGAATGTTATAAATAATAATAATAATAATAATAATAATAATAATAATAATAATAATTTCCCCAGAAAGATCACAGGCGTCAGCTCTTCTGCTTGCAGAGAATGTTGCCGTGCTGTCTCTAAAGACTGCAGCCCTGAGGACACACACATGTCGAAGCCATTTCCACATTGTCGCAGCTTGAGCCTGGTAAAACAGGCCAAGGCCCTTTAAGAAAGAAAGCCTTAGTCAGTGTGGAGGCAGGGCAGGGCAAACCAGCCTAAATGCAGCCAAACAGTTATTTAAGACTCAGCCTTGATCTGATTCCAGCTTCACTTGGAGCTTTCCATGGTGCTGATCTATTCCTGTCTGGCTTCCTTATGAACCCAGACCTACACAGACCTGCTAAAGATCTGACCTTTTGTGCTGCAACCCAAGCTAGGCCTGGTGTGAGGGCTTCATGCCCAACATCCAGTGGCATGATGCCCTCACACCAACTGAGCCATCTTAGGGCAGTGAAGAGGTGAAGTTCCTCTATGGGAGAACATTTAGAGTGAAAGTAATGTTTTCATTTTTAAAAAAAAAAACTCATTGTTGTTTCAATTGTTAGCATTTTAGCAGTTGTACTGATAGCAATGTTTTGCATTCCCTAAAGGCCAATCAAACAAGAACCAAGGTGAATTGCAGCACCCACAAATGCCTCCTAAAGAAATACACAAGTCCTAAGCACAAATACTAACCGTCTTTCTCTTTTTCTTGATGTGTGTGTGCGGGTATATATGTGTACACATAAACATACAGACCCATGATTTCTGATTTGAAATATTATAATTTTAGCAATATTAGTTGATTAAACTATATTTCTTCCAAGGCACAGAACAATTAAAATTATAACAATTTTAGATCTTCATCTGCATTAAAATGTAATAAAAATAATGAGACTTGTTTCTAATGCTAACCTATGAGGTAAGTCTCATCTCTAATATCTGCCAACATCAAATGCATTAATTTAAAAAGTTGTTTGGAACCACACTGTGTGACTTCCACTTGATGCCTCCACAAGCACTGGTGTATAAATTCATATTCTAGAGAAGGCAGCTTATTCAGTTAAATCTTTCAACTATTACTGCTGGTGCTAATGCTGCAGTGTGTAAAAGTTCAAAATTCCCAAGCCAATGCAGTATAGTGCAATCGTTCCCAGTGCTCTACCACTGGGGTCAGCAACTGGAGTACCCTGGCCCAAATCTGCCTCCCAGCTTTACAATCTAGGATTAAATGACTTCCTTCTTCCATGGGGTAAATTTTGACATGAAGCATGATTTTCCTCATGTGAGTGATACTTTCGAATAAATGGCTCCCACATGAGTAAAGTCATGTGGACAAGCTGTAGCGCCTCAGCAATCAACACTAGGAACACTTCTGTATTCAGCCATTCTTGCAGCAATGGCGTTATTTGGAAGTGTTGTGTTCCTCTTGTATGAAGCTTACCAGAATATTATTACTAAGCAGTTGCACAATAATATTTATTTATTTGTTCCATTTAATAGATTTATATACCACTTACCATACTTTCAACATCTCTAAGCAGTTATAGTGACTTAATGTAGGCTTGGGACGTTGAAAACCGATGTTTCCCTTTTCCCCAAGGCCAGCATCAGCATCCATCACCCTCAGGCAGATGATGACCACCCTTTAGCCCTGATGGCAGGCTTGGTGAGCCGCCATCCATTTTAATGAACTATAAAGCCTTACGGTGCCACTACATCAGGGGCATCCTGGGTCATTAGAATGGCAAGTGACTTAACTCGCAACCACCCAATGCTGCCCACCACAGGGGAGGGGAGAAGAGGAAATCTACTGAGTAGCCACAAGGAAGAGGCCATTGAGAGCCAGTGTGGTGTAGTGGTTTGAGTGTTGGGCTGGGACTTGGGAGATCTGGGTTCTAGTCCCCACTTGGCCATGAAGCTCACAGGGTGACAGTGGGCCAGTCACTGACTCTCAGCCTAACCCACTTCACAAGTTTTTTGTGAAGATAAAAATGAAGACGAGCAGGATCATGTAAACCTCCTGGGCTCCTGGCAGCAGGAAAAAAGGCAGAATATAAATATAATAAAAAAACAAATAATAGGGCAATCAAGCCTGGTGCCAGCCCTGCCTTTATTTTTCAATGTGCTTCTGATTTGGGAGAGGAGGTGGCTATGCCTGCTCTCCTCCACCCATCCATTTTACCCTCAGTCCTATTGCCTACACAGCCACACCCCTACTTTCTATATGGCATGCATTTTCACTACAGCAGGTGGAGGAAGAGGTGGGTGGGCAGAAGAAGTCAGGGCTGCGTTGTTGTTGTTGTTGTTGTTATTGTTATTACATTTATATACTGCCCAATAGCCAAAGCTCTCTGAGCAGTTTACAAAGATTAAACACTGAACATTAAAAACCAATATACAAAATTTAAACCCATAAAAAAAATTACATACCGAGGCAATATCCACTGAATAGCCATTTATATCCCAGTTCCACTAATATTATATGCCCACCCTCCTTTTAACTTGTTGTGCTCCTGGATAGTTGTTTCTACTCTGAGCAGCAGAAAATCAGCTACTTTACATGTATTTGTCAAGCCGGCAACAAAACTAATAGCAACAGTTCTTCCTTCAGGATCAGAGATTTCTCTTCCTAATGAGCCTGATATTGACAGTAGTTGCCACAAACAGATCTCTTTTAATTCAATTAATGTGATATATCACAGACTTCAACCAGGGAAGTATCTTTCCCCCATCCCTTCATTTTGGAAAGGTCACGTAAGTTTCTCATTAATGTGGCTTTCGCAGCAAAATTCAGAACTTTATTTTAAAAATAATAAAAGCTGTTCTCTTTTTTACGGTTGTATCTCTCATTTTACAACACACACAGTAAGTCACTTAGAGCAGCAAATCACTCTAATTGCATCTGCTGCAATTGAAGGGTGCTCCCCCCGACTTCCTCCTCAAAGCTGATTCCAGCATTTTTTGATGGCGCACAGTATAAGATTTTATTGACCAACAAAGAAACATCATGAAATACATTTCCATCTCCCTAATATTGATTTAAGTCAAGCCTGGTAATCATATAAAAGCAAGGATTTTATAGTATGCCAGGACCAGAAGGAACTGAAACACCAAGCTCGAAACAATTGTTTTGCAGGCAAACAAACTTCTTTCATCCAAACAAGTCCAACTCTAAGGACAATGTTTGCAAACTTTGGATAACAGAAGGGTTCTCTTTTTCTAAAAGTCAGCTGCAAGCCCTTGCCACACTTACATCTGTATAGACTGGGTCGAGATGTGTCTAGAAAAGGGATTCCAGAGATACAAAAGGTGAGGTTTTACTTAAAGCCCTAATTGCTAGGGTGACCATACGGAAAGGAGGACAGGGCTCCTGTACCTTTAACAGTTGTATAGAAAAGGGAATTTCAGCAGGTGTCATTTGTATGTATGAAGCGTGTGGTGTAATTCCCTCTTCATCACAACAGTTAAAGCTCTAGAGTGACCAGATACAAAAGAGGGCAGGTCTCCTGCAGCTTTAATTGTTTTGATGAAGAGGGGATTTCACCAGGTGCTGCATGCTTAACAATGACACCTGTTGAAATTCCCTTTCCTATGCAACTTTTAAAGATACTGGAGCCCTGTCCTCCTTTCCATATGGTCACCCTACTCATTGCTAATCGCCATTGACAGACATGCTTCTACATCGCTTGTCTAATCCCCTTCTCAGAGCTGGTGTTAAAGGTTAGCTTCTTTAATTGCTGCCAAGGTTCATGCCTAGCAGGCTAGTCCACCACCAACTGTCAGCCCTCTCTAATCTCACTCGTCCTGCTTGCTATTTCTGCCTGTGCACGCTTCTCCCTCATGAAAGGCAACGGTGGCAAGGAGGAGTAGCTGTTGTCATATGCTTGCTCTCTTTCACTGGGACCAGCGGGGGACGCCAAACAATGGAATAGCCACTATAAGGAGGAGGGGGCCTACTGAGGAAGGGACTCACTGAGGGAAGGGGCCACCCCACCCCATCCAGAAGCCAGCACTGCCCCTTTTAAAGCCATGTGCTCGCAGATGCTTCCCTTGGTGGGAGACTGTCATGCTGCAAATCAAAGTGTCGTCCTCCAGCACCGCGCCATCTTTATTTCCAATAATGCCTCTGGGCTCCATGTTGGCCCCAGTGCCATTCTTAGAAAAATAAAAATGGTGAGCCGCTAGAGACGAGTGCTTTGTTTTGAACCCAGCTACCCAGAAAATAGAAAAACACTATGCTGTGGGGACAATGTAGTATGTGTTAGTTGGTTTGTTTGCTTGCTTGCTTTGGTGTGCTGTGCTTTGCCTTGATTGTGCGTGTGTGATTTTCCTGGGTGTGATTCTGTATGTCTTTTGCCTTTGTGTGTGTGCTTCTCTGAGCACCAACAATTTGCTTTCTAAGAAAGGAATATTTTGGTTGTGCTTGTGTGGGGAAATAAGCGATTTGGTATTTGGGGCTCAGCCCCCACCTCTGCCTTATACTCAGTTTTTTGGCCAAGTTACTTGTCCCTGAGCCTCATCAATTTGTCTTATATAAAACTGGTGTTGGGGCAGAAAACCTGGATTCTAAAGAATGTTTTAATCATTATTTTTAATAGAGATGCTGACATGCTGCAAATGAATAGCATTTTGAAGCTCAGCCCCCACCTTTGCCTTGTATTTAGACTCTTGGACAAGTTACTTTTCTTTTAGCCTCACCAGTTTGCCTTCCAAAAATGGGTACTATGTGACTAGCCGAATCCAATATGGCAACCATTTTGTGTATTCAGAAACAACCATTTTGTGAGAGTGCCACCATTTTGTGAGAGTGCCCATGACATTCTCTCAAAATTCCACACGTGCCCTCTGGCCTAAATGTTTGGGGAACCATGGCCTAACCTGTTGTTAGAAGTAACTGTTGCCAAGCCCTGGATCTAAGTTTGACTGGCCTAGTGTTCATTAGGGATGTGCACTGACCCCCCGGATCGGATCAGATAGCGGATCGGAATCGGACCTGGGGGGTCAGATCGGATCGGAGGATGGTCGGATCGGATCAGACCTGATCCCGATCCGCGGATTGGATGTCTGATCCGGATCAGACGCCATTTTGAATGCTTTTTCCCATAGCAAAGTATTGTCTTACAAAAACACCTATAACTTTTTCATTTTTAATGATAGAAGGATGAAACTTGGACACATTGTAGGACTGGTTAGGGATAGTTATCTGTGAGAAATTTCAGAAAGATTGGTGCATGCGTTTTGTAGCAATTAATTTTTAATAAATAACCAGGAATGCCTATAACTTTGTCATTTTTAAAGTTACACACATGAAACTTTGCCACATTGTAGGTGGTACCTTGGGACCTATGTGTGTGAAATTTCAGAAACATAGGTGCTTGCCTTGTGTGGCAATTAATTTTAGAAAAATGGGTAGTAGTGGGGTAAATACAGTTATGCCTCCCACTTTTTTATTTTTAAAGATACAAACAGGAAACTTGGGCACATTACAGGTAACACTTGGCTTGATATGTGTGTGAAATTTCAGAAACATAGGTGCTTGCCTTGTGTGGCAATTAATTTTTGAAACAATGAGAAAAGAAATGCCTATAACTTTTTTATTTTAAAGTTAGAAGTTTGAAAGTTGCTCACTTTGTAGATGGATTAGGGGTAGTTGTCTGTCAGAAATTTCAGAAAGTTAGGTCCAGGCATTTGGTGGCTACGAATTTTTTAGATTAAAAGTTATAAAAGTTTTTCCACAGAGGCTTGGGCTGTCAATTGCACCCCCCCTCCCCCGCCTCCCCCTCCCTTTTTTATCTTTCAAAGCTCCGAGTTTTGACAGATAAAAAAGGGAGGGGGAGGCGGGGGAGGCAGGGGAGGGGGGTGCAATTGACAGCCCAAGCCTCTGTGGAAAAACTTTTATAACTTTTAATCTAAAAAATTCGTAGCCACCACATAGGTCCCAAGGTACCACCTACAATGTGTCAAAGTTTCATGTGTGTAACTTTAAAATTGACAAAGTTATAGGCATTCCTGGTTATTTATTAAAAAATTAATTGCCACAAAACGCATGCACCAATCTTTCTGAAATTTCTCACAGATAACTATCCCTAACCAGTCTACAATGTGCCCAAGTTTCATCCTTCTATCATTAAAAATGAAAAAGTTATAGGTGTTTTTGTAAAACAATACTTTGCTATGGGAAAAAGCATTCAAATGGCGTCCGATCCGCCGATCCGGATCGGACCTCAGCAGATCAGATCGGATCGGAGGGTTGATCGGATTGGATTTTTCTGATTTTGGGGCAGATCGGATTCGGATCGTGGATCGGATCCGATCCGATGCACACCCCTAGTGTTCGTTAAGCTTCAGGACCTCAGACTTCTCCATGCAAATCCTGAAATATGTTTCACCACCACCACCATTAAAATCTCAGATGAATAGCTTGCAGCAGCTTCACTTATTTACTGGCAGAGAATATCAATGAGACTCCATCGTGTATGGTACAGATGTCTGCCTTACTGCTCCTGCTTCCACTGAATTGTGCAGAATACACTGTGGGAAGATCTCGCATTGAACTTTCTGTCACTCTTGTAAGGGAAGGCACAAAAGAAAATGTCTTGCATGTTAATCATTTCTGAAGCCTTGTAATTGTTTTCTGATGAAAGCTGGTGCTGGTGTGATAGTTCTCCAAAGACAGTAAATGACTTTTTTCCTATTGTCTTCTTCACAGGCTTAAAGCACGGAGGAAAGAGCATTGCATTTCCCATAAGAGCAGTAAAGGTGAAATTTATACCTGCACAGAGTCCTGTGTATCACATAAATGACACTTAAAGCAGATATTAAAGGATAAATCCTGCCTTCTCTTCCTCCCAAAGGCAGTCAGGAATCTCGGGCTGCAGAACTAATAGGCTTCCGCTGCACCGGTGGAAAGAGTCTAGGGAAACATTTCAGGGGTTGTCGAAATTCTGCGAGACTAAGCTCTTGATGGACATCCTTTGCACAGACCATGGAGGTGGGCAAAAGATTTTTATAGTGTGGCTCTGATGGGGTTTCTGGTTCAAAAAGGGGGGAAGGTCAGCCACTGGAAGGAACACTGTATGACCAGTGAGTTTCCACAATCCTAAATTTCCTCCTAGCCACTCAACAATCCCTGAAATGGCCCCCAAATTTCACTGCCTGTGAATGGAACAGCGGCATTAGGAGAGATGATTATGATGATTCTGCCTAGCCTTCATTTAGCTACTCTCTACAGTAGGATGGGTCACCTCACCCAATCCTCTTTTCTAGGTTGAGAGGCCCTGTCCTTGACCTCCAAGAAAGAAAACACCTCAGATTTCTCCATGCTGCTGCTTCTTAAAATGAGTCCCACATGCCCCTAATGATACACAGTGCACATCCAGGGGCTCTGCAAGACCACAGTGAAAATAGTGGAGGAAAATTAAGTCAGAATGTTGCCAAATTCAAACTCAACTCACTATGCACTCTGATACAGCTGTGCTGAATATGAAAGGCAAAGGGAAAGGTAGCGGTAGGAATTACTAGTCTCATCCATAGACTATCTGGCAGATCCATATGTGAGCAGGCCTCACATTTATTTGCTATTTACACAGATTTATATACCAATTTCCAGCAGACTATCAAAATGTTTAAAATAATAATAATAATAATAATAATATGCCCATAAAATATAGATATCACACATACACACACACACAGAGAGAGAGAGAGAGAGAGAGAGAGTTCTACACTGGTCGGCAATAAAACTTGTAACTATACTGACTGTGGCACACCTCAGGGTAAGCCTGTATGAAGTGGTGAGTCTTAAGAAGATGTCTGAAGCTCAAAAATTAAGATGCTTGTGTAATGTCAATGGGCAGTGGGTACCAGACGGCAATGTCATAGAGCAGCTTCTACATGGCAGCCTTTCAAGTTAAGACAGTGCAGTGGCCCACAAAGAACGAGCCAAACATATTGGAACAGTAACATATCCTCCAATATTTCCCAGAAGAAAATAGCAGCACTCCTAGGGAAAATAGGGACATTCCTGCAGTGGTGGCCCAGGAAAGCATGACCAGCAATCTGTTTGGAAACTCTGAGCATGCTTAGCATTCTTTAGCTTTATTCTGGTCCTATATCTATAACATTTTCTAAAATGAGCATTGTTGTGCAGCTCTGGTTTGAAAGCAATCGATAGACAATATTCCCAAATTGGAGGAAGAAGAGGAAATTTAGGAACCATATCATATGAGATGATACTTGTACCATTCAAAGCAAATGCATTTTTATCTGCAATACACTTACAAGTGTTCGGAGGACAAGAAAGAAGTAACCACCTCAGGAAAGGCATGAATAGCGAAATGAAAAATAATGTGGTGGTAGCAATGGTGGAGTTATTTCTTAAAAAGAAATTGAAACAAGAACGATGGGGTTAACAGCCTAAGCCTCAGAAAGCTGCCACAAATACAGGGCATAATGTTACCATGTTCTGAAGGTAACCTCATTTAGTGACTGCTAGAAAGAGTGAATTCTGCTGTGAGCTGTCAAAACAGATGAAATGAAAAGAAGGGAAGGTCAATCCCGTTATGACAAGAGGGGGTGGGGGGAGCTGGACATATGAACTTCTCAGCTGCCTCTCGATTTCATGATTTTTGGTGCTGTCATCTGAGTATGTTCAAAGTGCCTTCCTTCCTCCACCACTGAGTGATCAAAACCACCCCTCACATATCTAGGGTTTGAGGAGGAGGAGGAGGAGGAGGAGGAGGAGGAGGAGGAGGAGGAGGAGGGGTGGGGAAAACGGCATCAGGGATGAAGGAGGCAATGTTCATGGCAGTCCTGAGCTTTAACACATTTCATTTTAAAAGTTAAAAAAAAGGTGGTTGACCCATATCATGAACCTCTCATGCAACTCCTCAGTGATATGCCTCCCCACCTATAGAACAGGATCTGTTCCTTAGGGCCAGCCCTACCATTAGACAGAGTGAGATGATTGCTTCAGGTGGCCGATGCTGGTGGGGTGAGGGGGACAATCACAGCCTTGTTCCTCCTGAACGCCTGTCTGTTGGAGGACAGAACTGCCTATGCCACACAACTTGCCCTGCCCCCCACTTCTTGATCAACTAGCTTTCTGCTTCAAATATGGTGGATGCAGCTATCCTCTTGCCATTCTTGGAGTAAGGCTCAACAGCCAATCCACTCAGCTTCTGGACTCAGACTGGGAAGGGAAAGCCATATTGTCTTTCCCCTCAGGCAGCAAAATGTGTTCAGCCAACCCTGCTCTTCCTCAAGCGTAGAGTAGCTGCTGTTGCTTGAGGGAATCAGGAAGCCTTTCAAGTGGTTTGCCCTCCCTGTGCAGGAGCAAAGTTGGCTCTCTGACCAGTTAAAATCAGTTCAACAGGGCAGAATGACAGAAGAAGCTTTTGTCCCCGGCAGTCAAGACAACTGAGCAGTTAAGGAGTTAAACCTTAAACTTAAGCGCCTGCCTGATCAGATGAAGTTTCCATTTTGCTGCTTTCACACTTCCCTGGTTTCTCTGGATCAACAGACAGTCGGTGATAAGATAGGAGAAAACACCTCACCCTAACAATGAACACAGGCTCAGCCACTTCAGCAGCTCTGCTCCAGAGCCACTCAGCCAGGCAAGATTGTGTTTGGTGCAAAAGCAATGCAGCGAATGTGTTTTTTTACCCTCTAAATGGAAAATGGACAAATCTGTCTGTTTTACTTTCTATAACGCTTGCATCCCCACCCCGCCAAGCTCAAGTTTGTTCCATCCCAATTCTGCATTGGTTTGTAACTGTTGATGTTGTCGTTTTAATGCCGTACAATTTTTTTTAAAAAAAAAATCTATGCATCTTCATACATACAAAGATTCATATGCAATTTAATCTTCGTTGCCCCCTAATATACACGTTTACAAGACGTTTTCCCTAATGTATGCATTTTTTTATGCAGTTCCCCCCCAATGTACATATTTTTATATGCATGTTTTGACTGCAGAACTGCACGGCAAAATCCAGAGAACTGAAAACACTGAAGGATAACTGCATTCTGGGTTGTGTGTTGGTTGTGGAAGTGCAAATTAGGTTGGTTCATATTAAAATGCAAACCCCCCACACTTTCCCCCCATTCCTACTCTCTCTCTCATATCTGTTGAATTACATGATGATAATGTCCCCTCCCCAAGACGCACACAATATTACCTAAGTAATGAGAGCCAATGTGGTGTAGTGGCTAAAGTGTTGGACTGGGAGTTGGGAGATCCGGGTTCTAGTCCCCACTCGGCCATGGAAACCCACAGGGTGACTCTGGGCCAGTCACAGACTCTCAGCCCAACCTACCTCACAGGGTTGTTGTTGTGAGCATGAAATGGAGAGGGGGAGGATTATGTACACCGCCTTCGGTCCCTTGGAGGAAAAAGGTGGGATATAAATGCAATAATAAATAAATAAGCAAGTAAATAAATTCCCTTTGGATCTGTCGCACTCCAGGTTTAAGGGGAATTTGCACAATAAAAAGAAGTACTTCTTCACATAGCCCATAGTTAAACTACCACGAGACGTAGTGATGGGTACCAATTTGGAAAGAGGATTAGAGGAATGTATAGAGGATAAGGTTAGCAATGGCTGCAAGTCATTGCATATTACCTCCAGTATCAGAGGCAATATACCTGTCTATTCCAGTTGCTGGGGAACTTGAGCAGGAGGGTGCAATTGCATTCGTGTCCTGTTTGTCGCCTTCCCATGGGTACCTGGTTTGCCAGTGTGGGAGCAAAATCCTGAACTGAATGGGCCTTTGGTCCAATCCAGCATGGTTCATCTTACGTTCTTATTTAACTTAAGATGTAAGGGGTAGGGAGGGTCTCAGATCATTCTAAATCACAACTTTTCCAGCCTTTAGCAGCAGACTCCTGCTGACCTGTTAGACCTAACTCTAATTAAAAAGGGAAAGTTAGGCTTCAAAACCTTGTCCATTGCAGGCATTCAGCCTCCCAAATTAATTGCTTATGTTATTAACCATATTGATGCTTTGTGACTTTCAGTGGAAACTGAGAACTCTCCGGCCCAGTGCTAAGACAGCAGCAACGGGAGTTGCTTATGTATTGTGCAAGCGTGCAAGGAAGCCCAATCACAGTGAAACATCAGGAGAACGACCACTGTGGTGGCATCAACCCTGTCACCCCCCTGCACATGTCGTGGGAGTGCGCAAAGTAGAGTGTGCATTGCGTGCTACAAAAACAAATTTTGAGAAATGCCTGGGGGCTACATAGTTCTCATTAGTGCTACTAATCTTGAACTAGTTTCCTTTGTGAGGCATCAAAAGAGGTACCCACTCCCTAAAATGGGTGCCTCTGTTAATCAGAACATCTCCCACCAGCTGTGAAATTAGCCCCGCTGACTGAAGGATGGGTGGCAAATTCCCTCCAGCTCTTGAAACCACAGGGAAGGGCATTGTTTTCAAGCTGAAATTCAGCACTCATTTATAAGAGCAGCGCCTTAACGCAATTAATGCAAATCATTTAAAGCATGCTTAAAAGGGTATTAAGAGCATATGGTGATTAATACGTGCTAATTAAAGACAACCTCATTATTTCCACATGCAAATAGAGGTTTATTTGAACACGCAAATGCAGGAAAATGAAATGCCGTCTCCCACATATAAACAACAAGTGCCTCTTCAAGTCCTGCTCCTTGAGGTTAAAAGAAATTAAACTGTTTAAAATTAAAGAGATTTCTATTTAATCTTAATTTTAATTGCCAAAGCTATAAATTAGCAAAGAAATTGGCCACATTAACAATAAAGGAAGCATTCAGAGTAGAGATGTATTTATTGCACAATTAGTAAATACCAGGCCCATTCTTGCGGAAAGCCAGTTGGGAATTCTGCCTCAGGTCTACAACATGATTTCATCGGAAGTTAATTCTATGCCAATTCTTTGGAACAACTCCAGCTTTACCACAACAAAGCATCAAGGGATTCTTCAATATTAAGCGACTTCAACACTAACATGTCTGTAAACAAACAAACAAACAAACCAAAATGACTTAAATATATTTCAACTCCAGTTACTATAACAGATATTTCGCTCCTGGCCCTTTACTAGTAGAGAATTAAAGTCCACAAAGGGATGTCTCCTCTGCAGTTTAAAACACTTAAAATGGCTGTTGAGTTACAATGTACTAGGATTAAGGGCTGATCTACACATTACACACAATGAGGTGGCAGGCTAAGTCGACTGAATTCCAGATTGCACCTCTTCAAACCTCAGGGAAAGGTCATATTTTAAAATATTTCTCTTGATTTTTTTTTTAAAAAAACCACAACTTCCCTGCATACCTTAAACTAGTACATTCATGAGAAAGATTTAACACAGAAATGCAAAAAGTATAGCACATGGGCCACATGCAGCCCGCCAACCCATTTCTAGTGGCCCACCAGACCCCTTTGCATCTGCCATGGCAGTGGCATGTTCTCTCCCTTATATCCAATCTCACCTCAGAGATAAGCTAGCGAGGGAATCTCTGCCATTACCTCTGAAATCCCTTCCCCAGTGACCCTGAGCCTGCTGGGATAATTGCTTTATGGCTGCTAATGGTGGCTGTAAAGCAGCAATCCGGTCAAGGGCACTGCAGAAGTGAAGAGTCTGCAGCCCAGTATGTGTGTGTACCTCTCCACCATGCCAATATACGTGTGTGCATGCGTGCCTCTCTCCCCACACCCATGTATGTATGCATGCATGTGTGGCCCCCAGACCCTCAAGCAAAATCAGATTTGGCCCTCAGGGCTAAAAACTTTGGGCAGCCCTGGTTTAGCATATATTCATGTTCCAGTTTAAGCATGTATTTGATGACTGATGCCAGGCAAGAATCACGGGAGTGAGCCTTAATAATGTCTGTGGATTTATTCTTCTTTGATTTTAGGAAGTCATAGGGCTTGTTCTCCAGGATGGGCCTCAGTAATCCAGTAAACATACTCTTTCAGAACTCTTATCAATTCCCAGCAGCCACCATCTTTGTTTCAACTATGCCACGGAAGATTGCTCAGTATCCAGGGTATTGCCTTAAAGGGAAATGGCCAACCAGATAAGCCTCCCCCCATTGCTTTCCACAAACCATAGGGAGGCCCATCGTTTTAAGAAGAAGCTACCAAGCGTCCACTCAACCCTGGAGCCATTTCTGCTGTTCACCATGCCAAATTCTTCATCATTAAACCTCTAAAATGCAGTTGACCCTTGTTTTGACCAAGAGTGACCTCCAAAGTGGTCAGGGCTTACCAGCCATTCATTGCAGTCTTCTAAATGTTTCACCCTCCATTTTTTGCAGTTCTCAAGGAGCAAAAGTGAGAGGTCTGTCAAGACCCTGATGGACCATCATACATGGTTGGTAAGCTGTATTTGGCTTGGAGGGTCACAGGTTGTATAAGTCTCTCATACCGAACCCAGACTGACCTTGTATTTTAGATGTTCCCTCATTTCCATACTTCTACAGACTCCTCATTGGTCCCTTTTCTAACAAACCTTTGAAGAGCTAGTCAAAGAAATATGCCTCCCCTTTCAGCTGTTTTTATGTTAAACAGTTATACTTGGTATATCGGAAGAAATAATTAGTGTTTGTGAAGAGCTTTGAAAGAGTGTTTATGGGAAAACTAGGCCTATATATGTATTGGAGAACATCACTAGATAGCCATGCATTGCCTGCGGGGAAAATTTTATAGGAAATTAATCTTACTTATTTTTCCATCTTATATTATCTAATTTCCTCATCAAATGGCCATCACGTTTCAAAACATTCATAAGATAGTCTTGACCAAGGATCTAAGCAGCATACAACCCCTGGTCTTCATGCCTTTCACAATGATGTAGCACACAAACGTTTATTAAGATCTACTTTTGTTTCAAGTTTCTAGCCCATGTCACTTTAGAGAAGATGTGACTGCAAAAGTAACAAAGGCTCTACAACCAAAAAACACAAATAAAAAGAAGGGTATCTTTAAAACATTGTTGCACAGATGCCACTAAACCTAATAAAACTATAGTCTAATCTCTCAGGAATACCAATCTAGCAGCCTAGAATACCGAACCCCTATACAATATTATGCAACACAAAAATGGGCAAGACATCAGGAATGTTTCCCCTAATGTTGTCATACATATGGACCTACCTATGCTCTAAGATTGGTCTCAGAAGTCCTCCTCTCTGACTCCTAGTATCTAATTAAATATTTCATTTCTTGGCTGAAACGGACCACCACATGCTTAAAAAAAAAAAGCAACTCCATATTATCAAAAAGCCAAACTAAATACAAAAATTACAGGCAGTTCTATTCCTCCATGCATTAGCATAGTTGTCTGAAATGGGGAAGACGTCGCACGTAGACTCCTGCATGTGGGGGCTTTGCTGGATCCTGGAACCCTGACTGTGGAAACTTCCAGGACTCAGAGAATCCTAGCTGCATAGAGATTTATGTGCAAAGGTTTCCCCACCTTAGACATCCATGCTAAGATGTGGATGGCAAGGCCAGAAGAAAGGGCTGAAGGCACAACCCCACAGCCAGTGGAGGGTGGGGGCTCCAATGTCAGTGGAACGGTGAATCTGCTCCAGATTGCAGTTAAAGCTAGTCAGAACTCTAAAGATCCTATCCCAGGGTAAATAGCGCTTTCAAAGTTCAAACTGAAATCCAGAGAGGATTAACCACCCCAATGATGTCCACCAGCCTCCACTATCCACAGCCCCTTTCCCCTTGTTTTTCTCCTTCATCTGAGTGAAGTGGGCTGATGTCACAGCAATAGTCTAGCGAAATTCCCACATTAACATGTTGATATTTTCTCAAAGCCATGCACCCTTCTCAGATCCACCTCTGCCAACAAGCCATTTTGTTCAGTCTTCCATTTTGTATTCAGCTCTCGCTAACATAACCTAACTGAAATTTCTCCAATGCTACAGGACACCATGCAAAAGAACCATGTACCATTATGCAAGCAGTGTGATTTACACACAGCTAAAATATTGACCCTGTGGGTCATGAACACTTCATATCTATGACCCTCAACACAGAGCACAGGATTGTGCTGAATCACCCTTGCCCCCAAAACCTTGATAACTTAAAAAACAAACAAACCCTGTAACCAGTATAAGAGCAAGGAAAGAGTGACACTATGTGGTAGCCTAGGTCTCTACTTTCTTTATTGGTAATAGGCTCAGGTTTTGGCCCGTCATCAGAATCTCACTGTCAAATGTGTACAGATGTGTACAGATGTGTACAGATGTGTACAGATGCTCCTGTCCCATATGCAAGCACCTTACAAATGTCTGCTGGAAAAAGCCAAACCATAGCAGTGCATCATTTAAAGCATCAACCAAAGCAAATCCCGTTATTCCCACTTGTAGCTAGCAGTTGTAACTCATAAATAAATCCCAGATTAGGAGCAATTTGCATTTTGCTTAGTTTGTTTGCAATTTCTTGATTACATCATTAACAATAAGGCATATTAATTAAACATGAGAGCAGTTACTCTACCTGACGCAACGGAGGATATTAGATTTAGGAGTTCATCGTAAGAAACGTATTTGGGGACAAATCAATGCTAAATCTGCATTGTCTTTCCTCACCTGGGTCAAAATATGTCACTCAACAGTATTCAATAATAATAATAATAATAATAAACAATAATAATAATAATAATTTTATTTCTAACCCGCCTCTCCCTCTGGATCGAGGTGAGAAACAACAACAAATATAAATACAAAGACCATAAAATAGATGGCACAAAGACCATAAAATAGATAAAACATTTTAAAAAATCAAACTAATACATTATTAAAACATCTTAAAATTCAATTAGGTAGGCCTGCCGGAAGAGATCAGTCTTCACGGCTCTCTTAAATTCAAGAAGACTACTAGGTTGTCGAGTCTTTTCCGACAGGCCATTCCACAGTCTGGGAGTGACAGAAGAGAAGGTCTTCTGGGTCACACTCGTCAGCCTAGTTCTGGCTGATTGAAGTAAATTACTCCCAGAGGACCTGAACGTGTGGGGCGGATTGTATGGGAGGAGGCGATACCACAGGTAACCTGGTCCCAAACCATGTAGGGCTTTAAAGGTAATAACCAACACTTTATACTTTGCCCGGAAACTAACTGGCAGCCAGTGGAGTGATTTTAAGACTGGTGTAATGTGGTCACCCCTAGGTGTACTGGTGACCAACCTGGCTGCCATATTTTGAACTAGTTGAAGTTTCCGGACTAGGCACAGAGGTAGTCCTATGTACAGTGCATTGCAGAAGTCGAGCCTCGAAGTTACCAGCACATGCACTACCATCTTTAGGTCTTCTAACTCTAAGAAGGGGCGCAGCTGGTATATCAGTCGAAGCTGATAGTAGGCACTCCTGGCCGTCGCATCTAACTGGGCTGTCATTTGGAGCGACGGATCCAGGAGTACCCCCAAGCTGCGAACACAGTCTTTCAGGGGGAGTGTAACCCCATCCAGAACTGGTTGACACACCTCCAAACCCAGCTTGTGGCCTTTGACAGCAAGCACCTCCTTCTTGTCTGGATTCAGCTTCAGTTTGTTTTTCCTCATCCAGCCCATTACCGCCTCCAAGCTTCATTCAGAGGAGACACACTATCCTTAGCTGATGCTGTTGTTGAAAGCATTAAGAAATATATTTGGGTGTCATCAGCATACTGATAGGAAACAGAAGGAAGCAAACAAACAGGAAGGTGAGTTATGTACCTGTCTGCATGGTAGATTATTGACATTTACAAAAGACATCATAAATTATCTTCATTTAACAGTGATTAGACACTAATGATATCTTTGGTGCCATCCAGATGTGTGGGACTACAACTCCCATTATCCCCAACCAACACTCTACAGAATATGGAATTTACACAGTCCCCTGGTACAGTCAGCCACAGATGTGCAGCCTGATTTAATGCATGTTCACTCTGAAGAAAATCCACCTGCATTCAGTAGAATGTTATCCCCAAGTGTGAGTAGGGTTACAGCCGTAGGTGTGCTTAAGCCAATTGATTTCAATGAACATGCACAGTGCTCCCTCACTGCACATGTGAGGCAATGTGTTGAAGACTGTGCAAACACAAGCACTTTTCCTACTGATCACCTGTCTCGGGTAAAGTGGTAATAAACATCATGGTTGTATTTATTTACTGCCTGTGGCACACATGGCTAGGGCTGAGCCAAAATGTTTCCACCACCATTTCACCGTCTCATTGTCTTATATGTACTGAGAGCCAGTATGGTGTAGTGGTTTGGGTGTTGGACTGGGACTCAGGAGATATGGGTTCTAGTCCCAACATGGCCATGAAGTTCACTGGGTGACTTTGGGTTAGTTATTGACTCTCAGCCAACATACCTCTCAGGGTTGTTGTGAGAATGAAATGGAGGAGGAAGTTCATGTAAGTTGCTTTAGATTCCTTGCAAGAGGGGGGGAAGGTAGGAGGTTCTGGGCACCACACTTCAGGAAGTACGCAGACACATTGGAGGGGGTTCAGAGGAGGGCAACAAGGATGTTCAGGGGTCTGGAAACAAAGCCCTATGAGGGGCAACTGAAAGAACTGGGCATGTTTAGCCTTGAGAAGACTGAGGGGAGACACGATAGCACTCTTCAACTACTTGAAAGACTGTCATACAGAGGAGGGACAGGATCTCTTCTCAATTATCCCAGAGTGCAGGACACAGAATAATGGGCTCAAGTTACAGGAAGCCAGATTCTGGCTGGACATCAGGAAAAACATCCTGACTGTTAGAGCAGTATAACAATGGAACCAATTGTGGACTCTCCCACCCTAGAGACATTCAAGAGGCAGCTAGATAGCCATCTGTCAGGTATGCTTTAAGGTGGATTCCTGCATGGAGCAGGGTATTGGCCTCGATGGCTTTATAGGCTCCTTCCAACTCTATGATTCTATGATATGGATAATGGATAGATTAAAAATAATCAGCAAATTGGAGGAAGCAAAATCAATGTTCGAGTAGCTGGCAGTCACTGATTTTTCCCAGGACTCCATCGAATGTGGGTGGGAAAGATTTGTGAGGGAGCTCTACGGGGAAATGGCAACTGCCAGTCATCTGGACCGACAGTAGGGTTACCATGTGTCTTACCTTTCAGAGGATAGTCCTCTGTTTGAAGGGATATCCAGTCCAAGTCTGGTGTAAAGATTTTAAAAATATAAGGGTCTGCAGGGCCCTTGAAGTTGCTCATTAACAGCACCTTGACAGCAGACAGAGTAGGTTGACAAATCACCTAGTTGCAGTCTTCCCCAATATGATATGGAATGTATCATATTTCTATGTAAATTATAGTAATCACTTTGCATATATACGTATAAATTATGCAATTTTATGCAAATATGTCCTCCTGCATCCTCTTTCTTGGTTATGGAAGCCCTCCTTTTGGCCACCCTTATCTCCAAGGAGCACTGTCACCAAAAGGATTAAACAGGCAGGAGAAGCAAAAAGGAAAAAAAAAGTTGAGTTGAGGGACATGTTGTGATGTCTTTTGACCCATTGGAGCCTCAAACTATCACACCAAGGAATCAGCTGTATAAAGGATTGATAAGGATGGACTAGATGGGCATTATCAGTGGTATGGCACATTTTGAAATGCAGACGCTCCTCATGGCAGTCCCCATAGCCACGCCTCCAAGGAGAGTCCCAAAATTCAGGCAATGTTGATTCATATCAACAAACCAGTTCTAGCAGTTTTAGCTCTACCAGGAGCAGGTATTTTATAAAACTAATGGAGCTTATTTGCCCATTCAAGACCAAGTCATGCCAAAATACTTTGCATTACAACAGGAATAGTTCACAACTACATAATTTTGCTGAGAAAATTAATCTCTGTGTGTATGTCTGTTTTTCACGCACACACACACACAGGCTCAATTCGGATGACACAATAAACAACTGGTGTGGGGGAAACAATCGTCAGTTGTTTTGACTATCGTGTTAGCCGAATGCTGCCATAGTCAACTCAGTGCTGATCCTAATCCACATCACAGTTGATTGTTTATTACCATGTTGTGTGGGGAGTACCCCCTAGATGAAGTTGATTATTACCCCACCATTGACTATTGTGTCATCTGATTGCAACTAAGATCAGAGGGAAGAGTGAATATTGGGGGTGGGGGGTGGGGGAGAGCTACTAACTCTATATCCACTACACCACTGGGTATTATCTAGCAGTAGGCATCTATTGGCATCCAGCTTTGGGGGAAAGGACTTGGTTTTAAGGTGGTATTTTAAGAATAAACAATATGCATTGAGGCTAGCCAAAAGAGAGAAAGTTGCTTTCCCCTCCTCTCTCTATTTCCCCACAGGCATATTCAGGAAGAGCTGTGCAGTTCTATGCTTGAGTTGTTCAAAACTAGGAAAAGCAAATAACGTTGCAACCAAGCTAATAGAAATTTCATTTTCTAGTAAAATATAAATGAGAACAATGCAAATTGTATAAAGTTAGAAGTGTGCAGTGCTTAGTATCTCCGAAGCATTTTTTGAACTTGCCCAAAGGGCCTGGAAAATATTACTTTAATAACCCTGTCGAGCCTGTAAGGTAGCTCAGTATGATAACCCACACTACGTATAACCATGGGGCAAGGAGGCCTGAAACCGAAAGAAAGTGTCCAGCAACTGCTTGGATGAGCTGAGATTTGAACCAGGGGCTTTTAGGTTTTGTGTTTAATGCTGTTCCCCGCCTCGATCCGTTGGGAGAGGCGGGTAATAAATAAATATATTATTATTATTATTATTATTATTATTATTATTAAAACCTACAAAAAAATCCCACTGTTCTTGTTTAGTGAAAGCAAAACCTGGTTTTAAAAACTGATTTAATGAATCCCTGTTTCCTAACATCCCTTTGGGCAGTGCTCCCCAACCTAGTACCCTCCACAGTTTTTGCATTTCAACTCTCATCAGCCCAGCCACCATGGCCAATGCTCAGGAATATTAGGAAGTGAAGTGCTTTTCTCCATGAGGCTTTTCTTGTGATTTCTCATTTATTTTATGGTGATTACTTGTGATTTCTCATTCACAATAGTTTTGAGGTTCTTTACATCACATCATCAATCCCCCAGAGCCTGTCCCATGCTTTCCTATCGTTATCACAGTATTTTTCTTAGTGAGGGAAGTCTGAAATTTTTCTCAAAGGTGTCATAGAAGCCTTACGTATTTGTGCAATTCTGCTATACCACTTTGACACCTAGTGGTTATGTAATGGAACATATAGAAAGGCAGAAAAAGGAAAAACCGGGGGGGGGGGGAAGGCCATGTGTAAAGGTGCCAATCTTAATGCCGCAAAGGATCTGGAAGCAGAAGCCTCGGTAAAGGTGCAGGTCAACAACCTCATGTAAAAAAACCCATAGTCTAAAACATCTGGAGGGCATCAGGTCAGGAAAGGCTGTTTTAGAGTTTCCATTCCATTCCTCCGTTTCTAGGTGTTCAATCTCTGAATGCGGGGGGGGGGGGGTAGAGTGCAAATGCATCATATCTATTTAAGTGCTTGCACATGAAGTGTGCACAACTTTGCATATTTCCCTGCCTCCACTATCCATCCAAATAGTAAATGTAATCAGCATGATCCGGTCCATTGTGAGATTTAAGACTTTAATCCTATGCAGATTTAACCAGAAGTAAACCCCTATGGGCACAATACAACTTAGTCCTGAATAAATATGCATATGATTGTGTTGCAGAGCTGCAATCTCCCTAAATTTGCTTACTTGAGCACAAGCTCCTTTGAATTGAATGGAACGTACTTCCAAGAAAAAATATGCATAGGATTGGGTTGCAAATGGATATATATGTAACAACTATAGCCAGCATATCGCTTCAGAAGTCAATGCAGAACATGATAACTACTGCAGAGAATTGTTTTATTTATTTATTTATTTATTTATTACATTTCTATACTGCCCAATAGTCAAGACTCTCAATAGACAATGCAATATTCACAATGCAACATGCAGCAGAAAGAAAAGGGCCTTCTTTCCACCAAGCCAAAGAAATTGCTCCGTGCATTGCAGAAAGCAGCTACAATGAAAACACTATATATATTCGCGATGTGCCTCATTTATACTTACACAGAGATTAGTCTCCAGATAGCTCCCCTGCTGCAGCCTCCGTTTAGGAATCAGGAATCTCCCCCCACCCCCACCCAAACCGATACCCAGAGCTCAATTCAGAGATCAATTCCAATCCAAGTCTAAGGAAGAAAGCAAGCTGTCCCTCCTACTGTGTAAGGCTATTTGTAACAGGGGCTCCTACTGACACTTGCCTTAGCATTACAATGAAAAGGAAATGTCACAGCATGTACTGAAAATTGCCAATCATTAAGTATGATGAGCTTTGGTCTTCACTACCAAGGCTATTATTATGCATATTCCCTGACTCCAACCTACTCTATCGCAGTGCAGTAACACCACACTATTAATGCCACCTTTTGAAGCTTCCAGGTCTATAATAAAATATATAATGCGGTATATCTTAATGAAAAGCTGTTTTGGACTGCTCTGGAAATCCTTGCATATTCTCCCGTGGGCTCCCAGCATTTAATAAGCCTTTCAAGTGTATTTCCATTTTATTAACAAAATGCAAACAATACAAAGCGAGTTATTCTCTCTCTTCATCCCAGTCTCATTCTAAACATCTCCGTTGTTGTGTAATTTGTTCAGTACAGAATTCCAAATGCTGACTAACAATCTGTTTCGTCCCCGTTAGCTCCTGTGAAGCCAGTTAATGGTAAGAACTCATTAAACCCATTGACATTTTTACTCAGCTGAAGATTTGTTATGCTCCCACCACACCACTCCCCACCCAGGGCCTTCCTTTTCATTTATATGATTTGTTGCAGTGAACATACAAAGAGATTTCACAGAATTGCTTGAGCAGCCTGAGCTAATGAATTCATGGGACCCAATATGGTGATTGCACAGAGGCAGAGAACATGAAGGGGCTCTGATGAGAACACAGCGCTCCATGTGCAGGAGGGGTCCTTGTTTTCTTCTTTGAGTCAGAGGCACTCTATATGTGGAATAGTACATATATAGTATATGTAAAAAGGTACATATAGAGGCTCCATGAGCGCAAAAGAGCCCTCTGGAGCCTCGTATCATGGCCCCAAAACAAGGAATGTATGGGAAATTCATTTCAGTTCACAAATCATTCGAACCTGCCCCATTCTCAATCCCAAAAACGAATGTAAACAGAAGTGCATTTTATGAACAAAGTTCGTACACACCCAAACTTAAAACTGCATTCAAAACAAATCTGCATTTTGAAAAATGTGCACTTTAAAATAGGATGATGATGATGATGATGATGATGACGATGATGATGATGATGGGGAAAAACATGTTTTCATGCTTTTATCAATGGGGGAAGTGCATAATTTTGAAAAACCAATATGAAAATTCACACCTTTCCCATTCAAAATGTTGTTCCCTTCAAGCACAAAGAAAAACAGTTGCAAATGAGATCAGCAACAAGGCAAGATGAGCTTCAAAGTGGAGTTTGAAGAATCTCAGTGATCTTGAGCATCCCTGGTTCCCCATCCCTACCCAAAGCTTCGTTTGTAACATTAAGCAAAACAATTGCACACAGACAATTTTTACCTGCAGCTCAGGCCCTAGCCCTTGGCTCAAAGAGAGCCCTTTTGTCACTTACAACTGCATGATAATGACATATGGGCAGAATAAACATACTTTTGTTTGAGCTCAGTAGAGATGACTCACTTTACATTTTCATCTGAAAAATAGAATGGCAGTTATAAAACGATCTAGCATCAGACATATTGTAGCTCCTCATCACTGCACCTCTGTCTTCATCCAGATTCCGAACCCCCACCTTCTTTGACAACTTTATCCTATACTTGTTTTTCTGCTTCCTCCCTTTGCCCTACGTGTGCTGGAGAAATCTGCTGCAGACCCCAATGAGTCTGCAGTGGAGGGACCGCCCCTTACCTACACGTCCTTGGATTTTGCATAGCGTAGTTCTCCATCTTTATAAAAGGACCAATAGGCTATAGGTGGCTGCCATTACCCTATCACCACAAACTCACGCCCATAATTTTCCCACAAAGCACCATGGACATCCCCATGCCAGACCCTCCCTAGACCAGACTTCACCAATCCCTATTCTACCCGCCAACTCTCCCTCCACCCACCTCATTCTTAGGCTCGGAGTGAAACAAATGAATTGTTTACTTTGTATAAAGCAAAAGAAATGGTCAAACATTCAACCAAAGAGAGCTTTGGCTATTGGATGATATAGAAATGTAGTAAACAAACAAAATAAAAATAAATTAATGAAATTAATGAAATTCCCCATCAAAGAAAGGGGTATAGATATACCTCACCTCTGATGGTGGTACACCTCCCACACGACATAGGAGTACTTTTCAAATATAAGCAGCCTGCTCCTCAGCTTATTTCTTCAGTCCTACAGATTGCAATGACACACACTTCAAATTAGATGTATATGTAATTGCAGCTACGTAGCCCAATTTTTCATGTTGATTCAGACACATGTCCTGTTGAGTTCAATGGGATTTACTCCCATGCAAGAATGCATAGGATTTCAGCCATACAGCATGATCCTGTGCATGTTCACTACCATACTCAGTGGGTCTGGGTTCCAAGTAGGCTGGCAAAGTGAGCCTGAGTTTCACACAAATGACAAATAATAATGTTGGCAGGCTTTGGTCCTGTTATTTCATTAAGACCTTACTGCTGTTTAAGGCCGTTAATACTAAAAAAGTGTTATGATTTTCAGCAATAGGAATAGGTCTGGAAAGAACACAAGGAAGCCTTCTCTCATTCTGACAAGGCTACCAACGGAACCTTTTGCCACCAGAAGTAGCAATGGATAAAACAAATAAGGGAGCGCTTAAAGGGAACAGAGAAATGCAGATATGAATTATTATGAAGCTCATTTAAGGAGCTTCTACTTAGGATGGTCAAATCATCCATCCTAATACTAAGGGGATGCCCAGTTCCCTAAACTGATTAGCACACAACAGAAATAAATGGGGCTATGTTCAAAGCTGTGGGAGAGCATTTTGTTGATGAAAAATAGAACTGTGAAGACCTCCACTGCTCCTTTTTCTTTGTCCAGTGGGTAATAGAGGAAAATGTAATCACGTTAGGAAGGAATTGGCTTACATGAAATAACTATGTGCACTATTTTTCCATCCTAGGCAGACGAATAGCCGGGGGGGGGGGGGGGGGGAGAGAGAGAGGAACTGCATTCAGTAATATTTTCCCATTCTATAATCTAACCCAATGGGACACTGAACCAGTAAATACGTGTACAGTATCAATCACAAGCATTGCCATAATGGACATGCAGGGCTGTCCCTGCACAGTAATGTGAGCTGAGGCGACTACATTGGCAACAGCCAATATGACCAGCATGGCTATCCCGCACAAGACTCTCATGCATTACAGAAATGGATTGAGTGGGCCATGTTACAAAAATGCTTGGGTTGTATGAATGGAGATTTGCGGCCAGAGCGTAGTCGGCACACTCATGCACCTGTTCTATTGTAATAACTCTGAATGGGATTGCAATTGGCAGTTATGTCCCCACCATTAATTCCTGTATATTCTTTTTTTTTTTTAATGGAGAACAGGCAATTACAGAAAACTACATAATCAAACACATGGAAATTTAGGCACCGCACTTCCAACCGTACTTGGGAGTTAAAATATGCAAATCCCTGGATACTAAGATATTGAGTGAGATCTATCAATTCTGCTACAGCAATCCTCCAGATCAGCTAGAGTGGAGAAAAAAATGAAGGTTAGACTAACAATTTTTCAAAGCAGTCGTCCATTTCTTCTTTTAAAAAAGTGGGAGGGGGGGGAGATACACCAAGAACAGCAAAACATATTCAGAGAATGAATATAGCCCTTTCTATATACAGAAGGAAATTGCCTAAAGGAGCTGAAGGAAATATGAAGATTTATCAAATTAGGCCTGATCAAAGCCTGTCCCAGCATGGTACCAATGTTCTGAAGAACATCCTTATCAGATCTTTTCCTCAGGACGTTTTAAAAATACATGGTAGAAAATAAGCTTGTAAATATTCAAATATTCAGTAATACACTGATGCTAGGAAACTATCGCACCTGTCACGGCAGAAGCCTTTTTTTTCTTTTTTAAGCCTGAACATGGATTTTCTTTATTGCACGAAACATATTCCTTATGCTGCGATTTGAAAACAAAAGCAGGTTAGGACTTGGAACCTGTGAAGGTGCAATGCCCACAGTGCTTACACTAGAACAAGGGTGTGCAACTGTGCCAAAAATGGGGAGGAAATAAAATAATAATTAAAAAATGGAAACTGGAGCTGCAAGAGAGCACCAAAAGGGTCAAAATTAACTAGTTTACTCTCTAATTTCGACCCTTTGGGGACTCTGTAGCAGCTACGGATGCCAATGCATTGCAATATTCCAGGCTGGAGGTTAGTATTGCGTGGATAACTGTTAATGTGTGTTTATTCATTTAAAAAAAATTGTGCTGACAGATCCTACGCATGTATACTCAGAAATAGGTTCCATCAAATTAAAGTTTCCTCCCAAGTTCATGTGTATAGGATTGCAGCCATGTAGTACAATCCTATACGTGTTTACCCAGAAGTTAAGTATCACTCAGAGGAGGATAAGAATAGCCTTCGGGATCAGACCAAAGCCCTATTTATTTTTTAATTGTTTTATTGTATTTCTATACTGCCCAAAAGCTGAAGCTCTCTGGATGGGTCACAAAAATTAAAACCATGAAGACAACCCAAACCATAAAACAAACAACAGCATAAAAACACAGTATAAAAGTACAATATAAAAACACAACCAGGATAAAGGGGGGGGGGGCATCAACTGCAAAATATTCCTTCAGGGATGAACGTTTGTATACGTTATCAGACCATGGAAATTATCAGTCCCATAAATCCTTTAGATAGGTGGGATTTAATGGAGGTTCTGCCAGAATTTTAATTGCAACATTATAATGATTATGAAGAATTTGGAAAACTCATTGGTACAGTAGTTTATAAAGTGAAGAGTTTGAATTGTTTTACTGGAAGGAGCTCAGTTTCTCTTAATATGCTTCACACACTCACAGAATATAATGCTGTGGCATACCAAGTGCGGCAAATTTCATAATTATCTACAATCTAAATGAAAAATTCCAACCTAGTCCACTACAATAGTACCCAAAGGCCCACTAAAGTAGCACAAGTAATGGGATTTTGATGGTGGTGTATAAAGCACCAAGCCTAGATTTTAGCATTAATGTAAGGATCACAAGGGGCCAAACAAGGATTTTGCTTATACCTGCAATTAGTATTAAAATTGACACTTCAGTCCCCTACCCACTTACTTGAGAGTACATTCCAGTTATCTCAAATAGAATTTATTGTACCAATACAATAAATGGAGGATTGTAGCCTTGATCCATAAATTACATCTCAGAGGGAAGAAGACTACAGTTTTTATACCATTATAATCTTAAAGAAATGAAACCACAAATTACATCGGTATCTCATGCCTAGTAGAAACTTTCTGGACCAAGGATGGCCATCTATTTTATGGAACTACTCTCTTCTCCATAGATTGGTCCAGGAGCTAGAAGTGTATTTGGCCACCTACATATGCCATCTAGCTGTAGTCAACAGCTAGATTGCATGCATTGGTGGGAAGGAATTCCACAAAACAAAGCCGGCGCTCTACTGAGAACTAGGCCGCGAAGCCTGTTTCTCCGTAGATCGGAGCAGCGGACGGAAGCGGGCACCCCGGCAGGTAAGGAACGTGAGAGGGGAGGAGGACAAGGGCCCCACTTACCTGCCGGGGCGCCCGCTTCCCTCAGTAGATCGGAGCAGTGGATGGCAGCGGACGGCCCCGGCAGGTAAGGAGCGTGAGTGGGGAGAGGGACAGGAAGGGGGGAGTTAGGCCCCCACTCACCCACCCACCGCCATGTTTTCTGTACAGGCTTGCATTGAGGGAAAGCTTTCTTTCCCTCAATGCAAACCTATGGCAAAAACACAAAAAATGGTGGCTGATCCGAAAATCAGACGTCTGATTTTTGGATTGGGATCGGGTCCGATCCGATCTGAGGGACCTCCAATTTTGTCCAAACCGATCCAGGACAACATCGGAGGTCCCTATCCGGGTCCCGATCTGATCTGGGGGGTCCGAACACATCCCTAACAGGAAGTCTGTACAGCCAGACTTCTTGGGTTATAACTGGACAGACACAGGTTCATCTGAGTTGTTCCTAAATTTCTTACTTGCCTTGATGCTCTATTGACCATAGAGCATAAAGAAATGTTTACAGTGGAGCTGAAGGAAAAGAGTTTATTAAATTTGGAAGAGGACTTCTGGAGAATTGTTCACTCAGACCCTTTCCACACCATAGGGGTGGAGAGGGCGGGAAGCGGGAAAACCCAGAAGTAGCCACTTCTGAGTTAAGCCCGCTGAAGCCGCATCAGGAATGCAATGACCCAGACTTCTCCCTGGCCATCGCAAGTTGTGGCGGTCATTTTTTTCCCAAAGATCCACAGAAGAGTGCATGAGCACTCCTCTGCAATTGTAAGTTTATAAAAAAATACCTGCATGCGATCATGCCCCCCTCCCCCCGCCATCCTGGGGATGGAGAAATCGGGTCCCCCCTCTCTTGATGGCCTTGGAGCCACGCAGTGCAGCTCTGTGGCCATTGGTGCAGCCACGCTTACTCACGGGTAAGCATGACTGCGCCCGGGATGGGCAGCCACACCAGCCGCCCATCTCGCTGCCCTCCTGGGAACAGGAAACAAACTGAGATAATAGCGTTCCCTGCTGGCCCCTGCCTGCTGGCCCCTGCCTGCTGGCCCCTGCCTGCTGGCCCCTGCCTGCTGGCGGGATGCTCTGTGCGTCATGTGGTCTCTCTGCGAGCAGACAGGAGCAGCCCCAGGAAAAATGGCTGGTGTGGAAAGGGCCTCAGTCAAAATGTTGGTTCTCCAATGAAGCAGAATATTATGGCTTTCTTTGAGACTCTTTAAGGTTTTTCAACCAAAATCGATATTTGTGTATCTGTGAAGAGTGTGCCTTGAGGAAATTTTCCATAATGGCTCTCAGTTTTGTGCCTGTGGTGGAGGTGGTGGTGGTGAACTATTAATCACAGAATACATTTCATGTAAGTCTGGGGGATGATTCAGCTTAGCCAACACTGGAAAGCTTGCAGGACTCTCTTTGTACTTGAATGCTATGGATTGGATAGTTGAAACTCTGTATGCAAACAGGCTCTAGGGGGCTGTCTAAACACTTGGAAAGCTCTGGGGTAGGTTCAATCCTGCACCCATCCCAGGGCTTTCCACCAAAGCTGCGGAGAAAAATGTTGAGGACTTCCTCCACTTTTTTCTCTGGAACGAGGCGAAGAGACGCAAGACGATGTCAAGACAGCCCAAAGCCTCGGTCTGGAATGGCAGCAGAGGTGTGGCCGGGCGGTGCCTGGTGGAAGGCAACCTGCAATTGGTCGCCTTCCACCAGGAAGAGGGTGGAGATGGCCCCAGATGGCTGCCCAGAAACCTTGCGCTCTTTCCTCGGCATTGGGATTTTCCAACGCCACTCTGATGAAGGGAAAGCATGGGGTTTTCGAGGGATGTGGTGTCAACCTGGTGCCGTGAAGACACCCCCTAGGTGAAGATTTCCTGAAACAAGTGATTACCTGATAAAGTTCTAAAGCAAAGCACTTACCTCAAGCACAAAATGGACATTAGAGGTATATATTGCAGCAGTACATTTCACCATCATGCAAAGCCCAATTCTAGATCATTGGAGGCCAACTGCAGCATGGGTGTCACAAAGGCTACAGGTCTGGTGTCACAGGAGCAGGTCTGTGATCCCAGCCTTGGCACAGAATCAAGACTGCACTCCTATCTGCCTTTCCTACACAGGGTTGCTGTGTGCCTCTTGGTTTGGTCACTACAAACCAGTAGGAAATCACCTTACATCATGGAAGACCTAAATAATACTATAATTCACCTTAGAGTGGCACTGTAGGCTTGATGCGTGGAACACATGTTAAAAGATTGGCCACCTCTGCTCGAGGACCAACATAAAGACAGAAATCCCTGTATGAGTTATACATAATGGAGACCAATTTAGGAATAAAGAGGCTTCTGACAAGCCAAAGGTAATATTAAGTATATATCATGCACTTTGTACTCTTTTCGTCGCCAGGTGAAGACCTTTTTATTCTCCCAGTATTTTAACAGTTAAATTAACTCAATTTTAATCCTTGCTGTTTTAAATTTGTATTTTAATCTGTATTAATTCCTGCTGCTTGGTTTTATTCTGGTTGTGTTTTTATATTGTATGTTATTCTGTGTTTTTAGATTGTGCCTTGTTTTATATATTTTAAAATGATTTCATGGTTTTAATTTTTGTGAACCGCCCAGAGAGCTTCGGCTATGGGGCGGTATAAAAATGCAATAAATAAATAAATAAATAAATATAACTTCACTAGCTTCCAGCTGTTCATGTTAATTGCAGAAACTTGAACTTTGAGGTTTGTGGAACCTCTCTCTCTCTCTCTCTCTCTCTCTCTGATTTGTTGCAGTACAAAAGCTCAGGAAGGCTTTGAGGAAGGTCTTTGGATATTAATTCTCAGGACTGTTGGAAAGTGGTAATATTTTGGCTCCCTTTTTTCACCATCTATTTTTAAGCTTCTGTTTTCCATTTAGTTGCCTTCTATAAATAATGCAATCCATTTTTTCTAACAGTTTCCATTATTTGTGTGTGTGTGTGTGTGTGTGTGTGTGCGTGTGTGAGTGAGTGAGAGAAAGTGCATATATATATATGTTTTACCTTAAGACTGACTGCATACACAGTCGATCCAGAGCCTCCTATATAAAATGGTACACACACATATATATAGTATATTATAGTGTTATAGTGTTATAAATAAATAAGTGGGTGTGTTCAATTGTCATGGTCTTGGGCCAGATGTTTTTCTGTCACTCATCTCCTCCCATCCACACACTTTGGACACCTTTACAATGCACGAAGTGATGACATCAAAGGTCATAAAAAACTGGTTTGGAATCCAGAACTCCCCAGGTCATAATGCTCATGATGAAACAAGACATATCATGATGAATCAAGCAACATTTCCCCCCAAATTTCTTATCTGCTTCATGACCGATCAATCATTTGAACCCAAGTCTTCCCAGGCCAAGTTCAACAGTCTATCTACTGATACACTAATGGTCCAGTTCAGCTACTCAAACAGTGACAAAAGTGTCCATCAGCTGCTAGAGGTGAGGAAGGAATTGAGACTGTGGCATTCTTGGCTATTCCCAGTGAAAATTCCCCTTCTCTAAATACCTTCCCACACACACAGTTGGTTCCGCTGCCTCCAGGACCTTTAGGCTCAGGTCCAACCCACATTCAGTACTACATCTGCAAGGACACACAGACTTTTGTTATCACTTATAATGTTCCCTTTATTATTTCCCTTTTATGTAACCAAAAGCAGAAGGCATAGGATTTATATAAACAAAGGAATATCTATGAATTAGAACATTAAGTTGTTGAACAATACATAAATATTTAGAACTCTCATACAAAATTATTTATTTATTTATTGCATTTTTATACCGCCCCATAGCCGAAGCTCTCTGGGCGGTTCACAAAAATTAAAACCATAAAATCATTTTAAAAATATAAAACAAGCCACAATCTAAAACCACAAAATAGCATACAATATAAAAACACAACCAGAATAAAACCAAGCAGCAGGAATTAATACAGATTAAAATACAAATTTAAAACAGCAAGGATTAAAATTGAGTTAATTTAACTGTTAAAATACTGGGAGAATAAAAAGGTCTTCACCTGGCGACGAAAAGAATACAAAGTAGGCGCCAGGCGAACCTCTCTGGGGAGCTCATTCCACAGCCGGGGTGTCACAGCGAAGAAAGCCCTCCTCCTAGTGGCCACCTGCCTCACTTCCTTTGGCAGGGACTCCCAGAGAAGGACCCTTGTAGATGATCTTAGGGTCCGGGCAGGTACATATGGGAGGAGGTGTTCCTTTAGATAACCTGGCCCCAAGCCGTTTAGGGCTTTAAATGTTAAACCTAATCACTCCAAAATAACCACAGACCTGTCTCTCTCTCTCTCTCAATTCTACAAGCCTACCTTATCTAAACCCTCTGTCATCAATTCCCTATCTCTGTCCTATCTCATCTCTTTTACAAATCCTATCTGACTCACAAAAGAAAGCATTCTGCTTGTATAGCACACAGACTTGATTCTCCTTTTCACTCACCCAACCACTCATCTCACATATGCAATTCCACCCTTCCTCCTGTCACTCATCCTACTCCAGAGATACTCACCATAAAACACAGAAATATTAGAGAAATACATAACCATAACCGCAGATTCATTATTTACACACATGTAACATCACTGAGACTAAATTCACTTCCTCTCCCAAATGGATTATCAGTGCTATGGCTGTTTTTCCAGGCAAGATTATGCACTCACATAGTCCCAGCACCTGGATTACATCAGGAGCAATGCATACAGCAACTGTTAGTACCCATAGTTCCTCCTCTAGCTAAGGATGCATAAATATTTGTCTTCTTCTTGTACAGCTCCATTCTCCCACCCACCCATGCACCCACCCACCCCGCCAATCCACAATGTCCATACTTACTCTTCTCCAGTGCTAGAGCATCCTGTTGCCAGACTTCATTATCTGCTTATGAATAACAATGGCCATGCTGATAATTTGATCTAATTTGAGATCAATGGTAACTGTCAGAACAAGGACCAGACACATAGGATAGGAAAGATGGTGTTCATCCACTCCTCACAAAGTACCTTTCCTGTTGCAGAATAGAGCAAATGGAAAGCCAGATACTGCTACTGATGTAGCAGCCTCAACAACATCTGCTGAGCCAATTACAGAAATGGAAGGACCACAGGAGGCTCCACCACCAAGATCTTGTTGGTGGAGTTGTGCCTCTCTATGCCAGAAATTTCTACTTGCCCTTTTCCATGTCACATCCCCAAAGCCTTTGGGAGATGGCTGAAAGCCCTGCTTAGGGTGCCAATGTCCTGAGGCCCAGGGGAAGCAATCAGCTCTACAGCATTCGTTGACTTTTCTGGGCACACTGCATGAAAAGCTGACTAGAAAGTTCCCCCATTAAGAGCTGCTGTCCCAACACAGGATTGGAGTCAACTGAGGCCTTAAGAGGACTGGCAGCGCCTGTTGTTTCACTGGCTCCACCCTTGCTGGATACTGGCTGGAATTCTTAAAGGGGCAGTGTCACTTTATACAATTCCATGTTCCTGCATGGCTGAGGGAGAGGAGAAGCTGCAGGAGAGTCATCCTCAGTTGATGGCAGAGCAACATCCTCTGGCCAGGAAGGTACAGAAGGGGATGCTGAGGACCCTCCTTGAAGTGAGGATACCTGCTACCTGCCTGAATCTCAGTTCTTCTCAAGGTAGTGTGGAGCCTCACAATGAGGGAAGATAATCTTCAGACCTTTTCCTTTTCCGAACCCCTGTGGTTTGGCAAAGGAAAAGTGGTGGAATTTATTTTATTTATTTTATTTTATTATTTTATTTCTAACCCACTTCTCCATCCAGATCGAGGCGGGGAACAAATAAATATAAATACTAGAATCATAAAATAGATAAAACATTAAAACAAATAAAAACAAATACATTATTAAAAACATCTTAAAATTCAACTGGATAGGCCTGCCGGAAGAGAGCAGTCTTCATTTGTTTGTGCCATCACTGCCCATTTCAAGTGCATACTTTGCTTTCAATCAACAACAAGAACTTATTGTTTTCCTAAAGGAATAATATGTGTCCTGCCTAAGCAAACATCCAGTAAATAGCCATTTCAATAGATTTATTTACTTTTCATTAATTAAAAATGGGGCTAAAGTTTTAGGCACTTAATTATAAAATTCAGTTTGTGGATCCTCTTTTAATTTTAATATTACTTATTCAGTGTTAATAATAATTTATAGCATTTCTATTTTAATTCTCTAATGCACTTTACAAAAATTAAATGGATAATTCTATTATTAATAAAATATATGATTTATATTCCAGCTCTGCTAATGAAGATGTGCATAAATTCTGCAATATTTAACAAGTGTGCATAAAATATATCTCCTACAGTACAGTTTTTGTTGATTTAAATAATAGCTTTAGGCTTTATTAAATAGCATAACCAAACCTTGTTTCATTGATTTTGCTAATATCCAGCTATAAAACTGCTATATCAGCAGCTTAACTTAGGTTGTGAGTTCTAGTAGATTTCTATTATTATTATTATTATTATTATTATTTAATTAGACTCTAACATTAAGTGTATTTACATTTGGGGAAATATTGAGTCTCAAAGATATTTATTTATTTATTTATTTATTGCATTTATATACCGCCCCATAGCTGAAGCTCTTTGGGCGGTATATATCTCAGCTCATAAGTAGTTGCTCTTTGAAAAGAAAACCTAAAATATATTTTCTAGTTCAAAGAATAAACTAGCCACTCATTATTTTTATATTTCAAGTGATTCATGCATTATAAAGAGAATATTGAAGTCACTGACATAATTATATTAAATTAGAATAGTTTAACACATATTGTGCTATGGTTTAAAGAATTATCTCTTTTCAAATACTTGCTTAAAACTGAAGCATTCCATTCTTATATATTTCATTTGCTACTATGTCTGAGTTTTTGAGAAAACGTTTGACTCTCTCAATATCTCATAGAATCGTTCTACTGATTTTTATACACTCATTTTATATGTCCCAAATATAAGGCAAGCCACAGATCTGAATACAGTTGCTCTAGTTGTCCTTGAAAAGGATTGCTGTACATGTAAGGCTACAAGGAGAGACTTGTATGTAAATAAACTGAAGCTATTGTAACTCTTATCTCAATTACATAGAAGCACCATTGAATTCAACAGACATTACTTCTAAGGATACACAGTGCATTAATTGTATAGCATGTATTTGAGCGTGTTTTTTTGTTTTTTTGTTTGTTTTGTTTTTTAACTTGAAAGCAACTGTACATGGCTCTGATTTGGATTGGGACCAGCCAATTCAAGAAAGGGGGGATTAAACCTTCCCCCCCATTTGCTTCCCAAAATTCCACCCTGCCCCCTCAGTGCTGACTTTTTTTTTCTTCTTTTTTAAAATCATCATGAGGTGGAAAGGCTGGAGAATTTCAGGAAACCAACAGGAAGAGGGAAAGGGGAGAAGTGTCATGCATGCTTACTCTTGAGGAAGAAGAAAAAAAGAACAGGCTCAAATACACACTGTTATTAATGTAACATTTAGTTTGACCCTAGAGATATGCATTCAGGACTGAAGGCTGAGATGCCATGAATTCTGTATGTTCTTATTTATTTATTTATTTATTTACAACATTGATAGACTGCCCTGTAACAAAATGGCCTCTGGGCAGCTTACAATGTATTGGGCAAAACGTATTGGGCAAAAGGCGAGATACAAATAAAGATAATAATAATAATATAATAAAGTAAAATAAAACAAGTTAAAAATTCACATTTATATTATGGTTTATTGTCATTGTGTATTTTATAGTCTTAACCTTTATGTTATGAACCTATCCAAACATTTTATTTATTTATTTATTTATTGCATTTCTATACTGCCCAATAGCTGGTTCTCTTCCTACTCCCTGGCTACAGGGGAGCGTAGAAACACAGTTAATAAACGAATAAGTGTGCCATCCTATGCATGTTTGACAGGAAGAAGTCCTACAATTCTAGGTTGACTGTATGAAAGGGATGGTAGGGCTCCTGTATCTTTAACAGTTGTCTTGAAAAGGGAATTTCAGCAGATGTTATTTGTATGCATGCAGCACCTGGTGAAATTCCCTCTTCATCACAGCAGTTAAAACTGCAGGAGCCCTGTCCTCTTGACCAGTTACAGAAGAGGGCACGACTCCTGCAGCTTTAACTGTTGTGATGAAGAGGGAATTTCACCAGGTGCTGCAAGCATACAAATGACACTTGCTGAAATCCCCTTTTCTATACAACATAGGAGGCCTGTCCCCTTTCATATGGCCACCCTATACAACTCCCAGCATTCATCAGCCATCCTGACAGAGAATCCATGCTGCTGCCTGATCCCTGTGCAAATCTGGAAATAGGAAGCCTCAACATAGACTGGAGTTTCAGGGAGGAACTGCTTGCGACTTATTAGAAAGATCTGCCTCACACCTTAAAACTACATTTCTAGCTTGCAACTGCAGTAATTTTAATTAGCTACTTGGCAAAACTGCAGGCTTGGAGAAGATAACAATCTCCTCATATGTTCAGCCTGATTTATACCAGCTGCTCTTCATTCCGCCATGGATCCACATACCCAACGTCATGAAAGAAACAAACAGTCTGAACCAGCCCAGTATGTAATATAAAGCTTGAGGCTGGGAGGCTACCACAATTCTAATTGTGGTCACTAGGCTGACCATATGAAAAGGAGGACAGGGCTCATGTAACTTTAACAGATGTAGAGAAAAGGGAATTTCAGCCAGTGTCATTTGTATGCAATTAGTTCCTGGTGAAATTCCCTCTTCATCACAACAGTTAAAGTTGCAGGGGCCCTGCCTTCTTTTGTATATGGTCACTCCAGTATAGTGCCTGCAACTTTAACTGTTGTGATCAAGAGGGAATTTCACCAGGAACTAATTGCATACAAATGACACTGGCTGAAATTCCCTTTTCTCTACAACTGTTAAAGTTATATGAGCCCTGTCCTCCTTTTCATATGGTCAGCCTAGTGGTCACCCCATTTTTGTCCCTACTTCTGGAGAGCAGTGTTGGTTCTACATAGCCCTTTGTTCTGCAATTACTATTCTATGATCATTCACATTTAATGCAGGATCCAGATAAGGTTGCTGGCAAATTCTTCTCTTCCAGTGTTTTCTGTTTAGCAGTTTCCCGCTTGCCATTTCGCCCATTCATTTCATCTTGCTGAGCACAGCAGCAGGATTAGTTTTTATTTATGTATTTTACATTTATATGCCACCCAATAGCTTAAAGTCTCTGGGCGGTTCACAAAAATTAAAATCACAACATACAATTAGTAGCCTGTTAATTGCCCCCCCCCCCCGCATTGTCACTTCCTATTCCTGATGGGGTGAGGGGGCTTTAATTGCTAATTATTTTTTATTTTAATAGAGCAAAACATGAGAGATGCTATATTAATGTGAACAGAAAAAATAATAAAAGAAATATATAATTAGCCACCCCTAATACAAAAACAGAAACTGAACGCAAGGGAGGCTATTCACAGGTCAATTATCAGGCTATTCCTCACTAATCCCACTGCCATGTTCAAAAAGAAGCAATAAAGTGAGCCAGATAGATAAGCATTAAACCTTTGAAAAAACAGGGTCTTTGCTGAGTAGGGCTTACTTCTGAATAAACGGTATAGAATAATCTTGGCCATGGAGATGGGCATTGCTGGATAGTATAGCAATATATTAAGTGCTGTGTGGAATCTCTATTTTAATTCCACTTCCAGATCTACACTTTGGCTGAATTCGGACAACACGATAATCAATGGTGGGGTAATAATCAACTTTACAGTTGTTCATCTAGGAGGTATTCCCCACACAACATGGTAATAAATACCAACTGTGGTGTGGATTAGGATCAGCGCTGAGTTGACTAAGGCAGCATTCGGACGACACGATAGTCAATACAACTGACGATTGTTTCCCTCCCCCCCCCCCGTTGCTTATTGTGTCGTCCGAATTCAGCCTTTGTGTCAAATCACTACGAATGTGGAATAAAAAGCAGAAAATAGGACTGTGAAAGCGGTATATGGAATGTGTCCTGTGCCCTAACACTTATCAGTGCACTTCAATACCGCTATAAAGCAGTAGTGTAGATCTAGCCCAAGTCACTGTGGAAAAGCAAACCTTCTGCAGCATTAAAGGACCTGTGTGGAAGCAACTCCGAATAATTCACCACAAGAAGCTGCTGTTTTGTTTACCAAATGTTGAAATTTTCTGTGGCAAATGACAGGAGAGATTTCTGCTTCTGGTGAACTGAATACCAGACATGACTCAAAACATTTCAGTGCCCAAAGCAGAAAGTCTGAATGGCACCGACCACCAGCCATTTATAATAATAAATCAAATACTTGCATTTCCCCCTCTTTAATAGCACACAAGATCTGCCTACTGAGGCATGACAAGGGCCAGCTCTGATTCAAGGAAAACATTATTTGCTGTGAATTATATCTCTTCAAAGGAACTGTTTTAAATGTGGATGTGTTTTTTTAACTTGTTGGACTCAAAACATTCCCCCCACCCCTCAAAGACTGCGCCTCACATTTGAAGAGAGCTGGCAACTATTCTTCCCAGTAGTCATGCTGTGATTGCAGTAGTGTGAATGACATGAATAGGCACCGTATCTTTGGTTTAGGCCTCATTAAGTGTAAGTGAAGTTCATGATGAGGCTGTTCAAAACAGACTCTGGAACAAAATAACTGAGGGAGTGAAAGAGAAGCTTTGCTCACTATCGGGCACAATCAACCTTGTCCCTGCATGTTGCTCCCATTCCCTGCACTTAATTACTGTCTACTGACCTGACTATCTATCACACAGTTTACTACTATAGTTCTGTGCTTCAGCAGTTCTGTTCTTCTCTGTTACCAAATTCATTTTGTAGAGGGAAAAGGTCGTTCATTTAGTTTCTCAAGGTCAAACGCAGCAAATGCCATTTGCCCTCATACCTTAGTCACCGATGCAAGAAAGAATCATCTGCACTAGTCAGATATATTTCCTTCTTCTTTTCTTTCTTTGTTTTTGTTTTTCTTAAGATAGAACAAACCTAAATCGTGCCCACACCACCATCCCAGGTAGAGTATATAATAACAGACTAAAGAAATTATTAATAAATTAATTAATGTGCATTTATTTGTCATCTCTGCAGACTATTTACTAATTTTGAGTAAGTACACATAGAGCGTCATCACACAGGGGAAATCACATTTGCTTACCGTCACTTCTCCACCTGCGCGTTTGTCCCTCATGACTTCATCTTTTGAAGGAGGAAGTAAACAACTTGCACGTATCCCATTCAGTGGGCCATTTTGATCCTGCTGCTTCTCCTGCACACAGCAAGAGATAACGGCAACTTCAATCTTTAAAAATAAGTCGGACTTACTGGGCTGTTGTTTGTTTTTTGTTTTTTGTCTCACAAAGAAGACTAGAAGGGGCAGGAGACACACAGGAGGCAGACAACACCACGAGAGGGACTCGCAAAAATCTGTGAGTGCCCAGTAATGAGTGAGCAATAAAACGCTTGTCTGATGGAGGTCATAGTCATAGTATTAGGCATGTTTATGTGGTCTAGCATGATATTTTATAGTGTTCATGTATATAAATGCATATTACTGTGTTGTATTGTCATTATTTGTATAGCTCCTAAAGAAAGCCCAGAGATATATGCCACTGGGCTGAAATGCGTTGGGATACTTTAAAGAATTTTATTTTTCTACATCCTGGGACTTGTTCTCTGCTTTCCATCAAGTTGTTTTGGATGTTCTCCAGTTTAGTCTGACCCTGGCACCATATGCCCTGCCTTGCATCCCCTAAGCTACCCTACTCCCTTCAGGTGAAGTGAAGGACAGTCTCATTCCCAATGCTGAAGTACGATTCAACTGCCAGTGCCATTGGCTTTTGTACTTGGAGGGGTGGGGGCATCTTTGCCTGAGGTAGCAAAATGCCTTGGGCCAGTCCTGCTTTGTTGGCCAGCCACAAGAAGATACATCCATTCATAACCTGCTCGTAACCTGCATATGCGTAGTTGCATAACAGGTAAACTGAAGCCCGGTGCATACTATATTTTTTTCATTCGCCTGATCCCCCTGGGTATCTTCAAGTGTATGTTTACACAAGCAGCTGTATCCCATCAGCCAGCAGCTCACAGATTTTGGCTGTGACAATTTGACCTTCTGCAATGATTAATGCACAACTAACTGTGCAGTTCATTATCACAACATGTGGCTGATGGTTTCTAGTTTAGAGAGGTGGGTTAAGCTAAAATGCTGGTAATTTTGGTGGTTTTGGCCACATCCCTTTTGCTTTTGTCCTGGCTTTTTTGCCTTCAGTCCCACCACCACTGGAATGAGGCCCTCAAGAACTTCTCCCAAATGGCATTCGGTCTTCAGGCTGAAGGAGGTTCTGCTCTTCTGCTTTATGTTCTGATGCAATCTTAGAGACAAGAGCTAAATCTAAACTAATGCTTTTTATTGGCACTGAAGTGGCATTGATAAGTGTAGGGAGCATATTACACAGTCCATATGCCACCTTTGTGGAGCTTTTTCCTGCTTTTTACTCCATATTGTCCAAAATACCCCAACAGATGTCATTGTGTGTGCTATGGGGTATAAATATGAAAGAGGGATACAGTGTCATCATGATGGGATCATATTGATATGGCATGAGGTATAGAGAGCTGATCTTCTAATATTGTGAAAGCTACCACAGCCAAAATGCATGAACTCTGAGGTCACACAGTGTAATTACTCATGTGAGCCAATGTTCAGCGATGTTATGGGGGCAGGAGGGGGATAGCACCACAACATGGAAAATGGCATCTTGTGTTACAGCATCTCTGCTTTGAGAACTGAGGTTTGTTTTTTAGTTGAAAAGTAGATTCTAAACCCTCAAATAAATAATAAATTAACAAATCCAAAGGCCTGTTGGAACATGCAGAGTAGCAAATTAGCACATGCCTGCATTAGAGCACAGCAATGGCCCAGATTTAAAGTGAACTCTTTAAACCAATTAAACAGGCCCATTTAAATTCATCAACGGGAACAAAAATAGGAGCACTCAGGCAACATATCTGAGGCTAATATCGCTGCTGAAAACAAGATCAGTACATCCCTCGGAAGGCCTCGATGGTCTCTAATATAATCATGATTCAAAATAATGAGAATAAACAAGTTCACTTAGGCTGCAGTGTCAAGCACACTTACTTGGATATAAACTACAAGAGGCACGCTGGGATTTACAAGTAAGTATGTTTAAGATGTGGCTGTCAAAGTCATCCTTGGAAATGATAATTCAAGGGAGAGATAGAGAAAAACTAAGATGCAGTGTAGAAGGAGGGGGAGGATTCAGGACAGAATCATGGTGGGCACCAACAGAAGAGGACACTGGATAATCCAGCTTGGAAATTGTTTCTGGACTCTTTGAAGTTGTGATGCTCCATATAAATTAACATTAATGGGGCTCATAATCAGGGCCAGTGTCAGCGCCTGGCATTGTTGGGCAGCAGATGGGGCCCCAGCTCCAGTAGGACCTATTGCTGACGCCTGCCTATTGCTGATGCCTGTCCCCTTAATTGTTTTCCCCTTGACCCAGTGCTCCAAGCAGCATAAGGGTGGAAGATTTTACAACTATTATAATTCCCCACTATGCCCCCACCTAACATTTCAAAGCAAGTTTAAAAGGTGGATAGACCCAACTGCCCAACGCTGTTCGGAAGTGATCACCCCAGCCAGATAAGCCTACCAGGGATTTCTGACAGGAGAGGCCCCACCAGAGGACACTTTGCCCAGCTCCCACTCAACTTGGAGCTGGCTCTGGTCACAATCCAGAGCCCTGTTATGAATTATGTTCAATATATTTTTATTCTATTATTATTATTATTATTATTATTTGATTCCTTTTTACTGGAATATTTGAAAAAGGAATAGAGTAGTAAAGAAAAAAACATTAAGATAACACCACAATAACAATTCTACAAAATATAACCAAATCTTTAAAATGTATTTTAAAACTTTTATTTATAAATCCCTAAAAAGGCAGCATGGTGTAGTGGTTAGAGTATAAGACTAAGCTTGGAGAAATTGCTTTCTGATCCACACTCAAACATAAAGCTCTGTAGGTGACCTTAGGTCAGTCACCACATCTCAACAAGTAGAGACTGGTGGTTCCTCTTTCAACAGGGCTGCGAATCCATTCCAGGTTTCAGTCAGAACCAGCCAAAAATCTGAAGTGGTGAACCCTATCCCCAAAATGGAGTAATCCTTACAATAATACTGTCAGGTCAGTCAGTATTATCATACCTATATTGCAGATTAGCCATGTGAGTTTAGAGCATAGAGGTGGAATTGGAATGGGAGACTTCCTATTTCTTTATTATTCGTTTCTTTATAAGTACTTCATTTTTGTTGTTTCTGTTGTTTTGCCTTTTGAAGCTAACGATAGTCCAAGGCAATTAACAATTGTGAAATTCCATTGGTTTGGTACAAGGATCTACCTTCTGTGGACACTCATGGAAATTGCCTCAGCCTGATTTTGAGAGATCCCCCATCTCACCCTGCACTTCAGCTCACCCCATTCAGCAGGGTCTCCACATAGCATTTGCTGGGGGCTGACGGGGCAGCCATGGGGAAGAGGGGTCTGGGAAATCTTCCACTAGCGTCGTTGCACATGCCTACATCTTGAGCCAATACATTTAAAAACAGTCGTTCGCTGCTCAGTTTCGCCACCACCTAGCATTGATAGAACCTTTACGTGTCTTGCAGAAAGAAAGAAAAAGTTAGTGCTACAATACGAAAGTGGTTTTTTGAACTTTATAGGCTAGGCAAACATTGTTGCATTCCATTTTTCTAATACATTCTGCTAGGAAGACTCTTCAGTAGTCTGCTTAATATGAATGGATAAGCAATCATATTAGAGTGAGTCATGCCTGGCAAAGTTTTCGCGATTATGGACTCTGAATTGTCCAAATGCCTGCACAGATCAGGGTTTTTTTTTTCTTTCCCAGTGTACACAACAGCAGATCATTGATACAGAATCCCAATCATAAGACCGTTGCAGCCTCTCTTTTGGCACTCCACACTCCAAAGCTTTTCAAAAACTGAAAAATTACTAAAGCTGCCAAGTGCATTTTATATTTATCAACTGACTGTCTTCAGGAAAATGAACTTGCCATTCTGTCAGAAACTGTCTTCTTGGGGAAATATGATTAGACTTTAACCGTTGGTGTAGAAATGGCATCCATTCTTTCAGTTCAATAGCTCCCAGGCCCTACGCTTTATTCATGGGCTCCGGGTGATGTCATGTTTTCGTGACTGATTTGTGCAGAGTATAGTTGGCTTTCTTTTTTCCTTTTTCAGATGAAACTTCATAATTACACACTGAATGAAAATCAACTTTGGGAGGAAAATAGAGTTAAGGTGATTCTTTATATCCAAAACCCTGTCTAAACAAAATGGCATATGATTCATGGTGCATAAAGAAGGATCCTTTCTACTCTATGGAAGAAAACTGGACAGATGTCCACATATTGACATGGATTCCTTTATGTACATTTATATCAGGGTTCTCCAGATGTTTTGGCCTACAACTTCCATAACGGCTCACCATTGGCTATCCTGGTTAGGGTTGATGGGAATTGCAGGCCAACATATCTGGAGAACCACAAGTTGTCCACCCCTGATTTAAATTAATCCACCTTGCATTTCAACCACAGAGATCAGCCTTAACCGGAAATATTCCATGTACAAGATAATTTGGGCCATGATCTTCTACTTTTCCCACAGCAAAACTCTTTAAATTTCTGCAGGCACTGCACTGCACAATGCCTTGGCTATATCCACAACATTTCTCGAATAGCTGAAACTAATGTATAGATACTCAGTGCGAAATTGTGAAATTCTTCCTGAAGGGAACACCACTGCAGCTTATTCCAAGGAATTTTTAAGTAAGTCCTCTTTGTATGGTGACTTAGCAGCTCATTTGCCAGCAAGATGTAGAAGAAACCTTCAAATACTGTATACATATTTGAAGTGATGGTTCCAGGTTTTGGGGAGTCTTGAACAAGATGCTCCCAGTGGGTGCCTCCTTCTCCTCCTCCTCACTGCTGTTGTCATTGTCTGTTCATTTGTTCCTACCTCTGAACCCAATCAGCACCATTTCCCAGAAGGAGAGGATGAAGCATGCAGAGGTTGTGGCTCCTGCTCCTCTTTCTTCTTGTAGCTTGTTCACTTGGAGAGAGCTAAGGGCCGATCTACACAGTCCTTTGGAACGTTTGAAAAAGTATTTTAAAACGTTCCAAATAGGTGCGTTCTAAAACGTCTTAGGCCACATTACTGAGTACTCACGTTACTGGAGAACAGACTTCAGTCTTTAAAGCGGTGTGTGCGGTCACACACTGTTCTGCCCTGTCTCTTTCTCTTTCGTTTTTACAATGAGTTTAGGGCAAGGCATTGTGGGGGTTGTAGTTCAGTCACCCACTTCCTTCTTAGTTCCGCTGTCATTCCCTAGCGAGTATAGGGCTAAGAATTGTGGGTGTTGTAGTTCACTCACCCACTTCCTCTTTCTTCCCCACCAATCAACTGCTAAGCATTTGGGCACCAGTAAAGGAAGCACTGCCCCCATGAATCACAAACGGTAAGGAAGGACACATTATTTTACTTAAAATGATTTATTAAAAGTGAAATGTTGTATATAACTGAAGTGAGTTTTAAAAAACCTCAGATATGCAACGTTATAGGAAGTGCGTCATGTGGCCCAAAGAGTTTTCATAATCCTTATAAAACGTCAAAAACCTCGTATGTAGATCGGCCCTAAGTGAACAGGTAGAAAGAGCAAAGAGAAGAAGCAGCAACATGGCCAGGAGGCTCCAGGACTTGGCAGTGGACCCCTCCTGAGATGTGGGCATTGGCAAGTGCCCAACAATACCAACCTCTGACACCAGCCCTGTCTCTTAGCCTTCATCCCAGGCATACTTACCTGCTTTTAAGCCCCATTTAGCAAGTAAACATGCATAGTTTTCTTCTTTTAGACCTATAAGGCTGCAATCCACTATCCACTTTCCTGGGAGTAAGCCCATTTAACTCAATGGGACTTACTTCTGTGTAGACATGTACAGGATTGCACTATCAGTTTAGTATGCTGGAATTAAGGAGAAACCTGGTTTCTCCCTCCCACTCTCATTTGGTCCATTTGTTCGTTGGGGGGGGGGGGAGGGATAACCTAGAAAATTGTGCCAGGGCCCTTTTCGGAGATTCTTGATTTCTCATGTTTTGTTGATCCTCTTTGGCCCTTATATGTGATTTGGGTAGATGGTAGCAATTAAACTGTTGGCTGCATTAACTGATGGTCTCCTCCTAGTAAAGGATTTCAATAAACCATCATTGCCGATTCTTTTAGGTCTATCAACAGCTGACCATGAGATTGTTATTGATCTGTTTACTGGAACTAGGAGAGCAGCTCTCGGGTGGCTTCATTTTATTTATTTATTTTTTGCTTTCAGAGAGAAACCTAGAGAAACAGGTGGATAATTGTTCTCTGGGCTCTTTCATGAGGCATTGGGGGCCTGTGTTATCGATGTGGACAAAGCTGCTCTGAAGCTTAATGAAGAGATATGGGCTTGCAAGTGAAATCAGTACGTGAAACCAAGCCTTCTATCTCCCACGTTTCTAAGCTTCTGCTCTTTGTTACAAAAATTGGAGACTTTTTTGAGTGTTGAACTCCTGAGACTTTTTGAATGCTGAACTCTACAGTGGAGGCCGGTGGCTCCGACATCAATGAGGTTGTGAATCCACCTCAGGTTTCAGTCAGATCCGGTCAGAACTCTAAAGGAGCTATCCAACATGTGAAGCCCTTTGGATAGCTTCTTTAGAGTTCTGACTGAAATTCACAGCGGATTTACCACCCCTCTGACATTGGAGCTGCCCGCCTCCACTGGAACTCTAAGAGTATTTCTGAAGAGCACCAGACACCCACCACCACTCCACTGACATCGGAGCCACCAACCTTCACTAGAACTCTAGGAGTATATCTGAAGAACTTCCAGGCTCCCCACAATCCTTTAAAACAAATTATGATCCAAACTGAGAACACAGTGACTAAAAGAATTAGTAGCTAAAGCAGAGGTAGGCAATACGGTTGTCCCCGGACATCTTTGTTGGCATCCACCAAGATGTTCTACCTCTCCCATTTTTTAAAAAAACCAAACCGCTTTTTCTTACTCACAGCTGGGATCACTTCTAAGCAGAATGAAGGCTTCTGGCTCTTGCCAACTTCATTACCCATGAATGCCCCCTGGGCTACACTATGGGGCTAAGAAACGTTCTTAAGAAATGAAGACAGCAAGCAGCTACAAATGTATGTTTTCCACTGACACGCACCCAGCCACCAAGAAAAAGAGGGTAAAAAAGAAGGAGTTGTTTAATTGTGGCTCAGACCCCACCTCTACTTATGCACAGTTGTTTGGGCAGGTTACTTGTCCTTTGAGCCAGGCCTCCCATGGCAGCCAGGCCTCCTATGGCATCCATTTTGTAATGGTGCCCATGACACTTTCTCAAATTGTTAAATGTACCCATGGACCTCAAACGTTTGCCTACACACAATCTAAAGAAATCAGCCCTAGCCAGCATGGCCAAAAGTCAGGGACTATGGGAGATGTAGTCAAAAACATCTGGAGGACATCAGATTGGGGAAGGCTACCTGAGGCCACCAATATCCAAAGAATATGTAAGTGGGATATGGCAGAAATGGTTTGGTATTATTATTATTATTATTATTATTATTATTATTAAAAATCCACAGTGATTCCCGATTTACACTTTGTAGGCAACACATAGCATGAGAGTAACTGGATCTGTCAGTCAACATGACTTGAAATGGGACAGGTTTCCCCAATATCATTTGGCCCAATACTATCCACCAAAAGGTACAATTAGGACTTTATAAAGGCCTTGAAAGTTAATGTTCACAGTTGCAAACTGCTTGCTCACCTACCTCTCAGTCTGGCCAAGACAATAGTGATGCTGAGGAGGAGGAGGAGCAGTAGATGCCATGGCCTACTTGCCCATTGGCTCTGTGATTGTCAAGCAAGCAAGTGGAGCAATGAGGAGAAAGAAGAGGAGGAGCAAGAGCAGCTGGTGATAATACAGGCTGGGCCCATTGGCGGTGTCTTGCCCAATGGCCCCTCAGAAATCTGGAGCCGACTCTGCCATCCCACATAACATGTGAAAGACAGGGGAAGTCCAAGCGATTGCAGATGCGAACACAGAATTTTTGCGTATTTCTGATTTCTGAAGCTCTGAATTGTGGCCTCAGCCTGCTATAAACTACAGTTTGACACAGTATGGTTGCATTTCTATAATTACCTTCATGGGATAATTGTGTTCACTGTAAAAAAAAAAAAAACAGGCAAGAAAGCAAATGTAAAAGTGATGGAGTTATTAATCTGTCATTCACCAAGCGTGGCTCATTCCTCATCATAGGAGCTAATCTTTCATAAGGCTGAGGTCTAAACACTAATGTTTGTGTTTGAAAGAGGTACCAAATCATAAATATATTACATAATCTCCACCATGAGCTGAAAGCAGCACAATTGTTTTCATTAACCTTTCATTCTTATAAAAGGGCAAAATCAATAACAAATTTATTCAGGCAAGTGAATGGCAATTTCAAGAAATTTCACATGGGATTTCATTTCCATGGCTTTTTTTCTTCCCACAAATTCTCATAAAATATAATATGATCTGTCCAAACATAAGTCAAATAGAAAAGCTAAGATATCATCAGCCTTTCAAAGACACTGAATGAAGACTTTTTTCCCTTACAGGTGGAAAACTGACTTACTAAAAATAGTGCTTTCTTACAGAGAGACGCTTTCCCTGACATGCAGGGAAAGTATCACTCCGAAGCCTCTCCGGCTTGGATTTTTTTGTTTTTTAGCATGAGACTTAAGTTTGACATTCCATGCCTTTTCCAAGGGAAATTAGCAGGAGAATAAACGTGAGGGTGGTAGGATGATCGCAACACTATCCGCTGCAGAAAAGGAGCAAGCAATAAAATAATGTCTTTAAGAAATCTTCCACTGTTATGCAACATATTTCCAGTCTATCCAGCTCTTCAGATTTAGATCCTGTTATAGGGAGATGCAATTCTATCTCCTCTCCCAGGTCTGTTAAGTCACTCAGGAAGCTGTGAATGGAGGAAGAAGACCATCTGCCTATAAGGAGATCTAGGTATCTCTGATGAATTGCTGTATAGGCTGGAAATATATCGTCTAGTAGCAAAGGATTTATTAAAGATTTTTGTTGAACCTTTTGAGGTCCCCTTTCATGAACAAACCAGATCTTTTACAGATTCAAATAAATATTTTGACTTTAATACTCCTGACTTTCCGGAGCATCTAACATGATAACCAGGGCCCATACACCAAGCCAAAAACTCTGGAGTGACATGCTCTCATAGTTGTTTAATTGACAGATGCTGAAGCTGATTTGAGCTTCTGCATCTTTGCTGTGGCTTCTAGCCAATTACGCAAGTCTAGCTCAAAAATGTGTATGGATTTCAAGCTTAAATATATGCTAAAAGCCTAGAGGGGCTATTCATATTGAGTGAAGAAGTACAAGCATGCATACTTCATCTAGCATTCCATGATCTATGAAATAAGTGTCCTCCCCTTTTGGATTTTTCCCCATGTATAAGAACTAGTATTTTGAGCCTCCTGGTGTCATTTCTTATTTTTTGCCTCCCCCAATTTTATTTTCCAGTTAGTTTTGCTTTGCTGGGGAGGGGAGGTACTATAGTGGTAAATCAAGTGAGAAATTGATTTTCCTGAGAGATACATCTAAAATGGTCCCCAATTAACTTGTCAGATTATGAATTGTATTGGCTCTGGCACTGAGCAATGTTTCCTTCTGAATAATTTCAAGCCAAAATCAGATGCTTTTACACCAGTTTAAAGCAGAAGACCTAATACCTCCTCAAAATCATTCATCTATTATTATTTTTTGTAAGTTTGCCAATTTGGTAACCTACTACAACACCTAAAATACTTAAATGTCAGCAGCTTTCTCTAATTTAGTTTCCTCATTTTAAAAAAATAACTATACAGTGTTTGTTACCTGTTAGCTTGAAGTATAAAGCATTGTGAGAAACATGGGGTGGGAAAACCAGGGGTGTTCAAATTCGCTGGAATTATTCAAGCTTTACACCCATTTTTGTTTGCATCATGTTTTTTGGTTTGTTTAAATGGGGAAAGTTAGGCTGACCATCTGAAAAGGAGAACAGGGCTCCTATAACTTTAACAGTTGTAGAGAAAAGGGAATTTCAGCCAGTGTCATTTGTATGCAATTAGTTCCTGGTGATATTCCCTCTTCATCACAACAGTTAAAGTTGCAGAGCCCTGCCTTCTTTTGTATATGGTCACTCTAGTATAGTGCCTGCAACTTTAACAGTTGTGATGAAGAGGGAATTTCACCAAGAACTAATTGCATACAAATGATACCTGCTGAAATTCCCTTTTCTCTACAGCTGTTAAAGTTATATGAGCCCTGTCCTCCTTTTCAGATGGTCAGCCTAGGAAAGTGCACAATTTGAACAGGAAAAGTGCACATTTCTGTACACATTTTTCTAAACAGCTCACTCCCCCCATCAACTAAAACATGAAAATGTGATTTTTTTAAAAAAAAAAAGGCTATTTTAAAAATGTACGTTTTTTTAAAAAAAAATCAAATTTTTATATTTCAAAAGCATTTGCAAGTTTATGAATGTATGAACAGTTTTCCAAAAATGTGTTCACTTTCAGGGCTGCACAGGACATGTTTAGATGATTTGCAAACTGAAATGAAATTCCCATTCACGTGTTAAATGTGAGATTAAACATCAAGCAATAAATTTGCCAGATAAATTTCTGGTTAATCTGGATTCTGTCTAGGTTTGTATAGCATTTTTCCACCTTACACATCTAAAGGCCATTTAGATTTTAACAACATCTAGGCCAGATCTACACCAAGCAGGATATGACACTTTGAAAACGGTTTGAAAACCGTATATGGAGTGTGGCCTGGGCCCCAACAGTTGTGTAGATCCTGCCCTAGTGAGCCAGCCGGGAATTGATAGAGTTCTGCAATTACCTTGTGCAAACCTGCACTGCCCCAAATGGCTCTTTCTCATTTGGCTTCCTCACCGTGGATTCATCCACGCTCACCATCTGATGGGCCAGGCCAGGAAGTCTTCTGCTGCATTACCCGTGTTATGACTAGCATGTTATGGAGCCCCAATCAGAAGTGGAGAAACTTTGCCCCTCCCTGAAATAAAAGTGTTAAAATAGCACATGTCATAGTGTGTTATTTGTAGCTGACACTGCTCTGTCCCTTGCTGTGGCGTCCAGCCATGAGGGACCTGTACAATGCAGTGATTAGGTGTTGGGCCTGGATTAATGACACTTGAGGTCAAATCTTCACTCAGTCATGAAATTCACTGGGTAGTCCTGGGCATGCCTCTCTCTCTCTCTCTCTCTCTCTCTCTCTCTCTCTGCAGGACAGCCTACCTCAGAAGGCTGTTAAAAGAATCAAATGAGATAGTATCATGCATGCCACCCTGAGCTCCTTGGGAAAAGGGCAGGGCATGATTGTAATAAATGAAATAACCAAGGTCTAAAAGTCTGTTCATTGGTTTTTGAATGTCTAGCATGCCCTTTGACTGAAAGCAAACCTTTAAAGAGTGCTTACAATAAATCCACAAGAGCTTTTGAGCTGGTTGTGCAGCCGCTAGTGCTATGTGCAGATGAATGAATATTAATTGGTTTTTGGCATCCAAACACAACTGTAGCTTTTATAGGTTGCAATCCAGTGATGAAATCTAGCTAAATTTAACATTCGCTGTTAGCAGTCATATGATCAGCTTGACTTGTGGCAGCACAGCTAGAAGGCAGCCCAGGCTGATTAAAAAAAAGCTCCATTATTATTATGATTATGATTATGATTATTCAATTCATATCCCACCTATATACAGAATACCCTAGGCTGCATACAAAATTAAAACAGTTTAAACAAGATAAAAATAATAAATGAAATACCATAGGTAGCATAAAAATGTTAAAAGCTATTTAAAGAGATAAAATAATCAATAAACCCAGACAGCATAAAAACAATAGATATATAACAATCATTAATAATAATACATTGTAATATGTAATATTTATATCATATTCGTCTACCAATGAGTACCCAGAGCAGCTCACAAAAAAAGGAAAAACACAAGAATACATTGAAGAATAAACATACAATATTGAAACAAACAAACAAACAAACAAACACAGAATTAAAAACAGCAGCAGAACTAGATATTAAAAGCCTGTTTCAATGAAAATGTTTTCAGTTTCTCCCTAAAAGACAACATGAAGGAAACTGAAAAAAGCCTCCTCAGGGAAGGAATTCCAAAGCCTCGTCTTTTGTCCTCAATCCTTTGACCTGGTCAGGCAATTAGGCATTAACGCAGGTCCACCAAACTGAACGTAGCCTACCAGCCACAAATGGCAGCGAAATCCCCTGACTTTGTAGTTTTTGTCAGTCAGAAAAATATGGAGGTTTATTGAGCCTGTCATGGATTCACCATATATGGCTTTCATGCTCCCTCAGGCTTTATGAGTCAAATGTTGTGCAGGCCGGCCTTTTTTCAAGCATGGTCAAGCATTTAAAGCACAGATGTGCCGTTTCTGGGGGTCAGGGGCCTGCCCCCTGCCCCTGCCATATCACTAAATTTTCTGCCAAAATCCAAGGGCATTACCCTTTTTACAGGAAAAAGTGGAAATGAAAGGGTAATTTGGTGGTGCCACTGCAGTACCAAAAAAAAAAGCCCTTTTTCTGCATGAGCAGCAGCAGCAAAAAGGAGCAATCAAAGTTTCAATTTCCAATGCTTCAACATTTATGTTTAAGGTAGTTAATCTAGTGCTGTCCTGAAAATTTCTCCCATGAAAATTTTGAACATTCTCATTCAATTTGATGGGGGAGGAGCAGGATCCTTTCAAAAAGAAATTCAAAGGGGAAGAAATTTTGGAGAAATTTTCATGGGTTTGGTTCAGGGTTCTTGCGCTTACCATACTCATGAGATGGCTGAGGAGTGTGCATGGTTGTCCTATCTTTCATTGTACAATCATCTCTCAGACAACCTGGAGCCTCCTTGGCTTCCTGCTCTTCCCACCCAGGAGAACGCATCAAAGACCCTATGAAAGGAATAAAAAAATCGGAAGTAAATAAAGAACATCGACAACTAGTAATCGGGGCCTTGGCCACAAAAAATGTTAGAACATTCTGGCAAGTGGTCTCTGGATCACTGAATAAATCTAGAGGCAATAATGAGCATCATATAGCACCTGCCAGATGGGAACAGCACTTTGGGGCTATTTACAGGTCAACAGTCAGTACTACCTCCTCCCCGAAGTTGTTAGTTGGTTCCCCTGAATGGCCCCCAGTAGATCCAGGTATTATATGTAACCTGATAAGTAATCTTAAACTGGGAAAGGCCCCAGGTCCCGATGGTATTTCCTCAGATATAATTAAGCATAACATCACTTGGTGGTCTGACCTCCTGGCCGCACTCTTTACTCTCATAAACAGACATGGGCAGATTCCTTCAGATTGGCTAAAAGCGTATATTGTTCCAATTTATAAATCAGGACCAACAAATGACCCTTCAGACTATCGGCCCATCAGTCTCCTTTCTACTGTAGAGAAATTAGACGCAGTTTTTTTGAATCAGAAACTGAAGGAATGGATTACTAACGAGCACATTTTGGGCTTCGAACAAATAGGGTTCAGAGAAGGGAGCTCAACTCTGGACCACATACTTGTACTGGTTCATTTAATACAAAAATATACTGCTCGTAGGGGAGGGAACTTATTTACAGCTTTCATAGATCTCAAGGCAGCCTTCGATTCAATTTCCCGGGCTCGTTTATGGGCCAAAATGAAACATTATGGAATCGAATGCAGACTGCTCTTTTTGATACAGGCCCTGCATAATAATACGACTGCACAAGTACGTTGCAGCAGACAGGGACATCTGACCAAGGAGATCACTGTCTCAAGGGGGGTCAGACAGGGGTGTGTACTCGCCCCTATGCTCTTTAATTTATATTTGGCTGATCTCCCCCAATACCTCGAGGAGGTGCAGTCTCATTCCCCTAAGATTGGACCAACAAAAAATTCTATTTTACTATATGCGGATGATGTTATTCTATTATCCCAGACTAGATTGGGGCTTAGAAGACTATTAAATAGATTTACTGACTACTGTAAAATTAATAATCTAAATATTAATGTAAATAAATCTAAAGTGATGGTCTTCTCAAAGAGGAAAGTTAGATATGTGTGGTCATTGGATGGACAGAGAATTGAGCAAACATCTGCCTATAAATACTTAGGAATTTGGATTGATGAACATCTCAGTTGGAAATGCCATCTGAGGCATACAAAATTGAAAACAGACAAAAGTAGCAAAGCAGTGGCCAGATTCCATTTTACAAAAGGGGGGAATTATGTCCCAGTTACTACGCAAATCTACAAATCTATAATAGTACCGCAGATCTTGTACGGAGCACCGATATGGTATCCATTGCTAAAGACTTCGTATGAATGTATTCAAAATTCCTTTCTTAGGTCAATTTTTGGAGTCCCGGGATGCGTTGCTGGAGCTTCGTTAAATCTTGAAGCTGGTCTCAAATCATTAAAGTGCTTAGCATGGATTCATGCAGTGCACTTTTGGTTGAGATGTTTATTAGTACTATCCGCCGAACATTTAGCTCATAGAACACTTTGTGATTCCTTCACCTCTCCCTGGTTAAAGGCTTTAAAGAATAAACTTATATGCATAGGGCTTTCTGCTCCCTATCTATCTACGATGGGGTTTGACCAGGCTAGAGCAATAGTTAAACAGAGAGTACTGGACATAGATGGACAAGAACTAGTGGAGGCATCTAGGGGCCCTTGTGCTCCACAGTCTCTGGGTTTGTCAGCTCAATATAATGGACGTGAAGCATCTTATCTAAAATGGTTAACCGTGCCCAAGGTTTAACGTGTTGCCATCTAGACTACTTGAGGGCCGATTTAAGAAAATACCGCATAATAGCAGATGTTGCCCTTGCAATGGCATAGAGGTAGAATCAGTATCACATGTTCTCCTCTCTTGTAACTTTTACAAACAGGCTCGAGCAGATTTAATTTGGCCCATTACCCAAACTCTTCCAGGCAGATCCATAAATCAATTAACCGTCTTGCTCTTGCAGGGCTCGGATAAGACTACAACTGTACAAGTAGCAAAGTTTTTAAATTGGGCAATGTGTACAAGGATTTTATTGACTGAATAACCCTACTATTTTAAATTTTAATATTAACTATTGTATAAAATCAATGACAATGTATGATTTTAAAGTTTTAATATTTTATGTTTTGTACCTTTGGTCTATTGACTGTAATAAAGGTTTACTACCACTACTACTACTACAACACAGTTCTAAGTTCATCTTTAGCCAGTAGCTGCACACCACCAAATTTGGCATAATTTTCCACCAATCTTTGGCAGCCTACCACCACTTTATCATTTTTTTTAAAACAGCCTATTTTACCATTTCTTCCCCTCCTGCTGCCATGCCCCCAAATTTCAGTGGTAGGGGCTACAGAAAAGGCCGGGTGAGCACATGTTGCCCACCCCTGATTTAAAGTTCAAACTATAAGCTAAATGAATGGAGGAGGGCCCATTCACATTCAGACTGGAGCAGTAAATTATGTAGTATCTCTAAAACATGTCATTCCTATGGGCTCTTTTTCAAATAAACAAAAGCAAAAATAGTGTGTTTTATGTCCCTGCCTGCCATGAGGGAAAACAAGCTTTTTGGGAAGTGGTAACAGCAGAAGTCTTCTCTTTCTAGTGTTGGGCCAGGGCCAAAATAACAGATAGGACCTCATGTACCTCCTATCCACTATCTATATTTGTTCTTGTACGTTCTGCCCTCTAAATTTGGAAGTAATGACCCTTCATTATGTTGCCTCAAGGCACAAACAATGGTGTGGGCTGCTTATGTTCCAAGATGCTTTTGAACACATAGCCTACAGCAGGCTTCCGCAGCAATCAGAACCAGATGGTACATGACGTTCCAGCATCCCCAGACCTCTTTGAAGTTTCAATCTCCAGTGTCTTCTGCATTTATTTTTAAAGCAGCTAATCTCCAGCCAGTAACTGCACCCTGAAAACATGTGATCAGTCTGCAATGCTTGGTTCTTGGGTACATATTTGATTCTCTCAATGTTAAAAAAAATACCATTAGTTATGCAGGTTCACAGTATTGGGGGGGGGGGGTCCCCGAAGGAGCTCTCATTTGAACAGCACCTTAGGTTCCCAAGTGTGTTTCCCTAAGTTATCGTATTTTCATAAGAATTCTTATCCCTACACCACAAGACCTATCAAGAGAAGTCTGGGTCTCTGATAATTTGATTTCTCAAGGATTCGGTCCTGTCCCTCATTATTCAGTATGTACTAAACCTTAGTTTATAGCCATTTTCAAGGATATGGCAGGAGAGAAGCCATAACTTCTTCTTTTTTGAGATTTTAAAGTTGGTGTGGTACCCATTCCACTATTGTTTACATTTACACGTTTTTCCAGAAGCAAAAGTGCCGCAAATCCATCTAGCCAAAGATGATTGTGGGAGAAAAGAAGTGTGTGCATACACCACTGCAAACAACTTTAGGACCCCATTTTTAATTCTTTTCAAATTGTCTGTCTCCAGACTGCAGTTTAATGGAAGTTTCTGTCTTGGATAGGAGCCCATGAACCCCCATGAAACCATATGTAATGGACTTGCAGCAGCTAGATTTGCACCTCCACCAACAGCGCATGTGTCAGCTATGATATGAAAGGCCCTGACACACATATCAATGTACACATCTAGGACTTTTCCACATGAACAGGAACGTTGAGCTAGGCTGACCATATGAAAAGGAGGACAGGGCTCATGTAACTTTAACAGTTGTAGAGAAAAGGGAATTTCAGCCAGTGTCATATGTATGCAATTCGTTCCTGGTGAAATTCCCTCTTCATCACAACAGTTAAAGTTGTAGGCACTATACTAGAGTGACCATATGCAAAAGAAGGCAGGGCCCCTGCACCTTTAACTGTTGTGGTGAAGAGGGAATATCACCAGGAACGAATTGCATACAAATGACACTGGCTGAAATTCCCTTTTCTCTACAACTGTTAAAGTTACAGGAGCCCTGTCCCCCTTTTCATATGGTCAGCCTAGTTGAGCCAATCAAGAGTCCAATTCACATGGAAGAGCCCTATGCACATATATGTACATACGACATTGCTAGCAGGCAGACTAGCTAATCAGAATGTCCCCTCTCCTGCATGCTTTGAATGTGTACAAAACAATTCAGCAAAACATACATCTTTTGACCTCATATTCTTAAAGGGCAAGAGCGTTTCCCCCTTTCTTTTAATCTTTGTCATCTATTATCTGAGTAACTAAAGGTAGACATGTAGTTCTTTTCTTTCTCCTGGTTCTAAAACTGGGCCTCAGTTTTGTCGAAAAAATATATTGACACGTTATAATGAGAACATTAAATTATTGTTTGGTAAGACATTTAGGAAGTCTTTGATTAAGCACTAGACCTGAAGAATTCAGTGCAAAAGAGTTAACATTGGACACTAGCACATCGAAGCAATTAGCAGATGGAATGTTTCCATCAAGAACAAGCTAGCGACTTCTAATTAGAGAAAGAAAAACTATTTCTCAGCTATGTTTGGAATAACCTACCTACAAAAACAAGTTTAGGGGGGGAGTATATATTCTGACATAGTAAATATTATATTGGTGTTCTTATTTTTAGTCTCACTAGTTGGCCTTATGGGAAATGAGCATTTTGTGACTGGCTATGCCCACCATGGTAGTCATTTTATGACTGTGCACGATCCAGCCGCATGGCATCCACTTTGTGAGAGCAACCATGATGTTCTCTCAATATTCCACCATAAATCAATAAAGGTTGGGGACCCCTGTAAGGTAGGCTGACCATATGAAAAGGAGGACAGGGCTCATGTAACTTTAACGGTTGTAGAGAAAAGGGAATTTCAGCCAGTGTCATTTGTATGCAATTAGTTCCTGGTGAACTTCCCTCTTCATCACAACAGTTAAGGTTGCAGGCACTATACTAGAGTGACCATATACAAAAGAAGGCAGGGCCCCTGCACCTTTAACTGTTGTGATGAAGAGGGAATTTCACCAGGAACTAATTGCATACAAATGACGCCGGCTGAAATTCCCTTTTCTCTGCAACCGTTAAAGTTACAGGAGCCCTGTCCTTCTTTTCATATGGTCAGCCTACAGTGTAAAGCAATCACAGAAGTCCCATAATTAATTGAGTAATGCACTATTTGTGTGATTGAAGGATCATGTTATGTGTGGAAATGTATTTATTATGAAAGAACTGTAACACAAATGGGTCTTGAAGTAGGTTGGAGGGAAAATGTACATTAATCTGAACTGGAGGAAGAAAAAGATTCATAAAATGTATGAGAATCCCTATTTTGTATCAGAATAGGCCCAATCTATTATTGGGGCCTATTAACTACATACCTTAGCTACATACAATATGTTATTGTACGTAGCTAAGGTAACAATCCAAAGCAAAATTGCTAGGAAGTAAATCTCACTGGACATTTTTTAGGATTGGGCTGTAAAGGTGCATCTAGTGTTTGGGACACATCTACAGATGACTCATTAAAGAGGCTTATACACTACAAGCATAGGCAGCAATATGACTATCCCATCTCAACGTTAATTTTAGTTAGAACATAAGGTGTAAAATATTTAAACCTTTGGCATTATTCCATTTTCAGGGGGAGGAATGTTCTAAACTCTAACGGTAATTTATCAGACTCACTGCTAATACTAAGGGAGCCTGAATGACTACTTATATTGTCCACAGTCCTCTACCAAACCAAAGCCTGAATTGGTCTATGAACCATTTCCTCAAAGATGGCAGCAGCGGTTCAATGTAAGCAAAGTGTTTGTCATGATAGAATCCAGTCCTTCTTCAATTTTAGAGACTCTACATGGCTGGCCATATCATTAGGCAGAGTGAGGCAACTGCCTCAGGCAGCAGACATTGGGGGGGGCAGCAATAGCAGCTTTCCCGCTGTTCCCCTCTGTTGCAGGACAAGCTGTGGATGCCACACAACCTGATCTGGGCCCATTAAATGAGTCTGCTACCTCTAGTGTGATGGAGGACACCTGTCCTATTGCCAGTCTTGAGGTAAGATTCATCTGCCAGTCCAGCTGGCTGGTGTATATGGAATGACAACAGGCCATCATCTTCTCTTGGGCCAGCCCTGTAGCTCTAGCTGATATCTTGATTTCCAACTATGCCTCTGATGTAGCAGCATTCCAGAGGATTGTGGGAAGTTTAAATGGCAGTTAGGCACAGTTGCCTGGAGTTGTCCAGACCCCAGAACAGGAGAAAAAGTACAGTTGGGTCCAGAGTAGGCATCAATGCAGGGCCCTGGCTACTGCCCAAGAATGCTGGGTTCTGATACTAACCCTGAGGCAACTCTGCAACCTATGGCAGGCTAGCTCCATATATTACAACATGGACAAGACCAGACCAGAACTACAAGTGATTCATGCTTCTAGTGTACTGCGTGAAAGGGAAACTCATGTACATTTCTCCTGCAGTGAGTTATGTGAGATGTCCCCATATCTGGAGCAATCCACATTCCTTCACATGTTGTACCATTAGCATGGGGAGAAGAGAGGGACATTTATTTCAAATTATTTCTATCCCACATTTTACCAACATAATCAGTGCAACTCCAAGTCCGTATGTAACAGAGGCACAGCTATGTACATGCACATACATGCATGCACATGGACACACATGCACACCCCATGGGCTTTCAGCATATGTCAGACTGTGAAGTGATCCTCAACATTTAATTAGGAATTTGAAAACCAGCATTTCCCTCCATGCAACTTGCTTTTGGTTTTGGCTTTTGAAAAGCAGTGCATTACTTAGAAGTATTCCTTCTAGACTTCTCTTCCTTGTCACACTGATAACAGGGGCGTAAGGCTCACTCTATTGAAATAAAGCAATCTTCAGACAAGTGAGCACGGTCCACATTTGTGTAGCTTCTCATGTCATTATTTTAGGCTATTTTTATGCCCAAAGTGGCAGCTGTCATTGTGTCTTCTCCATCAATACATTCTCAATAATTAATGGGTTCCAGCCCAGGCAGGCAAAATCACTTACAAGAACCAGAATTCTGACATGTGCTGAACTTTTCCATTTTCTCTGCTAACTAACTTCCCATTATGAACAGCTATTTTTGTGTTACATTCTCCAAATCATCGGAAAAGATGTAGCAAAGCAGAAACTAATTTGCTCCCCCAAATTCTTCTCAAAATTTCTCCTTTGCTAATCTTAATGTCAAATATCCCCCCTCTGCATTCTCCAAAAGCTCAAATATTCTCTGAATATTTCTTGTACCGGGGTGGGGGGTGTATTTGGCACACAACAATATTTAATTTCAACATATGATGTCTGACAGTTGACATTTTATTCATTTGTTACATTTATATCCTGCATTTTCCACCAAAGAGCCCAAGGCAGCGTACATAATCCTCCTGCTCTCCATTTCAATCTCACAACAACCCTGTGAGGTAGGTTAGGCTGACAGGATTTACCCAAAGTCACCCAGTGAGTTCATGGCCTGGTGGGGAGTTTAACCTGGGTCTCTCTAGTCCCAGTCCAACACTCTAACCACTGTACCACACTGGCTTTCAGATTATGGTATTTTTAGCTGACATGCAATGGTATTTAGCACTTGACAGTAGTGACAGCTAATATTCAGTGGTAAATCCGAGTGGTTTTCAAAGTTTCTATATTCAGAGAATACTTCCCACATCTATCTCTGCCAAGAAACCTCTGTATATCAGCCTGCATATTATAGAGGATCCTCGGGTACATACTCAGTTCACATGGAGCAGTGTTGGGTCTCACCATTGCCTGCTGTGAAATGAGAGTGTGTTCTAGAACATACCTAGCATTTACCTGGTGCTGCCCATTGAAGAAGATCAGTAGTGGTGGCTCAAGCTGTCTTTCAGCTGCTCTTCTCACTAAGCAGCCTTAATTATGTTTCTCAAAGATCCAAGGTCCACCATAAGTGGTTTATCGTATGTGATCGTATTTGGTAATTGCCATGCAATCATTTTTAACATTAGATGGTGTGTTGAGTTGGATTCTGGTTCTGCCAGGTCCAAGTCATCAATCCCTCTTTCCTCCTTCTAGGTGAAGAGAGAGTGTACATATTCTGCATCCATTTTCCATCAATAAACTGTCATCTTTTTGCACATGTGGCTTATTTCAACTTGATAACCAAAAGAACATGATTGATGACTTGGACCTGGCAGAACCAGAACCCAACTCAACACATCTGGCATTTTATATTTGACATGTAATAGTATTTTAGTACTTGATAGATAACATATAAGTGAAATTAATATTTGACAGTTGACACTAGACAGAAACTTCTCCCTGACATGCCAGTGCTGAATGTGGCAGGGAGGATGAGAGGGTGCCGTTGCACTCATGTCCTGCTTGTGCATTTCCCACAGGCAGCTGGTCACCCACTGTGTGAACAGAATGCTGGACTAGATGAACCCTTGGTATAATCCAGAATGGTTTTTCTTATGTTCTTGAGTTCTAAATGTGCTAGAATGTTGTTTGTCTGTGCACGCGTGCGAGAGCATTCAAATGGCCTTTTACTCACCAGATTCTGAAATGACATAGTACAGCAACGGATATACCACATGAGGATGCTGATCATGTAGACTGATCCTGAGACATCACCCATTCTGTATGGAACCTGCCTTCATGGGTTAAGACAGTGGCTCAATTCGGACGACACAATAAACAACTGGGGTGGGGGAAACAATCGTCAGTTGTTTTGACTAAGGGTGTGCACTGGATCGGGTCCTATCCACGATCTGAATCCGATCCAGGGGAAATCGGATACCATTATCCGATTTCCGATCCCCCCGCTGGATCGTTCGATCCAATCCAATCTGATCCAGAAAGGACCCGATCCAGTTCGGATGGATTGGAGGATCATCGGGCGCCCACTGGCGCCTGCCGCCGCTTCCATTGGCGGGCGCCAGCGGGCGCCCGCCGATGGAAGCACACAGCAGGGGTGGCTTCCCTGGCAGGGCTATCCGCTTCCATTGGCGGGTGCCGGCGGGTGCCCGCTGATGGAAGCGAACAACGGGGGCAGGGGGCTTACCTTCCAGGGCCGTTCGCTCCCGTCCGCTGCTGGCCGCTACTGCGAGCAGGCTTCGCGGCCTGCCCCTAGGTAGCGCGCTAGGTGATATCATCACCTGGCACGCTACTCAGGAGCAGGCCACGAAGCCTGCTCGCAGTAGCAATCAGCAGCGGACGGGAACGGATGGCCCCCCTCCCCCCCTGCTTACCTTCGGGGGACGTCCACTCCCGTCCGCCGCTGGTTGCTACTGCGAGCAGGCTTTGCGGCCTGCTCCTGAGTAGCGCGCCATCACCTGGCGCACTACTCAGGAACAGGCCGTGAAGCCTGCTCGCAGTAGTGACCAGCAGTGGACGGGAGCAGATGTCCCCCGAAAGTAAGCAGGGGGGGAGGGGGTCCACTGCCCGCTTACCTTCCGTGGCCGTCTGCTCCTGTCTGCCACTGGTCGCTACTGCGAGCAAGCTTCGCGGCCTGCCCCTAGGTAGCACGCCAGGTGATGTCATCACCTGGCACACTACTCAGGAGCAGGCTGCGAAGCCTGCTCGCAGTAGAGGCCAGCAGCGGACGGGAGAAGACGTCCCCCGAAGGTAAGCGGCGGGGAGAGGGGAGGGAGAGAGGGGGGCCCATGGCCCGCTTACCTTCCGTGGCCGTCTGCTCCCGTCCGCTGCTGGCTGCTACTGTGAGCAGGCTTCACGGCCTGCCCCTAGCTAGCGCACCAGGTGATGGCATCACCTGGCACGCTACCTAGGGACAGGCCGCAAAGCCTACTCGCAGTAGCGGCCAATGACAGACGGGAGCGGACGGCCCCCAAAGGTAAGCAGGGGGGAGGGGGGCCCACGGCCCACTTACCTTCCATGGCCGTCCGCTCCCATCCGCCGCTGGCCGCTACTGCGAGCAGGCTTTGCGGCCTGCCCCTAGGTAGTGTGCCAGGTGATGACACTACCTAGGGGCAGGCCGCAAAGCCTGCTCGCAGTAGCAGCCAGCGGCGGATGGGAGTGGACGGCCACGGAAGGTAAGCAGGGGGAGGGGGAGGGGGTTTACCCCCCCCGGGGCCGTCCGCTTCCATCTGCTGGCGCCTGCGGGCGCCAGCAATGCAAGCGAACGGCCCTGGGGGGGTAAGGAGTGCGGGGGAGGGGCTTACCTGCCGAGGCCGTCCACAGCAGATGGCCCCAGGGGGAGGAGGGAGTTAGGCCCCCCTCACCCACCCGCCACCATTTTTTCCTCATAGACTTGCATTGGGGGAAAGCTTTCTTTCCCCCAATGCAAGTCTATGGGGAAAACAAAAATGGTGGCCGATCCAAAAATCGGATGTCCGATTTTTGGATCGGGATCGGACCCGATCTGGTCCGAGGTGCCTCCGATTTTGTCCGTTCTGATCCAGGACAAAATTGGAGGTCCCGATCCGGGTCCCGATCCGATCCAGGGGGTCCGTGCACAGCCCTAGTTTTGACTGTTGTGTTGTCCGAATGCTGCCATAGTCAACTCAGTGCTGATCCTAATCCACACCACAGTTGATTATTTATTACCATGTTGTGTGAGGAGTATCCCCTAGATGAACAACTGTAAAGTTGATTATTACCCCACCATTGACTATTGTGTCGTCCGAATTGAGCCAGTGAGTGATTAGTGCTTCTTTGTGAAACTCACTAGCTTCAGTTCCATTTACAAAACTCTTAAGGGCATCTTTGTTCTGCAGATACTTTTAAGGGGCTTACTGTGGTTCCAGCTTCTAGAAAATGTGTTTTAATAGTATTGAATTGTATTGTATTATCTACCTTAGTAAAAAAAAAAAATATCTAAAGAATATTATTACTTGGGAATCTTAATTGCATTTAATTCCCTTTGTGCCCAAAGATAGATAGATAGAGAGAGAGAGAGAGAGAGAGAGAGAGAGAGAGAGAGATGATAGATGTTGTGTGAATGGTGAAAAGAACAACAACACAAAAAACAAGAAATTGCATGCACAGAATTATTAATATTCCATCAAATACAACATTCTAAATAAATAGGATGTTGTTTATTGATGAGGATGAGAATGAAGATGATGAAGATACACATTAGCTTTGGGACTTGTCATTTCCACAGACTGAAAATTTTAAACCACTTGTATATAGGTATTATCACCGATATTGAGGGAATTGAAAGAAGTCATCGCAGTCAATTGTGTCAAAAAGCAACAGATTAAAGGCTCACCATGTAGACCTTGACACAACACATTTTAGTAACTCATTCAGTAGCATTTCCCGGTATGATTTATAAAAGGTAACTTCAAAGCAGTTTGGTCCTAGCACTTTCACTTGGCCTAAAGGAACCAATTACATATTTGATATCATCTAATGTAGTTTCGATTAAGAATAATGTTATCGTCTTGTAGTGGTGATTGAAGATTAATGTCCTCTACATCAAGTAATCATCTCAAGTCCCATCAACTGAGTGACAGTGTGTGCAAGGGAGATCAGAGAAGCAATTTCTAAATAGAGAGTTAATTTCAGTTGCGCTAAAGGTTATTTGTCCTTTTCCATTTCCAGTCTCAGTGATAGCACACTCAATCTCAACTTCCCTGTTTCGTGAGACAAGAGGTATTTCAGATATATTGTTCTGTTCATAGGTTTTGGCTTTGCTATTATTATACCATGCATTATCTTTATTAAACAAAGGCTATAATTTCTTCCTTTGGTCGCACCATGAGAAATTTCCAATAATTTAACGTTGGATCATTTAGGAAATCAGATTAGAAAACCTGCCATGAAGGTCACCCAGAGAAAGGCGATTATGTGCTAATGGGAGATACTGACATTGTTACCTGTAGAGCTTACAGAATTCCTCAAGCCACCTGATACTTAGTATAGCCCTATTGTGAAAGGACTAGGTCAGCATAGATCTTGAATATTATTATCAGCCCTGTCCACAAGTTATTTGCAGGGTCGGAGCTCCAGAAACAAAACAAAAACAGAAATCTCCAAGCCTTTCTCAGTCAGCAAATTGGGGGCAATCAATAGTCCATTCTTTAGATTGGGGAGGTCAATTTGTGTCCCTCCAACTGTTCTGGTTCACAACTCCCACCTGTCCGAGGCAGAATCTACACTACTATCTTATAACTGTTTATAATGGTATTGACAACTGTTGGGGCCCGTGACACATTCCATATACAATTTTCAAACTGCTTTCAAAGTGTTATATCCTGCTTGGTCCTGGTCAGCATAGTGAATGATGAGGCATGGTGGGAGTTGTAAGCCAAAACATCTGGAGGAACACAAGTTGATTACCCCTGTTTTAGATAATTATTATCGTATGTTTACCACCAGGGCGGGGTGCTATTTGGCACCAAAACAGTTTAGACTCAGCACCTTGGACAGCTCTTTTAGAGTTCTGACAGGCTTTGACTGAAATCCAGAATGGAATTGCAGCCCACCGAAATCAGAAACACCAGCCACCATTGGTTTGGACTATGTCTGTTGGTCTCCATTACCTCAGGGTAACTTTTCCACCAACATATCTTGATCCTTCCTATAATTTCTCCCTCCTTTTTTTTGGAATTGTATCGCAGGGAAGCAGCGCATATGTACTGTAGCTTGGAGTGGGATTATCGGTAAATTCATTGGTACTACTTGGTCCAAAATATCTAAACATTTACTCAGGGATCTCTAACGTTTCTGAACCCATGGGCACATTTGGGAATTTGAGAAACTGCTGTGGACACCACACAAAATGGTTCCCATGGAAGATGTGGCTGGTCACATAATGGCTGCTGTGGCTAAAGTGAGCTAAAGGGGTGGGCGGGAGAAATGGTGAGGCTAGGGAAGGGGAAACAGGAAAGCAATGGGGTAGAGGGGAGAGAAAGAGGCAAAAGAGGCAAAAAAAAAGGCAAAAGAAGGGAAAGGTCACCACCTAGTGGTCAAGACAAAATCGCTGCTCCAATAAAGCTTTCAACTGTCCTTCCTGCCTTTATACCTCAGTTTCCAATGACTAGCATAGAAAGTACTAGGATCACTGAGAACAGCAAAAATACAAACTAGAAAAACAGAACACCTCACATTCTCTGCAGACAACGCTTGGAAAGAAACAAAGTGTGACAAAAATAGGAAAATTAACCCCTATCAGCATGAAGCAGCTTAAAAGGATATTTAGGGAGAGAAATACTGAAGCTAGAGGCTGAGAAGGGGGAAAACAGCAAAGGAGTAGAGAAAGAGCAAGACTGGAGGCTAGCAGGAGAGAAACTGAGATAAAGAGGTGAGAGAATAGTGAGGTTAGAGGCTGGGAAGGAGGGCAAAATAGCAAAGTAAAGGGGAGAGAAAAGGCAAGGCTAGAGACTAGAAGGGGGAGAAGGAAGAGTGCCCTGATGTTTTCTACGATTTTTTGAAGGGGCACGGAATGGCAAGCTTTGTAGACACTGTTGGAGGTTCCTGCAGGTGCCATGACACTTTCTTAATTCAGCAATACTCAACACAAACCTTCCCCAACCTAGTACCCTCCAAATGTCTTGGACTCCCATCATCCCAAGCCATGGTCCAACACATCTGGAGGGCACCAAGTTGGGGAAGGCTGCTTTACACTCTAATTCAGTTATTCACTAGCTTACAAGCCTACTTTAACACAGTTACCCCTGAACGTTATATCCTGCATATTACAGCCGATGGTTTCAGCACCATGGCTGGAATTCCAAAAAAGACTGTGAAAAATAATTCAGTTTCAAGTTTAATTTTATGACATTTTGACTGGGATCAAATTATCTGAATATATACTTCTTTTAGTGTCTGGGTCTTGCTGACATTTGGGCTTGGTCTGCCAGTGCTGTAGTACTGCTGTGTCTGAAAAATATTTGAATACAATTGTCAAACTTTTCTGTCAGATTTGAATGGGAGAAACAGAGGATAAAATGACTAAAAATGCAACCATATGTCCTTAGTAGAGTTGATGAAATATCATTATTCAACACTCGCTGACACACACACACATACACACAAAAACCCTATGCCTTAACTTGTCAAGTTTTAAAGAGATATTTCTGTCTCCTCCTTCAATCTAAGTCATAAATTCTCCATAAATTCTCTCTTCTGACCTACCTGTGGAAGACTTCTGGCAGTCTGACAATAAATCAATAGGATATTTGGAAATGCTGGTGGACTGCAAAATTGCCCAGAAATGAGATGTTTGAGAAGAATTCTCTCCATTGTGTGCAGCCTTCCCTTCATCTTTGAGGACAGGTGACATTTGACTTCCAGTATCCAGTGTCTTCAGATTCTGCAAATGCAAGTTAACTTAGTTCTTAAAAATGTCATCCAGTGACTGCATTATGAAGGCTTTCAACATAGCTAGATGATTGATTTGGTCAGGACTTGAAGGTACAGCCCTTTGCATGCAAGCTGGCTATCCCACTGTTAGCAATGGCAAAGGCAAAACAAGTATCACAAACATTCATGCAGTTCCATCTACTATAACCAGCAATGAAACACCTTGAAATTATGGAGCTCTGGAACATTCCCCTTCTGTTAAAGGAAGGGTTCTGGCAATTCAGATTTATATTTCCCCATTTTATTCCTGTAGTCATTGGGGTGCTATTATTTAAGTGACTTTAAAATGCAAAACTACATGTGGAGCTTCTCTACATTAAAAAAAAAAGCTGCTTTCTGCTTCCATTTTCATCCCAAGTTTGCAATCACATGGACGGCCACGTGGTTTGAATGGACTACTTCCGATCTCTACCTTGAGTTTGAAGTTCCATCCAAATCACTCAAACAACACCATCTAATGGTGGAATTATAGCACAATGCCTCCAATATATGGGGTGATTTGGTGGATTTATTTTCTAAAGCTGATTATCTTTGTGTTTTCTGACAGTGGAATAAGGGGGAAGGGGAGAGATGTCCTGCTTGATGACAGCATCATGAAATCTACCCGCAAACTTCCACGTGTGGCAAGTCACGAGCATGCTATATATTGCTCAATCAGAGACAGCCATGCTCAGAGTATTAATCATCATCATCATCATCATCATCTAATAATAATAATAATAATAATAATAATTGTCATCAGGATGTGCAGACAGTTTGTTCTTTTTCTTACATATCAGGAATGTAGAAGCCATTTTAGAGCATGGAATGGTAGCGGGAGGGTGGAAGAGAAGTGTCTGTTGTTTCCTTTACAGCTAAAGTAATATACATGGCCATGTAAAGTGCCTCCCATAAGATCGTTAAGTCCAGGGTCTAAAATTACCTAACTACACTACTTCATCTCCATCAAGAAATAAACCTAAGCAAATGCAAATCAATTATTTGCATGCAGTTCTTTACATGCAAATCAATTATTCTCCCCCTATGTCCGTCTATTTGAAAAAAGTCTTCTTGCTCTCATGGGGCACGCTTACACATTTATTTGTATAGGAAAATCCCACCACAAAGTGAAAAGAAAATCCCTGTAATTCTTCTCCACCCTCCTGAGTCTGGGAGACTCTCTGGAGCAGATTTGGGTGGTACGTAGTGGGTGGGGGGAGGGAAGGGCAGCACTGATGCTTGAGTAGAAGTCCATTCAGAAGACTTCGGATGGAATTCATAAACCTGGAATTTCTTCTGTGTCAAAATTAAGGATTTGCTATTTCTGTAGGAATATTTTTAAGTAGCAATAACCACATAAGAATTACGGGGATTTGTCACCTCTGTGATATTTCTCTCTACATAGTGAATGTGCATATTTAGCTTTAATCATCTTGAGAAATTAGTTGATGCAATCCATGAAGCATCACAATCTGCCACTCATTTTGCTGGCTTTGGACAGATGCTCAGTAGCCTATTCTACTCAGGCTGCCTATTCTGTCTGTGTGCAGAGACGGCTGCCACAGGGACATTTTGTCATCTGCAGTCCCTACCGCAGCAATATAAATACAATTCTATAATGGAGCTGCCGCAGCAATATAAATACAATTCTATAATCAGCTGGCCAGATCCCATTTTAGTCCCAATTGTTTACTTCAATAATATTGACTTGAAGAACTAAGGCAGAATTTTGTATTTTATTTGCGATAATGAAAGAAAGGAAGTGGAGGGAGAGATTGGAGTTTCAGACCACAGCGGCGCATCCTTATTCTGTAATATTTTGCCATCTTTAAATCGTACGACTAGCATTTATATAGCATATTCAAACCTTATGTATTTGGACCGTCCCATTGCTTCAGTCCTCAATAACACAATCTCACCCCAACTCCCATTCCTCTTTCTCTCTCATTCACACACACACCCCTACTTATAGACTCTCTGTGGACCTAGACAATGCCAGATGATAAGGGTGGGGGGTGGGAATTGTTCGTATTGTAATCTGCATGACCTGCATTTCAGGAATTGCAGCAAAGCATGAAAACAGGAAGTGCACTTCCTGTTGCTGCCACAAGTCACTCCAGGCTATTTTCTTGCTTTCTGGTCCCATTCTGCTCAGCATTGTCCTTTTTGAACATTTCCTACCTTGCTGCGGTCTTTCTGCCATTCTAGCAACTGGCAGAGTTGCTGACCTTCTGTCTGTTATTCCTTAATACTTGATGCCAATGGCAGTTTCCCTTCTGGGTCAGGGAGAGAGACCAGCAGCTTTGAGGATGTGTGAAAAAGATAACCCTTCCCACAGACCCAATCCTGAACTGCCCCTGTTCAGGTGTGAAACAAAAATAGATACATGAAATGCAGTTGTGTGTTTCATGTATCATCTAGTGTTGCCCTGAGGCACTGACTGCTCATAGTTGTGACTGTACCCACAGCATGTGCATTTTTCTAAACTAGCTGGATTCTAATGTGTATACATCAGACTGGCTTAATTTCATGTTCTTCCCAGGACAGTGAATTACCCATAAATATCAACAGACAAATGTGACAATCCCACAGGATTTGGGATAATTATAAGGTAAGTGTTTCTTTCAGGTCCTTTGACTAGACTGCAAACCCAAACACTTCAATTCTCACCTAATCTAATGATTGTTTTGCAAAAGTATAAAGGAATTAAGCAAAAGCTCATTGTTTAAAAGAGATTTTGAAAGTCACTGTTGGTTTTCATCTATACCTTCTTTGTAATGCAATCCTTAACAACAGCAAAAGGCATACCCATGGGGGGGGGGGGGCGGATATGGGCAGTATCCTACACTGCTCATGTACCAGCAGAACAGACCACTAGTGCAACTAGAACTAGATGTTCTTGAAACAAACTGGAAAGAGTACAAATGTTCACATCCAGAACTGGGCAGATCATGGCGCTTGCAGAACAGAGCTCTGCTGACCTGTCTTGATTCAGAATTTCTGGGATTACTTTTGGAAGCTCTATTTCCTGTTACTCTAGCAGTGAGTTCCACAAGCACAACAGAACTAGCAGAGGCATGGCGACACTATAGGATATTGCCCTGTATCAGCACTGCCTTTGGTCCTTTCATTCATCTCGATCAGCCACTCAATAAATTTCCAAAATAATAAAAACAACAAATCATTTACAGCATTTAAATACTGCCCCATAATGGCAGCTCTCTGCATAGCTAACAATAAAAACAATACAGTTACTTCTTCCCCCCAATACCTTTTATAACATCTTGCCTGATAAAGAGATCTGGGAACCTGAAAATCTTGCACATTTGGTTGGCCCAATAAAATTATTACAGCCAGATGGAATTTGGAAATGTGCTTATAGTCAACACCTTTGCTTTTTTGTGAGATTTGGAAAATACCAAATTTAGTTGCTCTTCAGCAGGACTCTTTGAGCATCATCAGACGTGTGTTTTATAGCACACTCGTTACTGGGCGCTCACGGAATTTCGCAGGTCCCTCTCACAACGCCATCTGCCTCCTGTGTGCCTCCCGCTGGTTTCCCTCTCTTTCTGCCATTTTTTCGTAGTAAAATGTCCAAACAAAATGCAACTCTTCTGAGTTATAACGACATTGGTCACCATTTCCTGCCTTGTGCAGAGAAGTTTCACTATAAAATGCCCACTAGGGGGGCAATATCCCACTACACTGAATGGGCCACGTGGTTGCAGTTTGTTTCCCCTTTCTCTCCTGTGTGATTTTTCTCGTCGCTATGGCGGAAGAGCAGCAGGAAGCAAGGGCGATGTTAAGGAAATGCGATTTTTCCCCTGTCTGATTATCTCCTCTGATGGAGTAGAGGGATTTTATATCACCAGAAGTTGGGACTTTATTCTCTGAAAATTCATCCCCTCCAACTAATTCTACCCAACTTGAATTGAACTGACTTTCATTACCTAGAACAGCATCTAAAATTATCTCCTGCTTAGTTAATATAAAGACTAGCGATTTTTCTCTGAGATCCACCAGCAAAAGGAGTCCTTGTGGCTTCGACCAGGGAGGAAAACACTTCTAAGAATAGCTGGACTTTATATTCTCCCAAATGGAAAATCAAACATTCCCCCCTCCTCTGCCACCACCCTCCTTCTTCACAATGCAATCAGGGGCAGCAGGAGCTTCCTGTAACCATCACATGACCAGTTGACCTGCAGCCTCCTTCTTTCACACTACATCTTGACATCTGTCCGAACTTGCAGGCAGTGTGGCTTTGCCCATCTAGTCATCGTTCCTTCCCCGCCCCCCACATCCTCTCCCTCTGCCTTTTATAACCTCTTGCCTGACAAGATCTAGGGATCCCAAAATCTTGCACATTTTGAGCTGATCTTTTGGTTGGCCTAATAAAGGTACAGCAACATGGATTTTGGAATTTTTTTATTATTATTATTGTCAACACCTTTGCTTTTTCAAATCGAAATGTAAAACTCTAAAACTATAATATAGGACACTAATGCTTCTTGAGAAGTGTCATTTATTCTGAATTAGGAAGGTACTGTTTCTACGTTTTCTTCATTAATTTGTTCAGTTGGCAAATAAAACGCATGAAACAGTTCACCAATAACCCTGGCTATAAATGAGTACACTTCCTCATGGAAAGGTACCCAATTAAAAATCACTATATACATAGATCACAAATTGTTTTTCTCTGTTGCATATTGATTTATTTTAAATGCTTCATAGTCTGCCTTTAAGGGTAGAAACCTCTCGAGGTGGTGGTTCTCAATTCACATTGTCAATTCAGAAAATGTGAAGCACTTCTCAGTCCCAACTGGGGATATACGAAAATGTTGTTCACATTCAAAAATCAGATGAAAATGCCCCACTTGCAGCCTTGAGCATGAACATGAGCGCAATTTTTGCAAAAAGCTCATGCATTCTCAAGCTTGCAATCGCATTCACAAAATGTAATCTTCTGGGGGAATGCACACTCATCGGCTGAATTCGGACAACATATTAGGCAACGGAGGGGAAAATAGCGTACTGACCATACGTTAGGCAGGCGATGCTCCCCAAACGACACGCTGCAGCCGGCGCTGCTCGGCACCGGCAAACGTACCAGTTGCTAAGAACGGACAGTGGCCATTTTGGTTGCAGCATCTCCTCCCTCCCCCTCCCTTAGTCACCCAGCCATATCCCACCATGCACCATGAGTTCTGCTGGCTGTATAGAGCAGCTGGGGGTTTTCGGCTGCTCTGGCCAACAGAACTCTATCCCCAAATGGAATAGTCCACAGAGACAGGGGGCTCAATTCAGACGACACGTTAAACAATGGGGCTTCGGACTAAACAACTTGCCAGCCCATTGTTTCCCTCCGTTGTTTAAATTGCCCGATTAGCGTACTGTCAGTTGTGTGTGCGTGGTGTGTTACTCCCCACATGACACAATAAGCAACACAACTGATTATTGTTCCCCCCTCCTCCGTTGCCTAATATGTCATCCGAATTCAGCCATTCACACATTCCTAGTCCCACCACCAGGCCCAGGCCGAGGTATCTTGCTGCCCCACACAACTGGCCACCTCACTGCTGTCCTTGGCAGCAGTAGCCCTGCCATGACCATCCACCCTCATGCATGTGTTCCTTCCTTCCTCTTCTGCACTTGCTTAGCCAGCCAGCTATGCTGGTCACTTGCTCCTGTCAGCATGGCCGCTGCTCCCGCCTTGTGCACCAACTAGTGAGAGGTATGGCAAACTCCCAGGAGGGGATGGCCAGACCGCTCATGATAGCTTGTAGGAGCCCTGTGGGCTGGGACACCAGGCTAGAGCAACCAAGGAGGCAGAAACAAGCAGCCAGCCGGCTCTCCAAGCACGTTAGAGAACAGCTGGCCAAGAAGCAAGCAGGCAGGCCAAATATTTTTCTCCCTCTCTCAAAATACTAGAATCCGGGATCATCCCATGAAACTGATTGGTGGGAGATTCAGGACGAATAAAAGGAAGTACTTCTTCACACAGTGCATATTTAAATTATGGAATTCACTACCACAAGATGCAGTGATGGGCACCAATTTGGATGGCTTTAAAAGAGGGTTGGATAAATTCCTGGAGGAGAAGGCTATCAACGGCTACTAGCCAGTATCAGAGACAATAAGCCTGTGTGCACCAGTTGGTGGGAAGGGAACATAGGTGGGAAGGGAACATGGGTGGGAGGGTGCTGTTGCACCATGTCATGTGCCTTGTTAGCCCCTGGTCAATGGCTGGTTGGCCACTCTGTGCACAGAGTGCTGGACTAGATTCCTGCATTGAGCAGGAGGTTGGACTCAATGGCCTTATAGGCCAACTCTACTATTCCATGATTCCAACTCTACTATGATTCTATGATTCTACGACCCTCGGTCTGATCCAGCATGGCACTTCTTATGTTCTGAAACAAGCAGAATGGCAGGCTGCAGCAGCAGCTCCAGCCATGACAGCCCGCAATAGAAAAAAGTAGCCAGCCCTCCTGGCAGGGTCAGGATGGGAAGAGCAGTTCAATTCACCAGCGTTTCCTGCTCCACCATCTAATGTAGATGCTTGACCGTGCGTAATAGTCGGGTCAGCCGTGCCTAGCACTATCAGTGCAGGAGAGCTAAGTATGGGCTTAGCAAATACTTAGCTTTTCCTCTGAGATCAGTATGTGAGGCTTGAAAATGCTTTGGCTGGATTATGCCTATGGGAATTGATAGTCACCAATTGATGCTTATGAAGCATTTCCTGTGTGACAAAAAGACACATCAAAATGAAGGCCTCAATATAGCCCCTTAGCCCACTCTTAGATTCTGAAAGTTATAGCAGACACATACCAGAGCAGAGACACCTTGGGAATTGTGTGTGTACAATTCTTAATTTTGTTGCATCTGGATAAACAGAGTTCACCTATCAATACTGTATCTTTCCGAAGCACTTCAGACAAAGATCTTTACAGCTAAAACATGGATAACAATGTCACTGGAGGTCTAATTAAACTTTTTTTCCCCTAAGAAAGCATAGGTCTGAAAAGCAAATTGTAGATCAATACTTTCCCAGTTGACAACAAGAAATTGCAAGAATCTGCTTTGCAGCGCCCACAGCAAATTGCTCTTGAGTTGGGGAGTCATTGCTTCTTGTTGCTGTTGTTGCTGCTGCTGCTGTAGCTTTCCATTTCTATATATTTCTCTCCGTGAAGGCTAAATAAGGGTTTCTGACAAGGGTAGTTTCATTTATTGCTGCTCTGTGTACAGAAGATGCAGGATCCTGCTGAGAGAGGAGCTGGCCCTCAGGGTGTTCAGAATCCATGCTAGTGAACATACACAGAAATTTATGGGGAGGACAAGGAGAAAGATAATGGAGCCAGATTCAAAGAGGAGAACACTTAGGGGAATAGCAAGCTGCCTTCTACTGAGTCAGCCCATTGGTCCATCTAGCCCAGGAGTTTTTCCTGCCCTACCTGGAGATGCCAGGGATCGAACCAGGGACCTTCAACATGCAAAGCAGGGGCTCTACCACTGAGCTACAGCTTCTCTTAAGGAGGCCATAAAGAGCCACTTCCACCTTACCTTTACAAACTATGTAAGAAGGTGCACCTCGACCAAATTATAAATACTTACACCCAATGGGCTTGGGTGGCAGTGTTTCTTCCTAGTGCTGTCTCGCCTGCTTGCTTGCTGAGAAAAGCCTATTTAGCATGCAGAAGACTTGCAAACAAGCTTCCTGGGAGATGACATGGACCCTGTTCAGACAACATGCTAAGCCATGGTGCTTAAATATTTTGAGTGAAACATTATGGCTTATAGTGTCATGTGAACCATGACTTAGCCTGTCATGTGAACCATTCCTAACCATGGTGGCTATATAACCATGGTTTACACACGATCACTACCCATTTGCTGCAAAGGATTAGAGGCCTAACCATGGCTTAGCATGTTGTCTGAACCGGCCCATTATTGTCCCATCTGTGAAAAAGGCAGAGGCGCTCCATGCCTGCCTGACTATGCTACTGAGCACATGTAAACACATATTCCTATTGCAGACTTTCATTTGTTATAGTTATAATTCCTTTTAGAGATGAACTTTCATATTAGTGTCCTTCCACCTGCATCATTCCCCCCCAATTAAACAAGTTGATTTCATTTTACATGTTAATTAGTGTTTCCCTTTCCTCACTCCAAGGCCCTTTCTAGCCCTCGGCGTTCCGGGAAGGAAGGGGGAGGCTCTCACAATATCCTCATCATGAGAGTGTCCCCCCACGCACGCACATGGCACGCGACGTCCCGGAAGGAAACAGGATGTCACACCTGCCATTTTTTTTTTAGGGCCCGAGGAGGGAGTGTGCATGTGCTCCAGTGCCAAATGTAAGTTTAAAAAAATGCTAAATCGGGGGGGGGGGCTCCCTGCCCTCCCAGGGGTGGCAAAATTGCTGCCACCTCCTCCCCTGATGGTCACAGAGCCACGCAATGCAGCTCCGTGCCCATTTCTGGAACTGCGCTTACTTGCTAGTAAGCACGGCACCAGGTGGGCTGGGTGGCCACATCTCCTGTGGTCTCGGGAAGTTCCCAGGACCATAGAAAAATCAAGATTTCCCAGGGATCCCTTATCCCTGGGAAAACCCATGCCTGTCCATCCGTCCCCTTCCACCTGGGAGACCCTGTGCATCATCTGAATGGCCAGGGACCACCCAAGGGCAGTCCCAGTAAAAAAAAGGCCAGTGTAGAAATGGCCCAACTCCTTTCCATTTCACCATGGCAAATTCTTGTCTTATTTTAAAATGGGAGCTCCTAATTTCTTGTGGCAGCAGCAATCAGAGCTGAAGTCAGAGGACAAAGAGTCACAGGGTTGAATTCAATGTTAATCTAACTTCATTCCATTGGGTCTACTCTAAATAGGACAAACATCTGATACAACCCATAGAGAGAGAGTGACTGCCAGATCGTATTCTAGAAGGGTGGGCAACTTGTGACTCTCCAGATGTTTTGGCCTACAACTCTCATCAGCTTGGACATTGGTAGCTCTGGTTCAGTGGTGGAAATCCTGCTTTGCATGCAAGAAGGTCCCAAGTTCACTCCCTGACAACTCCAGGTAGGACTGAAAAAAACTCCTGCCAAGACCCTAGAGAGCTGCTGCCAGTCGGTGTCAACAATACTGGACTAGATGAACCAATGGTCTGACTCAGTATAATGCAGCTTCCTATGTTTCTAGCTCTAGCAGCAGAGCCAATTGTGAGGAATCATGGGAGTTGCAGGCCAAAACATCTGGAGGGTCACAAGTTGCCCACCCATGTTCTAGAAGATGATCTGGCAGCCACTCACAAATGGCTTGTGGTAGCATGATTTTGCATCAGAAGTGAAAATGCAGCTTTTTTCTCGCCGCCACATTGCTGCTGAAATTCAGCAATGATTTCAGCAGCAGCAAAGGGGTGCTGCTCCCTGGTGGATTCCAGGGATTGGAATTTGTCCCCTAGAGTTGCCGCCCCTGACCTAAGGTCTAATAAACTGATTTTGCAAGAGATGCCCAATTCAGAATTTGCAGACAACTGGGATGTCCTGTTCATCTTTGATACACAGCAAAATAAAGCAGCCATTCTATACATGACGTTGCCATGATTACACCACAGGAGACTGCAAGAGGGGATCACATCTTTGAATACTTAATCATGGGGAGAAAGAAAAGTTCAATGCACACCAAATTATCTCTGAATGTAGAAAACAAGCACAAGAGGAAGAAAGGTACCTCTTTCTGGTATGCTAGTTTTCTATGTACAGGGACCATTTTTTCATGGGCAAACATTCGATCACCACCGTGCCTGCACTCTGACATAGTACATTCCAGAAAACAACTCTACAGCATGATTCTACCACAACTGTAGATCAGCTATTAATCTTCCTTCCCCACCTCCTGCATACTTTGAGGAACGTAATGAGTTAATGCTAATATTGAAATATTTCTTTGTTTTTTTTTCTTTTCAAAATTCCCAGTACTAATCCTCAATTTATAATACACAGGTCATTTTTCCTCAAGATTTTGGGACATCAGAACCCAGCCCTGCTCAGGTGTAAGAGTGGTCATAGGAGTGGTTTTCATGGCATTTTCTACTACTTATAACTCTCAATTCATATTCTGATATCACATCATGAGAACATTTTCCTCGCATGCCATTCCCACACACAGCAGGGAACTTGAAGAAACTGCCGAGGCCAAAATCAAAACGGTTTCTGGGAAGTCGATGCTGCGATCAACATAGGTCTCACTTTGTGCCAACGTGACTAGGTAAGTGAACTATAATTAGATAAGTGAAACACGCACACGCCAAAGCAAAAGGAAAAGAAAGCCCTGTCAGATCGAGGTAGGTGTTCTCACCTCTGTCAAAGTAGAATGAATTATTGCTCCATTTTTCTTTGCTGCCTACAGTAAAGTGCCGGAGCACTAGTGTATGTTTCATAAAACCAAATAAATAAGCAAACAGCCACAGGTCTCTTACAGCAAAAGGTCCCATCTATAGGGGTCACCACTAAAGAGATACAAAAAACATTAGCCATGCCATCAGGGGCAAATTGTCCTTATAAGATATTGCCTATGCTTATGAATTGTCCAAGCATTATGTGACAACTGAGTGAACTTTTGGATTTTTACCTCTTTGCAAGCACCTATAAAACAACGTCATGATTTAATCAATGCATAATTAACCAAGTCAGGTTATATGCAAATGCTAAAATGGGGCATGAATTATTCTCAAAGTAGCAATTAGTTGTTGCCTAAATCAATTTTTAAACATGTACATTTACTGCATTGGATGAATATTTCAGCCACTCTCAAGGGTGGGCATTTTCAATTCTGATGAGTGAAATGGAAGTGAATTTAAAGCACGCCGCACCTCCAGCAGTTGATTAAGTCCCCGAAGAACTGAACCCTACAAGCAATTTAGATGTGGGCGGTTACAGTGCAATTTAACACTACTTCCCTAAAGGGGCGCAGTCTCATCTTGATGAGATACAATTGTACCCTCTTTTATATACAACTGTGGGTGGGTGCGCCTATAATGCTTCCAGGCTCCATGGTTCTAAATCTTATAAAGAGCCTCCACAGATAGAGGAGACCCTCCCCTTCAGAAAGCTGCCCTCCATGTGCAATGGGTGCTGGAAACAGTGACAGAAGGGGTGGGGCTAGCACACTCTATAAGCTGAAATGGAACTGCTGAATAGGACAGCTGTATTTGTAGCTATCCCATGCGTGATTCAGAAAGCTTAGAACTCATATTTTCAAACAGGAATGTGCACTAGGTACAAGATTTGGCTCAGACCCCAATTCAGCAGTTCAGGGGAGGAAGCCTGATTTGCCGCGGACTGATTTGGAGGCTTCTTGATTTGATGAGCCAAATCTGAAAGGGACTCAAAATTTAAAAGCCTTTTGCCTTCCATTGACAATCATTGGGAAGCAACAAATTGCTATAACATTTTTATTTTTAAAGAAAATTGCATGGAATTTGAAGGCATGGTAGCGTCTTCTAAGGGGATGAGACCTGCCAGAATTCAGAAAACGGGATACATGGGGTTTGTGTTAAGCACCATTGAAGTTGATTTTGGGGTGAGAATGGAACTATAAGAGATTTGTCCATTGCATCCCATTTCCAAATTAATCTTCATATTAAAGAAATCTGCATGACAATTTATACGTATATACGTTTAAATGTAATTTCTCCCAAAATATGCATTTCTGAATGTATTTCTCTCAAAGTATGCATTTCTAATTGGACCCTTAATTACACATTTTATATGCTTTTTGCTGTTCTTTTTAATCTGGGAACTGCATCACAAAATTCAGAGAAGTGTGAAATCCGAAAGACAACTATATTCTGATCTGCCCATTAGTCCAGGAAGATCAGGTTGGTTTGTTTCAAAACACAGATAAAATGAAATCCTTGAGCATCCAAAACAATGGGGGAAACCATTTTAATGGGCCATCATTCAACTCCTCTTCCTATTAACTGATTTACATCTGAACCAGGGAATTGCTGGGAAGGAATGTTAAAAAAAAATTACAAAAAAGAATAAGAAAACCGTATGTGTGTTAATCATTACAACTAGCCTCTCAGTTCCAGGTCCAACGGGAACATTTGGAACTCAGTGGTACTCCTCAATATTTTTCCATGGCATTCTCTTGTTTTCTAAATGTTTATTAATGAACAAGACTTTGCCATTTCCCATTCATTGATATTTACCTAACATTATTGCTAATATTTTCATTTTACTGTCGTTTGAGTTTTCTGCCTCCAAAGAGTGAAACCTTACCTCTGCAGTACAGTCTGTGTATCTTTGGTCTATGGTGATCTTTGCAAAAGTATTGTAGGTTATGAGCTCAGACTAAAGTCAGACTCTCAGTAATTAAATGTTCTATTTTCCTTTCATTTAATTGTGGCACCTTGCCCATAACTTTTGACTCTCCATGGTGCTGGCCAATGCAGTCTGCAGTGTTAAATCTTGACATTACCTTTCCAGTGCACACAACCATAGAATAAGGATGCGAGTTGAAAGTCATATTTCGCCCCAGTGCAAGCTCCCCCACCACCTGAGTTGAAAGAGCACACGAGTCGCCACATCGCTACCCCACAACCCCCTTCCCTTTATAGTATCATGCTCCTCCCACTCCCTTCCTGCATCATGTCCCCCTTCTCCTTGCCCCATGGTGGCTCCTTCCTCAGCCAACATGGGTCTCCAGAGGGCAGCTGCTCAAGACAGCACTGCTACCCACTCTCTCACTGTGGAAAATACAATGATGGGAGAGTAGCTGGCAGGGCTCTCTGAAGCACACTCTTGAGGTGCAGGAGAGGACCCTTCTGATGGGAGTGGGTGGGGGGCACAATTTGCCGCTCCTCCTGCTCCATCGCCTGAGGCAAGGGCGTCACCCTGCTTCATGAGAGGGTTAGTCTTGGTCATCTCGATGAGTGCAGACCTTGCAAAATACAAGTCAGGCAGGAACTGTGACCCAATATGTAGCATTAGAATTTGTCTGTGTGTGTGTGTGTGTGTGTGTGTGTGAACCTAGATTTCAGAAACTCTGTGATGGAAAGTTGGAAATAGTATTTTTCAACTTTGGCTTTTCCGAGATAACTTTTATTTGACAGGATATGCATGGATCCACAAAACACACGATCCGTTCGTGTAAGTATTTTTACTAGAGAAGAGATGCCCCTATTACATTGGAGACTTGATGTTCCTTATTTATTTTATTTATTGATATTATTTATATTCCACCTTTTCACAAATGCCACCAAGGCAATTTATAACAATTCAAATAAAAATAATAATACATAAAAACCCATATAAAACCATGTAAGCACATTAAAGTTCCACTGCAAAATTTACCAAATTTATAATCTTATGTCCTGATAAATTTGTTAGCCTTTCAGGAGCTGCAGGTGTCTTTGTTGTTTTTGTTGCAACAGACTAACATGCCTAGAATTCAGAAAATTTAATATGTTTCTCATCTGGACAAACTTCTGTATCACAGTACTTTAAATCATGTTTGGGGGATCTCCTCCTTCTGTTCTCTTTTGATACAGTTACCCTATTGCCAAAACAAGACTGCCCACCATCAACTAAGAGGTTCATCAGACGAGCGTTTTATCACACGCTCACTACTGCCCACTTAAGGATGTCCGCGCACCCTTTAAATGATGTCTGCCTCCCATGCACCTCCCGCTACTTCCGCTAGTTATTCTGTCACAAAATAGAGCCCTTTTAATCTGACTTTTTTAAAAAAATGGAATGTGCCATGATCTCCAGCTGTGTGTAGGAAAAGCAGTGTGATTAAAACAGCCCCTGAATGGGCCACGGGTCTTTGTTTACTTCCTCTTTCCCCTCCAGGCAAAAGAGGAAGTAGTGAGGGACAAATGCGGGGGTGAAGCGATGGTAAGGAAATGTGATTTTCCCCATGTGATGACGCAGTGAGTCTTCTGGGGTGTGGTTGTGCAGATTCCTGTTCTGAGAGGCATGTATTGTGGGGCCTCACCAGGCCAAAGTTTGACCTCCATCATAAATGCTGGACTTTCACTCACCACGTTGGTCAAACACTGGTGATTTTACAAGTTAAACCTCAGAAGAACCAGAAGTCAGAGTTATCATATCAGTTGTATAACTCTAAAACTCAGCTGCCCGGAACCACATGCCAAGGCCAGAGGCAGCCCTCTCAATCTCTTAAATATGTAATCTATAACACCCAGCTCCAAAAAGTGATAGCAGAGGATTGACATTCATAGCAATCACTTTTCTTCAGTCACTTTTCCCCCAGGCACTCATGGTGAAAATGATAGCACTGCCGTAGTTCAGGAGAAGCGTCAGAATTTAATATCTTCACTAAAGTACATCCCCTGTATGGATTAGCAATCTCAACATCATACGGCAAATAAATATTTTTCTAAACCTCTTCAAGCAAACAGACATTGCTTAACAAGGCTGAAAAATAACAGCCTTCTCCAGCAGCTGAAGTACTGCAGTTTGCTCGCCGGCAGTATACTGTAGCAAAAAGCAAGCCACGCCCCTGTTTTCTGTGGGCCCTAAAATGAGAATACTATTTAGAAAGATGAGCAGTATTATTCTATTCTGTGAAGTCGTAGGCTTAGAAATGACCATGGCAGAGAGCAATGGACACCAATGAGCAATTAGGTGACTCTTGGAATGTAAGTTTCACCTACCTGAAGGATGGGAAGAAAGTGAAACTGGTTTGACTCAACTGGCATCTGGAAATCGGGAAAAACAGGGTTTTTTTGTATTTGCTTGGAAAATTAGTTTAGGATCCTGGAGTGCTGGACTTGTGTTGCTTTGGGAATAGCCCTGCCTTGTCCTGTGCATGCTTCTTCAGACCCATGATGCCTGCAAAACCTGTACATATTTAAATAAACAGAATGCCTCAAATACCACAATACATCCTCTACAGCAGGTGAGGCATCATGACAACCCCCGTGCAGCATAGGATTCTGAGGATGAGGCACAAGCTACATCCTTGGGGATAGGCCAGTCAGTGTTTCGTTCAAACTTTTCCAGCCAGAGGACACAGCCCCTGCCATCATTCTCTGGACTAGAGAATGAGTTACTGGCAGAACCTCCATCTCCCTAGACTCAAAGAAGTCTAAGGCTGTGGAATCAGGTGAAGGCCCTTTAACAATCCAGTCAGCTCCTCCAGGAGGGGTGGAGCTGACCACACCACAGGTCTTCTCAACATGACTTCAGTTGGGTCTAGGTACCTGCTGAGGCAATAACCTCCTATTGTCCTGTAGGAGAGAGTTCCAGCCAACACAACTCACTCAGAGCTATCAGGGTCCTACTTTTGTCCTGCCTTGATCTGAATTCCTGCCTTGAACTTACTACCAGTGTCTTCTGCAGGACTCAAAGAGCCCTGGAACAGAGTAGAAGCAGAACTTTATAAATGTCAAAGGCTGCTTTCCCTGAGGGGAACACTGGAAACACATACTGGTGGAGTATAGGGTGGGACTAGTGATAGGTGGCGCCAGAGCCAGTGGTGGGTAGAGCCAAATGCACAAATCCATCCAAGCACATACCCACCCACACAAACATACATATTCACACTTCTAGGGATCACAAGGGAGGTGGGTTTTGTTTTATTTTGAAATAAAGCACTAAAAAAAACAACAATACAAGATCAACAAAAGTACTAAAAATCACTGAAAGACTGGATATATAAGTTATATGTCAAGGGGTGGGTTGCACACGTTTTGAAGGGTTTCACTATGGAATCCATAGTGTCATGTGTGTGTGGTTCCTTGCTTGCTGCACTTGCTTTGTGCGTTTGTACATAATCATGCAAAAAGCAAAGATAGCCATGTTGGCCATAAGCAAAATTCCAAAATCCATATACCTTTATTATGCCAGCTAAAAGAACATTAAAAATATGCACACTTCTGAAATCTGCAGATCTCTTCATTAGGCAAGATGTTACAAAAAGTGGGTATGGTGAGGGGAAGGGAGAGGAGAAGAAGAAAGCTGACTTGATGTTGAGATGGGTGAGAGACATGAGAGGGCCTTCTCCACAGTGGCCTCACACCTTTGGAATTTGTTGCCATCACAGGTCCGCCATGCTCCATCATTGCAGGCTTTTAAGAGGACCTTGCAGACATACTATTTTACCTTGGTTTTCTCTTGATATGACTGCTGTTGTTGCTGGTTTTATTGTTGGCTTTCATTACCATTTTACTGTGCATGTTTCTATTGCTTTAAATATTTTAATTTTGTACAATATATTAATATTGTATTGCTATAAGCAGCTTTGGGAGGGCTTCTGCCCTGAAAGGTGGCCAAGAAATATCTTAAATAAACTAATAAATAAATGTTGAAGTCCTGGTGTCTGCATGATCACAATCTTAAAATGGATTGGGGAAGAAAGGCTTTAGATTTTCCAATAAGGCTCTAGTGGGTGATGTGATGGTTTCAAGTTTCACCTGGAGCTGTCCCTCGGGCTCTGGGAGTGAGAAAGGAACATAGGGTCACAGGAACCTGCTATTGCAGACATTGCTTGGCCCCGTGGAGTCTCCAGTATGGGGTTCCACAGGGGTCAGTTTTGTCCCCCATGCTGTTCAACATCTACATGAAACCGTTGGGTGCAGTCATCCAGAGTTTTGGAGTGCATTGTCATCAGTACGCTGATGATACGCAACTCTACTTCTCCTTTTCATCTTCATCAGGTGAGGCTGTGGATGTGCTGAACCAGTGCTTAGCTGCGACAATGGACTGGATGAGAGCTAACAAAATGAAACTTAATCCAGACAAGACTGAGATGCTGTTAGTGGGGGGTTCCTCTGACCGGATGGAGGGTATTCAACCTGTGCTGGATGGGGTTGCACTCCCCCTGAAGGAGCAGGTTCATAGCTTGGGGGTTCTCCTAGAACCATCTCTGTCACTTGAGGCTCAGATAGCCTCAGTGGCAAGGAGTGCCTTCTACCAACTTTGGCTGGTGGCCCAGCTACGTCCCTATCTGGACAGGGATAACCTGGCTTCAGTTGTCTATTGTCTGGTAACCTCCAAGTTAGATTACTGCAATGCACTCTACGTGGGGCTGCCTTTGAAGACGGTTCGGAAGCTGCAGCTTGTGCAGAATGCAGCGGCCAGATTGGTAACAAGAACCATAAGGTTCGAACATATAAGACCGATTCTGGCCCGCTTGCATTGGCTGCCTGTATGTTTCCGAGCCCAATTCAAGGTGCTGGTTTTAACCTATAAAGCCTTACACGGTTTGGGACCACAATACCTAATGGAACGTCTTTCCTGACATGAACCTACCCATTCACTATGCTCAACATCAAAGGTCCTCCTCCGGGTGCCTACTCCCCGACAAGGCCCGCCTGGCGCCAACACTGTTATCTTTTCGGCGCCAGGTCAAAACTTTTCTCCCAGGCATTTTAATAGCTCAAGTTGAGGTTTTGATCAACATTGTGGCCAGGCTTAACAGTCAAAATGTTTTAAAGTGTTTTAATGACAGCTGTTTTATGGTTTTAAATTTGTTATAGTCTTTGTAATGCTCAATCTTTTTAATTTTTTGCAAACCACCCAGAGAGCTTCGGCTATGGGGTAGTATATAAGTGTAAATAATAATAATAATAATAATAATAATAATAATATACTGAATATTGAGTCCATGTCATAGAATATTGAGTCTACGAGCTACATAGCAGAATTCTTTCCTAGCCCTAGCTAGAGATGCCAGGGATTTGTTCCTTTTGGATAAGTTGCTCCTTTTTGATGGAGAATTTCATCTCTTCCAACTAATGGCTTCTATTGGTTGTTGTTTTAACCTAGTACAGCATCTAAAATCACCTCCAACTTTCTTAATACAAATGCTGCCAACTTTCTCTCTGTTTCCACTTGTAAAGGAGCCAGTATGCTTCTCCCAAAATAGTGGACCAAACTTATCTAATCAGGTTGCTCTAGCAGCAGCTGATCTCACCCGGAACAAATAATAAACAGCTTTCTTTTCTTTTTTAAAAGTAACTGCAACTGATGAAGAGGCTGGCTTGTTATGGGTCAGGGGCAGCTGCTTCTCTTCTGCTCCCTAAGTTTCTGAGTAGACAGGGACCCAACAAAGGGGAATCGTCGTTCCACACCAAAAAGATCTGCTGTGGATGTTTTCTAGGCATCATTTTGCATCCCTCTCCAATGCAATACTTTATGGATGCTCACAGCTGGCTGCTGCAATAATAAGCTGATCCAGTCCATCATGTCCAATCAGTGCAAAAATGAAATAAACATCATCATAATACAACTGTCTGTTCTTGCCATTTGCAGTTCACATGTTCGAAAGAAAGAACGACTACATAAGCCTAGCATCTCTCTCTCTCTCTCTCTCTCTCTCTCTCTCTCTCTCTCTCGTTTGTGTGCAAGTGGAGGGTCTAAACTCTCTTTTGTAGAGCTTCTGTTCTTCTAATAATGATATTTTTTTTCATTTGGGATTCTATTTCTTTTTTCAGGAGATTGTTTTTGTTTTAAGGGAGGGAAATCTGTTGAACACTGTTTTGCTGGCTGAAATCTTGTTGTTGTTGTTGTCCTAAGACATTAATTTAGGCCAGGTTTGGGGGGAAGATATGCAAGTCACATGGAATATTCAGCAGTGTTTAGCTATTACTTTTCCAACCTCTTGCAGTGGCAATGGATGAAATAGCATAGCCTTCATTGGAAAAGCCAATTAATTTGAAGTGCCTAATGTAGCACAATACCCTGTCTTTTACAATGCATATTCCAAAGAAAATATGCCTCTGTGCACAGCAGGGCAATACTGGAAGGCTCTTGCTACTGTCCTTTCATTCACAGCTTCCTGTATGTAGAGGGATAAGTAGGGAAAGGAACATACTTGCAGCTCCCATTGACCTTGGAGCCCCACCTCTCCCCACAGGAACATAGGAAGCTGCCCTATACTGAATCAGAGCATCTGCCTGTCTAGCACAGTATCGTCTGCACCAGTCCAAAACATCTAGTGCCCTCCTGAAGGTTTGGACTTCAACTCCCATCAGTTATCCATGCTCTCATAACCTCTCGTTTGGATTACTGCAATGCGTTATATGTGGGTCTGCCTTTGAAAACTGTCCGGAAACTTCAACTGGTACAAAACAGGGCAGCCAGACTGTTAACAGGGACTGGCCAATGAGACCACATTACGCCAGTCCTTTTCCAGCTTCACTGGCTGCCGGTCCAAGCCAGTCCGGATTCCAAGTGCTGATATTAACATTCAAAGTCCTAAACAGCTTGGGGTCAAGTTATCTGAAGGAATGCCTCTTCACATATGTATCATCCTCAGCGGTCCTTCTCCGTGAGTCCCTGCCAAAGGAAGTGAGGCAGGTGGTTACCAGGAGGAGGGCCTTCTCTGCAGTGGCACCCCAGCTGTGGAATGAGCTCCCTAGAGAGGTTCCCCTGGCACCTAGATTATACTCCTTTAGACGCCTTTATATTATCTCAGTATTTTAACAGTTCTTCAATATGACTTTTAACCTGCTGTTTAAATTTGTATTTTAAATCCATATTAATTTCTGCATGGCTGCTTGATTTTATCCTGGTTGTGCTTTTATACTGTATTTTATATTATGTTTTTTATACTGCTGTTTGTTTTATATTTTGAATGGTTTTTATGGTTTAAATTTTTGTAAACTGCCCTGAGAGTTTTGGTTATTGGGTGGTATAAAATGCAGTAAATAAATAAATAAATATATCAGCCCCCACCTATATGACCACTGATCAGGGGTGATGGAAATTGTAGTCCAAAACATCTGGAGGTCATTCAGGTTGGGGAAGGCTGGTCCACACTGACTGGCACCAGTTATCTGGGTTTCAGATAGGCATCTTACCCAGACCTACCTAGGGATTAAACCTGGGGCCTTTTGCATGCAGAGCCAGAGTCAGTGAAAGCTGGTGGTTCTGATGCAAGTGAGGCTGTGAATCTGCTCTGGTTTTCAGTCAGAACTAAAGTCACAACTCTAAAGGAGATGTCTGAGGTGCTGGATACATTTGGGGGATAGGATTCATCTTCTTGGATCGCTCCTGTAGAATTCTGACTGGTTCTGACTGAAACCCAGAGCGGATTCACAGCCCCATTGACATAGGAGCCACCAGCCTCCACTGATCAGTGTTCTACCAGTGAGGTAGAACTTCACACAGTGGAGAGTTAAACTATGGAATTCACTACCACCAAACGTGGTAGGCTTTAAAAGGGGGTTAGACAAATTTATGAAAGAAAGGCTATCGACAGCTGCTAGTCCTAATGGCTACACACGACCTCCAATATCATAGGCAATATACACCAGTTGCTGGGGTACCTGGGTTCCTGCTTGTGGGTTGCTGGTTGACAGCTGGCCGGCCACTGTGTGTACAGAATGCTGGACTAGATAGTCATTTGGTCCAATCCAGCAGGGCTCTTGTTATGTTGTTATGGACTTCCCCTTCCTCCTTCAACCATTAGCTTCGTCCATTTAATAACTTTTTCTATTTTTAGAGAAACACTTGAATTACAATATCAATTTAGTAAGTTATACTGTTATTCGGCGTATAACTTTGTACCACAGAGAAATTGGGTCTTCTACAACAATGGCAAAATAGATTTTGGGGAATGTTTTTAAACTTCTGGGAGATACTCCCATACCAATCCCATACCAAAGTTCATGCCAAACTCTGTACTTGGCCATTCCTGATTACTTTCGCTACTGAGAATAACTGAGTGGGGAGGGAATACTTGCTAACCACTACCACCTCAAAAAAAAAAAAACCCCACGGTTTCCTATGTGTGCAGTTTCTGATGCACCATGTTTGTTAAGCTTATGTCAGGGCCTTTCCTTCCCCTTGCTTGTAAGTAGCAGAAGAAAGGAAAGAGCTTTATGCCATAAGAAAAGCAAACAAAGCTAGATTATGGGCAGGGTATAGACAAGAAGTATGGATGAGCAGCAGGTAGCTACAACTCTGACTTAAAATATTATATTAATCAAGGGGTTTGTGGCATCACCACCTTCTGCGATGCTATTGTTAAGTAAACGGTTGAACCAATGTAATGAATCTAGGTTGATCCATTTTGAATTGCAGACCCCATCTTAGAATCCTTTTGCTTTTTGATCTCTTTGTGTGGGGGTGGGTGGGTGTATTTACAGCCTTTGACTTAATTCCTTTGTGGTTTCATTTAGCCCTTTATTGGTAACAAACAAGACCGAGAAAGGCTTGTTTTAAAAGAAAAAAAAACTTTATTTACAAGGATTAAAATGTTTCAGTACAGTTTAGGTTTCATGGTGTTAAACGTATGTTATAAGTTGTAATTGTGCCTTACCTAGGCTGACCATATGAAAAGGAGGACAGAGCTCATGTAACTTTAACAGTTGTAGAGAAAGGGGAATTTCAGCCCATGTCATTTGTATGCAATTCGTACCTGGTGAAATTCCCTCTTAATTACAACAGTTAAAGCTGCAGGGCCCCTGCCTTCTTTTGTATCTGGCCACTGTAGTATAGTGCCTGCATAGGGTTGCCATATTCTGGAACCACAAAACCGGGACATTTTTTTTGGGGGGGGGGGGGCTAGGATTTTTAAAAAACTGAGCATGTAAAGGTCTAGGGAAAGGAAAGGAAAAAAGCTATCTAAGCTTTAGTTATCTAACAGCACAATCCTATGCGTGTATACTCAGAAATAAATTCTATTGAGTTAAATAGGACTTATTCCCAGGTAAGTATGTATAGGATTGCAGCCTAAAGTACTTAAGCATCTGCAAATAAATAATAGGCAAAGAACAATTTAAGCAATCAAACAGAAAAATGACACTAGATTACATTTCTCCACTAGTTCTCAAAAGCTAGAGGAGAATTCAATATGGAAACTTATCCCCACCCCAATTGCCCAAGTAGCTACTACAGCATATTAATATTAAAAGATATAATTTAACTAGGGTGACCAGATAAAATCCAGGTCAGGGCTCATGTAACTTTAACAGTTGTAGAGAAAAGGGAATTTCAGCCAGTGTCATTTGTATGCAATTAGTTCCTGGTGAAATTCCCTCTTCATCACAACAGTTAAAGTTGCAGGGGCCCTGCCTTCTTTTGTATATGGTCACTCTAGTATAGTGCCTGCACCTTTAACTGTTGTGATGAAGAGGGAATATCACCAGGAACTAATTGCATACAAATGACCAGATCTCTATGGCCAGATCTAATACCACCTCCAAACTGTGGATCTGGTCCTTTAAGGGGTGTGCCATCCCATCTGAAAGAAGCCAAATAATATAGGGTGACCAGATAAAATCCAGGTCAGGGCTCATGTAACTTTAACAGTTGTAGAGAAAAGGGAATTTCAGCCAGTGTCATTTGTATGCAATTCGTTCCTGGTGAAATTCCCTCTTCATCACAACAGTTAAAGGTGCAGGCACTATACTAGAGTGACCATATGCAAAAGAAGGCAGGGCCCCTGCAACTTTAACTGTTGTGATGAAGAGGGAATATCACCAGGAACTAATTGCATACAAATGACACTGGCTGAAATCCCCTTTCTCTACAACTGTTAAAGTTACATGAGCCCTGACCTGGATTTTACCTGGTCACCCTAAAATAATATAACTGCTTCTTCTGTGCCTCTAGTGCCTCTTTGCTCTCTGGATTTCAGAATCAGGTCTCACAAGGGTTAAAAGCCTTCAATAAGGCATAATCCAATGAAAGTTAAGTACTTTTAAGGTTGCAATTCCATGCATGCCTACTTGGGAGTAAGACTCATTGAACACAGTGGGGCTTATGTCTGAGCAAACATGCATAGGGTTCTACGATCTCATTGGTTTCAATGGGAGAATGTTAAATGCCTGCTTTTCCCTGCACATTTACCTAGTTAAAGGTGCAGGGGCCCTGCCTTCTTTTGTATCTGGTCACTCTAGTATAGTGCCTGCACCTTTAACTGTTGTGATGAAGAGGGAATTTCACCAGGAACTAATTGCCTACAAATGACACTGGCTGAAATTCCCTTTTCTCTACAACTGTTAAAGTTACAGGAGCCCTGTCCTCTTTTTCAGATGGTCAGCCTAAACAACAACGATAATAATGTTGATTTTCTTAGACATATTTAAAAGGCAACACCCCCCACCCCACACACACACACACACAGCCCAAATTAAAGTTAAGGCATAATCCAATGAAAGTTAAGTACTTTTAAGGTTGCAATTCCATGCATGCCTACTTGGGAGTAAGACTCATTGAACACAGTGGGGCTTATGTCTGAGCAAACATGCATAGGGTTCTACGATCTCATTGGCTTCAATGGGAGTATGTTAAATGCCTGCTTTTCCCTGCACATTTACCTAGGAGCAAGCCCCACTGCAGACAATGGGACTTACTGCATGTCTACTCAGAAGTAAGTTCCAGTGAGTTCTATGGAAATTATTTCTAATTAAACGTGCATAAGTTTAGGTAACTAAAAGTGTTTATAGTAACTTAATCCTGCCGTTACGTGTATATTTTTTGTTTTTGTTTTTAAAATGAAAGTTTGCTTTTGTACTTTGTTGCAAAGTAATGTTTCTGTTGTTTTCTTTCTTTTTAATTGAGAAATATTTTTCTACACACATAACACAACTGTATACAAGGAAAGCTACTTCACGTTTTTGCAAAGCGGAATTTTAAATTAAAACATCAACAACTGTAAATCCAGACATCTTCAATTCACTGCAGTTTACTTCCAAGTAACAGTTTTGAGGCTTGCAACCCAAATCCAAGGAAATTGATATTTGAAGAATGATTTTTGGGGGATGGACTTTTCTTTCTCCCCCTCCCTCCCTCCTTCCTTTCCTTCCCCCTCCCCCTCCCCCACACACTCCCCCCCACACTCCACAATTAGTTCCTGGAGAAATTCCTTCTTTATCACAACAGTTAAAGGTGCAGGGGCCCTGCCTTCTTTTGTATCTGGTCACTCTAGTATAGTGCCTGCACCTTTAACTGTTGTGATGAAGAGGGAATTTCACCAGGAACTAATTGCCTACAAATGACACTGGCTGAAATTCCCTTTTCTCTACAACTGTTAAAGTTACAGGAGCCCTGTCCTCTTTTTCAGATGGTCAGCCTAAACAACAACGATAATAATGTTGATTTTCTTAGACATATTTAAAAGGCAACACCCCCCACCCCACACACACACACACACAGCCCAAATTAAAGTTAAGGCATGATCCAACCAAAGTTAAGTACTTTTAAGCCTGCAATGCCATGCATACCTACTTGGGAGTTAGACTCACTGAACACAATGGGATTTATGTCTGAGCAAACATGCATAGGGTTCTACGATCTCATTGGTTTCAATGGGAGAATGTTAAATGCCTGCTTTTTCCTGCACATTAGGTTTGTTATATTCTGCATTCACAAAACCAGGATAAATTTTATTTATTTATATTTGCATTTAAAATACATGTTTTTTCTATCTAAACATGCATAGGATTGTGCTCTAAAGAACAAAAACAAAGGCAGCCATGTTGACCATAAGGGGAAAAGATCGAAATCCATATAACATAATACTTATATTAGGCCAACTCAAAAATCACAAAAATGTACAAGTTTTTGAGATCTTCAGATCTCTTCATCAGGCAAGATGTGACAAAAAGCAGGGGGGTGGTGGTAATATGAATGATAGTGGGGGGGCTAACTGGATGTTATAGTCAGGATGTATGTGCTGTTAATCATAAAATGACTAACAGCACATAAAATGGACTGGATGATAAGGCCATCCAGTCCAACCCCCTGCTCAGTGCATGGAAGAGGTGGGTGTGCAGACATTCAGCTTGGCCTCTGCCTGGTGATGTGATGGCTTCAGTGCCCACAGGACTACAGAGAACACGAAAATAGATAATTGTTGTCTCTCCATTTTTGAAAATATAAAATCCATCTACCTATTAACTCAAAACAGTTACCATACAGGCCCTTGGCACCCCTAACTTGGCTGATAGCCCCACTGAATTAACAAGCAAACCTGCATAAAATCCGGGTACCTGAATGGTATTGTGGCATATGCTGTTGTGGACACTAGAATGCTTAAGTTCCCAAAAGCTTATACCAACATAAATCTATTAGGGCGCAATCCTATGCATGTTTAGACAGAAAAAAGTCCTACAACTCCCAGTATGCCCTAGCCAGTCATGCTGGCTGGTGGAAGCTAGGCGATGTAGGACTTTTTTTTATCTAAACATGCACAGGATTGCACCTTTTGTTTTTAGAAGTACAACCCTATGCACACCTACTCATAAATAAGTGCCTTTGAGTTTAATGGGTTTTACTCCCAAGTTTGTGTAGCCTAAGATGCCACAAGAGCCTTGTTATTGTGAAGATTAACAGGTTTATTTTTGTTGTTGTTTAGCTACAACAAACTACGGGAGGGCTATCCTTCTGGGAGGGGGGAAAGGGAGGAGGGAAATGCCTTTTAAACATGTTCGCTTGGTGGGTTAAAAAAGGAGGTGCACATTGTCCCAGAGCGAAGGAAGGAAGGGAAAAACTCAACCAACCTTAAGTCCTTGGCTGAACCGAGGGAGGAAGAGGCGGGAATCTCGTGCCAAACCTCTGGACAAAGCGTGCGGGAACCCAGCATGCACCTATTGCTTTGGGAAAAGGTGGCTGTGGAAGAAGGCGTGCTGGTTCTGGCTATGGCTCCTCCTCATGAGTAGGGTGGCTGAGGAAGCTGTGCACTGTCCAGGCCTCTGTAGGGGGGAGGAGGAGGAGGAATAACTCAGGTGCTTCTCTTTGTCTGCTCTCCTCTCTCTCTCTCTCTCTCTCTCTCTCTCTCTCTGTCTTGCCCAGCCGGACCAGGAATCCGGGATTTGTGACTGACCGGCCAGGACATTTCAGAATGTCTTGGAATCCGTGACATTCCCGGTTTTCTGGGACGTAATAATAATAATAATAATAACAATTTATTTCTTACCCGCCTCTCCGTCTGGATCGAGGCGGGGAACAACAACATGATAGAATACATAAAACTGATTAAAACATGACACATATTATTAAAACTGCATAAAAATCCTAAAACATCCTAAAAACATTCTAAAATTCCACTGGATATGCCTGCCGGAAGAGAACAGTCTTTATGGCTTTCTTGAATTCTAAAAGACTGTTAAGTTGTCGAGTCTCCTCCAGCAGGTCATTCCACAGTCATTCCCCGGTTTTCTGGGACGTATGGCAACCCTATGCCTGCAACTTTAATTGTTGTGATGAAGAGGGGAGTTCACCAGGTACTAATTGCATACAAATGACGCAGGCTGAAATTCCCTTTTCTCTACAACTGTTAAAGTTACATGAGCCCTGTCCTCTTTTTCATATGGTCAGCCTAGCCTTACCTAATAATTAGACCTTAAAATAAATATACCCCCCTCCACTTCCCAGGGAAATCTAACCACCACCATCACCACCACCCAATCTAGAGCCCAGATTCCCTGATCCTAACCCTCTGAAAGCCCTTCCTTCTCTAATTCCCCAAAGAAAACCAATAATTCCCTCCCTCTCTCTCTCAACTGAAAATGAAACAGCCAATCAGGACACACCATTCAAACAGCTAAGCATTCTAACTCCCCTCCCCCACTCCCAGCTTGTAGGAGAAAGGATTTCTTAAAGTAAACCAACCCAGCAACGAAATATTCGAATATGCATTTAAACAACAAAATAAAATACAATTTCATCACAGTGTTCTTCAGACATCTAATTCAATACCAGATTTCAAATTCTGTGCCATGTAAGAATTGCATGTTACACACAAAGAGAGAGAGAGAGAGACAGCGAGCACAGGAATCACACGTACAACTTTCATGTATTGTTCTTTCACACTATTTACAAATCTGTATCCATGTGTCTGGAATCTAATGCACATGTTTTGGACTTCACCTCCCATCAGCCCCAGTCAGCATGGGCAATAGTCAGGGGTGCTGGAAGTTTCTAGTCAAGCCTCTGGAAAATACCAAGGTTGGGAAAGACTGCTCTAGGAAGTTGTTCTGTACACGCCCTGCTGTAACAAATAGGAGCAGTACTCTTTTACTGCCTCCATTCATTTCTATGGGACCCGCAGAAGGGAATGTATGAGTGGATTGTGCCCCTAATCTGCTTTATTTCTCCCCTTTGCTTTTAACTGTAGCTAAATATAAGGGAGGGCATAACTGTATTCTGATTGAATTTATTGTTGAGTAAATGCCTGATCTGCTTGTTCATTTCAAATCCCTAGCTTATGGTCCATTTCACTAACACTTATCTCATCTAATTTATGATTTGAAATGAATTTATTAATTATGCAGATAGCATGGGAAAATATTTACTCACTTCCATTATTAGGAAACATCCATGAATTTTAATGAACAGCAGATGACCTCTTTATGAAGATTAGCCATTTTGGGCAAGCTTTGTGATTTTGGAACCAATGCAGAATTCCTGAGATATGCTGATTGACTAGAAAAGTTAAGTGAAAATTAGCGCTTGAATGATTCATCTATAGCGTCTCCATGATAAAATATTTCCATCTGTTCGTTTGTTTTATCATTCTGCATGCTCAGTCATATAATTATTCATCTGCATATTGCACATTTTATTATATTAAAGACAAAACAAAGTTCAGAAGAAAGTTTTGCACTCATAAAATGTTCATAGCCAAAAAATCACTTTTAGACAACTGGAAAGTCAATCCCTTTCAAAGGAGCCCCTAAAGGATTATATGGTTTCCTAAAGTACTTTAGAGGTTCTACCGTAACACACTCTTATGTAGCGCTGCCTTTTAAAAATGTTCAGAAACTTCAGCAGGACCGGAATGCGGTGACCAGACTGTTGACCAAGACTAGTTACAGGGAGCACACAACTCCCTTGTTTCAACAGCTTCAGTGGCTATCGGTCTATTTCCAAGCAGAATTCAAAGTGCAAGTACAGGCATGTAGAGTGGCTAAATTTAAACAAAGCATGGGTTAGCAAACCAGGTCACTTTCTCCCAATCCTAACTCAGCTCCCACTTTCCTGACCTCTCTTTATTCTCCTTCTACCTGACTTTCCAACTGCCACTAACCCCGCCCATCATTCCATTCTAGCTTCAGCTTATGCCTACAACTCCCAGGATGCCTTGGGCAATTTAATTTGTTTAAAAGTTAACTCACAGGCCTAGCAGCGGCCTACTACTTTTAAGATGATGACCTTGCAGTCATATATATTAGGGGAGGGCAGCAATGCCGGGTGTATCAGCTAGTGACCTATAAAGCCCTATATGGCTCTATAGGTCATAACTAGACCAGGCTACCTGAAAGACCGCCTTCTCCAATACTAGGCTGACCATATGAAGGACAGGGCTCATGTAACTTTGGCCCCCTCCACAAGGATGCGCTTTTGCGCCCGGTTCGGGGATTATGCGCATTTTCGCGGAGGCGCATTTACGCCTAATCCCTCTGCACGGGAGGCGGCGAGAAGCGGCGAAGCGCATTAAAAGATGCCCAAAAAGCACTTTACAGGCAGTTAATGCGCATAATCGCTTGTTCACACAGCGAAAATGCGCTTTAACGGCTGGAGCAAAATAAAAGTCGCTATTTAACGCGCGTTCGAAAATGCGCATTATCGGGGAGATAACGCGCCTGTACGCCCGTTTTGCGCTCCGCTCGTGTGTAGGTAAAATTTATAATGAGCCTTCAAGGCTCATTAAACGCCCCGTGTGGAGGAGGCCTTTAACAGTTGTAGAGAAAAGGGAATTTCAGCCAGTGTCATTTGTATGCAATTAGTTCCTGGTGAAATTCCCTCTTCATCACAACAGTTAAAGTTGCAGGGGCCCTGCCTTCTTTTGTATATGATCACTCTAGTATAGTGCCTGCAACTATACAAGCCTGCCCAATTCTTCAGATCTTCTGAAGAGGCCCTTCATCCAAGATCACCGTCTTCAGAGTTGTATTTGGTGGCAACCTGAGAGAGGGCGTTTTTGGTGGCCACTCCCAGACTGTGGAACTCCTTCCCAAGGAAGGCTACGTTCGCTCCCCCTTTGCTGTCCTTTTGCCAGCGAGCAAAGACTGTGTTATTCAAGAAGGCCTTTAGCCTCTAAGTGGGTCTGTTGGGTTGGGTGCTGTTTTTCATTCTTAATTTTTTTCTGTAATTGTTATGTTTTTATTGTAATTTAATGTATTGTTTGTTTATTTATTTATTTATTTATTACATTTGTATACTGCCCAATAGCCGAAGCTCTCTGGGCGGTTTACATAATATTAAAACAATTAAAAATAGTATACAAAAATTGAAACAGCAAAAACATACAACATACACACAATACACACAATACACACATACATTTAAAACCGCTACAACAGCCCAAAAAAGCTACAAAAACAAAAAACAAACCCAGGCTCCTCAGATATTGCCAAATGCCTGAGAGAAGAGGAAAGTCTTAACCTGGCGCCAAAAAGATAACAATGTTGGCGCCAGGCAGGCCTCATCAGGGAGATTGTTCCACAATTGGGGGGGCACCACAGAAAAGGCCCTCTCCCTTGTTGCCGACCTCCAAGCTTCCCTCGGAGTAGGCATTCGGAGGAGGGCCTTAGATGTTGAACGTAGTGTTCGGGTAGGTCATGTCGGGAAAAGTGTTCCGTCAGATATTGTGGTCCCAAGCTGTTGGGTGTCGGGTGCTTCGTAGACAATTCACAGGGCTGGCCCTGTGAATTGTGGACTGAAGACTTGGCAATTTGTCATGAGAAAATGTATCTCTGCTTCTCTGTTATGTGCTTATCTCAAATGGTAGGCCGAAGGCCTTGAAAGTTCTCTGGGAATTAAACTATGTTTTGCAAAGGTGGGGGCTATCTTCCTCACACTGTGGCGTCATCAAAAGAGGTTGAACCGTGCCGCCCTGTTGGCACGTGAGTTTAGATTACAGGCCTGAAGCCCTGTCTATCAAAGTAGCTTAGAATTGCCCAGCCTCCACACTATATTACCTTTGTCCTGAGAGTAATCCCTTTGCTAGGAATTATCTCGTCAAACCTCTTGCTGCTTGTGTGCTACTCTGCTGTTGTAAGTTTCTATCTGATTTAGAATTGTATGAGGCACTCTGTACATGTTCTGTTGCTGTTTAGACTTGGAACTTCTACGAACTATGCCATGAAAAGTGCACTGTGGCTTTTCATAGATTTGGACTTGTGATTACTGTTCTGGATTCGTGTTCTATAGCCTGCTGTCTCCCTCCATGGAGCCAAAGTTACGGGCAGAGGGAGGCAGAAGCTGATTGTTGCTGTTCTACAATTCTGTGTGTTTGGGACCTGTGAGAGGACCTTCCTCAGAGCTAAAGCTACATGAATTGGGAAGGCTCCCTAGGTCGAAGAGGTTCAGTTCCTGACGTCTTGCTTCGGTGATCTGCTCAGCGTTCTCTGACAGGCTGAGTCTGATTTAGTTCAAGATAGTCTTACCTTCTGTCTGGAGGCTTTCCGTGAGTGTCCCTATGTTCCAGAGGATTCCAGTGCAGTGTGGCCGCTCCTGCCCTCTAAGGACTAGGGTTAATCTCTAAATGTCTACCCCTGAGTGAGTGCTGTTCGCATTAAGCCGTTCTACCTGAAAGCTGTGTGGTCCGTATTCAGCTTCAAGTGTGTGATTGCAGAAATGAAACCGTCATGCTTTGAATTCCGTGTGATTTACAATAAAAGAAATCCCACTGTTATTGTTGTGTATCAGTGTGCCTAAAGTCGTGAGCAGAAGCTTGGAGAGTTAGCCAGAGTCACGACACAAGCTGTGTAAGGCTTTATAGGTTAAAACCAGCACTTTGAATTGGGCTCAGAAACATACAGGCAGCCAATGCAAACGGGCCAGAGTAGGTCTTATATGCTCGAACCTACTGGTCCCTGTTATCACTCTGGCCGCTGCATTTTGCACAAGCTGCAGCTTCCGAACCACCTTCAAAGGCAGCCCCACGTAGAGTGCATTGCAGTAATCTAACTTGGAGGTTACCAGAGCATGGACAACTGAAGCCAGGTTATCCCTGTCCAGATAGGGACGTGGCTGGGCCACCAACCGAAGTTGGTAGAAGGCACTCCATGCCACTGAAGCCACCTGAGCCTCAAGTGACAGATATGGTTCTAGGAGAACCCCCAAGCTACGAACCCGCTCCTTCAAGGGGAGTGCAACCCCATCCAGAACAGGTTGAAGACCCTCCATCCAGTCAGCGGAACCACCCACTTACAGAGTCTCAGTCTTGTCCGAATTGAGTTTCAGTTTATTAGCCCTCATCCAGTCCATTGTCGCAGCCAGGCACTGGTTCAGCACATCCACAGCCTCACCTGATGAAGATGAAAAGAAGAAATAGAGCTGCGTATCATCAGCATACTGATGACAACGCACTCCAAAACTCCGGATGACTGCACTCAACGGTTTCATGTAGATGTTGAACAGCATGGGGGACAAGACTGACCCCTGTGGAACCCCATATTGGAGAATCCATGGGGCCGAGCAATGTTCCCCAAGCACCACCTTCTGGAGCCGACCTGCCAAGTAGGAGAGGAACCACTGAAATGCAGTGCCTCCCACTCCCAACTCAGCCAGTCGTGCCAGAAGGATACCATGATCAATGGTATTGAAAGCTGCTGAGAGATCAAGGAGAATCAACAGAGTCACACTCCCCCTGTCCCTCTCCCGACATAGGTCATCATACAGGGCGACCAAGGCTGTTTCCGTACTAAAACCAGGCCTGAAACCCGACTGAAATGGATCCAGATAATCGGTCTCATCCAAGAGTGCCTGGAGCTGGCTCGCAACCACCCGCTCCAGGACCTTGCCCAGGAATGGAACATTTGCTACTGGCCTGTAGTTATTAAGATTTTCAGGGTCCAGGGAAGATTTCTTTAGGAGTGGTCTCACTGCCACCTCTTTCAAGAGGCCTGGGACCACTCCCTCTTGCAAAGAGGCATTAATCACTTCCCTGGCCCAGCCAGTTGTTCCATCCCTGCTAGCTTTTATTAGCCAAGAGGGGCAAGGATCCAATATGGAAGTGGTTGCACGAACCTGTCCAAGCACCTTGTCCACATCCTCGAGCTGCACCAACTGAAACTCATCCAAGAAAACAAGACAAGCCTGTGCTCTGGATACCTCACTAGATTCACCTGCTATAACACTGGAGTCTAAGTCCTGATGGATGCCAGAGATTTTATTCTGGAAGTGCCCAGCAAATGTATTACAGCGGGCCTCTGATGGTTCTACCATGTCCTTGGGGCCGGCATGTAAAAACCCTCAGACAAATAAAAAATTTTAAAAAATAAAGTACATTTTTGTATGTCATTTAAATTGCCATTTTTGGTAGAAAAAATGCAAGTCAAAATTATTATTATTATCATTATTATCATTATTATTATTATTATCAGCAGCAGCAGCAAACCACTGAAGACTGGACTCAAAAAGAATTCATTTGGGTTGCAATTCTATGCACATTTACCTGGAAATAGGTCCCATTGAACTCAATGATATTTATTTCCAAATAGACATGTAGAATTGCACTGTTGTGGCTATAAAAGACTCATCTGACTAAACTAAAAGAGATCACATACAGTTCATGAGAATTTGAGGTTTATGGCCAAGTTCTCACTGAGGTAGCCAAGTGGGAAAAAGCACGTGGTCATGACAAGGAAGTGTACCAGCTGAGTCCCCCCACCCCACCCAGTGAAATATAGGCCTTAGCAAGTGCCTGAAAAAGCAGGGGCCCTGAGACCTGCCCAGCCTCACCATAATGTTGCCCACAAATCTAGTGTTATCCTTCCCCATAGGAGGGAAAAATAAAGTGATAACTCTGTGTACTCACTAATGTGATAAGCCAATGTCTGGGCTAGACCACTCTAGGATGGCCATGTGTCCTCTTTTACAGAGGACAGTCCTCTATTTTGAATACACCCCGTGCCTGAAGGGCTGTTTAGATGAAGTCCAGTATAAACATATAGAACTATCAGAAGGGAGACCTGGGCCTTGAAATTGTCCATCTACAGTTAGCACATGGACAGTAGGATGAGCAAGATACACAGGTCACCTGGTCACAGTCTTCCACACTATAGTGAGATGAACTTAAATTCTAATAATTATTTCTAAATTTGCACCTACACGTATACATTAGTAGATGCCAATTTTAGTCCTCTTTTATTATAAGTAGCCACTAGGCTGACCATATGAAAAGGAGGACAGGGCTCATGTAACTTTAACAGTTGTAGAGAAAAGGGAATTTCAGCCGGCGTAATTTGTCTGCAGTTAGTACCTGGTGAACTCCCCTCTTCATCACAACAATTAAAGTTGCAGGCACTATACTAGAGTGGCCAGATACAAAAGAAGGCAGGGCCCCTGCAGCTTTAACTGTTGTAATGAAGAGGGAATTTCACCAGGTACGAATTGCATACAAATGACACGGGCTGAAATTCCCCTTTCTCTACAACTGTTAAAGTTACATGAGCCCTGTCCTCCTTTTCATATGGTCAGCCTAGTAGCCACCTCACTTCAGCCTGGTTGGTAGTGGAGGCTCACCTACCTGAATGCTCCACCATACAAAATAAACAATAACAAACCAATCCATGCACAAAGACAACTAGTATGTCAGGGATATGCAGCTAGGCTACAACCATTCTCCTTGACATGTAGTTTCCTGCTTGCAGAAAGATTACCTTTTTTATGGGAGAATTTGAAGCATTGGACCCCAAAGACAGGTTTACCACCCCTAGAGATTGCTAACCTTCAGACAGGAAGTATTAAGAGTGGCGAGGAGGTCCTGAGGCTTGTTGGACAGAGGAGCTTGACTGTACCATCAATGTCTCAAAGGCAGCTAACCGAATTCAGTCCGGACTCTGACAGAACTATGTATCTGAATATGTTTTTTTTATGTTTAATATCAATGAATTGCCTTTCTGCTAATGTGCTACAGAGAACCTATAAAATCCACCCTTAACGCCACAACGAAAGGAAACTACAAACAGGTCTCAGTGACAACTGTAGTTAAATCCAGATACCTGGCAGGGTGCATATATTTAGTACTTATTTAAACTGGAAGCTGTTGCATGGCGGGTCTTTCTATAGAGGGCACCTGTGGTTCCACTGGTATAAGTTAGCAATGCTCCATTCCTCACTTCACAAAACAGATGAAAACCAAAGTGGATGCTAAATGGGACATGAGCCAACAGAAAACTGTAGGGTGGCCACATGCACACTCCCTCCAAAGATACACAAATTTGCATTAAACTTGCATGTACTAATTTGCATATGTTTATTATTATTATTATTATTATTATTATTATTATTATTATTATTACACTTATATACCGCCCCATAGCCGAAGATCTCTGGGCGGTTGTATGTTTAGATACAAATTTAGAATTGTTATACTTTAAATAGAAATACAGCACATCTCATCATACTGTGGAAGACTATGACCAGTGTGCCTGCTGTTGTGTGCTGACTGTTGATGGGCAACTTCAAGGCCCCTTCTGCTCTATCTTCTTATGGTTCCTTATCTTTAAGCCAGACTTGGGCCAGACAGACCTTCAAATTGGGAACTGTCCTCTGTAAAGTAGGACACTTGGCCACTCTAGAGCTGGCTAGCCACCGGTAGCAAGGAACCAGAGATGATGCAGCCTCACTAAGTATGTGATCCAAAATGCCACCAGGAAGTCCACCTCTTGGAATACTGTGGCTGTGCAGGAAGTATGGCCTGCTGTCTACAAGGCAGATCACAAGAAGGTGTCTGTAAAGAAAGGAAGAAGTGGCAAGATGGAGAAGGGAAGAGAAGTGGAACCTAGGCCATCAATCTATCGTGACTTCCCTTGGCCCAAAAGTGGGTGACTTGTGTTCCTCCAGATGTTTTGGGCCTACAACTCCCATCAGTTCTAGCCAGCAGAGCCAATGGCAAGGAATAATTAGAGTTGTAGGTGAAAACATCTGGAGGGACACAAGTTCCTAGCCAGCCAGCCAAAACCACCCATACTTCAATACCTATAAATCCGCTTCATCTGCCTTAGGAGATCATACATTGCACAAAACCAAGTAGCAAGCTCAGGAGCCAATCAAGAAATGCACACCAGAGGTGCAGTTAGCGTCAGCATTGTCTTTTCAATACAGCTCATATCTCCATCCAGACATTGCACAGAGGAGAAAGAACGGGAGTCCCACCTGAGTATGGAATGCAGGATCAGGCAAATACAAAACAGTTTATCAGCAAGTAGTGCCATCAAAAAGGCAGACTGTGTCAGCTATTATACCTGCTTAAAGGGTAATTCTACTTCAGCAACTACATAAAAATGACAAGTGCTTATACAACAGATTGGCCAAGCTTTGAGGTTGTCTGAGAGCCCCATCTGCTTCTTTTTAGCAAGAGGAAATGTTATTACATCTTCACTCTTACTGCTTCATTCTCTCAGAAAGCTAGACTGGCTGCAACTGAGCTCAAACTGTGAATTGAGTTCCATGGGTTTTCATACATCACCATCTTGGAAACAGCTAATTAAGTATCAGTTACTGAGTTCCTTCCTGATTTACATGAGACCAACACATAGCAAGCCTCGAGGGGAAAGGGGGGGGACCATTTTTTATAATGCCCTATATTCTGTTGAATTATAAGCAGGGAAAACAAGGTTTTATCCTTAAACTGTCAAGATCTGCAAGTCTTTCCCATTTGTAAGTTTAATAGGGGGAGATAGCCTTTGTGTAATAAAAACCCTGACAATCCAAAAATGACATGTTTGCTAAGATTCTATTTCACTTTGCGTTTTTCACTTCAACTGTTGTGATAGGAGTATTTCCTGCTGGAAACTTAAATGTATTAAGGCATGGGTGGCACAGGTGCTACAAGAAACAAGAACTTGTGGCACATCTAGACTAGACTGACCATATGAAAAGGTAGACAGGGCTCATGTAACTTTAACAGTCATGGAGAAAAGGGAATTTCAGCCAGTGTCATTTGTGTTCCTGGTGAAATTCCCTCTTCATCACAACAGTTAAAGTTGCAGGCACTATACTGGAGTGACCATATACAAAACAAGGCAGGGCCCCTGCAACTTTAACTGTTGTGATGAAGAGGGAATTTCACCAGGAACTAATTGCATACAAATGACACTGGCTGAAATTCCCTTTTCTGTACAACTGTTAAAGTTACATGAGACCTGTCCTCCTTTTCATATGGTCAGCCTAATCTAGACAGGAGTGTATGCCTGAACCTATGCCAGTCTCCCCCAACCTATTGCCCCCTCCCCAGATGTTTGGTGCTGTGGCACTCCTGTCCTGTTTGTGGGTTCCCGGTCAACAGCTGGCTGGCCACTGTATGAACCGAATGCTGGACTAGGTGGGCCCTTGGTCTGATCCAGCATGTTCTTCTTATGTTCTTATGACTACATCACCCAGAATTCCTCACCATTGGCCATGCGTGCTGGAACAGATGGGAGCTGGAAGTCCACAATATTTGGAGGGCATCAGGTGGGAGAAAGCTGGTCTATACCATAGTCTGATTCCTTCCACAGCCAGCTATATCAATTCCCTTCCATACTGCTTTCCCATCCCTAGTATCTATATGCTTTCTTCCAAGAAAGGCCACTACTAATATACCAGGTGGCATTTTTTATAGTCAAGAAAACCTGAGCAACCATCTCTATGGCCAGATCTAATACCACCTCCAAACTGTGGATCTGGTCCTTTAAGGGGTGTGCCATCCCATCTGAAAGAAGCCAAATAATATAGGGTGACCAGATAAAATCCAGGTCAGGGCTCATGTAACTTTAACAGTTGTAGAGAAAAGGGAATTTCAGCCAGTGTCATTTGTATGCAATTCGTTCCTGGTGAAATTCCCTCTTCATCACAACAGTTAAAGGTGCAGGCACTATACTAGAGTGACCATATGCAAAAGAAGGCAGGGCCCCTGCAACTTTAACTGTTGTGATGAAGAGGGAATATCACCAGGAACTAATTGCATACAAATGACACTGGCTGAAATCCCCTTTCTCTACAACTGTTAAAGTTACATGAGCCCTGACCTGGATTTTACCTGGTCACCCTAAAATAATATAACTGCTTCTTCTGTGCCTCTAGTGCCTCTTTGCTCTCTGGATTTCAGAATCAGGTCTCACAAGGGTTAAAAGCCTTCAATATGCTGAATAATCTGTGTCTCAAGGCTCTATCTCTACTTGGGATGGGATGGCCTTGCAATACAGGAAGGTCTCCTATTGCATCAGCTTGGCAGTTATCCATTCGCTCTTAGCGAGATACGATTGTCGCTAGGGGTGTGCACGGACCCCCCGGATCGGATCGGGACCCGGATCGGGACCTCCAATTTTGTCCCGGACCGGTTTGGACAAAATCGGAGGCCCCCTGGACCGGATCGAGTCCGATCCCGACCCAAAAATCGTACATTTTTGGATCGGCCGCCATTTTTTTCCCCATAGACTTGCATTGCAATGCAAGTCTATGAGGAAAAAATGGCGGCGGGTGGGTAAGGGGGGGCCTAACTCCCTCCCCCCCCCGGGGCCGTCCGCTGTGGATGGCCCTGGCAGGTAAACCCCCTCCCCCGCGCTCCCTACCCCCCCTGGGGCCGCCCGCTTCCATCCGCTGGCGCCCGCGGGCGCCAGCGGATAGAAGCGGACGGCTCCGGGGGGGGGGGTAAGCCCCCTTCCCCGCCACTGCTTACCTTCTCGGCCCGTCCGGCGCCGGCGGCTACTACCAGCGGGCTCCGCGGCCTACTCTAGAGTAGCGCGCCGGGTGATGACATCACCCGGCGCGCCACCCTGGAGCAGGCCGCGGAGCCTGCTGGTAGTAGTAGGCGCCGGCGCCGGACGGGAGCCGCCGGGCCGGGCAGGTAAGGGCCCCCCTCCCCCCTCACCCCTCCGCGTGCCCCCTCCTCCCCTCCACGCACCCCCTCCTTACCTTCCCGGCCCGGCGGCTCCCGTCCGGCGCCGGCGCCTACTACTTCCAGCAGGCTCCGCGGCCTGCTCTAGAGTAGCGCGCCGGGTGATGACATCACCCGGCGCGCCACCCTAGAGCAGGCCGCGGAGCCTGCTGGGAGTAGTAGGCGCCGGCGCCGGACGGGAGCCGCCGGGCCGGGCAGGTAAGGGCCCCCCTCCCCCCTCCCCCCTCCGCGCGCCCCCTCCTCCCCTCCACGCACCCCCTCCTTACCTTCCCGGCCCGGCGGCTCCCGTCCGGCGCCGGCGCCTACTACTTCCAGCAGGCTCCGCGGCCTGCTCTAGAGTAGCGCGCCGGGTGATGACATCACCCGGCGCGCCACCCTAGAGCAGGCCGCGGAGCCTGCTGGGAGTAGTAGGCGCCGGCGCCGGACGGGAGCCGCCGGGCCGGGCAGGTAAGGGCCCCCCTCCCCCCTCCCCCCTCCGCGCGCCCCCTCCTCCCCTCCACGCACCCCCTCCTTACCTTCCCGGCCCGGCGGCTCCCGTCCGGCGCCGGCGCCTACTACTTCCAGCAGGCTCCGCGGCCTGCTCTAGAGTAGCACGCCGGGTGATGACATCACCCGGCGCGCCACCCTAGAGCAGGCCGCGGAGCCTGCTGGGAGTAGTAGGCGCCGGCGCCGGACGGGAGCCGCCGGGCCGGGCAGGTAAGGGCCCCCCTCCCCCCTCCCCCCTCCGCGCGCCCCCTCCTCCCCTCCACGCACCCCCTCCTTACCTTCCCGGCCCGGCGGCTCCCGTCCGGCGCCGGCGCCTACTACTTCCAGCAGGCTCCGCGGCCTGCTCTAGAGTAGCGCGCCGGGTGATGACATCACCTGGCGCGCCACCCTAGAGCAGGCCGCGGAGCCTGTTGGGAGTAGTAGGCGCCGGCGCCGGACGGGAGCCGCCAGGCCGGGCAGGTAAGGGCCCCCCTCCCCCCTCCGCGCGCCCCCTCCTCCCCTCCACGCACCCCCTCCTTACCTTCCCGGCCCGGTGGCTCCCGGCCGGCGCCGGCGCCTACTACTACCAGCAGGCTCCGCGGCCTGCTCTAGAGTAGCGCGCCGGGTGATGACATCACCCGGCGCGCCACCCTAGAGCAGGCCGCGGAGCCTGCTAGTAGTAGTAGGCGCCGGCGCCGGACGGGAGCCACCGGGCCGAGAAGGTAAGTGCCCCCCTCCTCCCCCCCCCGCTGTCCACTTTCATCGGCGGGCGCCCGCTGGCGCCCGCCAATGGAAGCGGCGGTGGGCGCCAGTGGGCGCCCGCCAATCCGCCGATCCGCCGAACCGGTTCGGAGCTTTTTCGGACCGGTTCGGATTGGATCGGCCGATCCAGCTGCGGGATCGGAAATCGGATAATTTATCCGATTTCCCACTGGACCGGACTCGGATCGTGGATCGGGTCCGATCCAGTGCACATCCCTAATTGTCGCACCACACTTGTGATCAATTAAGACGCGGATATGTCAAGCTAGCTGCTGGGAAGAGGTGACCATCACACGATTGAGACCACAGGTACCATCAGTTAAGGTGTTGCACAAGGCTGCACATAGACCAGGGGAAGTTATGTATACAAAACCTTCCCAAAACCCATAAAGAGGGCTAGAGGCAGCTGAGGGCTGAGAGAAGCTGGAGACGTTCTGATCATGGAAGTGTTGGGGAAGCAAAACAAACGCTGCCTGCGCTTGTGTAAGCAATAAGTCCAGTAAAATCCAGAAGTTGGAGAAATACACACAGTAAGTTGTGTATAATACAAGTCGTTTGCTTGTGTTCCAATATAGCATATGTACAAGGCACAACTAGTTCCTCCAGCTATATACACAGGCTCCACATATATACAGTCCTCCGTCCAATTCTCTCATACACAGTCTCCGTCCAAAATACTCCAGCCTGACTCCCCACACCAGCCATTAAAATTAAAGCTGTCTTTATACATTTCTGGACCTTAGCTCAGCACAGATCAATTACCTTATCCTAGCAAACACATTACTATTATCAGATTGACCTTTACAATTTCAGACTAGAAAAAAACTCTTTCCCTGCTAATTGTATTCAGCTGGCTGTTCTGTCCTTGTGGACACTAAAACTTTTGTCCGATCAACTTAGACATAGAATTTTCCCTAACAGGAAGTGCTGTAGAATCAACTGCCTGGAGATGCAGGAGTTATAATAGAGTGACCAGGCTCTATAAAAGAGGGCCAGACTCCTGCAGCTTTAACTGTTGTCATGAAGAGAGAATCTCACCAGGTGCTGCATGCATACAAATGACACCGGCTGAAATTCCCTTTTCTCTACAACTGTTAAAGATACAGGACCCCTGTCCTCCTTTTCATATGGTCACCTACACATGGGAGTTATCTATATGGCTCTGGGTTTCAGCCACCTTAAGCAAAACCCCACAGTTTCTCTGCGGGGGGTGACGGCTAATCCCAATGCAGAGGGAGGATGCAGGCTTTCCGACAGCCATGTGGCTCACCAGCCTGGCCCTGCCTTCTGCCTGGGCTTCCGGCAGCCAATCAGGGCCTGCCTTCCGACCTGGAATGCCTCTGCATCGATGCTGGAGTGAGGTTAGACAGCAGAAGAACAAAGTTTGCCTCGCTCCAGCCTAAAAAACTGAGTAAGTCCCTGACTTTTTAAATGTGGAGCTTCGCAAGAAAGCCCCATGGTGGCTGCTGCATCGTATTACCGACACAGCGCCAACGTTCACCCACCATGGGGCTTCTGGCGCGTATAAGCAGCCCCCCTGGCCATCCCACTTGTAGCCATTGGTAACCGTCCATCTGCACTATAGTTGTAGGATAGACGGTCTAGATCAACTTTCTAAACTTTGTGGTGGGGAAGGGGGGGTCATGTTTGCCAACAGTTACAGCGGGTTGATCTGCAATAAATGGCTGTAGAGAAGCAATACATAAGTAGCTTTGTTGCAGGTAAGAAGGGGGCTTGGTTTGAGCCTGGGTGTTTTTCTTTAAAACGAAACGAAACAAAAAACCAAGCAGAAGGAATAATAGGCTAGTCTAAATTATTTATGAATAAGAATCCCCCTACTTTGCAGTTTTGGCGTTTATTTTGTAGACAAATTACCCACTTCTTTATCATCCACCGGGGGGGGGGGGGGGGGAACCAAGGCACTAAATGTCAAATGCAACTAAAACTACAAGAAGAATCATTCTTCACCCAAAGGAAATGCTGAGCCAGCCAACAGATTGCTCATCTTGCTCCTCAAAGCGCTTTGCAAATCCCACTTTCCAACCATAAGGGTACATTTACAGTTCAAATCATTTGTGTCACCTTCCCTCCTGTTCTATGATTCACCTCCAGAACCTAAAGACAAACTAAGCATCCAAAAAGAAGAAGAAGAAGAAGAAGAAGAAGAAGAAGAAGAAGAAGAAGGAAATCATATCGTATGTTATTTCTTTTTGTTGCCATAAAACAAACTATTCTCGGGGGCTCCTCTGGACTTGCTCAATAATTAATCTCTCCGCCAGGTATAAACAGCAGGGTTACAGGTCTCCCGGCTTATGAAAGCTGGAGATGTTGCTGCTTCATCCTACCCCTGCCTAGGTGAAATTTAAAGTATGTAAAGAGCTAACATGTCAGAAAGGCAATACAATAGTTCACACAAGACTGTGGGATGGCTCTCTCATCAGCCGGGTGGGCAAGAGTCCCAGAAGATAAGACTGGAGGAATTCTCAATCCTTAATGCTCAAGGAAATGTTTAAAATGAAGGTTTTGAATAAGGGAGCAATTGCCTTCCTGTCCTGCTTTTCAGAGCTAGGCTTTCCATGAGCATCTGACTGGGTCTGAGAGGGCAGCAGACCCTCCCCCCTGAATCCGGCCCTCACAGACCCAGTTGGATGTGCTCAGTGCGAGGGTGGACCCACACCTGAGTGCTCGTGAGCCCCCCATGAGCGCTCGGCAACTGCCCATCCTGTCTTCCAGCATCGCAACCTTTCCTCCCCAGCATTAATGGCGGCCAATATTAATGCAACTGGGGAAATGCGCAATTTCCAGAGGCTCCGGAAATTGCACACTCCCCCCGCATTAATGGTGGCCACCATTTTCATGGAAGGGGAAATACGCAATTTATGGAGCCTTGGGAAATCACGTGTTCCCCCACCCACACGCCAATGGGGCCATAAAGGCCCTATTAATTCAAGGGTAAAGGTGACCACAATTTCACCACCCCTATTCAGAACCATTTATATGGTGGGTCAACTGAGTAGTGGAAGATATTGGGCTACATTTTGTTTATCTGTTACATTTATGATCTGCCCAATAACCGGAATTCTTGAGTGGTGCACAAATTAAAAGCATAACATATCAAATGACGGTAAAACAAAGACCATAGAACAAAATCAGATAAAAACTAGTGATGAGTGAACATATCGCGGGTGAATTTCATTATTTCCTCAGATAATAATAACCTCACCCATGTCAGCTCGGTCAAAAGCTCTCCTTTAAAATGAACTTTTGTGCATGTTTAAGAGAGCTTTTGTGCATGTACAATTTCAAAGTGCATTTTGGGAGATGTAGTTTGGAAATTTGTACAGCGTCATGACATCATATACCTCCTTCCTGATTGGTTGTTTTTGCACAGCCTCTCACAGAAACACTCCACCCACCAGGAGCAGTAAATAAAGTACATGTTTACTTACCAAACAAAATAAAAGAAAGTACTGTATGAACAAAGATAACAGAAATCCAAACCAATGAGAGTAAGAGAGAGAGTGCTGAGTCTGACTATCTAAATAGAAAACCAAACCACATATGAGAAAAGGTAGATAGATAGATAGATAGATCTAGATAGATAGATAGATAGATCTAGATAGATAGATAGATAGATAGATAGATAGATAGATCTAGATAGATAGATAGACAGACAGATAGATCTAGATAGATAGATAGATAGATAGATAGATAGATAGATAGATAGATCTAGATTAGGGGTGTGCACGGACCCCCCGGATCGGATTGGGACCCGGATCGGGACCTCCAATTTTGTCCCGGACCGGTTCGGACAAAATCGGAGGCCCCCCGGACCGGATCGAGTCCGATCCCGACCCAAAAATCGTAAATTTTTGGATCGGCCGCCATTTTTTTCCCCATAGACTTGCATTGCAATGCAAGTCTATGAGGAAAAAATGGCGGCGGGTGGGTGAGGGGGGGCCTAACTCCCTCCCCCCCCGGGGCCATCCGCTGTGGACAGCCCCGGCAGGTAAGCCCCCTCCCCCGCGCTCCCTACCCCCCCTGGGGCCGCCCGCTTCCATCCGCTGGCGCCCGCGGGCGCCAGCGGATAGAAGCGGACGGCTCCGGGGGGGGTAAGCCCCTTCCCCGCCACTGCTTACCTTCTCGGCCCGTCCGCTCCCGTCTCGGCCCGTCCGCCCCCCTCCCCCCTCCGCGCGCCCCCTCCTCCCCTCCACGCACCCCTCCTTACCTTCCCGGCCCGGCGGCTCCCGTCCGGCGCCGGCGCCTACTACTACCAGCAGGCTCCGCGGCCTGCTCTAGAGTAGCGCGCCGGGTGATGACATCACCCGGCGCGCCACCCTAGAACAGGCTGCGGAGCCTGCTGGGAGTAGTAGGCGCCGGCGCCGGACGGGAGCCGCCGGGCCGGGAAGGTAAGGGCCCCCCTCCCCCCTCCGCGCGCCCCCTCCTCCCCTCCACGCACCCCCTCCTTACCTTCCCGGCCCGGCGGCTCCCGTCCGGCGCCGGCGCCTACTACTACCAGCCGGCTCCGCGGCCTGCTCTAGAGTAGCGCGCCGGGTGATGACATCACCCGGCGCGCCACCCTAGAGCAGGCCGCGGAGCCGGCTGGGAGTAGTAGGCGCCGGCACCGGACGGGAGCCGCCGGGCCGGGAAGGTAAGGGCCCCCCTCCCCCCTCCGCGCACCCCCTCCTCCCCTCCACGCACCCCCTGCTTACCTTCTCGGCCCGTCCGCTCCCGTCCGGGGCCGGCGGCTACCACCAGCAGGCTCCGCGGCCTGCTCTAGAGTAGCGCGCCGGGTGATGACATCACCCGGCACGCCACCCTAGAGCAGGCCGCGGAGCCCGCTGGTAGTAGCTGCTAGTGCCGGACGGGAGCGGACGGGCCGAGAAGGTAAGCGCCCCCCTCCTCCCCCCCCCGCTGTCCACTTTCATCGGCGGACGCCCGCTGGCACCCGCCAATGGAAGCGGCGTTGGGCGCCAGTGGGCGCCCGCCGATCCGCCGATCCGCCGAACCGGTTCGGAGCCTTTTCGGACCAGTTCGGATTGGATCGGCCGATCCAGCTGCGGGATCGGAAATTGGATAATTTATCCGATTTCCCACTGGACCGGACTCGGATCGTGGATCGGGTCCGATCCAGTGCACATCCCTAATCTAGATAGATAGATAGATCTAGATAGATAGATCTAGATAGATAGATAGATCTAGATAGATAGATCTAGATAGATAGATAGATCTAGATAGATAGATAGATCTAGATAGATAGATCTAGATAGATAGATAGATCTAGATAGATAGATAGATCTAGATAGATAGATCTAGATAGATAGATAGATAGATAGATCTAGATAGATAGATCTAGATAGATAGATCTAGATAGATAGATAGATAGATAGATCTAGATAGATCGATCTAGATAGATAGATAGATAGATAGATAGATAGATAGATAGTGGCATCAGCACAGTTTAACATAAGCAAGAAAAGGGTTAATCCCTCAACTGAGTGCATATATGGTGTCAGGGTTCCTTTTATGACCTGGGCCTTTTCTACACCTGGGATGGCCCCCGGCTGGTCCCTGTGCGCCGATGGTACGTATTAGGTACTTCCAGGAATGCCCTCCCTCCCTCCCTCTACACCCCTATCGTGTAGAAAGGGCCTGGACTCTTAAGGATCTCTGCCTCCTTAAGAGACCCACCTTCCTTCTTTTTACCTTTCCCTTCCCAGTAACGCGGGGTTTAGGCAGTAGATGTGGGGTGAGTAACACTCCAGACACTTGTGTCTTAACACAAAACTTTGCTAGTAAAGTCAAACAAGCAAATTACAACTAAAGTTATTTAGTCAATAGAGCTGAGTGCTACAAAGGGCATTAAAAGAAAGTAAACGTTGCAAAAATGCAAGTTCTTTTCCCTGAGCTGCTTCTTTCGGCTCCTTCCATATGCTCTGGTCTTTCTCTGTCCCTGGTCTGCTCCTGGCTGTCTCTCTCTCACTTTTTCATACCCTCTTCCACCAAAACAGATAGTAATGTTTCTACTGTGAGGAAATTAAACTTAACTGGAGAAATGAATCTTAACCGGGGGCTGTCTACAAGTGGGGAAAGTCCCGTGATGGCTGTGAATCTGTGCTACGTCAGTTATATGGTGCAGCCACAGATTCGCAGCACCATGGGGCTTTCCAATGAAGCTGCACTTTGAAAAAGTCAGGGACTTATCCCGACTTTTTCAGTGGGAATGAGGTCAGTATGGCTCTTCCACTGTCTGACCTCACTCCGGGGCCAATCTGGGGTGCAGTCCTGGTGGAAGGCAACCAGCGATTGGTTCCCTTCCACCAGGTGGGGGGCAGCTCCAGTAACTGGATGACCAATGGAAACCCCACATTCCCTCCTGCTGCCACCCCAGTAAGTAAAACCGTGGAGTTTTGGAGGGAGGCGGTGCAAACTTGGTACCATGAAGACAGCCCCCAGGGAATGAACCTTACCTGGAGAAATGAGACTATTCCTCTCAGGGATACCCTGTCCAACAGAAAACTCCTTGCCTCTGTAGGCCTCAAACCTTCACACATGGAAACAGCAGTGCATGTTCAGAATCTTGCAATCAATTCTAAACTTGATAGCAAATTGTAAAACACCAGTCCATGCTTGTTAAAAAGGTGAGCATTACAAATGGGTGAAGTTTGATCAGTGAGCCAACTAATTACCGAATTCAGTAGCAGCATTAATAAAAACAGGATAAAACCACCTGCAACAATAAAAAAACAAAAAACAAAAAATTAGCAGCAGGGATAAAACAGTGCAAAGATGTAAAAAGCTCATAAAATGCCTGGAAAAATTAAAAGATATTCACTTAACGCCAAACAAACTGTAATGGTGGTGGTGAGCCTCTCTAGGGAGAACATTCTACAGACAGGGCACCACCACTGAAAAGGCCTTGTCTCATTTGTAAGTGGCATCTGGGAAGGGCCTTAGATGATGCACATAGAGTCTGGGTAGGTAAACATAGGAGGACATGCTCTTTCAGGTTATGTTTGTCTGATACACCAGGTCTCTTCTTAGGTGTGTGTTGGAAGAGTGGTGGGGACAGTTTACAGCACCCTCTCCTAAGCATGTCTACTTAGAAGTAAACCCTATTGAGTTCGGCAACAAGAGAGAGGGCCTTCTCTGTGGTGGCTCCCCAATTGTGGAACGATCTCCCCAACGAGGCCCGCCTGGTGCCAACATTGTTATCTTTTCGGCGCCAGGTCAAGACTTTCCTCTTCTCTCAGGCATTTGGCAATATCTGAGGAGCCTGGGTTTGTTTTGTTTTGTTTTTGTAGTTTTTTGAAGTGTTGAAGTGGTTTTTAAATGTACAGATTGTGTGTATGTTGTATGTTTTTGCTGTTTAAATTTTTGTATATTGTTTTTAATTGTTTTTAATCCTATGTAAACCACCCAGAGAGCTTCGGCTATGGGGCAGTATACAAATGTAATAAATAAATATAAATAAATAAATAAATAAATAAATAAAATGAGCTCTTTCTAAAAGCTAAATTTTCAGCTTTTCAAGGTGGAGACTGAAACATCCACCACTGAACAGCACCTATTAGCTGGACCCTGAAATGTCATAAAACAATATCTCTATCTATCTATCTATCTATCTCACACACACACACATTCCAGGAGAAAGATGAAGAAGAAGAAGAAGAAGAAGAAGAAGAAGAAGAAGAAGAAGAAGAAGAAGAAGAAGATTTTAATTCATTTTAAAAGCATAATAAGGCAAAGGATGAAGCAATAAATATGCATGGAGCATTTTACTGAGAAAGCCAAGCATCTCACCTGAAGCATGAGGGAAGGCCTGGACCAGAGCTCAGTCCCTTTAGTATGTACATCTGTCATACAAATTGTAAAGCCAGGAGGATGCACCATGGGTGAAGGACCTGCTGTGACATCTCTTTTTATATTGCATCCATCTTCACCCTAAGAAGTGAAAAATGGTAACAGATGTTCATATGTGAATGAAGATGAAAGATTCATGACGCAAATGCCAGCCAACTCATTTTGGTCAAGAAAAAAAATCACATTTACCTACTGTAGCGTTATCATCCTGTATTTTTCCATTCCATGCATGCGGTATATAAATGTAGAATTTGATTTTTATTTTTATTTTAAAACAATGGTCAGACGATGATACAATTCTGTTGCCTAATCTGGTTTGGGAATGGATTTTGATCAGCACCTATTTTATGATTTCATATCTTCGTGAGTCATTTTCGGTCATATCTGCAACATATTTCCAAGTTCCTCTCAACTTCAGGTTGAATCAGCATTTGGTTGTAAGCGACAAAGATAACTGAGGCATTAATAGTTCATCTCTCCCGTGGATATGTGGTTGTCACAAACGATGTTACTATATAGTGAGTAAAGTACAGGGCTCTGAGCTTAGCAGTTGCATAGAAGAGGACATTTTGACAGATGTTGCTCATGTGGGAGAGTTTTAGGAATAAGGAAAGATGTACGGACCGAAGTTTTCTATTCAAGATACAGCGGCTCTGTCCTCTGTTGCATTTGGCAAGATTGGCCTTATAATAAAATGTAGTGAAAGCCTACATGGCACCTGCAGGCACCATAGTACCAATAGGGACCTCCAAGGACACCCATGAAGCTCTCTACTTTTGTAAATCGCCCAGAAAGCTTCGGCTATTGGGCGGTATAGAAATGCAGTAAATAAATAAATAAATAAACAATACTCCCTGTCCCCTTCTTTCTCTGCCCTCTACCCTTTGTCTTGCCATTTCCTCCTCCTTCTCAGCCTCTAGCTTCACTATTTCTCTCCCCTCACACACACCTCTTTAGCTCACTTTTGACTAGCGTGCCCCCCCACGGCAGCCATTGTGTGACTAGTCACATCCTCCATTGAAGCCATTTTGTGGTGGTGCCCGCAACAGTTCCTCAATTTCCCAAACGTGCCCATCGGTCCACAAAGCTTGGCTGGGGGGTGGGGGACTGCTGCATCAGGTAGCATATCGCGGGGAGTGAGGAGGAGGTTACACTATTTTAAAGTCAGCACGTGTTTTCGCTCAAAGGCATGGTGCTTGCAGGCATCCTTGAGCAATAATTCTGGAATGTTTGACTGCAAAATAAATAAATAAACAAATAAAATAGTGCCATTAGTGGAATGTGGTTGATCGAGTAACATAAGTTTTTTTTAAAAAAAAAAAGACGAAGAGACAAAATCCCCTGCCCTGGCTTTACAGTCACGTGATGCTATCAGGGAGATGTCCTCACAGCAATTTCAGCAGTGTACGCCTAGTCCATCCACACATGCACCCTTCAAGAGGGTGCATTGCCTCCGAGACTGTGCAGCATTCTCAGGAATTTTACATACATGCACAGCTCAGGATATTTTTATTTGCCTGTGGCTCAGTTTATTTACTTGGACTTGTACCCTGCCTTTCTACCAAAAGTGGTGCTCAAGGTGGCTTACAGTCAGTAATATCATGCCAGTACTTTCTCAGCTGCACTGGCTGTTAGTCCTTTTTCTGGGCCCAATTCAAAGTGCTGGTATTAACATTCAAAGCCCTAAACAGCTTGGGGCCAGGTTTCTTGAAGGACTGTCTCCTCCCATATGTACCTACCCAGAACCTAAGATAATCTTTAAAGGGTCCTTCTCCAGAAGCCCCTGCCAAAGGAAATGAGGTGGGTGGATAACAAGAAAAGGGCCTTTTCTGCAGTGGCACCCCAGTTGTGGAATGAGCTTTTTAGAGAGGTTTGCCTGGCACTGACGTTGTTCTGTTTGCAGTGCCAGGTGAAGATCTTTTTATTTTTCCAAACATTTTTAGCATTTCAGCATTCCAGTTGTTTGTTTGTTTTTAGCTCTGCTGTTTTGAATCTTCTATTGCATTTTGAATCTCTGCACTGCTGCTAAGTTTTGCTCTGGTTGCACTTTTAGGCTGCAATTTAAAGCCATTATGTTTTATATTGTCTTTTATTCTACCTTTTTGTGATTTTAATTTTTGTGTACTGCCCAGACAGCTTCACTATTTGGGAATGGTACAGAAATGTAATAAATAAATTAATAAACTTATTTATTAATATAAAATATATAAATATAAAACTTAATACAATAATAAAACAAATACACAAATCACAATTTTTTAAAAAAATTAAAAATGACCTTTACAAAAGACATTCCATCTATAGTTTACAGACAGCATAGAAGGATTTTTTAAACCTGTTGTGGATTCTCCTATCATAAGAACATAGGAACATAAGAAGTGCCATGCTGGATCAGACTGAGGGTCCATCTAGTCCAGCACTCTGTTAACACAGTGGCAACCAGCTGTTGACCGGGGACCAACAAAGCAGGACATGGTGCAACAGCAGCAACTGGTGCACACAGGTTTACTGCCTCGGATACTGGAGGTAGCACATAACCATCAGGGCTAGTAGCCATTGATTGCCTTCTCCTCCAGGAATTTATCCAACCCCCTTTTAAAGCCATTCATACTGGTTGCCATCAGTACATCTTGTAGTAGTGAATTCCATAATTTAACTATGCACTGTGTGAAGAAGTACTTCCTTTTAGTTGTCCTGAATCTCCCACCAATCAGCTGCATGGGATGACCCTTGGTTCTTGTATTTTGAGAGAGGGAGAAAAATGTCTCCCTATCCACATTCTCCACACCATGCATAATTTTGTACACCTCTATCATGTCTCCCCTTAGCCTCCTTTTTTCCAAGCTAAACAATCCCAGCAGTTGTAACCTTCCCTCATAGGGGAGGTACTCCAGCCCCTTAATCATTTTAGTTGCCCTTTTTTGCACATTTTCCAGCTCTGTAATATCTTTTTTTAGGTGTGATGACCAGAATTGTACACAGTATTCTAGGTCTGGTGACACCATAGATTTCTATAAAGGCAGGATGATACCGGCTGTTTTATTCTCAATTCTCAGTTTGGCTTCTTTAAAGTGGCCGCACACTGTGTTGACATTTTCATCGAGCTGTCCACCACAACCCCAAGATCTCTTTCTTACTTGGTCACTGCCAGCTCAGATCCCATCAGGTTATACTTTAAGTTGGGGGGGGGGGTTGCCCCAACGTGCATCACCGTACACTTGCTTACATTAAATCGCATCTGCCATTTGGATGCCCGCTCGCCCAGCTTGGAGAGACCCCTTTGGAGCTCTTCACAATCCCTTTGCGTTTTAACAACCTTAAATAATTTGGTGTCATGGGCAAACTTGGCCACTTCACTGCTCACTCCTAATTCCAGATCATTTATGAACAGTGCTAGATGACGGAAGCAGTACTTAGCAGCATGTCTCTACCTATATCACTACAAAAGGTACAGGAGCCCCCTCAGGGTTTAGAACTGGCAGCTCCTACAAACAGGTTCCCTGCTTTTTAGTGAACCTGGGCTAGAAAAGCATTGCTCAGTAGGGATGTGTATTGTATCGTTAAAATGTATGATAATGATACGATATGCTGTTTAGCGTGCATGCGTATAACGATACGATAGAAAAACCGATAAATATCCGATCCGATAATTTTCAGCCCAATTATATCGGATTATCGGACTGCCATATAAATAAACCTATAACTTCTGTATTTTAAGAGTTAGAGGCTTGAAACTTGGTCACAGTGCTTATGGGGTATGCCTAAGTATGTGTATGAAATTTGAGGTCGATACCTCCAACCCTCGATTTTATATGAATTTATTAAAGATTGTTTAAGTTCTGACAGGTCAGAATGACAGCTCACCACGTGTGTTCATTCAGACCTGCCAAAAAGTGGCAGGATCTTTAAAAACTTCATATAAAACGAAGGTTGGAGGGATCGAACTCAAATTTCATACACATGTCTAGCACATGTTGCTACAGATATGTGCCAAATTTCAGGTCAATCCCTCTACCCTTGTATTTTATATGAATTTTTGAAAGATTTTGCAACTTTTGACCTGTCAGAACTTAAACGTTCTTTAATAAATTCATATAAAATCGAGGGTTGGAGGGATCGAACTCAAATTTCATACACATTCTTAGGCATACCCCATAAGCATTGTGGCCATGTTTCAAGCCTGTAACTTTGAAAATACAGAAGTTATAGGCATTTTTTCTTAAAACAAAATCGGCTCCATAGGGCACAATCGGGCTGCAAATTAAATATAATATTTCCGATAATTATCGTGAAGACGATATGAGTAATCTGCGATATTATCAGAGACGATAATGTTTTTGGTCCAAAATTATGATAACGATAAAATACGATATTTTGGGGTGTGCACATTCCTATTGCTCAGTGTGATCCCTGTCATGGCATAGGAGGCTATGAAACTTCAGCCATGAAACTCCCACATAAAAGTTTGAGTTTAGCAAATGTTTGTAGAGCTAACAGTGGCTAGATCTACACTACTGCTTTATAGCGGTATTCAAATGCACTGATAACTGGTGGGGCACAATCCAAATTCCATATACCACTTTCATAGTGTTACTTCCTGCTTTTTATTCCACGGTTGTAACCATTTGACACAAGGTGTAGATCTGGCCAGCGCCATAGTGTCAGCATGTGTAAAGCTGTGTCACTCCAGAAGTTCTTGGATTCCAATGCCCTTTAGCCCCAGCCCATGGGGACAATGATCAGCAGTGATGGCATCTGTAGTCCAACAATCTCTGGAGGGGCACAAATTCCCCACCCCTGGCTTAAAAAAGGGAGGGGAGAAAGAAAGGGACAAATGTTTCTCTCAAGACGCTGAAGTGACACAGGCTAGAGCAACACTGATACAGTATTGCTTTAATGATATTGCTTATTGCATTCTACTGTGATTTAAATGGAAGAAAAAATGTTGTCATTTTTATACCTATTATAAATGAGATTAATGCTCTGTGACAGTAGTTGCCAACAGCATAAATTAATTGGCCAGTGTTTAGGAGTCATAATTCCATTGCTCGTTATCACATCAACAACCATAGCCAATTCTTCCAGAAGCCTGTGTGTGTATACGACAATTCCACAGGAGTGCATAAAAAACATAGCATATGGCACTGAATGCAGAATTCGGTCCTCATTTTGAAATGCGAGTTCCTAGCGCTTATGGCTGTGAAGATATGCTTTCAGCAATACCTGCTGAACTCTCATTGCTCATAGAATTGGCTAAATAACATTCTCTGCTATTTGGTGAGTAGGTCTTCAGTGCCCTACCATAACTTTGTGCCTGCCCAGGGCCACTTTGATGCTGAAGCACATTAACACTCATTTTGCCCTGTGTGGAGGGTATAACTTTTAAGCTCACAGACTTTGGGCATGGCATCTCTTAAATGGCGGTTTTGCATGCTTGATTGGGCTGAATGAAAACCAGGCTTTAGTTGAACCGTTTTGGAATTTTTCTGTGTCTCAATTGTCAATCTCAGCATACAATTTTCTGAAAGCTGTTTGACTGTGACAGTCGGTTCTGACCTGAGCTCAACTGTGTGTGCCAAAAGAAAAAAAAAAGCCGATAGAAAGAAGCTGTCCTCAACTGAAAGTTCAATTGTTTCCAAATGCAAAAATCTAGCACGTTCCTTTCCCCCCCCCATTTGATATTTTAATAGTTTTCACAATCCTGCTGCCAGCCCCCTTTAGAGCAGATGATGATACCATAATCAATCCTTCAAATGAATGAAAACTATTCATTGCACTGAAAGAGGAGTAATATTTTTTCTCTGTGACTCAAGGGGAGAGCTAAATTTCACCACATGACACAGGTGCCATCTGTCTCACCAGCCTCTTAGGGCAGTTTTGTCTAGGTAAAGAGACCGATGAACTGCTAAACGTTCAAGTACATTCCAAGCCTATCCACAAATGGGAAAAGGTATTTTCTTATATGGGAAACCTTTTGGGAGTGGAGACAGTGGAGGCTGGTGTCTCCGATGTCAGTGGGGTGGTAAATCCGCTCTGGGTTTCAGTCAGAACAAGTGAGAACTCTAAAGGAGCTATCCAAGGTGCAAAGCTGAAGAACAGGGTGTGTGAGGTGAGTAATTCCTAGGCACCATCTGCCTCAGCAAAATTGCTGCAGTGTTGCAGGGAGAGGCAGGGCTAAGCTACCCATGGTGTGCCAGAGGAAAGGTTGCATTGCCCACTTCTGCTTTTAATGTTTCCTACTACATCAGTCCTCTTTCAGATAGTCTTTCAGCCTGGATCCTGGATCATATCACGAACAGCCAGAGGTTGGAAGAGACTACCATATACACACCACCAATATACCCTTACTTAGAGCCTTTATACATAAGAGTTTTATTGTGTGCTTCTGATTGCTCACTCATGGTAGTTTCTGGGTCCTTTGCACAACATTGTCATCCTCCAGGGCCTCTCTAGTGCTTTGCAACAATTGTGGGATTTTTTTCCAAACAAGGAAAGTCTGGAATTTGTCTCAATAATGTTATAGAAGCATCATATAATTGTGTAATTCTGCTATAACACAACACCACCTAGTGGTTGTGTAATGGAACATATGGAAAGGCAGAGAAAGCCACCACCACCACCCCAAAAAACTCATGTAAAGGAGCCAATCATAATCCCGCAAAGAATCCTGAAGCAGAAGCCTCAGTAAAGGTGAAGATTAAAACCTCATGTGGAAAAGGCCTTACATTGCCCCTCTCTGCAGATTTTGATTACAAGCTGCTTTGGGAATCAATTTTGGATGAAAAGTAGGGTATAAGTACACAAATAAATGAAAGCATGCAAGCTCTAGAGCTGAAGCACAATTGTGCACAAATTTAAAATTCAGCCATAGCTTCAGATTCTGCGCACACCCACAAAAATAATACCTGGAAATTTTGTAAAATTCCTTCTTTGGCTGAATAGTTTCAAAAGGTCAAGGACAATGTGATTTTGGAAAAACATTACAACCTTTATTCACAGCAGAGCAGCCAAATACAGGGAAATTTGCAAATTGCTTAAAGTATAGAAAACATTTTGTTTTGTTTTGTTTTTTACAGTGGAACAATAGTAATAAATGCACTAAACTTTCCACTGGTTGCAGGGCTCAAAAGGGAGCATTCCAGAGGTGGGTCAAAGGCAGCCTTAGATCCACTGGATCCAAAGTCCCACCATTCCCTCAAGAGGCCCCAGGATCAGATCCATGACGTATATCAGCTTGGAGCTGCTATGGATCATTTCCTTCCCACTGAAACAATGGGAGCAGGAGAACTGGAGGGGGGAACCGCTGGAGAATTCTCCAGTAAAAGACACCTTCTGCCCTGGCCAGTGTGAGCCACTAAGATTTCTGAAGTGGCAGATCATTTGCCACTTCCCTCTTCCCCTCTTCCCACCACACACTTTAGGGTCACTTGGCCTGGCTACAGTTCTTACCTAGGAGTAAGTCCTGTTGACCTCAATGGGGTTTACTGCTCAGTAGACATGTATCAGATTGCACTGTAAATGAATCAACACACCAAGTTGTGGCAAAGCCACCATTCCACCAAAAACAAACAGACAGACAAACAAACGAACAAACGAGGAAGCAAATGGAAGTGATGTCATTCATTCATTCTCTACCCGGCCTTATAAACATGTCCTTTAAGTTTCCAGCCCTACGTTTATATGAATTTCCACTAGGGTGACCCTATGAAAAGGAGGACAGGGCTCCTGTACCTATTATTATTATTATTATTATTATTATTATTATTATTTACATTTATATACCGCCCCATAGCCGAAGCTCTCTGGTTGCATAGAAAAGGTTGCATAGAAAAGGGAATGTCAGCAGGCGTCATTTGTATGAATGCAGCACCTGGTGAAATTCCCTCTTCATCACAACAGTTAAAGCTGCAGGAGCCATGCCCTCTTTTGTATCTGGTCACTCTAGTATAGCTCCTGCAGCTTTAACTGTTGCAATGAAGTGGGAATTTCTCCTGGTGCTGCATGCATACAAATGACAACTGCTGACATTCCCTTTTCTATGTAACCGTTAAAGATGCAGGAGCCCTGCCCTCCTTTTCATATGGTCACCCTATTTCAACTCAAGTTTCATATGTTTTATTTGAAACCAAACTGCACCCTTTCACATCTCAGCAGTCTCTCTGATGCATATTGGGTAGGTTAGACACTGGGAACAAAGATTTGCTTAAGTAATGCATCTTCCTCTTAATCAAAAGCTATTTTTCTATTATTCTAAATACCTAATCTAGAGACTCATTGAACCTAGTTATGCTTGATCAGTCATGGAGTCTAGTTATTAATATGCAAGATCTCATATGTTAAAAAAAAACAGGGCAAATTTCATCAAAATGATTCAAAAACACGGCCTCTGGAAGTGTTACTGTTGAAATGAACTGGGATGTCCCTTTTTATACATTACCTTTGTGTCTATATGATAAATGAAAGGAAGAGAAAGTTGCAATTACTTATAATTAATACCATATGCATAATGGATTTTATAACCTGTTTACTCCAGAAGTAGGATCATAATAGACTTTGACCTTTTGGATCCTGTTACTATGGTATCCAAAGAAATGAGACCTGGTAGCATCTATGTGATGAAAATATCATTAACATTCAGTGCGTTGCTAATTAAGGGCCATTTTCTGTCTGGCAATTAAGTGGGTACAGTTTGTGGAGGAAGAGGCCTAAGTCTTATTGTACAAACAAATTAGTAAAACCTCCAATACATGCTTCATCTGGTCACAGTTCTATGGAAGGAATTTTCGACTCCATGGAAGTCAATGATGAATTCTTCATACAATGAAAAGAGAAGCCTCATATTTCATAAGGCAGCCCAAGGCAATTAGGTTAACAATGGAGGAGGTGCAGGAGATGGTTTCCAGACCCAAAACCTTGCTGATACCTTTGGGAAGATGGTCCTTGACTCTTCTGCCTTCATCATAGGGTGGCCAGATGTCCTCTTATAGAGAAAAAGGGAGGTGGTTGCATGGTCTCTGCTGCTCTTTAGAACTACCACAAAGGATGCTCTTGTAGCTACTAGTTCAGCCTTTCCCAACCTGCCTTCATCTGCCATCAGTCCTCATCCAGCATGGCCAATGGTCAAGAACTCTGGGAGTTTTGTCCAAAACTAATACAGGTGAACAAGTTTTGGAAGGCTGTACTAGTTCCACATAGGTCGGGTGACACAAGAAGCCAAGATGATTACATCTGGTCCTTTAAAGCTGCTGACTCTGGCCTGCAACTCATCACACAGGAACAAACTGAGCTTTCAGAATACCCATAGCTTTTCATTGCTGACTGGTGCCTTCTCTTGCCTTTAAACTGCCAGACCTGACTGGAGTTCTCTCAGTAAACACAGCTCCCTAGTCATGGGGTGATGAAGATAATAGCCCATATTGTTAATTAAACGTTTGCAGAAATTAATGATAAACTAAATGGAAGAAGAGAAGCATATGTTAAAAAAATGCAGATCTATTGGAATTCTAAATTAAGCTTACTGAGATTTATTTAGGGTGCAATCCTATGCATGTTTAGACAAACAATTCCCAGCATTCCCCAGCCAGTTAAAAAAAACACCCAAAGATACACTGCTAAATGAATTGAAGAAAACAAAGTGATATTTGTAAAGACAATGGATGCTTCTAGTTGAATAAACAACAACAGGTTTTTGTTATATTATTATTATTATTATTATTATTATTATCATTTGTATCCCGTCTTTTGCCCAATGGTAGACCTTAAGGCGACTTACAAAATTAAAACGTATACAATGTTCAATCAATCAACCTTTATTTACAGTCAATAGACCAAAGGCAAAACAAATATAACATACAGTCATGATGCTTGCAACTTAGCTGATATAAAAGGGACTATAAATCTACAAATAAATACTATAAATAGTGAGTGTTAAAATTAATAGTCCGCTAATGATCTGGTTCGAATGTTTGTTAACACTGTAAGCATGCTACATTAGCACTAGCCCATTTCTGTAGCAATTGTACATTGCTTGCTTGTTTTATTTTGGTATTTATAGGCTGCGTTTCAGGGTTAACCCTCTCAAAGCAGCACACAACATACTAAAAGATAAAATTTAATATCAACATATTATAATCCATAACACCACAATTTACAAAACCCTAGGACAGGTATGGGCAACCTGGTGCCTTCCAGACGTTTAAGAACATAAGAAGAGCCATGCTGGGGCAGACAAAGAGTCCATCTAATCCAGCATCCTGTTCACACGGTGGCCAACCAGATGTTGATCAGGAACTCACAACCTGGACACGGTGCAACAGCACCCTCCTGCCCAAGTTCCCCAACGGCTGATGTACATAGGTTTACTGCCTCTGATGCTGGAGGTAGCACATGGCCATAAGGACTAGTAGCCATTAACAGCCTTCTCCTCCAGAAATTTACAGCTCCCAGCCAGCATGGCCAATTCAGAAGTAAATCCCACTGAGTTCACTGGTGCTTACTCTCAAGTAAGGGTGCATAGGAATGCGGACTTTGTTACTGAAATTTTAAACGCCAACTTGATGCCTTTCTTACAACATCTCTATCTAAGGCTATATTTTCAGTGAATCATACAGTTATCAATAAAAGTGCTCTGTTCTAACAAACAGAAACATAAATACATAAATGATTTAAATGAATAAAACTCAGGACACCTTCATGAACCTTGAAGTCTTTCTGTGTGCTGGGATATATTTCACTGCCTTCCACAACTTGCATTTTCATAGGAATGTCAGGATCATATATCTTGGATTAGAACTCTGAAACCCCATTATTTCTCCTATCTATGTTTCCACAGACATAAAACTCCCTGAACACAGTAACATTTAATGTATCAGATGATAGATTTTCTTTTTACGAAAGCTTATTTTACCAGGACTTTGTTTTTCTCAGCGTCTTGTGTGATGCTATCATACATAACAGATTATTTCAGAATCCATAAAACATGAGCTGATAATACCCACCCTTAGTACCGCACATTTCTGATGCTCCCAAGTTCATCAGATTTCAAAGTGAATAAAAGAATAATAACCATTAAAAGGGGCTGGCATTTTATTAATGGCTTTTCCAAAGAGAATGCATTGGGAAGTGGAGAAAGTCAACAATTAACTTCCATAGCTGTTGCACCTTTAACTGCTGATTTACTAACTCCTTGTCAAGCCCCTTATCTTGCAAAAAACAGAAGCCATCAGGCCAAAGAGTTGAATTACCCAAGTTACAACACGAAGTGTTCTTTGTCAGACAGCTTCAGAGGGCCTATGGGTTTTAGAAGAATTCATTGCGTGTTACTGGCATGTTAATTGCAAAAAGGGGCAATTAACATTTTGGAGCCGTTTGGCCAGAGATGTATTTTTAAAAAGCCACTGGTCCTGTATTATGCAGAAAAGTATATATATTATATTAAACAACATTACAGCTGAATTGTAGCAACACTTTAATAACCAGCCACTGTCTCCTTCCTGTGTGTTCTCATTTAACTTCTCTGAGACACTGAATGCATTTTTATTTGTAAAAGAAATGTGCCTATTTGTTTACTTTGGGTCAGTTCCTCTTCGTATGTAGATCAAGTATCTGAAACTATGAATAAGATAGGATGCACCTTCACTGACAAGGGGCAGAAAAATGGCAGCGAGTTCCCCCACTTGTTTGGAAATATACAGTATATTGCCATTTTTGATGTCAGATTTGTGACCATTTCCTCTTTGAACTTATCTGTTTGGGCTTTTCTACACAAGGCATTTATCATGCATTCGTCATTCCCTACTCACAGATGTTTATGCATTCTTTAGATGGCATTGTGACCCTTCAGTTTCACTTCTGTATCTAACCAGCATCTTTGGTGAGTAGTTTTAGAGTAGGGAAAATGTGGCATTTAATTATGAAAGTGAAAGAAAATATTGTTTCCTCTTGGGTATTTGCACGATTCCTCTGTACCACAGTGCCACCTAGGGGTTATGTCACAGAAAAGCATGAAAGGAAATGGTCCTCGTGTAATGCTCGGATATCAATTCTGTGACAAAACCGAAGTAGATTCAGCAGATTAACAGCCGATTAACAGCCTCATGTAGAAAAGCTCTTTTTTCCTAGGCAGAAAGGGCATTGATTCAGGTGACAGCGTGGCAGTAAGATAGGACTAGGACTGGATGAGATAAGGCCAGGAATAGGTGCAAACTCATTGCTCCATATGCATATGCAGTTTGCCATGGATATGCACAGACTCTGTGATGTACAGGAAAATGTGATGCTTCTGAAGCATCACATACTATACTGCATGTTCACACAGCTGTATGTTTGGAAGTTTATTTGAACCTTCTTGATGAAGACAAACAAGTACAATATTCACAATAAATAGGGCCGTTATGGAGATGATAATGCATTTGTCTCCCTTGCCATGTAATCAAAGTCATTATCGGCCCAATTACAATGAAACAGTTTTAATGGCAATCAAACAAAGGTGATACGCTGCCCTCCTTCTAACTAAGGCACCTTTCCATGTAAACAATCATTAAGATGCACAGTGGAGTCTTTCTCCACTTACACAAACAACCACACGTTTCTTCAGGATGATCTGAACTTGCTCGGCATTGCGTTCATGCAAAATTAGAGAAATTATGTTTTATAACTTTTTGAATTAATTTCAGGAGATATTTGAAGCTTCATCATGCACTATTCTCTCTCACTTGGATGGTTCTAAAATAGAAGATTAGACTGATTTGAGGCTTATCTTCTTCTTTTGTTCATTCCATTTAACAAACACATGTACCTGATGCCATTTGAACTGTGCTGTATTCACGTCATCACATAGTTGATAAAGATCAGCCATTTTTTGTTTATTTCATCACTTTGGGCCAAAGTGGATGAAATATTGCAAATCTGTGAACAAATCTCTTTTAATTTCTTTTAAAAGCAGGGGAATTGGTTCAAGACCACAGCACTGAGAAAGAGGAGCTAACTCTCTTTCCCCCACCCCCTGCGTCCCCCGTGTCATTTCTCAACTATAAACTAGGGCTATGCACTGCCTCGGGACGAATCTACGAAACTGAGGCGAGTCAGGCTGATTCGGTCCACTTTGCCTCAGTTCCGAATCAGTTCTGGGTTGGGCCGAGCTACCCCGAGGCTGAAGCAGATCGATGCCGAAGCTTTGGGGCACTTCGGGCCCCTTCGGAGCTGATTCAGCCCTCCTTCCCACCATTCCAGAAAAGCCGGCAAAGGCCGGCCATGAGTCCATTGGACTCATCTCCCTCTCCCCGTTCACCTGCCGCCATTGCGCCGTCGCTGCTGCCACTGCATCACCGCCGCAGTGACCAGGAAACACAGCGTCCTCATGTAGGTTTAATGCTCTTTGAAGTCTCATTTAAAAAATTACCTCTACACCAGCGGAGCGCAAATGGGACGTAGAGGCGCGTTATCTCCCCGATTGTGCGCATTATCGAATGCGCGTTAAATAGCGAGTTTTATTTTGCTCCGTCCATTAAAGCGCATTTTGACTGCTGCCGCCGCCGCCGCTGCCAAAAGTCGTGGCGGGCTCGAGCTGCCGAACTGAAGCTGGGGAGACACGTGGGGAAGGCGGGCGACTACCCTCCGCCCGCCGGCTGTCCCTTCCGCTCGCTGGAGCAGCATGAGGAGGGGGCTGCCTGGCCGCGGCGAGGGAGGGAAGAGAGCCCGCCCGCCCGCCTGTGGGGGGGGTGGCGGGAGGAGGAGGAGGAAGAAGAGGGGGTAAAGGAAGGCGAGGAGGAGGAGGAGCGCTTGCCTGCTGCCCACAGCCTGCCAGCCAGCCAGAGGGAAGGGGAGGGGAGGGAAGCGCCTTTTGTCGCCGCCTCTCGTGCAGAGGTATTAGGCGTAAATGCGCTTCAGCGATAGTGCGCATAATCGCCTAACCGGGCGCAAAAGCGAATCCTTGTAGAGGGGACCTTCGCCAACAACTTGCTTAAAATGGAGTACAAGGCCAAGCGAGACATGGCACTAAATCAAGGGCAGGCATCATGTGGCACACGGGCCGTGTGTGTGCCCCACAGCCACCATTGCCCTTGCAATAAAATATATATTTTTTAAAAATGGGAAGAAATGGCATCTTTAGCACTAAGTAGTTTAAATTTAGCCTGGAAACAAGCTACATTTATCCACTGTAGTGCTCTGTAGTGCCATGGAGTGGTTTGCAGAGGAGTTTCAGCAGCAAACCAGCATTTTTGGTTTTGGGGGGAACCTACAGCACATCACAGACTTGCCCACCCCTATAGTATAGTTGAGCGGTTTGGGTGTTGTTGTTGTTGTTGTTGTTGTTGTTGTTACTGCTAAAAGCAGGCACATAGGCCCCCAGTCAGAATTCAGAACGCAGTGCCAGGAGGTGGTGGGTGCTCATTCTTTCCTCCCCATCAGGGTCCATCGAAAAAATCCCCACCCCCAAAGCTGCTATTAGCCCCAGAAGGGAAGCTTCTATTGCCACCAGTGGGAACTAAATATTAGGCTGACCATATGAAAAGGACAGGGCTCATGTAACTTTAACAGCTGTAGAGAAAAGGGAATTTCAGCCAGTGTTATTTGTATGCAATTAGTTCCTGGTAAAATTCCCTCTTCATCACAACAGTTAAAGTTGCAGGGGCCCTGCCTTCTTCTGTATATGGTCACTCTAGTATTGTGCCTGCAACTTTAACTGTTTGATGAAGAGAGAATTTCACCAGGAACTAATTGCATACAAATGACACTGGCTGAAATGCCTCTTCCCCTCCCCCGGCGAAGCCTGGGCAAGGGGGGGCTAATTGCGGAGGGTGCGGAGGGTTGCAGCTCATTGGCTGTGGGGTGGGGTGCCACGAGGAGAGAGAGGAGGCAGCTGCTGCATAAATAGGCAGCGTGGGCAGCTCTCCTCCCTCTTCTGATCTTCTTGCTCCCTCCCTCCCTCCCTTGTAGGCAGTATGGGTTCGCTGGTTGTCCATTAAGGGGGCCGAGTAGGAATTTTTTGCTCACAGTCTAAATTGGCTGTGAGTTTTTTCGCCTACGCCATACTGCAAGACAGAGTGGGTGTGTAAATAGGTTCATTTGTTGGCATTGGTCACATTTGCTGGGTCGTCAGGTGCGGGCATCTAGAATGGGAGAACATTGGTGAGCATTCTCAGGCACCCTTGAGGGTGATGGGTAGTGCCGGAAGCCCCTGGCTGGGAGCCCTGCAGCACCTGTTGGCGGGCCAAGGCTTACCTTTGAGGCCAACCCTACTCACCTACTCGGAGCCGTGCAGCACGAGCAGGGCAGACACCGGAAGGCCTCCCTACCCGAATAGGGAGCCCGTGGAGTGGCGAGATGGCGCGCCACTTCATGGGCTAGAATGGCTCACCCGATCCTAGATTGGCCTAGGAGAGGCCATAAAGTAGATGTCCGCTTTAGCAACTACCCCCTTTGCAGATCTTTGAATAAAATGTGGCCCAAATTTAAACCCAAACTATTGTCTTGTCTCGTTATTTCGCCATCCAGTCTGCAAATTCCCTTTTCTCTACAACTGTTGAATTTACATGAGCCCCGTCCTCCTTTTCATATGGTCAGCCTATCAATACCCCCTTTTCCACCACCACCACCCCTCTCTCTCTCTCTCACGCACACACACACCAGGCTATTAGTGGTGGTTGATTTTTATCAGGACCATTGTAGGGGAGAAAGAGGTTTTTAAAAACCTGCCTATGTGCTGCCATCCCAATTAAAATCAGTGTGTAGGGTTAACATTTTTTTTAAGCAATTGCTAGTAATAGGGTGACCATATGAAAAGGAAGACAGGGCTCCTGTATCTTTGGCCCCCTCTACGAGGATGCGCTTTTGCGCCCGGTTGTGGGATTATGCGCATTATCGCAGACTCGCATTTACTCCTAATCCCTCTGCATGGGAGGCTGCGAGAGGCGGCAAAACGCATTAATAGATGTCCAAAAAGCGCTTTACAAGAAGTTAATGTGCATAATCGCTTATTCACACGGGGAAAATGCGCTTTAACGGCCGGAGCAAAATAAAACTCGCGATTTAACGTGCATTCGAAAATGCGCATTATCGGGGAGATAACGCGCCTCTACGCCCGATTTGCGCTCCGTTCTTGTAGAGGTAAAAATTTTAATGAACCTTCAAAGCGCATTAAACCTCTCTTGTAGAGGCACCCTTTAGCAGTTGTATTGAAAAGGGAATTTCAGCAGGTGTCATTTGTATGCATGCAACACCTGGTGAAATTCTCCCTTCATCGCAACAGTTAAAGCTGCAGGGGCCCTACCCTCTTTTGTATCTGATCACTCTAGTAGAGTTCCCAGTAACCCATTAAGCATCACATCTAGTTCATTGATGCTGTGAAAGCTAGTGCCTTGAATTGCTCCCAGGAAAACTATAGGACACAAATGCATACACCAGAGCAATGCTATTTTTTAAAAAAATGTTCCTGAGACAGGTCATGAGGTTATACAGCTCTTGTCTAAATACATCACTTAGTAAATGCTCTTTACATTAAATGTTACAACTTACCTTAGAAATATAGCAAGCTTATGGGGAGAATGTAGTTCATTCCAGTTACTTAAAAAATTAAATGGTTGTCATAAAATCTGTGGAATGAGCCACATGAATATCTTTGATCCTCTGCGGGATGCCATTACCTTTCCTATTCCATGCCTGATTTCAAATCTTTACAGCATTTCAGTTTACAATGCCATCTATTTATTGGTCCCCTGGCTGCAGTGACTACTGTTAAATATTTGCTTCGGGTTCTCTGGTGCTTCATTAAAATGAATGCCAACCAGGGTGCGTTTAAGACGCGTGTGAACAGATTGCAAATCAGCTTGCTTCTCCAAGAGCAATACTGCACAACATTTCTAAGCTCCCAAGGTTTAGGCTTAGCTTTTTTCACTAAGACTTGGTATTGCTTTGTGATTCACTGGATAAGCATTTAGTCCAGTCTGGATCCAACCCACTGTTTCATAACGTATCCAAAGCTCACTGTTCAGTATAGCAGTGTTATATATCCAGACATTTTATCTCAGCAGTACATCTTCTTGAGCAAACCTTCAACCAGTCAATCTTAGAAGATTAAGCAGGTCGATGTTTGAAGCCAAACTACATGTTACACTAATTGCATAGTGGACATAGTGGACATAGTGGACATAAGACATGCCATGCTGGATCAGACCATGGGTCCATCTAGTCTAGCACTCTGTTCACACAGTGTCTACCAGGATCCCACAAGCAGAACATGATGCAACAGCACCCTCCTGCCCATGTTCCCCAGCAACTGCTGTATATAAGCTTACTGCCTCTGATACTGTAGCTGAAGCTTGCCTTTTCATTTACTGTAGTGTAAGCATGCATGGCTGCAATTTACATTGGGTTCACCACACACTTGGGAGGGGAGGATCAAACCTCTCCCCCATCACCATTTTTTCTTGAAATCTCCTCCACAGAGGGAGTTAAAAGGGAGGAATCTCCATTGGCATCGATGGAGGTGAGTTTTTTTTTCTTTTTTAAACCCTCTGCAAGGCAGGAGGATTTGGGGGGAGGGGGAACAGTGAATGAAAGTTTAACCCTCCCCTCCTAGTGTGTACATCTAAATTAGGGCCACAGACATTTACACTAGAGTAAATTAAACACTAGCCTTCAACTACACACTACATGAATGGCTGAATAAGAGACTGCCTGAGGGAACCTTATGTATGCTTCACTGAGTTCCCTGGAGGAAAGGCAGGATATAAATGTAACATTTCAATAATATTTTCTTTATATTTGTATTTATTTAAAAACATACACTGTTTCTTAAGCTCAAGAAGTTTTCAGTAAATGACACCTACCTTTCCTATTTTCATATTACAAGCCCATATTGAACAAACAAACAGAAAACACAATGAGGATTGGGTCTAATCGATTTATTTTCTGAAGCCTTAACAGAGACTCCATCAAGCTGCCTATCGGAGGAGCTGCCAAGGCAACTAGCTCTGTTTTATATTATTAACTCTGATAACTCTCAAACCATGCATCACGGATGACATAAAGTATTTAAAACGAACCCAAGAATGACCAGCTTAGCTTAGTCTACTTAGATCTATTTTGATCATTCAAGCTCAAGTCATTGTTGTAACAGGATTTCAGACTTGGAAGTGTCAATATCATAAGTCACATCATGGCAAAGACCTGCAGATCTGTCTCAGTAACTTCGGTGCACTCAAGAGATCAGTGAACTGGAAAAGGGGCTCGTAGCCCAAATGAAGAGAAAACATTCACATGTAGCATCTAAGGTCATGCCTACTGAAGGGGGGAAATGTATTTACTGCTTCAGTGAGCTGAGTAAAATTGAGTAAAAGTTGACTGAGTGGATGGGTTCCAAAGATGTAAATTTGACCAGACTTGATTTCCTTCCACCTTGTCTCATGTCATCCCATCCAAAACTAAGGGTTCAAAGTTCACAAAGTTCATGATGTCAAGATGCTACTTACTCAGGCAAGAGTTTACACCAGCATTCATTTTATTTTCAAACGTCTCATCTCCAAGAGGTTCAAAGCAGATTGCATCATGGTCAAAAATGTAACACTTAAACACCCTTGCCATTTACAACATATATACTGAACATTGAAACATGGAAATGGTTCTTTACCATGGGATGGATCTGGGACCTGTCTTCTGTGTGAGAAAAGGACTTTCTGCATGAGGAAGAGCTAACTCATGGAAGGAGTCCCCCTTCCCCCCCCATACTTTCTGTGTAGCATTTTCAATGGGCTGGGGAGGGGCTACCATGGGAAGGATTGGGTGGAGAAATCCACTTCTGCCAGCTCACTTGCTCACACTAAAATCTGGATCCAACCCCCCACCCCATCATAACTCATATTTCATGTACCCAAAGCAATACAAAGTGTCTATGCACATCAATATCAATACTAGTACAGCAGTGGGAAAATAACTTTCAGTCTCTTCCACAGGTGAAATTCTTTCAAGATTAAGTGCTTAATCTTGATACAGTATTTATTTTCTTTCTGCAGGGGCCACCATTTCAGATGTCAGGAGGGTTAGACACCAATATTCCATGAAGGCCTGCACTGAGATCCATTCAAGCTTAAATTGTGAAAAAGCAAAATGTTGTTCAAGAAAATTTGCTGTTATTATTCTCTGCCTTTTTATGCCTCACAATAATAACTGTGCCAATGTTATGAGTACAGGATGGAAAAGCAAAGGGATTTGTGGCTTTGGCAGGACTACTTAGAATATGGATGACTTAGAACATGGAACCTTTAATTGTTGAGCAAAAGAGTCCATGTGTGTGTGTCAAACTTGTGAGATGACAAGAGATAGAAGTATTTCTGAGGCATGATCGGATCCAGACAGAAATCTGCCAGACCTGTTTCTCTGGAGATTAGTGTAATGTCCATCCTGATTACAGTTGTTTTGCAAGAGATTACATTTAATCGTTTTTCCTGATGGGTTTGTCTCTTTTGCAGAAGCCTTCACATGACCAAATCCCGAACTCATTTAAGAGTGTAACAATTATCTTGCCCATCAGAGCAAAGGTCTAGCCAACGGGACCAAAACAGATATTACTTTAAATGTCTAGCAGATACGTCTTCCCTGATGCCGTCTCATGTTTACTCTCGAGTACGTACAGGCTCCCCAATCCAGATGAGGAACCTAACATGGGGAGTAAAACGAAGACATAGCTGCTAGGCACACATTTAAAGTAATGCCTGGTTTGGTTCTCTTTCTCCAGTGACAGCCACCCAGTTTCTGAGGAGATGGCTCCCTCCATCATGGCCTGGTTGGAAATTTTCAACAGCCATTAGAGACTTGGAGCCTATCTACACATGCAGGATAAAACACTTTGAAAACATTTTGAAAACTGTATATGGTGTGTGTCCTGGGCCCCAACAGTTCTCAAAACTGTTATAAACCATTTTAAACCATTTTTAACCATTTTAAAGCAGTAATGTAGATAGGCTCTTGCTGTTTATGTAAGAACTCGATGAGACCCTCAAACAATGGGATTTGGAATTGGCTTATCCTTTTACAAGCTCTCTCAAACAATTATTGGAAAAAGCTCATTTCTTTTCCAAGAGTTTCCTGGCATGTAATGGCTGGTGGTGCACATGTGCGCCTTACTATATTCCCCCCAGGGGATTGTGGTTCCTAGCACCAGCCATGGCAGACAGCCACTTAGAAATTCAAAACACACACACACACAAAGTAAAGCATGAACTAAGAACTCTGTAGCCTTTCAAAGCAGCTGGTGTTGTAACTGACACAAGTCTTATTTGGGTGTTAACGTACTTACCTAACACATGAGCTGGGATGAGGCTATGCTAACTACCTCCACCCCCAAAGTCACACACATCATATAGCTCCTCCCCTGACATCCATGTGTCTGCAGGGAGGAGCTTTTCCATCTATAGCTGAATGTGCAACCTCCCTTACCTATAGATGTGTTCACTGTACATATGGATGTCAGGTGTAGGAGCTATGTGATGTGCATGATGTCAGGGGAGCAGCTATTTCATGTGGTCCTGCTGATGTGTTGGGGTGAGTATTTTAGGGAAAGCCTGAATAAGGCCTTTAATTCCATAGCAATCAACAAGACTTTTGACAAGAGCAAGGTTGTTGTTCTTGTTTAATATTAACTAAGTTTACAACATGTGCCTACATGTAGCTGGCTTTGAAGTTCACCTAAGCACCTTTCACACATTAAACTGAACATCCATAAAGGAGGGGAATGAGATCATGCCCACTTGCTGCACCCACCTCCACCCAATATGTGCACTGGAATGAAAGTGTGGAAGAATGTACATATACCCAAACTGTATACATGTTGGCTGTGTCCAACCAATTGCAGACCCCAATCAACAGAGTCATGACTGCACAAACAAAGCCTGCGTGCAAGAATGCCTTTTCACACATTCACCTGAATGCACATGTAGGATGTGGGCAGGCCTAGCAGCAGACATGAGTGGACACAATCCCACTCCCACCAATATGGGCATTCAGTTCAATGTGCAAATGTCTCACAGCAATCCATAAGTTTCTGAGTGCGTTGACATTAAAAAAGATTTCTACATATTCCTACAGAGCTGCTGGCATATACTGACCATGTCTAAGCAGAAGCTCATCAAGTGTCATTTTATGTGCCAAACCCAACAGTGGTGTGGCTAGGGCTGGACCTTGGGCCTAAATCTAGCTGCCCAGACCCCCCAAGAACCACCCAAAGAGTGGCAGGTGATGACAGCATCAGGACAGCAGAAACAAGCCCTATTTTATTCCTGTAGTCATGATGATGCTATGGTTTAAGTGAAATTAAAATGCGTAATTGCACATGCTCAAATGATGATGATAAGAACGTAAGAGCCATGCTGGATCAGACCAAGGGTCCATCTAGTCCAGTACTCTCTTCACACAGTGGCCAATCAGCTGCTGACCAGGAACCCACAAGTAGGACATGTATGCAACAGCACCCTATAGTCCATGCTCCCCAGCAACTGGTGTACATAGGTTTGATGATGGTGATGATGATGATGATGATGATGATGATGATGATTGTAGGAAACTAGTTTTGTTGCTGTTCTTGTTGTTCTAACATGTCAGGAATGTAGAAGCAGGTTTAATGCATGGCATGACAGTTGGAGGACGGGAAGAGAAAAGTTGGTTGTGTGCTTCACAACTGACGCAATGTGCATGGCCATCTAAAGGGTTCCACCATAAGATCATGAAGTCCAGGGTCTAAAATTATCTAGCTGCACCATTAAAGCCTGAGAATAGCCCAAGCCTTATGAGAGGTACATATTCACATTTGGAACTAGGTAAGTAATTATGGGCATTGGCACCATAATTATATCTAGATGTGGAGGTTCCGTTTTTAGCTATTACAGTTAATGGCCATTGATGGAACTGTCCTCCATAAAATTGTCTAATCCATTTTAAAGCCATCTTAAGCAAGTATCCAACATTGTATGTATGTTGTGGCAACGTGGATTGCATAAATTAGTCATGCATTGTGCAAGGAAGTGCTTCCTTCTTGCTTTCCTGTTTTACCATCCATCAATTTCATTTAGGACACTGACCCATCACCATCCAGAGTTGGTTAAGAGAGACCCACTGATTAGCATTTTGGATGACAAACACTATCGGAAAGTGATGGATCGTTTGCATTACATACTTAGTTGGTGGGGAGGGGAGTCAGCGTTAGCAAGTTGGTGGGGAGGGGAGTCAGCGTTAGCATGTCTTTACCATTTCTTTCGATGTCTGGAAGCTACCTCATATACAAACACACACACCCAAAACCAAATGCCAAGGTCTTTTAGGAAAAAATCCAATAAATGTCATAATTCTTTGTTCTGCCTAGATCAAAACTTAATTCAGTGTTGAGCACTATCTCACAGGGGTAGTCCTGTAAATATTTCAGTATTAGTACCCACTCACTAGTTAGAGATCATTATTTTATTATAATAGATTTTCATCCATTAATAAAAACAGGAATCCACAATTGGTGTGATTCTCAGGAGTTACTTCCTAAAATTACTAAACATCCTAGGGATTTCTTATAGGCATCCATATGTAAAATGCTTGCTGTAGTTGGGACATCTATGAAATCTGGGCATAGAACAATCCATTTAGCTAAGGCTGGATCGTTGCATATTTCTGATTCATGGTCATGCAGATCAGCACATTGCATAAATGGCCAAGTTCAGTGTAACCACAGGAATTACAGATCCATCCATCCAATAGGTCCTGCTACAATGCAGCCCTACTATAAGGCAGGACAAAACAGTATTCTTTAAAATAATAATTAAAAAACCACTACTTACAGTCCTTGCACATTAACAGCAGCAGTTATTAATAAATCATTCAGTGGATTCCAGCAGGAAACAATTAGCCACCAGATAAATCCATAGAATCAATCCTTTTATGAATGTTTGATATCAAAGGAAGAATCAGGATGGAGCATTGCTGTAACGTATGGAAGGAAAATAACAAAGAGTTCAGTAGCAGCTTAGAGACAAACACACTTATGAGGGCATAAGCTTTCATGGACTAGAGTCAAATGCATGAAAAGTTATCCTAAATTGGCAGGTATATACACAGATCAGTGCAGAGGGAAAACAAAGAAGTAAACAGTGTTTCAAATATATGGAAGGAAGCTTTCTTCAAACAGATCATGAGGAAAAAATATCTTCAAGCAGAACATTTTCCCTCTGCACCCCACTCCCTAATCCAAAGGAAAATGGTTTTTTAAAAAACTGTTTGGAAAATTCATTAATAGAGAAATATGAACCACTACACATTAAACATCTTCCATTATGATTCCAGTCCCAGTTCTCTCTATGAACTTGTGCCATACCAAATGAGAGGGGGGAAAGTTAATATGAAAATTATTTTTAAAAAAGAAAGAAAGAAAAGCAATTTAAGCATTTAATTTTCTTCCTTAGGAAATTCTTCTAAAATTAAAGCAAAACCTTAAACATCTTTAGGGTGATGCAATTGTGGGAAACATGTAAGATGGGCTAACAAAGAAGAAAATATGCAAGACGGCTTTATTTTCCAAAGTGGAATTACAAGTCTAGTGCCAGAAGTGGAATGCATTAACTGTCTCTCCTTTGTCAAAGGAATTCTAGCTAACTATACGAGACCACTCTAATATTCACCTAAACCTAGATAAAACGGTTTATGAAGTGAACGTGAAGGGAGCAATCCTTTGTCCCCTAGACAGCATCTGGGGGGACACAGGATTTTTTAGTTTCCTGGCTCTGAGGTCAGAGCCAGGAAACTGCACTCCCCGCCCCTTCCCCAGAGAAAGAACCGCACTGGTTACCTCGTCACACTCATAAAGTGGGGCACAGAGATGGGAAGAAGGGGGCATTCCCAGTGGAAGGGAGCAGAGTGGAGGAGACCAGGGGGGCAGTCCTACAATTTTTCATATGCTCTCCCCAACCTCCTTCCCTCCCCCTCCCCAAAGTCTGTGCTAGACAGGCGAAATCACCCATCTAGCTAAAATGCAGAGAAGTAAGTTCAAGGCGCCTGCCTCTCTGCATAGGATACTCATAAGCCTCCGAGTTCAGGGCTTATAAGTGCCCAGAGAACAACCCATCGGAAGGTGCCTTTCATCTGGTTGTGACTGGTGCCTCGAAGGCAGAATATTGTCATCAGCTGCCTTGCAGAAGCCCTATTCAGAAGTTTTACTCATGCATTACCCCAGTGTGTGAACAAGACCACATCAAATAGCCATGCCCTCAAAATTCTGTGTGTGCCAGTGAATGTTTGGAAGGACAGAACTTTCATACAGTGTTGTAGCTCGCATGGAAGAGTTTGAACATACAATTGTATATGCAAAGGCTCCATGTCTACAGACATTTGCACAGATTCCAAGGGGCATGACTAGTCAGGATATGAGACATCAAGGGTTCGGCTAGTCAGTGCAACCTAGGCTGACCATATGAAAAGGAGGACAGAGCTCCTGTAACTTTAACAGTTGTAGAGAAAAGGGAATTTCATCCAGTGTCATTTGTATGCAATTAGTCCCTGGTGAAATTCCCTTGTCATCACAACAGTTAAAGTTGCAGGCACTATACTAGAGTAACATATACAAAAGAAGGCAGGGCCCCTGCAACTTTAACTGTTGTGATGAAGAGGGAATTTCACCAGGAACTAATTGCATACAAATAACACCAGCTGAAATTCCCTTTTCTCTACAACTGTTAAAGTTATAGGAGCCCTGTCCTCCTTTTCATATGGTCAGCCTAGTGCAACCCCATTCACACGTTGGGAGAATGTGCAGGTAAAACATCTGAATGGAGCACATTACTAGAAGCAAAAGTGGGATGAATGGTGATGCTGTTTTCAAACTGCCTTCGGCTTTCTGACGAAAAAAATACCATCTACTTGGAACCCAAGACCACACAAAAGCATCTATTCAGATGTTTTTAAATGCCCTTCTTTCACCCAATACCTCCTCTCAATTTTTTTTTTTAAAAAAGTACTACTGGCAACATCTTTTTGAAAAAAAATGAATTTCCTAGGACTCTCTAGAAAAAGAAAAGCACTATCAGAAAGTACTGTGGCAACTGGTGATAAGAAGAGCAACAAAATCAAACAGCTTGATGGACAAAAAGGGCATGAAGAAAGTGAGAGGTTGGGTGGAAAAAAATATATGCCACAAAAATCATCCATAAAAAATAAGCATCTGAAGGACTCTGTTCTACACTTGATCGCCATCTTTCCTACACCATTACATTATTGTCACTCTCTACTCAGCTGAATTATGTGGTGATTAACATTTACAGGCCTTTTATGCACGAACGACCATGTTTTTGAAGCAGTTTTGAACATCTCTTTCTGTCTCCTCTGGGATTTATGCCATACTCAGCGGTTTGTTTGAATCTGACAGATGAAAACGTGAGGACAGAAAGGGGAGGGAGCTTTGCTCATTGTTGGGGCGGTGGGGGGGGGGGAGGAGAATTGGCTTGTCCAATGCACAGACACAAACCATCAGCGCTTCTAATTTATAGGGCATTGTGGAAGAGCTGTGCATTTGCAGATAAGTCCTCAAAGAAACAAATATCGGAGGTCGGGACTGCGCCATTTTTCATGGTTTCAGCAGGGCTTTAAAAGTTGTTCATTTGTCCACGCTTTCATTTTTATGTGGAACAGAATAAAATATGAATTCTACATAAAAAATGTCATCCTTGTAACACTATAAATGCTGAAAATTATACCCCGTCCCCCCAAAAAAGCCCACACCAAAACAAAGGGTGAAAGTCCTGTTCCTCCTCAAGTCTGTTAACAAGTTTGTAGCTGACTCAAAAGGTTATTAGAACTTCATCAAAGCTAAAGGAGGGTTCAGAGAGGGTTCAAAGAGCTGCCCTTCCACAGAACACTCTGGAGTTTGCTTAGAAGACTGTTTCTTTTCTTGCATGTTTTTGCTGCCGGTTTTGCTTGTCAGGGGGTCCTTGGGCAAGATGCTTACAGTGAGTCCCTATCCATAAGAGGGCTCTCCTCACCCTTGCTGTGGTCATTTTCCATTTGCTAGCACAAAGGGAAAGGTAAGCAGAGGGCAAACAGGCTTCAGGAGTGGGCACTGGATCTCCTGCAGGGGTGAGGGCCTCAGCATGTGACCCATGTATGGCAGTGAGTAGGGAAAGAGGGGACAGGATTGGCCAGCTTATGATATATCCTCGAGCTTCCCCATCCTCCTTCCCTCCTGCCTAGCCAAAATGCAGAGCAGGAGGAGCACAGAGGCAAAGATTGCCTCCGACATTCCTCCATTCTTTGCATCCAAGTTTGGAGGCTTACAGCCATCCAAATAGAATTGCGCCCTTCATCTCGTGATATCTAATAAAAGCCAAACAGTATGATTAAAACCAAATCAATAACGTACTAAAACAATTGCTATCAAGCAGCCCTATCAAGCCCTTAGCTATCCCACTTTTCATGGTCCTCTCTTTGAAGTACAATCTGTCAGGCCCAAGTCCAGGTTAGAAAACTAGAAGAAGGGAGGGCTGGAAGTTCCTCATCAGCAGCACCCGGACAGCAGACGGAGCAAGGCACGCCAGTCACCTGGTCACAATATTCCACGCTACGGTAAGAGAGATTGTATTTCTATCTCAATTGCAGTAATCACTTCTAACTCTGTACATATATAGATCCACATATGCAAATATTATGCAAATGTGGTTCCTCATTTTTAAAAAACAAATACTGTTTTAAAAAACAAATCTCTTTTCCCACTCATGGTGTTTTTTTCTAGATGGATCTGACGGGCTTTGCTAAGACATGCTGTCTTTTACTGATTCAGAAATTTCCTGACTATTGTACATGTTTTAAGTATGACTGCTGTGAATAATCCATAGCAGACAACATCCACATGCAGTCACTCATGCTTTCTGGATGTTGTTGTGGATCTATTTTCGTAGGCCCAGTTTCTGAAGGTTTTCTGTGACTAATGGAATAACTGTAACCTTTTCCTGTTGCCATAGTTCTTCAACTTCCATAACCAGTGGTGTATTGTGTTGTTGTTGTTGTTGTTGTTGTTGTTGTTGTTATTTGTATCTCTTACTCACTCATGGCGGTTTTTCTAGATGGACGTGATGGGCTTTGCCAAGTCATGTTGTCTTTTACAGATTCAGAAATTCCTGACAATTGAGCATATTTTAAGTATGACTGCTTTCTGGATGTTGGTGTGGATGTATTTTGGTAGGCCCAGTTTCTGAAGTTTTCTGTATAATTTTTTGATGTGATGTCGGTGACTGATGTGACTAATGGAATAATTGTGACCTTTTCCTATTGCCATAGTTCTTTGACTTCCATGGCCAGTGGTGTATATTTGTCTCTCTTTTCTTCTTCCTTTCCAACAACATTTTTGTCATTCGGTATTGCTATGTCGATGAGGTATGCATGTTTTTCTTTTTTGTCTATGACCGTTATGTCTAGTCGGTTGCAGGGTATTGTCTTGTCGGTATGAATTGTTCTCTCCCAGTATATTTTATTATGTGCATTTTCCAAGATTGTTTCAGGTGAATATGTATTGTATGGTGTAGGTTGTTGGATAAGGTTGAATTTGATGGCCAAGCCAGTTGTTGGTGAATTATTTTTGCAGCTGTATTGTGTCTGTCTGTATAGTCCATTCCTGCCAAAATTTTACATCCTCTTGTTATATGGTCTATTGTTTCTTGGAACTGATGGCATTTTCTGCATAGGTCTGTTGTTACACTGTTATATTTTATGATGTATTTTTGGTAGTTCTTGGTGGCTATAACTTGATCCTGTATAGCTATTAGGAATCCTTCTGTTTCTGGAAATAGCTCACCCTTCCTGAGCCATTTGTATGATTGTTCTTTGTTTATTTGTGGGTTCCGTATTATGCTGTAGTGCTTTCATGGAGTACTTTTTGTGCCCATTTTTCTTTTTTCTCTGCGAGTGTAAGTGGTTGTGTTTGATCTTCATTTCATAGTGCTAGGTTGAGTGGAGTGTAATTTTTATCTGCTGTTACTATGACTTTATGAATGGGGGTGTTTTTAGTGTGGAAGAATTCTCTGAGTGATTTTATCTATTTAGCATGCATTGTGTTAATGTCTAGCAGACCTCTTCCTCCTTCTTTCCTGCTGATTGTTGTTCTTTCAATGCATGAGTTGGGATGGAGCATGCGGTGTTTTGTGAGTTTAGTGCGATTGAGTCTGTTTATTTCTTCAAGTTTGGTGTGTGACCAGTGTATGATTCCAAATGAGTATGTGAGAATGGATATTGCGTAGGTGTTGATGGCTTTGAAAATGTTTTTAGAGTTGAGTTTAGATTTTAGGAGTTGTGATAGGCATTAGTATTAGTATTATGGTGATACATTTTGCCTTCTTTGGCACCACATAAGTGACCAGTCTAGCATTAATGCCTTGCCTAAGACTACCTAAACCTCATCAGCTGCCAAGGCACAAATATGCGTGGACATTGCCGTGTTCACTGTTGTTGCCGGCACAAGCTCCAGGTTTTTGCAAATCCTTGAGCAGGATGATAGAAGTTAATACCTGATGGAACGCCTTTCCCGACATGAACCTACCCGTACACTACTCTCAACATCAAAGGTCCTCCTCTGGGTGCTTACTCCGAGGGAAGCTCGGAGGATGGCAACAAGGGAGAGGGCCTTCTCTGTGGTGGCCCCTCAATTATGGAATGATCTCCCTGATGAGGCCCGCCTGGCGCCAACACTGTTATCTTTTCGGCGCCAGTTCAAAACTTTTCTTTTCTCCTAGGCATTTTAACAGCTCAAGTTGAGGTTTTGATTGACATTGTGGCCAGGCTTAACAGTTAAAATGTTTTGAAGTGTTTTAATGTCAGCTGTTTTATGTTTATGGTTTTAAATTTTTTATATTGACTTTTTAGTGTTAAATCTTTTAATTTTTGTAAACCACCCAGAGAGCTTCGGCTATGGGGCAGTATATACGTGTAAATAATAATAATAATAGATAGCATGCACTGAGCCAGCTATAACCGAGGCGGCTGCCATATTATGATGAACATGGCTTCCTGGTGGGTACCAAAATCCAATCACCTCAGTTTTTAGCCTTATCTGTCTTTGTGGCACTTCAAAATGCTTTGGAAACCCCACTCCACCCCGAGCTACCAGCTTGACGGGCCTCTTTCTTTGGCTTGAGTTAAAAGATACAATTGATTAAAACAATGAGTGCTTTTTCTTTGCAGCCACCAAGATTGACAGATTATTTGTTGGCTTATTTAACTACCAAGAAGTGATTGCGGCTTGGAAAGCAAATGAGAGTGCCTGAGGAGCTCACCCTGTATTATATATACTGCAGGAGGAGAACACAAACCATTGTTCAATGCGTCCCATTATGATAATTAGCCAACACAATACAAATTAGATTGCTTGTACAATGCATTCCCTCCTGTAAGGCATGTGAAAGTTTGTCTCTTGTTTCGGGGGGGGGGGGGGACAGATACAGAGGAAGGCATGAGAGAGTTCTTTTGAGCTCCTTGCATGAAATTGCTAAACTTGCATAAATGAATTGTATGTGGATCAATCTTTCTGATACCTTTGGATATAAACCCCTCTCACGATTAGAATAGCCATCTATTTTTACATGCTTCGTGCTTCTGGGCAGGGCCGGTGTCAAGAGTAGGCATGATTGGGCACTTCCTGAGGGCCCATATACTCCAGCAGGGGCCCACTTTCAAGAGCCCCTGACTTGCTCCTCCTCTTCACCACTGCAACCTGCTTGTTTACCTGCCTCTTACTTTGACCCAGGCAATGGCAATGGTGAGAAGGAGGAGGAGGAGGAGATACCACTGCCTACTTGCTCATGGGTTCTGTACTTGCCAAGAGAGGAGAGAGGAGCTCATGACAATGGTGGTAAGAATGTATATCCACTGAGAGAGGGAGGCCCATTGAGGGTGTCTTGCATAAGGACCTTCCAAAAACCTGAAGCCAGCATTGCTGCTGGGCCCCTTTCTCTGTTATCATTGAGTTCCTTTGACCTTCCTTCCACTTGACTCCCCAACTCTACAGGCTCCACAGAGTCTGCTTCCACAACCAGTTATCCTGAACCCAACTCTGTGGGCAACCTGTGTCCACACACACAGATTTTTATCAGCAGCCTACTCTAACCCTCAGATGTTCCCCATCCCCAATCTTTTTTGGTTGGTGGGCATATTTGGAATTTTGAGAGTGTGTCATGAGCACTCTGATAAGCTGGCTTCCAGGGGCAACTTGCCCATTCATAAACTGATTGCCAATGGTGGACATGGCCAGTCACTCTCATTTCCCAGAAGACAAACTGATAAGACTAAAAAAAGAAAGAAAGAAAGAAAGAAAGAAAGAAAGGAACCTGTCCAAGGACTTAAGTACAAGGCAAAGGAGGGGCTGTGCTTCAAAACACAAGACTACTCTTTTGAACCCCAAAAAAGATAGAGCTGGAGGGCAGCATTTTGCTTTGCAGGATGCCAGCATCTCCAATAAAAATATATTTTTAAAAGAAATTAAGAAATAAAAAAAGGAGGAGCAGGGAGCCTGGCGGGCACCAACAGAGGTGTCCATAGGCACATTGCAGCCTATGAACACCATGCCGTAGACCCCAGAATTAAAGAATCACAGCAAGGTAATAATTGTTTGCTCAAACTCTTAATAATGGGGCATTTAATAAGTAATACTGTGTATGGGTCAACACAGCAATGCATCATTTTTGCTGCACCTTGACCCCAGACTCAGTTTTGTGCTCATCTGAGTCTGGGCTGCCCATGAGTTCTCCACGATCTCCAATAGCAACACCAGCCCAGACTCAGATGAGCACAAAACTACACAGGCAACATTTTGGTAACAGCTGGCCCAGACTCCAGGGACTCCCTCCTCCTCTGGGAGGAATGGAAACCTACAGTACAGGAGCTGTGATCAACCCCCATGCCAGTGGGCAAATTTCAGAAGTCATATTTCTGTTGCTCAGATGTGACTGCTCCTGATTCAAGCCCAGTCAGGGAAGCTGGAGTTTAAAGCAGCTGCAAACAGCAACAGTAGTCCTGATGCCCATCTGAAAGTCAAAGCCAGATCAACTTCTAGGATTTCTCATGTGGTCTATAAGAGATAGGCCAGACTAAAGTCTGAGGCAGCTGGAAGAACCGCAGAAACCAGCAGTGCCTCCTTCTGCAGCTCCCAGCTCCCAGCTCCCTCTTCCTCACCCCTTCACTTACGGATAGGGGAAGTTTTACTTGGGCCATGTTTACACCAGCCCTTTATCCCGGGGTCTTCCCAGAATCAACTGGGGATGACCTAGGGATGACCCCAGGATAACGGAAATTGGGGATAGCCCGGTTTTTCCACAGTCCCGGGAAGATCCCGAGGACCGCAGCTGGTGTGGTGCGCACTCCCGGGTTGTGAAACCAGCACAGAACTGCGAGGGGTGGCTCCGTGCCCAGGGGGGGCACCCTGCCATCCCCAGGATGGCAGGGTGCAGGGTTTAGTGGGGGGGTTCTTACCTTTTTTTCACCAGATCGGATCAGGGCCATGGCTCCTGTTAAAAAAATGGCACCCTCAACATCCCAGAAGGGAAGAGGGACATTGCACAGCCGTCTAGATGCTGCGGGAGGATCGTGGAAGCAGGTAAGTCTGCAATCCTCCCCCCTCCCTCCCTCTACACCCTTAGGGGTAGGTGAGCCCTCGGTCCACATTTGAAAGCAAACCTTATTTGGAGGACATTCCCTGTGACTTTTCCCTACAGAAATGATAAATCAGGTGTGATTTTTATTTTAATTAACCACATAATTCTTTTGGAAGCCTTTTTTCCTTTTCTAACACAGAGGATTTGGCCTGTTGGGCACTTGGTAAGTAGGTGTCTCCTCTATTCATCTTGCATTTGTCACACGGTTTCCTTGCACCTTATGAAATTGAATCTGCGCTTATTACTCAAGGGAGGGGAGACATCGATCTTGTCATGTTTCACTTCTAAACTAAGTGGATGGGCTTTAAGTTGTTGCTCAGGTGGTGGAAAGGGGTTTTGTCCAACTCGCGGCAATTAAAATCGGTAATTGCTCCAGACCTGTTGTCATTTCACACTCTCCTGGCTGAAGTGACCTGCCTGCAAGTGTCCTCCAGTGAACACTAAAGACATCTACAGACCTTTCCAGATGATTAAAAGCACAGGGTGTGAACAATCCAGCCACAGCTAAACATCTTTCCTGCCCTTAGATCAGACTTCCCCAACCCGGTGCCCTCCAGCTGTTTTGAACTAAGACTCCCAGGCACAAAATAATTCCCCTTCCCCCCCCCACTCTGCATTGGAGCTCTTTTTTAATGTCACACGGAGATAGATAATGAAAAAATGGGGTGGGGGGAAACTCCCTGGAATCTTCTCGTGAAGCAAGCGCTTCCTGTTGCTTCATGAAATGACCAGCCCTGGCAACAGGCACAGGGATACAGTTTAACACTTGCAAATCAGAAAAGGATGGTGTATCTTCCATTTGCCAGGTAAGCTTTCTTTATCTGATCCTGATCTTTATCTGCTCTGTTGGGTTGCCAACTGACCAGGAAAAATGAACTGCTTCACTTTTTGTAGTTAATACTTGTAGCCCTATCAAGTATCTCTGTCCATGCTTCAGCTAACAAGACAACTTCAAAGAAGGAAAACTAAAAATGCAAATGTTAAATACTGTAATATGATCCTCAGGGTCCAATTTGAAATAAACAGAAGGGCCTTTTTTATATACTGGGGATACCCCTAAGAATATAGGGAATATGTCTATATTTCTCCACAGCAGCAATCTTGAAAGCCTTACGAAGCCCCCTAGACCTCTCTAGACCAACCAATTTTTTCACTTCTGGTTAATGTAATGAGCAAGCGGGTTAGGTACATCCCAGTTTTCTTACATTCCCTCTGCTCCTCAAGGCTATAATTTAAAGCCGGCCATTTGAGTCCCTCTTCATTACAACTGTAAAAGCTGCAGGAGCCCTGCCCTCTTTTGTATCTGGACACTGTAGTATAGCTAGAGTATAGCTACAGTGACCAGGTAGAAAAGAGGGCAGGGCTCCTGCAGCTTTAACTGTTGTGATGAAGAGGGAATTTCATGAGTTTCTGCATGCATACAAATGAAACCTGCTGAAATTCCCTTTTCATCTACAACTGTTAAAGATCAGGAGCCCTATCCTCCTTTCCATATGATCATCCTACTGTAGATACTATTGCCTACCTGGTCGATGATTCTCTAGCTATAAAGCAAGCAAGCGGGAGCAATACTGACAAAGAGATTAATGACAAAGAGAAGCTGATGTGGTGTCACGATGATGAGAAAGTTGGTTCACTGAGGAAGGGGGCCTATTAAGGATTCCTTGCCCAAGGACCCTCAAAACCCTGGAGCCGGCCCTGAGCAGAGGCAACAGTGATGGGTGTACACACCATGAACAGTGATGCCTCTTTCATCAGTGATGAAGGAGGAATCATTGAGGCATCTTCAACTCTCTGGAGTTGCTCACCTCCAGCCCTACTCGTTAAATAGGTCTCTATCATAGTGGACTCCACTCATAAAAGACTTTATGCCTAGCTTGAAGTTCTCTATTGAAGAAACTACAATTGACATATTACAGTCTCCTGAAGGACCGTATAGTCGAAACTATATTGTAACATGAGGACAGGAGAGGAAATGGGCCCAGTAAATCAGCTTACATATTATAGGGAAATTTCTTTGCACGGTATTATTATCCCCACATTACAAATGGGGTAGGGCTGGATCTTCTTACCTCACCCATTGATATTTGAATTTGGAACTGGCTGGCTCATAGCCTCTAGCGCAATCCTATGCATGCCTACTCAGAAGTCAGTCCTATTGAGTTCAGAGGGGCGTACCCTTAGGTCCATTTGTACAAGATTGCAGCTTTAACCACTGTGCCGCTGCTAGAGCAGTTCTCTAGCAGATGCCTGCCTGCTGTTTTCATCTGTATTAGAATTTACATTTTCAACATTTTTAAGATTTATCATGTGCGCCTCATGGTAACACACCACCCATATAAGTTCAGCACGAGTGAACCAAAAGTATATTCCATTTCTTGCTACCATTTACTTATCTTAACAATTGCATGCTGAATCAACAGTGACAAAGATATTCTGCCTGTGCCAGTCCTTAAAACAAATTCTCCCTGATACAGCAAGAGAGTTTTTTTCAGAGAAGAGATTAAAACCCTCTACAAACATAATGAGGTATGTGGATTAATAAAGAAGTTTTATTTTTTTAAAAAAAAAAACTTTACCATGGAAACATTATGCCAACCTCAGACATAAGCCATGTTTTTGTGAAATAGTTTCACTGAGAACAGCCTTCCCCAACCTGGCGCCAACCTATTGGACTACAATTCCCATCATTCCAGCTGGATAGGGAGTTCAACACATCTGGAGGGCACCAGGATGGGCAGGGCTAACCTAGAACAAGTTACTCCTGTACCATGGTACCTGCCTGATGCTGAACAGTGACTCTGGATAAGATTTTCTGGGATTGGGTTGGGACTTCAGTGTCCTTGAGTCTCCTATGGTGAGATAAAGCAAAACAATGTAAAACAGTGAAAATTGCATAACAGAGAATATAAATTATGCAAAATTATAGAATTTTCATATTTTCCCCCACATCACAAAATCTGGCTTTTCGTGGCACAGAAGTTGGATTGGCTGGGTGCAGAATTTTCATCAATAATAATAATAATAATAATAATAATAAAGCACATCCCTGTTCATATCCCAAATGGTCTCCACAAAACACTGGAGAAAATGCAAGTGACAATGTTATGTTATCATGCCACATGGCAATCAGACAACAATCTGGGCCCCAACAGTTGTCTGTACTGTTATAAACCACTTTAAACCGCTTTATAACAGTAGTGACAACTGTTGGGGCCCAGGACACACTCCAAAACAGTTGTCACTACTGTTATGAAGCACTTTAAAGCAGCAGTGTAGATCCGCCCTTAGGCATGAGTTACAAAAGAATGTTGAAAGGTTGTTATAACAGACAAACGCACCGAAGTTTGCTGTTCAGTCACTGATAAAACAACATCTCCTTTTTTTAACTTCTCAAGCATGAGGATTATTGCAAACAAGAGTGCCACTCCATGTTGTTTGTAGCAGTAATATCTGCTCCGTGTGTTTAACTAAAGGGATCATTAGTGTCCATCAGATATCCCAATGGAAGCCATCAGTAAACATGAGGCAAGATTATCATCCAGATTGTCATAGGCTGAAATTAAATGCTCGAATATCAGCACATGCCATGTTTATTGAATTCACAAATACAGTTGCCCCAGAAACACTATATCTATCCAGTAATTAATGATGTGTGAAAGTAATTTGGATACCACGACATCTAATTTTCATGGGCTGCATCCTTACAAGCTGTCAGACTAGGGTATTTTCTCCAGTGCTTTGTGGAGACAGGGCTGTATTTTATTTTCGGTTTTAATGACAATTCCACAGCCAGGCAATCCAACTTCTGTGTCACGAAACGCAGGACTTTGTGACGTATAAAAAATTATGCAAATAATACGATTTTGCATAATTTATCTTCTCAGTACTTTTCTTCGCACTAGCAAACGAACATCTAGCTACACAAATTAAAAAGTATTATGATAGAGAGAGAAAGAAGAGCTGAGATGAACATTTATGATCTTGTTTATATGTTGATAACATTATGGGCTGGCTCCAGACTTAGTTGTGTTTAGAATAGATCCATGGAAATTCATGGAAATCTATGGAACTAAGTTAGGTGAGACTAAGTTGTCCTATAAATTTCCATGTGTCTACTCGAAGACTAAGGGTACAATCATGTACAGATGCCTGTCAGCCTCCGGACTCAGAGGCTGACGGGCATCCTATGCAGAGCGGGAAGAGTGCAGAAGTGATCTTCCTCCACAGTTCTCCCATTCTGCATTTTTGCTAGACAGGCTTTTTGCCCATCTAGCTAGGGCTCTGCAGAGTGGGAAGGAAGGAGGTTGGGGAGGGCTGGGGATAGTTCATATCCCCGCTTCCTCAGTCCCCTCCCCACCCACAGAACCACCCCTTTCCCCTCCTCTCCATGGTCGCTTTTGCGAGCTCAGAGAGGCAACCAACACAGCTCTCGCCACACTGGCTGCGAGGGGGGAGGAGGCAAGGAGCTTGGATTCCTGGGTCCAAGATCAGATCTCTGTCTCTGAGCTCAGATCCAGCAATCCAAATTATCCTGTGCCCCACCCTCAGATTCTGTCTTGGGGCCATAGATTTGCTTTCCCCATCTGGATCCAACCCTTTGATCAGTGGCCATAATATGATATAAATTTTATTTTTATTGTAGAATAATAGAATAAGTTTGTTTGTTTGTTTGTTTCACAAAGTAAATAAAAACAAATCAGAATAGTTGAGATTATTTTTCAACAGAAATTTAAGGCAAGGAATGAACAGCTATTTCAATGTAAAATGCAGTGAGAAACCAATGTATCTAGGAATATAGTTGTGTGAAGACTTGGGAAAATTAAAGCGGGATAATTATAAACCAGTGATTGGAAATATTGAAAATGGATAGGTAGAAACCCCTTAAATTAACTTGGCTGAGAAGAATGTTCTCAATTAAAATTTGTAAAATACTTTATATTTATTTTCACCAGTTTTTGTGTCTCACAACACATTCCTATGCATGTCTATTTCAGTTCAATGGGATGTGCTTTCAGGTCAGTGTGCATAGCAGGACTGGGAGCCAGTGGCCCATGGCCACTAGCAGCCTATGGGGCCTCCCCACTACCCACCGCCCTCCAGCAGTTAAGCTAGGGAAAAAGCCTCCCAGTGGAGCCAAGCCAAATAGCTAAGGGAGGCAACTTGGGGCGTCAGTGCTGGAATGGGAACACTTAACCCTTCCCTCTCCTAGCACTGCAAGCACTCCAAAAGCACCCCCTATAGTGGAGGCTGGTGGCCCCATTTTCAGTGGGGCTATGAATCCATTCTGGGTTTCAGTCAGAACCAGCCAGAACTCTAAAGGAGCTATCTAAGGTGCTGGACCTATTCAGCACCTTGGATAGGTCCTTTAGAGTTTTGGCTGGTTCTGGCTGAAACCCAGAAAGGATTCACAGCCCTTCTGAAATCTGAGCCACCAGCCTCCCCTGTCCCCTGCAATTCAGCTTGGTAAAAATAAAAATAAAACAAGCTTCCCGCTGACTCCACTGAGAAGCTTTTTTTCACAGTGAATTAATGTAGGGGGAGAAGTTCATGTGTGTGTGTTTGAAGGGCAGGATCTTTATAGCGGTTTTGGCAACTGTTGGGGCCCATGACACACTCCATATACCGTTTCCGAACCACTTTCAAAGTGTTCTACCCTGCTTGGTGTAGATCTGGCCTGTGTGCATGTGTGAATGGGGAGAATATATGAGTTGGCCCTACCCACTTGAGGCTTTAGCCTGCTCATCACTAGCCAGACCGTTACCCACGAGGGAATGTATCCTTGAGGTGCAAATGATTCCCCACCCATGGTGTATAGCAGCTTTCCCCAAGCTGGTGCCCTCAGATGATTTGGACTACAACTCCCAGCATTCTTGACCATTGGCCATGTTGGCTATGGCTGATGGGAGTTGACATCCAAAATATCTGGAGGGAACCAGCTTGGAGAAGGCTGGTGTCTCAAACTGCAGCCTAAAAAGCTGACCAACCATGGGGTTAAAAACAAATGGAAGGAGAGGACTGGGCTGTACTACATACTTTAGTGGCCTATGAAATTGCTCAAACGGCATGGATAGCAAGACAGTTTGACCCTGCTGGGAAATAACTTTGGCATTATAATTACCATGGATACAACAGAACAGAGAGTAACAACATTCAGCCGAGTGATCATTGATAGATCAAATTCTGAAAACACTGAATAATTACAGTACTAAATGCAGCCTTGCTATTTCCCCTTTACCTCTGTGATGCACCAAGTTAATTTTAAGACGGATAAATATTTTGGAATGTTTGAATTGTGCTTGAAGCTAAACATGTATAGATTTGAATATACTGATAGTCATAGTGCTGTAATAACATACAATTAATTTATATCAAGGGGGGATCTGGGCAAAGGCCCATGTTTTGTTTTCAGACTGTAGCTCAGTGGAAGAGTACTTGCTTTGCATGTACAAAGTCCAGATTCGAACCCCATCAACTCCAGGAAGGGCTAGGAAAGAATCCGGCCTGAATCCCCAGAGGGCCATATCAGACAGTGTTGACAATACTGGGCTATATGGATCACAGGTCTGACTCCGTATATAGCAGCTTCCTATGTTCTTTGAATGAGATGTTATACCAAAATAAATGGATTCGGGCTGCAATCTTATACACACATACCTGAGTGTAAATCCCATCAAATTCAGTAGGCCTTACTTCTGAGTCAACATGCTTAGGATTGCACACTGAAGAGCTATCAAAAGTGGGAAATATGAATAACATCTAAAGAGCAGAAGGCTATTTCATGGTTATTTGATGAAATACTTGAATTAATACAAGGAAGGAAGAATCAGTACTGCATTCAATGGCACAGAACGGTTGGGAAGGATACAACACTTTAGAGGAGGAAAGACATCTATCAAACTACAAATTTACACCGTGAATCTAAAAGAAGAACAATGTAAAATAATGTTTTTGTTATATTTCGCATTTAAAACAATCTAAATAGGATTTATAAGGTTAATATTCAGTTGCTGGAAACGCAGAATGGCTGATGTAGATTTTATACATGTCTATGGGGAATGCTCCAGGCTATTATGTGCTGGGAAATAGTGATCAGAATTATAGATAGCATTACTGGGTATGTACTTAGAAAAGAACCTGTGTCTATTGGGGGAGGATATTTATTAAAGCTAAGGATAGTATTTTGTACTTAATATGCTCATAGCTACTAAAACGATCTTTGCAAGGCATAGGAAATCAAATACAAGACCCTGGCCCAGAGGAGAAAGGAAGATTGATTAAAGCCTACCAAGTGGCTGAAATGGAAAGAATGTCAGTAAGAGGGAAATTAATTTAAAGATTTGGTACATCTTTAATGACATATTGGCAGCCTTGTTGTAAATATGCTCACAAAAGTTACTAGTCTGTCCCCCACCCCCACAAAAAAATACTATAATGCTGGGAGTTGGCAAGGGAGGATGGAGAGCTGCATTTCTATGCTGGGTGCAGAGGAAGGACTGACTACTTCGTTCCTCCTTTGCTAGCCCAATCACTCGCCTGCATGAAATTCCTGATCACCTGTGGTGATCAAGCCAATGCTTAAATACAATGTTACTTATCGAGACACATAACATGGCATTCTGCACAGATATTTAATATTTTGTACTATTTTTGCCCATGTGCACTAGTCTGTGGGCTCATCTACACCTATGAGCTTTCCGGGACAGGGGAGAGGATCTCAGGCTTTCCAGCTTCAGGGATCCTCCCCAGTGTCCAAATGGCAGTATAACATCCCACAAGCCAAGTGGGACATTCCAGTGTGACATGGGCTTTTTTTGTTGGGGGGGGGAAGGAAGAAGGAGCTGGTTGTGCAATTGCACAGCCCCAATCCTCCAAAAAAGTAAGTATTTTTTTTAAAAAAAAAAACTTAAAACTTGGCACCCAAAAGTGTCGGCAGCCATCCTGGGTATAGCGAAATTGCTCCCTCCCCCAATGGGCACAGAGTCACCATCTGCGGCTCCATGACAGTTTAAAGAGCCCCGCTACTTACGGGGAGGAGAGAGGACCTGGGAGCCCATGCCACACTGCCCGCAGTCCTCGGGGTTATCCCAAGACCATGGGAAAACCCGGGATAAGAGCAGTCCATTTTATCCCGGGGAAAGTGAGTGGTCGTCCCAGTTGACCCCGGGATCCCCTGTGCATTATTTGGATGCACAGGGACGACCTTGAGCTAACCCTGGGATAAATGGATGGTGTAGACATGCCCTGTCAGTACTCCTAGGCTCTCTACATCTATGTTATTGAACTATCAAATGCATAGATGGCAAACAGATTGTCTCTTCCTGGGGTGGCTCTTTTTAAAGTATCCTCTCCTCTTCTGTCCCGTCTGTGGAAGACACTTCATAGAGCCACAGAGCTCTTAAAATGTATATTTTTGATCCCACTCAATCACATCAAGTCTGGTGTCAAGGCAGGCTAGGACGAGACAATCAAATAAAGCACACTGCATGTTAAATCTAGGGCACAGAGCCAGATGCTCTATGCTAATCTACCCCACCCAGGTGCCCTCCAGATATGTTGGACTCTCATAATACCCAACCAGCACACCCAGCACAGGATGCCAGTTTGGGGAAGGATGGTCTCTGCATACTGGATGGCCCTGAATTCAACAGAATAGGGAAATGTCTTCCACAGCTGCACAGTTGACACAGGGACTACAGATTAGTTTAGAAAGACTATTTCATTTCTTAACTCATATTCTTATTGTCATAAAAAGGGGCAGGAAATACACTGTCCAGAAGGATAAAAAATGCACTTTTAGAACTAAAAATGCTTTACGCCACAGTTGCATGGTGTCTCAACAAGCTCTCCTTGGGGTCCCTCTATAGGACGTCACTTTGGCGCCTGTTTCTCCGAATATGCACTTTTTCCTATATTTGATTTTACATCTAATAGCGGTAGATGAAAGCCATGAAGGCAAATTACGGGCTCCATACAATGCACTTTACAATTGTTTATATGCGGAGTTTCGCAGCAGAGTCGGATCAGGGGTCTATGGTTGAATGAGGGGAATTTGATGAAAGCACCGCCCTGTCTCCTGATGTTACCTCCCCAGACTTTCCCACCATTAACCCCGCCCACCAGAGTTTCTCACTGTTGTTTACATGTTAACCCCTGCCCAATCACGATTGTGCATTACTTCGCATGTGGGTACGATTTCTAAACATTGGATGTGCCTACAATTAGAGTTTTTAGCAGGGCAGCATTGTCTTTGGGACCAAATGTAAAACCATAATAGCATCATTTTTCTGGGTACTGGACGGCCATGGTGAACACCCGCCCGTGGAGCGTCCACCCCCTATTCCTCCCACCAAGGCTCTGCCGCTGGACACTCCACCCCACCATGCTTGCAGCAGCTGCCCCTTATCTCCTGCGCCCTAGCAACCTCGGCTGTCTTGGAAATGTGCTGCTTCAAGGGCAAATTTTTGTGTAGCCTTTCCGTTACAATGTTGCATTTCACATTGATGTCCCAGTTCCATACAAACTGCCAATTATTCTGTCTGTCTCCGGAACCTAAGATTCCAGCTCACAACGGTTCTGGGCTGCTCCATGCTGAGCGGGCTAGAGGGCAACCTTGCCATCCCAGCAGGTCTCTGTGTTGCAGAGGTGGGTGACTGGGCAGGCGGGAGTGGAAGAGGGCTGCCCGCTGCCCCCCCCCAAAAAAAACCCTGGCTGGCACTGATATCTCTTTGCCCTCTCTTCCCCTCTCTTCCCCACACAGTGCAGGAGATGTTATTCCACCTAGCTGTACTCAAGAGGCAGAAGGGGCGTTTGCAGCTTAGCCTCCATGGTATGGTGCGCTCATTGCCTTTCCTTCAGTGTCGCATGAGGAGACTGGAGTGGATAGTCTGGCGTGCCCGCCCTCCAGTACCCCTCTGCCAACCGGCCATGCCGTTGGAACAACCGGGCGGGGCCCACCCAACGTGTGTATAGTTGTATAGAAAAGGGAATTTCAGCAGGTGTCATTTGTAAACATGCAGCACCTGGTAAAATTCCCTCTTCATCACAACAGTTAAAGCTGCAGGAGCCCTGCCCTCTTTTGTACATGGTCACTCTAGGTATACTCTAGCTATACTACAGTGTCCAGATACAAAAGAGGGCAGGGCTCCTGCAGCTTTTACAATTGAAATGAAAAGGGAGGACTGGTCTACAGCAAGCAGGATATAGCAGTATGAAAGCAGGATATGGTATATGTCAATGGGCCCCAACAATTGTCAGTGCACTTCAATACCACTATAAAGCAGTAGTGTGGCTCCTGCCTTTTATATACCACTTTCATACCATTTTCAAGGTGCAATATCCTGCTTGGTGTAGATTAGGCCGTAATTTCACTAGGTGCTGCATGAACACAAATGACACTGCTGAAATTCCCTTTTCTATACAACTGTTAAAGATGCAGGAGCCCTGTCCTCCTCTTCATATGGTCACCCTATCTAAATCCTCATAGGGGGATCACAACTGGAGAAGGAAGGGTGGTACCAATGAAAAATGAAGGAGGATGCAATTCCTGCTATTAAATATTTTGTTTTTGTTTTTAAAAAAACTGACATAGTTTCTAATTATATGTATGGCATCGCATCTTGTTTGGCTCTTAGCATAAAGTCTGCCATTGATTAATTTCACATTATATTACTTTTTCTGTTCAGTTAATTACATTAGCTTTGTTCACTCAAAATTAAAAAGTTCAATTCAGTCCTACAGAATCCGAAATGGGGAACTGACAGAACAGTGCAGACCTATGTACTCTAGGCAAGTACATTCTGGAGTTCTGCCTGTAAGAGATGTCGCTGCAGCTGTATTCTGTCAATTATTATGGCACACATTACATCACTTGAGTGAGCAAACCGCAAAGTTTTCAGGCGAGGACAAGGAAGAAAGGAGCAGCCAATATAATATATAAAATTAGCCGTCAAAATCTGTCCTGTGTGGGCTAGCAACCCCAAGTGATTGTTCCTATTGAAAAACTACTACAAGACATTTTATGGCAGATATGCATCATTCACTTGCTTTCCTTTCTCAAACTCTCACCTTTGTTTTTCCTTTCCCTCATTTACTCCTACACACACACACATTTTCCCCTTCTTCCATTGGTGTGTGTCCATCTAAATCAGGGCGCAGAATCTCAGGATACAATCTGGCACTCCTGGGATGCCAATCCAGCTCCCTGAGGTTCTTCAAATGTCCATACTTCCTTTCTTAGTCCCATCCCCATTTCCCAGCTTCTGTGCCATTTGCAACCTTGTCTGCCAGTTACAGGAAGGGGGCAGTATGGGAATTTGGGCATAGTTAGCCTTAAGATTTCTACAGCCTACAGTGTGATTTGGCTCCTCCCCTTCCATCCTCCCTTCCTTCCTTCCATCCATCCCAACTCTCTCTCCCATCCTCCATTGCTGTGAGCACATGGCTTGCTCACTCACTCCTGCCTGTGGAAAGAAACGCAAAATGAACTCCACAAACTCTTTTGAACCCTACGCTGTACTCGATTCTTATGTGCAAGAATATTTGAGTAAAGCTGTTTTCTTTCTTCACTAAAAAAAGAGTGTGGTTTCTTCTTTTTTCTTCTTCTTTTTAGCCTTTTGTGTGCACGTAGACACTGCTACTGCCTTTTTCACAGGAGGCAGCAATACCTTCATTCTAAAAGTTTCAAATGCCTCTCCCAAGACCTAGTTACCGGCAGTAAGAGCTTTACACTAAAATATGCAGGCATTTGGGGTAATTGGGCCCTGTCCCTTTGGCCCCACTCACTAATGGAATACGACCGACCAAAATGTCTCCAAAATTGAATTTGGCCTTCAGGTTGAAAGAGGCTTGGCACCCTGACCCAAACCTTGGGCAAGAGAGAGAAAGCAGGTTTGAATCTACATAGCCAATTTAATGTGGAGTTGGAACAGTTTGGGCAACACATGACATTTGTCACTAATCCACAGCAAACCCACAAATTCCCTCAGATAGGGTTGTCATATTCTGAGTCCTCAAAACCAAGAGAATTTTTATTTCTGCATTTATTTCTTCATTTAAAATACATAAGTCATTTGACATAACTCATAATGCATAAATATTAATAAAATTACCTTTATTAACATGGTACTTCCAACACTTTTGTCTTAAGGCAGGCAAGAATAGTCAAAGGATCTGTGATAGGGCAGGCCAGAAAAGTTGGAGGATCTGCAAGCATAGCCAAGGTGTCTGTCTTTCTTAGGCCAGGCCCGAATAATTCAAAGTGTCTGCAGTAGGGCAGGCTAGAATAGCTGAGGACTCTATGTCAAGGCAAACCAGAACAGCATGACTTTTGCCAGATACTGCCCATCTGAGCTTAATGTAGAGATCTAATACATTCTTTGAGAAAATGATAAATGATCAAAGAAAATTGGCAGAAAAGAATGACAGATGCCCTTCTATTCTGAAATCAAGAGAAAGAAAGAAAGAAAGAAAAAAAGAAAGAAAGAAAGAAAGAAAGAAAGACTTAAGTGGTTCAAACAGAACTAAAATTAGAATCATAAAATAGTAAGAGTTGGAAGAATGTTTTAAGGATGTTTTTAGGATTTTTATGCAGTTTTAATAATATGTGTCATGTTTTAATCAGTTTTATGTATTTTATCATGTTGTTGTTCCCCGCCTCGATCCAGACGGAGAGGCAGGTAAGAAATAAATTGCTATTATTATTATTATTATTATTATTAGGCCATCGAGTCCAACCCCCTGCTCAATGTAAGAATCCACCTTAAGGCATACCTGAAAGATGGCTGGCCAGCTGCATCTTGAATGCCTCTTGTGTGGGAGAGCCCACAACCTCCCTAGGGGTGCCTCTACAAGAGAGGTTTAATGCTCTTTGAAGGCTCATTATAAATTTTACCTCTACAAGAACGGAGCGCAAAACGGGCGTAGAGGCGCGTTATCTCCCGGATTATGCGCATTATCGAATGTGCGTTAAATCGCGAGTTTTATTTTGCTCCGGCCGTTAAAGCGCATTTTCCCCGTGTGAACAAGCGATTATGCGCATTAACTTCTTGTAAAGTGCTTTTTGGACATCAATTAATGCGCTTCGCCACCTCTCGCCGCCTCCCGTGCAGAGGGATTAGGAGTAAATGCGCGTCTGCGATAATGCGCATAATCGCCGAACCGGGCGCAAAAGCGAATCCTTGTAGAGGGAGCCTAGGTCACTGGTTCCATTCTCATACTGCTCTAACAGCCAGGAAGTTTTTCCTGATGTCCAACCAGAATCTGGCTTCCTGTAATTCGAGTCCATTATTCTGTGTCCTGCACTCTGGGATGATTGAGAAGAGATCCTGACCCTCCTCTGTGTGGCAACCTTTCAAGTACTTGAAGGATGCTATTATGTCTCCCCTCAGTCTTCTCTTCTCAAGGCTAAACATGCCCAGTTCTTTCAGTCTCTCTTCATAGGACTTTGTTTCCAGAACCCTGATCATCCTCATTGCCCTCCTCTGAATCCCCTCCAGCTTATCTGCATCCTTCTTGAAGTGTGGTGCTCAGGACTGGACACAGTGCTCAAGTTGAGGCCTAATCAGTGCCAAATAGAGGGGAACCAGTACCTTGTGTGATTTGGAAGCCATACTTCTGTTACTGCAGTCCACAATAACCTTTGCTTTTTTTTTCAGTCACACCACACAGTTAGCTCATACTCAGCTTGTGATCCACAACAATTCCAAAATCCTTCTCGCTTGTAGTATTGCTGAGCCAAGTATCCCCCATCTTGTAACAGTGCATTTGGTTTCTTAGGTGTAAAACTTGGTATTTATCCCTATTAAATTTCATTCTGTTGTTTTCAGCCCAGCACTCCAGCCTATCAAGATCACTTTGAAGTTTGTTTCTGTCTTCCAAGGTATTAGCTGTCCCAACCAATTTTGAGTCATCTGCAAATATGATAAGCATCCCCTGCACCTCCTCATTGAATTGTTCCATAATAAACCCAATCCATTAGACAATCCCAGATTATAAGAGTTATCTGCACTCTTTTCAGTGTAGATTTTTGAAGTACAGTTAAATCAGCAGGATACTTGAAGTAAGAAAATGATTTCCATAATTAAAACAGGTTGTAAAATATTTTCTTTTTTTATTGTTTGTCAATCCTTCCATTTCACCATGCACAGTATAGACAGATGCATTTATTAACACTGTTCAATCTGTCTATCCCTGCTAAGCTCTTCCACAGCACCATTTTTTGCCTGGGGATCCATTCCTCCTCAACCCTAACCCTGACCTAACACTAACCGCAACCCTACACCTGCCCCTGCCCCTAACCTAACCATAACACTACTCCTGACCTAACATATCCCTTACCCTAACCTAACCCTAACCTAACCCTAACGCTACCCAACAACTACCTTAACCATCCCATAACCCTATCCTAACCAAACCTTAATCCTAACCTAACCCTAACCCCAATTTTAACCTAATCCTAATCCTTCCTCTACCCCTACTGCTATTGCTAACCCTAACCCTAACCCTAATCCTATCCCTAACCCTAACCTAAACCTAACCTGACACTACCCTTAACGTAACCCTAACACTATCTTAGCACCACATGTACCCCTAACCTGCCCCTAACACTATCCCTACCCCTAAACTAACACTACCCCGAACCTAATCCTACCACTACCCTACCCCTAATCCTACCCCTAACCTAACACTAACAAATCACTACCCCTAACACTAGCACTAACCCTAACACTTTCCCTACCCCTAAACCTAACCTAACCCTATCTCTTTCTCTAACCCTTCCCTTACCCTAACTTAACCCTAACCTAACCCATCCATAGCCCTAACCTAACCCTAACCCTAACTTAGCCACACCAATTACCCTACCATACCCCCAAACCTATCACTACCCCTAACCTCACACTATGACTAATGTAATCCTTCCCCTAACCTTAGCACTAGCCCTAACCTACCCGACACTAACTTAAGCCTAACTTGAACATACCCGACCCCTATCCTAACCCTAACAATACCCCAAACCTAACATATCCCTTACCCTAACCTAACCCTAACCTAACCCTAAAGCTACCCTAACCCTACCTTAACGGCACCCTAAACCTACCCTCACCCTAACCTAATCCTAACCCTACCTCTACCCCAACCCCTTCCGCTAACCCTAACCCTATCCCTATCCCTATCCCTTATGTTAACCCTAACCCTAAACTAAACCTAAACCTAACTTAACCTTACCCCTTATTCCTAACCTAACCTTACCCCTACCCTACCCTAACCCTAACTTAACCTAACCCTAACCAAATGATTACTTAACACTACCCTTAACCGAACCCCAACACTAACTTAGCCCCATGCGTACCTCTAACCTACCTGTACCCCTATCCCTACCACTAACCTAACACTTCCCCTAACCTAATCCTACCCCTACCCCTAATCATAGCCCTAACCTAACCCTAACCTAAACCTGTCCCTACCACTATCACTACCCCTATCACTACCCCTAACCTAACCCTATCCCAAGCCCTAGCCTTAACCCTAACCCTACCCTACCATAACCATAACCAAAATGCAACCTAACCCTTCCGTAGCCTAAACAAAACCTAACTTAATCCTAACCCTACCATGGCCCCGCCCATTCCCCTACCCTGCCCCTTACCCTATCCCTACCTCTAACCTCACACTACCCCTAACCTAATCCTACCCCTAACCCGAACATTAGCCCTAAAGTAACCTTAACCCTAACACTAACCCTGCCCTAACCTAACCCTATCCCAATCCCTACCCCTACCCTAACCAAACCTTAACCTAACCTAACCTTAACTCTATCCTAACCTAACCTTAACCCTAACCTCACCCTACTCCTACCCTAACCCTAAACCGAACCCTTTCACCCTAACCTAACCCTATCACTACCCCTAACCTTAACTCTATCCCTACCCCTAACCTAACCCTAACCTAACCCTAACCCTAACTCACCCTACCCCTATCCCTACCCTACCCCTAACCTAACCCTAACCCTAACCAAACCCTAACCTAAACTAGCCCTAACCTAACCTAACCTTACCCTAACCCTTACCTAACCCTAAACCTATCCTTACCTTTTGAAGGGAGAGGGAGTGTTTGGTGCTCCTGCAAAGGCAGACAAACAACGAGTTCTAGCCCGCAAACAAGTGGAGGTGCCATCCCCCAGAATGGAGGGTGTGGGCGGAGTCCCTCCAGCAACTGGGGGTGCTGGGATGGAGCCCCAAATGCGAGGGGTTGTCCAGACAAACGCAAAAGAAGGAGAAGCCCCTGGAAAGGGCTTGCTGGAGCAATGGAAGGAAGGCAATCAGGCTGCCTCAGATCTGCAAGTCTTGGCTGAGGAGGAGGTGAGCTCTGTGATTTTGCAACTGAGGGAAAGAGGCCCCAGGAGCCTGGAGGTGGAAAGAGTGTCCCAAGGAGAAGGGGGCATGGGGGGAGCCCCTGGGAAATGGTTATGGTAGGGTAGGGTTAGGGTTAAGGCTAGGGCTTGGGATAGGGTTAGGTTAGGGGTACGGGGTAGTGATAGGGGTAGTGATAGTGGTAGGGTCAGGTTTAGGTTAGTGTTTAATTTTTTAAAGATCGTTTCCGTTCTGACAGGTCTGAATGAACGCATGTGGCGAGCTGTCATTCTGATCTGTCAGAATTGAAACGATCTTTAATAAATTCATATAAAATCGAGGGTTGGAGGGGGAGGGATCGATTTCAAATTTCATACACATACTTAGGCATACCCCATAAGCACTGTGACCAAGTTTCAAGCCTCTAACTTTTAAAATACAGAAGTTATAGGTATATTTATATGGCAGTCCGATAAAACGATAAAATCGCCCAAATTATCATCTCTGACGATTATCGTAGGTTTTTCTATCGTAGTGTTACCGTTAAACACATGCACGATAATGACCTTATCGTATCGTTATCGTACATTTTAACGATATGATACACATCCCTACTTAAAAGGAGCTATGAAACCTTGGCTATATGGGTCTCGTCTGGAACTGAAAGGATTACCTGGCTGGAATGGGGATGGCGCTGGCTGGTCAGGAGACTTTTTCTTTCACTGACTGAGAACTCCATCACACTAGCGATTTAGTGCACTCTTGCCATGCACGGTACTCACATGATGCTGTGCCTGTCCTGCTGACACCCCATCTCTTCTCCAGCCTTTCTGAGAATGCTAAAAGTCTGGATTATTTTCCCTAAGTGCATTCAATGCACCCTAAGCCTCCGTGTAGTTTTAAAGGAATTGTGGGCTTGAATGGATTGCATCAGGTCCTGGCAGGGTAAAAGCAATCTCTCCCAGCAGCCAGCTCCAAGCCTCAATATAAAACCCAAACCTTGCATCCCAGGCTCCAAAGAATTTTTTAAAATCATACAATGCCTGAAACTCTGCAGAGACAGGATTGTACTCCCTCGATGCCCCCAAAGAGCCAGACTAAAGGGTTGTTCCATTTTTGCCCAGCAGAAAGGCGATCTGGTTGAAGTGCTCATCTGACAGGACCTGACTGGAGGGAGAAAGAGAAAGGGGGGTGGAGTGGAGCAGACCGGAGCGGAAGAGCTAAGGAGCGAAAGAGCAGCTATTCAGGTCAAAGGGATCATAAGCTTGATGCGCTTCTGCCACAGAGGTAAAAATGTGGAGGCAAACTGGGGAGGGGGGAATTGCCTAAAGCAATCATGAGAGGGGCAGCCGCAGGGACACAGAGCCATTTTTGCTCAGCAACGTGTTCCTCATGGGTAAAAAAAATGGAGGTTTTCCTTAAAAGGAGCTATGGGGTCTAGTCTGCAGCTGGAAGTATTACCTGGCTGGAAGGGGGAGCACAAGCTGCACAATAGCAGCGGCTGTTCTGGAGACTTTTTCTTTTACTGACTGATTCAGTCACTTGGCTCTCCCAGCAGGCAGTAGCCCTAACTGCAGCAGTCAGGCGGCTTAAGGAAAGCAAGCACACCTTTTTCTGGTGCTGCTGCTCCTCCTCTGCACAGGTGCAATAGAGTCCTCTGGCAAGAGCGCCCGAAAGTGCCCCGGCCACTCTGTTGCAGCCGGCACAACTTGCAATGGCTACTGGGATAGGACTAGGGATGTGCACTGGATCGGACCCGATCCACGATCCGAGTCCGGTCCAGTGGGAAATCGGATAAATTATCCGATTTCCGATCCCGCAGCTGGATCGGCCGATCCAATCCGAACCGGTCCGAAAAGGCTCCGAACCGGTTCGGCGGATCGGCGGATCGGCGGGCGCCCACTGGCGCCCACCGCCGCTTCCATTGGCGGGCGCCAGCGGGCGCCCGCCGATGAAAGTGGACAGCGGGGGGGGGGAGGAGGGGGGCACTTACCTTCTCGGCCCGTCCGCTCCCGTCCGGCACTAGCAGCTACTACCAGCGGGCTCCGCGGCCTGCTCTAGGGTGGCGCGCCGGGTGATGTCATCACCCGGCGCGCTACTCTAGAGCAGGCCGCGGAGCCTGCTGGTAGTAGTAGGCGCCGGCGCCGGACGGAAGCCGCCGGGCCGGGAAGGTAAGTAGGGGGTGCGTGGAGGGGAGGAGGGGGCGCGCGGAGGGGGGAGGGGGGCCCTTACCTTCCCGGCCCGGCGGCTCCCGTCCCGGCGCCGGCGCCTACTACTACCAGCAGGCTCTGCGGCCTGCTCTAGGGTGGCGCGCCGGGTGATGTCATCACCCGGCGCGCTACTCTAGAGCAGGCCGCGGAGCCTGCTGGTAGTAGTAGGCGCCGGCGCCGGACGGGAGCCGCCGGGCCGGGAAGGTAAGCAGGGGGTGCGTGGAGGGGAGGAGGGGGCGCGCGGAGGGGGGAGGGGGGCCCTTACCTTCCCGGCCCGGCGGCTCCCATCCCGGCGCCGGCGCCTACTACTACCAGCAGGCTCCGCGGCCTGCTCTAGGGTGGCGCGCCGGGTGATGTCATCACCCGGCGCGCTACTGTAGAGCAGGCCGCGGAGCCTGCTGGTAGTAGTAGGCGCCGGCGCCGGACGGGAGCCGCCGGGCCGGGAAGGTAAGCAGGGGGTGCGTGGAGGGGAGGAGGGGGCGCGCGGAGGGGGGAGGGGGGCCCTTACCTTCCCGGCCCGGCGGCTCCCGTCCGGCGCCGGCGCCTACTACTACCAGCAGGCTCCGCGGCCTACTCCAGGGTGGCGCGCCGGGTGATGTCATCACCCGGCGCGCTACTCGAGAGTAGGCCGCGGAGCCCGCTGGTAGTAGCCGCCGGCGCCGGACGGGAGCGGACGGGCCGAGAAGGTAAGCAGTGGCGGGGAAGGGGGCTTACCCCCCCCCGGAGCCGTCCGCTTCTATCCGCTGGCGCCCGCGGGTGCCAGCGGATGGAAGCGGGCGGCCCCAGGGGGGGTAGGGAGCGCGGGGGAGGGGGCTTACCTGCCGGGGCCGTCCACAGCGGACGGCCCCGGGGGGGAGGGAGTTAGGCCCCCCCTCACCCACCCGCCGCCATTTTTTCCTCATAGACTTGCATTGCAATGCAAGTCTATGGGGAAAAAAATGGCGGCCGATCCAAAAATTTACGATTTTTGGGTCGGGATCGGACTCGATCCGGTCCGGGGGGGCTCCGATTTTGTCCGAACCGGTCCGGGACAAAATTGGAGGTCCCGATCCGATCCGGGGGGTCCGTGCACACCCCTAGATAGGACAAGGAGGAGGGAGGGCGGAGCAACGGCTGGCCGGAATGCCACTCAATCGCCGCGTTGACTATTAACATACTCAAAGGGAGTGTCAGCCGCTCGACGGGGGCGGGGCAACATGTCGTCTGGGGAATACCTGTGAAATAACACACTGTGAGTTGCCTATTCTCCACTCCGTTGACTTAAGTGTCATCCAAACGTGGCCAGTGGGTCTTACTTTCAAGTTACTCGCATAGGATTCTTTTGTGAGACTCGCTAAAAAAAGAACTCTTCTGCGCCAGGTATAAACTTCAGACAGACAGCAGTAAATACATTTACGTCAGTGGAATATTTTTTTGCTAAAGTCCTCTGGGTTATAGAAGCACAATTTGTTTTCATCCATGTGCAAACTCACCCCATTCCATTATAGGAAAAAGCAGTAAACATTAGGTCTAGGCCTAGCTTTCACTGTGTTGGCGATTAGTATGTAACACAGTGTGCACTGGAATCTAAATCACTCTTCCCTGTTCCTGTCATTGATATGACTCCACTCACCTGCTTAATGGAAGTAACAAGAGGGCTATTTCATTAACAAAAATGAGAGCTTTTCATCAGCTGGACAGGAATAGCTGTGCTGAAAATACTTTACTCGTGAAAGCATTCATTGATAAGAACAGATATACAGCTCTTCGACCAAATATACAAGAAAGCACTTACATATTCCAAGGCCAGCTTCTTGTTTCGCATTTCTTTCTGCCCACACAGCTGCTGTTTTGCCCCTCCCTCTGAATATTTTTTTCAGGATGCCCTTTTGTGGGTTCTCTAATGTAGGTTTTCTGCATATTTGGCGCTCACAACACTAATAGAGCTTAAAGCTGCAGGAGCCCTGCCCTCTTTGGTATCTGGTCACTCTAGTATAGCTCCTACAGCTTTAACTGTTGTGATGAAGAGGGATTTTCACCAGGTGCTGCAGGCTTACAAATGACAGCTGCTGAAATTCCCTTTTCTACGCAACTGTTAAAGATACAGGAGCCCTGCCCTGCTTTCCATATGGTCACCTTAAACTTACCTTTAAGTTTAAGGAGACAACAGAAGTAGCCAAGCTGACAAGTTGAAATTCCTGGTGCAAGGCTGGGGACCCACACAACCAAGACAGTTCGGGCAAGATTGGTGGAACCAGTGGCCTACCGGGGGGGGGGGGGGGGGAGAAGATTGAATCCATCCTGTGACATGGGAAGATGGCCACGCTGCTCCTTGTACCTGTTCTCTGCAGCCTTAAGTTGCTCACTTCAAAGGGTGAAAAGACCAGTAGACTCCTGCTTTGAAAGCCAGCTTTTCCCTGACAAATCATTGCATACAGGCTGCCCCATATGGCTACAACAAAGTTTACTCCTCCATTTTATCTCTCGATGAAGGCTGAAGCACATAGAGCTCTTTAGACCTCAGCGAATACTAAGGCCCCATCTTGACGGCGGCGCCTTGGCGCCAGGATGCCTTGGGCCCTCGCACTCCTTCCTGGCATCTGCACGGGAAGGAGTGCGAGGGCGGCGTTGCCACTGCTGCCACTCTGAGCACCAGGGAGGGAAGAGGAACGGGGCAGCCAGAGGGGGGGGAAGGGAGGGACGCGAACCGGCTCACATCCCTCTGGCTGCCGTGTTCCTCTCCCCTCCCCGGTGCTTGGTGAGGTGGCGGCGGCAATTCCACACTCAGGAGAAACGGGCAGCCAGAGGGAGGTCAGAGGGAGGCGAGCTGGTTTGGGCACCATGCGTCCCTCTCTTCCTCCCCCTCCGGCTGCCCCGTTCCTTCCCCGTTTGTATAAAATACAAGGAAAGGAGCAGTGGGAGGAAGAGAGGGACGCACGGCGCCCTCCTCCAGCCGTTGGCGACCAATCAGCTGTCACCATCGGCTGTGCAGGCTCCGCTGGGAAAAAAGTCAGAGTAAGTGCCCGACTTTTTTCCTGCAGCGTTTAGGGGTTTTGGCCCTGGATACCTTCAGAGTGGCGGTTGCATCATCACCTGCTGCAACTTCGGAGCCACCACGGGGAAAAGCTCTCATCTAGAGGTACCCTAAGTTTGCAATGAGTTCTTCTAATACCATCACCTGTGTTATACTAACTAACAGCAGCATGCAAAAGTAAAACAGTGAAGCAGTTTGTCACTGAGGAGAGATTTTCATGTCAGAGTCATTTTTTATACGATGTAACAAAGACTGATGCAGAGAAGAGACAAAATGTACCTGGAGAAGAACGGATGTGATCAGCGGTGAGGGCAGGAGTGGCCGTTAAAGGATTACGTACAGCAGGCAAGATGAGAGCTATCCAATTTGTGCATTGGGATGGCCGCCAGTGTGCCAAAATGCAGGGCTTATGGGATTAATTTATTTGTGTGTGCCACCAACAATTTGGCCTAAAATACATAAATGTCAGCTCTGTTCTTTATGAGAGCATTTTTCTTCAAACGTTCACTCTTCTCCTCCATTTGCTTGAGCGATAGCAGGGAACCCAAGAGTATTTTCCTGGCTCTTCCCCCACAATATATAAATAATTTAAAGTTGTTTTTAATGCTATCCTCTTGACCACTTAAGCGAGCAGCATTTCATGTTCTGCTTTAACTAATGGCTCAATCAGTGCTTTTATAAAATTTAGCTGGCACAATCTCTCACATTTTTTTCACACGAAGGAAGATGGCTCCTTGTTAGCAGTGTGTTTGCAGCTGAAGCTCAACCTCCATCTTCACGGATCTAATGCACACAAATTGCCACCGCTGTGATTTCTGTATTAATGCTTCGGTATGATATTTATTATCACCATCAGCTAATGATTCTCTGGTCCCATTTATATGTTTATTTCCTTTTAAGCAGGCTTTCAGCCAAGCTGCTAGGTTCCTGCCTTCTGCCTAGTAATGGCAATAACAGCCTCTTTCTCTCCTGCGACTCATTTAATGAATGGGCTTTATTACCAGTTGTGGGCTGAATATCATGCGTTTAGTAATGCAATTCCATTGTCCTTTTTCTGTACTTAATCATAATTCAAGATTGTGAGTCCTGCAGTTAAAAACAACAACACACCAACTATCTCACAGCTAAGTTAAGTCCATGTGCATTTCCCATATTTTAATATTGCTTTTAAAGGTTGCCAAAACTTATCAAGAGGCTTCTGTACATCTGGGCTGGTAACAACCCAGGTCCCAGATACCACCACAACCCCTCCAACTAGTGCTAAAGACACTAAGCTTCTCTACATTAAGGGGAAATTGGATTGATTCGGATGGCACGATAAGCAACGTGGGGAATCAAGTGTCCATTGTGTTGATTATTGTGTCATGTGTCGGGTGACACACAATGCACACGCAATGGACGGTTGATTATTTTGCCAGGATAAGTAATGGAGAAAAACAGGCTGCTCTGTTGCTTATCCTGGTGCCTGGCGCTTACCATTGTGTGTTGGGCTCCATTCATTATTCTCCCCTGTCTGCAGAGTCACGAGGCAAGAGCGGCAGAAACCGGGCCATTCTAGCCCCGCGCAGCTCCATGGGCAGGGGGAAATAATTCTGTGCGTGTGAGTGCGAGGAGCCCCGATTGTCCTGTTCCTTGGTTGGGCATGGCAATTGGGGCTCCTGAAGCACTTGCACACACAGGAACATGCCATCCCTGGGAGGGTGATTGAGATCATGATGCCTCACCCAGGGATGGCATGTCCCAAGCCCTGCCCCCCATCCATTTGGGGATCACCACAAGGCAATCCCCAAATGGATCGGGGGGCGGAGGATGCCTCCCACAGCTGGACTTGAATCATCCAACTGTGGGAGGCAGCCTCCTATGCAGAACGGAAGACAGAGGAGGGCTTGGAGCTGCTGCTGACACTTTGTGTCCCCTTCCATCACTCGGTCATGCTAGCTGAAGGGTCATCCTGTGCGCAGGCTGGATGACCCTTCAACTGGCGCGACCGGGCAATGGAAGCGACGGAAGGGGATGTGGCATGTCAGCAGCAGCTCCAAGCCCTGCACCCTCCTCCGTCACCCGATGCGCTTCTCCCCGTGTCTTCTCTGCCTAACAAACTTGGAGCCAGAGAGCAGCTGCTCTCTGGCTCCAGACTCAATGGGCATGGCAGAGGCACTGCTGGGAGCAAGGCTCTCTTCACACCCGAGGAGATCCCAGCCCCCAGCGATGCCTCCTTCTCAGTCAGGGTTCTGGGAAGAGGGCAGCGGCGCCCCCCTTTTCCCAGGACCCCAACTGAGAAGGAAGCCTCAGTGCCGAACAGCATCATGCCTCCAATGACGTAGCTTGGTGCTGAAGCACCATATGCAAGAGCCGAGATCACAACCCCTTACAAGTGAGGAGGTCAGTCTCAAGCATCCTGCTTCTGTGGCAGGGACTCTTGGGACTAGCCTCGTCACATGTAAGGGGTCGTGATCCTGGGTCCCACGAAGGCTCCCTCGCTGGCTAACCCTGATGCAAGAGACGTAAGCATCCCTGTTTCCTGCCAACGGAGGACTCCGATTTTCTATCAATTGGAGACAGGGATGGGCCGGAACTTCTTCCTCGAACCTGTCACCTATTGAGAGATCAGATTCCTCCACTGCTAGGAGCCTCATCTCTGCTTCTGCTCCGTAATGGCTGTGCTGGTAAGGTAAGGCCTCTCCAGCAGCGCCATCCGGTGGGGAGGGTGGAGAGGTGGGAGGGAGAGAAGACTAAGAAGAGGAGACAGTCCTCTTGATGGAGGGCACTTCTGTGTCACCCAAAGGCAGCCATGGATTTTGCCCTCTGTCTGTGGACTATTTCCTCTCCATTGCTTAATATGTCATCCAAACTTATCCATTGTGTTGCATATCCAGGGTTTTGTGCTTCCTGGTTCTTTTTGCATGATTGTTATGGGCAGCATTACACAAGCAGAGAGGAACAACCACATGCTTTGAATTGAATACTTCCCCTCCCTTCACTTCTTTTGAGACAGCACCATCTAGTGGCAGAAGATCCAGCTTTTTTTCTAGATATTACTACATTAAAAGTGGTTCTTTTCATAGCAGGATTTCCAGGAGATACCACAGGAGACATCCTCGACATTGACAACGTCATCTAATGGACCCAAAAACTTATGTGATTGCCCAAATCGCTCGTTTAGAAGAGCCCCAGCCTACCTAACTGTTCAACTAGGCTCAATTGCAATCCCACAGTTAATCATTAGCTTGCTCCACCACCTTTTCCTTTACTGTCCTTCCTTCTGCTCTCCAGTGAATCTGACAGGGTTGGGGAAAGGCTTGTCAATTTATTTATTTTTTAAAAAATCTAGATGAATATGACTTGAGAAGCAGGACTGGTGTATATACAATACATGCTCTTTTGAAGGAAACAAACCCACCCACCCCGCCCCGTCCCATCTTCAGAGCAGCAATGGTAAGAAAAAGGGGGAGAGGCAGCAGAGAGGCTGGACAGGTCTTTGGTGAAACAGAACCTATCTACAATACTGCTTTAAAACAGTTTATAATGGTTATTAACCGGTTTAAAACTGTAAAGCAGTAGTGTAGATACGCTGTCAGACAAGATTTTCCCCAATAAGCAAAGAATGGGGGAGGCAGTGAAGGAAATCCACATCTGCAAAACTGACAAAAACTGACAAAAGAGTTTAATCTAACCCTGGTGCAAGCACAAGTCCGTGAATGCAGCAGGACTTCCTTGTCCTTCCTTCCTCCCCTACAACACCCATGTGCTCCCCAGATCAGCTCGGGGGGGGGGCTCCCCCAATCCTCTGGGGCACATTAGTGGGGGACACACATGGGGGAAAGGGAACTCTGTTTCTTATTTTCTGCTGGTTGAGTTACATCACTGGATACAACCCAAAGCTCTCTCTCGCTCTCTCTCACAGACAGCCATACAGAGAAGAGAGATTAAAACATAATCAGAGCTGGCACAAGACATTTTGCTGTCTGAGGCAGAGCAGCTACTAGTGTTCCAATGGTGTCGAGGTGCATAGTGCCCAAGGCTGCATGAGTTATTTGGCACCTGAGGAAGAAATTCCCAGAGGCACCTTTCCCCACCCTGACAGTAAAATACACACAAATTAAATAAATAACAAATTGATGCCCTTTCATGATGCCTAAAATCAGCTGGCTTCACTCTGCCTAATGGTAGGACAGGCCCTGAACAGGAGGTGGGAGAGCCATTCCCAAATGTCTACGGCTCTACACATTTGAATGTGTGGGGGGGGGGGGGGAAATGTGCTTCAGAACATACCTATCTGTTCACAGGGGACCCATAACACACAGGAAAGTTCCTGCATAATCGTTAATTCATTTTAAAGAACCAATCAAAACTGCATTTCTTTTTTTGTAAATAATTTTATTATTTTTTCAACATAATGATAACATAAAATACATACATAACCCTTGACAATCCCCCCCCCGTGTACCCCCCCACCATGAGACCTTCTCTTAACCTCTTATTCTATCCAGAAGTTTATCGACTCTTTTGAAGGTGTTTGTCCCTTCCCCGATCTTAATACATATTCCAAAAGGGGTCTCCATATTTCCCCAAAATCATTTTTACCGGACATTCCCCTTTTCAATTTCATTTTACAAGTTAGCATATCATTCAAAGCCATATCCCATATTTCTTTATACCATTCTTCTATTGTATAGCTTCCTTGTCCTTTCCAATTTTTTGCAATCATTAGTCTAACAGGAGTCAGGAGGTTGTTTATCAATTCCCTCTTGTTTTTGTCCTCTTCCCCTCTATCCCATATTGCTAGTAGAGCGAGCTTCGGGTCTAATTCCACTTTACTTCCAATTATTTCACTTATTTCTTTAAATACCCTTTTCCAAAATTTTTGTACATATTCACAGCTCCACCACATATGGTAATAAGTTCCAACCTCCTGGCATCCTCTCCAACACTTTTTAGATATTTTTTTATCAATCTGGTGAAATCTAACCGGAGTTAGATACCATCTCCACAATACCTTATAAAAATTCTCCTTAATTCTGATCGATAAGAATTTTAACATTCTTGCGTTCCACAACCTCTCCCAGTTATAATCCTTAATTTCTCCATTTACGTCTTCTTCCCAAGCCTTTTTTATTACTTTAAGTGAATTTTGAAATTCTTCCTCTATCAATAATTTATATATCTCACTAGTCAACCCTTTCTTAATTTCCTTTCCTTCTTTCCTGCCTTTTGACTCTACTAATTCTTCAAATCTTGTATTGTTTCTACACTTTTTATTTTTCAATTTCCATTCCTGAGTCCATTTCCCTAGTTGTATACATTTAAACCATGCAAATTTATGACCTATCAATAGCTCTTTAATTTGTTCATTATCCTTCATATTTTCCATCCACTTCCTTAACTTGATTATTTCCTTATCTTTCAATCTCGCTTCAATCTCCACTTTTAACACTCTTGGGAAATTCTCCACTACTACCACTGGGGCAAGTGGTGAATCTCCTGGTATCAACTTCCCCCTAAATTTCTCCCAGATCTCCGCTATATTTACCAACAAAGGGTTGTCCAGTCCCTTTAATTCTTTCTTTTGAATTTTCTTAAAGAAAATATTTTTCAATTTATAATCTATTTCCCCAGTTTGCGTCTCCAACCACTCCAGATCTTCCTCCCCTAGAATACAGCTTATAACATACCTTAACTGATTAGCTATATAATAGTACTTAATATTTGGAAACCCTAAACCTCCCTTCTTTTGAGCCTTATACCATAACCCTTTATTAATCCTGGCTTTCTTATCCCCATTACAATATGCATTGATTATATTTTGCCAACTTTTCAGCTCTACATCTGATATTTTAATTGGTAACATTCTAAACAAAAAATTAATCTTAGGTAAAATCTTCATTTTAATAATTGCTATTCTACCAAACCAAGAATGTTTTAATTTCTTATATACTTCTAATTTCTCCCCTACTTGTTTTTTTAAAGCTACCAAATTAAGTTCCTCAAGCCTATCTAAATCTCTATCAATGTTAATACCTAAATAACGTACTATGTTTTTAAGTCTAAGACCCAACTTATCCTTACCTTCTTCCAACTCTTCCTTATTATAATTAAATAACATCATTTCTGACTTCCCCCAATTTACTTTTAATCCCGTGATTTCTCCAAATTCTCTTAAATGTTTCTTAATCACCTCAGCACTCCCTAGGGGATCTTCTACCGTCAATAAGGTATCGTCCGCAAACATATTCATTTTAATCTTCTCCTTTCTTCCTATCCCCTTCACTCTTTCATCTTCCCTTATTACATTTGCCAAAATTTCTATTACTATTGCAAATAGGATCGGTGAAAGAGGACATCCCTGTCTAGTTCCTCGGGCTAGTGTAATCTGTTGTGTTAACCCATCATTAACCAATATTTCCGCTTTATTATTTTTATACAACTTATCCATCACTCCCATAAAACAATCTCCAAACCCAAATGTTTTTAATATTGTTTTAAGTGCTGGCCATTCCACACAATCAAAGGCTTTGAATATATCCAATGCTAGCAGACCTGCTTTTAAATTCCTTTTTTTTATGATACTAATTATATTTAATACTCTTCCCATTAAATTAGGCATTTGCCTACCCGGGATAAATCCACACTGATCTTTTTTAATATATTTACTAATAAATGTGGCCATTCTTTTTGCCAATATTGCTGTAAAAATCTTTGAATCTTGATTTATTAAGGAAATTGGTCTATATGATGCGGGATCCGTTAAATCCTTACCTGGTTTCGGAATTAATATAATCAGGGAATGTTCCCATGATGGCGGAGTCTTCCCCCCTTCTATTATAGTATTAAATAATTTCTTTAATCTTGGTACTAAAATTCCTTTAAAAGGCTTATAATACTCCGACCCCAAACCATCCAACCCCGGTGATTTTCCTCCTTTTAATTTATCAATAACTCCCTCTATCTCTTTTTCCGTAACTAAACCTTCCATATAATCCCTGTCCTGTTCCTGCAATTTTATTTTCCAATTCCTCTCTACATATTCCAATATCTTATCTTGCGGTCCCGATCCTGATGTATATAATTCACTATAAAAGTCCTCAAATATACTTAATTTATCTTTCATTAAATTACAACTATTCCCTGCCTTATCCTTTATTGTCCCTATCATATTCTTAGCCTTTTCCAACTGTGTGGATCTAGCCAGCATCTTTGAGTTTCTATTACTATATTCAAAAAAGTCTCTTTTTAAATACAACAAATTCTTTTGAACTTGTTCTAATTCTTCTTTCTCTAATTCCTTTTTCTTAGCTTGAATTTGGGCTAATAGGCGTTTATCTTTTGTCTCCTTTAACTTTTCTTCCAAACTTCTTATCTCCTCTTCAATCTTTTTATTTTGAGCTTCCTGTTGTTTTTTTAATGTGCATCTTTCCCTAATACAAATCCCTCTTACTACAGCTTTCATTGTGTCCCATAATATGTCCTGCCGGTTGTTCTCTTTTTCATTAATCTCCCAAATTTCCTGCAGTTCTTTCTTTATTTTCTCCATTATATCCTTTTTATTCAACAACCTTACATCCAATCTCCATCTCTTCGCTTGTCTATAGTCTTTCTTGGTTTCCATGTCCATTGACATCAACGCGTGGTCAGTGACCTTGATAACTCCAATATCACAATCTATAATTTTGGGTAACATATTTTTTGATACAAAAATGTGGTCTATCCTAGAATAACTCTTAAATCTCTGTGAATAAAAAGTATATTTCCTTTCTTCCCCTCTTAAGGCTCTCCACACATCCATTAATTCTTTCCCTTCCATTAATTTGCTTAACTCTGTCTTCCCCACCCTCTTAGTATCTTTTAGTATGTTATCCCGGTCTTTCCCTATATCTAGTACCATATTAAAGTCACCAGCCATCACAATGTGCTTTTTACCCACTTCTCCCAACCCGTTAAATACTTCATTGATAAAATCCATTTGTTTCCCATTTGGAGCATATATATTCACTAATACATATTCCTCTTCTCCCAACTTGCAGAACATAATAAGAAACCTTCCATTGCTATCTCTCTTTACACTTTGAATAGTTATACCACATGTCTTTGAAATTATTATTGCCACTCCTCTCGATTTCGAAGTTCCATATGCCTTCTCATAAACGCCCACCTCCCTCATTCGAAGCTCATTAACTCCATCTTTGGCCTGATGGGTTTCCTGCAAAAAAATTACATCTATTTTTTTTTCTTTAATAACATTTCAATCCTCTTTCTTTTAATTACCGTTCCTAGCCCTTTAACATTCAGTGTTGCCAATCTAAGTTTATTTTCCATCTCTCTCTTTCACACAAGTCTTTAAGTCGGTCTCCCTGTGTGTAACACATACCCCCCCCTAACCCTCCCCCCCACATTCACCCCCAATTCACCCCCCTCCTCACCAGCTTGCTGGGCTTTGGTCCCAATCTTCTTAGAACTCTTAGGGGGGGGGGGGGAACTCGGCCCAACATTCCGGAATGACGTCCACCCTCCCCTCCAAGTCTCCTCTTCTCCCTATCTCTCTTACAATATATTAAAGTCTATTCATTGCTCCCTCCTGCCGCGCCTTCATCTTGCTTCTCCTCTCCAACCGATGTGGCATCCATTATGCCCAGCTCCTCCAACAACTCGATTCCTTGCTCACAAGATGTTATTCTTTGCTGCTTCCCGTTCCACTTAAACCTCAAGAAAACTGGGTATCCCCAATTGTAGGAGATCGATTTCATTTTCAATGCCCCTGTGCATATTCTAACGCTCTTCCTCCACTGGATGGTCTGAGGGCATAAATCCTGGAAAACCTCGACTGGTGTTGCTTGAAGCATCGGTTGACCTTGACTTCTAATTGCTTGCATTAATTTTTCTTTTTTGTAGTAGTTAGCGAATTTCACAATAATATCTCTTGGGAGCTCTCTTGACTTTCCAAATCCAACCCTGTGGGCCCGCTCAATATCTTCCATTCTCCACTCTTCCTGTGGCATCAACTGTTTGGCCCATGCCAAAATTAATACTCTTATACTGTTAGGGGTCTCCTCTTGCCTCTCCCCAAAAGATCTTATGCGTAGATTAGCTCTCCTGTCCTGGTCTTCCATCGCTATAAGCCGTAAATCCTGTTGCGTTAGCTGTTCCTGTTGCTTCTTGTATAAAACCTTTAGTTCTCCAGTTTCTTCCTGTAAAGCTCCAACCTCTTTCTCCACCTTTTGGAGTCCTGCTAAAAGCTGCTGCTGTGAATCAGCAATCCTCTTTGCCAATCGATCTTCTTGTTTGAGTAAAGCCTGCTCAAAATTTCCATCTTGCTTTAAGATTGCAAGATCCAACATTTTTTGAAAATTCTGAAGCAATTCATCTGTTGGGTCAGCTTGCCTCCCTGTGGTTGTTTTAGGAATTGCTCCTGGCTTAATTCCAGTCTTAGAGCTAGCATTTCCGGCATGACTCGGGGATTGCTTTTTTGGCTTTTCAGAATCCTTATCCGCCATTTTCCGGACAAGTCTAAAACTTCTGTCGGACGGCTTATCTCCCTTGATTCGGCTCCAAGAAGTTATTTTCTTCTTGCTCATCCACCTTCCAAGCCTATCCGATAAGCACAAACACAAGCACAAACCACTTCTAGCCAGAAATCAAAGTCTCTTTCTCTCCCTCCGGCTTTCTTTTTTTTTTTTTTTTTTTTTTTTAGTTTCATTTCTCCTCGGGCTTTCAGCCGGCTGGTATGCCGCTAGCAATCTTTCAGAGCCTAAAGCTTAAAAGTCTTAAAAGCCTCTTTTCTGAATGCTAGCAATCATTCTGTTCTCCTCAGCCTTCAGCCCGCAACCATAAATACGTTTGTTTAATTACCTTCGCAGCGCTGCTACAAAGCTGTCGGTCGATCTCCTCCCTTCTGCCGATCCGGTTATAAAGCCATAAATCTCGTTCCAGCTGCAATCTCTTTGGTAAGCTTCCCCCTCTCCATAGCAGACTTAAATGCAACAGAGGACGCTTTTAAGATAGGGAATTTACAATTAATTCATTGCTTCTTTCGGAGGATGAAGGATTTGCGACTCAAACCATGACCTGCTTGGCCACGCCCCCCAAAACTGCATTTCTGTCTTCCACACAGGAGGAGACCGCCCGAAAGCTCTTTAAGTAGCACATGTGCAATTTGTCTTTCTTAAGTTTGTAAAGTACATATAAACTTGAATCAGGAAAGGTGTGGTGGGTTTTGGGTTTTGTTTTTTTGTTTGTTTTTTTGTATGGGCATAAGGCATTTCTAAACCTTTTGTGTGGTTAATAGCTATTTATTATAACAGCACAGATTGCCAGGGTGGGGGAGATGATGTTAGCTGATGTACAGCAAAAGATTTCCTTGCTGTCAGCTTGCCAGAGACCATCTGCTGTTCAGAAAATATGCTGTTTGCACAGTAAGTCGAGATTTAAGTTCCTGAAAGAGTTATAAAATGAAAACAAGGATGTGGAGCCTTTTAAAAGGGTTAAGTAACCTTAGACTCTGGATTTAAGGGGCAATGCTATGTATGTTTAGAAAGAAAAAAGTTCTGCAACTCCCAGCAGAACTGGCTGGCTGGTGAATGCTAGGAGTTACAGGACTTTTTTCTGCCTAAGTGCTACTTCACATGGACCGTATGTAGTGAGATCAAGGTCAGTGTCGTGATGCAAGCTCACCCCAGGCTTCTGTTCACGAAGTTTAGGCAAACTGACACACTCCAAAAACGGTGAGACTTCTTTTATTGTAAAATCACACGGAATTCAAGCATAACGGTTTCATTTCTGCACACACGCACTTGAAGCTGAAGACGGACCAGACAGCTTTCAGGTACAATGGCTTAATGTGAACAGCAAATCACTCAGGGGGAGACATTTAGAGTTAGCCCCTGTCCCATGCGGTCAGGAGTGGCCACACACACTGACTCATCAGGAACATGAACAAAACTCAAAGGAGAAACCCCAGCACAGAAGTGCATGAAGTCTGACAGTAGACAAGATCATCTTGCACCAAACCAAACTCAGCCTGCCAGGAACACTGAGCTGATCACGTAAGCAAGATGTCAGGGGACAAACCTCTTCGACCTAGGAAACCTTCCCTGCTCGTAGCTTTGGCTCTGAGGAAGGCTCTCTCACAGGTCACACACACACACACAATTCCAGAAAAGCAACGATCAGCCTCAGAGTTACCCTGTGCCCGTACTTTGGTTCCATGCAGGGAAAACAGGCTATAGAACACAAATCCAGAACAGTAATCTGTAAGTCCAAATCTATGAAAAGCCACAGAGCACTTTTCATGGCATAGTTCTTAGAAATTCCAAGTCCAAATAGCAACAGAACATGTACAGAGTGCATCCAACATCTCCAAACCAGATAGAATCCCAAACACGAGTTTCTTGGCAAGCGTAGAACCAGATGGCAACCATAGAACAGGCAAACAGATGATTCCTAGCAAAGGGCCTCCCCTTTGCTCATTCCTCTTATAGCCTGGAGGCTGGCTATTCTAAGCCACTTGACAGACAGGACCTTAGACCTGTAACCCAAACTCATGTGCCAACAGGGCGGCATGGTTCAACCTCCTCTTGATGATGACACTATGTGAGAGACAGCTTGCAAGATAGCCCCCACCTTTTCAAAACATACTTTTGTTCTCAAGGAAACCCAAGGCCTCGGCTAGCAGCCACAGATAAGCACAGAACAGAGACAGACTTTCTCACAACAATTGCCAAGCTTTCAACTCACAATTCACTAGGCCAGCCTAGTGAATTGTCCATGAAGCACCTGACATCTTTAGATGGGAATGTTGATTCCCTTGCTGCCTTCCAACTGCAGTAAGACAGCCCAGATCTGTTTGGGGGCCCTCCAGCTCATTCTTCTCAGTGGGGCCCTTGACCTCTGCCCCCAAAGTCTTGTCCTGATGGACGTTACCCTGGACGTCAAGCTTTAGTTAAATTGGAAGTGAAACGGGTCCTGCTTCACAAACGTCTCCAAAGGCATATTTACTGCCTCACACTGACAAGAAATAGATTACCACTCTTAACATTGTGTATTATAACATTGAACCACCTTTCCCTTCCCCTCTACTCTGCCTTCACCCCCACCATCCCCACTCTGCTCTTTCTGTGATTGATAGCCTTGAGCATCAGAGACAGCACACTGAGAAGCAGCTCCTTCAACTACATCAGCGGATAAGCAGCAGCTACAGTGAAGCAACCCGAACCTTTGGGGGTTGGCCACACTTCACAAATGATGTATATGTACCATTAGGTGAACTAAGCTTGTAGGGGGAGGAACCTACCTGGTAGAGCTGCAAACTTTGTCTTGAGCAAGTAAGTGCCTTGAAGGCAAATTACTGATGATTTCCAAAGACAGACAGCGTCATCAGACGAGAGTTTTATGTTTTACTGCATGCTCATTACTACCCACTCATGGTTTTTAGAGGGTCCTTTTGATGGTCCTGTGCATCTCCTGCTCCTTCTAGTCTTCTTGCCGCAACAAATAAGACCCGGTAAATCCAAAATGTGCTGCCTTTTCCTGCTGTGTGCAGGAAAAGCAGCGCGATAAAAACTCCCACTGAATGGGCCACGTGGTCATTGTTTACTTCCTCTTTCTTCCCCGTATGAAGAAAGAGGAAGTGTCATGGGACAGAAGCGGAGGAAAGCGATGGTAAGGAAACACAATATTCCTCCCGTCTGATGAAGCTCAGAAAGCAAAAGTGGGGTGGGAGGGAAATAATTATTAAAGATTAGGCTTGTGAACAACTGCTCACTTTAACAACCTCACTTTTAGTAACATCTGGCTGGCACAGCAGCCATAGCCAGGTCACGGTCAATTCCTCGAATATCTGCTATGACCCAGTAGATTCAGAAGCCCAGTAGCAACTGGAACCTCTGAAGACTGTCAGAGGTTCTCTCTCCCAGTGCCTCTCGTCTCTATCATCAAGAGCCAAATCCATGACGAGTAGCAGCAGCAGCAGCAATGGCTGCAGCCCAATTCAAGAAGCCTTGCACTGTGAAGGACTGGCATCTGGCTGTACAGCAGCCATACAGCCATATCCTCTGTGATCTGCCACAGCCCACAGATTCAGAAAAGGAGTAGCAGGTGGAACAACTGGAGGAAAACTGGTATACACATTTGCTCTTCCCTTGCAACTTTTGTCTCATTTGTTGCATTTTAAATATATTTCAAACCACTTCAAGAACTTCCATTAGTATTTATTTATTTATTTATTTATTTGTTTCTATATCGCCCAATAGCCGACACTCTCTGCACAGTTCTCAAAAAATAAAACCATAAGGTACAGCATAAAATATAAAATATGGAAGGTTAAAACCACAATATAAAAGTACAACCAGAACTGAGCAGCAATGCAGAAATTCAAAATACATATTTAAAACAGCAGAGCCGAAAGACTAGGATGCTAAAATGCTAAAATATTGGGGAAATAAAAACGTCTTCACCTGGTGCCAGAAAGAGTATAACGTAGATGCCAGGCAAACCTTCTAGGGAGCTCATTCCACAGCTGGGGTGCCACAGCAGAAAAGGCCCTCCTCCTTGTAGCCACCTGCCTCACTTCCTTTGACAGGGTGCTCACGGAGAAGGACCCCTGAAGATGATCTTACAGGCCAGGCAGGTACATATGGGAGGAGGTAACCTGGCCCCAAGCTAGGTAGGGTTGGTAGGGTTTAAATACTCCAAATGAATAAATAAAACTGTCATCTAGCAACAGCATTACAGATAAAGCTCCTTTGGAGATCCTGGCTTTTATCCTCCTTGCCAGCATCCTAAACTTTGCTTCTGGATCTCAGAGCTATATTGCTCTCCAGGCCATTGGTGTTGATGTGCACCAGAACTACCAGCTCCACTGTAGCACTCCCTACCAGGCTATCTAGATGACACTTGACATCTGCAACCTTTGCACCAGACAGGCAAGTCATCGTCTTGCCTGCTTGGTGCTATCCACCTGCCCACCACAAACCCAGCTGTCTATGAGTATTTCTGTCCGGTTACAAATGATTTAGTATAGCAGAGTTTCCAGCGGAATTCCAGCCTCCAGCCTCCTGCTCTGTCCTGAGAGCTCTTATGAAAGAATCACTCAGACACGTTGAGTTTCTCCAAAGGATTTTTACTGAATAACAACCTTCTCCAACAGCCATCAACTACCAACCACCATCTCATACGAATGTACAAATATATACAGTTTACATACAACATTGCACTGACATTACATCAGCCAATAATTCAATTAAGGGGCAATTTAGATTATCTTCTTTCCCTTATCTTTGGCCTTCTCCGCCTCTTCTGCAACACCTGCAAATTTATGACATCACTAATATCCTTTCAAGGCTCTTCTGTATATTAACTTTTTTTCTATTCCTGACACCCCTTCAACAATTTAATCAACAGAAGAAAAGAAAAAGAAAAAATATTATATAACACTGTAAAATACATTTATGTATTTACACAAACTTTAAACCTAGTTTCTCAATTAACTCTTAAGTGTTGTAGTATGTTCAGAGGTTTTGTGAAATCTGCTACATTCTTATTTGATTCACAATATTCCAATCTTATGATACCCCTACTAACATGTTCCTTTACATTACAATATTTAATTGCAACATGTTCGGTCTTTGCTTTCAACATATCAGACTTTGCCAGAGCTATGCAAGATTGAGAATCTTCATGTACTTTAACTGGTGATGAAAAAGATATTTCCAAATCTTTCATCAATTGTACAAACCAAGTTATCTCACCACATAACTCAGATAATGCAGCAAATTCCGCTTCACAAGAAGATGTTGCCACAAAAGTTTGCTTTCTAGACTTCCAACTCACAATTGAGTTCCCAAATTTAATTACAAAACCACTAGTAGACTTTCTGTCTTCCAGGCATCCTGCCCAGTCGCTATCAACAAAACATTCCAACGTTTGATTTTTCTCAGACGATAACCATAAACAGAGGTTTTTAGTTGCTTTCAAATATCTTAGTACCCTTTTCACACCTTGCCAATTAGCAGCTGTTGGCTTTGAGACATACCGGCTCAAAATACCCACTACACATACAATATCAGGTCTTGACCACTGACCCAAATACAATAAACTCCCAATTGCAGGTTGGTACAGCTCAGGGCCTTGAAATCCTCACTTTCCACAGTCTGACGAAAATCTGTTATCATAGGACTCTGTACTCCTTTACAGTTTTGCATTCCATAAACCTCAAGCAGATTAACAATTTTGTTCTGTTGACGTAACAAATAACTTCCATCAGTTGTTTTGTTTATCTCTACTCCCAAGTAATGCTTTATTTCTCCTAGAGATTTCAGCTTGTTATGACTTTCCAATTGGTTAGTGAATTTTTGAATGTGGCTTGTGGAACTTCCTGCCACAAGTAAATCATCAACAAAAACTAACACAATCATGTAATCACTGCCTTTGCCCTTTGTGTACATACATGGATCTACAGTGCTCCGTTTGAAACCCATTTCATTTTCCAATGTGGAGTTTAGACAATCATTCCAGCACCTTGCACTTTGCTTGAGACCATATATAGCCTTTTTCAGTAGCCAAACCTTATCTGGCTGCTCTTCAAAACCATTTGGCTGTGCATTTAAATATGCAGTATCAAAATCAAAATGATGAACATTCATCTGATTTTTTGCAGCAAAGTTTAACACTAAACGAAATGTATCAGCTTTACAAGTGGGTGAGAAAGTTTCATCATAATTTACTCCTTTTGTTTGATGAAAACCTTTACCAACAAGACGTGCCTTGTACTTTGTGTTGCCAGACACACAGTTTTTCTTTTTAGAAACCCACCTACACGCAATAGACTTCTGCCCTTCCAGCAGCTTAGTCAAAACAAACACTTTGTTTTCTTTGAAACTTTTCATTTCTGCTTCCATTGCATTAAACCATATTTTTTTTGTTCCTTACTAGGCAATTGTAACACTTCTTGGAATGATTGAGGTTCATAATTAACCATACAAACATGTACCTCTTCACAAAAACGATTTGGAGGAATTCCTTTGCTTGCACGTTCAGACCTTCTTGGAACCAAACATTCCTCTCTATCTTGCTGCTCCTCCAAAGCAGTACTGGAGGTTTCATGTTTCACTGGGCTGGGAATTAACCCATTCCTCACCCCTTCATTTCTCCTGACTGTTTGATTCTGTGAGCTTTCAGTAAACCCTAGTAACATTTCATTGTTTCCATGTACTCTTTCCCAATTATGCTCCTCAAAATCAGCAGATCTTGAGACAATAAGTTTTCCTTGCCCCAAGGAAAAACGCCAGGATTTTGTTTGCATTCCTTGATAACCAACAAACTTCAACCTAATAGTTTTGGCTTCACCCTTCTTTCGCTGACTTTTTGATACATGATCCCTAGGTACGCAAATGAGACAAATCAGGTTGTTTACAAAACAATATATAGAACAGAGTATTATTTATAACATTTGACCATGTTCTACTGGATAAATAATTTGCAGATAAAAATGCTTCACCCCACAATTTCTGCTCATCATTTACATCAATCATTAAAGCATCTTTTATGTTCTGCAAAAGCCCTCCACATTGTTCTACCGCCCCATTTTGCCATGGAGCATGTGGATCAATTAATCTCTGCGTAATACCTGTATCTCTAAACCATTTTGAGAATTCATTGCTGGTAAATTCTCCACCACGGTCACTTTGAACTTGAATAACTGATTTTTGAAACCTTTTTTCAGCCCAAGTAACCCAGAGGATCGAAACCATCCTCTGCTACCAGGGTGTGAAACTAAATGCATTAAAAGCTTCTGACTTTTGTTTCAGTAAATAGCACCAACTGAATCTAGATTTGTCATCTAGCATAACCAGCACATAACACGCTCTATTCCTGACAATTTCCTGATGGAGGGCGCCCAGTGCTATAATTGGAAGGCACTGTGCAGCAATTCCACAAGTTCTTCTTAACACATTTTCTGTAGTTAGCACAAGGACAGAAGAAATAATGGGGAAATATGGGCAGGCTATGATAAAAAGTAGTTGACATCTGAACCCCCTTGTAAAATTCTGTGAATGAGGCATGGTAATCGCACCATAAAAGCCTTCTCTGGAAACATTCAATGTGCCTCATGGTTGAATCAACCACTACCATGAACCCTCCCATACAAAGTAGTAGTTTGTATGCTTCAAGATGAAAGACAACTTCACTTTTTCCTTTTCCCATCCCATCCCTTTTTCCTTGTGTGTTGTGTCTTTTTAGACTATAAGTCAGTGGGCAAGGACTGTCTTGTATTACTGATTGCATGTAAGCCACTCTGGGAGCCTTTTTTGGCTGAAGAGGAAGAAAAACAATCATTTACATAAATACATACATGAATAAACTCCAGGTGATAATGTTCTAATATGCAGTCATCCTGCAGGAAGATCTCCCTTCCTGTTCAGTAGACCCCCAATTGGTTTGGATGGCTGCTCTTTCAATGGCAGCCGAGGAACCAAATATATGTTGGAGGCTTTCACAAGACCAGGTTCCACATCGATCATGCTACAAGGTGAAAGCACAACCCCAGAAACTGATATACACCAGTTGCTGGGGAACATGAGTAGGAGGGTGCTATTGTGCCCATGTCCTGCTTGTGGGTCCCTGGTCGATAGCTGATTGGTCACTGTATGAACAGAGAGCTGGTTCACAAGCTCGTTACTGGCCACTCACGGTTTTTCACGGATCTTTTTGACAACACCGTCTACCTCCTGCATGTCTCCCGCCCCTTCTGCTCATTTTCCTATTGGGAAAAAAAGACCCAAAAAATCTGACTTTTTCGGCCATAGCGAAACGTGCCACCATTTCTTCCTGTGAGCAGGAGAAGCAGCAGGATTAAAACACCCACTGAATGGGCCACGTGGTCATCGTTTACTTCCTATTTCTTCCCCGTGTAAAGAAAGACAAAGTATTGTGGGACAGAAGCAGGAGGGAACCAATGGTAGGGAAACATGATTTCCCCCCCATCTGATGACACTGGAAGAAAAGACTATCAAGGGCTACTAGTTCTGATGGCTATGTGCTGCCTCCAGTATCCGAGGCAGTAAGCTTATATACAACAGTTGCTGGGGAACATGGGTGCTGTTGCACCATGTCCTGCTTGTGTGATTCCGGTCAACAGCTGCTTGGCCATTGTGTGAACAGAGTGCTGGACTGGATGGACTCTTGGTCTGATCCAGCATGGCTCTTATTATGTTCTTGTGTTCTTAATTGACCATGTAGTGGGATCCAAAAAGTCACGTGAATCAACATGCAGACCTCCTTTCCTCTCGTGTGCAGGAGGCAGTTCAAGAATTAGAATAAATAACCTCTTTCTAAATGAAACCATTCAGTAACATGTAAGAGCCTGCTCAGCTCATTTGCTCAGTTGTTTACAAGATTTCGCACAGATTTAGCGAGTGCACATCCACCCTTAAGCGTATGCGTAGAGTGTTAAGATCAATGATTCCTCCCATGCCTTGAGCTACTCATGTTTATAGGTACACTGCTCAGCTGCAGTCTTATAAGCACAATCACTAGAAGCCCAATTACTCATTACTTCTGTAGTATGCTTTGGTTGAGGAAATGCTAAATAAAACCATACTCTTTACAGATTGCCTGGAAAGCTATAAACAGCTTGTGAGAAAGAACTGTCCTAAAAACATCAATTGACAATTCCATGAATTATTGTGGGTCAATAATGGACCAACTAGCTAGTAGATTAATAGTGGACACAATCCAGGCGAAGGTCTAATTCATTGGAATCAATGGAACTTAAGCACTCAACGGTGCACCTTAATCCTATTGATCTGTTGATTTCAAACTTCTCACCCACAAAGGCATCTTTTTGCATTGATATGTCTTCTGAGGAGCCTCTGAATATTGCAGAATGTGCAGGATAGAACCCTACCCGAGAAAGAGCAAAGGGGGTAACATGGTGGTGAGTATCAGCTGCATCGCCCGGACAGCAGGGATGGATGCCACCTCAGTAAGGCCAGAAAGTCTTGCAAGGCTTTGGGCAGGAGTAAGGAGCATGCACAACTGGAGCATACTGGCAGAAAAGGCCAGCTGGAGAAAGAGGAATATCTGAAGATGCTATCCTACTTCAACTCCCAGCATTTCTGACTTCTGGGAATTTAAGTCCAAGCCGGTGCCATGGCAAGACATCCTTGATGAGCCCCCTGCCTGAGTGACCCGACCTTCTTGCCACCATTGTTATTAGCTGCTGTTGCGCCTCATCATCTCTCTCACCATTGCCACCAATTGCTTGCTTGATAGCAGAGAGCCAGTGAAGAAGAAGGTTGTGGCATCTACTGCTCCTTCTCCTCACCACCAAGATTGTATGGGCCAAGATAAGTGAGAGTTGAAGAAACAAATTGCATTGGGGAAGAGGTGGAGTAAGTTCAGGGGGGTCTTGTTAGTGGGTCCCTATGGGGTGTGGGCCCTCAGCAGCTGCCCAACCATGCCTCCCCTTGACATCAGTCCTGAGATCTACCTTCTGCCCACTCCTGCCCTTACACACCGGAAAAACTGGGAAGTGGAAGAACTACCAGGTACTAGCAGAGTCTCTTTCCCTCCAACTGTGGTCCTCACTGCAAGGCAGAACCTACCTATGCCTCATGTCTCAAACACAGATGATTCATCAAGGTACACACTGTCATGAGCCAGACCATCCCCAGACTTCTTCTCACAAACTTTGGCAAACTGACAAGACACTCAAGATGGTGAGACTTCTTTTATTGGCAAAATCACATGGATTACAAGCATGACGGTTTCATTTTTGCATACATCAACTTAAAGCTGTTAACGGCCAGAAAGCTTTAGGCTCCAGTCTTGACACGATCCTTTAGGCAATCACTCGTGGGAGAGAAGTGTAGGGTTAGCCCCTAACCTATCTGAGCATTTCCAGACGCCACACACGCTGACTCTTCAAGAACATGGCTAGAGCCCAAGGAAGTGCTCCAGGGCACAGGGCCTCCTGGAGCCCAGCAGAGACAGATTGGTCTAGCACTAACCACACCCAGCCTGCCAGCAACACTGAGTTGATCAAAGTAAGCAAGACCCCAGGGAAAGAACATCGTTTACCTAGGAAACCTCCCCTGCACGTACTTTAGCTCTGAGGGAGGCTCTCTCACAGGCCACACATACACACACATACAATCCAGAACAACGAACCTTGTCGGCCTAGGAAACGACACCTGCACGTAATTTAGCTTCCGGGGGAACCTCTCACAGGCCACACACACACAATGCAGAGCAAACACATGTCCAAGTCTATGAAAACCTCAGAGCACTTTCCATGGCATAATCCTTAGAAATTCAGAGTCCACATAGCAAATGAGCATGTACAGAGTGCTTCCAAAATCTCCAAACGGTTAGAATCCAAACACAAGAGGTTTCAGGCCAAGCGTCAAAAGATGAACTCTAGCAAGGGTTCTTTACCGTTGCTCCTCCTCTTATAGACTGGAGGCCTGGCTTATTCCAAACCACTTGATGGACAGGTCCTCAGACCTGTAAACCAAACCCATGTGCCCACAGGGCAGCACAGTTCAACCTCCTTTTGATGACACTACAAAGTGAGTGACAGCTTGCAAGAGAGGCCCCCTCCTTTTCCAAACATTTTGTTCCCAGGGAAACTATCTGCTTCAAGGTTTTTGATAGCAAACTCTAGTGAGAAACAGAGACAGAGATAAGCTTACAGAAAAACAGACTTTCTTAAAGCAATCTCAAATTCTTCAACTTACAATTCACCAGGCCTCCAGCCTGGTGACGCCCAACACACTCCAGCATGCAATTCAGTTCTCAATCTCCATAACACAGGCTAGATTTACACGACACCTTCATAGCGATGTTGAAGTGCACTGATAACAGTTGGGGCATAGGACACATTCCATATACTGCTTTCATAGTGTTATTTCCTGATTTTTATTCCACATTCATAATGGTTTGACACAAGGTGTTGATTTGGCCTCAGTTACAACCATACTGAGGCCTTCAATAGCTTTAACAGGCCACTGATATCAGTTTGTATTGCTAAAGGGCTCTGTGCCCTTCCAGTATGAGGATGATGAGGATGTATATCTTTCTCGCTCGTGGTGGTTTTTCCAGATGGACATGACGGGCTTTGCCAAGTCACACTGTCTATTCTTGATTCAGGAATTTCCTGACGGTTGAGCATGTTTTAATTATGACTGCTTTCTGGATGTTGGTGTGGCTGTTCTGTTCGGTATCCTGATGCTATTGTTTTGAGTTGTGTGCTTTTATAGTAACAACGCATAACATTACGATTCATTTCGTCTGACCAAGCTAAGTGTTGCCTTGAGTGTCCCACCTTGGTGGTTGCCTGTGGGACATGCAAAGCATGTCTGGGGGAGTCTGGGTGGTTGTACTTTTCCTTATTCATTGCCTGTTCGTTTCCATTTTGGCTGACTGTTAGGTTCATGTAGTGTTCTTGGCCTTGACGCTGCCCGTTCGAGGCTTTTTTCTATTGTCTGGAACCATTTTTTCACACTAGCAGGGTGGTTAGCCCTTTCTAGTGGTGGTTGGCTAGGGTCTGCAGGTGTGGAGTGCCTGTGTAACCCTTTGCGGTATTAGTATTAGTAGTATCCTGCCTTCTGCCCAATGCTGGGCCTCAAGGCAGCTTTACAAAATTAAAACATATACGGTTCAAACCTATAAATAGAAATATACAAAAGTTAAAAATACATTAAACACATTCCAATATTTAAACATTTCATATACATGACAATTTTAGAAGTCCTAGGCATAGACAGAGGTCCAGATTATTCACCAAAGGCCTGCTGGAACAAGAAAGCATGTACCACAACTCTTCGCAACACACACAGCTAGCAGGCATGTTGTTGAGAAGTGGGTTGCCTGCTTCTGCCCATGCTATCAAGCTCACATTTGCTCATGTTTCAGAGCCCAGTTTCAACTTACCAGAGCAGCTCATTTTAAGCCAAGTTTCGCTTTGGGCACAATGTGGCAACACGCTTTAAAAAAACAAAAACAAAAATACATTTTCTTACCGGCAACTGGTGTCGTTATGAAATTGGTTCATGTTGGTTCTGAAAACTGTGGGTTCAAAGGAATAGTTTAGTGTGTTGGGGCTCAGTTTCCACCTCTGTCTTTTGGGCAGGTTACTTCTCCTTTGCTTCACCTCCAGTAGCAGCCATTTTGTGGTGGTGTCCAGGAGAGCTTTGCAAACTGCCATATGTGTCCAGACTCCAAAAAGGTTGCCTACCTCTTATCTACACTGACTGGCAGCAGCTCTTCAGGGTTTCTGCTAGGAGTCTTTCCCATCCCTACCTAGAGATTGAACCTGGGACCTTCTGCATGCAAACCATGTGCTCTACCACCGAGCTATGGCCCTCTCCACAATAAGTAAGTTTCTTTGTCTTGCCTATGATCAAGCACCTATCAAAGATAGGTCAACAAAGAACACCAAAGACAAGCTGGAGTTTCAAACAAGTTATGAAACCAGGCTGTTAATTATACATTAAATTAGAAATTTCATATCTGCATAGCAGCTGTAACTTCAAAGTTTGGGATGAAAATGGTTTCTTATTAGCATTTAAGTTAAAAAAATATATCCTGTATTATCACAGTCAGGGGCTGAAACCAAAGTCTTAATAAGCACCTAGCTACTGCAGGTCAGGTTCCTAACGGCGTCCTTAATTGGAATGTAGCACATCTTATGGATGAAAAGGCAAGATATTGAGAGAGTAAGCTTTTAGGGTTCTTGCGTCTCGTTAGTCAAAGCATGAAATATCTAAAGACTCTCCCTCTGAATTCCAATACAGTTTTGTTTAGAAATAGAAAAATAAATAGCACAGTAGCTGGGAATAACAAACAACAGCACAATCTTATACATGGCTGATCAGAATTAAATACGGTTGAATTTAATGAGATGACTCATTAGGATTGCAGCCTCAATGTTGATCAGCCCATGGAGTAGGTCACATTTGGGGCGGAAGGTGCTCTTATTGATTCATTCGTTGCACATGGAAAGATAGCTCGCTAGTGTTCCCCCGGGTATTGTCAGCATGCCTGTCCCCCACCCCACCCCAACGTGGCCCCTGTCACTGCGGGTCCTTAAGTACTACTCGACATATCAACATTTTATTATTGGAACTTTTGGGATCCCACCCACCCACCCAGGTCGTTCAGTTGAATGAGATTAGGACTGAGTATCAGTAACAAAATAACACTTTTTTAAAATTACCATCATGAGCCATCAAGATTCTGTCTACATCTATTCTCTCTCTCTCTCTCTCTCTCTCTCTCTCTCTCTCTCTCTCTCTCTAACACACGTGCATACACACACACACACACACAATCCACTCATCATTCCTAATTCCCCTCTTCCTCACCCCCCACCCCCCACCCCAAAAAAGAGTATGGACTTGGCGCATTAGCACATTGTCATTATGCATCTTGTGAAGTGTTATTGTTCCTTAATTGGGAGACTTTGGACCACATCCAGAAAACCACCATTAAAATGTTTCCCGAGAACATTCATCATTTATACGCTCCCTGAGAATGTTGCTCAGAATGCACAGGAAGTGTTAGCCTGATTCTCCCTTTTCCTTCCCAGAAGGCAGTGGCTCTTCTGCCCAAGTTGGTGTGGCACATCATAAAGTTTATTCCTGTTGAACTACATAAGCGATCTCCTAAGCCCTTGCAATTTTTAGGAATAAGGTTACCGTACCCCTATGATTGTCTAGTTCTGCAGATTACAACCTAGGACGTTGTGTTCTCACATTCTAAGCATTAACGTGAAATAGAAATAATTAATCAGTACTGCAGGGGAGGAGAAAGGGCAGGCTTACTGTAGCGCTGATGCACATGAGCTACTTTTTTAAAATATTACTACGCCTATTAATACCATCATCCTTATCATCATCAATTCATGAGTTACCCTATAGTTCTGTGGGTGATATAAATAACAAAACCAAAAATCAATGCAACCATTGATAAAAACCAATAATATAACACATTAAAAAGTATTATTTTAAAAGCTGCAGCAACAACAATTCAGTATTTAAAAGAGATAAAGTTAACAGGCTATCTCTGTTCATAATGGCTTCCTGGTCTTACTGAGCAGGTCATTCATTAAACATTCTCCAACCCACCCCGGCAGATTAAAGAGATACCAACTTTAGCAATCAGAGAATTATGTACAGCCAAAGGAATGAACTAAACACATCCAACTAAGACTAGTGGGGCTCCTGACATTTTTGGACTTCAGTTCCCACCATCCCTCACCATTAGTTATACTGGCTATAACTGATGGGAGTTGCAGTCCAGCAACATCTGGAGGGCCAAACATTGATCTCAGAGATGTATTCATAGGAGAGGCCTCTCCTGTCACCAGTATTATTGCCAATTTATATAGAATAAATTACAACAAGCCTATCTACACTACTGCTTTAAAACTGTTTAAAACGATTTAAAACAGTTTATAACAGTAGTGACAACTGTTGGGGCCCAGGACACACTCCACATACAGTTTTCAAAATGTTTTCAAAGTGTTGTATCCTGCTTGGTGTAGATTGGTCCAACATCAATATCCACACGCTTCCTCTCCTTAGTTCATTCATCTCCATCTTGTTCTTTAAAAAAACACTTCCGTCTCTCTCTCTCTCTAAGAGCCTATCTACACTACTGCTTTAAAACGGTTTAAAACTGTTATAAACCATTTTAAAGCAGTAGTGTAGATAGGGTCTTAGTTTGACTTTGTTTTGGTTTTCTTCTGTTGGTTTCTTTGTAAGATTATTACTATCCCCCCCCATAAAATTATTAACACCAACAAAAAGAACCAGCACCTTTGGATATTGCTGACCAATTCATTTTGAAAACCTTAGTGGTGTTGTGTAAAATAGTTACTGCCACAGGCAAGGGATCACCATGGACTGTGCAATAACCACATTAGATTGACCCTTCTAGCTATCAAGTCTGTGTCGTATAACCCACCACACACACTATTCCAAAAAGTACAAAATAGAGCTGTGCAAGATTCAGATTGGGATTCAGAATTCTGAACCATGGCAGCTATTTTGTGTACAATCTTCTATATTCTGCACAGCCCTAGTGTGAAGAGAGAAAAAGGTCCCATCCATGGCAATAATGAACTAAGCCTGTGAGGGATGCTATGTCCTTTAGAGAGTTATGGTCTAAGCCGTTGTTCTCATTTAGGAAGACTTTGTTGCCATTTAATACACTTTTTTGGGGGGGGTCACTTCTGGGAGGGGGTTATTTAGGTTTGGTGGATTAAGAATAGTGTTTGTGATAGGCTTTGAAACATAAGAGAATGACTGAATTCGGACAACACGATAGTCAATGGTGGGGTAATAATCAACTTTACAATTGTTCATCCAGGGGGTACTCCCCACACAACATGGTAGTAAATAATCAACTGTGGTGTGGATAAGGATCAGCACTGAGTTGACTATGGCAGCATCTGGATGACATGATAGTCAATACAACTGACGATTGTTCCCCCCCCCCCCCCGTTGCTTATTATGTCGTCCAAATTGAGCCAATGAGTCATGAATAGTTTTCTTAACTTTCCTGTTCTTAAATGACAAGTGCAAACCTTTGGATCTCTACTCAGGCGTAAGCAGTCAGAAGCTTCCTCCCCAGGTCCTGCTTCCTTTCCTAGCAGGAAAAAAATGCTCTTATCAGTCAAATGCTGATAAGAGCTTTTCCCTGAAAGGAGAAGGGGTGGAACCGATGGAAAATGCTGGAGAGCCAAATGGGGAAACCCTACTGGCTTTTATCTGGCCTACTGGTTAGGGGGTTCCCCATGCTAGTGGGATAGTCTTCGTATACACAACCCTAAACTATTTGAAGGAAAGTTGGAATACATGTGTCATAAAGAATAAAATACACCTAAAACAAACTAATAATAAAAAGGATTTTTCCTTGGGAAGGGCTACCTTACATCCTGGGTTGGTTTGAGACAACAACCCTGAGAGAAAGAGCAGAAAAGTGCAGGTGATTCAAAAAAAATACCTATGTTTCTATTGCCGCATTTAAAAGACTCTTTGGTAACCTTCATGGAACTTTTGAGGGGTGACTCAGTGATGATTTACGCTCATGTAATCCCAACACCTCTCTCAACCACCTCTGTGAGGTGTTTACTTCCAAATAATTTAAACAAGGATTAAAATTTGGAGGATTGCCAGCTATTAAGAGGTGGAAGAGCAGACAGGGGAAGGGCAGGTTATTTTACAAAATGACACCTCTTTGCCAAAACATTTGCTAGCTGAACCTGCAAGGCTCTCTCTCGGACTCAGGGGAAACCAAATAAACAAACACATTCAGGCTCAATACAGTGCAAATAGCTCAACCAGCCAGGGACCTGGGAAAAACTAGTTCGAGCATATTCCAAAATGTCAGGTGTGTCTGGGACAGATAGTAACAAACTGGGACTAAGACTATGAACAAAAAAACACCCCCAACAGCTACATTTCCTGTGTATTTCTTTCACAAGGTGACCTAGAGAAAATACACTAGCAAATTTTTGACAAAGACAAACTAGAGCTGGATGTGATTTAAAGCATAAGGCTAAAAATACCACAGTTATCCTAATTTTTACATAGTAGCATCAGTGTACATGGAAGTCTTTAAATTTAGATTGCGGAATGAGTAAAGGATAGAAAACTAAAAGCAAGCAAAATAATAATAGCAAAAATATTATGTACGGATATTTTTTTAAGTGTTTCAAGCTATAAGGTTGTTTGGGGGTATTATTTCTTCATTCTTTTAACTGTTATTGGGAAAAGGAAGGGCTTACCATATTACACAATATGGTAAGTATGCTGCACGCTGCTTAGTTTTTCTTTCTTTTTTACCTAAAGTAAGCACACAGGCCCCCAATATGGATCATGACCACCACGCAAAGGAAGAGGAGGCTTAAACTAGGATGACCATATGGAAAGGAGGACAGGGCTCCTGTATTTTTAACAGTTGTATAGAAAAGGGAATTTCAGCAGGTGTCATTTGTATGCATGCAGCACTTGGTGAAATTCCCTCTTTATCACAACAGTTAAAGCTCAGGAGTATAACTAGAGTGACCAGATACAAAAGAGGACAGGGCTCCTGCAGCTTTAACTGTTGGGATGAAGAGGGAATTTCACCAGGTGCTGCATGCATACAGATGACACCTGCTGAAATTCCCTTTTCTATACAATTGATAAAGATACAGGAGCCCTGTCCTCCTTTTCTTATGGTCATCTTAATTTTAAACAAACCTACTGAGGGTGCCTTGCCTGAGGGCCTTCAAGATCTGGAGGCAGTAGTGTTCATAGGAAGCAGCAGGGGGCTGGATTAAGCGAGATCTAAAGACCTGCTCTTGGATACATTCAAGGTTACATTTGTGGGGCAAAAACAGTACAGTTCAAGTGTGTTTGTTGGTGTATCTGACAGGGGTGGGGAACCTGAGGCCTGGGGGCCAAAGCCAGCCCTCCTGAAGTCCCAATCTTTCTCTCTGGGGTTCCCAAGAAGGCCACACTCCCCTCCCTCACCACACACCCTTTCCCAAAACCACCTATCATTTGGTCGTTTCCCAGCTTTTGTGCAGTTTTTCCCTATTCCTTTCAGCATCAGGCCTTTACATAAAATGGCCACCACACAGACTCAGGTGCCCCCCATACAAATTTATTCCAACATTATTTTAGCAAAAATGCTCTATTTGATCCTCTTTTTAAATTGCAGCATAATCATCCTAGATATTTTTATCAGTTGACCGTCACAG